>JAWNPR010000142.1:9208000-10549500 GCA_035047405.1 Drosophila stalkeri
TTGCAATATTCATGACAATTGCAAACACATAAACACACACAAAAGGAGAGTGAGAGAGAGAGAGAGAGAGAGAAAGGGAGAGGGAGAGAGAGGGGGAAATAAACTTTGTATTTCCTTTGCATGAGCCAAAAATATTATTTTGCCAATTCAAGCGTTTATAAAAAGACAAACTTTATGCATACAATATGTAATTTTATGCATTATCAAATTTCACAATGTTTGCTCTCACATATATTCGATTATACAACTATGAAATATGTATGCATTGCGACTGATTGTGGCAAAATTACATTAAGTATTTACAATTTGTTTTCTCTTGCATTTTTCAAGCGCCCGACCGAGGCAAACGTGTCATAAAATTCAAATTTAATTACTTTAGCTGATGGCAGAGCAAAATAAATGAATAAATAAAATAATAAGGTTTCTTTAAATAATTTATATTGATATTTTATTATTTTAATATCTATTACAAACACGCTTTAAGCTTTAGTTATTGAAATTTTAATTTGCATTCAATTTCCTATTCAAGTATTTACTCAACAGATTTTCATGTTGTTTACCAAGAAAATTAGTATCCATTCGAAGGCTGCTAATACAATTAAGCTAATGTGCCAACTAATAAATATCAGTTGACAAAGAGACGTAGCTAGCTGTCTGCCACTTATTGCTGAAAGTAAATAACTTTTGCAATGCTTCGAATGTGCTTTACCATCGAAGATGGAATTTCGCTCGGTGACATAAATTGCCTTCAGTCAGGTGCAAATTGCCAACAATAAATTGTAATTAATGATTTATGCGTTGCCTCCTAGACACCAAACAAAATACACTAACTTATGGCTATGTACGTTGCATGACTACGTTTGGAAATATTTAAATATGAAATATGAAATATTTAAGTGATATATAAATAGACTTTTATATTCGAGTATATTATAAATATTATTTATTTAAATCGATCAATAGAGATAAAAGAGCACCATGATTCAGTTACTTTAATTTATTTTTATATATTTCTAATTTGAATTAATTAATTTTATTTATATATTTCTATTTATACAATTTAATATGTAGATTTAATATATCAGACTTAATAATTTTTTTTTCCACAGCTCTTCTCTGTAGTCCGCTTAAGTCTGTTGGCGGGATCAAATGGAATAGAACACACTCACTTGCTCTCGCTCTAAACAAGAAACTTTCAATCGTTTCGTTTTAGTTTTCCGTTGAACGCCTCGTGTGACGCTCTTTAACCGAACATCGTTTAGAGAGCGATACGATTGACGCGACAATAACGAAGTGCATTGAGTGAGCAAATAACTAACTTTTGGAGTATATGCTAAAGGTCTTCGTTTTCATATGTAAATGCATCGCCCACACACCAATACATATATAAAAGACTATTTGCTTCTTCAAAATCAACCTAGAGCGAAAAAAAAAACACATTCAAAATGTTTCTATCCAATCGCGAACGAATTCGTTGAAGAACGAACGCAATCAATTGCTCTCTGAGTTTTTCTCAATGTGTGTGGGAGAGACATTTGCTGGCACAAATTGGTAAACGATCAACAATCTGGTATAAATTCATCAGTGTACTTCCATTTCAATGCACTTGAAAGCTAAAGTTGGCTAAGTTAATTGTTTTCCAATATTAGACACCATCTATCGCAGAGTATGTCTCTAGTCGACTTCTTGCACTTTCGCTGAAAGCACTCACCTTGGGTAGGGTCTGGGACAAAGAAAAATGTTCATTCTACTAAACATAAATAACATGAATATTTCAATTAAAGGGCGTGATTTCCATGCATAAGTCAGTCTCAATGCTGAATTAATGTTCGCTGCGAGTGTTGCGCCACTATTTGATGAGATTTATGTTGCCCGGCTGACAGGGCGCTGTTTGTGCTTGCCAGTTAAGCAGAGGTATTTACTAAGTATACTATATTAACAACCAATTTCCTAAATGTAGCTGTAATTGAGGCACAAAGTGGCTGTTAGATCCCTACAGCGCATTGGCACTATTTCTTAGCAGGTATTAGAGCGAAAGTTGGCCAAATCAGGCAGGCAACGATTGCTTCGCTGGAAGCCAAGCGTAAATATGTTGAGCTTGCAAGCCTTTTGCCCATTTTAATTAAGGCGTATTCGACAGCTGTTTGCTTATTTAATTGCACAATCGGTAAACGCAACCGAGCTGATTTTTTGTGCCTTGGTGTTTGCCTTAACACGACGAGCTGAAAATATTAACTGAGTGAGGCTCATAAGAGAGAGGTGAGTGGCTGTGGGCTGTAAGTGATGGTAGCTGGACCATGGATGCTGAATGGTGAATGGTGAACGGTGGGCGTTGGGCCAACATGAAATTCAATTTCGTGAAAGCAAACAAATGAAAGAGGAACGGTGAATGGGGAACGGGGAATGGGGAACGGGCAATGTGCACATTTTTCAGTTGCTTCTTCAGCTCGTTGTCAACGAGGATGAAGGCAGCAAATTGCAGCCTGCATTTTATATGGCTTGAAATTACAGGATTCCATATGAAAAAAAAAATTATATATATATATATATATATATATATCTGCTTGTATATATATATATATATATATATATATATATCTGCTTGTATATTTATCAGTGACATGCAGCCCGAGAGAACCCAAGGAACAGCCAACATCAGGCTGTGCCAGTCTGAATGACATGCGACAACGTCGTTGTTGTCATTCTTATTTGTTGTTGTTGTTGTTGCTTGTGTTGTTGCATAGTTGTCGCTGGCATCATTTTACGTCATTTATCACAATCATGACATGGCTGACTGGATGCTGCCGGACAGGCATGTGTTATCCTCGCCGGCCAACAAGCAGCTCGGTCAGATATTGAAATTTTTATAACCGATATGGCGTATACTTCATACTCGACCAGTTATCCAGCTCGGCCAGCAATCAGAGACGAAAATAATAATGTTTGCACAGGCCTGACGGCCAAATGCAATTACAAGAAATGCCCTAAATGTCCATTAAATTGATTTCACTTAACGTGACTGAATAACCTTCCGGATATGTGTAGTCTGGTCTGTTTATTGGTTTGGCCAATTGGAATTTAAATTTCGTAAATCGTTTCAATATTTGTCAATGACTTATTAGTCCATATAATCAGTGCTTATATGCCTTTATATAATTGTCAATTATGCAATTCATGCTGTCAATTCAACTCTCAATCAATTATCAGAAACCATTTGCAGACTGAAAGTCATTAAAGTTAAATGAAGCACTGGACTTGACTTTTAATTGGTTTCTATTCAGATTTTATTTAAATTTCAAAGTTTTTATACAGAATAGAACTATGTGACACACATAATGACAGCATAAATAGCACGCTCTTGAAGGCTATAAACACACACGGCTAATGGCCATGCGAACAACTGTATGCAGCAAACAGACAAAAACTAACTACGAACCATGCAATTCATGTGTATCTAAATAAACAAAAACTTGCATGCTAAAGCAAACAATTTATGGCCATGGAGCGGCTTAGCTGCACAGTGTTTCTCTTTGCTAGAATACTTACAATTAAAATACATATTTGCATTTCAGCAGCAGCTGCACCACATATTCCTAATAAAAATGTACATTTGTAAATAATACACAAAAAAAAAATAAAATAATAATAATATAAATATATCTATATAGCTGTATAGAAAGAGAGTAAGCATCATAATTGCTGGTAATATAACCAAAAAGTGCAACTCGGCAACTTTCGCATGCAAATTGTTTGTCTGCAACAGAGTAATTTATTTATTCTGGCAATATTCCAGATTCTGATTCTGACCACGCCCTAAAATCAGCCTGAGCTAGATTACATAATAGTACATAAATATGCGAGCTTTTATTATTTTTAAATATTTCTCTTACAAATCTGATATGCAATTAAATGCAAATTTTAAATAACTTTTTATTTATATACATATTCATATTAAATGTATTTATTTATATATCTATACATTTATATATTAATTTATTAATATACTTATTAGTAATACTGTTAAACATTATTATTTAGTTTAGTTTAGTCAATTACGGATAGCCGTAATAATTTCTTAATAATATGTGAATAGACATATTATTAAGAATATGTTTTATATAAATGTTATATACAAAAACAATAATTTTATGTGATAATTGTTTTTAAAGATTTTTGATGATTTCATATTATTTTGTTTAATTTCTAATGTAGAATAAAAAATATATAAAATATCATTTGGAACTCAAAAACCTTAATCATAAATAATCTATTGCTAATTTGTAGACAAAATAACCTATTCTGAAAAAAAAAAAATATTATTATTATTATTATAATTATTATTTGTGTAAAAATATTAATTTCTTAATCACAGGAAAAGTGCAAAAAGACGAAAAATATTTATAAATGACGTTGCATTTGAATTCTAGCAATTAATTATGGTTTAATTCTCTTGCTCTATGTCGCTGCTCCCTCTCTCTCTCTCTCTCTCTCTCTCTATCTCTCCCTGTCTCTCTCTCTCTCTCTCCCCCACACACACGCACTTGAATCAGTTATATTATATAATTATACAACATATATTTCATTACTTCAACGTCAACTGCGTAGGTCTGATTTAATTCAAATTTTATGCAATTTGGGACACTTCAAGGATTCCGTTTGCAGTTGGCCGAGCTTTATCACAAAAAACTTTTGCCATTACTTGAATGCAAATTTGTAAATTACGACAGTTTGCATACTAATTAGAATTTGCGTTGACCTCAAGCGCCGCATCTAATTTGATTATGCAACAGAAATTTACTAAAATTTAAGCTAAATGGCATTTGCTATTTCACTGGCAACTGAAGACGAAGAAGACAAATGGAAACAGGTGACTATTCCCTTGATATATCTCATTGACCAGCCCTAAGAGCTGTCGAGAACAAAGGTATTTTGGCCCTTAATTAATAACTAACATTTCAATGCTTGCAGCCTGCAACTCATCCTGCCTACATACTTACATACATATATATGCATCTGCAGTTTAGTTTTTGCTGAATGTTGTGGGCTTTGGCTGAATTGGCAAAGGCTAAGCAAACTTTCTGTCCCCAAAGTCCCCCATTATGCATATTTTCACGTGCATTCAACAAAACACAGAGCGCAGTTGAGGCTCTAAAAGTTGCACAGCCAGCAAATTGTTGGCCATGTCAAATCAATGGCTTTGGCCATGGTGTTTACAAAATCATGGGCCCCATTTGTAGTCTCCTTTATGGCTCGAGCATCATGTGTGCCTGATATTTGGTACGAATTTGTGTTTAATTAAAGCTCTGCCAGAATACAAGATGAGTGCTCAATGGACGTCGTTTCCTACTGCTGACGATTCCTGTTGTGTTTTGGCCATGCCAGGCGACTTTTGGCCCAGTGAAGTTTTCAATCATTAAATTGTGCCCGACGGCCAGCTGTAACCTCAAGTGTGGCTTTAATTTAAACGCCTCTTTCTAACAGCTCTGGCCAAGGCTGTTTGCCCCGAAACTCTCGTCAAGGCCTCAGCTGAGCTTTCTGCTCCTTGGGCGACTGTTGCTGAGCTTTTTAATTTTAATGAGATCTCAGTGACAGGCTACGTGCCTCGTGCCTCGCGCCTTGTGCCTTGTGCCTCCTCGGCACGGCCAAAAGCGTTGTTAGCCACGCCTCGCCCACTAATTGAGTCAGCTGCAAATGTTTTTGCGCTGACTTAGCGCTAGACAATTTTAATTACAAAAATATGCATATTTAAAGATTTAATGCCAGCGAACAATGTCTGCCAACTTAAATTACAAGAGCGCAGCAACACTCAACTGATATGCATAAAACAAAATGAAAACCGCATAGTTAACTGAGTGAAGTGCAAACAAGCATGAGTAGGGCGTAGCCGATAGGAAGATATACAAAAAAAAATATATATATATATTATTAATTTTAGTCTACACTTCAAATACAAAGCAATAAATAAAGAATAATTTGATGTAGAGGCTTCTTTGATTCACACAGATGGATAGACGCAGACAGAAATCTAAGCTAGAAGCATGTCTATTTAATGGAATCGAAGCGGTTTCTCTTTGTCTGCTACAGACACTTGCGTCTTTAAAACATACTTTCAATGAGTGCAGGGTACAAAAAATGCTAATTTAATGGCATACATCCTTCAACTAATGCAAAAACTCACTCGACTCTAACCAGGTTGGCACACTCTGGCCAACCGATAAGCCACAAAACAGATTGATACATTACGTGTGCAATGTATTTCAATGGATGCAGCCAGACTAACTAGACGAAGCTGAACTGAACTGGACTGGGCTGGCCTCGATAGCAGTGGGCGGGTAGTTTGTGTGAGCAACAACTGATTGATATGCTGGATTCTCTGGCCAATTGGAATTTCAACAAATTGGGTTTTTGCATTTTAATCAGATAAAAAGCTTTACATATTTATACAAACCAAGAGAGAGGATGACAGAGAGAGAGAGAGAGAGAGATTGAGAGTAGTTATACACTTATAAAGGTGTTCAATTCAGTGTGTGAGTATGTTTGCGCAGAAATCTGAATAAAGTTGCTTCAACTGAACTGTCTATCAGCTGTGAATTAAACTGAAATGATAATTAAAGATACTTATATCTAGACAGACAATATTTTTAAGTATATGTTACGATACCCTTAAATAGTCAATTGTAATATTTTTTTGTAATAAACATTTTTGTATTTAAATTTTAAATGAAATCTGCGGTATCTTTAGTCGCATAATCTTTAAAAACATTATATCATATGCACTTGATGGCTTCTAACGCTGCTTAAGGACAATAAACAAAAACGCAGGAAGCTCTTGGACCAAATGCAGTTCAGCGGATATATTTGCCTTCCAATGACAATGACAATGGCAGCTGGCAACTGGAGTGGGATGGCCAACAATTGGAGCGCAGGACAATGGCGTTGCATTTCCGTTTCCGTTTTGGCTGCCGGACGCAAATGGCGTAAATGAAAACTATTTTTCCGCGTATTTTTTTTTTTTTTGTTATACAACTTTTCTGTTCTGCTTGCCTCGAGCTACACTGTTTTTGTTGCTGCGTGCCACAACCGAATTTTAAGCTGGCAAAAAAGTGTCTGCTTACATTTAGCGAACTAAAAGAGCACCTGAAATTGTGGAAACAGCACGAGAACACAGGTAAGAGCATTCCGTTCTTTTTTTCATTAAACAAAATTATTTCACTTGCATAAGTTGTTAACAAAGTTGTTTTGCAATTCAAAAGTTAATAGAGCTGAGCTTTAAACTTGATTTAATATTTCTAGATGGAGGAGACATTGTTTATATATTGATGAATTAATAGCGAATATAATTTGTCTGATTTTGATTATTTTAAAATGCTCAGTAAATCATTCAATTTGACATCAGCTAAAATTCTATTAGAATAGCCAAAATGTCTTGTACAAGCAACTGTCGCAATATGCCTATCATATATTAAATGATTTGTGATACCAATTTCCGCTGGCTTATCCTGCAGAGGCATAAAATGGGCAACTTTTTTATATTCGTCCTTGTGCTGGCACGCAGAACGTGCCTGAGTCCTCGTAAATGCGTTTGCATAAATTGGCTGAGGCATAAAAACCCAAGTGGGTGGAACGAAAACAAAATTCAATTTGGATTTGGTGCAAGCGCAACTTTTTTATGCAGCTCGCTTTTGTCATGAGTGGCGAGCCCAAGCAGCAGCAGCAGCAGCAGCAGCAGCAGCAGCAACAGCAGCAGCAGCAGCAGCAGCGGCAGCGACAGAGGCTCAAAATGAATTCACAACTAAGCTCGCTGCCTGCGCAAACATAAACAGAGCCAAAGCTCAGCTTTAGAGGCGGTTGCAGCCGTTGCGCCCACAACTTACGACCAATTTTATGGGAGCCAACCAAGGCTAAGGCATTTTGGCCAATTTCGAATCGGCCAGTTGGCCGAAAAAAAACGAAGTGAAACAAAAATATTTGAATGCATGCTCTTAAATACAAACATATGGAGGCTGCATGTGAGCCTTAATGGAGGGCATTGGAAGGTTAGAGAGCAACGTCGACGTCAGGTCATGATAATATTTATAGGAAGCAAAAGGCAACGCCAAAAATAGCATTGCAGCCACAGAGAAAGCTATATGAAATACAAAAAATTCCACTTTTATGTGCTGGATTTTGCTCTGATGCCCAAAGTCGGCCTCTTCTTGTTCGAAGCAATTAAAACGAACGCAAAACCATTAGGAAAGAAGAGTAGGCAAATATGAAAGAACTTCAAATAAAAATAGTTAACTCTCGTATAAGCAAAATGTATTAAAACCCAATACGTAATTACAATAAAACAAACATAAAATAACAGACATCGAGCCTATACTCCCATTAGTATACAGAATACAAATTGGAATTTCTACAAACACAAATTTATATTTATCCTATAAATGTAAACATACCTAAAACCAGCTTATTTCCTTGCATTCTAGTAAACAATTGTGATTCCTTTCTAGTGAAAATTGTATGCTTTCCATTGGGTAGTCTTCGTTTGATATGCCAATTCATATGATAATGCCTGTCAATCTATCTATCAAGCTGTCAATTGCAGAGTTATCTTTCGCCAACTAGATTATAACTTAGCATTGCTCATGGGATGATCTAAGAGTCAAGTAATTCGAGAATATTATATTTAAAGCAAGTTAAATTTCTGCCCCACTCAGATTTGTTGCTTAAATTAGTTCGTAAAAGCTGTTGAAAAGACGCTGAAAACTTTTGTTGTGAAAGAAAACAAAATAATATCGATTATTATCACGCCTACACACACACACACACACACAGACACACCTTTCGCTTCATAAAGAACATCAGCTAATAACAACAACACCAGCAACGAAAGCAAAGGCAACAGCCAAGCAGCAGTCAAGCGGACAAGTAAACAAACAAAAACGCCACGGCAACAGAGACTTCGCATCGAAGTCGCGGCCAGCAACAGGAGCAGGAGCAGAGTAAACTGGCTGGCAATTTTCGTTAGTCCAATTAAAGCAATTTTGAAAGCTGAACCGAGGCCAGCAGCTGTGAAAAATACCGCGAAACAACAATAGCAGCCGACTCCAGACAGAAATCTACAAAATTGTTATTTAGCATAAAATTAATAATATTTTTGCACTTCTTTGGAAGCAACCTCATTAGATGTGCTAAGTGAAGCTATTAGCGCTCACCGAAATGCTGATGATTGCACCGCCAACTGACAGCATTAGCAACCCTATGCGGATTAGCGTCACAAACAATATCATCCTCAGCCACACACACACACACACACACACAAGCAAAAAGGCAATGGCCCAGCTCTGTGAATACATTGTGTGGCGCTGCCACAAAGGCTCTATTGTTGGCACTTCGACGTAAAGTGGGTTACAGCAGCTCCGTCTTGTTGAGTAGAGGATTTCCTAGTATCGAATCACAGCTTGGTGCCAGCAGTCGCCATCCATGGTAACCAACTAGTGAGCAGACTTATCGAAAGACAATCACATTTATTGACATTCACGATTTATTAAGCAATCTTCTTCTACTTACGCATATATTTGCATGACTTGTGTCCACTGCTATTAAGTTCAGCTAAACTCTTTGAATGGTAATCATACTTGATTTGTTGATTCAATTTTCAGCTCATTTATCTCAAGACTTGGTAACATATGCTATAAAAGTGTTTATTGTAAATAGAGTGTTAATTTATTAGTTATTGTAAAATTACTTGAATTAAATGCAAAGAATTTATTAGTCTGATATATAATTCATATTGATTATAATCAATTTAAAAGGTATATTTATTTCAATACTTTTATTTTAATTTCGATATTTCCTATTTCAATTATATACACTGGAAAGTAATTTAGCTTATATCTCACTTGATGAATCACGTTGAGAGTTATTTTAGCATCAAGATTGATTGAATTTGGTACCTCGTTACTGTCAACAAGCACACTTAATGTATATAAAAAAAAAATATATATATATATATCAATATACAGAGTACCATATCCACCCATTCATCTTACGTCAACGTTTTGAAATTTGCCATGCAAAATAAAATCTCTTTAACAGGGCATGCAAATTTCGCTGTTGTTTTTGTTTGTTTTTGTGTTGTTGTTTTTGCTGTTGTCTGCTCGTTAGGTTCTAACTGATGCACGTTCAATTGCTTAAATTATTGTATACACGCAATCAGCTGTATAATGAAAGGCAGCTCGCGCAATCAACGGCAAAGGCAAAGGTAAGAGCCATAAATCTGTTGGCGCGCTCACTTGCTCAACGATGGGGTCGGGTCTGGTCTGGTCAGGTCTGGTCTGGTCGCTAATGATTTATGCGACTGCCAGAGACAAGACAAATGCCCAAGTAATTGAATTACAAAGCCAAAAATGTAGATAACTTGCTGAGTAAGCTGGCACTTATGCAAATTGAGCATGGCCAACGAGCTGGCCCAAGTGCTGTGCTGATAAGGCTACTTGGCTAGCAGAAACAACAAAAGCAACTCTAGCAGCAACGTGCTGATTGCAAAATCAATGGCTCAAAACTCAACAAAAGGCAACTAAGCGGCATCGATAAATGCCCAAAAGACAGCAACCAAGCCAGGCCAGTTGGTCAAAGTACTCAGCGCATAAAAGTATGCTATGGTTTTTTTGCTGGAGCAAATATAAGTAGAAGTGGAAACGCATAAAGCTGAAGATGAGGCCAAGAGCTGACTAGAATAGAGTCGTGGACATTATTTGTGCAAAATTACCTTTAACGAGGTGACTAGCGGAGTGTCCTGTTGCATTACCATTACCGCAATAAACTCTAGCCGGAGTCGCCTCCGCGAGTGTCGAGTGCAGTAGGAGCAGCAGCAGCTGCAGCAGTGGTGGCAGCAGCAGTTAGTTGCTTGCAAAATTGCACTTGACTCGAATGCCAATTACATGGTCCTGCAGATGTCAGTTGGGCCCCGACGCAGGCCCAAGCAGCCCAGCATGTCGACAAGGACTCTGCCATTCGAGGGTGGAAAGAGCGCGGGCGGTTAGAGGGTTATGCGAGGTACGCCATGACGCAGCAGCTAGACTGCCTAGGTCTGAGACCAAGGCACGAGCAGAATTGGCATAAAGTGGATTAAATATGAATAAAAGATATTTGCGCAAATTGCATTAGTGTGGTGCAGCGCACAAGGGCCCAAAGATTGATACGAAGATAGCGATGAAGAAAAAAAAAAAAAAAAAAAATTGCCCAGAGGTCAAACTGCATTAACTCGTAAAAGAGTTGACTTTCTGTTCACGATTCGAGGCAGCTGCTAATGCGGCTAAGGCCAACTGCAAATAGCTTTCTAGATTCAACAAATAAAAAGCTTAGACTATAAAATTTAATAAATAATTTGAACTCCTACAGAAAAGAGCGTTAAATAATGAATGCAGTTTATTTTTTTTTTTTTTTTTAGTTATAGCAAAGTTATTTTCAAGTATTTCATTAAATTCCCAGAGCACAAAAACAGTTTTGGTGCAAATGGGCAAAATGGGAAAAGAAATAAAAAAAAATACAATGCTGACCAAAACGCAACCACAATGGCGTCCATGCACTGTGGCTGAGTGTGTGAGTATGCGAGTGTGTGTGCGCGTGTAATTAAATTCCGTGCCTGCAAGTGTAATAGCAATATTTGGTTTTGTGGCTAACACCGCACAGCCCCTCAAGTCCAGCCCGTGCAATTTCCTTCGGCGGTTGTCCCAGTGCAACAGGATATAGAATCTAATTTGATTACGACGTGTGCCACCCACATATGCTGAGTTCATGGCACTATGTGTGTCTGTGTGTGTGTGTGTGTGTGTGTGTGTGTGTGTGAATTTTGTGAAAAACGTTAAAATCCCATTAGCGCATTTTTGAGCGCCAGCCAAACACGTCAGAAGCTAACTAAAGGTTTCAATTGCTCTAGCCAATGGACACGGATAATTAAACTTCTATTCGCAAGAATTTCAATTACAAAACATTCGCACAGCCATTGGACCGCAATGCCCGCTCTTTATTTTATAGAACGATGAGTGCTATTATTTGTTTTCAATGTTTGTTTAATAAATCAAAGTAAATCAAATTAATTAGTCATGTCAAAATTCATTTAGTTCGGCCATTTAGTAGGTCGAATTATTTTTGCTAATGGACACATTAATAATTAATTTGAACCTCTGTAATCCCTTTATAACTGGCTACAATTATGTAATAGCATTGCGTGATTAATAATGGTCGGGTTTATTTAATTATGCAAATGGAAGCGAAGGCTGTGCACAGAAGTTAATGTATAAATAGATATTTAGCCATGGATTATGCTGAACAGTCAAAACCCAGTCAAGCATTCTGATAAAAATCCGAGCTGAAAATATCAACAAATATTTAATTTATATCCAATCTAAAGAGCATTCATCACATACATAACTCACGATTTTCACCTGAGTGTAGGCCACATATATTCGACTTTTGGTTTTAAATAGTTTTAAACTAGCTCACACTGAGCACGCTGAGTGGGCTTTGCATCGGCAATCAGAGTCTCTATTAAATCTATGCGAAAGTTTTTTTTTTTCCAGAACTCAACTCAACAGAAGTTGGCTAACAGTTAAAGCTTGATGCTGGCTGCTTCCGTATATATGTATGTATGTATGTATGTATGTATGTATATAAAAACATTTTTGCGGCCACTATCGAGTGCCACAGACATGAAATTTTCACAAAGTAGTAAACTTTATGCCGCCGCCGTCCACGAGACTTCACCACACATACACACACACATATATATATATATATATATATATATATATATATATATATATATATATATATATACATGAAACTAAATTGAGTTTAGTTGGATGGCCAAAAAAAAAAGTGTATATATATATATATATTTATATATGTATAAAAAAATAAATAAAAAAAAAAAAAACGAAACGAGCTCACAACTTTTTCATCCACTTTTTCTCCATATGTATCTCTATATTTATGGAACTTTTTCAATTTGGAAATAAAGTTTTAGATATTTCGCGCACATTTTTATTCATAACAAAACAAAACGTGAGCAGCCGAAAAGGCCCACAAAAACCGCATTTGAATGCCAAATTTCTGTGCTTGAAAACCATTAAATGAAAATATGATATAAAGCCTTTCAATTATTTCAATTTAAATTCGATTTGATAAAATGTATAAAAATCATTAACTGCAGCAGAACCTTAAATTACTCAATAAACTATAGAGAGATGTATATATATATTTTTAGGTATTTAACTATTTGTGAATGTTGCTGAATAATGCTGATCTATGCAGCTTAAGGATACAAAAGCTTTAATTTAAATAAATTTCACAAGCATTGTGCAATAATTCAATATTTAAAGAGCAAATCAAAGCAAAATATTGCAGCACTAAGTTATATATAATTCAAGAATATTTTTATTGTTTTTAGTGTGAATCAACATTTCATTGCTTGATTTATTATTTAAAATGAATTGTATGTGAGTTTGATTTTAATAAACATAATCCATGTTCTATACGCCTTATGTGTGTTTAAAGGTTCTACAATGAAAAATATAATAAAATCTTTAGCTTTTACAATTGACAACTCATAACTGAGTTCAGCTTCCATTATGCATCATGCGAGGGCTGAATAAATACTTGAGCTGCGCTTCTTTATATGAATGAGATCCCTTATATTAGAAGAGTCTCATGTAAATATGTTGCCTTATTCATGCACTAGACGAGACTAATGGGCTGCTCGTATGACTTGCCAAGAACAGATCACATTTAAAAGTATTTCTATATGTTCATATGACAATATGTGCGCTTACATTAAAATGTTGCAGTCCACTTGCTGTCAATGGCTGTCATAAAAAGCATTAAAATGCAGTTGCATTTTAAGGCATGAACTCTTTGCTAAATGGCTTGTGCATTTAAATGCACTTACGGCAAGTAGACGAGCGCATTCAATGGACAGCAGTCAGCAATTAACCAACTGACAGTTTGAACGTCGTCCTTTTGCTGAATGGATACTGCATCTCGATCCGTGTGCATGACTGTAATAACATGCTAGCCAGTATAACGTTTAAATTTAAATTAAGCAATATGAAATAAGATTTATGTTCACGCAGCTTCAAATGATTAACTGTTATTTACGAGTTATGCTGAGTCTCCTTCCGGTTTCTCTTGAAATGGCCACGCTTGCACACTTTATGATTGTAAATTCTTATCTTGCTCCGTATCAAATCAAATTAAAAATGTTATCTGCACAGCTCTTTTGTCGGGTATGCACGACTGGCTGGGTACTCTGATCATATTCCAATTATTCTATACTTACTTTAAACATATATAAATAGCAAACGGATCATACCAAAGCATAGACATATAAACCCATCTCTCCTTTTTTTTTCTTAAAAAAATAAGAGCTAATTGAAAATTTTTATAGATTATAAGTACTGACGCAATGAGAGATTTATTAAATTAACAAACATGAAATGTATATAAAGCATATCAGATACCTAAACTAACATCATGATGTTTAAATGGCGATTTCGCCAATATCCGATGAGGCATTCGAAGAAAAACGTTACTAAACTGAACAGCAAGCAGAAGCCGTGCAGCTCATAGGATATTTGATAAAATTTAAGGGGTAATGGCCTCTCGGCAAGTGGCTCGTAAGGTTCTTTAGCTATAAGCCCGGCCTCCTCCGCTTGACGCAATCCCTGCTGCATCCACTTGGAAGTTAGTCCAAACTCCTCTGCCGTAAGCGAAAACTCTTTCAGAGCTGCGGAATAGCACAAGCTGCTGCACACATACAGCTTGATATAGCGCTGAACACTGCACAGTTTTTCATTGGCCAGCCGCAGTTTTGGTTTGTACAGTCGACGTTGAATATACTCAAATATAATCCACTTGTGTGTCAGCGTGAGATACGCATAGCTGTCGTTCAGGGCGAATATATGCCTATCCCGCTCACTCTTACTCACGAAGAGGAAACGTTTTTGAATCTCTGGCGGTAAAAAGTTATTATACTCCTCCTGAACTTGATACGAATGGACCATAACACGCAGTCCACTTTCCAAAAACGTTTCGATGTCCACAATTTTGGGCTTTCGCAAGCCTGTAATGAGTGCTGTTGTCACGGCTCCTGTTACAATACTTAGAACTAGAATCGTAAAGATATGCGTACAAATCTCCATAAACTTCGCAGGAACACTCAGACGACGGAATGCTCGACCTGTCCGGCCGTGTCCAATAGTGAGCCTTAAACTATTGAAAAATATATCAGCCAATGGAGTCTGCGGATTAATAATCCGCATCATCACTGCATTCAAGAGTGTGTAGACTACCATAAAACATATGATTGAATACTTTGTGTCATATACGTCACCAAAATACTGAATGAAAGTCCGGCGCTCGTTGGGCAACACAAGGCATATTTGTGTCACCATCCAGACTGGACTGTACAGAGATCCCGCGAAATTCAATAGCATATTCGCACCGATGTCGATGTGCCTATCTTTGGTATTGCCCTGAGAAACTCTTTCCATATATTCAGCAAAAGACAGTTCCGATATGTTGAGAGAGCCCTGTAGATTCTCAATAAATGTTTCCAATAGAATGCCAATTCCACCGCCAACGCGGACGCCTTTCGATGAATTGTACTACAATTGCAAATATTCAAACTCATTTTCATTGCACTCCACATTTTTTTTTAATGAAACTCACCGCAAATATATCTGGCAAACCTTGATAAAGAAATACCGAAGCTCTGGGCTTTTTCACTTTGCCGCGAACGCATATTTTAGTACTTATCGCTTGTCTAATGGAGCTCGTTGATATTTTAAGCACTTTGATGGTCGATTTAAATTCATATGTCCAGATCTCGTACTCGCCATTGCGCCGCATCAGCAACATCGTATTATGAAAGTGCATATTATAGCACCAATTAAAAAATGTCTGTTTGAAAATGGAATTATTCAATAGTTTTGCATTTGATTTGTACACAAATATGATCCACATGCTCCTTAAAGTCACTGACGAAGTGTGCACTGCGCCCAGAGTTGGATCGTCAATTCCGTTGAAGAAAACAATGGCTATATTCCTACTATCGATATTATGAAGTTTCGGCATTCCAGAATCAGCCACAATCACCGTGCCGTTCTCCATTAGAGATTGTTGTACAGAAGGAACGTTTTGTAGTGCATTCCGTTGATCTTTGATGCCAGAGAACGTTAAATAATTAACGATCTGAAGATCTCGATTTAGCTCAGAAATAACCAAGAAAAGTATCGAGTTATCGTCTTTCGACTCGTCTTTAGACTCTATCTGGCCAAATGCGACGGCCAGAATACAACACAGGACAAAGCGGAAGCTAACACACTTCATTGCTGTAAATTCTTAACTGTTTGGCTATGCATATGAGCTATTCGTATCAGAGCTGCGCAATCGTTGTATACACAGTTATTAGGCACCATTACGCTAGTACTTCAACTTTAATTCACTGTGGCAATGCGTTTTATTATTATCTACTTGGTCATAATACTAAATGTTCAGTTTTGAAATTCATAAGCTCAAAATTAAATAAAATTTATAATTTAATCAATCAGTCAATAGAAGAATTAATAGAGCAATTATTTACAAAATTGTCAATACTTGCTTAAAAATCTTTAATTAACTACAAGTAGGTTCAGGAACCCATTGAAAATGGGCCAAAATTTTCAAGAATACAATCCATCTAATACAAGTATACGATTTCGTCAGGGTTCGTTTTTAGTATTCAAATCGTAAGGATCTGCGAATGTAGCTAAAGAAGCCTAAATGCTTAGTCGCATGCAATTGACAATCGATTAATCGTTAATTAATTTCATTGTTGACCACAACTTTAGATATTATGTTCATTAGGTCGCAAAACACTTGTCATCGTTTAGCATTTGTGTATGAAACAGATATATGTATATATATGTGTGCATTTGATGGGTAATTCAATTCCATGTTGAGAGTGTGAAAATGCTTATAGGCAGCGTATATCTTCCTCCGTGTGTGTGTGTGTGTGTGTGTGTGTGTATGTGTGTCACTATCGATTGTTTAATCCCACAAGTATCAGAGTACTCAATGTATATGCATGTTGATGTGTGTTTGTGTCTGGCATAAGTACTCATTAGTGTAACTCGTCTCGTCTCGCCTATTCTGTGACCAAGAGCCAGTTGAGTGCGCCCAAATTGCTGTCGAGTTTAGCCAACATTGAAATTATTTGGATGCCACTTAATTGAACGGTTTGAGTATGTGCAGGATATTGGCATTGCTATTAAATAAGGCAACAGCGAGCATCTTCAACTGGAAGCCTCAGAATCAATCATGCAAACAATGCGCACGCATACAGATTACAAATTCTCAAACGAATGTGGGCGTATTTCTAACCAGAGCCGTGAGGCGCTCATTGTATAACGCTTATCTAAATTGTGTCATTAAAGCTCGGTTAAAACACAAGAGAAGCTCCTGGCGGCGCATTCAGATGAAATTCAGTTTGTCTGAAGCTAAGCCAGACGCACAGCACAGGCACAGGCGCAGCTAATGAAAATTCAGTCAAGCAAGAACTTAACATTAAACGTAATTTTCCGTTGCTGTAATCCTTATTAAATGTTATATCTAAAGTGTCTTAAGTGTCTGAGCGTGTTCTGTCTGCCTTAGCCGCTGTGTACCTCTCTCTGTGTGTGTGTGTGTGTGTGTGTGTGTGTGTGTGTGCACATTTGGATGTTAATGTGCTTGCCAATTTGAATGCGAACACTTTTGTATGCGTAATCAAATTGAATCCCTTTTTAAAGTGTTAAAATTACAGATTTCAGCCATTTCGAGATCTTGGCGCTGTCGCGTCACGCTCTGTTGGTCCCTTTATTTGATGCTATCCACCTTTGAAATAGACGCTGAGTGTTTGTGACTACGAATGTGTATGTGTGCGTGTGTGTGTGTGTGTGTGTGTGTCCCATTTCAGTGAATCCTTTGCGCCTCATTAGGCGCACAGCAGAGTTCGGCATATGCGAAATGACAGCGCGTGTTTGCCAAAATTTTACATTATTTATACTCAATTCTCAGTTCTATTTGCCCTCTCTATAGCCCCTTCTCTGACTTGCTATACGTTACGTAATGCGCATTGCCTTCATTTGAAATGCAAAATAGTTTACGAGTGCCACAAAAATGACTGTCGCATAGTTGACAAGCGACATAGCTGGCAGCGAACAATTTCTATCTAACTCATTTACGTGTAATATGTTTTCACCTCCATACGCAATCGAGGTGCGCGGTGATTCAATTTCAATTCTAATTAGAGAGCTTGTTCGCAATGCCTAATTAGAAATATACATATTTTAACATATATTAAAGTAACTACTCACATTGGGCATGTAAAACCAGTTTGGATTTGAAAAACTTGTAATGTTACAATTGAGAGCAATCAGGAGTGCCCGACTATAAAATACCCTGCAAGCAGACTTAAGTTGATGAAAATGAAATGAATAAATATTTACTATTTTTACAATTAAATTTTGATATTTATATTTATATCTATTATATAGTAATTGAAATCTGAATTCACATCTTTTGTGCATCAGAGACAAATCACAAATATCTCTCTCTTTTATCTCTTTTATCATTTTCAATATACTTAGGGTATTTACTTAGATTTCTACTATCCTCAAAGCATTGCCATCCTTGTGTCAGCTTTAGCTATTCTCATTAGCTTAATATCAAATTATATCCCTTTTCCCACTTCTGTGCGCATTAAATGAATTGTTTAAAGTGGCACTTAAGCTAAAAGTTAACAGCATTAACAAGAACAAGGGGTAAACAACTCAAATACAGCAAGCAACAACAGCAAAAACAACAACAACAATAACAGCAACAGCAACAACAACTAATAACAAACAACAAAGCAGCAGCAAGTTTTGTGCCTCAAAAGTTTGTTAAGCCTCAGACTTGTTTCCGAGTAAAAATGAAACAAACAATAATTACAATGGTATATACATATATATATTTTTGTTGTTTTTGTTTTTTGTTTATGCGTAGTCAAATATTGTATGAACTTAAAGCAAAAAGTTTTTAAAGAGCTTGGTCTGAGTGGCAGACCTCCGCTCCATGGCCCCATGCAGTGCCATATTGGCCCTGACAAACGGCTGCGTTTGTCATGTGTTAGCCTGCGAGCAATATTTTCCGGCAGACGGCAAATAAAAATCCCCAAACTTATGTTGCCAAGTGCCGAGTGCCAGACGCCAGCGTCGACGTCACATTCTGCTATCAAAGGCTATAGCAGGAGGCGAGCAGGAGCTGCAGCAGGAGTAGAGAGGGAAAGCAGGGGGAGAAACTGTCGCATTTCCTGCATAGAGCTGGGAATTAACAGCACATTGAAGTTTTTCGTTTTTGTCATTTTTTTCTTCTTCTTCTTCTTCTTCGTTTTGGTGCCCTGGCTACATGCATGCAAACGATGCTTTAGAGACATTGCGACGTTGATAAGTTTGCATATAAATTGTGACACATGCTATAGAGGAGCACAGAGGGCGGCGGGCGAAGCATATTTTTAAACAGCTTCAAGGCGGGCGCCCTGGCAGCGCAAACTTTATTTATGTGCTGTGCAAAACTATTAGCTGAGATTTTCATTAAATTTATAAGTAACCCTCGAGTATATTGGAAAACTTTGTAAAGCTTTGCAGCTATTTGCCATAAAGTTACTTCATATTCTGCCCTCTTGTCTTGGCCTGGCGCCGTTGCGTATGAGTAATGCATGCTGGCACACAAAATGTCAAAGGTTTGAACTTTGCCACACATTCCCAGAAAATGACAGAGACAAACAGCAGCATAGCGAATAGATCCCTGCCCCTGCCCCTTCGTCTGCCCACGCCCTATACCAAAAGTCACCTACTACCTCCTACCACAAACATCTCTCTTACAGCCACGCCTCCTGTTCAAACACACACACACACATACAGAGCAACTGTTAGCTGCTGTTGCTATTGCTGCTGTGACATGCCCTAAAGTTCTCCCAAGTGTCTGTTGTGTCGCATTGAATTTATTGGAATTTTTGTTATGCTCTCGAGCCGAGATCCGGGTATGGCCAGTTATTGTTCTTGTTCTTGTTCTTGTTCTCGCTTTTCGCTCCTCATTCTTTTTGTTTTAGCAAAATATTTCCGTTATCCTTTTCAGATGAAGGCGGACCATTTTGTTAATATCTCGTTGGCCAGCGCTTGACATCGCTCTGCCGCGGGCCAATCTACAGTTGACACAAAAATAACTATAAATATAATATGAGTTTTACTCTTGCCATTAAATACTACATGACAGTCACGCATTGACAGTCTTGACTGTGCCGTCATTTGCACCAAATAAACAAATTGAATTATTTATTTCTAGCATAGCTGCGAGCAACATGAATATGAATAGATTGAAAGTTTGAAGTAAATAAACAAGTGAATCGAGCATAAAGTTGAATAACAAGCTCAAGGCTTATTCTCCATATTCGCAAGCTTGCTTACAGGGCAACTCTCAGCATATATACTCTTAGCAAGCCAGTGGACAACTGAGACGCCTACAGCAATAAGCTGTCTGACATGGACAACATTTTGTACAGCACGTGCTCGTGACCAGGTCTCCAGGCGAGAGACGGTTGGAGCACATTTTTGGGTTTTTGGAAAAATATTTAATTTCAACATTATTTCATTTCACTAATTGAACAGAAGGCAGTTAAATGCTGGGAAAGCCGAGATAAAACCGTCTGATTCTGTAAACAGCCAATGGGAAATGTTTATTTAGAATTTACTCACCAAATTTTGGAGCTGGTTTAACATTTATCGATACTAATCAATGTTATTCAATTGGAATCAAAATATATTATCGCAGCAAATTATTTCAATTATCAATTCAATTTTTTCAGTTTATTTTTTTTTTTCCTGTTAAAGTAATTTTTCATAGACGATGGCTCTTATATTCGTTTTTGTATATTTTTAATGCATGTAAAGAAGCTTTATTTACTGTATTATCCTTTGGGCAAAAAGCTTACAAATTGTTATTACTACTCCATGGCAGAGCTGGACAACAATGCGATTGTGGTCAAGTTCTGCGGGGCTAACTGCTGTTGCCCAGACATTTGCATAATAAGCCTGGCGACTGGACACGGCTACAGTGTTAAGCAGTGCATGAAATTGCTATGCTACCTTCAGGTTAGACACTGTCCACGCCTCACTACCCGCTGCCAGCCCATCGCCCATTGACTGGGGCCAGCTCCAGCTACAGCTTCAGCTCCCTAGCTCTAGTTTCTGTTGCAGTAAAGTAGCTTAAGCCAAAACGGAAAGCATAAATTCTCGTACGATATGAGAACAGCCAGAAAACATCCGCACATAAATAAATCATAAATATTAAATGAAAATGAGAAATGAAAAATGTGCAGCGCCAGTTATGGAAGGAAGCGCACAGGACCTGTCAGCGATTGCCCAGTGTCCTGCGCACTCCGTCCAGGGTATAATAATGCAGTGGCGTTCCTCAACAATGCAGCAGGCGATCGCATGATTAGGAACAATCCACTGCAGACCACTGGCCAGGCAAACTAAGTAAAAATTGTTCAAATCGGGTGCAACTCACTGCTTGATACTTTATTTTTTATTATAAATAAATTTTAATAAATAAATTGAAACTATTAATATTAAATTATACAATACAACAACAGCATTAGCAAAACCTAAAATCCCATTTCACTATATTTGAAATATACAAAAATTGATTTCTGATTATTTAAAGATATGCAATAAACTCTTTTCCCCCTTTGTAAATGCCAATAGCTCAATATAATATACTCTCTTTCAGATTGCAAAGGGATTTATAAACGAGAACTAGATCCTGGCAATGGCATTCTAGGATTTATCCGGCTTACCTTGTGTTGACTCACCAAACAGTAAAAGCCTTGGGCAACGCTCGATATTCACACAGTATGCAAAATTACTAAACTCAATATGCAATTTATTTCTATAGCTCTATCTCTGTCTCCAGCTGCATTCCTTTCCCACTCTAGCTATTCGCTTGAGTTATGTATCTCTGCCTTGACTATTGTGTGCTTTGGCCATTGTGTCTCGCCGCTCTTGGCTCTAGAGGAATTTTGTAAGTACTGCTTTGCTTGATATCTTGCCAAGGCTTAAATGCAGCCAGCCACAACTGTTTATGCTTTAATACGATTTGGCTCGCATGCTGTGGGCCAAGTGTTTAACTGAGCAAAGTATCAAAATGCGTTTCCAACTGTATTCCTTTGGAATCCCATTGTTTGATGGAGTTCATTATTAACAATTGTTGGACAAAAACTGTCTTGTTCCCCAAGCACAAAAGCTAAATATTCTTTTGTTTTGAGACTCGTTCAACGAGTGAAAAGATTTAAATGGCAGCATGCAATGTCCAGCTCTCAGTACTCAATACTAATATGTACTTGCTTTAAAGAATAAGATTTAAGATTGGTATGAAAAATTTCTTTGTTTTAGTTTTTTTTTTTTCATATTTGCTGATTTCTATGCAACGGCCTCCCTAGCGAATAGTCCATAATTTATTATGGCCAACCATCAAAACAAAACTTTCTTTCTATCTTGCTGCCTGTGACCGAGTCACAAATCCCGCTTTGGCCATTTTGTGTTTGCATTTTAATTTAAAGCCCAGGCACATAAAACTTTCGTACAATACATGCCAAGGCCAAACAGACGGAAAATAAACGCGCAAGATGATTTAAAAAGCGTTAACATATTTTCGAGCGCATATTTCTCCAAAGCCAGGATTCCCCGTCGACCGGGACGGCGAGGCCAGGTCACAACCGCACGCAGTTTGTGCGAAAAATAATCATTAATCATTTTTTTTTTTAAAACAAGCCCGACGACGCGATGGCCGCCAATGGCTGCCTACCGTGTCAGGGCCAAAAAGTTTCAGTGCTGCGCTGTGGCGCGGTGTGGTACGGTGGCTATGATGCGGTGCGGCAGACGGTCGGGTCACAACGCATTAACTTGACGGCGCACTTGTTAAATCCGCATGTGGTTCATACTAACTGTGATATTATCAAGTTGAAATGCGACCACATTCAACACACACACACACACACACACACTCATACACACCATACCACACCCACTTCTGTGGATGTTACGACCGCGACAAATTTGAAAAATGGCCCGAAAGTTTTATGACCCAAACCACCCAAACCACCCAAGAGTACACCGCCCGCACCTGGCCGTGAAATACGAGCTGAAATAAATATTTTCGCCTGGCACATTACAAATGCCTCGCGTCTGTTGTCCAAAAAACTTTGTGAGGGCAATTTAAGACCTGAACAATGTTGAAATCAACTTTTTAAGAATCCCAACATCATACGTTCTGAATAATGCAGCGTTTTCACAAATTTAGATGCAGATGGGCAGCTGGCACCCAACTAGCCCCTGCTCCGCTCAGCTCGGCCTGACAGCCTGTTTATGACTGCAAAATTGCTTGACAATTTTCTGAAAACCATTCATAAAATTTCATATGTCATTATGCATGCCGCCAGCACACCCCCAGCCACACGTCTAACCAGCTTAACTCAGCCAGACTACAGCCATCAGCTGTTAGCAGCGAGGGGAAACTAAGCTGCAAATCCGAGAGCCCGCCAGTTGTAAATCGGCTTTAATTGACACTGTTCGTATGCAATGTAAACACAACTTGTGAAATGCTGATGAACTAAGCATACTGTTGAGTAGTTCTCTTAGTTTATCCCAGTATTTATCTAATACTCTCTCTTCGATTCTCTTGTATTAAAGAGAATTTCACGCATGCGCATTATTAATACGCCTCTATAGCTTCCGTTGTTTTCATTTGTTATTGTTTCCATTTTATTTTTTTAAGTGAATTTATTGTCGAATGTGTTTGCGGTTTGCTTCAAGAGCAAGTGTATTAGTACACTAGTCAACAAGACACTTAGGCGATGGATGATGAATTCTCAAATTTGAGGTAATCAAGTGTGATTGTTTCTCATCAAGAAAAATCTCAGTGAATTTTATCTGGCATAGAAACTGTTTAACTAAATTATGTGATCTTCATATATAATGCTTTACTTATTTATATATTAAAAATTATTATTATTGGAGTTTAACAATAAAAAATAATTATGAATTTAATTTTTTTTTAATTGATCATACATAAATAATCTTAAATGTTTTTTATTAAATTAAATATTTTATGTATTTGATCAGAATTCTTTTTAAATTTTTCTGCAGAAGAATCGCAATTCAATCAAGTCTGTATATTGAACTAATACTTTCACAGAATATTATCTCAGTCTGCGAGTTATTCATGAATACAAATAAATTGAGGTATACGACTCTTGGCTTCTTCCATTGACAATGTTCTATATCGATTTTTCAGTATCTTATGAGTATGATAATAAGAAAACTCAGCTCACAATTTTCTGTCGCTAAATTGAGCAGAATGAAAAGTTCTTGGACAAACATCAAATTCACGCTGATTTTTGTCATTAAGGGAATGCAGAAACTTGAGGAACAACTCGACAGCAACAAACAAATGACAATCCCTTACTCCATATCCTTGCCGTTGGCATGAAGCCGAGCGAAGTGGGAGCAATGAGCACTTAGCCATTGCGCGTTTTTAATGGTCAAAACTTTTATGTTTATTGTTTATGCGTTGAAGCAAAAATTTTCATGAACTTTTCATTGTTCCGGTTTGCCGGCACAAAAAACTTTTAGCATACAATGCACTTTAATTTCGCCAACTGCTACAACCACACCCATCCCCCTCGGCCCCCGTCGACCCACCCTTTGGCCGCACACAACGAAAGATGCGACAAAACAATGCAAAGGCAAATGTTGCAGCTAAACTTTATGCCCCAAAAAACTTTGCCAAATGACAGTGACATGGTCAAAGGGCACCGGAATCGGTCGAGGAGGCAGCAGTCAGCAGTAAAAGCAGCTCGATTCGAAACTCAACTCCAGTTCGCTGTTGCATTTGCGCGTCATAGACATTATTCACGTTTCAACTTTGGCTCATGGGCTGCCAAATGAAAATTTAATAATTTTCCTTGGACTATCCTTCTGCATATTATATCTTCAATAAGTGGAGTAGAGTGCAAAGGGAAGCCAAATCAAGTCCAAGCCAGTTGACTTTAGTTCATTCTTTCTGCAGCGCGGCCTTTGTCAAAGCGACACAATAAAGTTTATTTCCTGATCCCGCGAGTGCAAACTCCTCCAACATCCTGGCGCTTCACTTAACTTGCAGTTCTTCTTGTTAACATTTTCTTTTCTTTTCCCGCTTTTTTCTTTTATTCTGTTGCGCTTTTTTTCGCACTGCAACGGGCAACGTTTTTATTACCGACTTCCATTCGAAAAGTTACCTAAACTTTTTGCGCATTTTCATTGTCCAGCTGAAACTTTTGCCTCTCTCTCTCTCAAGCAGTTTGTTAGCCAATATTTGAGCAACTTATGCCAAAGATTTGCACGAATAAATCTACAATTTTTGGCTACAAAAATCTGATCAAAATTGCGTTCCACAAAATATAAATATTAAAGCATGTTTTTCTTTTTAAAATTTAATTTCCAAATTGTTTACTGATAACAGACTTACTGATCAGGCATATTGATTATGATAGGGCAAGAGAAGAACTCTAACCGCAGAGCTTTTCATGTCTTTTACCTCACTAATACAAGCATACACAGACACACAGCCTACCATTGCGGCATGCAACACATTGACACTTGATGGGGCACAGCTGCTGCTGTTGCTGCTGTCAACAAATCGTAGTCAGCTATTTGCAACGCTCGGCACTGCCATACGTCTGTATGTATGTTGTATACCTTAGCATTTTCCCGGCATATACTGAAATGACATAATAAATTGCTGCAAATGTCGACACGAAAACAATGTTTAAGCCAACACACAGAAACATGAGTTTTTGAGCTTTTAGAAACTGCTGCCTTTTTTTTCTCGCTCTCTCTCTCTCTCGTTACATTGGTAAAATATTTTGCAATGTGAAGTGTAAATATGCCCCAAAGTGTTGTGCAGCATCTGTTCTGAACGTTAATGTTGCTGTTGCTGTTGCTGTCGCTGCCAATCACATTTGCTGCTGCTGTGTGCTGTTGGCCTTAAAACAAAAAATTATGTGCAATTTTTGCTAAATTTGTAGCATAAAATACATTTTATACATACATAATTTATGGCCATAAGCTGACTGTCAATAATTGAAAAGTTGCCGAAAGCCATCGATATGCCAGAATATTTTATACAACTGCGCTTCGCGCTAGTGCAGCCAATACACGACCCCCACATGATGAAAATTGCCTCAATTCTGACCCAAAAAAAAAATTGCATAATAATACCTTATGGTCTGTATCATGTGCACACGAGCAGCGGCAAGAGAAATTGTGACACAAAGTTATGACAATGACGAAATGGAAACGACATGGACGAGGAATGGGAAATGGCGTCCTGCTGCCACTGCCACTGCCACTGCCACTGCCACTGCCTCTGTTGATGATGATGAGCCGCAGCAGGGGCTGGAGCTGGGAGCAGTAGCAGCAAGTCCTCGTTCAGCTGCTAGCGTTGAAAATAAGACATTTCTATCTCTTTTTCGGTGGCATGTTTTACTTTTCCTTTTTACTTTTCCAGCCATGCCGCAAAGTACAATTTCATTTTATATCCCCTCGATGAGTGTGTGACGAAATTTTCGCACATTTACATAAAAAAGATGTTGAATATGTGGGCAAGAGACGAGAAAGCCATGGCAGCGATGCAGTCAAGTTACATGGCTCATGCCGAGGAAGTCAACGCACAGAGTTTCGCATATCACGTCTGCTGTCCTTCATTTGAATAGAAGTCAGGCATATCGTGTTCTACAGGTCCTAAACAAAAATCCTTTATTCCACCAAACGAGGTTTAGGTATTTGATGCTTTCAACATTATTAAGCATTAACTTCAATTAAATGAAATTGAAGCCCTAATAGATGCTTGAGCCAGAAATTCTTTATTCTATTTGTTACCTTTCATATAGAATAAGAAAGAGGAAATATGATAAAGAGTTCTACAATATGTAACCTTGTTCCACACAAAACACACATATTCATATCTTTCTAAGACATTGCAACTGCTCTACTGACATTGCATACTTTTACTAACTTAACTAAAGTCGAGTCGAGTCGAGTCGTCAGAGAATTTGCATGCCATTGCAAAAGGCGCTCAGTCATATGCGACATTGCATGACATATAAAATTGAGGACTAGAAAGGGGAGGAATAGTGAGCGAGAGAGAGAGAGAGTGAGGGGGCGTCATGAAAACTTTACGAGTAGCAAATACACTTAAAAAGTAATAAAATATTTTATTACAGCGCACAGAATGCGAAGCGAGCGCCACAAATGACACAGCAGCAATTGAAACTATGAAAATGTAGTCAAAAATATGCAAATAACATTTCTTTGCATAGAACTTGCTAAATTGAAAAAAATATAGAATCGCGTTGAACGAGTTCCGTAAATCACCCGCAGTGACAAATAAAATATTCATTAGGATTTAACACCAACGCGTTATCATGTCTCTGATTAGCCACCCACACAAACCCACAGCATTGCCTACTCGAGCACATGATTCACTAATCAATAATGTGTTGGCTCACATGCCACAGCCGCTGGCGCTACTTAAGCGTCTCAAGAAGTTAATTTCGTTGGGGCCAAGACAGCCGAGTTAAGTGGCCCGCAAGCCATAGTCAACCCAGCCCAGTCAACCCGGCAGTTGGTAGTCAGCAGCCAGCAGCCAGCAACTGGCAACTGGCAACTGGCAACTGGCATGGCTTGTAATGTGCGTGTCACAGCGGGCTATTGGTGGTTTGATGGCTTGGTGGTTTGCTTGTGGCTCAGATGCGCCATTCACCAGTTACCGCCCACAGACAGTGCTATTACAGCTATCCGGCAACGCAGTTCATCAATCAAATCACTGGCTGTTAGTCAAGCAGTCATGTGATTTGATTGATTCACGCTAAAAATCTGCACTCAAACACATACACAGTCAAGCATCTCTATGATAGACATATGTAAGAGACTTATTTATTATGCCTCAATTGATTTCTTATATTTGAGAAAGGAAACAGATTCAAGCTTTATAGTTTGATTATGCCAACATATTTAATTTAATTTGGCTTAGCTTTATTAAATTCTTATGGCATACGTTATACGCTAGTTTGACTGTATAATAAGTATCCAAGCTAGGCATCCTGTCAGCCAGCCAGCCAGGCAGCCAAGCAGCCATGCAGCCAGTCAATTCATCCTTGTCGCTGGCATTTAGCGACGCTGCCTTCGCATTGTTTATCCTCAGTCAGCGTTAGAGACTGTGGCGCAGACTGAAAGTGCAGCGATGGCAGACAATGTTTCAACCGCAGCTGCCAGTTGCATTGATTTTAGAATGCGTCTGCCACAGAGACTGGTGGAAAGAAAACTATGGAGTTTGCCACAGTTACAGTTTCAGTTGGAAAATTCGCTGGCGACAGCTACTTAAGAATATCCTTGAACGGCACGAGATATTCATTTGTCACATGCCCCAGGCACCATTATAAATTATTTACACAAGACACACACTATCCAAAGCTGAGCTGAGCTCCAGCTGTGCGGAGCCCAGCCCAACTGTTCCCTGGTCGACATTTGGCATACAAAGCTGTTACGTCAATGAAATTGCCCAAATTTTATGTCCAATCAATAAATACTCGCATATCGAGTGACGTCTACGTGTCGGCTGCCTCAATTTATTAGATATTCATGCAACATTAACATGGATTTTTATTAGTATCATTTTTTGAAAAGGGTTACGAGCAGCCAAGGCAACCCTAACACTTGGCCCCGAACACTTGCATTTAGGCAATATTACAAGGGCCCTGCTAAGGCTACTAAAAGCTTAGCACTGGCTAAGCGAATTTATTGTGCAGCCACCTTTGGCAATAAAAATAAAGGCAGCAAACAAATGAAACTTATGCTCAATGAAGAATCCACATGACAGATACCTCTTAGTTGTAAATCAAAAGGGTTTTGATGAAGCGTTTTGATCTTAAGCTTCTTGTGTTACAAATATTATATATTTATTTATATATATATATTTTTTTAAATATTTTTTATCTTTATTTTTAAATATACGATATTTCATATTCATATCGAAGAAAAATATATTTTTATAAAATATTCCTTACACTTGTCAATATTATAAGCTGAATGCATATACCCTCTCTGATTTCAATTTTGTTATAGGGCATCGCAAGGCAAACAGGTAAAAATAAAAAGGCTGCAGGTTTGCCCTCTGGAACTCTGGGCTGTGTCAGCTGTACGTGACTGTTGCCTTTAGATTAGCCAACGATCCCAAAGGTAACCAGCTGTTGTAGTTGTGCAAGGCATAAAAAAAAAAAAAAATACAACAAATCAATACGGTTCTTTGATTGGCACTTTGAAATTTAAAACATAAAAAGCAATTGATTCGATGTCTAGTTAGCTTTTTAGTTGGAAATAAATATATGCAGAGCTATCAAGTAGTATAAAAATGTTATGTTTAAGTTATTAAATATTGATTCTGATTATCATTGCAGTTCTTAACAAGCTAAAGTCTAATAATCAACTCAATTTACTTTTGATTACAATTGCAGTAAGCCACTTGTCAAATTATTGTTTTAATCCTTCTATTCAAATGCCTGAACTGTTAAACTAGCTTATTAATTCCATCAAATTCGTAATCTCTTTACAACGACCAAGCTTAAAGTGTACTTGTAGGCCTTCAGCTGGCTTGAATTAATTAAACTTGCCTTGTTAAACAAACTGTGGGCCGTTTTGTGTGGCTGTTTAAACAGCCTCTGTACTTCGTCCAGATCCACCTTAACGCCACCGACGCCTCAAAGTGGACAGTAATATATTTCGTTTGTAGGCAGCTCGGTAGCTCGGCCCAAATAATAACCAACAAGTGTCTCAACTTTTACTTTGAGTTTCAGGTCCCATTCTCTTAAGAGAGATTGTAGGTGCGGGTACGGGTGCGGGTGCAGGTGCGGGTGCGAATTCGAGTGCGAGTGCAAACATAAGCGACCCTTTGGCCGGCTCAGAATGTCTCACGTTTCAGCCACTTCTCTACCATAATTAGAGCCAAGAGCAATTTGGAAAACACTTGATGCTGGCAATTATAAAGTTGAACAACATTTTTCTTTAGCTGTTTCGCCTGGCGAGTCTGGCGTTTGCCCTGCCAGCGCTTCCGGCTGCAAGTGTAATTAATTAGTTTTCAATTTCGCTCAGCTAAATATGCATAATTTATGTGCCGGTGACTGGCCTGCAGGACCGGCTATGCAGCATTCAGCATCCAAACGGCCGTAATAAAATTTACTAGCTATTACTGAAGTTCGCTCTTAGCAATATTTTCTTTTTTTTTACTACTTATAATTTTTGTTTTTCTTTCGTACACCCTAACACGTCACCAAAAAGGGTATTTCTACTAAAGAAAACACTCAAATAAAGTTACATTAAATATTTATATTTCTGTTTATTTAAATAATTTCAAATAGATTTATAAAAGAGAGAGAGAGAGAGAGAGAGAGAGAGAGAGAGTTAAAGCTGGCAATATATAATACATTCTAAAATATTTGCATTAACTTTTGAAACACTTCACATTAGTTTATAGGGTAAGTTCGAAACGCTCAATGCATTGCCGAATATTCTTTGTTCGCTGTGCGCCAATTGCTTTTCTCGTTTGAGTTGCATCGTGCGACAATCGCAAGGGCAACACCGGCAGATGCAGCTGCAGTTGCTGGTGTCTTTGGATGCGCTTCCTCCATTTCCGTAACAAACATTTCCGTTTCACATTGTTGCAAATTTATTGTTTCCTTGCGGTTTTTAAACTCACCCAGGGACTGGCTCTGCTCGCTCCTAGAAGCTAAATGGCCAACTTTGGCAACATCTCATACTTGAACTCAAAGGATGGCCATATCCTTTACGACAACAGTGATTAACAATGCTAACGCTTGGGCCATCAGAAGCTTTTAGCAAACAAAAAGAAAAAAAAAAACAAGTGAAATAGTAGATAAAAGCAGATAAAATAACAAGCCGACAAGCAGGCGGATGTGCTGACGCTGTCTCACGCAATGGCTGCTAGCGTCCGGCCGGAAATACGCATTTAGCTGCATGTAGAATTGTTAGGTTTTTGTCAACAAGCAAATTATAGGAGCATTTCTTATTTTGGCCGTCTTCTTGGCTATGAAAAATGAAATTGTCGTTGCTAATAAATCATTTCGGCAAATGCCAAGTGACTTTTTGTTTATTTGCTGTTGTTGACGCACTCGCTGCCGCTGCTGCTGCTGCTGCCGTCAACAGTTTGTACTTATTTCCGCTTCCGTTCGCCGGCTAGCTAGTCACCGCAAAACGCGGCCATTTTTCTATAGCTGCCCTTCGTATATGCAAAATACGAGCATTTTCTGCGCCGTCATTTCAACTGGCATAATTAATTACCAGGGCGCGCACATTTCCCAACGGCATCGGCGTTGTTGTTGCGTGTGCCGCCAAGGCAAACGGCAAACGGCAAACGGTGCTAGGCCCTAACCTCAATGCTTCCACTTGACAATCAACACCCCGGAAACGGGCCCCGGCCTCAGGTGCGGCTGTTGCTGACAGCTACCATAGAGTTAAACGGAAGAGAATATGAATGAGAGAAAAAAAAGAAAAACGCAGCGGTAATTGGACGCCTTTAATTATATGAATTAATGCTGGGCGCAGACAAGGCGTGACAAGGATTATTGTTAACTGATCGAATAGTTGATTAACTGAATTTCGCAGTCGAGAAATATATACAACTCCAATTAATTGCCTTTAATTAAAATGATATCAAGCATTGTGCATCTCTAACAGATATACATATATGCATTTTGTATAAAAACCTGTTACACATAATTGATATTAAGCTACAAAGTTATTGCAAAGTGTCATTCACACGTCTGCGTAAAATTTGCTCAAGTCTGGCAACGCCAGCGTTTAAATGCACGCGCTTACGTAATCATGCATGCGAAATTGCTTCATGCTCTTTAGTGATAATCTGATTATTTTACACTGATCATGGACTGACTGCTTTTGGCGCTTTAACGAACAACACTTTTCAATTAGGGCTCCCTTCAGTACACGGCAGGACTATCCATGCATCCGACTGTCAGTCATTATAACAATGCAACTCAATTAGACGCCGCTGGGCTCCCAAAAAGGATGCAATGCAGCAAATGCAATATGCTGGTGCCGAAAAAAAACACTTTAATGTGTGTGTGTGTGTGTGTGTGTGTGTGTGTATGTGTTTATGGGGGTGTGAGTACGCAGTCGTGCACATTTGACACCATGAAATTGAGTGAGCTGCAGTTGTAGCCGCACGACTTGACAGTCTACACTTCGAAGAGGCAAAGGAGCGAGCTAGTTTCTCCTTCGGCTTGGTCACGATTTGTGTGTGCTGAATAAATGGAGAAGAGCCTCAATCGTATATGAGTTATCACCTCGAGCACATTGATTTATGCAGTCGCCGAGAAAACGACCCGCATGGCTGCTGAGATAAGAATTAATTGGCAAGTGCAGTGCGAAAATAAATTGCATAGCCATGCAATAGGCGAGGGTGCCAGAGAGACTACTGCATGCATGCATACAGTATATGCATGTCACAACCGGTCGCCGGCAGCAGGAATATGCACTACAGTGGCCACAATCCACCAGAGCAGCAACAACCTGCATTTACTATGCTACTCCATGCTAAGGGGCAGCAGCAGCCCTCTGCTGTGTTGCGTTGCTCTTAATGTAAATGTGACAAATGTTTTACGACTGGCTGCGTCTGCATCGGCGATGACTCCTGTTGACTCTGGGCAAACACCTGTAAATGGGTTTATGCCACAGCACATACAAACATATACCTCCGCCCACACACACACACACACACACGCACACAAGTACACGTTCAACACACATACCACCAACTAGCTCCGTCAGCTTGTTTGCATTTCACGCATATTTTAGCCAGCTCTGGCCCCAGTTTTCATTTGCATCCATTGCAGTTTGCATTGCATTTTTGTCCACATTTCGGGCGCATATACCGCACGCAAATCTGTACCGAACCCACCTGCCCTATGAGAGTTACCTGTGTGCAGCTTTCAGTTAATTAATTGATCGGCTACCTTTCATTTTAGCTCGGTATTTCGTATATAAATACGAAATATTTTGCAAATCAATATTATGGAAATTTTATACAAAAAAAAATTCCATTATTTGCATTAGTCAAGCTTTTGACATTAATAAATCTATTAGTCATAATTTCCATTCTCAGCTGTCAAATATTGAAAACCAATGATAAATATACATAGAACTATAATGATATTCGATTGCCAAAGGCCACGACTTCGTATATAATCAACGCACTAAAGTATGCCCGAACAGTGTTAAGAAATTTAACATTGATTAAGGCCCGATCAGAGGCTTGCAGCTGTCGCCTGCATTGGCCGTAATTTCCTGATGTGCAGCGAGATCAAAGCAAAATGCAATTTCCGATTAAACGCGCTGCTTCACTTATTCTTTTTTATGCCACAGACAGCAGCTGCATGCAACCATTTTTTACAGTCCAGCCTCATAACTGTAAAAGAGAAAAGCAGCCAGGTGAACACACACACACACACAAGCACAAAGGCATAAATATAAAATTGATGACTAAGCGCATCAATTCCAGTAACTCGTCAGAACTGAATTCCTGGCTATCTGACCACGAAGCATGGAAAGGAATATGCTTGCAAGGTGTATGGATTTTTTATTGACTCCCTTGGCCGTCAGACAAACAGTATAAGATTCCGATATATATCATGCTTTATGCTTTATTCCTACCTGGTTATCTTTTTGCTATTTTGCTTCTGCAATTTCCTTTCCAAGCAGTAATGCACTGAGAGAAATTTTCAATGCATTAACTATGAGTAAATTAAAAATATACCAGCAATATTTTTCATATATATAAAAGTAAAAAATATATATATATATTTCTTTCAATAATCTGAATAAAATATCAGTATTTTAAATTGGCAATAAGTGGCAAAATATGAAGGCAACGCATTGCATTGTTTTTAATCATCAACAATTATTTAATCCTCCTATCGAAAAAGCATATCTTATTTACTTATGAACTAACAAAAACAAACACAACACTCAAAGTAATTATATGAATTGAATACTAGCAAAAATTGTACACAAACATTGAAATACAAACAATAAAAAAGGGTTATAATTTATTTATAGTTAGCATCACTTTTCAATTTGGGTTTTGCAGCACACGTAGTTCGATTCAGCTTTTCGTATTTTAGAACAAAAAAAAGGCTTTTAAATATAAATATAAATATGGCATACATACATACATACAATAAATACCAATATAAAATTGAACACTTTATACATATATATAGAAACACATAAACACGTTTTGGTTGATATTTTTTGTGCTGGTTATTATTATGCATGTGGACTACATATCATATTTTATGTGCAGCCCCTCGCATTTACTTCTCTTTTTCACAGAGAGATTTGGATGCGCGGCAGCTTTTGTTCAGTAATAAGCCTCGCACTGCATCTCTCGGCGCCAATGCGACCAGTCAGCACAGCCCCGTGTTTTTGCCGTTTGCACGAATCCTTTGCCGGATGTACAGTCGAGCAACAGAGGCGCGGCATTAACACCCGGACACATGTAGAATTGATTGGGATCCAGCGTGGCCCATGGCTGGTCGTTTTCGTGTGCTACGCTGCCGTTGCAGCTGGACGTTAGCTCCACTGTGGGCCGACAGGCTGGCCACTGGTCATAGGGCAGGCAGCCCAGATGGCCGTGGCCATTGAAAAAACCCCGGCCCTGTGGGCAATGCAGCTGCAGCGGCATTTGGTCCGCCACAGAGCATACGTAGAATATGTTGGGATTCGGATCGCCCCACATGTTCGTGGCATGTTTGCATGTTGCATTCGTGGCCTCAACGGATGCGTCTGCAGCCCGCAACATCACCATCACCATCACCATCATAATCAACATCATCATCATCGTCATCGCATATCTCTGATGCAGCTTCATTCGTTTCTCGGCATTCCATACATTTCTCATAAATAATTTCATCGGCAACTTTTTATGCTCACAACACTGTCACGAATTCCCTTTGTATGAGCTGGTATTATGGTTATTTTGTTATTATTTTACGTCCCTATAAGCAGTGGTATTTGGTTCGTCAATGTAATATATGAATATGTGATCTGCTGCTATCCTTTGAGGGCACGTTTTCACAGTGTGACAGAAAAATATTGACTGATTGATATGAAGCCATTGCCGTTTATTTTTATACTCATTGCAGTATTTTTATTGCTTTTGCTTTTATCTCCTGATATTCCCCATTGTCACATTGTCAAGACTTTCGTTCGAGCTGAAGCTGTGACGTTCATTGGAGTCACTCCCAAAATTTCATTTTATCTATGTTCATTGATTCAAATTGACTGATTAGACAGTAAGTCAGAGTTCAAAGTTCGTCGATTGAATGCTCTATCTATTAAAAGCGTGCTATTAATAAATAAAATTTGTTTTGATTTTGGATCACAATATCGAAGTTATTTTGTTATCTAATTACATCTTTTCATATTCAGCTAATACATCTGATATAGGAGAGGATGAAACAAGTAAAGTAAAGTAAAACAAATAAATTAAACTCTGCTTGGGAACTCTTATATTGAACACGAAATGAGTTAGCAAACTAATAAACTATATTCTGATACTCTCTCTACTTTCTTATAGTTCTTGATCACGTTATCTCGTGCTCCTGCTCTTATCATATTCATATATTTTGCTACAGCTATTAAAAATTCATTCTTCGAGGGAGTTGAAGTGATAGAAAATAATCGCTTTTGCGTAAAAATCAAAATGCATACATTATACTATATTGTCAATTATTTTTAAGAATTCAAAGCATGTCGCTTATTTTCTTTAATGATATCTTGCTCTTGATTTAGTGGTTCGTACTTACTTCATGTCGAGTCAGAACTCCAATCAATGTGCGTCAATATAAATTTATGTTTAATTTACGGCGTGATTCACAGTCACTAAAATGAAATCAACGTCAAATTCGACTACCGAAACCAGAGTAAAACTGAACTAAGCATAAAAATAAAACAAAAACAAAAATAAAAACAGAAAAAAGAAAAAAAAAGACAAAAGGTGACAAGGGCCTTATCAATGCGATAGCATAACATTAATTGCCTTTCAAATGAAGCTAAATTGGAAATTATTGCTGCAGGGCAATCAGACAAAATTTAATTACAAACTCCAGAGCTACATAACAAGCACCAGAAATGCCTCGCCGTGCAGGCAGCCCTCTGCAGGTGCAGCTGCTGTCAAAAGTTCTAATTGATTTCGCTTACAGCAAAATTCCACACAGCGAACCAGCAATCGAGCCCAGATGCGGACTTGGGCCTAGGCCATATTACCTGGGAGAAAAAGTTCACCATTTGCTTTCGCTGAGTTTTCTTTGTTGTTGAGTCACGTTGTCAATTGAACTTCTTTCCGGGTGTTCCGGCGTCGCGACGCGTCGTTCCTAAAGTGCCAGTCGGCTCAGTTCAGTTCAGTTCAGCTCAGCCTCTGCTCGGCTCTCTGGCAGCTACTTTTCGCAGTCTATTTTACGCGCACCAAGTTTAAATAGGGAAACTTCTTCCAGCAAAAGTTGACAACATAATCGACATAAATTCCAATAGGCCATGTGGCCTGAAATTCTATTAAAACTTTACCCACAGCACATGCGTAGCAGCTGACGAACGAATTTCCTAATAAATACGCAGCAAACGGATTCTTATTTAGGAATTTGTGAAGCCACTTCAAATGATAAGTATTAAAAATAAATCTAAAATAATAACAAAATTCAGCGTAACCAGAAATTGAAAAAAAATGACTGACAGCTATCTATTTAGTAGTGCCTCCGATAACCAGCTAACGGTGCGTATAAGCAATGTGCGGCATCAATAAGTCATTGTCAACAAGTCATTGACGAGTTGATATCGATTGAGGTGCTAGATAAGTCGCATAATTATCTTATTGTTTGTTTTTTCTTTTCCCCAAAAAGTTATAAATTACCTAGCAAGAGCCTCAACTGAATTTAGTCTATTATTCAGTGTGGAAAACTCAACATGCTCAAAGGTGAAGCTTAAATTAAAATTAAATTAAATTACAAAATTTAAATTAAAAAATAAAAAAAAGTGCTGAGGACCTTATAAAAAATCTGTGATGATAACAGTAAAAAAATATATATTAGATATTTTATAAATATAAATATATATATATACATTTAAATATATGGAAAGTGTAACTGAATTTAAATTTATAATGAACGTGCAATAATTAATTATAATTGTTTAGCTGGCATTTTTACGAAAAATAATTTCACATTTGGAAATTCGTGAAGTAGATAATGAGAACCTGAAATGTAGCATAAGCATAATGATATAGACAAATAATATATATATATATATATATATATATATATATATATATATATATATATATATATATATATATATATATATATATAATATAATACCTAATTATGAATGTAGTTAAAAGTGTTAACCTTAAAAAAAAAAAAGAACCCTAAACAAACTAAATGGCTCGGACTACATTCGAGCCCGACTTTATTCTCGTGCTTATGAATGCAATTATTTTAGGCTTACTTCTTAAGTTGCTTTATCTTCTACATACATATTTCACTTCACTGCTAACATTTCATAACTATGATCAATTCACAGTTATTTTAACATTTGTTGGCGCCTTGGCGCTCTGCTGCGCAGCCAGCCTTTATGCGGACGTTGAGTCTACATCTGCCGCACCGGCCACCTGCTTATATGAGGACCAGATGTGGTCCGCTGAGGATATACGTAAATATTATTTCTGCTGGGACGGCGTGCCGATAGAATCGGAATGCGATGAGGGTTATTACTTTGTGAACAATGCCACCGATTCCGGCTGCATACCCGCGAAGCTAATGGATCCAAGCTGTGTCAACCTGGACGTTACTGTCGGCCCCTGCACGGGCATCAATCTGGAACAGCCCCAAATCAGCGAAGTGGTAACCAATTTCTGGCTGTGCCAAGAAGAGGGTGCCGATCCTGTGGAGCTGACATGCGTCGATAACAGGGCGTTCGTTAAACAGAATGGATACCTCGGCTGCTTCGATTGGGAGACGTACTATACATTGCGCGGCTGCAAGACACTTAAAACCGAACGCCAATAAAGGGTTATCTAACGGCAATCGATACTGTCCGCCGAGCATTTTTAATTGTGTAGCCATTCTATTTTTTCTTGAAAGCGACATTATCGTGATTAAATAAATTCAATGGAAATTATTAATTTAAATTGATTACAAAATAATTAAGCACACTACTGATAAGATACAGCGGGATCAATTAACGCAGCTCGATAAGAATACAGACTAGCTGCGGAAAAAAAAATTCTATTGAAAATGGAATTTCCGGGCAAGAGCAAAATTACATGGTGGCCAGACCACAATGCAGGAGGTTAAAATGAAAGCTTTTTGCAAGAAAAATTGCAAACTGAAGCGCAAACACATTTGTGGTATATGTATTTGTGTGCGTGTGCGTGTGTGCACGCAAGGGGGTGTTGTGCGAGGGTGAGTGTGAGTGAATGCCATTTGAGCTAGCAAAAAAAAAAAGAAGCAAATAAAAAGAGAGAAAAAAAAACAATTGTCACCGCACATTTGAACCTCAACAAAACAACACGAAATGGCAAATTGCAGAGCAGAGAACTAAGGGAAGCGGTCAACCTGTCTCGGTCAGCAAACATATGTATGTCTGAAAATACAATTTTGTATTGTTGTTGTATTTGTTTTTGTGTGTGCATAAGTATAAGTGTGTGTGTGTGTGTGTGTTGTATGTGTTGTGTCAACTTTCAGTGAGTTCAAAATGAGTTTTAACTTGGACATTGAAGCGCATTAGTTTTGTTAGATTTATTTATATTGTTTATGCTTGAAATAGGAAATATTATTTTGTGAAAATACCAGCAAGGTGAGTAATGTTTGTTGTCGATTGTTCAAAACAAAACAAAACACGTGTCTGCTATCTTATCTAATGTGCAGCTGCTGCTCTGACACTTTCTTTTCTTCTCATCTATGTATATGGGCTTGTTTCAAATCTATCAGCTGACTATTTTTTTAAAGCATTATTACTGATAATTATTAACTATCAATTAAATTGTTATTTATTTATTTTTAATTATCAATTAAATTGTCATGCATCTTCATTGAGTGCAGGCAGTTGATAGAACTATTTATATATTTAAATATTTATATATTTATATAATTATAAATTTATATATTTATATAATTATAAATTTATATATTTATATATTTTTATATTTACTATGTATTTACGCAATGCCTAATCAAGCTTGAAATAGAAAGATAGTAAGTCGTCTTCCTACTATTCTCCAGGTATTAAATATATTCTGCAATTAAAAACATTTAAATGGCCTCTGCAGAAAGACCTATCATTTATTAATTTTTAAATAAATGTAGATGTATCGAGCTGAATTTAAAACCTAATATATGAGTTTAGTTTAGACTTGATATATTTTAAATGAATATTGAATTCATATGCATCCGACATACACTTTTTGACAAAATATTATTTTTTAATGAATATCACATTATATATAAATGATCTCAAAAAAAAAAAGTTTAACATAAAAATACAACACTCTAAAATATATTAGTAGAGACTCACTTATTTACCTATAATGTACGCTTCGTTTCAATATAGGAAATCTGTCATTCAGCTGCGTGCAGGAACATGGAATGAAGTACTCTTGCATATATAATCAATTATATTAGAATAGAATATCTAACGTGAACACAATTTACTAGAAGTGAGCAACGCATTGTTAGCCGTAAAATCCAACTGTAGCTAACTCTAAAGAGTTGACTCTTCAGAGCCTCACGGATAAGTACGCATTCAGTTAAACAACGTCGGAGACAAGATGAATCCAACCGAGGGCTAAACGTTCGTTACATGCGACTCTATTGCCTAGGTAATAAATGCCTGAGTACGATACAGTTCACAGCACATACTTGGACACGCGCAAGTACACATGTGTGTGTGTGTGTGTGTGTGTGAAGTTGAAGTGTCAGTGACATGAAACTGCTGCAAAAGTGCAACAGCAACAATAGCAACAACAACAACAACAACAACAACTATGACAACTGCGCCAGTGCCCCCAAATGAGTTAGTCAGGAAATTGCATTATTTGTCTTTGGCTGTTGTTGCGGGCAAAAACGTAGCGCTGTCCCCATTAACCCATCTCCTCACGCTCTCTTTTGAGCCTGCAGTCAAGTGCTGCCCAGTTTAAAACGGGTCTGGCTATCTCCGTTGCGACACTGTGCTGTCACACATGCGAATTTCAAATACGCTCTCCAAGTCACAGCAATTTTTCTGCACCATTTCCGGCTGCTGTTGCAGCTGCAGCTGCTGTTGCTGTTGCTATTGCTGTTGCTGTTGCTGTTGCTGTTGCTGCATTTTAATTGCTTGGCTTGGTGTGCCGCTTGGGCCATTAATCCTGCACAAGTTGTGCACTGAAGCTACGAAAAGGGATTTTTAAAGTCACAATTGTCGTATGTTATCAACACACACACGCACACACACATACACACACACACACATACACACACAGAGAGTGAGTGTCCAGTCGACTGTCGCGTCGAGAACTTGGCCTGTAGTTAAGGGCCATGAAGCTGTCGCAACGGTGCTCAGATTTAATTGAGTTTGCAATGGTTTTGCGGCCTGGGCAACTCGAGAGTTTTGCAACTTATGCATTTGAATTGCCAGCCAACGAGCAAACTGAACTTTGGCACAACAGCCAGCAGCAGGCAGCCAGCAGCTGGCAGCCAGCAGATAGCCCGCAGTGCGCAGTCAACGGCACACAACTTCCGTTCCCCGTACTTTGACGGACACGGGTCAGCGCTGTTGTTATTTTAATTACGTTTATGTGTCTATATGCCTATGTGTGTGTGTGTGTCAGCATAAATATAGCTGCCATAAACAGACGTAATTGCCGCCAACCTGAGGCAGACAGACACGGCGTATACGCAATGCGCCTAGAAGTATGCAACAATATTTCAGTCTCTGCTAGAGCCTTGAGCTATTTGCACGGCACTTCCTATCGAATAGCCATAATTGGCATTTTTTCATCACCCTCGCTCTTCGCTCTTCGTTTTTTCTTTCCTTTTTCCTGTTTTTGCCAGCACATTCCGTTCTTGAGCGCTGCGACAGCCACTACAGAAGTGAACTTAAGCGGCACCAGCCACAAAACCACTTGCACCCGCTGCCCGCGCGACTGAAGCAGGAAGCTACCCTTATTGGGTCTACTCTTTGGCTGATTCTCGGCGTGCGCATTCCATCCAGAGGACATACCAGAGCGGGACTTGTTTGGCTTGGGTGCTCATGCTGCTCGCTGTTAAGTTGGCTTAAACTTTTCCACTTGAATGGCAACGGAAGGTTTTATGCTTCGCCCCATCGTCACACCACCCCAGTCTGGTTGCCACATTGTGTTGCAGCGGCGCATGAAAGTATGCAGCATGAAATTTGCTGCGCTGCAACAAATAACTATTTGACCTAGCCCCCCTACAGCCCTCGATTCCCCTTCCGTGCTATCAACTCGGCGCCTTGCATTTGTATTTTATGGCGCCGTTGAATTTATATTTGCACTTAACAAGCGACAACAACAACAACAAAGTCAGCCAACTACTATAGTGGCCAGTGATCAACTAGGCAATACCCTATACCCATTGCTTCACCGAGTTGGCAAACTTTCGATAGAGACGAGGCGCAATGAAATTCTTATTTGTTAAATTATTTTGTTACAGAATATAAATAGGCACGAATAAACCCAATTTAGTATCATGCCCGACTACAGGGTATTGCAACTTTTCAGCTTTGTGCAGAAAACTTTATTTTGCTTATTTTTTGGTTACAAATCACATCCGAAATCGCATTAAAATTGCATGCAACAAAAAAAGTGCCACAAAATCGCATTGTCAGAAGCCAGAAATCAGCCAGGCGCTCAGTATGTTGCAAAAGGTGTTGCAGTTGTGTTACCTACCATAGCTTACGGCCATCTAACCCCATCCAGCTCAAAACCCGCAACTCTCGGCAGCTGCTGTTTATCCAACATTTTCCTAGGGGGCAGGAGGCATCTCTTTGCCATTTCAATCGAAGGTTCGTGAGACGAAATCACTTCAACGCCTTCGATTTCAATTTCCGCCACATTTCCAATTTGAGTTTTGTTATTGCATTTGCATTCGTATTGTATTATTGTTGCTATTGTCGTTGTTGTTGTTGTTGTTGTTGTTGTTGTTGCCTTTGCTTTATTGCCATTCGATGGTTTTGCACCTTAACTTGTCATCCTCGATTCAGTTGCAATTATTTACAAGCTCTTGCTCTGGCCTACTTTGGGCACTTGGCTGGCAGGTAAATATCAGTGCTCAAATCTATTTCAGTTCATATTTATTTTATACACTAACTAAATTAAACATCTCTGACTGCAATATTGTGGCAATAGGCTGCCTGAGAGATGGCACTCGAATAGTTTGTCACACTTTAGCATAACTAATAACAATCTATAGATGATCTACAGTTGACATGGTATATCCGAATTGAAATTGCAATTCACATTCAAATATTGAAATGGAATTTTAGCTTGAATTTAATTGATTCTTATTGCTAAGCAATTCTATCAAATGATTGTTGAAATTAAAGCATATGATAAATTACAAATATATTGAATTTACAAATTAAAAAAGTTAAAAATAAATTTAAAAAAAAAATTAATGAAATTAGTTTTTATGATATAAATTTGTACTTAGCCTAGCAGCTGTTAAATAACGAATAATAATAAAAAAGTGATAATATATATATATAGAGATATATGTAAGTTTGTATAAATGTATGCATATAACTTATTTTATGTTTTCACATACATTTTTATCAGTTATATATATATTGCTATGATTGTATGCACTTTAATCTCACCTCGACATTCCAACTTAAGCGAATTATCCACAATCTAAGCTATTTATTATCTCTTGTCTTAAGTCTGCCCTAGAGCTCATAATTCTGTTTCTTTTTTAAACATCAGACGAAATAGTCCGATTTTATGCGCTATATAATCCTATCGAGTGCAGTTTTTTTTTTTGCCTAGCTCTTAACTCGGCGAGTTTCTCGCTTTCTCTTTGTCAACTCTTTCATTTCCTTTTACGCCTTCAGGTATTCCCTGCTCTACTTTATGCTCTGTCAGCCTCTTTTTGTGCTGTCAACTTAAGAATTGGACACGCACTTGGCATATCTTAAGCGAGTTGCTCGCTTTTCATTTTTTGCTGCATACCTTGAGGCCGTGCGCATTTAATGAAGGCAGCTCGACTCGGTTGGCCAACATTATGCAGGCAGAGTGTGTGGGAAATGTGGGAAATGTGGGAAATGTGGAAAATAGTGGCAGCGCGCACGCCCACTACGAAGGGGTGTGTCAATGTGGTTGATGTTGAGATCAAAGGAACTCAACTGGGTAGCCCACTATGACGATGGGGCATCAATAACGCATTTGTATTACATATCACAGTCAATAGCCGACACGTGTCTAAGCATCTACAATGCTGTCCTCCCATATCTCTCTCTGTCTCTCTCTGTGTGTGTGTGTTGCATGAGAGTCTAGCCTAAGCTTCGTTACATGTCATTGTAATGGTATCATGCTAAAGCAGATTGCTGTTTACCTTGATTTACATAAGCACAAACAGACACACCTGGCCGGAGGGGAGCGGTGGCATGGGACAGCCGCAGCAGTGCAAACAAACTGCTCAGTCGCAGCGGTGCTGCAGTGGTGCTCAGCGGTGGTGCTATACGTATATACTAAAGCCTGCACTTAGACTTTGTGCCTTTTACTTTCAGCTCGTGTCGATGTTGACATCGATGTCGATGCATGGGCGTGAATAAGCACATTGTTCATATGTGTGTTTATGTATGAGTGTGTGTGTGGTGTGTGTGTGTGGTGTGTCTGTGTGTGCGATAAATGCAAATTTGTTTGCCAGCTGCCGCCTTGGCACATATATACACAACAGCAGCAAAATGAGCCAACGCCCCCGCTGACGAGTATTTTGTTAACAGTTTTTCCATTTTCTTTTTATTTTCTTTTGCCAACCAGCCACCAAGCAAGCAAATAGAGCTATTTGCATGCGCACCTAAATCGATTTGTATGTGTATCAAATTGTGGGCGCTCTAGAAACAATAAACTACCTGAGCGCAGCTGTTACGGCCCAAATCAGCCAAAAGGCTGACACTAACTTCGCCTGAAGCCTGAAGTGCAGCAAACATTAAACTGTATTCAGCCACAAAGTTACAGTTATTTATTTTCGGCTCATTTCAAATTATAAACTTTATCTGCATAGAGCCGATATGTGAGTAAATACTTATCAAATTTCATATACAAAATTTCTCATTTAGCTCCTCAATTTAATATTAATAATAATTTGAAAGCTTAAATTTATATAAAAATATGTGTATTTTATTTAACAAGTTTTCTTTACCAATAGAAATTTATAAACATTTTTCTTAAGATTTTTCAAAAGTTAAATGTATTCATATTTGTAAATGTTCGTTAAATAAATAAAATTGTGATTTATAAATTATAAATTATATAAAAAAAATATATTTTAATTTACCTATTATGAATATTATTACACATTTTTATTTAATTAATTAATATTATTATACACATTTATTTTTATACATTTATATTTATTATTTTTTATTAGATTCATATTTATTACTATAATTTTTTTTTATTTATTTAATTTTTTTTTATAAATTAAATTTATTGACATCGACTCAAACACCTACAGAATAACCCGATTTATCAACCTAATTATACTCGTGAAACATAATAATAGAAAATCAATAAAATGAGAATTAACATTAAACAAAATGCAAATTGAGACGTTTATGAATCTAGTTGCAAGTTGATTGAACTCTTAACCAAGTTTACAGGAAACAGCTACTAACCCATTAACCTTGACCTTTGAAGCATTGCAAGGTCAAAAGCTGCTGGCTGAATTGACATATCAACATATCCGACACTCTGGCTTGTAATCGTAGCTTAGCACACAAAACGAGCAAATGAGCTGCTGTTTAACCGTTGAGGTGATGTGGTTAAAACTAGGTGTGTTGGGTGCGTGGTCTAACACCTAGGGGCTAACCACAAAGTCCCATAATTAAAGACTGGCAAAGCATACAAAAATTTGTCGCCAATTTAAATAAAGCCAATTTTTTGTACTCGCTTCTGTTTATGTTATAAGCAGGTTGAGGCAGAAGACAAGGCGTAGCTGCAGCGCTGGCTGCCTGCTTGCCGCCTCCTGCTTGCCGCTTTCCACTTGCCGCTTCCTGCTGGCAAACGGAGCGTAAGCGGCTTTAGGGACCAATCACACCCACACACACACACACACACTTACAGGAGCAGCACACGCATGTCGCCTGTTGACCCTGGCAAAGGATTTGCATTTGTTTGCTCTGCTGTGTCCATGGGCCCCATGCGCGAAACAATTACACAGAGTGCGTGGTCAAATGGACTGAAGCGTGGATTGTGGGCGTGACTGGCCAGCAATTGCTGCTGTGGTTCCATGAAAATCCAACGTTATCCGCGCAATGCGTAACATTCGCCCTCTTTGCACTCCATTGTTTGCGTAATTCGATCAATTGACGTTACGAATGCCTCCACGGGCTTAAGCCCCGTTGCCCATTTTAATAATTTTTAATTAGCAGCCGCTGGCTGACAACGTTCAGACCGCTATGGCGAAATTGCTTTTTAATTAAGTTTATTTTGCATTGCGTCCAAAATCCAGCTAAGCCTAATGAATTCAATTGTTGTGCCACGCACTTCGCCAAACTATGTTCAATGTTCTGAATATATGTATATATATATTATTATAAATGCAGAAATATATATATATATATATATACTTTTATTGAATATCGACTAATTAATTATGATTGTTATTGAATTATATTTGTTGATTCCCCATGACAAATATAAATTCAAAAGAAATTAAATTAAATACATTTATTCCAATCACATTCCTCTAGTTACGCCACGAGACAAGCAGATAAATACAAATAGCTTACAGTAGATCTCATATGCATGCTTTAATATGCTTTAATTTATTTATAACATATTCTTATATATTTTTTTAATCAAAGAGCTGTAAGGCATATAGAAAGCATCAATTCATGCATGTTTTTTACAGCCTTTTGCACAAAACTTTTAGGCTATGAAAATAATTGAAATAACTACGAGGCGTATGCGTAATAAAACAAATATATTTTATTTGAAATTTTAAATGATATTTAAATAAATCGTATTTTTGCTGAAATTGCCAAAATCAATCGAAAAATGTTTGCCGTTTGGGCCCCTTCAGGCAAGGGGCTGACTTGGTGGAGCCGCTGTCGGTGTCCAATACCATTCGGAATAGGGCACACAGGCCTTGGCATCATCCAGCCAGGCCTGGGCAACGGGGCAGTAGGCTGGGGAGGCGGGCACACCTAACACATGGCATACCCAGTACTGGTTCTTGACGTAGAAGTGTCGATAGGTGCCCACAGCCAGCTCCTCTTCAGTCTGGCAGCCCGGCTGGCCCGTGGGCTTGCCCCAGGGGCTGGCCATGCAGCAGCAGCTGGCGAGAGCCAGGCACAGAGCGAACAGATACAGTGAGTTCATGATTGCAAGAGATTGTTTTAAAGACTGACCTATGCTAATGCCCAGGCATTGCTTTTATAGCACAAAAATCTGCGTGTTATCTAATCAAAACAACGGAACTAATCACGAAGTTAGTGTGGCGCGATGCTGTAAACCGATATGACAAAGCCGGCCAAACGCGGGGCCTGTTGCTATTTGGCAGCCAGTTTATGGACCTGTTTGTGTGCGCAGCGTTTGTTATTGTTTTTGCAAGAGGCGGAGCACGGCAAAGCAGGGCTGGGCAGGGCAACCGACGACGGACCACCCACTGAAGGTACTTGCATATTCATGACATAAGCATGGCTGCTGTAAATTATTTCCAGAGATAGCCCTGGCAAGCCACAAACAAGCGGAGCAACAGCTAATTAATTCCAAGCGCTGCCTTTGAGGCATTGCTGGTCGCAGACCAAACAAAAATGTTCACCTGGCAGAGGGGCAAGGCTGCTAAAGAGCGAGGGCGGCATCGACACTTTTCGACTAGCGTTTTTGGGCCGCCTTAAGCCATATTAGGACCTACACACTTGAGTAATTGCCCTTGCCAATGCACTGTGGCTGCAGTGGAGCCTCGGCCTTGTGGCTGGCTGGGTTGGATGGGTTGGATGGGGCATTTCACTTGGCTTTGTTTGCTGTGGGCCATAAATTAAATCAGGTTATTAATGTCTGCCATTAAATGAAGCTACAGGCGGCACAGCGACAACAACAAGGACAACTTCAGCACGGCCAATGCAAACGTTTCGTGTTATCCTTGCCGTGCCGCGCTGAGCTAGGCCAGTCTTCGGAGCGGCTTTCGTTGATTTATGCTAATTTGTGTGGAATTTCGAGCATTTTGAAGTTATTTCTAGATTTTCCTGCATAAGTGCGCAATTTGTATGCACTTTTGTCTACAATGAGAACGCACGCCTCAAATCCTTGGTGGAACATACGTACTGTGCTGCCCTGAATTGAAGACTTAATTGAAGCATAAATTATGAAATGTATATCTGTGAAGTTTTTTAATCTCATTTCAATTCAATTTTTCTTCCATCTCTATTTCCTTCTCTCAGAGGTCATTTATAGACACACTAGAAATTTTATCTATGTAACACTCTGAATATAACTTTCTTTTATATTATTTATAATTTTACTACCGTCTCTCTCTCTCTCTCTCTGTCTCTCTCTCTGTCTCTCTCTCTCTCTTTCTCTCTTTCTCTCTCTTTTACTTTAAACTTCTGTTTATCATTTTCTATTTCTTTATTCATACAGATTACTCTATTTATTAAACCTCTCTCTGTCTTTTGCTCTGCCCTTCCATTTTTGCCTATCTGTCCTAAGCATAGCTCACAAATAACTGTGAATCGTTTCAAGCTTCTCGCTCTGAAAAATGCATACTCATTCGCTCTCGCTCTAAGCAAGCTTTCGATTCTATTCGTTTCGTCTTTCTATTGAGCGCCTTGCATTTAGCTATTCGTGTGATGCTCTTTATCCGAATATCATTTAGGCAGTGATACGATTGACGTTCGCACATTGATAAATCAAAGAGTCTAATCACAAAAGGTCTTCATTTGCGCATACATAAGCAATTGATATATTTAGCGAAGTCAACTCTCGTATCCATGCCAATACAAAAATCCAAAATCCGATCGCAAACGAACTGTGGCAGTGTGAGTGAAAGGTATTTCTTTGAAGACATTAAAAATCAAATATTTGCTAGCTTAGGTTCTGTATTATCACCTATCATTAACTATTCCTCTATTTCAATCTCATTTATTTATCACCTTTCTCCCTCTTCCTTTCGCTCTTCCTCTTTCTATCTGTTTCTTCTACTAACATCCGCTCACCCTTTATATATATATGTCCATATCTCTCTCTCGAATTCTGTCTTTCTCTATTTATATCTATCTCCCTCTCTCTCACTTTCCCATGGCTATTCGTTTAAAATATGGCAATTTTATTGAGTCCTTTGAGAGTGCTGCTATCTTTGAAGTCAAAGCCAAATTATAATTGGATACACATACAAAGTAATCTGTTTATCATCGCATTCAAATGATGCAATTACAATTTGCGAATGACGATTACATATGTGATACGGATTGTGGCAGTTCGTTCTTTAACATGCAAATGTCAGTTATATTTTCTTCCATTTTTTCAGTTTTCCACATGCACGCATACAAAAATGAACACTTTTTTAAAATAAAAATTATAAAAGGTAAAAAAAAAAAAAAAATAGTGTGAGACTATGGGAAAAATGTGTTTGCAGCTCGTTTTATTGATGTGCTCGATTCTGAACTGACAAAGGGCCTGACGGATAACTGTTCGAATATAAAAAAAAAAAAACATGGCCATAAAAAATGCACAAAAAATGTATATTTGTTTTTTTGTTTTAAGGCCCAAAGCCAGTACCAAGTGAAGTGGAAATGGAAATGTAACTGGACCAGTTTGCCAAATGCACCAATATTGATTTATGACAGATGTTTTTGGAGGCGTCCAAAATGAAATTCAATTTCGCTGTCTAAAACTATCAACACTTGAAGGGCGTCATTTAATTGCAGTCACACGTCAAAAGTCAGTTGGCCAATGAAATGGTTCCATACACTGCACGAAATACGCAGCAAGTGTTGCTGCCTGAGTCATCTGCCAGCAAGTGAGACGCCTATTGACCGATAGCTTATCGCGCCATAGTATCTACCAAGTACCTGAAATTGCATCTCTGCACACGATCAGATAAACACTTGTTTAGCGGCAGTTGACTTTCCACACTGATAAAACTCTGAAGTGGTTCAATAAACGAATACCACACATTATAAATCTCTGAGAGTATTTCGGATATAGCATCGGAAATGCCCCCATGATGTTTCTACTTTCCTGTCATATACATATATAGTTGATAACTCAACTATGAGTAAACTTATGTATATCTTTAGTTATATTATTATATTCCGTGTTTATCTTACTTGGTATCATAATAAACGTCTTACTTCTAAATTCTAATTCACTTAAAGATAAAATCTAAAATCATACTTAATCTAAAAAAAAATATGTACTCACTTAATAAGATTTTCTCGTGAAATGTAGATAACTAAATTTATACAGCTCTATAATCTAAGCATATATTTTTTTAAACATTTCACAAGATTTGTTGTTAAATCTAGAATTTTGTAAAAATTATATTTTCATTCAATTATATTACCCATTCAATTTATAATTCCAGTTAGATTTTCAGCTTTAATCAATTATCTTGTTTATTGAAAATCTTAACAAATATATATTAATACTGATTACAGGGCTGCCAGCCAATTGGACGACTTGGTGGCTCCATGCAGGGTTTCCATACCCAATCGATCCAGGACACGCATGCATTTCTCTCCTGACTGAAGGCCGTATTCGTCTGGCACTTGAAAAGCTGTGCCTTGCCATTCAGGCTGGAGCACAGCCAGTACTTGGTAGGATCGATGCAGTGACGTTGGGGGTAGCCCACCTCAGCTGTCAACTTGCAGCCAGGCTCGTAAGTATCAATGCATTGGCCAAGAACAGTCGAGGCCAAGCAAAGGCACACAGCCAAGACCAGTAGAAGACCTAATAGAAGCAAATGGCAAACACTTAGTTAGTGTGAAGGTAATGGATGACTGGACTTACCTGAAATTCGCATTATGGATAATGTCACAATCTGATGGCAACTGTCGATGCTTGGGCTTAAGCACAATTGCTTTTATACTCAGCTTAACTGCTGAATGCAGAGTGCAGTTCATTGTACTATGCTGAAGCGTTTATTTGTATATGCACTTGAATGTGCATACACATATCTCTCGAGTGCCGTAGTCAAGGTGACGATTTCTTCGAGTGTTCTCTCTGATTGTTTTCCCCACAACAAATGACTCGATAATGCGCCCTTGTGTGAGCTGCTGTCCAGCATGCCACTCACGCATTCTGCAATGGCTGAAAAGACAAAAATAAATAAATAAATAAAGATAAAAATAAAGAAAATCCCTTTACAACGTTTGCCACGAGAAATCCAAGATTTCACAACAAGAACACCAACAAGTGCCAGTGAAGGGACAAATCGTTGCCCTCGCCAATTTTGTTGGACATGACAAATCCATTGCTTCGACCCCATCCAAGCAGGTCAATTGTGCTGCAGTCCAATTGCATCGAAAACTCATTAAATTTCCTTAACCATTTCAACTGAAAGTCTTTTTTAAAGCAGTGCTTAGTTATAATAAGAAATACTATTTCAAATTAGCTTCTAATTCTGTGACTGACAGCGCATCTGACTTGTTATTTCTGTTTCTCTTTCTGAAACCATTACGCTTTTGTCTAGAAAATTGCCTGCCACTCACGCACTCAAATTGCCAAGCTCAAAGTGAATTTCTCTGTTGAAGAACAGAACGGTCAGCTTAAGACTCTGCCACATGCCCCAATCAGTTGCACAACGTTGAGAGAGCGTATGTCCGAATACGTGAAAAACTTCATTTGGTGCAAACGTAGCACAAAAGCGAGCGGACAAAGCGTTGCCCGTGGCCAATTTTCCAAGACATTTGAAATGCATTTCCTTTTACCCACAAGAGCCAATCACATACATATGTATGAAGCTCAAAATAAAATAATGAAAGCTGCTGTTGAACTTTAAGCAAGACTCATATTCGAGTATTAGTGTTTTTATTAATATATGATATACGTTTTTATGGCGAATATATACAAGCATCAAAGAGCTACAGCTGTTACGCGCCATATTTTGAATAGCATTAGAGATGCCAGACTGCATGCAATATTGTAAACAAAGCCAACAGCGTTACCAGAAGTCCAGTTTAACAGGGCTGACAAATCCTGCTAATACTGTGGGCTTAACATCTGTGTGCACTTTTCGAGTCACTTGAAGCTAGCTGCGCTCTATAAAATTAGTGATATCGCCTATCGATAATTAAATAGTGGCAGCGAGAGAAAAATAAAAATTCCGCAACAACAACACACAAATTGAAGTGTAGTGAAGAATTAAATCTAATTATAACAAGCTACGGGCAAGCATTAAGAGCACACATACACACTAACCCACATAAACAAGGCTAGTTAATTAGTGGAACAAAACTTGACGATATTTGGACACAACAACACAATTGCAAAGGGGCTGGGCAGTGCGGCAGTGGCAGCAGCACAGCGGCAGCAGCAGTAGTAGCAGTCGCAACGACAGCGGCAGGTAGTAGCCTAAACACTTGCGTCTAAGTTGGGCGCGCGCGCGGCATGGGTTGAGGAGTATATGCATATATATGTGTGTGTGTGTGTTGTGTGTCAGTGTGTGCGGGTGTGATGCAAAGAGCAGCAGTGACAGCGACAGCGGCAGCAACAACAATAAGCGGCGCGTGTAACTAAACCGAACGCCTACGTAATGGCCAACCAACTGGATGCCAATGTCAAGGACGATCTGAAAACGCAATTTGTTACCCGAGAGGGCACCTATCGCCTGCTTACCCTATCCGAATACTCGCGACCGAATCGCGTCGGCTACAGCAACAATCAAAGTTCGCCCCAGGTGCGCGTCTCGTTTGTAACGCTGCCGAATCCCAGCAGTAAAAACAATAGCGAAGCGAATGTGGCGGCATCGACAGCAGCAGCAGGAACTCCAACAACGTCAACATCGAGTGATAAGCGCACGCAATTGAATTCAAATGGCGCAACATCAACAACAACAACAACAACACCTGCAACACCAACAACAACAGCAACAACAACCACTAGTACATTAAACGGCGGCGGAGCCGGTGGCGACAACAGCTACAATGGCGGCAGCAGCAGCACTGTGGATACCCGCCTGGGCGGCGGCATATCCATGCACTCGATGACCAATGGCGGCGTGCTGGACCAAAACGGGTTGCCCACAAATCAAATCTATGGCGGAGATCGCATCTGTTTCAATTTTGGACGCGACCTCTATGTCTATGCGTTTCGTGGCGTTAAAAAGGTGAGCAGAAGTGGATTATGAATTATATGAATAGACAGACGCACACATGTACACTTGAACTCCCTTTTTCTCCTCTCCCCATCCAGGTGACGTGGCCAGAGCCTTCTCGTAGATCTTTCAAGCAGTCCGTTATCAAAAGTGCATGCTGATAAGCAGAGCACTGCACACAACGGCTTCGCCCCGTACCTCTGCTCATGTAATAGTGCCCCATCGCAACGCTGCCGCCCCCGCGGCAATTGGCAGTGCCCACTTAGTTAGAACTGCATCCCCCATCGCCACTCGTTTCACGTTCTGGCAAAACGTATCCAATTTCCCAATGCCACTCAAAACGCTACCCCAAACACAATCGCTTAATTTGTTCCAATTCTCGCAGCATTTGTTATTTAGCTATTGCTACTGTTGTTGTTAGTGTTGTTGATCAATTCGCTTGCTTAGCTTTTATTTAAATGTGTTTATTGCGCTCGAAGGCAGCTTTTTCCACTGCAAATCATCCAACTTGTCAGTTTTTGTGTATATTCTTTAGGTATACCCTAACACGAGTGGGGGTTTCTATCTATTATATATGACATGAATTGAATTAAATTTATAATAATTTATTCGCATTCAATTTTGATTGAAAGTACTTAGAGAATAGTCCAGAATAATAAAATCATGTTAATAGTTGTTTCAAGTGTATTCAATATTCGATTGCTTTAAATTGATTACGATTCTTATTTGCCCAACAGCTGTTTCGTACTCCTGGTTATTTCAACTACAACAGCTTGCATTTGTTTGAGTTTTCGCACACGGTTTTGCTATAAACTTGTTTAGGTCTTCAGTTGGTTAGTTGCGTATCTTGAATCATTCACATCAGGTGCTCAACAGAAATTCTGAACAAGCCGCTAATTTCCACAAAGCTATCACAATCGATGCTAATTGGTATACCTTATGATCGAGTAAAAAGCGGAAAGAGTTTGTTTGTTTTTGCGAAGTCTTTTTCTATTTATATTTCTTTAGAAACGTAAGCTTACGTTATTCTAAATTTAAAAGAAAAATAATCCTGTTGACTCACAATGGTGAGATAATTATACTTGTTATATTCGTTGCAATTACCCACCTATTTTTGGAACAGAGAGATGACTAAGTTACTTTATTGTTATTGGATTTACAGGGCACCGAGATGAGCAAACCCATCGATAAGAAATTCTACAAGGGCACAAATCCCAGCTGTCATGATTTCAATGCTACTACAGCCACACCCTCTGGGGCACCGCTGCTGGTTGGTTTCACAACAGGACAAATACAGCTGGTATCACCGCAACAAGGGCCACGCGAGTTACGCAAATTGTTCAACGAGGAGGTGAGCGAAAAGTTAAAGTTAACTAATATGTTCTCATACTAAGTAAATCTTTTTCACTTTTATAGCGACTGATTGATAAGACCAAAGTGACCTGTCTGAAGTGGCTGCCTAATTCGCCGCATCTTTTTCTCGCCTCGCACGCCTCAGGGCATTTGTATCTGTATAATGAGGAGCTGCCCTGTGCGGCAACAGCACCCAGCTATCAGCCATTTAAAGTGGGCGACGGCTATACGATACTCACCTGCAAGTCCAAATCGACGCGCAATCCTCTGTACAAGTGGGTCTTCAGCACCGAGAACTGCTGCATCAATGAGCTGTGCTTCTCGCCTTGTGGGTCGAATCTAGCGATCGTCTCACAGGATGGTTTCTTGCGTGTCTTTCACTATGATACCATGGAACTGCTGGGTATTGCGCGCTCTTACTTTGGTGGCTTCCTCTGTGTCTGCTGGTCACCTGACGGCAAATACATTGTTGTTGGCGGCGAGGATGATTTGGTGACGGTTTGGTCCCTGCACGAGCGGCGAGTTGTGGCGCGAGGACAGGGCCATCGTTCTTGGGTTTCTGTGGTGGCCTTTGATCCCTATACCACCTCCTACACGAACTGGGATGGAGGCGATTTCAGTGATGATGAAAATCAGCTGAATGAATACACTGCATCGCGAGAGGATCGATTCTCTGGCGATTCAACAACCAACGGTGGCTTCGAAGGCTTCGATAAGAACTCAACGCCGTTGCACACGAATCGAACACGAACACATTCGGCTTCGTTTCGTTCGGATGCCTCATCGGCGGCGCTGGCGCCGGACAAGCTAGCCATTAGTTATCGCCTCGGCTCTGTTAGTCAGGATACGCAAATCTGCCTGTGGGATATCACGGAAGATGTGCTGCGGCATCCTTTAACGATGCGCCAGCGTGTAAATAGCACGCAGCTTAACGACAGCAGTTTCCTGAATGGTGGCCTCGATGCGGATGGCATCAAAGTGATACGACCTGTGGCCATGGGCCAGCCAGGCAACTTTGCCGACTCGAGCAGCTGCAGCCCGATTCGGGAGACAGCTGGCGGAGGAGCTGCCGGTGCGACTGAGCATAGCAATAGCAGTTCCAGTAAATTCTCGACGGCCAACTGCACGATATCTTCGCAATCATCTAATGCCAACACGCCTCCAGACGAAAGCTGTGACACGGAGGCGGCAACCCCAGCAGCAGCTGCAGTTGCCAATAGCACATCCTTATCCAAAGCGAACAGCAGGTCACATGGCAATAGCAACTCGATCAAGTTTCCCAACTGCATCAGTGCGACCAAGTCGGACAGCATTGACAGCTCTGGACCTCGCGTCAGCAACTCCAATTACTCTACATCCGGCTACAATAGCAAAAATTCCAATAGCTCTACCAAATCCAACTCCAATGCGGGCGCCAGCAGCAGCAGCAGCAGCTTCAGCGCCTTCAATAGTCTCACTCAGCGCCTGACAAATTTCAGTTTTTTGAGCAATTCTGAGAAACGCTCGTCAACCATTGGCTATGAAGGCAGCGGATCGACAGCCACGAATCATCGCCAGCATCGCAAAGCAATGAGCATGCTAAAGAGCTATAATCAACATAATCATAGTAACCACAGCAACAACAACAGAAGCAGTAATAGTAACAACAGTTCCACAAACATCGCCCACTCGACGGCGGTGGAATCGGGGAGTGGCACAGCCATCGGTAGCAGTGCGACGGCGCATAGCTTTGGGTCACTGAAGTTAAGCAAATCCTCACACAACTCATCGTTGGCAACGGCTGGACAGTCGGGCACTGTGAGTAGCTATGATCCCATGAAGCTCATAGGTACACCCGCCTGTCCAAGGTTCGAAGACTGTCCGCTCCTGGAGCCGCTCATTTGCAAGAAGATTGCGCACGAGCGCTTGACGGCGCTTATATTTCGAGAGGATTGTTTTTTAACGGCATGCCAGGATGGCTTCATTTATACATGGGCGCGACCAGGACATAGTACGGTAAATAATAATACCTTTAGCTTCAGTTTGTCTTTTTAAACTCTAAAACGAATCTATTTTCTCCACAGCACGTTGCTCAACACATGTCGCCCAGTCAAACAACGCCTACGGGCGGCACGGTAATATAGTTCGTTAAAATGAATGCGATCAACTATCAGCGTAATCTTGTCAAGCAGCAGGAGGCGGCACAGTCGGTGATTTAGGTTAGAGCTAGCGATTGATTTCAAATTCTATTTCCCGTTAGGAAGAGTTTTCAATTGTTTATCAATATTCCCATGTTTTTTTTTTTTAATTACAATTGTTGCACCTTCTTTTTGTATTCCAATTTATAATGAACACACATGAAATATTTATAAAGAAAGGAGAAGAATAAAAAAAAAAACAATATATATACGAGATATAGTTATGTAAAACATAACTACGATTTATATGCAACAACAGAAGGCAACAGAACAAAAACAAAACAAACATTTATATAAATACAATATAAACATGTATGAAAAAAATATATATATATTTATATATATATATATAAATATAAATATTGATCTATATATATATTTAAATTTGAATTATGATTAGTTGTAAATGTATTATTTTTAATACGTGGAATTTGTTAAAAACAAAGCAAAGCATGTTTATAACTATTTACTAAGTGCTAGCATAATACACAAAACACATTAATAAAAAAAAACAAACAAACAAACAAAAACACACAGAAATTCAACTAAACACATTTCGCATTAGTCAAACTTTAATGAGAATCATTCAAATGGAAAACCCCCGAAATGGAAGCTAAGCTAGCGAATTTGTACGCAAAAGTTTTCCACTTTTGCGCTATGGTACTGAGTTGCAATTGAGGCCCCAACTAACGAACTACTTATACTATATATATATATATACATATATATATGGCAGGACACTAATTAGTATGCATTATTTACTAAATAAAAGCAAAACGAGCAAAAACGAATACTAATACCTAATGTAGGAACTGTTATCGTTATTATGATTATTATAATTATTTTTCACGCTATTCGAGTGCAAAAGTCAGCCACACACACACATAATAACTAAAACAAATAAACAAAGTGCATAAACATTAAAAATGAAATATAATAAAAACACACCCAACAAACTAGATCTAATGCAAAACAAACAAAAATAATATTTCATACTGGCATATATTTTATAAAAAAAAAAAAAAGAAAAACAAAGGAAATCAAAAAACAAAAACGAATCGTTACGCGTATGAAACTAGTTAAAAATTTCTAAGAGCAGGTCAAGAGAATATTACGTAGTCAATAAGTAAAACAGTTAGAAAAAGTGAGAACAAATCGATGATTGAAAGAGTAAAGAGTAATAAATAAAAATAAAAACAAGCAAACAACCAACCAATACGTTACAGTAATAAAGACTAAAAATTTCAATAAAAACCATATATATACAACAAACTGAAGAAAAAAACAAAATTAAAAATACACGAAAGCTTGTTTCAATGACAAAAAATATTGTTTATTTTGTGAAACTATTCAATGGGATTCAATCCTCCGTAAGAAAATTGCAGAATATCATATTTGAGTCTCTTGGGCAGGATATTCGAGTAGTAACTGGATGAGCCCAGCCTTGATACAAAAAAAAAAAAAAAAAAACAAAATTTGGGAAGCTTCTTACATACAAGGTTAGTCTGAAAATATTTAATAAATATTCAAAAGATAAAAAAAAAACTGAATTCAAAATCTGCATTTCAATAGTTGTTATACAATTTCACAATAATATTCTCATTTATCAAGCATTATTTATTTAGGTATAAAATGTGTTAATTTTGTTAATAACAAAAATATTTATATGCATCACCTATTGCAAATCTCAATCGGATGTTTCTCGAACTTTAAGTAACGTACTTATAACCACATATGCTACTAATTTTTTAACATTTTGGAAATGATTTTTTCATTGGCATTTTGAAAACATTCTAACACACCATCAATTTTGAAAGCGTGTATACTGCGCACATACACTCAAAGCCCACATGTGGGTGTGTTTATGTGTGTCTGTGTTGAATTATGTTTTTCTTTGCCCCAATTAATGAAATGAGTTTCGTAAAAATTATACTAAAGATTTTTATAGCGGTTTAAGCGTTGCCAATGGATCCATGCCGGGCAAGTACAAATGCTTCGAGAGCAGAAAAGCGAACAATATCTGGCCAGCAACCACAAGGAATAGAAAGTATAGCTTCCTTTTCCGACCACCGCTATAATCGAACTGTTGTGGATTGCCATACGGATCATAGTTGATAACACCGCTGGGCGCTGTTGGCGTGTTGTCCTGCAACAGTTTTGTTCGCAGCGTCCGCAACTGTAAAAGAGTTGCAATTCATAATTTCTAATACTTATGTCATATGGTTCATTAAGCTCACCAGAAAGAAGCCAAACGAGAAGCTGGTATATGCCAGTGCTATATAGTAACCGGACCGAAAGAAAAGCGTACTCATCAGTAGACAGACGACAATGTTTACATATTTATATCCCGTAAATGCCAGCAAATCCAAAGTCTTGAGACTCGTCTTCACATTCATCACGTACAGCGAGATGGAGTAGATGACTAGCTCGAAAATGCTATATGCCATCGCACTGGATGCCTGTATGCCTAGTTGCTCGGGCGAGAACCGATTCTGCATGCCCAACAATAAGCCGGCAACAATTACATATGTTATGTAGCCCATCGTTGGTAGATAAAGATCTGGTGCATTTATATCATAACGTGGCTGTACAGGATGCTCCTGATCGTATTTCAGAGACCAATCCTGCGGAGAAAATAAGATATATTAAGCTTATAATAGTATAATACAATATAAACTATTTCATTGTTCATTTTCGAATCATGTTAGCAGTTCTGGAATATTGTAGTTATCCTCAATCAATTTCAACCATGTGGTCTAGTCTCAATAAACAGCTTACCTTGTGTACATAAGGAAAGAAAAGCAAGCGTAGCTTGCGTCCGACATAGGCATTATCTACTGCAAAATAGTACTTCAACTTGGCGACCGGCACCCATTTCTCGAACTGATTCTCCACAAGCTGTTTGCCTTGATCGGCCAGTCGCTGGCCATACTGCATGGCCATGTCTTGCACGATGGGCTGTTGGAACATAGCAAACTGTGGATATTGGCTACCAGGTACAGCACCGGGAGCAGCCCCAAACGATTGCGGCTGGGATCCACCCATACCATACGAAGGCGGTCCAGGTGGTGTATTCGTCACATTCTGTTGCCCCGGTGGATATCCATAGTTTTGCTGTTGTTGTTGTTGTACTGGCGCCGCTGGCGTTGGTACCGCATTGTAACCATAGCTATTGACCTGCTGTGGAGCTGGGCCGCCGTACATGTTAGGATCGAACATGGTGGGTGCTGCTGTCGGCGTCATGAATGCAGAACCACTGGGCATCGGAGCAGTTGGGCCCATGGCATTCACATCGCTTACCCGTTTAGTGGGACGAGTGCGCCCGCCACCTTGAGCTATTTTCGGATACACAAAACATCCGTTAAATTCTTTTCATTCGACATTCCAATTTGATTGTGATTGATTTGCAAATGTTAGTAGGGAAAAAGGTAAAATCAAGCTACACACGCAGTAAACAAGCTAGAAACGCAACATAATTATTAGTGCAGGCTGTGAAAATAACATTTGAACAATTCAACAATAAACTACGAGAGGCAACTAAAATAACCGCCAGCTGCAGCTTTTTGTGATTGCGGCAGGCACCGCCGCCGCCGCCGCTACCGCTGCAGCAACAACAACAGCAGCTGCCTTCGTGGTATATACTTGCGTAGCTATAGCTTGTTCCTTACAGTTTTCCCACTTACGATTCCGCATACCCGCATTTGGATTATAATTCATGTTGTTTATGTAGCTCCCTGTCCCTTGTTGTGTTGTTTTGTTGTTTAATTCGCTCCGTTTTTATTTGAAATATCACCAAAACTTTGGTTATTACACATCACCACTCGGCTGAAACTCGATAGGTACACGACGGTTTTGTTGTTAAAACATCGATACGTTTAATATAAATATCGAAATTTTTATTGCACCACCACTAACGATAGAACACGTAGATAGGAAAACTAGAGCGAACTTTTTTGCTGCAAAAAATTCAAGCATTACCTCTCAATGAACTTCATATTTTCAAAAATGAAAATATGTGGGAAGCATTATCATATTTTTGGTATGGTTAGCGGTTGTAAACAATAAATTTATTTTGCCGTTTATGATTAAGTATATTATTTTTATCTAATGGCACCACTTATTTGTGCCCTTTTTTGCTTTTTATTTCACAATCATAAGAATTTGAACGTGTCATACCATCATAACTAGTAATATCTCACAGTACTGGCAACTCTTAGTCACAAGTCGCATGTAATTTTTATCGTTTATCGGCCATCTAATCGTGGCTTTGTCGGACTTGTGCCTAGTTTTTGTTTTTATTTAACAAATCTATAATTTGAAAGTGTTTTGTGAATAATTTATAATTAATAGGTTAGTTTGACTGAAATATTTGACAAGCAATGTTTGTAAATTAATATTATGCTTCAAATAGTGTATTTAATACCACATAAATGAGTGGCTCAAATTTAAGGTGTGGTTGGGTCTGGGCTGTTTGACTAAGCGTAGCTTTGGTCAAATTGGGCGGCGGCGATGACTTTATGTGGAGTGAACTTATTGAACTTAATTAAGATCTAAGAAAGAACACCAATTATTCTGTTTTAATTGAGAAATATTATGAAATCTTTTCAGTTTAATTAATTGTTTTGTAATGAAAACCATAAACAAACTAAAGACCACGCCTAATGTTCAACACATACACGTACACACACACACACACACAGGCAGACATACGCCTATGATCATGTACAGAGGAAACTCTATTAACGGAAGAATGAATCGAATCCGTTAATGTTTCCAATGCCAAATTTAAACCTCACCATTGTGTGCATCCTATATACAAATATTTTTCTAAGCAGGGAAAAAAAATTAAAACCGTACTTGGTTATTAAATAGAGCTTTTACTGTACGTGTAGGTATGTGTCATGTGCGTGTGCTCTTACTAATACAACAGTTACTCGTCTGACTAATAGACTGATCTTTTGATTTGTTTACATACGCCGATTATAAATTGAATAATTTAAATAAACATTGTCCATTGTTGTTTATTTATAGACTACGAATTTCCAACTCGAAGATGTGCCTTTAGTCTTCTACGAAAAGCCAGCTGGATAAGTTCTCACATCGAGCTGTAACTAAAAGTAAACCAAGTCACTATGTCAACAAGGAGCAGGCTGTTAGTCTGCGGGTTTGTGCAATTGTTACTGTTAGCAACGTGCTGGGGGCAACTGCCCAGCGACTTGCAACCGCAACAACAGCCACAGTTGGGCCTACCACCTTCACAGCAAGGGCAACAACCTCAATCATATCAACCCACTTATAACAAGGACTACTCGCCACGTTATAATCCTTCATACACTGGCCAGCAACAAAATCCGGACACAACACAGTACGACAATCCGTTGCTGGACTTTGGCAATCAGCCAAACAATCCGAACTTCGGTGGCGCTGGTCTAAATCCAAACAGCTACAATGGTTACAACAACTACGACAGTAACCGACCGATGCTGGGCGTTGGTGGCGGCAACATTGTGGGGCCGGGCAGCATTAGCAATACGGGACCACAATACGATCCCTTCAACCGCAACAGCGTAACCACTGGAACCAATATGGGCTTGGGCTATAGGGACATGTTCACCGATGAGGACAATTTTTGTCCAGAGCATTGGGTATCGTTCCGACAGACATGCTATCGCTTTATACGCTCCCCCAAGCGCAATTGGGCAGAGGCTAAGAAGATATGCAAAGCATACACCGCGGATTTACTGAATGTCGACAATGTAGAGAAACATTCGTTTATTTTAAAACAGCTAATCATACAGAATCAACGGCAGAATCGTTTCTTTATCTCAGCCCGCCAAACAGGACCCCAGAACTGGGTGAATGATGACAATACGCAGTTAGTACAGATTGAGGACTCGTTTGCTTTCGATGAAATGCAAGCACTTGAGAACCAAGATCTGAATGACAATCGCTTCCTCGTGCAAAACGATCCTAACAACCGCAATTTCAACAATCCCAATCATTACTATAATGCGCTGACGGGACAAACGAATGTGAACCAACGCAATCAAAATAATTTGCGTGGCTTCTTTGGTAAGAATAAATGCCAGTGATTAAATATGACTTATATAGTAATATCAATTTTACTTTACAGGTCCCAATCAGCCCTATGGGGACACTGGTTATGTGCGAGATCGTGTGGTCTATGCCTATTCGAAAAAACGCGATCGCTGGATGTTTATGCCTGCCTACGAAATTGAACTAAATCTTTTCATCTGCGAGTCCAAGGCGCTGTACAGTCCGGACAACGTCAATATAAAACTGGATGATAAGCGTCCCTATACCTATGGCTTGGATATACGCGATCTGGAGCGCATACCACGAGGGCCTTACTTTGTGAAGCAACCGAATGACACAACTTTCGATGTAAATAAGAATCGTTTGATTAACGATGTTTCGCTGAGTTGCTTAGCTGGCGGTTATCCGACACCCTCCTACGAATGGTATCGTGAGATCTATGTGAATGATTCGCTAGAGTACAAACGGATTGATCCATTAGTGGAGGATCGGTATACCATATCAGGCGGCAATCTAATTATATATGAGCCCAAGCAAGCGGTCGATCAAGGCGCCTATCACTGTGTTGCGACAAATAAGTTTGGCAGCGTTCGCTCAGAAAGTGCGCATCTCAATTTCGGCTTCATCATGGAGTTCAATTTGAAACGCTCAGCTGAGTCGAGCGAGATGAACTGGGGCAAGGCCATCTTCTGTGATCCGCCACAACATTATCCAGCCATTCGATTCTATTGGGCACGTGATTATTTCCCAAATTTTGTGGAGGAGGATCAGCGTGTGTTTGTCTCTCATGATGGTGCGCTGTACTTTTCGTTTATAGAGACTGTGGATCGTGCCAATTATTCTTGTACTGTGCAAACGTTGGTCTCCGATACAGGCCGCAATGGACCATTCTTTCCGCTGCGCGTAACGCCCAATAGCAACTATCAAACTTTGATATTTGCCAATACCTTTCCCAAAGTTTTCCCGGAGGCTCCCATCGCTGGCGAAGAGATTCGCTTGGAATGCATGGCATTTGGTTATCCTATTCCTTCGTACAACTGGACGCGTCAAGGGCAGCCGCTGCAGCGCAATGCCTACACGACGAGCTATGGTCGGGTTCTAATTATTAAAAACGCAACTACCAATGATAATGGTCAGTACACCTGCAGCATTACCAATCCGCGCAAGACGCTGGAGAAGTCCGTTTATATCAACATACAAATGCGCCCTGAGTTTACCATACCGCTTAAGGATATGATCAAGGACTACAACAGTGATGTGACCTTCATTTGTGAGGCCTTTGCTATACCCGACGCCAACTACACTTGGTACAAGAATGCTGAACTTCTCGATCCTTTGAACATCAACCGGGATCGGTATGTAATACAAGACAATGTGCTAACCATCAAATTCTTGGAGAAGGACAAGGACGAGGGAATGTACCAGTGCGGGGCAAAGAATCAATTGAAGACGTCCTTCAGTTCGGCTCAATTGCGTGTGCTATCCATGAAGCCATCATTCAAGAAGCGTCCACTTGAATCTGAGATCTATGCTGTTTATAATGGCAATACTACTATTGTTTGTGATCCAGAGGCTGCACCACGTCCGAAATTCCAATGGAAAAAGGATGGTCAATTGATTGGCTCCGGTGGACATCGTCGTATACTGCCTAGCGGCACGCTCATCATATCTCCCACATCTCGTGATGATGAGGGAATGTACACGTGCATAGCTTCCAATCAGGCGGGCACAGATGAGTCACATGCTCGAGTTATTGTACTGCGTAAGTTAGATTTTTAAAGTTCTTATTACTTAACTTAATTATTGGTTTTTTTTTACAGAGGAAATTCGCTTTGTCCAGACCCCCCCGCAACGGATTGTCTCCCGCGAACATGATTTAATCTACCTGCACTGTGAGGCTGCCTTCGATGAGCTGCTGGACATTGCATATGTTTGGAAACGTAATGGGGAAATACTTCGAAATAATCACGATGGCACTCAGCGCATTGTATGCTAGATATTTTTATAATGTATGAACTTTATGAACTGTCTTTAATGTCCTTCCAGATCATCGATTGGAACAGATTGACGGTGCATAACACAACGATGCGTGATTCAGGCGATTACGAGTGTGTCGTCCAATCAGCTGTCAATGAGATCAGCACGAAGACAAATGTCATCATTGAAGGAGCTCCTGGAGCTCCTGGTGGCGTGCAGGTGATTGAGATTGGTAAGACGAAGGCCATCATTGAGTGGGTGGATGGTGTCAACAATGGCCGGCCCATACGATACTATAACATACTTGGACGCACAAACTGGAATCGCACTTGGGTCAATGTCTCCATGCACGTGCAGGCGCGTGAGGTGGATCGTTATACATCTCGTCAGCAGGCTGAGGTGACCAATTTAACACCCTGGTCCTCATATGAGTTTAGTGTGGCGGCTGTTAATGATTTGGGCATTGGCACACCATCAGCACCATCGCCCATCTACAGCACTTATGATGATGTACCATATATAGCGCCACGGAGGGTGGGCGGAGGTGGTGGCAAGATTGGCGATTTGACAATTACCTGGGAGCCATTATTGCAACAGGAGCAGCACAGTCATGGCATTTATTACAAAGTGTTCTGGAAACTAAAGGGTGCCTTGGAATGGGCCTCGGATATTAGAAAGAACCAAGAGAATACGGGTGTGGCTGTGGTAAACATTCCGCTCAACAATTATTACACTGAATACGAAGTGAAAGTGCAGGCAATAAACAGTATCGGCAAGGGACCGGAAAGCGATACGGTTGTCATCTACTCTGCCGAGGATATGCCTCAAGTGGCGCCACAGAAACCATTTGCGCTAGCCTATAATTCCACTTGCTTCAATGTATCATGGAGTCCCATTGACATGTCTCGTGAGAATATCCGAGGCAAGCTTATAGGACATAGGGTATGTTTTCATTTATAAATAATATTGCTGCAATTTATTTACTATTTCCATTTGCAAATCCAGCTTAAATATTGGAAGACCGAACATCAGGAAGAGGATGCTGTCTACTACTTATCCCGTACCACTCGTCCTTGGGCACTAATTGTGGGCCTGCAGCCGGACACGTATTACTTCGTTAAGGTTATGGCATACAATGCAGCTGGCGAGGGTCCCGAAAGCGAACGTTTCGAAGGTAACGTTACATATATGAAGCTATGGCAATCTTTATAATACATATTTGTATTCATACTAGAACGCACGTATCGCAAGGCACCACAGAAGCCGCCGTCTTCAGTGCATGTCTATGGCATAAATCCGTCCACGGTACGCGTTGTTTGGCGTTATGTATCGCCGGCGCAGGATGAAGAGCCACTGGCTGGCTATAAGGTATGGATTTGTTGTGATAGTTTTTACGACAAAATTATATATTATATAAATTTTTGCAGGTTCGCATTTGGGAGACAGATCAAAATATGATCACTGCCAACAATACTATTGTGCCTATAGGAAATAAACTCGAAGCCTATATTAATACGCTAACGCCCGGTAAGAGCTACAATATGCGAGTGCTAGCCTTCAGCAACGGCGGCGATGGACGCATGTCCAGTCCCACACTGCGCTTCCAAATGGGAAAGACGACACGCAATGCAGCGAACACGAGACATGGTCACAACATTAATACCGCTCTGGTCATGAGTGTGTTATTGTTTATCACCACATTTTTTTATACCAACGTCAACAATTAGTAATTAGGAAATCAGAGTAATACCGTCCGATGTTTTTTGATAAAGCGCACGGCTTTACAAAAATACACTGAAACTCAAGAGTCTCGTTTAGATTTAAAACAGCAAACATTCCGTCTTTACTAGCGAAACCTCAGCGAATTGAACATATGCGAAACATATAAGAAAGTGACCTTAAATATATACAAAATAAGTAGAGCATATACATTTAAAGCGAAGTAAGCACACAAATCTTTTATATATATATATATATATATATATATATAAATATTGCTTGGAAGCAACCAACGAAACGGATAATTAGTATAAGCACAAAGCCGTCTATATCAATTTTATGACCTTATCAGTTTACGTTCGTCCTTGTTTATATATATTTTTTAAACATGCAATTGTACAATGTTTTAAATGTAATTGTATCCATTATACAAATCTTTTTTCAGATATTTAAAAATAAAAATACAAATTTATGATAGTATAATTTCAAACTTATGAATTTAAAATTAGACTCAGTGCGGCGCTACAGCACTGTAACTTATGTTATCGATAGCCATATCGATAAAACAACACTGAAAGCTTAAACAGCTGTTAGCGTCGGCAATTCCATATTTTTATTATACATATGTGTGTGTGCGGAGAAACCATTGATGATGGCTCATAGGAAAATTCAGTGAAAACAGAAGAGCTGCAAATGCAAGTAAATATAAAATGTTATTATAGCAGTGCGGGCGACAATCAAACAAAAGCCGCATCAATATCAAAGACGAGTGGAAGCGATAAAGCTGAGGGATACGAGGAAAGTGAAACAAAATGGAAATGGCAAAAACAAAAGCAAACGGCTGGGCGATTGTTTGTAGCAGCTCAAGTTCCGTTCCCAAATATTCAAAATATACGCGCTGCACGGAGTTGCGGCGCGTCGATGACAACGACATCTATAAATTAGCCACAATACTGGATGTGAATGGCTGCTGGCGCAAGCTAATGTCCATTATTCCGAAGCGTCTGGATGCGCAGGCCTGCAGCGCACCAGGAGCACTCAAGTATCAGGAAATTGCTGCCAAGGTGGGACTTAAATATACCGCACAAGAAATAAGTCTGATTGATGGAACTGCTGAGCGTCTGACGCCCGGCCAAAGCATATCACAGGTAATGATCGATGAGTGGAAAACTTCTGGAAAGCTAAACGAGCGACCCACGGTGGGTGTGCTGCTGCAGTTGCTAGTACAGGCCGAGATCTACAGTGCAGCCGATTTTGTGGCCATGCATTTCTTGAATGGTTCGTAAAGATATAGTAAGAATAATATTTTGTGCTAAAAATAACCGTCTTTAATCGCATTTCAGAACCTAAGCCTGATCGCCCCACCGACGGACCTGCAGCGCACATCAGCTTGGATTTGTGCAGCGAGGATCTGAGCGAGGACATGGAGGTGGACGATGGTGCCAGCTACCAACCCAATACATCCGCATTGAATGCAGCCGCAGCCCAAGCGCGTGGCACTGGCATGAATTTGGATTATTTCGACAAGCACATGGTTAGACGTGACAAGAGTGTGCCACAACAGACAGATAATGGCGCATCTATATACAGCTCCAGCTCCAGTCCAGTGCCCGTCGCCCCACCCCGATCTGCACGTTTATCCCGTCATCTGAAGGCCACGGCCAGCAATGGGGCAAGTGTAACAACAAATGTTGCCACATCCTCATCAAACTTAAATACAGTTAACATGCCCAATCTATCAATTCTCAACGCAAGTAGTGAAAAGCTGGTGTCAGCAAGTGATCAAACACAGCCCCCACAAAATATACCTCACCTATCTATACTCAACGGCTGCTCCGAGGCAGTATCAGTAGCAACGACATCAACGACGCCACTGGATGCTGGCAATTCGGACACCGCTAGCAATGGCAGCTATAATAGTACAAGCACTTCAACAGCAACCGTACCCAATGTGCCTTTGATAACGCTTTTAATTGAAAATTCCAGCTGTGAGATAAGCGTCACATCTGATGCGACGCCAACGGCAACAGCAGCAACAACAACAACAGCAACATCAAAATCGACAACAACGAAAACAGCCCCAGATATGAGCTACAATAATTTGCCAGCGATAAGCGCATTAAATTTGAATACCGCGCAACCAGATGGCAATGAAGCCAAAGCCCGCAACGATTATGGAGACAATAATAGCAGTGGCACAAACAGCCTTAGTAATGACGAAGACGACGACGAAGATGACGACGAAGATGACGAAGAGGCGGATGTGTCATTGCCTAATCTGAGCAATTCTGAGCATCACAACTCCAATAATGACTCGAGTCTAACTACTGTAACAGGCACCAGCGGCGACAATAGTTTTGAGTTGACCAACGACTCCAGTTCGGCCTCCAATGATGATTACACCAACAACATTCCGAATCTGAGTGAACTTCAGCAGTAAAGTAGCCGTCCATGAATACGCACTAGTTTACTTTCTACAAGCTATGCACACACACCCACAAAGAAACACATTCCATAAAGCACAAAAATGATAATCTGTTAATGTATGTGGTTTGTCATACCTATTTTAAATTGTTTATATATGTAAAGTTATGTATATAATGTCCGCATAAGATAAAGTATAACGCAAATTGTTAACTGCCTAGTTAAACATATCGCCCTAACTCAAACATAGCTTCCATGACACCCAATGAGAATGTATTTTCATTAGACGAAAGGCATTTTATATTTGAATTTGTTTTCATCAGACAATAGCACAAATCAAAAGCAAAAGCAACGTTTTGTACTGAAAATCTTTACAAAAACATATATATTCTATATATATATGCTAAGAGAAGCAACATAATTTTAATAATATATCGTATTAAAAAATAATATTTGTTGATGACATCTATTTATTGTCAATTTGCATAGCTTTAAAAATATCAGAAAAGCAGAATAACATCAACATCGAATTAAATAAAAGAAAAAGTTAAACGACACAATTTAAATATACCGACTCACTGAAATAAATGAAACTATCGAGTACGATAGCTCGAATGCAACTCTGCGTTTGCGACACATCAACAATGATTGCGCATCTCTAATTTAGACCCTGGACTTGTACATTTGATTACTGGTTTTTGTTGAATTTTTCAAAATTTTTCACAACATGGATGAGTCGGAACTGCTCTTTAATTTGTTCTACTTCCTGGTGTGCATGTGCATCATTTATCCACCCGAAGAATTTCAACGCTTGGGCTTTACAATTGAGCAGGTGTTCTCTTCCTTCCTAGGAGAGGAATACCGTGATTTTGTTAACTACCATCTGCGCCGCACATCTCTGAACCTCTTTGTGCATAGCTGCTTGCCCGTAGCATATTTTCTAATACACAGACTGAAGTTTTCAGTTTTCGCCACCCAACAACCACTTGAAGATAATGAACTCGACCCGGATTTTCCAATGCCACAGGAAGCTGTGGCCTTCAAAACGCTCACTTGGAAGATGGCGCAACGTTTCAGTGTACTGGGTATGCTAGCTGTTCCAGCACTGATCTTCAAGTGGCATCAGCACAATTGGCGCCAACATCCCATAAACAGAACACTGGCAAAATACTCAAATGTTCCGGGCAACTACATGGCCGTTGCAAGCGATATTAACATCGAGTTTCGCCGTCAAGACATCTACAAAAAGAAACTGAATTCCATAAGCACGGTAATTGCCACGGAAAACTGGATTATCAAAACAACCATGTACAACGTTAACTTTGCGCACCAAGCCAACACATCACTCAGCGTTGCCAAGGCAAGTAACCCCCCGCAACTGTCGCTGCTTGTTGTAGATAATGAATAATATCAATCTATATTACTTTTAGGCGGAGACCTATAATATATCGCACCACGATCAGAACGACACTTTGCAAATGATAAGCATTGATGTTAAGCCGATGCGTCAAGGTGTTCCTGATTTTAACATTCGCATAAATGCCTTGGAATTTCGTAGCTTGGAGGATCGTCTACGACGTCCAATTAATATACCATCCAACATACAATTTCACCGCAGCGTCATCGATCGGTTTGTGGATGTATTCAAAACGCAGGTGGCACTCAATCCCATCTTCAATTCGGAGCCCATAACAGACAAGTGCTTTGCCTGCATGCTGGCAGAGCCGAATATTAAGATTAACAAACAATGCTCCGATTTGAATCGGGCTGGTGCTCCTCTCACAGATGAGGCGCGCTGCTCCAATTGCTATTGTCGTCCTATGTGGTGTGTAGAGTGCTTAGCTCGCTGGTTTGCCGCCCGCCAAAGCGACATCGATCGTGAGGTCTGGCTAGAGCAGAAGTGTACTTGTCCCATGTGTAGGGCCAAGTTTTGTGTGCTTGATGTGAGCTATATTCGCCCCACATCGACCAGCAATGCTGAGGAAGATGCCTCATGATTTCGTTTATAACAATAACCGTTTAATCAATAACCTTATGCTTATCAATACATTTTAAGCATTGAATTTTTATTAAATTTAAGACAAATATACATATGTGTATATATATTTCTATATAATATTGTAATGTGTATAGTTAAAGATATGCATATGCGATATAGTGCAGTTATCACGATTTAATACTTGTATAATCTAAGCAAGAAAGAGATAATAATGTTCATACATTTACTTTAAATATATAGATACATATATATGTATATGTATTGTATGTGTATATATTTAAGTACAATGATATATATATTATTTATGTGTGTGTTTAATTATATGTTTAGAGAGTGCCTAAGCTAGCCCCTAATCTGTTCTATACTCTACTATAACTAAATAGCTGAAAATTCTAAACACACAAGAAAGCTTTGTAAGTCTTCCTTTTATTGTTTTCCTTAAAGTTTTTCTTTCTGATTTTGAATCTCGCACACTTTATATAGTTCACATGTTGTGCAATAAACACTTCGGTTGATCCAATAAAGCGTAATACAAATATATGGTGCACATAGCTGTATATACATATTTATGTGTATTTGTATATAGTATATGCATATGTATGTCAAAGCGTATACAACTCTGCCATTATCTATAAATTGGTTTCGTAAAAACTTTTATAGCTCTCCGTTTTGTCACGTTGACTTCGCACCGACGGCGCTGCTGCACTATTGCCGCCCGTTGTTGAATTTGTTGTATTTGAATTATAGGAGGACGATTTGGACATGGCGCTGGTTGTATTGCGCGCTGAGATCTGCAATAAATAAAGCGAAATAATATAATTAATATACATACAAACAGTCAATAACTTTTGAAATTCATTATCAGCAAGCAAATTGAAAGACTATTCAGATTAAGTTTTCATTTGGGTTTCCAGCAATCAGAGACTCTGACTTCTCAAAAAGTAATCAAAAGACATGTTCAAAGTCATATTTTTGATTTAGCACCTGATTTTAATCAAATACATGCCATCGACATGCACCAAATACATATGTATATACATACATAGAGTATATACATATATAAATATAATTCTCCATTGGAGTTTTTTTTTTTTTTTTTTTGACAACTGGCGGCACCAGAACAGCCAAGCGTGCACAACCACTTACCTATATGATATATATGTACATATGTATATATGTATGTATGTATGTATGTATTGTGTTGCTTTTCCCTATACAAAACAGAAAAAAGGTTTGCCTTTGTTTTGGCAATCGCTATTATTGGGCTGATAAGGTTTTTGCGCTGTTAAAGCGCAAAGAAGAAAATTTTGCAATATCTGATAGAGGTACATACATACAATATTGTTTGAGTGCTTTAGTTGGTAGATAAAACCTTGGCCATAATTCATGCTTTACTATCACTGTTGACACAAGATATATAAGCCAGACGCTTTTTAATTTTTGGCATGTTATAAACTATGAAGACGTCACGAGATCTTAATATCGACTGGTTGTTAGGCTGCAGAAACTGCTAAAAACTAATTTAAGTGTATATAAAATCAAATCGAAACTGAAATGTTAGATGCTAACCAGGCAGATCTTAAAATGTTATTCATACGCCCAGTTGCTCTAGTTTTGGTAAATATTTAATACAAAGAAGAATTCGTAGAATTAATTAAGCAGAGAAAATATTGAAAACTTAGGCGAAATCATTGCTAAAATTGGAAATTGAAATTCTCTTAAATCAAATACAAATCTTTACATAAAAACATATTTAAAATTTTAATTGAAGCATGTTTTAAAACAAGAAACTAAAAAACTATAGAGCAGTAAGACAGCAAAAAAACTCATTTATTAAAATTGTAAACCAAATATGAAAGCTATAATACCTTTCTTAAATATTACTCATGCGGCAGGTTGTCTTTGTATAAGCAAACTGAATAAATGCACCGACTAAACATACATATATATTAATTTGTTTCTCCTATGTCACAAATAGTATTGAAAACATATTTTGTTAGTTTAATTTATGGCTTGCTTATGAAATTAAAGTCAAACGCGGAAACTCTAATTCCCTTTCTTTCAAGCAAATAGAGCTCGGCGTTTTGTTAAGCATTTAAACATGTTCAATCTGGAACAGTTAAGGCAGGTGTAATAAAGCACCTAGCAATATTTGTTATTGTTTTTTTAATTTGTTTATTTTTGCTTTTCATAAAATTAACCAAGTTCAATGCACAGTTAACAATGACGCAGCAAGCACGTTTGACGTTGACAATCGTTCGACTGATCGCTCGCTCGATGCATTTGTTGCGTAAGTTGGCCGTAATAAAATATAATAATAATAAAAAAAAAAAAAAAAAACAGGTGGAACACCCTCGGGTTAAGGCTTTACCCCTCCTCAACCACTGACCGACCGGCTGGCGGCTGGCTGGTGCACTTGCCAAATTTAACAAGAGACGCGTGCCGATGACAGAAACAAATTTTGTTTTCATTTACACATTTTTGTTCTTCTTATGGCAGCCCTGCACTGTATCTGGTTTCGTATACACACATACATACATGCATATATATAAATATATCTTCCTTTTTTTTTAGTAACGAAATTTGAATATGTATTATATGACATTTTGTTGAATTTGCTGGGCTTACTCATCTTACAGCGGCGCCAAGAGAAATAAAGTTTCCAGAAAGGTGTGTTTGTCGGTCGCTATGTAGACATACATACATATATACGATATATGTACATATATAAGTATATATACATTGATCTTACTTTATTTTGACTTGCACTCGACTGAGTTCTGCTATTTTTATATTTGCTTTGTTTAACTTTTTATCACTTGCAAGAAAGTAATGTATTTTTAACTGCGTTTTATAACCAATTTTTTTATTAATTTATATTTTATACAGCCCTTTTATGGACGGGGCATAAACAATATTTACAAAAGAGATTTAGTTAGGCTCTAAGAAAGATCTGCGACGTAGATATATGTATATATTTATTTGATTTAAAATGGGGAATTGCAAAGAAGGCCAAGAAATTGATAGCAGCAAAAGCACCGCCAATAATCTTATCTGTTATGGTTATTCTAAGCCAAGTTATGGCACATCTAAGTAAAGTGATTTCATTTTCTGGCATATTAGTAAACAGACTAAAGGTGCCTTGCGTATTTCTATATGATTTACAATTTGAAGCTTGGCAACCTTTTTATTTTAGCTTGTGCTGATCATAAACGAGTTTAAAGCTTTTTGCCACTTTTTCACTGAGCAGCACGCCTTCTCCTAATTGCTTTAATTACGAATGAGTAATGTTAAGTAAATATATGCAGAAAAAAAATATATATATATATACATATAATTATATATAATTGTACACATCTCTACTTTTGGCATCAAGAATGCATTCTTTATTTTTATACTGCTCGAGAAATGCTAAAAATTTGTCATCAACAAAGATTTGTGTTGGCGCCTTGAAATATATGCATATATATATATCACATATATCTGTATATATATATATTTTTTTATTTATATATTGAATAGTCGTTCACAAATAACGTCATACAACTGATTGCATAGAGTCTTATCATAATAAACCAACTTCCGTTTTTCATTAATGAGTATTTCCGTTTTTCTGTTGTTTGTTGTTGTTGCTGTTTCTTCAATTCACATGAAAAACATAGCAAAAACTTGTAATTTGATATTTGGACTTTTAGACAAAGAGAAGAAAAAAGCCCCCAAAACCCGTTGCTAGCATATATATGTACATATATTATATTCACTTATAAATCACGTTAACACTTATCATATCAATATAATATATCGTTATATTCTATTTTTGCAGTGTCTGCTGATAAGCAATACAAACACAAATACCAATACGAATTCAAATACAAATACAAATCAAATTGAAAAGGAGAATGAGAATGAAAATGAAAATTGGGTTAATTGACAGGTGGAACAACACACTCACCTTATCATTTTCCTTGCCATCGAAGAGCTTGCCATCGACCACATCGCGTTTCTTGTTCTTCGATCTAAAGCGACCCGAACGGGATATTGTGAAATTGCGCCATTGATGCGAATATTGATCGCCGCAGCGTTTCTCCTCCTCATTCAAAATGCTATCCAGATAGTGAATGGTCGGCTCGTGGGCAGCAGTCATTGTGTTGCTCATCTTTGTAGGTGATCTATGTTGATCGTGGGATCTGCGTGGATCTAAGGATCTTCTGCTATATGCTGGGTGGATTATCGTGTGCTTGGCCCGTTGCAGTTGTGACAACAACTCGATTCGGTTTCAATTCATTTCGTTTGCTTTATTTGATGTCGAGGAACCACCGAATAAACACCGAATGTCCGCAGCTCGTATATACTACGTGCTATATAGTACGTGTATTATCGTATATTCTACATATGTTTTTCTCTTTATTTAATATTTATTGTATTATTTGTTTATTTATTTATTTTGCCTGTTTCTTTTTTTCTTTTTTAAATTTAATTAATTTTTTTATTTATTGCTATCAAAGCGACCCGTCGCTGGCGATGCGTATTGGTAGCCGGTGCCCGTCTGACTGCGGAGTTGCCGACACAGCGCTGTTATTAACCGTAGTCGCTGTCGTCGCACACAAATGACAACGGCGACAGCAACAACAACAACAGCTCAGCTGCAGCAACAACAATATATGGAGTCGACAAGCAACACGACTCCCAAGCTTCAGCGATTCGTTACGTTATATGTACGCCCGCCTTTGGCCCCCAACGGACGTTCGTTCGTTCAGTCATAAAGAACAAACGCAACCCGTTGGAGTTGTAGTTGTTGCCGTTGCTGTTGCTGAGCTTCTTGTTGTTGCTGTTGCTGTTGTTGGTGTGACGGCAGCGAAAGAAAGCAGCAAGAAATCTTTCAACTGCTGTGAACGCAAGACCGTGTGATTGCTCCTGAAAAGCCAAACAGGTGGGCTACACACACACACACACACACACACACACACACTCACTCACTTACAAACACACTCATACTTGCAAACACCTTGGCAGAGGCATATATAAATCATCCGTGTCTGTGTCTGCGAATTTTACCTGTGTATTGGCTGTGCTTCACTTGATGTTAAACAGTTGCAGCTAGGCAGACTAGTCTGATGCTCTACATGATAAACATATGAAAAAAAAAAACAAAGATCTTAAAAAATATCTAGTTTGAGTATTATACAATATAGTTCAATATTAATAGAACATTTCGCCATTTAAAGCCTCATAAAGTGCAATAGGTTATAGAGCATTGCAACAGTCGGTGTGTCCCTTTAGAAGTTCTGTTTGCTTGCTATACATATGTATTTTCTATATGTACACACAGATATCATCTAGCAAGCGGCAGCAGCAACAGCTCGTGTGTTGTCGATGATAAGCGCAAATAGACAAAACAAACACTCGAGTCGCTAACAATTATAAATGATTAGATCGCTTTTTGGAGCATTCACTTTGTCCGGGTCTTTAACTGTAACTTTTGTGTATACGTATGTATGTGTTATGTATATGATAGATGCGATGATGTTGCGGCTCCTCTTGTGCAGCACCTTAAAGTGCTTAACAGTTCGCTACACACACACACACATATGTTATATATATATATATATATATATATATATATATATATATATATATATATATATATATATATACAATTGTTACAGAGCGGGTTTATTATCTTGATGATTCAGGGCGAGTGGCTTACAGGCGGAGTACTTTAAAATAAAGAAATTATTCACACTTTCTTGCTGCGACGACTGCACTGCGAAGCTTATCTAATCTGGTCAAGTTGAAATAGCCTCTCGCTTAGGGGCTTAGATCTAAAGTACAGACATTGGCATCATTATAAACCCACCCACAGCCAGGGGCATCGGTTTTATTTACATAGGCAATTTTGGAGTATTTGTTGTTTACAAAATGTTAACATTAATTCAATAGTGTGGAAGCATACATGCGTAATATAAGTGTTATTTATATATATATTTAATTTATATATAAACATTGTTAGTTATATTTAAAAGCTAAATGGACTGCGCAAATTAAATTTCTCTTGTATTTTATTGTTAACATAAAATTTTACCAGCCTTAATTCGGCTGAGTTATTCGTACATTCCTGAAATGGTTAATCTCGCAAGATTTAACAATGAATTTGGCTTTCATGTACGCTTGTGCACGCTTTTTTGTTTTTTTTTTTTTTTTTTTTTTTTTTTGTCCTCTCTCTTTTATCATATTATTTTCTGTGCCTTGAGTGTCCAAGATTTTAACAAAATGAAGTTAAATCAAAACTGAAATAGTTGAACAATAATTATTTATCCCATATATTATCAATTCATCAATTAATTGCGTGTCCATTCATTTTTAAACAACGCTGTCAATGCTGTGAGCTTCATGTTCTCGTTCCCGACTAGCACGATCCCGAGAAGTTGCTGCAGCAGCAACCAAGCGAGGCACCGCCACTGCTGGCTGTTGCTGCGGTTGTTGCTGTTGCTGTTGCACGACTTGACGAGCTCCACCCATGCCAGCACCGCCAGCATTATTGTTATTGCGATGCATAAAGTTTCGTATATTCTCCTCTGTATAGTCGACAATACGCCGCTTCTTGCGACGCGCATATTGTTTTTGTTTTAAATATATTTTCAGCATGCCCTTCACCGTGATAAAGGTTAGACCCCCAAGCAGCGTGCGATGCAACGTGTTCTCAACTGAATCGAATAATATGCGACCCACAATACACGATATTGTAGGCAACAGCAGTGCTCCACAAAATATTCGAGTAGCAGAAACTGGATCTGAAAGTGCGGGCGTAGCTGGATTCGAAGATGTGGGCAACTCCTCCTCCTGCTGATTGCTACAGAATTAAAGTTCGTTACTCGATCGTAGTACTCAGAAAAATATTCAAAGCACTCACAGGTTCGGATATATAAAATTCACAAATGGAAATTTGCGCATGACTGTGCCACGATTCCGTATCAAACGCAATAGGGCATCCTCCCAGCGAATTAGCCTACCCAGTACCAGGCCAACTGGTATTGCGGGCAGACCAATGAGCAGTATCAGCGGGTCGCCAGCTTCCATTATAGACATGCCATGCTCGTGACCAACAATCTGCGTGCATCAATATTGTAGTGATAATAATAGATATTTTTATTAATGGAATCACCTGGAGAAATGTTACAGCGCCATAAGTCACTGCTGTCCAATATAGCGAGCCGACAAAGAAACCAGCGGCCAGAAACGGACTCAGACGTTTGACCAGAGTGTCCATCGCTTCCAAGGCACCACCCAGCTTACCCATTTGTGGGAACACAATAATATACTCGGTTTGACATTGCGGGCAGGATACAGAGCGAAGCGAACTGCCCTTTTGTGTCTTTTCATCGATCCAGCGATACAGGCAGCTCTGGTGAACCCATTTTGTTGTGCCGCGACACTGACAAGGCTGCACCCACGCCGCTAGTCGATTATCTTCATCAGTTGCGAAGCAAATCCAACAACACCGCTCCGTATCGACATTCAGTACATCTCGAGCTGTTGCTGATGTAGACGCTGCGGCTGCCAAAGCAGCCCCAGTCGTCTGTCGGTCAGTATCACCCGGTTCTGTAATTGTCAACTTTGATGTGCTCGGCACTGGCTCCATCGTGACTGTTGTGTGATCGACTGTTGAAAGTTCATTACCGGCCTCCGTTTCGGTAGCAGCGTCGGCAGTGGGCGCTGCTGCTTTATCATCCATATCGCTGAAAGGTTTTCGACATTTATAAAAATCTGTACGTGTTTATTTCGGTACTTGGCAAGTAGATTCGATTTAAGTCTGTAAATTTAAAAACTTACTCGTTCAGAGTCTGATTTCCTTACAAACCAAGTATTAAACTTAATTTTCAACTTTTCCTATTAAACTCTTACTGAAACTAAAATATATGTGAACTAGAGATGAAACCGTGCTAATATTTGTTTACTTTATTCATACTCACGTGTACTAAAAATCGCTTTGTTTGTCTTAATATCTGAGCAGATATCAATTCATACATACATAAATATATATATTTATGACATTTTATGAAAATATATCCATGAATGTAAAATTAGAGCAACAAGTATTTATTTTTGGTATTGCAATTTTCAACAGTCAGTCATTAAATACCCCATGCGTCGCTGCTCTAAAAATACTAAACAATGCAATCGAGATGGGAAGCAATCGATAAATACATAGTCCATTATATGTTTGGCCACAAGGGCCATTTTGAGTAACTCCTGTGTTACCGTTTGGTTGTCCAGGACTTTAATAATGTCTAATCTATAAAAATTTATACTTGTTACTGCAGTTCCCAGCAAAAATTTTAATTAGCAAATATATAACATTACAAAGAATGCCCCAGTGTATCAATTTATCAATGAATCCCGTTGACTTCACCGGACTACCAATCCGGCGATGGCATCTGCTGCTAGTCCAGTTCACTGTTGGCGTTTTGTCGTCGCGGTGGCCTGCTATGCACATCATCATCATCGTCAAAACCCTGCATCAGCTGATTGAAGATATCACCGAACATGCCGCCAAGTCCAGAAGGTCCAGTATGAACCTGCTCAGGCTGCTCATCAAAGTACGTTATTCCAATTTTCGTCAGATATTTGTTGAAGGACGTGTCCCGCTTTAGAGATGGCTCATATAGTTTGCGCAAAGCGCGGAAACCAACCACGCTCTTCGTGTCGATGAGACGGAAAAGAAAATAAAGAAAATTTATCAATGGCTCCTTGTAGGGAAACTCGTGCCTCGATAGCATCGGATGGTTTCGTGTATATTCGATGAAAGTATCCTCTGCCGTTTTTAGATCCTTCAATGACAATTGCTGCAGAACGGCTTGCACTAAAAACAAATCTACTTCTCTGTGAAAGCCTTTGTTCTGACTTATTTCAATCAGCTTACGTCCACAGAGACTTCCGTCCTGACAGAGCAAATAATGATGACGCGCTGACTCAATGTTATCCTCTATCCAGAACACCTGTGCTATTAGCTTGTGCAACACTGGATGTCCGAACTGACCATGCACAGAAGTGCTCCATTTGACAACGCGATGCTAAATATAATGAAAGCTGTATAATAACATTTGAAAATGTACTTTTATAACATACGACATACGATCAGGGTTTCGCGTTCAACTGTAGTTGAGCTTAAGCCGCGAATCAGTACACCAAGTCGAGGTACCCATTCAAAATTGCCTGCGTCGTCTGGTAGCGGGCCGCGCTTCTCCAAGGTATCTACCAGCAGTAAACACAAGTCTGCAGCACTGCCCATCTGCTCCTTTTCTATTAGTTTCTGTGCACCGTCGAATAGCAAATCTAAGCAGTCCTGGTAACGTTTCTGGGCCGTATAACGAAAATATAACGTCCGATACATCATATGGGCTTCATAGAACTCTCCCTCCGCCAACGAATGAGACAACTTTGCAAGAACGCGACTGACACCTCGCTGATTGGCGTTCGAACTGCTGCTGGCGGTGGCGCTGCCAACAGATCTGTCAGCTTCAGCCGTTGTCATTTTAACAATTAATAAGAGCTCAGGACTATTTTAAAATATACTTGTATTTGTTGACAAATGATGATTCTAAATTTTCTGCAATAATATAAGATTATTTATGGATACTTTAACGTCAGGCAAACGATTAATATCGATAGCTAGGAAGTGTGTTGCCACACCAAAGAATGTTTTGCCGTTCGCCCAAATGAAAAAATCGGAGTTGCTGAAATTGCAGCAACAAAAACCACAACAAAACAATTGCAAAAATACAATCTAATGGAAAGTGATGGAGCGGAAAAAAATACAAATGGTGTTGGTGCAGCATGCGGAGAGAAGCCCGATACCCATACTTTTCCATCAAACAAATGGGTGAAACTAAATGTGGGTGGAAAAATTTATACAACAACAATTGATACGCTCGTCGGTCGGGAACCTGACTCAATGCTCGCGAGAATGTTTCTACAGGATGGTGGTATGATGCCCAGTGAAAAAGACGAGCAGGGAGCTTATTTGATCGATCGGAGTGCTCGATATTTTGAGCCAATTATAAACTATTTGCGTCACGGCGAATTCGTATGCGATAAACACATCAGTTTAAAAGGCGTCCTAGAGGAGGCCCGTTTCTTCGGTATCTACTCGCTAGTCACACACCTGGAAGAAAAGCTCGAACAGGAAGAGCCACTCGACGATAGACCACTGACACGTATCGATGTGATAAAAGCCATTATACAGACATCAGCAATTACGGAGCTTCGTTTCCAAGGTGTCAATCTAGCGGGCGCTGATTTACGCAAACTAGATTTTCGGAATATTAATTTTAAGGTGAGTAGGTCTATTGAAATATAACCATAATTTAGTAATAATATCTATATGGTTATTAGTATGCCAACATGTCCCGTTGCAATTTAGCCCACACAAATCTTAACTACTGCTGCCTGGAGCGTGCAGATCTTCAGTATGCGAATCTGGAATGCGCTCAACTGGTTTCAGTTCGGGGTCTTTGCGCCAACATGGTAAGAATCTTCCACTTGTGCATAGAGTACTTTTCGTACTACTATTCGTGTTCAAGAAGATACACCTTTAATTTACATCTCTAATTTCAGGAGGGCGCCAATTTACGTGGCTGCAATTTTGAGGATCCTACGGGTGTGCGGACCAACCTGGAGGGGGTTAATCTAAAGGGCGCTTGTTTAGAGAGCAGTAATATGGCTGGCGTTAATTTACGCGTAGCAAACCTTAAAAATGCAAATATGAAGAACTGTAATTTACGTGGCGCTTTGCTGGCTGGCGCCGACCTGGAACGCTGCAATTTATCTGGTAGTGATTTACAGGAGGCCAATTTGCGTGGTGCTAACCTAAAGGACGCTGAGCTGACGCTGATGGTAACACCTCTACATATGTCGCAGGCCATACGTTGATCTGAATGTGCCTTTACAAGCTTAAGGAACATCACCATGTGCAATTATTATAACTATATATACATAAATATATATATTCGGTCCTAGTATGTGATGCTTGGTCTTAGTTTAGTTTTTTTGTACATACCCAATTTTGACACTATATATATACCGTAAAATAAAACAGTATTAAATACAAATTAAAATTGTTTTAGTATTGATTTAGAATTGGGTGCATTGATGTAACGAAAAATAAATGTTTTTAATCTGCCGCACTTTTACGAATGCCCTTTCCTTGTCGCTCTCAAACATACATTGTGAAACTATCGATAAGTAGATTGTTGAAAGTGGCAGCACTATACTGCAAAAAGAAATATAAATTACAACGTTTTCGATTTACTCAGAGAACGTTTTAATAGATATTAATAAATTGTATAAAGTTTAAGTGAAGCCGATAAATAATTAATAAAAATAATAATTCAGTCTTATAAACCTATCATATCTATTCTTATTGCATTGCAAAATAACTAGCTCATTTGTTCCGTTGACTCAGTAATTCATTTTTTGTACTCCCAGCTCAACACTAGAAGGCCAATTGGAAGATTTGATCTGATTTGCAGAAGAATCATGATGAAAACGTGTCACTTAATTGTGGCATTGGCCGCCATAAGTCTATTAATTGCAACGCAAAGTGTCGATGCCGACAAAAGGCAGAGCAAAAAGTACAGTAAAGAGGCAAACAGCCCACATTTCAAGCAGGTCATCGACGAAAAGTATGAGCCGGAAATTCGGAATCTTCAGCGACCTTTTCGTATCGCAAAATTAAATTTGATCTGGTCAAAGGCACAAAGTGTAAGTTTCTTAAAGCATATTAATGTATATAATGTAACAATTATACTCATATTCTCTTTAATTATTTCAGCGTTTGACTGAAAGCAAAATAAAGTCGTTGTACATGGAACTAAAAATACATGACAAAGAGGAGATAGCATGGAAGCAACTAAACTCACAGCACAAAGACAAAGATGGATTGAAAGAGAATGAACTACGCCAAAAGCTAATTGGAATAATGAGTACCTACGATTTGTTGGAACATTTTGAGGACACACAGGATGTGGAAAAAACAAAGCCGTTTAAGGTATGCATTATATGGCAACAGGTTGTATTAATAATTGGCTGTTTTTTGTCTTAATAGAAATTCCACGATCCCGAGGAAAGGCATAAAAATAAAAGTCTTTTTAAGGACAAAAAATTAAATCGCTTGTGGGAGAAAGCGGAAATTTCAGGCTTCACAGCTGAAGAGATGAAGTCCCTAAAGCAAGAGTTTGACCATCACCAGGACAAAGTGGATGTCTATTATAGTTTGCTAGAGAACATTGGCACTATGGATATGAACAATCATGAAAGTAAGTTAAAACTAATTTTATAAGCTGCCTCGTTGTTCACTTGTTTATGTTATAGATGCTATAAACACCGAAGATCTGGATACCTACAATCTCATTTCAAATGATCCCAATGAAAATGAAATTAAGACGCATGAGCAAAATGTAAAAAAATTTGAAAGTGATATGAATGCTCTGCGTGGACATCATGTTGGGATCAAAGATCACTATGATCGTCTAGAGCGTCTAGTGTCCACCGGTCCCCATAGCCAAGAGTTTATCGAGCCCAAGGTGCAAGGCTTATGGCGTGTGGCACAGGCCAACAATTTCACTGACAAGGAACTAATGTCCCTTAAAACCGAGCTGCATCATTTCGAGAGTCGCCTACTAAAGTTACGCCATCTGCATGCAGAGCATGCTCTGCACAAGGAGAAATACAAGGTATACGACACGAATATAATTCCAATTATAAATAATTATTTGATTCTTTATTAGGATGAAAAGCACAAGGATAAGAGCAATCGGTTTGAAGATGTGGAGGAGCAGTTAAAGAAACAAACGCGAAAAGTTGAAAAGCTTCAGGAAAATATTGAAAATATCATTTTCAAGCACACTGAACTTTAAGTAATTCTTCGATGATGATCGTGCCAAATGAGCAAATTATTTGTAGACAAATATTTGTATTTTTTAAAGCAATTACTTAGCTTAGAATTAGATTTACTAACCGTTTTGTACCAAAACTTTTGCAGCTATAAAGCACATCTATTGTATAAAGAAATGAATTAAAAATCTCATGAAGTGAAAATTGTTCTCTGTGTATTACTAGCGTTGCCACACGTATGACATTTGGTGTTGCCTGCGTGTGCACTTTTCGGGTGAATGGCAAATGGAAAAATCGTAAATAACATTGCAACTGCAGCAGCATTAGCGAAAACTATGTGAAAATCGGTTGTAATTGTTTTAATTGTAAAAGTGCAATGCATTTGGTGACGTCCCATGGGGCAATAAAAGCGTGTTCTTGTTATTTCTAAGCATACGTAGTGTATATGTATATATATAGATGTAGGCATGGTTGAGTCTAAAAAATTTGGCAATTTGGAGGCCTACACATACCTCCTTGTGACGCTAAATTTAACGCTAGCGCTAGTTGTAATGTTTTTCAATTGTCTGTGCTGCAAAAGGCGGATACCAAAGTAAGTAAACCAATTCTGCCAGAAGCTGTGACTTTAACCCAGGTGCCATCCCACTCGGACAGTGGTGCACTGCTCGAGTGAAAGTTGCGTCCCAGTTCCAGTTGGATGCACGCGCGCCAAAAACATGAATGTACTAATTATATCCAATGTATATGCATTTACACAGAAATGATATGCTCGGCCTGGAGGGCATGGTGAAGCTGAAGAACCCCGATGAAATAATTGTGGTCAGTGGCAACAATGGAAATTCAATTACTAATGCGGCAGCAACAAGCAACAGCCTGGTGAACAATAGTGAGTCACAAGCAGAGCTTAATGCCTCTACAGTCTCGAATGCTGACTCAGAAAAGCGGTGGGTTATCAGCTGATGTTGTTCTGCTGTTCCTATGCAAATGACATTCAATTGAATTACTTCTGTCTATTCCCTTCCTATGGCAGATCTAGCACAGCGGCGCATCGCAGCTTGCCTGACATACCCGTGGCGGAGAGCAACGACAATGGCTCAGAATTGTACGAAACTGTTGCCGACAAACAGCTGGCCAATGCGCACAATCAAAGCCGTATGTATATATTATATTCACTTTACAAATGCTTACTAATCCCATGTTATTAATTTTCGCATCAAGCAGCACAGCCCAGTTTGAAGAAGCAAACGAGCGTGTCGCAGCACAGCTCCATTAGCCAGGCGGATGATGTGAGCTCGCCTTATTCGCGTGTTAAGGGTTTGCCGCATGACTATGCCAAAGTGCGTGCCACCGAACATCCATATGCCCAACTCAATGCACCGTCCACCTCCAGCTCAGCTGTAGCAGCAACAACAACAAAAACTTCAAGCAGCAAAGCTGTCAGTTCACAACATGGCACCGACTCACTGCAGCGTGGCTCGCAGCTGAATGGCGACTCGTCACAGCACCTGAACGATGAGTCGACATCGCAGGTAGAAATACCGGCAGCATCAGCTATTGCGGGCATGATTTCAGCCAGTCAGGATCTGCCTTATATGACGCCGCCCATAGCAAATCAGCATTTCAGCGGCGACTCACAAGACTCTTCCAGTGAGTGGATTCATATAAACTTTCTAAAGTAAAATAAACTTAATCGTATTCTTGTTATCCGCAGAGGGCTATACGAGCATTAGTGTGCGCGAGCCGTTGGCCAATATTCTGGCACAGCAGCCGCCGACTAAACAAACGGCTAGAAAAACAACGCTAACGCGTGATGTTAATGACTCGCACTACGCAACAGTTTCCGACGATTCAGGTTAGTCTTAAAGTTCATTATTTTCGTACATCTCCTATTTAATCTCTTTCTTTCTTTCCATTTGTAGATGAAACATATGCGGCTATCGAGGACCCCAATAACCGTCATATACCAAATGCCACCGACATTTATACAAGTGGTTCGGAAACCTATGCACAAATACAGCCGATGCAGGCTAATCCCATCGTGGTGGCCGTCGAGATTAACAACAGCAGTAGCTTGTTGGCAACGGGTGGTGCGATATCTAACAACGGGCAGTTGCCACCGTTAAATCACGGCTCTGGCGCAGGATCTGTACACCGAGTCAGCAGCAATAGCATGGATCATGCGGTGCCCGTTCCTCCGCATATGGATAGTCTGCGCGCACAAATGCATTCACGGCAAGCATCATCTTCGTCCTCTGTGTGCAATTTAGGCTCGCCCAAGCCAGAGAAAAGACAGGCAAATTCGCCGTTACCCCCAACGCCAAAGGCAAGTCTCAGTCAGTCGCAGGGGCTACATCATCTCCATTCCGCAGCGAGCAGCAGTAATCTGACATCCGGGCGCAGCTCTGTTATCTCTGTAATAGAAGCCGGAGGCGAGGGTAACAATGATGTTAATGATGTGAGCAATACATCTCCACAGCGCAAGCATAGCAAGAGTCTAAGTCCATCCAAAGATGTTGAAGGCAACAGAAACATCGAGGGCATGTACGCTAAGGTAAGCATTAGGCTAGTAAAAATTATGAAGCTTATTACAAAAATTCTATTCTTGATATGCAGGTAATGAAAAAGCACAAGTTTTCCTCCCATCAGCCCGAGATGCTTGGGGTGAGTCCGTTGGATAGTGCGGCAGCGGCGCTTCTAATGGAATCTCAAACTGTAACGGCGTCTGGCTCCGACAAAAGTCGCTTACGCAGCAACAGTTATACTGCTAAAGACCATGGGTACGAGACAATACCAGCGGATGGTCAAAAGCAACCGCAAAACCAACTTCCACACGAGAATCGCAAGTCGGACTGCTATGCGGCTAGCATGCTGCAAAAGGAGCGTCAACAGGAAGCAGGTAATAAAACGCAGCCAGTCGCTATCGTTCATAGTTCCCAAATACTTGTTCTAACTACCTAATATGCCCACTTTGTCTCCTCTTGTCTCTTTCCTTGAATCTTGTTTATTCGTTATTTCTTATTCCTTAACCCATGCCACAATTTAGTTGTTTTGCCAAAATGAGAAATTTGCGCGTTTCGACACTTTCGTCAGTTCTTGTTTGGAACTGGCTGTGGTTAGTATGAATAGCAAGGATTATGCTTCTTAGCCATGCATCTTGAGCTCTTTTATAATTTCGTTATGACATATAGTATGGGATTTACTAACAATTGCTTTCCTTGTATCGGTTGTAGCAGCTGGGAGTCAGACGCATCACAACAATAGCAGTAGCAACAGCGTTCAGGTTAAACCTAGTTCGCCCAGCACCATCACAAAGCACTACGAGACTATAAATTGCCCACCGTGTCAGAAACCAAACAGCAACGATCCTGGCTACGAGCAGCTGCAGACGGCGCCCAACGATGATGATGCAAAGAAGTCCGACTATGATCCCAACTACGAGGTGCTGAAGAGTCGCGCTCACTCTGATGATGGCTATGCCAAAGTGCTGGAAAAGAAGCAACCACCGAGCGATGTTGTGGATAGTAGTGGGGGCTATAGCACCATACCTGGCGCCGATGCGAATCACAATTATGCCAGCATTCTGGAGACCAAGGCGCATCTGGTAGCTGTTCCAAACGAGACGGATCACTATGCACGCATCGCAGAGACTGTGACACTCGCCTCGCCCCTTACGCCCAATTCGTCATCCATGGCGAATAGCTTGTCCATGATCACAGTGACCACCAGCACCAGCATGAGCTCACAGCAGACAGTCGGCTCTTCGCAGTATGAGTCGCTTACAGGCACGGGCAGTGAAACAGATCCCAACTACGAGTCCGTTTGTTATCTAAATACCACAACAACAACCACAGCGACCGCATCAACAACAACCAACAACAGCAGCAGCAACAGCATTAGCAGCAACATGGATCATGGCTATGAGCGCTTGGAGTCGGACAACAATACGCAGGCAAACAGCCCACTGAGTACGCCCAGTGAGCAGCAGCTGGTAGTGGATGATTACTTTCAGGTGTAGCTATAACAACAGTGGCTGCAAGCCGTAGTGAGCTGGATCTCGTTGAACTATATTCACAAAACATACAGACACACACAGACGCACATCCTAGCATTTTGTTTTGCTTAGCAATCGCTTTTATTTTTCTTAACGCACATATCACATTGGATGCACAGCAGCAAAGATTTCGATTAGAGTACATGGAAACAAAGAATAAAGCTTGGATAAGCGTCTGTTCCAAGTATGCATTTTATGCAGCTTCATATCGGCTCGCCCTTTAGACCTAGTCTAGCACTAAGTTATATAAATAGTAACAAGAACTTCATGTACAAAGTATTTGTATGTTAAGCTCGATAATACGTGCAAGCGGCAAATAAGCCTATATGCTTTCATATCTTATATCTATATATATATATATATATATATATATATATATATATATATATGTACGGCTACATAGAATATAAATTAATACCAGTGCGTCCTAGTTTATTTAAATTGAGGCAAGAACAAAGGCGAAGCGATTTCAATTGATTAGAAGCGCGTAGATAAAGCAAAAGAGATATTAAATAAAGCAAAGGCAAAAAAAAAAAAGTAAGCAAATCATGGGAAGATAACTATATTTTAGATTGTATATTTTTTATATGTTGGCATTTTATTTGCTGCTTTTTTACTTTATTGATATCGCCTGGACATACGGACAAATGTATGAGTAACCCATTAAATACGATTATATATACAAACATAATATAATACTGGCCGACGAGCCACGACAATGTTAAGAGTAAAATAAAACAACAAACAACAACAATTGCAAGTATTCAAGCCACAAAAAATAATTAAGCTAAAAGTTGAATAAATTATTGATTACTGTCAGTTGAAATGTTTTAATCTTCATAATGGCCAAAGCCCACATAATTATGAAATTGAAAAATGAAAAATGCCCTTGAATGGGTTGACGTCTCTCTAAGCCAATGAAAACAATTGGTTTATAGCATATTGATATATTAGTATGTATTTATTATATATATTATCGCAATTGCGTTTTACAGTAGCACGAGGAACACATTCAAAACTACACGTGCAACAAGACTGTGTGTACATAGATTCATTAAACATATTACGAGCATAAATTGCGATTGCAACCACATCGAGCACAATAGGTATGCATACATACATACACACACATATATATACATATATATATATATATATATATATATATATACGTCAATCAGTATAAGAGAGATTATTTGATTTAGCTAAATGCCGGATGCAGTTAGTTGGGGCCGACAGCACTGTCTACTGCCGTCACCATATCTGTCCGCGCCGCGTCCGAATGCTTCATGGTGTTGGCAATGCGAGATCGCACCAGCCACACGTAGTAGATGAACGCACACAGTACAAACTGTAGGAATATGTATTGATAATCAATGATCAAGTTACACCTATGAAATCTTAACGATGAAACGCGCCCGACAAGCGCCGAAACAGCCGCTTCCACGTTTCATTCATTCATGCCATCGGCTGGCTGCGCCATAACCGCTACGTCCAAGTCTACGCCAACAGCCGCAGGCAACGGCTGCTGCAGCGGCATCATGAGCATTGCCTGTGGCGGAGCTGGCAATGGCTGCTGCTGCGCCTGCGCCAGGAATGATGATGGCGGTAGCGGTGGCGGTTGGCTGGCAATTTGCTGCTGTTGCTGGCTCTGATCTCGGTTCAGCAGCGCAATGTTGCTAGCCTTCATTCGGGCTATAGAGGTGGCCAGGCCGCCGCCCATAGCCGATAGACACGGTGACATACAAGGTGTTGAGCATGATGAATTGCTGATTTCACACTGGTCAAGTAGGCGGAGAAGCTCGTTTGTGTCGGGTCCGCCAGAAGTTTTCTGCTGCGGCTCATCCTTTGAATGCAGCGCCAGTGCTGTAGTTAAGTCCCACATTTGTATCGCGCCATTGCAATGGCCGGTGAGTATAAAGCGAGAGCCCATTCGCGATGACACCTCACACTCGTGCACACAGAATGCCGAAATGGTTGAACCATCCACCGAGCGTATGACGCAGACACGATCTCCATTCGAAGCTTGGCGCACATACAACTGATTCGTCTCGGGCACCACCTTTTGCACAAATATCATGTCATCGTAGTCGCCGTAGGGCCCGAAATCATTACCAGCCGCATAGCTATAGTTGCTATCGGTGGCCTCCAGTGAGACAATTTTGAACGAAGCCTCCGGCGTGGATCCCGGCTGAGTGGAGAGCATGCCACGAAAACGAGTCAGGCTCCAGGTGCGGACATGATGATATTCGCTGCAAACAGAAACTAAATAACGCTCGGACAGCATGACCTAGAATAAGATGCAATTATTGATATTAAGATTCCCTTGCTTATTATAATCCAGTCTCACCTTTGTTATGGGACTTTGGTGCACGAAGAATGTCTCGAAGAGATGGGGACCATGTCCGGCCGTCTCGGGATGTTGGACAATGATGCGCACTGCGCCCGATTTGGTGCCGTAGGCAATCTCTATCCAGTTGCCGCTAATGCTTGAAGTCTTTGGCGTTAGATAAACTGATATGGCTGTGATGGGATCCATATTGACATCCTTATAGAGTTCGGTCACCAGCAAATCGTTGTCCTTCATGCGCAATGGAAACTTTTGCATGTCTTCAAGACAGAAGTTTGGTATAAAACAGAGTCTCTCTATAATATATAACTACATACCTATATAGTATATGGAGCCGTTATTACAGCCAAGCAACAAGAAGGAGCCTGCTGAATCGAAGGACAGGACGGGCACTAGATCTTGTATTTGCCAGTGCTGTGTCATGGCATGCCAGACGCCAATTTTGCCAGAGGAAGACAATGCCACCAGCTGGCTGCCAATAAAGAACAAGTACTCCACTCGTACATTGAGATTGAAGGTACCAATGTCTGACTTGTTGCCACCCTCTTGTATGCTCCACAATCGAATCTGACTGCCATAGGAAATGGCAATCATTTTACTTGGCATCGGCTCGGCGGTAGATGTGTTCACCTTGGAATTAATGGCGATTCGCTCGATAGCTGCATCGATGTGCGGCGAGGTGAAAACCTGCTGCCAGCCATTGGAATCCTTGACCCTATAACAGGTGACAAAATGCGCATAGGCCACCGCGATCCAATTCTGATGTGCCTTGATGATTTGTACGCGCAACGGTGGCGTCCAATTCGAGCTCTGGGTCGGGCTGAATACTAGGCCCACTTCATTCCGTATCACCTTGTTCAAGTCAGCCGACGAGTTGCGTGAGTGGCGCATAAAGTCTAAGGAAGCATTGCGCGAGTGTCCACCAACTGGATTCCAGGCGGCTGGCGGTGCAACAGGTGCTGCATTAGAGTTGGAAGCGCTGTTCGAGGCGCGTCCACAGCGTAAATCCCATGACGAGTTGCGCGAATGACTTGACGAGTGACGTGAAGAAGATGACGACGTCTCCGGTACACGCACCATGGAACCAGGTCGTGCTGCGCCCGATGTAGTGGGCAGAGGATCCATGGGGCTGCTTGATGAGGCAGTTTCCACAGTGGCCTGAAGTGCATCATTGGGCGGCATGGCGGGTGCCGCCAGAAATCCATAGAAGAGTACATCCCCACACGAGGAATGGTTCAAATCCTCACACAAAGCTAGCCGCTTGGTCAGGGGTGTAATGCCATAATATTCTGCCTCATGACGCAGAGCACGTATTTCGCAGTTCTTAATATCAATATCTTTGGTCCGCAAATAGTTCAAAATGATGGAGAAGAGCGTAGGATCGCGATCTATGAAGATGGCATTATGCTCATCTCTCAAGCTCGAGATCCGACCGCTCAGAAGTGCCGTAAAGAAGGTGTCCGGTATCCACGTAAGCGTTTGCCGTGACGTGGAGAAGCTGCAGGTCCATGGAAGAGGGGGGAGAGATAGAGAGAGACAGAGATAGGGGTAGGGGGATTTTTCTACGGATTTTCTTTCTTTTTCTTTGCATGCGTCATCAAAACTAAAGCTTCAATTGTTTCACTCACCGTTGGCCGCCCACATTGAGATTAACTAAATCACTGCTTGTACTATGCATAAAGTAGGACATGCCAATAACTATTTAACAGCTGACGCCGCGGCCGCCTCAGCGTCCTCAACACAATTCAATAATCTTTTTATGTGGCTTCGATTTGTTGCCGCCGTTCGGGGCCCCAAGTGTTGACCCGTTGGCGACTGCAACTGCAGTGACGACTGTTGCTTTTAGCTTCTGTTAAGCGCCTCGCGGCTGGCAGAACTTATAATTCGTTTTAAATGAGACAACGACCACTTTATTTTTGGAACTACGTTTTCTTTTATTTGCTTCAGCTGCACTACTATACATAAATTCTATACATACACTTCTCTTCACTCACATATGTATGTGCAAACGCTTGTAAATGATTTGCAGTGAGTGTTTTTGTTGACGTTGTTACTTATCGCTGCGAATGGTATACAACATTGTTGCGGACGTCTGGCAACGCCGCGACGCGCTAACTGCATTTGAAAGAACCCAGCAGGAAATTCAATACTGAACTAACCTGAATTTTTAATTAAGTTATTGAAATGGCTTGGCAAACATATTGAAAAATATCTTCCTCGTTTTTTTTTTTTTATTATTTTTTTTTTATCAATTTGAATTATTAGATAATATTTAATTATTTTCTACCATAATACCTCAACAGAAATTTCGGAATGTAAGGTCAAGCGGCAACCGTCGTGTGGAAAGTGTGTCTCTTCGAAATTTTAGGGTTGTCTCGAAAAGAGCTAATTCAGCAACTTTTTATGGGGTATGAATGTGTTTTAAGATCGTAGGGAGCAGCAGTGGAAGCAGCGGAACAGAGCGCATAAACCGCAAGAGGCGTGGCGGACCATCTTTGTGGGTGGCTCACACATATGGCGGGAATGAACCGACAAATGATAACGACACTCGAGCAAACAACAATAAAGGAAAATCGAGTAAATGAAAGAAATAACGGTGGCAAAATGTGTAACAAGTAACAAAACGCACGCACATACACACCCACTGCCTGTTATACTCCTCCCATCGCCTTGGTCCCCTCCAAGCAGCTCACTGGTTTGTTTGGATAAGAAGCTCCAAGCGCTAACCAAATGTGAACAAATGTTTAGCTGTGCGTGCTTCGCTGTGTTTGTGTTTGTGTTTGTGTGTAAATGTAAGTGTGTGCGCACAGCATATTAAAGTGAGCCAATTTTGGCGCGTTTTCTGCTAATACATTTTGCTTATGTGCGGTGTGTTCCGAAGCTGAACGAGTTTTTGCATTAATCATAAATGGAGCACCAGATGAACTAAAAACGTCGTGGTGAAAGCACATTGCCATAACACACACTCGAATTAATAATAAATATTCTAATATGAATTTCATAACTGTACTCGTATTTTTATTATCTTAATCTCTATCTCTGCCGCAAACATTGCGAACAGCCATTTCTAAACGAGAAAAAAAATGCTTCTCTCTATAATATCTTAAGTCACATATCAAAAACTTCATTATTTATATTTGTTGTCAAATAGATAAATATTAAATTAATTAACTGTTTTCTATAACTAAAATTGTTAGAGTATATCAAATTATATAGAGCATCTGCACGTCGATCTGTTATTCCCTTTGTATTTCGACTTGTCGCTTGCTGTGATTGCCATGCAATTGTTAACAAAAGCCAAAAGAGAAAATTTAAAATTAATTTTTATACACACGCAGATGTCCATTCATAATTGTATTTTTACACGTGTACATATGTATATGTTAATATATCTGTGGAAGCCACATACGTCACCTTTATGCTCTGGGTGTTAATTGTTAATCCTTGTTGACACCCTTTTTTGCTGTGCTTTCCATTTTTTTGTTGGCTGGCTGGCGCCTGGCTTAATTTCTTAAATGGCAAACGCTCTTATCTGGCCTCTTGTGCGTTGTTTAATTAATTGGATGTATATATATATATACACAAAAATATATATGTAAGAGTATTTTTACTGCTGTAGCCATTGTCAAAGGCCGCTCGGCACGTGCTGCCGCTTCTGTGAAGCAGCCTAATGATTAATTACAATTTAATTTGTTTGCCATTTCGTTGGGCTCTCGGTGTACAGTGGTTCGCAAATATATCAAATGAGCATTGTCTAAAGTGTAAAGCGAGTATTGACTGTATTTTTATGGGTCCACAAAGCACAGTGAGTGTGTATGGGGTTCAGAATTAATTGATTTTTTTTGTTCCTCTTGTCTGTGCCATTGTTTTCCTCGCCACTGTAAATATGCTAATTATTTACTGGAGCCTTTTTGGCTTATAAAGCCGCGCAATGCATCGGAAGTGGCAGAAGCAGACTTTTATCTTCTTTTTATATTCTCTTCAATAGGAATACTTAAAAATTTACAAAACGCAAAGAACGGAGCTGCAATTCAATTATGCTCCATAAATGGCTCTTCATTTATCGTCCTTTGAACAAAAAAAAAAAAAAAACCGTTGAGAAATGAGTTGTTCTTTGTGTTTGGTCTAACATGAAATTAACTCATTCGTTGCGGCCTACACTAACAAAAGGCGCAAATACACACATACACAGACAACCAGGAATAGAAAAATACATGCGCCCAAGACTGAGGTCAAGCGACGCCATTTTTCAGACAACCAAACAAAAACTTTGCTTCAAGTGCTTCTTGCAATGCCATTATTAAATGTGTGTATGGTCGTGTGTGAGCGTGTGTTGGTGTAGCACATGCTATTCCAGTAAAGAAAACATAAACAAACGCCCACACACAGCGTGGCGTAAAAGCTTCCAAACGTGCCAACAAAACTATGTCACGAAAGCTTTTACGCGTAACTTAATGAGCATTGTCTGAAAGCGATGACGACCATAGCAGGCGCAACAGTTTTGAGGGTGTGCGCAGCACGGCAACACTGGATGCTCTCACAACACTGCGCGCCCGCTCTCTCTCTCGCTCTCTCTCTCTCTGTCACTCTCTATGTATTGGAGCAACAGTTATAGGCGCTGTTGCTCTCACCCTTCGCGCGGCCCAGACAAAGCCTTGCCGCTATGCTGCTCTACCTGAAATTGTTGGGATCTTACCCATACATAAACTTGTATCTGTGTCTCAGTCAGTCAGTGCAGCAGCAGCGCTGTCAGCGTCGTCTGTGCTTGCGTGTGTGTGTACGTATGTGTGTATGTGTGTTTCGCTGCTTGGGCATCCAGGACCTACTGCGCTTTGTAGGCCGTTGGCGTTTCAGTGCCTGGATTCCTGTTGCCCAGTTCACATCGTGCCAAGCGGAGTGCGCGTGTGGAGCAGTGTTGTAAAAGTCGCGAAGTTAAGTACCGTTTAATTTTTGTATATTTATTAAATGGCTGAGCGCGTGTTTGTATGTATGAATTACTCTTTGTAGCTACAGCCACGTGCGCTTCTAACAAAAAATAAAAAATATCCAAAAAACAAAAAATAAATAAAAAATGTTTCTAAGTCCAAAGAGATGAGATTTTTGCGTTAAGTGCGTGTATCATAAAAATATACAACACAAGAAAAAAAAAAATTGGAGCACGTTTATGGGGCAATAAACTTTGTGTAATACATTCAGGAATTGGTATGTACTAGAGAGCACACATTCAACCACCACGTATTCATAATTAAATGTAAACTAACATAATCACAAGAGAAGAATAAAAGCGAGTAAAAAAAGAACTCTAACATCGATATTCAATTATGCGTGCCCTTGCACATTTTTCCCATTTTCCACGCCATCGAACAATGTAGTAGGATGGCACCTCGGCTCGCCCGGCTCTGCGCCCCCGCCCTTCTCTGGCCGCTGTCGAGTTTTTGGGCCACTGTGCGTTGTCTGCTCAGCGCACATCCTTTTAGGTGTTTTAGGTTTGTGTGTCTGCTATGTGCTCTATCTGTTTTGCTTTCATCTTCAATTTCCGTTGCGCACTCGCGCTTCTGCCATTGCCATGACCGTTGTCGCCAGCGACGGCGTCTTCTGCTCACATAAAATACCAAACAAAATTACAACTTAGTGAGTTGCAAAGCGTGCACACACACAAACACACATACATACACATACACGCATACGTAAACATACACAGAGACATAGTGGCCCCACGGGTGCGTGCCAGAGTTTGCAAATTTGTCTTAAGTATCGCCAGCGTCTCTATTTGCATGCTTAGCCAAAACCGTCTGCACCTATGTGTGTGTGTGTGCGTGTATGTGATACATATGCTTAAATTTATGTGACGACTGCCCAGGCTCAGTGATAGTAGACAGACGATTCTGGTTAACCTGCAACCGCAGTCCTGACCACCACTATGGGCGGCTGTGCGACCGTTAGCTGAGGTCGTTGACTTGCTTGGTGAATGGCAAGCTAAGGAGTTTAAATGCAAGAGCTTAAATTATTAAATATTAAACTAAGAGATCGTCTAATATATAATCAGCTAGAATACATTTTTAGAGGTGTATGCCCATTATCTTCATCTAATATGGCTAGTTCAATGACTTTTTATATATACTAGATATAGAGTTTAGCTATTGTAAGCAAAAATTCAATAACTAAATGCTTTATTTAGATATCTAATCCCAATGTTAACTATCTGGCAACTCTGTTTGCTCAAGTCATTAGTGCAATAGCTACTACTATTTTGATGCTGTCTACTACAGTTTGCTGATGAAAACTACCTTTTTGTGCAGCTGCCACAGTTGATGCCGCCGCAGTTACGGTGTTTGTGCCTTTTGCAACACGTTGCCATTAATACGTACTTCCCTTGACACTTGTGAGCCAATAAACTTGAAAAAAGAGCAACAGTTGCCGCACACTGACTTACGACACACATACACACACATACACAAGCACGTTACACACACACGCACACACACATTGGCATACACACGTATTAGCCGAGCGCAGACTTCGTTATTTATACGAGCTGCTGGCTGCTCGCGATTCGCCTCGCATTGGCAACATCCAAACTTTGTTGAGCCGCACATAACGCAGATGTCCTTTGTCGTGGCCGCCTCGCTTAGTCGCTTAGTCAGTCGCTTAGTCGTTCAGCTTGTTGGCAAGTCGCGCCGGCTTTTCACGTACGTAAATTGTTTGTTGGGTTGAGAAACGTTTGAATTGTTGATGGCACGCATGCTGTGATATGTTAATTTTCGTCTTTGGCAACACTTAGAAAACAATTAGTGCCGTTAGTTTGGGCGTGTTACGCCCCCGTGTGCTGTATGAACGTGCTGTTCCTGCTGCTTTTGCCGCCTCAGCCGAATGGCAAGTGAAAAGTTTTAATTGTCTGCGTATTTTCATTGAGAAACTTTCGCCTCTGTGTGCTCCGGTATATAATATGTGTTGGCTTTTTGTTGCTTTTGTGTGTATTACTTAATATTCATGCCCATCGCAGCATCTCAGTTTTTATAGAAAGTTATGGCCCTCAACTGCCATTCATCCGCGATATTGTTATAATAAGGAAAACAAAACGTGTTTGCCTTTTGTATTTTTGCATGTATTTTTTTTTATTTATATATTTGCTGTTTTTATTTTTGTTCTGTTATTGTTTGCTTTTCGCATCATTCTGCTCTTCTTTATTTTTTCTGATTAAAATTATTCGACGGTTGCATTAGTTCCATTATCTCGAATTGCTCTCTTCGTGCAAACAACAGTCCGTTGGACTGGTCGTAGAAAGCATTTTTATTTATTTAAATTTTATTGTATTTCCGACAATGAACATTTTTCATTTACCTTTCGCATTTTTATTTTCTCTTTTCTTTTTTTTTTTTTTTTTTTTTTTTTTGCGAGAAAAACACGTATTTTGCATATTTTATGAACTACTTCTGAATGATTTTGGTCTGTCTTGTGTCCATAAATACCCAACCAACTACACACACACAGCCACAGAGATATTTTATTGTTATGTTAGCATTTTAATGTTTTCTCTCCAGCATGAACTCCCATCAACTCAGATTGTAAAATGCTTTAAGTGCTGCTTTAAAAGGTCGTTGGCCATGTCACAGGGTAAAAGTTCAGAGCAAGGGGAGAAACTGTTGCCTACTTTTTGGGGCAGCATTGCATGCCCATCACTTGAATTGAGTATACAAAAGGTTTTGTGTGAAATTATGACGAATTTTATTTCAAATTTATTTATTTGCATGCTTGCTTGTTAAATACATTTATTGTTAAATTTATATGCTCTTCTATTCCGTTTATCAAATTTAATTTGTTAAATCTGTGAGCTGAAAATTTATTTTGCTTTGCTAGAATGTTTGCATGTGAACAAAAACGATTTGTTTTAAGGCGATATTCATGTTTTTCTTTTTCTTATTAAATACATATATGATACTCTCGAATTATTCACTACAGAGCTTCACAAATATTTTTGCAAACAAATCATGTTTTAATTGAAAGTTTTTAAACAAAACTTTTTGCAAATTCTATACGAAATTTAATTAATAATAAGTTTTACTTATTTCAATTGCCAACAGAAACTAAAATTTAGTCATTTGCAATATTTTAATTAAAGAATTTTTACGATACAGTAATACAATTCTCGCAGAGATAATAAAAGATGCAAGTTCATAAAGCACATTTTACACGAAAACCGCACACACTTCTTATTAAGAGCTATGAACAACACTCGTATTGAATTTGCGGGTTAATTTCAATAGTTTATAGCTTCTCTGCACTAGTACTGTTTAAGTGTGTGTTTGGGTGGTACGTTTAATTGTCACTTAAATGAGACGAGTTGTAAACTTAATTTGCAACTGAATGCTGAGTGCTGCATGTTGGCTGGAAGCCAAGCCGAAAAGTTAAATGCGATAGCACATTTAGTCGAAAGCCAAAAAACTTTTGTTATTCTGCAGAAAATTATATGGCTTTCGGCTTTAAATTTGAAATTCGGGTCATGTTTTGAACAGTCGTTTGACTTAATTTAATGTTTCGCCCTGAGGAGCTGAGTACGGTACAAGCTATCCAATTAATTATGTTATATGTATTTACACACATCTTAATCATCATACATTTGCCAACTTTTCAGCTGGCGTACAGTATAGAAATTTATATATTTCATTTCATTGTGACTAGTGTTTTGTTTCGTAATGAAATTGAGGTTCAATGGGGTGCTGTGCGTGTAATTAGGACTTAATTAATGTGAAAATCGATTATATGGCAGCTCGAACTTTGCACTTGTCCCTAATGGCACACACATACACACACACACACACACACATATGAATGCATGCGATTCATTAGATCTCGTCTGCTCGAATTTTGGAACAATAGAATTGGCAAACAATTTTGAGATGTGTCAACGCCTCTTTGCATGGGCGTGGTCATGTTGTTAATTAATCATTAGTAAGCACAAAATCGAATAGAAATCGAAGACATATAATTAAGAATTCAATTTGTCAATCATTGAGCTATTAATTTCGGCTAGAAAACTTCTGCATAAAATAGAAACATATTTTTGTGAAAAGATAAAGATAAAAACCTTGGCAATAATTACTTTCAATCCTTCTTTACGAAATGAATAATTTCTACTAAATTTCATTTCAGAATGCTTACTTATTATTGTAATTATTTCGCTCTTAGATGCATAATGTTTTTTCCTTTTATGCAAAATTTCACTGAATTTATGATAACTTTTGCATTTCTAAAAACTTTCTCATTTTTCTGTTCAGTAAGCATAATGCAAAACAATCTGTTTTGTTGCTAATGAAAATTGCTAACAGAGTGAAAAAGTTTCTTCATTGTAATACAAATTTATCAAATAATTTCGAACTAACTAAGGTAAATATGCAACGAACTCAACCATAAAATTATTTTTAATGAGCACCACAATGGAATTCTATTTGAATGTACATCAAGGCTTGATTAACAGAAGAAAAACAAACAAGTTTCAACATACGTTTCTTCTAATGCATTTTTCTAATTTGTGGAAATAATTCCGACTGCTTTATTCAGTTCACAATGACTGGCTACAATTGTGCCGCAATTTACGGGGCTTTTATAGTAATTAAATATTTAGTCAGTCAACAATAAATTAATTTGTCAGTTTATCAGTCATTCTGTCAGTTTGGCAATTAGTTTGATTATCATGCTCTCAATAAGTTATTCAATCATAAATCAATTAGTAGGTACATCAAACAATGAGTTCGCTTGTCAAGCGATCAGGCAATAAACCTGTCAGAAATTATAGATTAATTGTAATTGTTTTTAACTTTATTTACTATTATTTATCTACTTTTCTCATTAATTTAGCTTAAAATTAGTTCTAGTTTGATTTGCTGCCTTAGTTCAATGTTGAGCTTAAAACTTATTATCAATCTCATTTTTTCTTTTAGAACTGTAGAAGCTCATGAAAATTGAAATTTAAGGTATTTTGTTAATATTTATTGAATAGAGGTATGTTAAGTTGTGGCTGAGCATATAAAAAATATATGTTATTTAGCTAAGCTTCCTCGTCTATCTGTATTCAAGCTTATTTCCATGAACTTATTTCGAATAACATCGTCATCATCAATGCACAGATTTTACTGCAAATATCTTTTTAGATTGCTTCGATAATGTAGAGTGTGTAGTTAATACATAGTTTTAAAATAACTGTTAATTTTTCACATTCTTCACATTCTCTTCGCGAGATCAACCGAAAAAAATAAATTATGTGGCTCAGTAGGTGAGAAGATGACTCAAAGATTCACTGTTAAAGGTCTTCACTTTTAAATACACAGGAGCACATTAGAGAATTTAGCGTAGACAACTTTTTCGCTGCATAAAACTCAACTAAACGTTCAGGGACAACCCAAAGCGGAAAAAAAAATATAAAATGTATCTGTTCAATAGCGAACGAACTTGTTGAAAAGCATAAGCAATCGATGGCTCACTGATTGTTTTGCTCAAGATGTGGGTGAAAGACTTCTATTTACACAGATTGAGAAACAGATCAAGAGATCAACAGATATTTGCAAGCTCTGAGCTAAAATCCTCGAAGCTCGAAGCTACCGGCCGACATTAGGGTATCTTCTAGGCAAGTACTTGTACTTAAAAAGCTCTTACTATTTTTAATTACTTCTGACCCAGTTTCATGTGCATTACAAAATGCTGGCTGTCAGAGTCACAACTAGTTGCGTGACAGCTTTGATCTGATGCAGCAACATCCACTTACTAAAGTTGCGCATACGCCGCATGAGCCGTACAAAATATGCGACGAAGCAGAAATGTCGCTCTTTCGACTTTCTGCCCGCAAAGCAAATATTTTAGTCATTTGCAAAAAAAAAAAAGAAAAAAAGTTTCATTGTTCGCGCTGCTGTTATGATGACGCGAAGCGGCAGATTCCGGCTCTCCTCCATGTCGTCTGCTTTGTTGATTTGATATAAAAAGCATAAAAGAAAAAAAAAAAATGAAGAAATACTTGCCATTTTGACATGAAATAATCAAATTGTCACAATGTTCGCGGTGTGCCGTAAATTTTATTTTATACTCACTTTTTTTTTTTTTTTTTGGGGGCTGCAAACAAAAGCAACAACAACACCCAACAAACGGAAAGGACGAGTGCAAATATGTGAAAAGGATTTCAAGCGGCGACCTTCAAAGTTTTTACAATTTCCATATTTTTGGCTGGGAACCACGAAGCGTATACGTAATGCATGATGCGTTGCGTGTTTGGGGGTGGTTAAGTTATGGCATTCGAGCCAATTGATTTGTGGCGCTTAATGCTTTGCATATTTCATGGCAGAGCATAAATATGCACACTGTTTATTTGGCTGATTAAGCGTCGAACAACAAATTTGTGTCGGCTGTAAAATTGACAAACAAATTTGAGAAGCCTAATAAATGGCAGCACATCCTCAAGATTGACAGGCACTGGCCAACGTCGACCTCGGCCACAGACAAATGGCCAGCTCGCGAAGCCACAGCCGCCAGCATCCAGCCGACAGGCAGACGAAACAATATGAGCTAGCTGCCCAGATACACATACACACAAGCATAGCCACAAACATAGCACAGCCACATCTACAGCCACAGGCACAGGCACAGATACAGATATCGATTTAATCATTAGTGCTACAGCTGACAGGCTTTGGCTTTAGCTTTACGCTCTCCCCCAACAGAGTTGGAGTGTTCACGGAATGAATTTACATTTTTATAGCATGGCCCAAAGCACTCGTAGCACTGCAAACGTTGTTTCCCTCCTCCTGCGGTTCTGCTCGTCTCCCGGTGGAGCAGAGTTTGCAACGCATTGTTTGCCTCACGTTGGCCAGTCCACAAAATGTGTTAATGCTATTAGCGATGTTTTGGCATCAATAATTATTATTTTGGCCAAGTATTGTCAAATATGCAATTACAAATTAATTAAACCAATATATGTACGCTTAAAGTATGTAAATGATATGCAACATGAATATTCATATTTCCATTTTAGTTTTATGTTCTAATTATTTTTGCTTGCAATCCCATGGATTAGGCTCAGCGTGTATTTTGTCTATGCTCAATGCTACACTCTCTCTTTCTCTCTCTCTCTCTCTCACTCGCTTTGCCGCGAGCATTCATTTGTTGTTGAAATCTCGTCTTTGTTGGTTTCTTGTTTTGCTTCTCAGCTAAGAATTATAATTTGTATTTTGCTTTGCTGTGGCTTTTAGCATTTGTTACGCTTCTGGGAACGCTTTTGGCTTTCATTTTTAAAATTTTGTTGTTTATTTTTTTGTTTTGTTTGTGATTTGGTTTTTAATTGACTTCCTTCTTGCAACACTTTTCATTGTCGCTTAATCTTTTCTTCATTCCGTATCTGTTTCTGTTCAACGCTCGCTTCTCCATTTAACGCAATTATTGCAAATCAATTGTTCTACTCATTTGTCTCTGCCAGACATTGATTCATCTCTGCTTCTGAATTTAGTTTTCTTTTCAGAATTTCTTTCTTTCTTGTTCAGCTGTAGTCAATTTCTTTTTAATCTCATTTGATTTGTTTTGCAACCTCTCTAATTTATGCATGGTTTTTCATTATAATATTTTTATTTTTCTTTTTCTTATTCATTATTGTATTTTGATTATTTTATTCTCATTCTTCCAACTTTTATTTGACCCTGGTTGGAGCTCATCTTTTCTGCTTCACTTTATGTTTGCTTCGCTCTTAAATATTCTGATGGATTTTTTTTCCCATTCTCACATTTCTATTTGTCGCTTTATATGCTAACTGGTTCACCTGCTTTTCATTTGTGTCTTATTTCTTGTTGCGTCTAAGCATGTTAAAGCTTACCTATTCAATCGCTTCTCACATGTTGTATATTCGTAATTTGAACTTTATGTTGACCTCGAGAGTTTTTTATTTGCATTTCATAAATTTGGTTGATATGCTTCTGCTTACATTACTTGATTTGCTTTTCCTTAAATCATATTGCAAAATTCCATCGATACGTTCTCTCCATAAAATAATTTTTCAATAACTCTGCGATATGCGTCAAATTTGCAGTGCATTAAAGTTATTTGATGGCTAAACGACTTTTTAAAGAGCTGTCGCGTATTTTCTTTGAAAGCTGACGTGAATTTATGATATGGATTCCAATCAGGGTCGGAACTAAACTAAACTCTGCTCAACCCACAACTCTCTCTCCCAATGTGTGTGTTGAGTGTGTGTTTGAGTGTATTGTCAGAGACATTTAAAGATTGATGCCTTTATATATGTCCGTGAGTAATCTGCCAAGTTGTGTACGTACCCGTATTTGTTTGACAGCCATTCGGGCAAAGAGTCAACCAAACCAGCAACAATTCCTCTCTCTCTCTCTCTGTCTCTCACTTCCGCTCGCCCTCTCTCACTCTCACACTCTCTTGTGCTCCCGCTGAGTGAGTGTGTTTGCGTGTATGCACTTTGTGGCTGGCTTTTAACTTCCCTTTATGCTTGTTTAATCATTCGAAATGGCATTGCATGCGTTAAACCCTCGATTCAATGGGCAAAAATTGCTTTTAAACCTATTGCTTTAATTGATAATACCGCAACTCACGTCGATGCAGCTTGCTGGGCATACTTGCCCACATTTTTTTGCTCCCCGCCTTTATTTTATTTTTTTTTTTTTTGGGCTTTGTTTGCGCAGACATTTTGATTTATGAGTTTACGATGGGGCCCGGCACCAAAATTGAAATTTCACAAAAGTATATGAAAAAGAAAATAAAGAAAATGAAAATGAAAATGGAAAAAAACCTGCTGGATAAAGAACAGCTCACAAACAACAGACTCAGCCCTAATGACAAAGACAAGGCTGCCAGGCATAAAAACTTGTATATGCGTATACTTGATATACATATACAAAAGCATATAAATACATATAAATCTATATGCGTACTCGACTGTATTGCTGCCATCTAGCTTTGTGCTTTTAATATGAAAATATATGCGCTTCTATTATACCTTGGGGATAATTTTAGCATACGCTTACCAAGCGTACTAAGGACGAGGGGAAGTACACTAATGAGTCCAAAGGGGCGTGAGCTGTACTAGGAGTGTGTGTGTCTATGCCGCACATAATTATGTAACGTTCATAGTTGTAAAGAATTTCCTAAAAACACCTCGAACAATTTTCCAAATTAAAAGCTTCAATTTGTCTTGATGAATCGCTACGCATGATTGATGCGTGTGGCGTTCGAGCTGTCAAGCGCTGAAATGAGTTTCAGCTAGATGAGAGTCTCAGAATTGAGATAAAGTTTATTAAAAAAGGAAACAAATTATGTTAATGCTAACCCTTGCAGTTAAGTTATGTAACATAATATAGGTTTGAAATCCCTTTCGGACAGCTCTTCAAAGGCAAAATTAAAAAAAGTTTCCCAGAAATGTTTTCATTTCATTTCTAGTTATTTTTCATCAAATACACTCTCAGAATGCATGTTAGATTTAAGTTGGTTATAAAATATATACGAAAATCCTCTTTGATATTTAGGCATTGCAGCCGACTGTTGTGAAATCGGCTCTGTCAATGTATCTATATTATATATATTAAACATTGCTTACACAATTTTTATATGTTTCACATTGCACAATATGCAATTCTAATCAGATTTATACCCAACTCAGTGCTCGATGGAAATAGTGGCTTAGGATTTAAGCAATTTTACTTGAAAAAAAAGACAAAAATCGTAGCATACTTTCCAGCGCAGACAGAAAACGCAGTCTAAGGGGAAATAGATAAACAATTTTGCAACGATGGGCCAAAAGCAATAAACAGCTTATTGACTGCCATTTTTAGAAAATGTTTTACAAAAATGAACACAAAAGCCAATTGGCCAATGGACCAGCAACTACAGCCAGCTGTTGGCTGTCTCTCTCACTCTCACTCTCTGTGTGTGTGTTTGTTTGTTATGTTGGGTTGGCAGCCGCCAATCGATGGAAACATAACCAAATCGCATTAATTACGCTTCGACAATTGTTGCGCCACAAAGCTTAAATGGTGTTTAGAGAAAACTCTAACGTTCCGTCGTATGGCTGGGGCTCTGGGCTGGCTGCTGGCTGCTGGCTGCTGGGCGGCCTTCTTGGTTGATTCACTCGCTATTGCAATTTCCGGCAGTGCAGCTAAATGTTTACTTTAACAGACTTTGCAGTGTGCGCTCGCTGAGTCTGTTAGTTACTTAAGCTGCAATACACACAGACCGTGTTGGTCTGTGTATATGTATTATAGCTTAAGTAACCACACAGGCACACACACACACACACATACACGCACACCTATTCCTGACTATATTGAGCAAAATTCAGTTGCCCAGTTCGGCACTACATTAGCATCGTTATGAAAGCAGCCACAAGGAAAATTACGAGTCCGTTGAACAGCTGCCGCTGCCGCTGCTGCTGCCGCTGCCGCTGCCGCTGCTGCTGCTGCTGCTGCTGTTGTTGTTGCTTCTGCTTTTGCTTTTGCTGCTAGCCATAATCTGGTTGGTATTTAATTAACGAGTTCAATGTTATGCAAAATTTGGCACAGCTGCAAGCTGGCTAGACCAGCCGGTCCAGAGCTCATCCCCGCACAGAGCCCACGGCCTGATCTCCCTCGTTCAGCACAACAACCAGTTGCCTCTTTCAATCTATTCCCTTGGCATCTGTGTGGGTTGCCTGTCAAGCGCGTCATTAACGTGAGCAAATATTTACCCGGACTATGTGTGTGTGTGTGTGTGTGTGTACCCCATATGTGTGCATGCCAATGTGTGTGTGTGATTGTATGTGTTTTATGCATTAGTGTGAAACCTGCTGAAGCATAGCTGGTTGCCATTTTTGGGCCCATTTTGCTCACAAAGGTCAAAGGTCTAACCCAGATGCTGTCTGTCACTTTATTTCAAGCGTCTCACATCTTTTGTCACAATAAAAAATGTGCTGAAAAAGCAGCAGAGATTGCGAACTGTTATGAATGCAGAGCAAACGCTGGATGAATTGATGATGGCTCTCACACATATTTCCTTGGGCTTGCACATATTCTCCTTGTCAAATGGAGGCAAACAGGTCAAGTCTATTCATTAATCAAACATATCGTTTGTAGAGCGTTTAATTATCTGTTTGCTTTGCAAATGTAAATAAACTATTCATTGATAGCAGTGCATGAGGCTTTGATTATAAATTGCTACCTATTAAATTTAACCAGTTGTCAACGAGTTTCATTCAGAGGAAGTTTATTGCTTTCAGCAGCAAACAATGCGAAATGAAATTAGTTTCAAAATAAATAATAAACTGAATTGCTTGTCCATCAAAAACGTTTATCAACGTAGAGCCAGAGCTCGAGGCACAGGAATTGTAGCCAATTGATATAACATTTAATATTTACAAATTTCGTGTCAATACGAACTTCAAAAGAACAGAACAGAACATTTTGTTTGAATTGGTTGTCAAATTTGACCTTTGGTTAAACAAAAATTTCTAAATAAAATCAAATATCAATTTAAACTACATGAAATATTTACCAAAGATTTATTAATAGTATAAGAAAGAAAAGTAGCCTAGACAATTGATATTGCACTAAATATATGTTTAAAAGAGATTCAAGATCCTTTATCCTTTATGAATGAAACATAAATACTTAAATAATAAGAAATACTTAAATAAACTAAAAGTTCTTAAAGACTGAATGCTCTTCTTTGCAGCGTCATCAATTACAATGACATTCAGTATTTGAACATCATATCAATCTCAACTTATTTTTAAATACATTCGAATGAACTTAACACAGTTTGGCATTTCCTTAAGTTCATTATTTATTGAGTAAGCACTTCAATTTGTATTGGCAATTAATATTTCAGCGCCTCTCAAACAACAATTTAATTGCTGTTCGCTTTCAAGTGAACACTTTTGATTCTCCATTAACCGCAAATTGATTTCAAAATTAATTAATCCGCTTTTGCTATGAAATAAAAAAAAAAAAAAACAAAAACAAAAAAACAGAAAAATATGACCGGAGCTTAACACACGCCATGGCACTTGCCTCTGCTTTTGCGCCCCTTTTTTATGCACTTTGACCTAGATTTACCGCTGGGCTAGGGGTGCATGGGTAGATGTTCAGACGAGCCCAGCTTGCTTTGTTATCTGAATAAATCATACGACGTGTGTGCCACAAGACCGCTGAATAAACATGCTAACAAACACACTCACTCTCACACACACACACACACGCACACCTAAACCTAGCCACACGCGAACAAACGCGCACAGACAATGTCAACTATGTGTGTATGCATGTATGTGTGTGTGTGTGTGTAAAGTAGCCAGCTGGCAGGAGATGGCTTCTTATCCTGCGCATCACTTTGTAGTGTGCAGTGGCCTGTTCCAAGTTTAATGTATAATAATAAAAATAAAACAAAATATGACCACATTTATAATATTGTACATGCTTTGTTGTTTGTTTCTCTATTTGTCATCTTAATGCTAAATAATAATAGCTTGCTCTAACTCTTGTCACTTGTAATCCCAATCAAAACAGCCAAAAAAAAAAAAAAAAAAAAATGAAAATAATTAATTGAAGTGCTTTCTGCATATGATAAATTTTTTTAATTTAAACGGAAATTATATTTTGTTGAGTAATTTATTGATATATCAAGAATTTTAGCATAGCTGTATTTTTAGGAAAAAAAAAATATATATATATATATATTTACAAGAAAATACTATTTAAAGAATATAGATTTAAAGCGTTTCGCAATCCTTTAAAAATCGAACACATTTATATTGCTCTGGCACCACTGTGCGTGTTGCAGTTTTAATGTCATTTTTCTCTCATTTTCCCCTCTTAACTCTCAAGTTTTTTCTTTCTGTGTGTGTGTGTGTGTGTATTTTTTTTTAATGCTGAACTCAACGTTGATGAATTTTATACAAGTTAAGTGGCTTGGGTCCACCTTTGCGGTGGCTGGCGACTGCTGGCTGGCTAGCTGGCTGGCTGCCGCTGTTGATGCTGCTGTTACTGCCCCGCCCACAGTCACTGTGGGTAAACATTTGTGATTCAGCACCGTTGCGGCTTCTGCTTCACTTAACCTTTTGCTTGTGTGTGTGCAGCCGTGAAGCCGGCAGCTGGCAGCCGTAGGCGGGAGACAGAAGCCAGTTGTTAGTTGAGCCACTTCGTTTGGTTCATTATCGTGCAGGCCAGGCTCATAATATGGGCCAATATGTTGGCCAGGTATAGCAACTATTTTCAAATATTAATGCTAGTCATTTGTATGCCTTCGATTTGTTGTCGCTTCCGTATTGCCTTTGAAGACCGGCCCAGCGGACAGGTTCGACTGTTCTATTTTGGAGAGTGCTTCAATTATTCAACTGCTCATGCGAATGCATATTTAAGTATTCCTCGAACCAACTCTTCGCCTCTCTCAATCTGTCGGGCTTGAGAGGCGAATCACGTGCAAGCCCAGTTACAAATTCATTTGGGCAGCCCCACTATGCAATGCCCAATTGATTGTCGAGCTTTTAGCTGCCGATTAGAATTACATTAGAATGACATAAAATCGATACAAACCGAATTAAACTGCCGTCGTTGAGCCGCATTCAAATGCCCCATATGTCGCCATCTCAAACGGAAATTTAATTGGCATAAGAATTATCCAATTAAAGTACATCCAACCTGAATAGATATATATTGAAATTTAAAAATTAATATACAATTAGTTGAAATTTCAACATATATATCAAAGCCAATGACTCCCTGCACTAAGAGAGCAATTCCCAACAAAATGCAATTGTATATTCAACAAAGTTGTGTTCGACCTCTTCTATTTTATAGCAAACTTTGAAAAAGCCCTGTTGCTCATCGACTTGCTGGTAAGCAACGTACACAAAACAGAAAACTTTTTATGTGCAGAATTTATTGAGCCACTTAAAAACTGATTAGGCTACTTATGGATACTTTGCAATTCACTTCAAAATATTTTAGATAAAATTTGCAATTTAAACAATAAACAAGCTAATAATTTAGAGAAATTATACAAGTTTATTAACTAACTTGATATGATGAGTAGAAATTATCCTATGATTAGTTGCAGACGAAAGTTATTGGAAAATTTATGCATGAATCTGATTTATTTGAATGAAAATATGTTAAACGAATATAAACTATATGTAAAGTCCAATATCAATATTTAATTTAGATTGACAAACAATATTGACGAGAAAGTCAGTGACGGGAAATTGATATGCTTTAATTACTACATACAAATTGGAATTTCCAACTAAAGTCAGATAACTATAACAATTAATTTTTACAAATTTATATAGCGTCTGCAGGTAGGAGTAAAAGTATATTAACTTGTTAAATATGGAGCAATATATTCAGACACCATATTCAATTATTAAATATGCACACAAATATGTTCATTCGAGATATTCTAGTTGTTCAGCTCTTCAAATATCGAATCACTTATTCAATCAGAATTTGTTGTAGCTTATACAATTAGCATTGCCTTGACGCTGTTAAAGAAAAACACATACATAATTTACACACAAATACACAATTTGATTAGACTAAAACATTATTGTTTGGCTTTAATGGCAGCACGGCCTATGCGTATTTTAGATATTATCTTAAGCTCGCGCCATAAATTCGAACGCGCTACATGTCTTTATTTGATGAGGCCTCCGCTGCGCTGAAATGTAGACGCCCCCAAGCCGGTGCCGGTCGAGGGGCATGGGCATGGCTGGAACTTAAAGTAGACCAGGCCGCGTCACAGACAGGCTTGTCGACAAGCACTTGACACCAGCAAGTTATCCATAGATACTTTATGAATGAGACCTGTAAAGAGCAGTCTCTCTCTCTCTCTCTCTCTCTCTTTCTCTGTGTGTGTAGAGTGTGCGTGTGAGTGTGAGAGAGTGTGCGTGCATTTGTAGTCATGCCAAACGCTTATTTTATAGTATGTAATATATGCGCCATTTGAGCAGAGTTTAAGGCATAAGTATGTGTGTCCCACACGAGGGCAGACAGGCGCAACAGAGCTACACACACACACACACACACACGTACACACTCTATTACACACATAGTTGAGCAAAGTGAGTCTATATTTGTTTGACTTTTTACTAAACGACTTGACATTGATTATAGCTTTGTGGCGTTCCTGTACTTAATACTCTTCTAGCTGTAGCGAGAGAGTTTTCTTCTATAGATTTATTTGCCTGAAATTGTGAAAATAATTGTTGAGTGTGCACTTGCCGGAAAGTTTTTAAGCTTCGGGTATGTGGAGTGTCTGAAATGAAGGTCTTAAAGGTTGACTTCTCATTTATATATTTATTTTTTTTGCTTGTGAAGTATTCGAAAAGGTATTTTAAGCAGAGCTTGACCTAAATTACTTAAACATTTTTAAGTGAAATTCTTGATTAAAACACAAACATTTATGATATAAAAATGTCTACATGAAATGACAACCCAAAATGGGCCTAATTAGCTAAAAGCCAACTATTTTTAAAAGCCGCTGTCAACTTTGACCTTCTTCTTCCATAGAGTGGGCCTGCTTTGGTAGGCCGATTTCTCGTTGACAATTTTAATTAAATTCTGTCAGCGGTGAGTGCATAATTTATGTACATACAATATATACTTAACTAACTATTTTACTTTCATTCCATGGCTCTTTTCGATTTTTTTAAGCATGTATATTCAATTGTCAAGTATTTATTGTAACTGAAACTGAAATAAATATATTTTGTAGTATTCAGCTCTGTCACAATTCCAATTGATATCAGCTTTGTATAATGTTTGTTTGCCTTCGGGATAGAGGAGGGGGTGAGTCTGAGGGCGGTCTTTCTTCTTTTCTTTCTTTCCGTTTAGCTTGTTGTGCACTTTGGCATTGCTGTCAACGATGTCAACATTACTTCCGAGGCTTTAGCATTGACCCTGTCGTATTTGCCCAGATTCTACAATGTTGCTACTCGTGTGCATACATATTTGACAGTGACACTGAAATGTTGGCTCTATTTCCATACGTTTGTTTATTCATGATGTCCGCTGTCAGTGGCGGTGCCGTTGCTGCTGCTATTGATGTTGCTGCTGCTGCTGCTGCTGCGTTGCAGGTTTTTACCTTTTTATTTCCCTCCGTACAACATGACGTATGTGCAATGTGCATTTAAATTTCAGAGTGAAAACTTTGTAAATGCCTGATGCTGTTGCTATTGCTACGTGTGTACCTGCTGCCTACTAACTGAAATTGATTTGTGTGTTCGAGTCCGATTCAATTACGAGCAACTAGCTCAGCTAGCAATGGAAGGGCTAAAAATAGTCTAGCCTGGGAATTGTTATGTGACTGACACATAAAACTTGTATATAAATACGCATTCGTTAAAGTGAGCTTTTAAAAGCTATAGTATTCTTGTTCACATATATATACATGTATATATATTTAATTTGTTTGTCGACTTGCTGCACTTAACGTATACGTGAGGTGAGCCTCATTTAACAATTCAGCAAGTGTGAATTGAAATGGATGCCATTACCCCTGCCATCATGGCCAACAATAATGCCATTGTGCTCAATTTATTGCATGCGTGTGCATTTTTCATATTTTCAATAAGACAAGCGCTGTGCAAAGGATGAGCCTCGCACACGCTGTCTTCGGGCTGGCAGCGTGCAAATGCTTAATTACATTTGCCCCACACGCAGTCACGGAGCGTCGAGGCTGCTCGGATCTGTTGCTCATGCGATGCTGCGCATCCATCATCGAGGCGTCAGGATAATAGGCAGCCGTCTGCATCGTGTCCTGTCCTTTTCTTGCTCAGCCTGCCAGCAGCCTAAGCATCCAGTGTCGAGTATGGCGCGTTTTGCTGCCTTTCAATTGATATTGCATGTCTTTACCGTCAGTCAGACGTTACGGCCACACACACACACACACACACACACACACACACACACACACACACACACACACACACACAGAGATAGACAGCGTACACTCTGCGCGCAACAGTAAGGCATTTTCAATTTTCAACTTTGTTCATTCACGTTTCCAATGGGCGCTGTGCTAGCTAACGTTACAGCGACAACGACAGCAGCAGCAGCACTTCCGCTTTAATTGCATGTGTGTGCGTGTGTGCGAGTCGATAAAACAGTTGGACTTTGCATGCAAGCGCTCAGGTGTATTCCATTTCCGCTTCGTACCCCCTCGCTGTCCGTGGCTCCTGATTATTGTTTGAAGTCCCTTTCTGTGCCTTTGCCTGGTGCCACAGTTAAACTGTCATTGTCATTTAAATGTCTTTTGACTGTTGCTGCTGTCATTGTTCTTTCAGTTACTGTAACTTTGTATGCCACAAACACACACACACACACACGCACACACGCACACACACACACGCACACACACACACGCACGCAAACTCACATAAGCCCACACATTCATCACATTAAATTGAATTTTTGTTTTTTTTTTCCAACTGACTGGGCTTAGGACTAACCATAGTACTGCTTGTTAGTGTGCGTGTGTGTTCTTGTGTGGGCATTCCTAGCTAGTTTACAGTTTATTTATAGCGTTTTAATTAATTTTGCAAAGCTATGCAGGTAACTTTGAACTGGCAGCATTTTCATTGAGCATCCCACACTAGTGTTAAAGCTACGGGTACTATATGATTTTTCCCATGGAAAGTTTATGAATACAAAAAAAAAAAAAAATTACCTTTGCAATTGAATTGTTCTAAAAAAAAGGAAAAACAAGAAAATCTAAATGTAAATTCAGCAATTTTTTTTCTATCAACTGAAATCCGAATTTAAAAAAAAATCTACATTGAACTGAACATATTTTCCAATGCGGGATTATGCAGTAAGAGATTTCTCTTTTTGATTTCAAATGAAATTTCTTAAAATTTCTTTCATTTGTTTGGGTAAAGTTTCCAACTAAATTGCATTCTTGGTATTGTGAAAATTCGCATGACATTTCAAGAAAACTCAGCAAGATCCAATAGATATCTAGAAATCCATTCAAATTTCTACGTTTATATGTTGAAATTGAAAATGGTATTTAAAAACTTTTTTATTTAATTTTCTTTACAGATTTCGGTTGATTATATTTTAAGTTTAAAATTTATATATTTTATTTTCGGTCAAACAATTAAATGAAATGAAAATAAATTATTTATATGCAAATGAAGGTATTAGCTAAAACATTCAATAAATACATGTTATTTTATTTATTTATGTTTTTTTTTTCACATTAATAAGTAAATTTGTTAAATTTATTGAGTGTCGTAATAATTGCCAGCTTTGGCAAATTGAGGTAATATTTGCAGTAATTTATTAACAATGCATTAAGAGGGTTTTCATTTGCATTTAAATATGCTTAACACTAATTAAACAGTTGTTCCAGTTTCATTGCAATTTATCATTTGTTTTTTTTTTCCCCCTCTTGTTAGACATTGTAATTCGCTTTTAATGGAAGCCCAAACATATGCGTGTGCGTTATCAGATATTAGATACAAATATATGTACACACATATATACACACTCACACACCCATGAGAGCTTAATAACTAACGTTCAAGCTGGTTGTGACTGCCATAACGAACCGTCAATCCTTGCCACATGAAAATTTGTTTGGCTACCACATGCTATGGGCGTGTTCTCTGTGTGTGTGTGTTTTTTTTTTGTGTATTCTCGTTGCCGTTTTATATTGCTTTTGGTTTTTGTTTTTATGTAGCAAGCTGATATGCTCAATATTATAACTGAATTTCCTTTCGACTGTCAAACGTTTTGCTGGCTTTCCCAGGTGCACTTTGGGCTTCGCTCTGTTTCATATTTTAGCACTTAGGAGAGCACTTCAGAGAATTTAAAGCACAGTTCTGTGTGCTCAAAAGCAACTTGCAGGGCAACTAAGTAATCTAATGGAATTGAATACAGCTTTGAAAATGAAAAAGAAATTGCACATAGCTAAGATTTCTTCAGGTGCTCAGTTAAATTGTATTAAAACTGCGCCCAAAGGTATGCAACATTTTTGGCCAAAAGGCTTTAATTGAAGATTTAAGATTGCAGAATTGAAAGACTCTAACTAGAATTTCCGACTCTTTAAATTGCAATAAAAAGAACTCTAATAATTTATTAAAAATAAATAATAAATATTTTATGGTAAATAAATGTTTGAATTCTTACTGCTTTTTACAGATCTGAAACAAGGCAGCAACTGTTATGCGATTCTTTGAGCAGCGTGGTCTTATTCATTAAACAAAAAAAAAAAGCAAGCCACAGCAAAAGCAACAGCAACAGCAAGAAAAACAATTACCAAGCTACACAGACAAAGGAAGCAACCGAATCGGCTTATTGGAGTGTGTTTGGGGATCTTGCAGTTGACAGCAGCGCAGAATACAACAAAGGCAAGCCCACACACACTCCCAACGAAACACACACACACACACACACACACACACAGAGTTACCATCAGAGCAATCTTTATAGACACAAAGATAGAAACACAAACGAACACGCACCTGAACAAAGCAAAACTCAGAGAACAGCAAATAGGAAAACTCCGTTAACCTGTATAGTATGTCAAGTGGACGCAGTGCACGCCTACCGCCCACGCCCACGCCCACGCAAAACGCCAACAACAAGCATCGTGTGGCAGCAGCAACATCCGCCGTGGTAGCAGCAGCAGCAGTTGCTGAGCCCAACAGCAACAACATGCTGCAATATAGCAGCGGCAATGCAACAGCCAACGGCAGTGCCGCCTCGGCGTCGGGCTTAGGCGTAAGCGGCCTCCAAATGGGCATGAACATGGGCATGGGCAGCATGTCGAGCGGCATGCTGCCAAGCGGCTTTGGCCTTGGCCAAATGTCCGGCGGCGTCAGCACAGCAACCAGCGACGTGGGCACCGATAGCATACCCGGCGAGACCATCGATGCTCTGGGCCCCGAGCTGGCAGTGGCCACATCGCAGGTGCTTGAAAATTTGTCGGAAAACGAGCGAAAGATGATCATCGAGGTGCTCAATCGGGATGAGTCGGTGCGGCAGCGCGATGCAACCAGGATAATGTGAGTACCATCAACTAGCGCTAATTGAAAACGTTCTGCCCTAACGCTGCAGCCGTAGTGTAAAAATACCTGAAACAGATGCTTGAAGAGCACTCGAAGCTGAATTATCATTTAATTTGTTTGCTTTTAAGTTTAATTACCCAATGCCACTATGAATTAGCATTTTCTCGGCTAGAGTTTGGTTTGAGTTGCTTCAAATATATATCAGATGAAATGGTCCGTGCAAATGCGTTCTCTATCATCGGTCTGCCTGGACAACGTTAACATATTGACATAAACAGCCTTTCATTGCAGCTCTGCTGTTCCAGCCAATTAACCTGACCAAATGCTGCCCTTAACGGCTTAACTATCCCTCATGCCAGCCTCACTCGGGGCTTACAGCTGCTGGAGTAAGTATTTCAGTGCAGTCATATTATTTTGGTTATTGCCACTTGTCGCAGCAAGGCAGCCAGTCAAGGCCCCGACATATATTGGCCATTAAAGCCAGGCAATATACACTTTGACTGACTTCATGGTTTACTCTCTTGGCCTGTTTGTGTGCTCAATATTCTGCCTTTGGCAAAGACTTTTTGATCACTGTGCAGCTCTGCGTTACCGTGGCTCAATCGGCTTTAATTGCTTTTCGTTGAAGCTTTAAATTTCCAATAGACTATCGCCGTTGGTTGTAGTTGAACTGAAAGCGCTGGCCAATATGAAATGAAAAGCTCTGAAAAATGCTTTAAAAAAGAAACAAAAAATCCTTTTCTTGCTGGCTGCAATTATTGAGACTGCACTGAGAAGTTGTGTCATAAAAAATTTAAAAATATATATATTTAAATTAAAAAATCTGTTAAAGAAATAAGAAATATTTTAGTTTTACTTAAAATATATTTTTATAAATTTATTAAAAAATTTTTCTTTCGCATCAATAAATTCTTTTAATACTTGAAATTTTTAAAGATACTTTTTATCAATGTTATCTGTTCTGAGCACACTTTTGGCTTTTGTTCTCGTCTCTTCTTTGTGTGCTTCACCTTTAATGTTAACTTAATTAAAAACCACGAAATGGCTGAACCATCAAACCATAATTATACACGATATGCAGAGTTTGTTTTTTGGCTTTTGAGTGTGTGTGTGTGTGTGTGTGTGTGTGTATGTGTGTGTGTGTCTGTGTGTGTGAGCGCGTATGATTTTTTAATTAAATGTCGAAAAAGCTGCTTGGCTGCTGCAACACATAATGCCATACATTGCAGCCAGCACACACACACACACACACACACATATATATATACACAGAGAGCTGACGTTAATGCATTTAGTGTTTCAGCTTCAGATGGCAAAGTGGCTGCGATATGAGTTTCTTAAATTTGCTTTGCTGCTGCTTGCTTCACACACGTATCGCACATTGCGTAAACCACAATTTATTACCTCGATATTCATGTGTGTAAGTCTGTGTGTGTGTGTGTGTGTGTGTGTGTGTGATGCTTGTAACAGCGGCTTCTGTGCGACAAATAATGCGCATGCCTTTGGCAACCGTCAAATAAACTCAGGTTGAAGCCCATTGGCAGTTTTCGGCTTCTGGCAGAGCTTAGCTCCAGCTCCTTTTGGCGCTTGTGGCATTCAATTGATACGCGCGAAAAATTGTTTTCGCTTCGTTTAAGCGGCTTTTGTTCAATAGGATGCCTTATGCCACTTGCGACCTGGCTCACTAGGATGCCAGCCTCTTCCTATTCAGAAGTAAGCATTGTTCTCCAGCCAGAACCTAAATCAAACGCATGTGACATTTTATGCTCCATTCGTGTAAGGTTTATTTTGTTTGTTAGCCATTTTCAAAACCTATTCCAAGAGAAGAATACGTTATAGCCATTGAAAGCGTGCCAGAAAGGGTATTATGCGATTGTTGAAGTATACACAAAAGGCGTAAAGAATCGCATTTTCTTATCCTCGTGCTTTCTCACTCTCTCTCTCTCTCTCTCTCTCTCTCTTGCTCCTTTTCTTTCTCTTTTCATGGGTTTCTAATACATGTCTTTTCTCATACAATTATTTTTTATATCAAAGTCAAGTGAATATGTGAATTCACTCTAGAATAATCTCATTATCAGTTTATCAGATTTTTTGTATAAAAAAAAAGATAATTTCTTTTTGCATACAGAGTATCTTGTAGTCGGATAAACATATTTACTCTACTCTCAAGCATTCTTATTTGTTTTCATTTTATTTTGTACTGTAAATGAAAATGATTTTCTGCAAAATTGAGCTCAATTTTATTGTACTTGATGTATTTTAGTTGCGTGTCGACAAGTTTTTGCTTTTAGCCAGCTCTCGATTTACAGTTTGTGCATTGGGTTAGACTGCGATAATGTTGACATGAAAGTTATCAATAAAAATATATATATTAAATTGTCATATAGACAACTAGCTCTTTTCTGTCAACAAATTTAGACGATACACAGAGAATCTCACACTTTGTTTTAGTTTATTTTTTGATTGGGTTTAGTATATCGTAAAAATTGTTATTTTTATATCATAAAGTTCAACCCTTTAGTTGATTGCGTTTTGCAGGTGTATAACATTGTTAATGCATATATTATAATGATTGGCTAGCAGATGCCCTGTAACTAGCAGAAGTGAAAAGTGCCTTCAGTACTCTGAGAATAAGTCACAAAAGGATACCTATCTATGTATTCATTTGCTAATATTTCTTATAATGTCCAAACCTTCTGAGAAATTGCAATGAAATCGAAAACAAAACAAAAATCTTAAATTTCATATTATTATCTGAATAATATGAAATTTAAGATTTTTGTTTTCTTTTCGATTTCATTGCAATTTCTCATTTATCAAACTTTGAGCCCAGAGCCCACATAAATTTGACAGCTAATAGAGTGAACGCGACTTGTATATTTTACTTCAATTAAAGAGCCGTCAGCATGAGCTCTAGACCGGACATGCTATACAAGTAGCTTACAATCTAAACACTTAATGCGACTTAATGCCTCGTGTGGCACTAAGTTTGCTGTTTTTTTTTTTTTTTTTCTATTTTATTTTATTTTATTTTAGTGCCAACTCATAAAGATTTCTATTACACAGCCAGTTCAAATAATGTGCACATAAATCCTAGGCATTGCTTTCCGTTCGGGCGTTGATTTAGTTAAAATGTGGCCGCCTTTTAGGCAACCCTGATTGCTTAATCATGTTCTGTGTGTGTGTGTGTGTGTGTGTGTGTGTGTGTATGTGACGGAAATGGCTAAATTGAAAAACGCCACTGGAGCTGATGACCAACAGTGAGCGAGGCGAGCTCAAAATAACTGGCAATAGGTCAGATGATGCCATGGCAACAAAGCCTGCTGCTGCCACGTTTGTTGTCCCTGGCTCAGCTGTGCCAACAAATAATGCTTTCATAATACTACGATGACTGGGACGCCGTGGGTGGAACTTATATTGAGTAAGGCGCCAATAATGACGCCCGCCCACAAATGGAAGATGATGAATGAACAATATTGCTGCCTTCGGGTATAGATTCTGGAGCACCGTCTGCCTCGAGTTGGAGTTGGAGTTGGAGATGGAGATGGAATTGGAGCAGCATTTAAATGTTTGGCATTTCATTATCGTATTAATCAGTGGCCGTGTTGCCATTAACATAAAGCTGTCATTAACTAAAAGTAATTAATTTTCAGGCTACTAGCCTTTACATTTCGCGACAACTCTTGCAAATAACTTGAGCACTTAAATTTATAACCTGCCCTAACTTTTATTATTATATGGCTCCATTAAGAGTTCGAGTTTTATGTGTTTAACTTTCATCAGATATCGAATTTGAATAGCAAAAACTTTGCCTGACAAATGACTGTTAGCTGGGATAATTTTCTTATAAATTAAATGATAATATTCAAAGTAGAGAAATATTTATAATGCGATATATTGCTTAAACTTTAAGTGAATCGAAATCAATTCAATTCATTTGTTAAACGAATCATAATAATTGAAACACAGCTCGAGGGCGACCTGGCACACACGACACTGCGTCAAGTGGTCAAGTAACCAGGTAACGCAATTAAGCCGCTAATCCATAGCATATGGGATATACATACATAACGGATGTATGTATAAGACAGGTGGGCCGTGATAGTTAGAGTGTGGGCCACTTCTGCTAACCGTAATAGAAACCAATTTCACACTGACAGCTTTACCTCTCAGTCACACTCTCACTGAGTCTCTCTCTCTATCTCTCTCTATCTCGTTGTCTTTCATGTCCATCAATCTTGACTGGCCCTGAAATTGTCTTCGTTTGAGTTTACCATGATTTGGTGCACGCGCTTTGGCCAGATTGCTTTGATTCTTCATGTAAATGCAACAAGCGAAATGTTGCTGTTGCTGTTGCTTTTGCTATTGCTGCAGGCCTTTTGCGTCTGCATCTGTTGCCGCGTAATGAGCTCCTTGAAAACTTATCTTATTTCCGTGCCAAGGCTCAGGCCTTCCTTTGAGAGTGTATCTAAAGATACCTGTGTTTGTCATTTCTTTTAACTAAATTAAATTTAGCTGTTGCTCTAGAACTTTATTAACTGTGCCGCATGTCAGCCCGTCTACTCCTCTGCCCGTCTGCCCGTCTGCTCGTCTGCCTGTCTGCCTCTCTGCCTCTCTGCTTGTCCTCCCACCCACGCGCTTCCACTTCATTCCTTCATTATCATCTGTTGGCATTTGATTATGTGCCACTTTGTGCGAGTCGAGGCGAGTCGAGAGCGAAGCGTGACACGAACACTCGCAGCTCAGCTAAACGTGACTAACTCAACTCAAGTTCAGATTTCAGCGTTGACTTTGCTTCTCACTGAAGTCGAAATAGGAGCGGAGCGTACAAAATACCAGAGCATAAATATGTGTGAAGTCGTTTCTTAAGCAACAACAAAATTTAAGGTAAACCTACACCTTGAGAACATTTTAGCTGTACTTAAAATGATATTGATATTTGTCGTTTATTGAAGCAAGCTATTGTTCCTTGTATTTTTGTTTAAGCATGACAATAATATGGCATTGATAAGACGATGAGGAATTCATATTCAACAATAATTAAGGGACTAACTTATTGCAGGGAAAACTAGAAAGTTTTTATTTTAAAAATTATTATATACCCCCCCCCCTCCCCCTTTCTTGTTGTTATCTAGTTAATTTAGAAGATTGTGTATTAAAAAAAATTCAATTTGCTTATAAAATCTTAAATAAATCACAACTTTATTTAGTCCATTTTCAGTTGAATTAAAGTGCATATTATTTTAAATTTAAATTGTTATATATTACTAGACTATCCCAAGATAATGTCTCTCATATATATATTCTCAAATAATAGAAATTCATTACAATCATTAATTCTCATCATCATTATGGCTTATTCATTTACCTCGTGACACGTTTCCATCTTGAGGAAGTCAGAAACTCAAACACATTGCCGCCAAGGGTCCGTTTACTTTTGCTTCTTGGTTAGTTGTATTTTTTTTTTTAGCTTTTTTTTTTTGTTTCGACGCTTTGGTGAATGTGGCTTTTGCAACGCTGCTTTGCAAATTTCACTTGCTAATGCTTTTGATTACTTTTAATTACAATTTGGCTGCTAGGCGTTTGGGGTGCTCCAAAACTTTGGTTATGTTTATCAAACTTGTGTGCAGTCAGCTGTTACAGGAGCTGCGCCTTCAAAATGCGTAGAAATAACTGTTTTTCTTCCTTTTTTTGCTGTTTGTTGTTTGTATTTGGCTTTTTAACATCCTCCCCTTACTGTTGGCTTTCCATAAGTTTGGCCATCAAGCGACTTAATTGGCGCTTAAAGCATAAGCCAGCTCATTTTACCCAATACTTCGCAACCCAACCGATACTTTGGGTGGTCGTTGCGCCCAGCTTATTATCTCGGGCCATGTCCTTCACTCCAGCTTACTACAACCAGTCAGATTTATCCGTGCCCGAAAGCATGCAACAGTATTTAACTGTATGCATTCGATATGCAAAATGGTTGTGTTGCGACTGTGTGAAAGACAACGGCTGCCGCCAATTAGTACGGAATATGCGGCTCTCAACATGCCATATGGCGCATGCTTTTTGGCTGTCACCTTCGTAATTATAATATATTGAGTAGCACTAACGGCAATAATTGCCGCCGGGCTCAGCGGGCCGCATTGCCGCATTATGTTGCCTTAAGCGTCCGCATGTGGCTAAACAATTAACTACACTATTTAAATGTTATTAAACAATTATGATGTTCATAAGCGCTGTCGTGACATGTTTTCCGTTCAAATAGCCGCAACTTTAGCTTTGTGAAAATTCACACAAACAACAAATGTGACTCAGTATCTAGATAAGAACCCTTTAAGCCCATCGAATACACTATGAAAACATTTGACGAATTAAATTTAATAAATGAAGATAATTGCAATCAAGATTGCATTAAGTATATTGTTATATTATTTATATATATATATATATATATATATATATATATATATATATTTTTTTTTTTAATCTTTGCATATAGAGAAAAAATGACAACCCAGAAAAATCTATTACTTAATTGAATTTAATTAATTTAAGAATAAATAATGCATAAAACCATGTTTAAATTTTAATAGTTACATATTTAAATTTATCATTTCGTATTTTAATTAATTTATTATTTATAATTATTTTTGCCTGTACTTCATATATTCTGAACAACTCGAAATAAATAATTTAGAAAATGTATTTTATATTTTAATAGCATAAAAATAAAAAAATACAAATTTCTCACATTCGTAATTTAATATTAATTTATTCATTTATTCAACCAAATTATGCACATTACAAAAATTCGTTTAGCCGCTGTTCCAGTTTTATTTATTTAAATGCTAATCGATCGCTTAATTAATTAGTTAATAATTATTAATGCGTTCGACGAGTGCAGTCAATATTGAGATACACTTTGTGTGCGGCAGTGTATGAAAGAAAATATGCTGCAGAAATCACTTTGGGAATGTTTTTTAGCGTTTCCCGTGAACAGAATTTTACACTGGCCAGCTAGGCACGAAAACGGCAACAATAATAATAACAACAGCAGCATTAAGAATGCGACTCGTCTTTCTCATGAGTGCATAATTAAAATGATAGCAACTGGCGACGTCGCGTTTGGAGTTCGCGTTCTGCTTAATGATAATGCGAGAAGGGCGCCTCAGAAAGCAGGTAGGCACTGCAACGAGAGCGGCAGAGGGAGCGAGAGAGGCAGAGGGAGAGAAACTGAGCCAGACACTGATCGAAACGCTCTCTCACTCTCAGTCTCTCTCTCTCTCTCTCTCTCTCTCTCTCAGAGTGACTCTTTCAATGTTCAACCTGTTGCTTTCAATCGTATGCTTCAATCGAGTGAGCGTCGTTAAATCTCGGCAATCAACTCAGTCAACTCAGTCAACGAACGCGTCTTGAGCTAAGCGGACGTCGTGACGCGGTCGCTCTGTATAACGGTGCGTGAGCATGTGTGTGTATCTAAAGATAAAGATAAAGGGAGAGAGTGATAGAGGGCGCGAGTGAATGCGTATGCGAGTTGCCGGTTCAAGATTTGTGTGTTTCTACCTGTGCCCGCAGAAATTGTATATCTTATTGATATGATCCCCGATTCGACTGATATTAAAGGTATACAGCACATAAGCCACAAAAGTATCTAACAGATACCACACGCCGCCTTAACGAATACATGCCAAGCAGCAGCAAAAGACGCGACATTAACCTCTAAGCAACGAACACAAGGAAAAACAAAACAAAAAATATAAAAAAAAAACGAACGAACGTTTTAAGATAAACGAAAGAATTTCTTCGTGCGCCAAGCGCAAGATAACAAAATTGGCAAAATAAATATTAAAGTTTGCCAAAAATATTATTAACCCCACGAGGCGAGAGCTATAAAGCGCCCAACGAATACCACAGCGAATCCACGAGCTGCCGCAGCCACAAAAGATACAAAAAAAAAGTATCTCAATAACAAAAGGTAAAATGGAGCAACCAGAGCAACGATTGCTCTACGTGCACAATTGCGCAATTATTATAGTTCTTTATTTTATTTTATTTTTTTTTTTATTTCGTAGTTGTTATTTTCCTATTATTATTTTGTTACCTTTGCCTTTACTTTAGTTTTATTTTCTCTACCTCATTTGCTGCACATACTTGGCGGCCAGCTGAGTCTTTGCTTAAAGAAATGCGCCATTCGGTTATGTTAACGGTCTGAGTGTAAATTTAATTAAAGCTCCAATGCGAACTTCGAGATACAAATACTTGTATCCAGTTGCAAACAAAGGCGCAACAGCGCCGCAGAAAGGCGTAGAAGCTAGCTGCCTGTCCCGTTTGCATTTGTATCTTTCAACTGTGTTGCTCTGTAATCTGTGTATCTGTGTGTATTTTTGTCTTTGGTTGTTTGGCTGTTTGGTTTGTTGAAAGCGCATTACATACACAGCTCACGCATTTCACGAATGCACCCACTCCAATAGACCCCAGTGGAGCTCAGTGGAGCCCGATGGAGCCCGGTGGAGCCGACGCGTTCGCATTTCTTTACGCTGTGTAGCTGAATGCGTATAGCTTGTATATAATATGTATCTGCTTTGGGCGATTGTTAATGTTGTTACTGCTGTTGTTGGTTGTTGCTTTTAACTTGGCTGTGTTTGCTTTTTGCTTGTCGAACTTGGCATACCATAAATTCAGCTTAATTCTTATGCAGCACATCGACGCACGTCTCAAATGCTTTATGTTTGTGTTTTCGCCGACGCGGCTTCAAAACTTCTCTACCCCAGTGCCAAATTGCAGTCGTTAGCCGCATATGCAAACCACATTTGATGGGTCCATCAACTTGAATGAATTTGCAATTTGGCGATTGAGATTCGTAATGTTGTTGCTTTTATTCTTGGTACTGAGCTCACTGCGCTCCACACAGTAGACAGAATAACAGCAATAACTACGAACAAGCCATGACTAATGGAGCGCTGCGTCAACAGCAACAGCAACAGCAACAGCAACAGCAGCAGCAGCAACAAACTGAATAACAACAAATGTATCTGTTAAGTAAAGTATCTTGTAGGTGTGAGTGACGTTTGAGCCAACAAAGCGTCCACATTTTTCATTTGTGAGTGTCGTCGTTGCTTTCTGTCTAAATAGCTCACAGATTGCGCCCCCCATACATACATAACGGCCATTTATACGTATACGTACATGTACCTACTTTTATATACATTTGTAGCTGTGCTGCGTCTCATATTGTGCGGCTCAAATTTAATTAGCATATCGCTGCACATTCGTAACTTTAGACCTTGGCTCGCAGCTAGGCGAAGAGACAGCTGCCGCCGAAGGTAGCTCTACTTACTTGAAGATCAATGACATGAGCTGAAATGAGACCACAAAACATGTAATTTGGCAAGAGTGTGAGTGCTCTGTGATGTATATTTATTGGAATGAATTACAAGTTATTTTGAGGTAGCGTAAATTCATCAGAGTTGCTTGAGAGAATGAAATAGAAGAAAATAATATATATTATATATAATATTTAATAATTTTAACTTATAGAAACAATGTAATTAAATATATAAAATAATATTTAATAATTTAAAATTATATATATTAGAATAAAGGAATATTATTTCACAATGCAAAATGGAATTCGTTTGCTAAGCTGCTTCAGTCTCAGCGTCTACGCTTCACACATTGAAAATCATATTAAGAGCACACTTTAGGCAAGTGTCATAATTTCTAGGGTACTTTGATAAGGTTCACATGTAGCTTATCAGATGAGCACAGTTGGTTTGCTATAGATCCAAATATTTGGGCATTATGTCATGACTGAGCACGATAGACGGCGCTGAGATAAGTCAGCTAGTAAAAAATATATATATATATTTGAGTGCATTGACCATAGGCATCACGTACAATTGAAATGGGCCATGGGCCACAGGAGCGAGCAAGTGAAAAGTGGAAGAGGAGAAAATATTTAACTACCTGTAGATGAGTTCATTAATCATTTATGCATATTCATGCAGTTGGACGTTTGCTGTTGTGGCTGGTGGCTCTGGCCACGCCCCACGTGGTTCGAGAGGAACGCCTTGGTGTTTTTGCTCGGTTAACACATTTATCATTATCATTTTCAGCAGCTTTTCTGTATTCTGAGTTATTTGCCCGTTTGGGCTGACGTTTTTCTATTTCCGTTAAATAAATAACTCGAGTTGGGTTCGCTTTTGCTTTTCGCCAGCCAAATGTGCGTATGCGTAATTTATTATAATTAAAGCATGAAGTACTGACAGTTATTAACTTTAATAACGTTATTTTACCCACTTAATTTTTTTTTTTTTTTTGGTTCAAGCTATTATATTTGCATATTAATCAGATGGTGAAAGAAACAGCTGGCACAGCAACAGCCAGACGTCTTAGAAGGTATTGCCAAAAAGATACTTCTAGATGTCTAGATGGGAGGGGCCCCATGCCCAGTTAGTTAGAAATTGGACAGTTGGCGAAATCTCTAATCAAGCCAAATGCAAATTAGGTTAACTGTTATTTAACGACGGCACGAGAGAAGTCGAGAGACACATCAAAAAGTCAACTGAGAACTCTACAGAGAGATAAACGAGATGAGATACCACAATAAAAACTCAAGCCGATGAAAGCTCAGCGAATGCGAAAGGCAATAAAGCAGAAATTCAAGCCACTAATGAAGTTGCTGCTGCGAGCACTAAACGACATCTCTGTCGGACAGTGTAGGAAGTGTTAATGTTAATGATAATGATGGGCACGTCTCAACATTGTCGCCTCTTGCTACATTAGCGCGTGTCATCGTGTGGGTGGCACTCACTTCTTCTTATTGTTGCTCCTCTCTCCCCCCACCGGCCCATCCATCCAGCATTTGGTATTAGTATGCATTAGCATAATTTCCATAGTTGTTGAGGGTTTATTTAATGCTCATTACTGGCAGAAATTATAGCCAATACATTTGATTAATTGACAAATTATGAAATTGTAAGAAAATCTTAATTACTTTTTGGTGTCGTTGTTTCTTTTTAACCAGAAATGAAGACTTTTTGACCAATATGTATAGAGTGGAAAGGGTGGAAAGTGAAACGATGAAATGATTACTTTGTAATTTACACAGCAATTTCCCGAATCGATTTGATGAATAATTTATTTTATAATAATTTTGTTGTTGGATGAAATCTTCATTGGTTTTTACTTGTAATAGCGTATCAATAAATAATATTTACATATTTATAATTGAACATTTTTAGGTGAATATTAAAAAATAAATTACGGAGAATTCCAATTTTCAATTTGGCATAATAATACAAGTTTTTTTTTTGTGTAAAAAATTGTACAATTTTACAATTCTCATTTAGCTTATATTCAAACTACAAGCTATTTTCATTCATTAATTTTACAAGCTCACTGCATCTGCATTCATTCATATTATTCACGCTGCATTCACTCATGTAAACCTAAACTTAACTAATATTAATTTCTATTGAAATCTAACATATTAGTTAAACTTTTGCCTTTATCATTTCTGCTGCTGTTTCCAAAGAACACAACTAGAACAAAATTATAGCTCTTTATAAATGATATCCGGTTCTACCCATAGATCGTGATTCCGAATGTATGCAAACAGCAATTAAACTCAAATTAACGCGCTGCCTTTTACAAAACAAACCCGAATTGGTTAAATCGCATTAAAAATCGCAATTGAAATAATACAAAAACGTGGCTTAAAGCGACCGCTGCTGTCAATGGCCGTCATTAGATGCCAACAATGTTTTTGTTGGCTGACAAATTCAAAAGTGCCAAAAGCGTTGGGAAACTCAACTCGAGAATGTGACGGAAAATATCTGTAAATAAGCAGCGAAAAAACGAGGCTGATTTTAATCAGTCGATGATTTTTATTTTTTTTTTCTCTGTTTTTTGCTATCACAAGGGGAAGCAAGAGGGCAGCTGAGGGGGTAATTGAAAGTTGACAATGATGAATCAGAAGCCGGTCAGCGGAAACACAGCTGTAGCCGCTTTTTCAATTGAGAACCGAGAATCGAGAATTCAGAATAATGTTTGGATTGTTTCTTGTTATATTTTTTATTTTTATTTATTTTCGCACAGGCTGCGAAAAATTGTTACAGTTTTCAACTGAAATTCATATATGTACATATGTATGTTGTTTTTGTTGGCATTGTTGACAGTTGTTGTTGTTGTTGTTGTTGTTGTTCATGTTAAGCGTGGCATCAGCTGTGCTCAAGTGTTTGTTCGGCAAAGACTTTGCTGCTGTCAGCTTTAGTAGATTGCCCGCCTAACAAGCCATTCGATTTATTATTGTTCGCATAGCTTAATGGACCTTTAAAATGACAACAATCAATGTGTTTGGTATCATAAATCAATAGCAACAGCAAATGCAGCTGGCAAGTCTAAAACAGAGTTCTTACTTAACTCTTGTAGCAACATTGTAATTGAAGAACTTATAACTTAGACGGTATACCCTTACTTATAAGTCATAAGTAGTTTAGAACTGGTTTAGAACATTTTCTCTTTAATTCAAATATATCTCTCTCTGTCTGTATTTCATTTACTTATATGTTTTTACATGCAAATTAGAACTCAATATTCAGTGATTTTCTGCCATTGAATCGAACTATTATGAATTGATTGAGAGACACGAATAATACTATAAATAATGTATAAATTTAAACTATAAAATGTAGTTGAGAGCATACATTTAAAATGATAATTTAATAATGATTGACATGAACTGCATGCAACAAATGTTGAACTCTTTAAAGTTCTTAATCGCTTTAAAAGTTTTTCACTTCAAATTTTATCGACATATTTATACACTGCATGACCCTGACAATGGATTAGCCTAAGCTTATGCAAATGTAGTTCTCAGACAGAGGATGGCATCTCTGAGCATCTCAATGAAACTTGAAATAGAGAGAATAAATATACGAATCGATATTAGTATATGAGTTTTTATAGATATGTGAATTTAATTCTTTTAGACTCTGTTTTTGAGTGAAATAAAAATATTATTATTGCTATAAAAAATATTATTTTTATTGCATGACAAAATATTGCTTAAGCTACAACTCAGATTCAAGCTAGTCGCAAGAATTGTTAAAATATTATTGTAATATTTCCATTTCAGTTATTGCAGTGTATTTGTGACTCATTATGCCGTCTTGACTGTTTGTTCTCTTTACATTCTTAATTTTATTTATACCCATTGTCAAACTGGTTTTTTGCCAACGACAAGCAACAACAATTCCAATGAACAATAAAAGACAGAGACAGAGCGAGAGAGAGAGAGAGAGTGAGGCAGTAAAATTGGTATTCAGTAGCTGCAGCCTGCATTTTGCCTGTTCGACTGCTCAACTGTTTGACTGTTGGCGGCTGATTTCATCTTTTGATAATTGCACGCAATTTTCACGCGGCGCCCACACTCATGGCAAAAAAAAAAAAAACTGGAAGCACTAAAATTACAATTGAGTCGCGTTCAGGCATTGAGAGCTGGCTTTATATGGTGCTCTAGCTGCACTCGAGTCGAGTGTGGGCTGGCCAAACAAAAAGCATAAATAACAATCTGTTGGTCGCTTATGGTTTTGGCTTTAGTGGCCAGCACTTTAGAGTCAGGAAAGTAATTTTTATATACATACATTGATTTCCTCTATGGCCGCATTGAATTTGGTCTATGCCATTGCATTTGTATGCATTGTGATGGCATTTTCCGTGTCAAGCATATGCGGACGGGGCATTTCCTTTTCCATTTCCCAGGCGTTTGCCCATTTCCCAGCGAGACATGCGGACACACACAGCAACAACAACCCACTTCTCTAGCCTTTTATGGTTTTGTTCTCTCTCTCTCTCTCTCTCTGTCTCTCTCTCTCTCTCTACCTCTCTTTGTCTTTAGTTGTCTCTTTCTCTGCTGACGCATTGTTGCTGCATGTTGGCCTTTTTTGGTCTGACGTTGCTTTTGGCCCATAGTTGGGCTTGGCCAAGTCTCGGTTAGGGCCAGTTTGATGCTCTAATGATTGCTGAGACACGTTTCGCCAGTTCCGCACTGCAATTGTTTCTGTTACCTTCGCTGACCAGCGAACTGCACTCAAATTGGCCCAATCACACAGCCTGGTAGCTTCATTTGCAATCGAGCACAGTTCATGCTCTCAAGCAGGCAAAAATCTTATAAATGCTAAAAACTTTTGCCAAAGGTGCAGCCACACACACACGCACATACATAAGAGCCACTTGTAGCCCTGGTTCGCAATAAACTTGAAACAATAAAGTTAGCTAAGCCATGCCAAGAAGTCGAACTCAGTCAGCTCAGCTCTCGGGGTGCTGAGTGCGAAAAGTTGCTCTGCTTTTATTTCATACTCTAAGTTATGCGCAGAGAAAGTTTATCAAGCCATCAAAAGCATAGTTGCCAAAATATAGCCAAAAGATTCGAGCAGAAGCTGGGCAAAACCCATTTAGCTCTTTTCACAGAGACAACATTCTGTGGCGAAATGCGACCATGCCCGTTCCCCTTTACCAAGCTGACCAACAAACATGAAGTGAGACGAGGAGATGAGGTAGAGAGGGTTAAGCACGATAGGGCACTCACTCGCTGAAAGTAAAAGTCCACACACACACACAGAGATAGAGAGAGACAGAGAGATAGAGAGAGAGAGAGAGAGAGCCATGCACCAGGTACTTGGACTGCACTTAAATTTCAGCTGGGCAGCAACAAATAGTATTATTATAAATACATTTTCCAGCTGCTGGGAACCGGTTCGCCCCGACGCGTCGTGGAACTTAACATGATGCTAAAAACAAAATACAACAGAAAGAAATAAAAATAAACCTGACCTGCTGCTGCATTAACTGCAGTCGGGCTGAGTAAAAGTAAAGTAAACTTCATTTATGCATGCGGCCAGAGTAAGCCACAGCTGGGCAAACCAATCAAAATGCGTCAACATGCGGCTGCTGCTGCATTAATACCAACAACTGCCACGCCCAGTTGCACTGGTAAAGGCAACTTCAACTGCAACTGCAACGACAACTGTGTATTGCAGGACATTGAGATCAGAGTAGATTAGCATATTTAAGCAGCTCCTGATGGACTCTGAACGATGTGACATCCTGTTGCCTCATAATGCAAATGCAATACTTTTGTTGCGTATGCATGCGTATGTGTGTGTGTGCCTGTGTGTGTGTGTAGATGCATAAAGGGAAGAACTCTATATGACTTCGAATAAGCTCCAACTGACTTTCATTTAACCTGCCTCATTCAGCCTCTGAGCATGCCATTAGCCATCTCATAGAGCACAGAACTTCAGGAATTTCTATTGATTCAGCATTGGACGTCACTTATTGGTTTGTTCTGTCTGCCTCTGAGCCTGATACCTTTGAAAATGGTTGGAATAACTGAACTGACCAATACGCTCAATAATAGCATAGCAAAAGAAAGCATTGAACTCAAATTGACTTTTAATTGAAGTTCCCTACATATGGAATTAAAATTTACTGAAATAAAATAAATTCATTTACTTTATTTTCTACTGTGATTTGATTTCTTCAATTGATTTGCATTTTAATTAAATTCTAATCAGCTTAAAGAAATGTTTATTTCAATTTTTTCTTTCAAGACATTCTTCAACTGTTTCTCTTTGTACTGATTTTCATAGAGAGTATTTCTTGATCTCGATATAGTTTTGCTTCTGATACTCATTTGATGTCAGATAAATTGATGTTAGATGTTGTTGTTGCAGATTCAATGACGCTGCCATGGCTATCGTTTATATTTAGTTCTATCTGATTGCTAACGGCTTGTGCTGCCTAAGTGCTGTCCTGTCATCAGCAACATTATCATCATTATTATCTTGGCCATCTTTTCCATGACTGTTGCAGTGCTGCTTTTAAGGCTGCTGCTTGGGTCATTAGTCAATGTCGCCGTGGATGCCGTGCGGCCAAGGGGCACAGGAGCAGATGCCACTGACTGAGCGTGCTTCATGTCTGATGCTGGTTGTTGCTCCGGTGTTAAAGATAACCTTTCCATTTTATAACTGTCAGCGATTTGCTGCCATGGCTTTTTCTGTTGCTGTTGCTGTTGCTGTTGCTGTTTCTGTTTCTGCTTCACTTGCCGCGCATAGTTTGTAGTTTTGTAATTACGCATTTTGTTTTGTGGCTGCAATTTTCAAAAAGTGTCAACGCACATCAAGCCACAAAAGTTTGAAATGAAAAAATGTTAATTTGTTGCCATTGCAATAATGATTGTTGTTGTTGCTTTTGCTGCATGTGGCATGTCGCTGCTGGCATTCACTTTTTTGTTGACTATTTGCTGTTCCGCTGGCAATGCACAGCTGCAGCTGTGTCGCTGTGAATTGGATGCGTCTGGCATTACATGATACTCATTATCGTAGAGTTTGTTAAGCATTTTACGAGCAAATAGAGAGAAGGAAAGTTGTTGTCTGTCCCTACCATGAGACAGCATAAAAAAAAACGCATTCGAGCTACACAAAGCCCCTTGTTGATTCGATTAATTGTTATAAGATCCAGCTACTTACTGCCACGGCAGCTCAGCATTAATCAATTAGCCAAGTCATGCCAACTAGCGTCCATTAATGGCCAAAACTGTAGAAAATAGTTTGATCGCCTATAATACACGTATTACATATTTTCTAGTTCAGCCCAAGATATTCGATACATTGTAAAAGTTTAAGCAGATTATAGTATAATATTTTTGCAACCTATTTTATTTAAATACAACTCGAATTAAAATATAGTTCCTAGGCACTTTAAAATTGCGCCAATAAATAGTGAAAATATTTAATAAATATTCCAACTTAATCATAAATGATTTGTATATATATATATAAATAAATGCTCTTACCAATTTCCTCAAAGATTTCTTTTTTCATTTTCGAATTTCTATTGGAAACTAAAGAATTTAATTTTCTCAGAGGTCAAAGTCAAAGCAATTCGCATTTCGCGCCTCAAGCGTAAATGAAGCAATATTCCATTATGCTAGATGGCAGACTGTGGTCATAATATTCAGAGTTTTAGTATAAATAAATAGCACTTTGTATTTATTCACATTTCACAGTGCAATTTGCCAACCTCTGCAGATTATGTTTCCAGGAGGAACATGTTTGCCTTGTGCCGCCGGCGGGTTTACGTATCACAGAAGGCGAATCGATATTTGATAAATAAATATGAAGAAGAAGTGAAAAAAAAAAAAAATGAAATAACGAAGCAAACACTTTGACAACATGGAAAAGTTCGAACTGCTTGTGACATTTGAAACTAGCGGCAAAGTGCAAGGTCAAAGTGCAATTTTTATCTATAAACATTTCCACAAAACTCAAGGTCAAAGTTGAGGAACTTAAAATATTTCTACAAATACTAAGTAAGCATACTTTATTGTTAATCTTCGAATTTTTTTTTTTTTTTGACTGCGCTGTTTTGGACAGCGGCGCAGCTGACGCATGAATTTAATTAAATCGCGTTTATAAATAACGCGAGGGCAGAGCGAACTGTGCCAGCCAAATTGAATTATATAATTAGGTATTGACCTTAAGCAGGGCGGGAGCCAAAGCAGTCAGGCTATTGGCTATTGGTTCAGGTTGATTGTTTGAGAAATACAAGCTCGAGATGGTAATCACATCTAGTCGGATATATATATATAGGTATAGATTTATATATATATATATTTATTCTTGCGGTATCAGAGCGCTTACACGCTTAATCGAATTTGGCGAGAGTTTCCTTCAGTTTCCATTAGCCGCTGGTAATGGATGATTTTCCAATTACCGGCCTGCCAGTTTTTCGTCAAGCCAACGGGGCGTATGCGTGTTGTCGACCCAATCGCACGCACATTCGTCATACGCAACGTTGTACGCGTCGTGCGTGCGCGTGGGTGTGCGTGCATGTGTGTGTGTGTGTGTGTATTTGTAGAGGGGTGTATGTGTACAGCACACAAAATGCAAATTGACGATGATTGCCTGGGATTTTCTTGTGGTTTTGTGGTTTTGACAAATTGCCCGCTTTCTCCGTTTGTCATTGTTGAAGATGCTGCTAAACAGAGTTCGGGCATTCGCAATGGTTACACTTATGTTTTTATTGAAGTGTGTGTGCGTGTGTGTGTGTGTGTGTGGGTGTGCTCTTCTGTATTCGTTTGCTGTGTCTGCCTCTTATTTATTTATTTTTTTTTTTTTTTTTGTGAGTTGGCGTCGTTATACATTCTCGCCAGCAGCATCAATTCGAAACGAGCAAATGCCGCAAATATGAAAAACTGCTGCTGCCACAAACTCTGCACATTGTGTCTAGCTATAGGGCCACTTGTGGCCAACTGTGCTGAGTATTGCCTGCGGCGGCCAACAGAGCGTTTCGTATACTCTGGACTATAACAGTTTGTCGACGAGTGCTGTGCCCTACCACGCCCACACCCGCCCCAAATTGCTGTACCATGTGGCCCATAAGAAGCGAAACTTGGATTCGTATGAAACCAGATTCAAGCCAATCAATTGTTGACCGTTTGACTATTTTAAACATCTAAACTATTCTACCTTGTTGGAAATATTAACAATGCTCTGACGAAGAAGTACTTGGAAAACGTTATAGCATATTAGTATATACTCTGTGATTCTGGGGAATTCAAGTGAGACTAAGACCTATTCGTTTAATTATATAGTATGCATGTATATGCATGTACATATGAAAGTATGCATTCATGCATGTATGTATGTATGTATGATTATTGGTATATTTACACAGCAGTAGTCAAGCATAATGTTGATTTTTTCGTATGAATGTACAATAAATTTATATATTTTATCTCAAATAGCGCTATAAATAGAAATTAATAATATTGAAAAATTAATATTTGAATTATTATATTTTATTGCATTCATAGTTTTTTATTTCAATGTCAAAGCATTTTCATTCAATATCAACAGTTAAAAAATAATACAATTAATTAATACATATATGTATATGAATATAATATGTTAAAGTAATTATTGTAAAAACCACATGAAAATAAGTACACATGAATATCAATGCAATTAAGCTGTAGTAAAATTTGTTTAAAATATGTATCTGCCAGCATCGGATGGCACTTAGCTAGATAGTGAGACGGCCAGCCCTGCGTTTCGGTGCACATAATTTTCGACTTAAATGCAGCTGTTGATTGACACATGGCTTAAATTGAATTAAGTTTTCGCTATAAACTTTATGGGCCAGCCAAACTGAAGGCATAAAACAAAAATGGCAAACGCCTCGCTACAACTCGACGAAGTGGCACACGCACACACACACACACACACACATCGATCGGCCAGCCGGCGGGGCTAACGGTAGACCTCGTTATATGTATGTATATGAGTATGTATACATACACATACACATGTATGTAACTGCGCCCACCCACACATCCATCGATGCCGACGAAATTGCCTTTCAACTGAATTTCGAATTGGCAAAGACAATTTGCTCAGAGTTCTCTTCAATTCATTGAGTGAGTTGACTTTGCATTAGGCTGATGATCGCCTTGGCTGATTGGTGGGGATTTAATTAGTGGTACCTCATTAGCCGCTTACTTTCTAGATTAATCTAATGAGTACTTTCACGACTATCAATGGGGATCGTCTTCACTCGCCATGCTAGACAGCTCATTTTGATCAATTTGTGGAACATTTTCGGGTAGCATGAAAAGCGTGAAAATGTTAACGCAATTGCTCAAAGTAGACCTGGTCATAAATTTTCGGGACATTACATAATTAAATGGCTTATTGTAGGTGGGGATTGCCTGCTGTGGACGAGCTGAGTTGGCGTGTGCGCTGCGCTGCCTTCAATTACTTAAAATTCTGAAGTGCAGCTGTAATTGAACATTGTCACGCTTGCCACAGGAAGTGGCAACGGGAATGCTAACTGACCAAGCAACGGCACTCGTTGGCCTGGCCTGGTCTGGCCTAACGTGGCCAAAAAATAAAATAATTATAAATAAGTGTGTTGTTGCTGTTTCTGTTGGTATATGCTGAACAGTTATTGCCATGGCGCGCGCGACAGTGCCGGCAATAAGTCAACAACCTTTTTGGCCAACTCGCCAATTTACGCACGTACAATTTGTCGCTGGCCTCGTCTCTCCTCCCCTTTCTCCGCACATCCGTCAATGTTGCTTTGCTCGCTTGATTTGTGGGCCGTCTACACTTGGGTCAAGCAATACGAAATGAAAACTTTTAGGTGCGATTTTCTTCACTTTTCTTTTGTTGTTGTTGCTGGCTTCCTCCTTGACACCTCTCACTCTCGCTCATGCTCTCTTCTCTCTTCTCTCTTCTTACTTTTTTTCCAGTTAGTCAAGCAGCCACGCCTTGGCGATTTTGCTGCACACGCCACCCATTAATTTATATTGTAATAATTTTGCTCTTCAGTGCAGTGAGCGAGTCAAATTTTCCGATGCTTTCGTCTGGAAAATGCGAGAGGGTCCAGTGGTTAGCTCAGCGAGAAACGAAAAGTTACTGACTTCACTCTGAGTATAAATTGTAATTTTGTTACGATTTTGACTTTTGACTTTTTCTCTAACTTTTATTTTATATAAATATATATGTATATATATATTGGATTTTTTTTTTTTTTTTGTGTCAGGTTTCTTTATGCTCTTTGGCATCTATTTGGGCTAAGCCCTTCTAATGTAACCATAACTTTTGCCAAAAAAAAAAAAATATTTACGTGACTTTCATCTCAATGACAATCGCTTAGCGTGGACCGGCGACATTCACGCTCAAGTCCAAGTCCGAGTCGAAGTCCTTTTTGTTGGTCCCGACAGCTATTTGATTTCCACGCCCTTTCAATTTGAATATTAACACACAGCGAGTGATATTGTTAAAGTGTTGCCTCCGAGGGCTTCTCTTAGATATTAGATAGAGACATTGAAGTGAACAAATTTTCAAAGTTTAGTTTATTTATTTCCCAGCTTTTTCGTTTGTGGCTCCAGGGAACTTTGACCAGCACGTGTGCGTATATATATATATATATATATAGATATATATCTACATACATAGCTGTATGTATTATGTGCATATATTTCTGGTTTTTATTTCTTTTGAAATATTCAGAGGCATACGCATACGCATACGCATACGCTTTGCTACCTGGTATTGATTTTGTTTAGTTTGCATGCGGGATTTATGAAATATTCATATCAAAATATGGCTAGAAACATGTGTTTTTTTCTAACACATGCGCACACCCTCACCCTCACTCTCACTCACCCACTTCCCTAGATGCTTGCGGGGGTGGCATCAAATATTATGGCAGGCATTCCCTTTGGGCTGGCCAGGTCAGTGACTGTCGCTGTGACTGTGGCTGGTGATTTAATGTAGTACAGTGGCCATTGAATGTAAATTACCCCAAAATGTCAAATTGATATTTCAATTCAATAGAAATATAGCAATTTGCATAGCATGGCATTTGACGTCTTTACTTTACTTTAGGGCGGCCAATGCTGATTAATAGCCAATGGCCCAGAAAGGCTAAACGATTTTCGTGATTGATGGCCTCTTTATGCTTGACCCAATAGCATTGCTTGTTTGGTATTGTAAAATATATGTATTACACTCGTTTCAAGGCCCAAAACTGTCAACTTTCATGTATCAACAAATAAAGACGGCTCAAATTGTAGGCAATGCCAAATTAGAATTTAGAACAATGGAAATGTCGTTGGCACCTTCATCCAAGACCTATAAGAATTTCGCTATGGCAACAAATGTCTGTCAAAAGCTGTCAGTCTTGTCCATAGCTCGAAGTCAACTGTGTTTGTTGGCCAATTAAAACAGCAAAATGATAATAAAAACAAACAACAAATGCTGAGTACAATAGACCGCACTGCAAATACTCTAGCAAAGAAAAAAGATATATTAAAAAAAAAAAGATAATTGTAAAGTTCTTAAGCTAAATTATTTTTAAGATTTTATTAATCCATCGTCGAGAGGAAAGGAAAAATTAAAATGAAATAAAATCAGCTCTTTAATTATTATTATTTATTACATTATTATTATTTATTATATTATCAATATAGTCTGGTAGCGCTTCTAGTGAAATAACTTTGATTTTTGCAATATATACAACTTCAATCTGATAGATTACATCGCCCTCGATAGATACATATATTCCTATACACTCATGTTATACGATAGTGTTTGCAAGAGTGAAGAGACCTTTTATGGGAGTCATAGCAAGCGGTAAGCATTTTGTTCACTCTACAAAAAGGGCGCGCGCAAAGCCAAGCAAATAAATAAACAAGCCAATGAGCGGACGGCTGGATAAATGGACGAATGGACAAACTGTTGAAACTGCCAAGCTAAACAATGCTTGGCAATCAAAGCAAAAGAACAACAACAACAACAACAACAACAGCGGCAATTGTGGCAATCATGATTTCAATGACAACCCTGGCAAGCAGTGCAATGTCGATTAACTGTTATTTAGCCAGCGCTTAAAATGGCTGCCAAGCCATTTCCGCTGCGCGTTCGCGAACTGCCAATGAAGTTTACCCGCCCCCTCGCCTTTGTTGTCGATGTTGTTGTTGCTGTTCATCGTTGAGCGCACAGCAAAGTACATGAAAGTACAAATTGACGATTTGTTTGATTTTGGCGCCAAAGGTAAAAATCTGTGCGACGTACGGGCGGCGTCTTGTTGGGCTATAATTTAACGCACGAATGGCTCAGCTAAGAGCTGTAAAAAAAAAAAAAGACATAACTGAAACACTTTTGAGCCCCAAATAAATGCCAACCCTTAAAAGCCCTTAATACAAAGTTGTCTTGCTCTCTTTGTAGTTGTTGTTGCTTGTGCTGCGCCTTATTCAATTTGCTTTGCTAGCCGTTGTCCCTTTGGGTGTCTGGGTCTGCCACAGCTCGGCTTGGCTGTGTTGGGCCAACGTTTATTAAGTAATAAATGCTTTGCAATTCCTAAGGCTTAGCTGAGTGGATTTATTTTCGTGTCCCAAGCTTCCACACCAATTCCAATTCGGCCCCAACTTTGAGAAGAGTAACAGGTGTTGCTGCCGAGGCTCCTCCTGCTGTTGCTGCTCCTGCTACTGCTGCTGCTGCTGCTGCTCCTGCTCCTGCTCCTGCTGCTGACCTGTTTGGTTAACAGCAACAAATGACACAATTTTCTAGCTGCCAGTTTCGTTAGCGACGCTTTAGCAAATGTCAGAATTGTGAGAAATGTAACAACCTTGTGGCAAGCAGCAAACATAAGGCAGCAGGCAGCAGGAGCTAGGAACCAGATACCAGCAGACTCCCCATTGTGGCGTATTTCTTTTGTGGTGTAGAATATTGCGGCAGCTGTCTCTGTTACTTTATTATCTGTGTATGGTGGTCATATTTCATTGCCATCGCTTTCAGCTGGAGGCGCGTGAAACAATGTGCAAATGACAATCTTCAACATTTTACATTGTGCCTGCCCACAAAAATATTTATGCCCAGCAGTTGAGAGTCAATTTGAATTTTATGCGTCGCTGTTGTTGTTTTTGAATGTATGCCGAATTGTGGCTAAATTATGCATGTATGTATCTGTGCAACAGTCGGCCGATTGTTATGCATCTGACTTTGCGTGCATGCAGCGCACGGCACACCTGGCGTATGCGTAATAGATTTCAGGCACATTACGCATACGCCAGTTGAAAATACAATTGAAAAACAAGAGATAAACTAAATTAAATTCTATCAAGCAGAGCTTTAGTCACGGCCAAATAAAAGAGCGTAGAATTGTAATTAATTTCTGGTATCAACTGGCAGGATGTGGCCCAATTATAGCTATAATAATAACAGCCACGGTTGAGATTCGAATGGTTCGACACATTCGTATGCCTTGCATTAATTATAGACAATTATCTTTTGCCTTGGCTTTATGTGTTGCACAAGCCAGTTAGGCTACAAATGCCGCATGTCGCATGACACATTGGCAACAATTAGGCACGACAGTCAGAAGCTAAGCTAATAGTTGCCGGGCAGCATAAACTAAATGCCAACGATATTCATTTAGGCAAAACGAGCAAGTTAATGGGAAGCTTTGCATATGCGCAACCGAAAGGACAGCGCCAATCCCTTGTGGCAGGCAGACCCATCAAATGCCGGGTCGAGCTGCCAGCTGGTAATAATTATGCAAATGTCCGACGAGCAGCCGCAACGCAACCCTTGTCAAGGCGCTCGCAGCGTTTATCATTGTCGAATCGAAGTTTGATTGTGGCCAACAAGGCGCAATACGCAAACACAAATACAAACGCAAAACACCCACACACACATGCACGCAAGGCGTAAATGTGTGTTTAGGCTGTTTATTGTTGCTCTTGACATAAAGTTTATATTTTATTTAATTTAGCTCGCACTCTGTGAGCATGCACCAGAAGCTCATTTTTGCACGAGCGAGTCGACTGCTGAAAGGGCTCTTTAGTTGGCCGCATGCAAATTTAAAATTAATTAAAACTAATAATGTATTTGATGTGTGCTAACTGTAGTATGTCGCCGTCCTGTTGGCCGCTTCCGGTGTGCGAACCGCCAACTGTGGCTAAATTTAAATTAAAGAGCTCCCACTGCAAGCCGTGGCAACGGGGCGCACTCTCGCCAAAGCCTTTGTAAAAGTTTTTATCTGAAACGGAAAGAAACGGGAGACCCTTGAAACCAATGCGCTGTGACAGCGCCTGTTAGAACGGTGACACGCCAGCGAAAGAGATAAGAGTATGCTGGCTAGCTTTAAGTCGACTAGCAGATGCCCTCGTAAACATTAGCGAATGGAAAATATCATCGCTCAATCGCTCAGCTGTCTTTGATAGATTCCATAAATAGAAAAGTCATGAATTATTTAGAGAATATTTAGCCAACTCCTATGCTGCTGCGCCTTCTGCCATGCTTCGCTCTTATTATTTATGCAGCGTGTTTAATTCACAACTCGTATTCCATTTTGGTCTCAAATTACTCTCAAATATTCAAAGCTTTGTCCTTGCCACAGCTTCCGGACAGTGGCCCTCGACAAATCATATTTAGCATGGTAATTATTTATCTGTGTACGTCCTGCGTCCAGGACACATTTCAACACTAGAGCAGAGCTCCGGCTAACAGCTCCGCTTGGCATCATTAAAATCATAAATCTAATGGACAAGCAGCTGGCAACTGCAGCTGTACATATATATATATATATATATATATTGCTTGAATTATGGCCGTTCTTATTCTTTTTGCCTTTTCCTTTATTTATTATTTTTCTTTCTTTTTTTTTTTTACTTCAAGATTTTCTTCTCTTAAATTTTGTTGGTGGCTGTTGACAGTTTGTCTGTTGGCAGGAAATGTTTTTTAAATATTAACGTAATTCTGTTGATCCGTTTGGCCTGAAAGGAATGTTTAAGCATAGGTCACTCAGCCCGGTCACATATTTGTATACTTGTATTTTATCGTGTTACCCAGCATAAAGTTGAATCTGAAATGAATTTAAGTAGCTCAGTTTGGTTCAATCAAGTTAAGTTCTGCACATGTTGTTTCACTCGAGCAAGCCTTTATTGAAGTGGCTCGATTCATGTGCAGTTCAAAGTTTAAGCTGATTAACAGATGCCAACTACAAATGCGATCGATGTGGCCTCTAAGCTGTTGTATGCGCAAAGCGGATTTCATAGTGATGATTATTATCTATATCTATATCTATATCTATATCTATATCTATAACCGAAGCTTACTGAGAAAATCCTCAATTAGTCAGCATAGAATTTGTTTTGATTCAATTTAATGAATGAATACGCTTCAAATTTAACTCAGTTTTGCCTGCAATGCCAAATCAAATTCCATTCGGTACACAATTTTCAACTCTAATTAGCTTGAACTGGAAACGCACAACATCAAAGCGTGCAACAATTTGTTGCTTCTTGCTGCTGTCGGCTGCTGCTGCTGTTGCTGCTGCTGTTGCTGCTGCTGTTGCTGTTGCTGTACCTTGTGGTTGTGGTTGCCGCACAGGTGGTGTTCGATTGGGCCTTACAGCTAGCTAGCACAGTGAAGGCCAACTGATAAGCATCGGATTAATTAGTTGGGTTATTTGCATAGCCGAGGGCGTACAATCAAAAACATGCGTTCAGCTATTTATTTAGGCCCGGCTCAAGAGTCAAAAATACACACACACACACACACACACATACATTTAGTTATTAAAAAAAAGAAAAGTAAAATGTAATAAACGCGTGACCAAACGAGCCGCCCATCCATCAAGCTGAGTGAAAATTTATGACTATTAAGCTTAGCACTCTTTGGCCAGCCATTGTTTTTGATGTTTGTTGGCTTAAAGGAGCCTGCTTTAATGGCTTATTATGATTATTAATTCATAGCGCGATGGCAATTACAACGAAACTCAACTATTACAGGCAACAAGCTAGCCAGCCTTCAATTCAGCATTAGCAGCAACAGCAGCTGTGTGGCATACAACATGACGTCGTCTGTTGGCTACACCAATATAACATGCCAAAAGAGCCGCAGAATGTAGGCGCCATCTCTGTGTGTGTGTGTGTGTGTGTGTGTGTGGGAGTGTCGTGTGTGTGTGTGAGTGTGTGTTTCTGTGGTTTGAGCAGGTGTGCACACTATGATTGCCCCGAGAAGCATGCAACATGTTTTAACTCAGCAAAAGCCACTCGCCACTCGCCACTCGACACTCGACTGGGACTTGTGGTGGAGCGCATATATTTATATGTATATACATATATATATATATATATATATATATATATATATATGTGTATGTGTATGTGTGTGTGTGTGTGTGTGTGTGTGTGTGTACATTTTTGTGGTTCTGGCTGCTTGACGTTTGTTGATTTTGTAGTACTAATAAAATACACGCGCCCAGCGTCAGCACCAACGCTTGAATGCAGATAAAAAATATAATTAAAAATTGTTGTTGCTGTTGCTGTTGTTGTTGTTGTTGTTGCTGCTATATGTGTTGCTGCATAATTTGCACAAGGGTAGAAAATGCTGTTTGGCTTTTTATGCCCACTGCGTGACTGCTACGCTGATACATGTATTAACAATATACCACATATGCTGTGGTTCAACTCCCACTCACTCTCACTGCTTTCTCTCTCTCTCTCTCTCTCCCTCTCTCTCTCTCTCTCTCTCTCTCTCCCTCTCTCTCTCTCTCTCTCTTCCTTTCTTTCACTTTCCATGTGTGTGTTTTATGACTTTGCTATAAAGTTAATGCAAAATTTTGGTTTAGATTTGCATGTCGAAAGCGTCCCTCGCATTGCTTTGCCTACATATAACTACATATTTAAGATGGGTTTTCAGACCAAAAACTAGCTGCAGCTGGATTAAATAACTTTTGTTTTCAAATAATTTTTTTCTTCTTCTCTTTAATGGCCCACAGGGACATTGCTACCCTGTAAAACTTTATTGTTTTGTTTTGTCAGATAGATCAACTTTTATTTTAACTAAAATTTAGTTATACGTTTTATCCTCTGGATTTGGCAGAAAAAAAAATATGAAAATATTGCCAAATCTTGCTTGATGAAGCTGAGCATTCAAACTTCATTATCTGCATATTCGTATAATGAAGTTGAGCATTTTTGATAATGAAGCTGAGCACTCAAACTTAGTTATGCGAAATACGTTATGTGATAATGATGAATGGATTAAACTGAATTTCATATGACATATTTATATTTTGTATGACAATATTGATAAGACAATAACATTTGTAATTTCAAGATCAAGAAGTAATCAATCTTCTCAATAATTATATGTTTATCTGGAGAAATGAATAATATAATGAATCCATGATTCTGTTTCATGCAAAACCACGACTCAATACTCAATATTCACTTAGCTCAGCTGCACTTTAATAGATTGAAAGGATATTTAGTTGACATTTGCTTTTCGCATACATTGATTGGAATTTGGTACAATTTTAATACACATTCAATTGCCTGACTAAACCAGCACAGCACAAAAATCAACCATTTGCTAAATTGCGTAATTTGTTTTTATCCAATTTGTCAACTGCTAACTAAACTAACTGTAATCATCATTTAATTTTGCATTCGACAATCAAAAATGTTTTTGATATCCGTTACGAAATTTAATACGAAACTAATACATTTTTATTGACTAATAACAAACTATTTGTGTGTTCTTTTTTCTTTGTCTCTTTTCATCAATAACCACTTTTGTGCTGTTGTTTTCATACTCACACACACACACACACACACACACACACACCTATACACACTCACACACACACATATACACATCATATGTGCTGTCAACTTTTTGCTATTGCTCTATCGCTCGTTCTATTTAACCACCACCACAAACTAACACCAACGCAACCACCACCACCAACAAAATGTTTTTTTTTTTTAAACTCATTTTGTAATGTGTTTTTAATTATCCAACTAACTTTTAACTAACAATTTAACTAAAATAACGTTTGTGCGTAATTTTGTTATGTCCCGTTTCGTGGCCCGCAACCAAACCACAATTACAACAACAAACATTACCAACAAACCTCAACATAACATTAACAACAACACCAACATCATTATGAACACCACCAACAACAACAACAATAAAAATAACAACAACAACAACAGGCTCTTGCGCGCTGAATTGTATGCGCTGAGATGCAAGGTCGTTGGTGGAGCAGAAGCGCAGTCACAGCAAATGCCACTCGATGCCACACAACAACAACAACAACAACAACAACAACAACAACTTGACCCTCACCAACAACAGCAAACAATGCTCGAACAACAACAGCTTGAACACAACAACCACAAAAATCTACACAACGACTCGAGTCGCCACTGTGCCCGCTGCACCACCGAACTGGGCCGCATCACCAACCGCGGCGCTCCCTGTCGCGTCTGCAAACTGCGCGTGTGCAAAGCCTGTCGAGTCCATCACGCATTGGACTGGGTGTGCGTTGTGTGCCACAAGCAACTGTAAGTCTCTATCTCTCTCTCTCACACTTTCTCTCTCTCTCTTTCTCTCTCTCTGTCTCTCTCGTTCTTTCATTCTGCCTCTCTCTTTCTGTGCTTCTCTGTCTATATGTCACACTCATCCAAACTAAATACTCTAAACTCTATGTTCTACACACGCACACTAACTAACAATAATCTATATATGTGTGGTATCTGTGTGTGTGTGTGTGTGTGTGTGTGTGTGTTTGTGTATAACTCTATGTGTGTCTGTCTGATGCTCCCAGAGGTTTATCTCTTGACCTTGATATTTTGACGTTTATTTCCACATATATATTCACATGCTTAACAATTGTGTTGCAAATGCCCTGAAAACTATGCTATACAAAATTATGAGTTTATTTTATTTATTTATTATTTTGTTTCTCTGTTTATTTTTGAAGTCATATGAGTTGATTGAATTTAAAATATTTATATATGCTTTTTTTGTAAATTTATGTTGCTCGCAGTTGCATTGTTAAATAAGTCATAAATAATACAAATTTAAATTGTTTACAAAAATAATAATAATAAATTGCTCTGGCTTTAATGGCTAACAGAAATCGTCAAGGATTATAACAGTTACAGAGTATAAACTATCAGATATACCAGCTCAGGGGTATCCAGACTTTTTATTTTCATTGCAAATACGTGAAGCTAACTGTGACGCTTCATTGTTGCAATCGAATTGTGTGCGGTTCGTTCCGAAGCTGTCACATGATGCGTACAAAGATAAAATTCCATAAAATGGCTTTGCATGCGGACACCCAAGTTGTTGGCAAAGGGCTCAGCGATAGCCCCACTCACAGACAGCTGATGCGATGCATAATTTATGAGGCGACCTTTTGTGACATTTCAGCTGTATTTTTGACTGTTTGCAACTCGAAAACTGCTGCTGCTGCTGCTGCTGCTGCTGTCTGCGTCTATTTGCGCAAGGGTCTGCATATTGTTTTCATTCACTTTCATTTTACATGTTGCGATTGCATTGCATTTTTGATCACTTTGTAATCAAATGCGGCATTTAGAATGCCTTTGTTTCACGTTCGGCTGACAACAAAATTTGATATTCAATTTTCATTCGGTCGTATGGCTTGCATCAATGTTGCAACTCTTGCGTGCTGCAATAAAACTTCTCTCCTTTGTTGCATCAATGTCAATTTTCAATTTTTAATTTCCTGCCTTGACAGCACTGTAAGCTTAAGCTCTTTGGCTAGCGCTAGCGTTACATAATAATTAGGAAAATATATTCAAACGTTCATGAAAAACTAATGAAGAGATGAGAGAACTAACTGAAATGATTTTAAGATTTTAGTCAAGCAGTTTAAATTTCTATTCAAGAGTCTTGCCTTTGACTATCAAATGAAACAATATGCTTTAATATATCTATCTCTACAAGACATTAGTTGATTCCAGCTAACTTTTATTCTATTAACTCATTCAGCAAGAAAATTTAAGTATTTTCACTTGGGACACAGTTAAACTTTATTTTAACATTTCCAACTTAAATGCCTGGGGTATATGTATTTTTAATAATTTATTTCATTTGCCTTGAAATATTGTTAAAGCATGATATTAACTTCACTTCGTGGTAAAAGTAATTTTTTCAATTAAAATTTAATGTAGCAATAATTAAATGAAAACAAAAAACAGTTAGCCCGCCAGCTAAATTAGTTGTAAATAAAATTAGATGCTCGTTTTCTTTTTTTTTTTTTTTTTGTAATGTAAACATTGATAATTTTTGCAAAAATATTTATAAACTAAAGTGCCTTGAGCTTGTTATAATTAATTAATTATATTCATGGCCAACACTAAATTAAAATATTGAAATTTGTTGATTTGTGGGCGACATTAAATGATGATTAGTTTCGAGCATCTTTAATGAAGTTTTACTAAAAAGAAAAAATCATAAAATAAATAGAAATAAATATTACACATACGCCCTGTTGCGCAGAGTTCAACACTTGTTAAGTAAGGAAAACAATTGTAGTGTAGAAATGAGTGTTGAAGTCTGTGCGAGTTGATGATGATGTTGATGCTGCCAAACGACCCACACGCTCCCAGAGTTCAGTGTTAATTGCCAAGCCCCGAAAAAAGTCGTTAAAACAACAGCAAAATAAACAAGGCCAGACGCAAGACTCTGAACTAATTAAATGTTGGCCAACGCAGCATCAGCAGCTGCAGGGCAACTAGTATGTAAATTTTTGGAGCTCAGCTCCGTGCTGAGAATTCGCCAAGATGCTGGCAACGCCCACAGGTGTCAGCCAGATTGACGCCTCCCAAATGGCAGCCAGCTGTCAACGCAGCCCGCAATTGCAGCTGCTGTGCGCCGAGATGTGCACCACGCCCCCATTCGTTTTGACGAAGGCGTTGCCCAGGCACACATATCGCATGCTTTACTATATACGTGCTTATATAATATATATATATATATGTATATGTATGTCTATATATTGATAGCTCTGGCCATGTCAGTGGCTGCGTCTTTGATTGGAATTTGTTCATAAAGTCTGAGGAGAAAAAAACGCCTGACAGTCTCGAAGTGGCTGCGCCCTCAGTGGAGACGCCTCCAGAGCAGCCACCCGCCTTGTGTAGTCATTACGGTGTTGCGTCATGTTACTGTCTTGTTCAATGTTATACCCTATACTGAACTCTGCTAAAGGGTATATCACTTCTGCATGACAAAAGGAAGGGTTTATATGAAATTTAACTCTTCATTCTAAATGGATTCAATCTACTATTGATCGTCCTCTTCACACTCTACATTTTATAAATTAAGCTAAGGTATTTTAAAGTCAGGCACGCGTCTGTGCTTCATTGCTGCTTTATTTTAGCAACTTTTGTTGTTGCTTTTGCCAGACACTCAGCCAGTTTGTTGACTGTGGCTGACAGAGGCAGACGTACAAACAGTGTGCGATGTTAACGGATGTATTTTGGTTTTTTAAATGGAATTGGTCTCTTGGTTGTTGCTCTTGCAGGGAGTTACAAGCTGCCAGCGGTGAGTGGCTGAAGGAAGCCTACGCATCCTGCGAGGCTGTCGATCATCTTAGCACCAGCGACGTGCTACGGAAAAGCATACGTCGTTCTTGGACCATCTCAAGTAAGTTCGTGACATTGAGCTCAATAAGCTGCTACGTCTTGGTTTTCTATTAACCATGCCCATTTACAGATCCCGAGGACGATCCGAATAATCCGAATGCCCAGCAGCCCGTCACCGACAACCTGTATCCACAGCAGCAGCACTTGATTGAGGCCCAATCGGCAGGCAGTTACCCGACATTGCATCAGCATACGCTGCATCATCAGATGCACCACCAGCAGCAGCAGCAGCAGCAACATCAGCAGCAGCAGCAGCAACTGCCTCTGCAGCAGCAGCAACATCAGCATCAGACGCCCCCACAGCCGCGCCAGGCGCACATCATCAATTATAATAGCGGCACTGCCACGCCCATCACTGGAAGCAAGTGGCAGCTGGGGCGTCGCGTCCTACGACAATCCACACTACCCAGCACATTGAATAACGATCCGAATCTAAGCGGCAGCGGAGCCAATTTGGCCAACTACAACTCGGCCAATTTGACCGCGCCCACCTCGCCCCACCAGATACAGAAGAGTCCGCTCTATCCGACCGCCTACAACAGCGACGACATCATCCACATGAATATCGCACCCGACTGCGACAACTACAGCCAGATCCAGATACAGCAGCAGCAACCGCAACTGGAGGTGGCTGCGAGTCCACCCACGCACAGTCACCGTCTGCAGGTGCGCCGTCAGTCGACGCTGCCGGCGAATCCATGCCAGCCGCCGCCGCCCAACATCTACATGTCCACCTCGCCGAATCGAGTCTATAGCCGTTCGCCGGAACGGTCGCCCGGCGAGCAGCGTTATCCGCCGTTCACGCGACAGACATCGTTCCCGGAGCCGCCGAGCAACAACTACCATCGCACCAAGCTGCTGCCGAACACAGCCAATCTGACAGCTCCGACCAACCAGTCCGCGTCAGTCGTCACAGGGACAGCTGCGCCGCCCCTGAACTACGAGTCGCAGGCATCGAGCATGGCCAGCGATGAGATGGATTACAGTCAGACATTTGGTAAGCCGCGTATGATGCGCCAGGCCACCTTACCCAATCCCGATCAGCATGTCAAGCTGCTGCCCACATCGCCGCCAAAGCGTCAAACATCGCCGCAGTTCCGACGTTCGCCGGAATTCACGCGACAGCAGACGTTGCCAAATCCGGAAGCGTTCAACAGCGGCAACACGCTAACTGTGCACCAGACACCACCGGCTAAATTCATGCCAATCTCGCCGAGAGCTAAACAGAATTTCCTGTTTCCCAGCGTGCAGAATCCGCGCCAGTTTCTATCACAGCAGAACGTGCCCACTGTGGGCGGCGTCGACCTCGGCAGTGGTGGCAGCGTGGCCAGCGGCGCCGGCGAGCAGTACTCGAGCAGCCAGAGCGTCAATATACACCACTCGCGCGATCCGCACTCCAAGATGATCAAGGTGCGGAGTCACAGCAACGAGGAGTACTCGAACAGTACCAAGTCCCACGTGGAGAGTCGGCGTCTGCTACCGGAAATTCCCACGACGCAGCGGTCACAGAGTCGCTCGCCGAGCCGCCTGGTGCGACAAGACTGCCTCAAGGAGCAGGAGCATGGCTCACGCACCTTTGGCGAGGCTAAGCAACAGTTCTGTCAGTTTCCCGATGTCAGCGAGGAGCTAGAAACCCGACCAGAGTACGTGGACTATTTTGGCAACAGCGCCACCAGCTTCCTGGAGTCCGATGAGGTGCAGTACGAGAAGAACTACAATGCTGGCTTCAGCAGCGAGCCGCGCATCATCTATAACGATGGCGCGGACGATGCCGCCTACAAGCCAACGCACCCGCGGCCTATATACGGCTCCGAGAATGTGGTGACAGGCGGTGATGGCGGCTACGGCGCCGGGGCTCCCATGCCCGGCTTCTACTCAGACATGCATACGGCGCACAGCGGTGCAGTGCTGCCACGCACTCCACTCATGCACAATCGCATGCGACGGCGACAGTCGAGGGAGCTGCCCCAGCCGCAGGAGGAATACACAGCGGGATTAACCGAAGCTGCGGCAGCTGCAGCAACTGCTGCGACGGTAGCTGCCCCAACTATTGCGAGTGCGGCAGTTGGTGCCGTAGCACTCGCTGTGGATAGCAGCGCAGATCGTCGAAAGCCGGAGCAAATGCGTTCCGTGTCAGAGGATTCTGGTGCCAAAACAGCGCCGAAGCCCGTTACACGTCGCTCCTTTTCCCATCCGGAAAAGGACTCAACGGTAGGTGGATAAAATTTGCCTTTGTGGAATTAGCGTGCTATTAATTAATTTCAACTTTTCGTAGCCACCAAAGAAAACGGAAGCCTCAAAAATACCAAGTCCGCGACCCCTGGCCGATATACTAGATAAGACGCGCGGTGGCGCCACGAAGATACCGCTGGCCCGTCGCCGCAACAGTCGCGGCGAGGAGGGTAAGTGGAAGCTAACGATTTCTAGTAGTTGCTTTGTGCATTCGCACAGCACAGCAGTAGAAACCTGTAGCTAGCTAGTTAGCCGTAGTTAGTTGCAATCACCCGATTTATTAAATTTGTGCACCCTCCCCTCCCCGTTGACACATTAACATTATACAGGTAGAGTACCACAGCATCACTACTCCTTCCATGAACTGCTTAAGCACCAGAACTCTGACTTATCCAATCGCATGAAAAAAACGACAATTCCCGTTAACACAGTCCCAGCCAAGGAGGATGAACCAGCCGTAACCAAGGCGACTGACAAAGACCCCAGCGCGACCAACAATGAGGCCAATGACACAGCAGGTGCCGCAGCAGTAAGTGTGCCCCAGCCCATCCATTTCCCCCTACACTCAGAGCAATACAATTGATGTTTAAACCCCCTTCCAGCACACCAGCACTCTGGGTGAGCAGGAGCTCCAGAATGCAGTGGAAGCGGCTGCCGTTGTCTTCAAGAAGGTGGTGCTGCAACGACGCAAGGAGAAGGAAAAGGAGAAGGCCGCCGAAGAAGGTGAGTGCTAATGACCAGCTTCTCCAGTAACTATTATTAAATTATGTAGTTTGTGTGTGTCTGGTACTTCTAACGGTGTCGGTCTAAGTGTTTGTGTGTGTGTGTGTGTAACTGCTTGTCGCATAATTTGCTCGGTGCTGGTGACCTGTGTCTAACCCAAGTTTTCGCCGGGTTTCACTTTACGTCTAATTTTACGCACAAATTAATTATGTAGCGCGGTGAGCGGCTATGTGGAAAGTCCTGCACTTGATGTGGGTCATTACTGCCTTTATCACTCACTTTTATCCGCTCATTGGCTTGGTGCGTGCTTCTCTAAATAGTTGGGTGTAATTACATATATAAGAAATTTACAATTTTTGCAAAAAAAAAAAACAAAAAAAACTAGGAAATATTTGCAATGGGCTGCTTAAATTTTTATGATATGGTTGAAAATAGAAAATATTTACAAATTCAACATAGAGAAACTGCATCGAAATAATAATGCTCGTTGTTGCAAGCGAATTTCTGTTGCTGCCTAAAAGTATGCAACGTTTTTTTTCAACTTGAATAATATCTACATATTCAAAATGTTTTCATTGCAACAATGTTATTTTTATGCAGAATATTTCTATGTTTTAAGTACTCATATTTTAGAGCAATTCAATTCATACACAAGAAGTTTGTAACTAAATTATGGAAATGATAATACAGATACAACTACACTAAAGCCGGGAAGAATTCGCATGAACTTCATGGCCTGGTATTAAGATCTACTATACGATTTTTTTATTCTCTCTCTCGCTCCATATTGAAAAATATACGCAAATAGCTTTTAAAATGAAACAATACAAATAAAAATACTTTTTTATTTTTATTTATATTTTATTTAAGCGTTGGAATCTTACAATCCAACTGTAGTAGATTAACAACAAATAAGAGACTCAAATATAAACCTACACAGGAGGATTTATGGCTAATCCAATTATCAGTATTTAAAATTAATTGATATTTTTGGCAAATCCCAAGCGTTTTCGTCGCCTTAGTAATAAAATTACTAAACAAAAATTTTTATAATTTTGATCATAATCCTCAACTCAAATAATAATCAAGCTTATAATTTATGAAAATATTAGCATAAGTGAAATATGAATTATTAAAGCATTTGATTAATTTAAATGCGAAAATTGTACTGAAAAACACATTTTCAATTTTGCTGAGTGTAGCATGGCAGACCTGGAAATGGCAGAGAATTCATAAATTGCCCACAACTAAAATTCGCAGGATTCACACACACACACACATGTGCGTGTGTGCGTGTGTATTTTTGAACAATAGAAGCATTTCTTTTTTGGGCCGCAACGCTTTTGGCGTCCTTTGTTTTGTTTTAATTTGCTGTTTGTTTGCGATTCACGGGTCGGAACGATGTGTTCCCGAATTTATTCGAGAACTACAATCAGGATATTGTCGCTGAAACGAACACGTTCGCTTTGCCCATTCTTGGGGCTAGCTGTCAAAAGTGTACCGTTAATCTTATTGCGTTCACCTGTGTGTGGGTGGATGGATGCCTTGTTGAGTGCCGATAATGGGGGAGCGAAGGCAGCAATAGGCAGAGAATCGTTGAGTGAGCGGAAACCACTTTTCAAAACGAGCCAAAGCGAACGTTGGCCAAATATTTGCTTTGTGTCTGCCACAGGCTTGTGCAACATGCATGCATTTCCCGGCATATTGTTTGCGCAAACACAATAAAGCCATCGCATGAGCTAGAGGATGCTGCCTTAAAAGCATTTTGCCAAATCTACCATAGACATGTCTCAGCTCGAGCCTTAAAGATGGAAACACAACACAAATACTTAGGGCCCCATTTCGAAGGCTCCGACTACAGAAAGTCGAAGACAAACATAGGCACTTGGCAAACTATGTGAAATGGCTAAAAGGAAAAGTCAAACATGTTAAGCATTTCCTTAGGATTAATATAAATATTGCCTTGGCTGCGAAATAGGAGCCATTAAATAAAAGGAACTGCCTTTCACACAGATAAGGATAGACAATCAATCATTTAGTGCGGTTTGCTGATGAAACGTTCATACTGAGGTGTTTAACGATGCTTTCTTAGTAATCAAATACTCTTTTAGATTGTTGCTCATTATAACCCATATTAAATGAAATTTTTTAATTAATTAATTGAACGAAAACTGGCTTGGAGCAGATAAAAAAAATGTATATACATACCATAATATACAAATTACAAATATATTTACATACACATAATACATTTTAGTATCTAATGGTGTTAGACATAAGAAACATATCAATAAAATACCATATAAATAATCAAATATTTTAATGCTTAAAAGTAAAAGTAAATAACAAGAATCTTTACGCATATAATAATCTAACCTAATATTAAACATAGTCTGCCAACCAAGTAACCCACACTTACATCTGTGGTGGTGGTGGCGACGGTGTTATTGTCGGTGGTGGTGGTGGTGCATTAGTAACCCGTGCTAAAACCATTTAAAATGCTAACATGAAACCCGTATTTCACCTGTATAAAACCAGTATTTTCCATTGTCATTCTGTGGTGTTGGTCAACGTTGAACCAATTGCGTCGAGAGTCGAAAGAAAAAACAACAAAAAAAAAACCCACCCTATTAATTTGCAGGCTTGCAGCTGGCAGCTGGCGCTTCCGGTGACAGCAACGGCGATGCCATGGAAACCTCGTCGTCATCGGAGTTGGAGTTCAGGTGCAGCACGGCGGGCACGTCGGGTCAGTCGCAGTACAGTGTCGAAGCGGATGAGTTCAAGCTTGTATTTCTAAACTCGGACTCGTCATCGTCATGCAAAGAGGAGGAAGAGGAGGAGGAGGAGGAGGACGACAACGATACGGATACCGCCTCCAGTTCATCCTGCACGTCCACGCACCACTGCCACAGCATTGTGAGCAACGTAGAGGACTGCGACTGGGATTACTTTGAGCCATCGATGATTGCAGCCACCACAACCACAACGACAACAATGATTGCCTACGCCGGCTCAATGACGTCCACAACGCCAACGCCACCGCCACGCCTACGCCGTCGCTCCAGCGACAGCGACTCACCCTTGCTGCAGCGCCGGCAGCAGCTACTACGCAGCTACTGCTCCAAGATACGCGAGAGCGACACTGGCACCGACGAGGAGTTGCACATGCATGCCGAGAGCAGCTCCCAGACCAGCTCCGATCAGAATCAGACACCGCCGACGCCCTCACTGCCGCTCAGCATGAAGGCGCGCATCAAGACGCGCTTCCTCAAGAGCCACCATCACTACCAGCACCACCACCACAACCATCTGCCCAGTCGATGCAGTGGCTGCAGTGGAGCCACAGCCGCCCAACAGCCCCAATACGTGCCCATACTCGTGCCGGTGCCCATACCCGTGCCAATGGCCGCCTACCACAACTGGCAGCTTGAGCACTCGGGCGCACCGTTGCTCGAGCAGGACGAGCACTTGGCTGCCTCACTGCAGCAGCTATGGCAAGCTGCGGCTGCTGCCTCATCTACACCAAACTCACCGCACCAGCAGCAGCAGCAGCAGCAACAGCAACAACAACAACAACAGCAGCAGCAGCAAGCCGCAGCCGCAGCCGCTGCAGCAGCGGCCATGGTCGCTTATTCGCAGCAATTCGCCGCGGCTAGCAACATGTTTGATGCAACACCACCGGCAACAACTAAAAGCTATCAGCAATTGCCAACAACAACACGTCAATTGGATGGCGGCTTCAAGTCCTCCGCGCCGGAGCTGAGCGCCTCGCTGGGCTCGCTGATGACGCAGTCGCTGTGCTCCACTGCGTCCACGTCTTCATCAACAACGTCCGGCTATGGCACAGCAGGTCGTAGCCTGGAAACATTAGCCGGCTGTCTGTGTTTGGCACAACAACAACATCAGCAGCAGCAGCAGCAGCAGCAGAAACAGCAACAACAACAGCAACAACAACTGGCCAGCCAAATGGCTTTCAAGCCAGCTCCAACAAGTTTAGGTTTAGTATTGCCGCGCACGCCGTCGGGTGAACAACAACAAACGCGACGCTCGCTCTGTGCCGATGCTGATGCCGATGCCGATGCCGATGTTGACGTCGCCGCAACGCCCACAACAGCACTGAGATTGTGTAATGCGAATGATAAAAGAAGCAGCGATTCCGACTGCGACTGCGACTGCGACGCCAGCAAAAGCGTTAAATTTAGCGCACATGTTGATGTTGATAAAAGCGAGGCAATGCCAGCAGCAACATTGACAGTCGAGCTGCCAAATAAATGCCAAAATCTAAACGAGACTGTGCAAAATAACAGACAACTAGCGACAGCAGCAGAACCAGCAACAACAACAGCAACAACGGCAGCACAAGCACCAGACACACAAACGCAAACACTAACAGAAAACACAGAAACAGAAAGACAAACCTACCTGGCGAGTAACAACCACAACGCCGCTGCCGCTGCCGTCGACGACGACGACGACGAAGCAGCGGAGGCAGCAGACGAAACAAATATACATAAAAATCAAGTACCAGCAACAACAACAACAAAAACTACAACTACAAGAAGCGGAGCCACATTGAGTGCGGCAACTCCTGCGGTAATAACTCGTTTCAGCGACGGCCAAGTTGCAGTCGAAAATGTTGAGATTGTTGCCGTCGTTGCGCCTAGAGAGCAACAATTGCAGCAGCAACAGCAGCCACTAAAGTCGCAACTAGCAAAGAATTTGAGCAGCTGCTCAAAGTTGTCCTCGCATCGGTTTATCAATACAAATCCCACAAATATGTCCGAGAACGAGCCAAGTGAGTCGGCGGCATTTGGCTATTTGCGCAGCGAAAGCTACGCCGCCAACAGCAGCAACAGCAACAGCAGCAGCAGCAGCAACAGTGAAGCTGAAGATGAGCGCAGCCCACGCAAATTGGTTGAGCGCAGCTATGATGTTGCTTTAGCCATGCAAGCAGAGGCGGAGGAGGAGCTGCAGCTGGAGCCACAGGCGGCAGCAATGCCCATGCAAATGGTGCACCACAGCACCACCGACGGCAGCAGTAGCAGCAGCAGCAGTAGCAGCAGTAATTCCAGCAGCAACAGCAGCTCCAGCTCCGAGTCATGCGACTCGGATGACACAGGCACCGTGGCAGATCGGCGACCCAAGCGTAGACGCTTCAACAAGGTGTTTGTGGTCAACCGACAGGTGGGCCATGCGGCACGTGTCAGACGCAGCTCATCCACTGAGGGCGATTCGTTGTCCTCCTCGGATGCGAATCTTGAAGATTCATCGGATAATGATACAGACACAGAGCGCACCGATTGTGGCATTGTGCTTAACTATGTGAAGGCATTGGCTGAGGAGGAGGCGGGCCCAGAGGAGAAGCAAAAGCCAATTGCAATTGAGGCAGCAGCACGTGATGCCAGCGACGATGATGACGATGATGAAAGTGAACGCCGCATTGCCAACTCAAGCGATGAGCTTGCCAACTGCATTGTTGTTGTCGGCGGCTGCACCGACGACGATGCCAATGCCGGCGGCGTTGTCTTGCATGGGATGCGCGCTCTGCCAGACGTCGCGGAGGAGCAGGAGCCGCAACAACAACAGGAGCAATCAGAGCGCAACATTGATCAGCCATTCGAATTAAGCGCCGTCCTGGCTGCCTGCGATGAGTTGCATAGCATTTCCAACGATGTGAATCGCCTGCTGGCGCTGCACAAGCAGAACTCCCAGTTGGAGCTGAAATTGCAGCGACTGCGACGCGGTGTGGCCGAAATCAATGAGGATCATCTGCTGCCGACGCACAGCACTGCTGCGGCTGCCGCCCCCACACAGCAGAAGCCAAGCGAATGCAGCAATCAAATGCTAAAAGAAGGGTGTTCAGGTAATGCACACAAACAGCAAAAAGGGGATGAGCAGACGGTGAGGGAGAGGGAGAAGGAAGCAGCGCAAACAGCGGCAACCCTCGCGCTGACCAGTTGCCATTCTCTGAAAAGCGTAAATGTAAATTCTAATGACGAAAGCGAAGCAGCGAAACAAAGCGAACCAAGCAACGCTGAGGGTAAACATGTAAACGAAGAAGCAGAGGCGCAAGCACAAGAAGCAGAGACAACAGAGGCAGCGACTCTTGGGTTTTCATGCCAGCAGCAGAGGCCGCAGCAGAGGCAGCAGGTAAAAGCAAACAGCGATAATAAAGTAGCAGGCAAGCAAACAACAACAACAACAACAGCAACGGCAACGACTATCGTCGAGCGAACAGCTGTGCAAACCCAAGCAATGGGAGAGGGAGACGCTGCGGGCGGCGGCATACTCAACGAAGCATGCAAAATAAACGACGATTTGTTGGACTCGTTCAACTCTCACTCTCTCGCCATAACGAGTAAAGCACCTGAAGCACAACAGCAACAACAACAACAACAAGATGAGCAACCACAGCAGGTAGCTGAGAGAGCGACAGCTGCTGAGCATAAAGAGAGAGCGCTACCTGTTGCTCATTTAGCCGATTGCGCAGCCGAAGTGAAGTCGATGTCGGCATTGGAAACGGCAGCGGAGTTAGTCGAAAATGAAATGTTAAACGTTGCGGTTGAAGAGCCAAACGCGCGCCTAACGCTGTATACTAGCAACAACAACAACAATAACAATAACAATAACAATAATAATAGCAGTAGTAGCAACAACAACGTTGGTCATAATGACGGCGATTTCGCAGCACAAAAGACAGAAAGCAGCAACAATGCTGCTCTTGTTGTTGGCCAACATAGCAGCAGCAGCAACAGCAACAGCAACAGTGACGTAGTGAATGTGAATGTGATTGAAGCATCGTCGCGTGTGTATGAAAGTTTTGAAAACGAATACGACAAAATATTTGGCAGTCATCAAGAACTGCAAATCAACAACGAGCCAACTGCAGCTGCAGCAACAGCAACAGCTACAGAGACAACAACAATAACAAGTGCTGCACCCAAGAATTCACTTTCAGCTAAATATCGCAGCTTAGTGATGATTACAAAAGACAATGAAAGCCCATCAGCAGCAGCAGCAGCAGCAGCAACAACAACAGCGAGTAACGACAACGATTATGAAATGGCAACGATTGGCAGCAGCAACAACAGCAACAACTTTGGCCAGAACTTTGGCAATGAGTCACACGCTACGCTGCGCGCCTTAAACAACGACATCGATTTTAGAGTGGAACCATTGACAGTGACGCCAACACCAAGTGAACGGGATTTGTCGCGTGACTCGTACAGTGTGGACTCGCTAAATGAGCCAAGTGTGCGACCGAAGATCATTCTGGACGATGGCCTGGCCGACGATGACTCCTGGGTGGAGGAGCTGAGTCAACGCGGCGATGGCGACGATGATGAGAACTTGAGCAATGCCACGACCACGCCCACAGCAACCGATTCAGAGGATGCGGATGGAGATGGCGAGCTAGGTGGCGGCCGCATCATATACATGGATCGTGAGGAGGAACTACGCGGCTATAATCGTTCGGCCATTGACTTCACGCTGCACACCATTGTAGAGGAGAGCTGTGAGGAGAGCGAAGTGGCCTCCATGCGTGCCGATAACGAAGTGGAGCAGGAAGACGAGGAGGAGGACTTGGCGGAACGTAGACGGATGCGCACGCTGCAGCATCATCATCGACTGAGCGCCTCAGAGCTGGAGAAGTATTTCTTCTTTGGCCTGGGCGATGGCAAGGTGATGAGCTCGATAGACACGCGTGGCGATGACACCGCCTCGGAGGTCAGTTCCGAGTGCTCCGAGAGTCTGGACTCGCTGCCCCATGATGATCAGCTGCTTGATGGCACCAACAGCGCCGCAGACTTGGCATCATCACGCCTAGAAAAGTATTTCCTATCCGGCTTCATGGGCTTCAGTGGCTCCGGCGAGAAGCAGCCAGAGAGCGACGAGAGTGGCGGCAGCGTTGGCAGCGACAGCGAGGGGCATCCCAGCCCCAGCCAGAGGCGCAAGCGGCTGGTGCGTGCACGAGGCACGCCTCGCAGCCACAACTCCTCGCTGGATAACCTGCTGCTGCCAGAGACTGATGCACTGGATGCCACAACAACAGCCGCTGGAGCTGCCGAAGATACCTCCGAGTCAGAGACAGGCTGCGATGACACCGTCGTGCACATGGCGAGCGCAGTGGATCGTGCCTCTGACGGCAGCTCCTCGGACACCATTAAGCGCAAGAAGCAGCTGCGCAAGCGGCACGATTCCCTAGATGAGAAGAAGCTGCACGAGGCGGCAGATGTGTGTGCAACTGGAGCCGTAATCGGAATTGGAGGCGACTCACATGCAAACAATCTAGGCACAGCTCAGGCAAAGAAGCAACAGCATCACAGCCGAGACAGCGGCTTCGTGGGCAGCAACGACGATCTATTGAAGTCTCCCGATTGCGAGCCCTGCAAATCGCCCACGCCAGCTCTGGGCCAGATCAGTGAGGATCGCGAACCGCTGGCCACAGCAGCCACAATCAGTTTGCCCAAGCTAGAGTTGCCCAGCACGAGTGCTGGAGCTGCCGGCAACGCGGCACGACGAATCACATTACAGCCACCGGCAGTGGGTGGAGCTAGTAGTTCCATTTTAGTGCGAAAGGATAGCTTCAACAATTGGAGCTCCGACGAGGAGACCAACCTGATGATGACCAAGATGCGTCAGTTCTTCAAGACGCTGATCGTGGCCACGGCCAATGCACAGCAGAATCAGAGCCAAAGCCAATCCCAGAGCCCGAGTGCTGGCAGCACGCCCAGCTCGGTGCGACGGCTGGCCTGCAAGTCGGCCAAGTCCAGGCCGGCACAGCTGGCCTACTTCGAGAATGAGCTGACACGCCTCATGAAGACCGTGCCGGGCATCAATGATGAGCAGGTGCGCGAGATAGTGGAGTATCTGAGCAGCGAGGATACTTGGTCGGATTCGTATGATTCCTCCGACTACACCAGCTCTGACCTGGAGGGCTCCGAGCACAAGGGACAGCTGAAGGCGCAGATCTCCGCCAGTTGCCAACAGATAATCAACAAATTCGAGGTGGACGAGGAGGGAGTGCGAGGCGATGGCGGATTGCTGGATGAGGCGCATGCGCTGAATGGAGACACGGCATTTGTGTACCAAAAGCTGGTGGCCTCCTTCAGCAAGGTGGCAGTGGGTGAAGCCAGCGAAGCAGCGCCTAATGGCAATGCCAAGCCCGTGGAGCCAGACGAGGATCGATTGTCCACAACGAGCGCGGAGCAGCGTTCGCCGCAACTGTTTGCCAAGGTCATGCAGCATATAGGAACCCGCCTGGTGGCCCTGATGCACGAGGTGAGCAGCGGCACGGAGACGCCCATGTCCACGCGACACAGTCGCCGGGCGCAGGCCAAGATCTCGGCCACAACAACGGAGGATGAGGAGGACGAGGTGGAGCAGCAGTTACAGCTGAAGGCGTTGCCGCTAAAGCAGCTTAAGCTGCGCAGCCGTTCGCATGATTTGCTGCTGGATGGCGGCATCAACTCTGGACAGAATTCCCAGCTCCATGGACACACGCCCGCCAATGCGACGGGTCAGCAGCAGGCAGGAGCTACGGGCACCGGGGCCGGCGACAATGCCGGAGAGGAATGCGGCGTGGCCAGCGATTATGAGCGCTTCTCGTGGCGCGGAAGTTTTGAGTCGGCATTACTGGCTAATGGCGACTCCAGAACAAGGCTCAGCCAGCTGAGCCAGCTAGACAGGGACAACTCGTCGTCTGCGTCCGCTTTGGCTGTGGCAAAGCGCCGATCTGCAGGCGACCTGCTGTTCAGCCAGCACCAGCAGAGCCTTAGCCGCGAGCAGCTGGATCGCGTGCGCTCCTGCGGCAGCATTGGCGGCGGCGATGCCCACCATCATCAGCTGGAGGCATCGCCCGCCAAGCCTTGGCTATCGTCGGCCAGCTCCTGCGCCGATTCCGCCAAGGATGTGCGCCGTTCCAGTGTGCCCGATGCCATCTACGAGACGGATTCCAGCGACGAGGGGCAATCGGCACAGTTCACCGCCAATCGCTCCACCTTGCCGCGCAGCCTAACAGGCAGCGTGCCAGTGGCTAGCACCAATTCGCTGCCGCGCCTGCCCACCAGCTCGGTGGCTTCGGTGGGTGCGGCTTTTACGAGCACGCCCACCACCAAGTCGCAGAACGCGCTCAACTATACGCCCTCGTCCACGGGCAGCGCCAAGAGTGCTCGTTACCGCTCGCCGGGATTGGCAGCACGTGCAGCAGCCGCCAATAGCAGCGGTGCTGGAGTTGGCTCCGCCAGCTCCTCCAGCAGCTGTGGCAAGAAACTCGGCGGCGGTCTGCAGCAGTTCCTCTATTCCAAGCGTGATGCACGCAAACGCCTAAACATGTCAGCGGGTGAGTTTACCAAAGTCTACGCCAAACTATCTGACAGATACAATATACACACACACACACATACACATACACATAGACATAGAAAAGGGTCACATACAGGGTTCAAGTGCTGCAAATGCTTAGCATTTTTCAGATGTTTACCTTTTTACATAGCGATTAGCCTCCAAGTGCTGCCATGCCTGAAATGCCAACGAGGCGCCACATTTGCACACGTTCAGCATAGAAAATTCCTCTTCAGGGAAAGAGCTTTACCAATGACAAATTGACTTATTCGAGCAGAGTTCACAAACTACTACAGAAGGGGGAAAGCTCCGTTGTCAATATCACGAACTCTGTTCCGTTTACTCAATGTGAAATATAACTCGAATTTGTTTAAGCTGAGCTGAGCGAAGACTGAGTAAATAGAGTTGTATGCGATTCTAGCCTCTTCTTGGAAAGTGCAAACTATGAACACCGAATGTGATCGCGATATTACGAAAATATATGCGAAGCAACTGTATATATTTTATATAGTTCTGCTGAATATCTGCTGAATTTATGTATACAGATATACAAATAAAAAAAATTACTTTTGACTGCCCAACAGCAAATGCTTGAATGCATTTCAATTCCAAGGTCTTACTGAGCTGAGACTCTTTTTAAAATATATCTATTATTAATAATATAGAATATATTTTATATATTAGAATATATTTTATATATAATTCTTAAATATTATTCTGCATATTAATAACTAAATCATAAAGCTGTTATAATATTATGATATATTTTCTAGATAAAGTCTTGTGACATTTGTAGCTAAGCACTCCATTAGAACTCTATTGGAATTTATGACTAACTCCAATTAAAATGAATGTTGATTTGTCTATTTTTCATATATAAATAAGAAATATAGATTAATATAGTAGTAAGTAGTAATATATATCGAATATTTTCACTTTGGTAAATTTGATATGTATTGTGAATATTTGTAGCAGTCAGTGTGTCAATCTAGGCAATCAAATCATTTTATTTAATTTTTTTTAAGTGGCTAACAGAGAGTTTGTAAGCCACAACTATCTTTGTCTGGCCACGTTAAACACCTCATTGTTATTTGCGTGCTTTAGGCCTTGATTCGTTGGCATTTTTGCTCTTCGCCGAAATAGAATAGAATTTCATGTGGTTTTTCTTATTTTATTTTGGCTAACTATAGCTGTAGGCTCGCGGCACTTTTGTCCAAAATCAACTCAATCAAGGTCAATTAACTGTATCCATATTAAGCGCTATGCTCTTTGGCAGTCAGCCAGCCAAAGTTAAAGCGCTTTTCGCACAGCGCCAACTGTTGCTGATGCCAGTTCCGCTTGTTGGGGGCGTATATGTTGTTGGTCTCGTTGCTGTTGCCGTTGCTTGTTTTACCTATTTATTAGTTGGCCACAAATAAAGCTGTTTTGCGGCTTGGTCAATGAAACTCGAACTTGTACTCCAGCCCGAACCTTGTGTCAGGCACGCAGCAGGCGGGGCTTTGAACTCTGCTTCAATTGTTAGCAGCGCTAGGGATGGGCGCGTGAGCGCCTTGCCACACAGACAATACACAGCCGTATTGAATAATTATGCTAAGTGTTTTAAATACACCAGAAACTAATTGAAATTCCCTACATAAATTACGCAACTAAAGAATTCTGCAGAATTCGACGAGCTTATGAATCGTAATTGAATTTCCGACAAATTCATTTTTCTGCCGTTTTCATTTTCGAGTACGAGTTTATGGCTCTTGTGCCATGTTTACTTGACGCAGCTGTAACAGCAAGCCTCACATTTATAAATAGCACACAAAGCCACAGATTATATCTTACAGCGTCTCAGTTGCGGCAAATGGAGATAAGCCGATGAACTACAAACCTTTTAATAGTAAATCAGATTTGTTGCTAGCTGGATGGCTTAGTCCCGCTTAGTGCGCCTTTAATAACTCTAGCTTGCTTGCACCAGCTGTCGTGGCATTTATTTACAAAATAATCGCCACGCGTGTCACGCGCTCATCTCTAATGTAAATAAACTATTCCGACTGATGCTTGGACTGTTTTGTTTTGTTGTTTAAACAGTTTTGTGTAACCAAATCATTTTGATTGTTGTTGCTGCTGCTTTTTTGGCAATATTACCTGAAAATGAATACAATTTTACGCTTGGCCAGTGGTTCAATGGATCTGCAGCTGGAGCTAAAACCGAAACTGAAGTCCACTCAATGTCTGCGTACAATATCATTTAAGCTCTTGACGTTGATAAAGTGTTTTGGCTGCTTATTTCCTGTTTGCTATGCGATTATTTGTTGTTGCTGTTGTTTTTTTTTTTTTTTTTGCATACAATAATTAATGTTTTTGAACCCGCGTTGACACCAACAGCCAACTGCCAAACAAGCAACAGAATTTCGAGTGGGTTTCGTGCTTGGCTGACTGTGCACCACTGTGCACCACTGTGCACCACTGTGCACAGTGCACGGAAGAGTGTTTGGCCATCCGGCATTTTAAATGCAGCGCTTAAAACTATTTGCATACATATTTAAATGGGCAAGTGAAGCATGCCACAAGCCATTTCACACTAATTAAGAGTTTATTGTTGCGGAAATGCGCGAGCAGCACCCTGTATGCGGACACCCTGTGCCGCCGCCGCATGACACACCCGTTATACGTGGCGCTTGTAATCAAATTAACCTTACGAACAGATCAACTATGGCCGTCTCTGTTGCACTTACTGAACGGGAGCATCATCTGGAATCATTTCGTTAATTGCACTTCCATTGGCGCTACGACAGATGCCGACCTCTGCCCGGCAAGAGTTCAATATTTCAATAATTGAATAAAACTTAGATTTGCGTAGAAATTCCCAAGATGTGGTCGAGTTCTCCAGAGTGGAGCTCAGTTATTATGCTACGCTTAACGGCACTTGATCGCGACGCGCTCCATAACCCCAAGCCGCAACCAAAACCGAAACCAAAATCGAAATTGGAATCGAAATCGTATTTTTATTTTATTTTTATTTTCTTTCAAGAAATACCTCTCTGCACTGACTCTATAAGTCTGGAACGTCCGACAATTCACAGTGCCGAAGTGAAAGTGTTTAATTTTGTTGTTTAGTTTATTTTCTCGTTTTCGTTTTTTCTTATATTTATTTAAAGTTGATTTCCAACGCTTTTGGCGCTAGCCCCACTTACGTATGCCGTGCTAGCGGGAATTATGAAAAGTTCCATAAAACACAAAAGTCTAAAATCGAAATGAATTGTCAACAACAACTCGTGACTGCATTCACGAAAATTAATATACACGGCAAGCAACAAATGGCAACAAAATAATATGGCCGTAGAAAACATTCATAATTCCAGACGAAATATTTTTATTTTCGGGGCGTTATGTGACCCAGTTTTCTAGGCTGTGCGCCGTTAGCAAGTCGTTTTTTTTGCTCTGCCAAGCCTTCAATTCTCAGCATTTCATAGCCCAATTATGGCCATTAGCCGACTGCGAGAGGGTATCTAATTGCGGGCACAATTCAAGGCCGAGGCAAGTTCAAGTGCGATTTGCCATAATTTCAATTGAATTAAACCGAGCGAACAACACCTTGAATTCCCACTTCCCACTTGCTGCCCAGCCACAACATATTCGTGCTTCAGATAACACACATTGAAAATTCTAAACCAAATTACGTGTCAAAATTTCCACAGTTGCCCTTCTTTCTATATTTTGATTTATTTTTTGCTCTAGATTGCTTATCGCTTCGCCCAGTTTGTTATCAGAGAGAGCTCATTTCGCGTCTATCTATATAAATGCGACAATTCGAGCAGCTGTTGCCAAATGCAATTAACTTTAGTTTATAAGAGCAGCGAAAACTAGCAAAACAAACGAAACTAAGTCAGGCTGTCATGCTCGACTGCCAGATACCCTGTAATTAATTTTCTCATGACTTTAGGAATATTATCTCATATGTAACTCTATGAACTAATTCCTAGAGATTACTCAATAGACAACGATATTCATCACTCTGCTCAATCTGTATCAGAGCTCATGTTGTATACGGCGTATAATAGCAATTGACCGTCGTCAATTAATGGCCGATCCGTTCAATTGTAAAACTGAGAACGTCTATAATGAGAAAAGTGACGCGCTTAATTGGCAAGCGGGGGAGCAATAAAACTCCCAAAGCTGCCGTCGGCTACAATGAATTTGTGCGTCCCTCCAGATCGAAGCCGCCAACAGCTGGCATTGCGAGTGTGCACAACTATGGCAAAGCCATGAGGCCAGCGGCAACGGGTGTGGAGAACAATCCTGCTGCCGCCCAAATACAATACGCTGCACTCAATCGCTTGCGCAAGAGCAGCAGTCAAGCCCAGGCCACGCCCACTGGCCAGACAAAGCGGCGTTGGCTGCACCTCTGTTGCTGCTGGCGTTGGCGCAGGCGACGGCGACGCCAACGCAGCTACAAGAACTATTGGCGCAGCGGTGCTCGCAGTGGAGCCAACTCGAAGTGGAGCTCGTGGCTGCACTGGGGAAAGTGCTGTGGCCGACGCCGAGGGGGAGTCGGCAGCTATCACTGTGACTCCGAGGAGGAGGAGGACGACATTGATGCCAAGGTCGCAGCCTACATACTCGAGATGAAGCAGCGCGAGGCAGTGGCCAGCAGGCAAAGTGAGCAAATGGCTGAAACAGCCTTTATTCAGGCAGCAGACCAGGCGGCAGCGGCAGCGGCAGCGGCAGCTTGCCTAGTACGCAGCAGCAGTGCCCCAACCCAGCCCCAGCTTCAGCAACAGCTGCAGCCATCCATTGGCCAGGCGCAGATCAAGCGTCGCGCTTGGACCTGGGATGACAGCTTGCGCTCCAACTCGGATCGTTTTCTTGAAACGCTCGAAGAGGATTTGCCAGTCGCTGGAACTGCCACGGCCACTGATGCTGTTGCTGATGCTGACGCTAATGCTGGGATGAGGTTGTCGCTGAATCTGCAACGCCGCACGCCGCTCCATGTGACGTTTCAGAAGGTGCAAGGTAGGCGGCACAGCTTCACCTGCCTGCCCCACCTGCCCGTTGCATGCAACCAACTGACTCGCTCGCTTTCCACTGAATCATTATTTCGTTTACGTTTTCTACTCTCAATCATATCGCGTGTATGTGTGTGTGTGCGTGTGTGTGTGTGTGTGTGCCTGTTGACCGGCTCGTTAATTGTAATTGAGGAAATGTCTCAAATGCCATTTATTTTGTGTATCCACAGAGGAAGCCAAAGCAGCTGCCGACGAGCTCAGCAAATCGCCGGTGATTGGACAACGCAATCCGGATGCCGCCGCCTCCAGTCCGATACAGTCGCGTGCCTCGAGCGAAACATGGCCAGCGCAGTCGGATGAGGACATCGATCGTCTGGTTGCCATGCACCAGAATCGCAGCAGCCTCAGTTCCCTGGGCGTAAGTACCACAGCTAGCATAAGCAAGAGTCCAGTGCAGCTCTTAAACGCCTCGTTCGCACAGGTTCGCTCGGAGTCGATGGCCAGCGTTTATTCGGGCGCCGGCGAGGGTCGCTATGGCACTGTAGTGGTCAAGGGCCAGGTGGAGTTTGGCATGCAGTACAACTATAAGCTGGGCGCCTTGGAGATTCACGTGGTGCGATGCAAGGACTTGGCTGCTGTCGATGCCAAACGCAATCGCAGCGATCCCTATGTCAAGGTGAAACTACTCGAAGCTGTAGCTCTTTAGCCATTTAATAATATTCAAATATTATTTTCCGCACTCTTTGCAGGTTTATTTGTTACCCGATAAGTCGAAGGCTGGCAAACGCAAGACCAAAGTCAAGAAGCATACTCTGAATCCCATCTTCGATGAGACGCTTCGCTTCCACACGTCCATTGCCAGCTTGGAGTCGAAAACATTGTGGCTGACCGTATGGCACTCGGACATGTTTGGTCGCAACGATTTCCTGGGCGAGGTCAGCGTCAATCTGCAGGGTCGTCTCTTCGACAATCCCCAGTCGCAGTGGTATCTGCTGCAGGAGCGCGTAAGTAGACTCATCGTGGCTTTAGTCTTTCCTCAACTCTAATCGATTTGAATCTTCTGTAGAGCGAACCATTTGATGATGTGGCCACCTATCGCGGCGACATTGTTGTGGGTCTGAAATACATTCCGCCAGAGAATCTAAAATCTTCGATATTCTCGCGTGGCTCCAGCCTCACTGGCAGCTCCTCGAATCTGCGCAAGTTTGGAGGCAGCATCAAATCTGTGACTTCCAAGTCCGATCGCAGCGCCAAGGGCGGACAGCTGCATGTGCTGGTCAAGGAGGCCAAGCACTTGAGTCCCATCAAGACCAACGGCACCTGTGATGCCTTCTGCAAGAGGTGAGTGAGGGTGCCACAGAGGAAGATTAACCCAAATTAACTCTCATACTTTGCGCATCCTTTAGCTATCTGCTGCCAGACCGCACGCGCAGCTCGAAGCAGAAGACGCCGGTGGTGAAGCGCACTCTGCATCCCAGCTGGAATTATACGTTTGTCTATGAGGATGTCTCCCTTAAGGATTTGTCGGAGCGTGCTCTGGAGCTGACCGTCTGGGATCACGATCGTCTGGCCAGCAATGAGTTTGTGGGCGGCATACGCTTCTCCACGGGCACAGGTAAGTGTTATCACATGAATAAACAGATTATATAACTAAATATATCAATATTTATTCATTATCTACTTCTACTCTCAACAGGTCGCAGCTATGGGCGCCAAGTGGATTGGATGGATGCTACCGGCAAGGAGGTATCTCTGTGGCAGAATATGCTAGACCGTCCCAACTTCTGGGTTGAAGGCAGCCTAGTGCTACGCTCCAGCTTGGATGGCGTACGTTCGACATTGCCATAGGCACAGTTCACGTCACAATTTGCACATTAGTAATTTATTACCTAGCCACGCCCACGCCCACGTCCACGCCCACTCAACAAACAACACACAGACACTGAAGTGTGGCTGTTACCAGTTTTCTCCCATGGCATATGAATACGTAAATTATATTTGTATTTGTATTTGTATTTGTATTTGTATTTGAATTCGTATTTGAATTGTGTTGAATTGTATTGATAATGTAATAGGTATTACATAATAGGCTACGATGACAAGCATTAATAGAAAGTTAAGCATGAATGAAATTCATGATTCGATTCGATTCGATTCGATTCGATTCGATCACCTATCGATCGATTGAAGTTTGATTTGCAACTTAGTAAGATTTAGAATGATTTCCAATACTCGAATATATGGCAGTCAGACATACATACATAATATATGTACATACATACCTGTATGTATGTACATATGTTTGTGGTTCGTCTGACTGATGGCCAGGCATCAGCATTAGCATTAGCAGTAGAGATGTGACACTGCAATTTATCTATATTGTTTTTGTAGTTTAAGCAGCACAACGTTCAAATACGAAAACCCAACAAGCAAACTAACAAGAAAAGTGTTATCAAATTATTGCACTAATTATAATTGTTTAATGGGGTTATATCCCAGAAGATACTAAAAATTGTATAGCAAGCACGTGGATTGCTCATTAACACGACGACGACGACAATGGAGTCGATGATGTCAACTTCAAATTAGCCCATATACACATAAATATGTGTATGTATATATACAAATATATATTTATATATATATATATCTATATAGGCTAACTTAGGATCATTTGTGTGTGTATTTTTTTGTCCAAAAACAAATGGAACTTGCAATTTTGCATACTGTATGCATTAAATATACGATAATAACTAAACCGACATAAACTCTAAGCTATGTAATACATAATATGTACTAGTACCTATATAAAAAAAAAAAAACAAAACATAATCGAAAAATATAAATAACAATGTTTTTGTAAATGTAACTTTTTTGTTTTCGTTTCTACAAGTTTTTAATTTGCCAACACTATCTCTAGCTCTTAAGCAAACGCCATTCAAGTCTTTACATACCTATATACATATTTACATGAGCATATACATATACATATACATTAATTATATCAATCCAGACTTCAAGCATATCGCAAGCACAGTGCAACTAAATAAACCAACTCAGCTAAGCTTCATAATATCATATGAATACCCAACTACTTCACTAGATACCCACCAAAACTCAAGTAAATAGCAGCCAAAAAAAAGAAAAGAAGGAATATATATATATTATATATATTATAAAATCAAATATAAAAGAATTATAAATACAATCTATATGTCATTCTCCCTCCAACCTCTTGTTGCTAAAAATCTATTTGTTGTGGAACTTTTATATTCACAATATATATATACATACATGCATATACATATGTATATACATATATATATGAAATACTACGAGGCAGCTCCTTAAGGCTTTCGGATATACTAAAAAAATTGTTGGAAATATATATACACATATATATATACACTTAAATCAAGAAAAAAAATTAAATTTAATATATATAAAAAACGAATCTTATGAATGCTTTTTGTGTAAGTTTACATTGAAAAAACCTACATGCATACAAATAATAATGTTGAATGAAACTTAAAAAAAAAAAAACATACAAAAAACAAAAAAAATTTATAGGAAATGTTTTTTGATAAAAAAAATTGCTGAATCACTCGTTGCCTAAATACCGCTTGTCTTTTATACTCAATGTTTTCGAAACACTCATACACATACTCACACACACACATACACGCGCGAAATTGGATGATAATGTACCCCACAGGGATTTAACGGTTTGCCATTATATAATATTGAGATATTTATATATTAAAAAGAAAAAATAATATTGTGGGCATTACGATTTTCTCAACATCAAAAACAGCATCACATGATATAAAATCAAACAATAAGCAGCAAAAATTGCAACAAAAAATTAAAGAAAATAAATGGTATTTAGTGGCATATTATAGATGAATAAAACTTACAAAACTACTGAAAATAATTGTTGCTGGCTAGCAATGCCAGTGAAAAAAGTAAAAAAAAACAAAAAAAAAAAGTTAATAAATAGTTAAATAACTAAAAAAAAAAAAAAGAAAGAAAAAAATATTAAATTGTTGACAGCAAATAATTAATATTATGTTTACACAAAAGTAGTTTGTTTTTCATCTCAAATGTTCAATGTAGTGCTTATAATATATATCTATATATATTTTTATACTTTAGCCCTGGCTCCCAAGGCAGGCCAGAAGATCAGCCCTACTCTAACTTGACATCTAACCAAAACTCAACTTAAGTTAAGCTCATAAATTGTGAATTGTGTTTTAACAATTTCTAGCTACGTACATTCTATGACTATTCGACTACTATTGACTACTTGACTATTTCATACTCAACTCACTACTCACTCGCATGGTGCTATTAACTCCTCGTATTTACTCCGGAGTATCCAAAAAATCATGAGAAATCTTTTTACCTTTTTACTGTTTACGCATTTTTTGGATTCAAACTGAACTATTGTGAACTAGAGTTTATTAAATGGTATATTTATAATACAATCCTACAATATATATACACATATTATGAGATAAACATAGTCAGTTATATACACCTATATATATATAGTATATATATACAATAAAGGAGTAGCCAGAGGTAATGTAGTAATAAGTGAATGACATTGCATTAGCTTACCGATTGGAGAAATACTTTCGATAGATCTGATGAGATTAAGTCTCCGCTTGATTGCCGAAAAGAAACACACCTTCAAATTATGTATATCATGAAATATTTATGTACTATTTGACAGCAATTGCAAAGAGTGCTCAAATTTAGCAATTAAGATCTAAGAAAACTTGAAAGAAATCAATCAGATTATACATATATATAATATAGAAAATACGTTGTGTTAATATACAAAAGCAAAAAGAAGAAAAATGAAAAATAGTTTTGTGGAATACATCCAAGAGAAATTAATGTTATCTAATTTATCATGCAGAATCGGGATATGGAAGTTAGCACAGTTTTGTTCCATTCCTGAAACTGATGTGATCAAAAATACTTTAAGTGGTAATATTGGCTGGGGTTAAGGGTATTCAGGATACCAGAGTTAGAAATATGAAATATGAAAGAGATATGTTTGAGTTCATTGAGATCAAACATTCGTTTTGAATGAGAATTTGTTATAAGGGATGTAGTTTGTGCACAGACAACAAATTTTTATAGCATACAAAGTGTTTTCGGGTGAGAGAAAAGAATAATTGGGGCATGTTTCGACTTAGTAATGAATTGCATGGTTATTTGAGAATCCACTTAATGGCATACCAAAAACATAAATACATTTACACAAAGATATATTTCCCACAATCTCTGTTCTAGATATTACACCTAGACTTAAGTTAAAGCCACTAAAGCCCCGACTTTATAAGTTTTCCCATTGTGAGTTTCAAGCAGGGCTAAGCGATATCTATTTTGTACTTTGTAAGACTTTCTCTAGCTCTTAACTAAAATACAAAAGACATGAAAAATATACGATGTAATAAGAAAAAGAAATTAAAAGAAAAAAAAAAACAAAACAAAAGACAACAAAAAATCTTTAAAATTGAAGCCGTTACATTTATGGCATATATGAAGTTAAATGCAAATGTTTACATAACCTTTTACGAGTACATGCCCTATGTACACTTTACTAATTCCTATGTAAGCAATCACGACAGGATTACAAGGTTTACATATACAAACAGCTCTCTCTCTCTCTATATATATATATATATTTGTGAATATATATAAATTAATATTATGTTGAATACTGTGACCCAAAATCAATCAAATAAATTTCTCATCTATTGACAACTTTCGGAACTAAAGTGTGTGTTTGATCTCTAATACTTTGTCATTTTAAATATATAAGTATATACAGGCGGGTGAGTTGGCTAGTTTACGCATCCTCTTCCGCATCCGCATCCGCATCCGCTTGCGCTGCCGCTACACCTTCCGCTTCCGTTTCCGGTAAAGTATTTCGACGCGCACCATTGAGTGCGTTTAGCTTAAGCTCCTCAGCTGGTTGTTTCACCACATCATCGTCCCGAGCTCGCCAGCAATCGAAGGACAGTATAGACTCGCCTTTCCCAAAGGCTTCGCCGTCCTCCAGTGTAATGGGCAGTTGCCTGGAAAATGGCAAAGTTATAGCTTTGATACTTGACTCATGCTTATTCTTGGCCCACTCACCTATTGTTCGTTTCCGGCAGCAGCAGCGTGAACAGCGCCGCCGTCAGCAGCAGCGCAGTCAGAATGAACGACGGGGCAGCGGCAAGCTTGGTGCCCAGGTGTATTAGATAAGGTGAGGTAACTGAGGCTGCTGCAGCGGCCAAGTGCGCCGTGGCTATGCCACGTGAGCGCACACACGTGGGCAACAGCTCGGACGCGTACTGCGAGAAGGTCGTGTAGCATATCGAGATGCCCAGCCGAGTGGGCATCGCGAAGGCCAGCAGCAAGCTGGCATTTAACTGGACGCTTTCGAAGGTCAGGCATACTCCCAAGGCACAAGCCATCAGACTCGTACAAATCAAGGCCACAAAACAGGTGGCCTTACGGCCCATTCGACTCTGCAGGAGACCCTGCAGGAAGCCAGAGGGTGGCACCACCACGGCAAACAACGAGAAAACCACAAATGGCGACATTCCCAGACCCTCGACATTTCTGGTGATGGTGTTGAAGCTCAGCGAGATCAACATGCTGCGGAAAACGTTAACTTGTTGAATGAGAGATACAATTTCCCCTTGACCAGGAGCAACTCACAAGGTGAAGATGACAATGAGCACAGTCTTGCGCAGACGTGGGGTGCGCATCAGGTCGAAGAGTTTGGCTTTCTTCTGTTGACTCTCGTGCTTTCGCTTGGCGGTGCAGTGCCGCCGAAATGCCTCAAAGTCACCGGGAGGCACCTGGCGGCCATTGAAATGGGCAATGAGCTTCAATCTGGCAATGGCGCCTTCGACATTGTTGCGCGTGATCAACCACTGTGCGCTCTCCTGGACCACGAAATAGAAGAGCGCCACGATGAGCTGAAGTAGCGCAGAGAACGTCAGGTAGATGCGCCAACTGCCGGCTAGCACTGATAGCCAAGGGGCGACGAGTGCGCCCAGGCAGAAGCACAAACCGAGTGTTCCACTGATAGCCAAATTCCTCAGCTTTGGCGCAAGAAACTCGAGCACTGCCATGGAAGAGAGACGAAGTGATGAGCAAAGCTGATAAGGAGATGAGCAGATACGCAATGCTTACCCAGAATAAACATCAGATAATAGTTGGCTGTTGCAGCCAGGCCAGAGATGCAGCGAAACGCGCTGAACTGTGCCAGGTTCGTGGCATACGTGGTCAGGAAGTCACCCACAAAGCCGCACTGATTGGCCAAGATGACGGCGCGCACGCGTCCAATGCGATCGCCCAGCATGCCGAAGGCAAAGGTGCCCAGAAGGGAGCCCAAAAAGAAAAGGGATTGTCCTATGCGCGCCTTGTACGCATTCTCACAGACCCAATTCAGCTGCACAAGAATCACTTCATGATGCTGACATCAGTTTCACTCAAGCTGAACTAGTAAACTCACCTCGGCATTCATGCTGCGAAATCCATAGTCATATTTGTATATCCAGCGCTCACAGCTCTCGCTGCTCACGGTCACATTGTAGACTCCTTCGTGGAGCTCAATCTTGTCGAGCCGCGTGCAGGCAGCCTTGCTGCCAAAGGGCGCATAAATGGCAGCGATCTCCTCGTGACTGCGATTCGCCAGCTCCTCGTGATAGCACCAGTGCTGAGGCACAAACCCAATTATGTTCTGGGAGTAATAGTGCACTGTGCTGGTGAATGCTATATAGCCGAGTAGCAGCAGAATGAGATATTGATACCGTCCCGCATCGCCGCATTTTTCCAGAATTTTATCAAAATCCATTGCGGCACGCGCTCTCACTGTGCTCGGCCAGAGATTCTATTAAGACTAAAATCCGATTGCTTCCCAGCGGCATATAGTACATAATTGTGGCCCTCAGCCATCAGATTTGCACAGAGTGTACGGCCGTAGTTTCTGCTTCAGTTTGGCTCCGATAAGATTGTTTCGCTTTGCTTATCGCATCGCATTGGCGTGCCGTGTGTATGTGTGTGTGTGTGTGTCGCTTTCTATCCATTACGAAATAAATGTTTTATTATTTAAGTGAATCCACTTATTCGCCTCAATCTACAGAGAGAGACCGGCGTCTGTCTGAAGCGCCGCGCTAACTAGCATGCCAAAACTTATTCCATATGCATCTGCGTATATATACAAATATAGATACAATAATAATAATAATCATAATAGAGTTCAATATTAAAAGAAGCGCGAATGCCAAACGCAAAGCAATTCAATGCTCAATTAATTACATTCAAATGTAAAACTTTCCTCAACCTTAACATTGTAGCTGAGAGCTTATCAAGAGAGCTCGCCAAAAGCATTCTCTAGTGTGTGTGAGTATATATGTATACTATATCTATATAGTTTGGCGCTAAATTGATTTATAGTTGTGCTTACTCTCAAGAACATGTGAATGATATGCATTTTTGAGTACATAAAAGATATACATACTTATGCTATAGATTAGAGCAACTTTCGTATTGCCTACAATTGTATTCCTATCTCTCTCTCTCTCTCTCTCTCTCTCTCTCTCTGAGTCCATCTCTTAGCTAGACATTTGTATAACAGTTGAAGTGCATATAACAGCTGTTTGTTTGCCAACAAACTTGCTGAGCAGAAGCTCTTATAATTTTGCTTATACGCGAGCAGGAAGCTGACAAGACGTGTGAATAAGTTATACAAAGAGAGTCAAAGATAAAGAGAGATGCATGTACATAGTAAAAACAAACGTGTTTTCAATATTTACTCATTGTGTGTATATTTTCTAAAAATATACGTTTTAATAACAAAAGTTTATACATTCTCATTTGTAAAGAAATTTCTATTATATTTTTTAAAAAAATAAGTATAAAATATGAATGCCAACTAAATTATTCAAATATAGCTATATTATGGTAAATGAATTCAGCATCTTTTTGTTGAAATTAATTTTGTATGAATTCAGTTGCCATCATAACAAAATCAAGTTATTCAATCTCAACATTGATTATTGCATATATTATGCAAATTGTTTATGGCAAAGACTAAAACAAACTTAAATATTATTTAGCAGCAAATTAAAAGAGTTTTTCTAATACTTTCGCACTCTTTCCATTTACTCCATTCAGTTGAGAAGCGATCCCTTATAGGATATTAACTGGCGCACAGGGTATTCCATAGTCGAATTCTCTTAAGTACGGTACTCATTTAGCTCTGCAGCTCTGTCACATTCCTCACATATTTTGATGAGCTGACGCAGCTTAAATAATCAATTGACGAAACTCAAATGCGTACAAAATCCATATTGAAACAATCATATTAAGAAGTTTGCTTGAGCGGAGTCGCATGTTCAATTTCCTCAGCCTTTGGGTGTCTTAAAAAGTCGAACATGCGCTCTCCTCTGCCAAACACTTCGCCCTCGGCCAGCGTGATGGGCAACTTGCGATTCTCCGTCTCTGGCAGCAGCAGGCAGAAATAGGCAGCGGCTAGGAACAGCAGGCACAGTATAATCGAAGGGCCGGCTCTGTAAAACGTGCCCAGGTGCAGAATGTAGGGCGAGAGCAGGGAGGCGGCTGCGCCGGCCATATGCGCCACACTGAGGCCACGGGAACGCACGCAGGTGGGCACCAGCTCCGTGGAGAACAGCAGGGTCGAGCCAAAGCAGATGGACAAACCAAATCGAGAAGCTATCATCAGTGATATCAAGAGCACTGCACTGGGATTCTGCCAAAAGGACATCGCTATTCCACTGGCCGCAGTAAACAATCCCGTGAGCAGCAACGAGGCCACCGAAGAGCCCTTGCGACCGATGCGCTTCTGGATATCGGCTTGAATGAAGCCCGAAGGCGGCAGGGTTAATGCAGTCAGTGGGAACAGTATTAGCGGCGATATGCCCAGACCTTCCACGTTACGTGCCAAGGTGTTGTAGCAGACCGTTACGATTGTGCTTGAAGAGGAAATCATTCGATCATTATCACACGACAACTCAGATGTTTCTTACTTACAATGCGATCAGCATGATGATGATGGTCTTACGCAAGTTCGGCGTCTTGAACATGTCAATCAACTTGTCACCCTCGTGCTCGTACGACTCCTGCGCTTTCTTGGTGCAATTGATCTGGCAATAGCTGCGGAACTCCTGAAAATCCTCCTCGCTGACCTTGCGACGATTCATTTTGGCCACGCGTCTCAAGCACCTTACGGCCCCATCGATATCGTTGCGAGTGACCAGCCACTGGGCGCTCTCCTGCACCAGAAAATAGAACAGTACGATCAGCAACAGCGGCAGCGAAGAGCAGGCCAGGAATATGCGCCAATTGCCTGCCAAAACGGCCAAGCCGCAGGAGCTAATCATGCCCAGGCAGTAAAAGATGCCCATGCTAATGCTCAGGCTGGAGTTCCGAAGTGAGGGAGGAAGATATTCGAGCGCTGCAAAAGATAAGTTGATTTAAGTCCAATATTAGCACAAGGCAAGCTATAGCTACACACCAAGAATATACATAAGATAGGTGTTGGCATCAACTGCGAGACCCGACACAAATCGTGCTGCGGAGAAGGTAATCAGACTGCTTGTAAAGATAGTCGAGAAGTCGCCCAAGAAGCCGCACAGATTGGCCAAAATAACAGACTTGATTCGCCCAATTCTGTCGCCCAGAATGCCAAAGATGAGCGTACCACACATGGAGCCTATAAAGAAGAAAGATTGTCCCACGGGCGCTTTATAGGCCGCACCGCAGACCCAGTTAAGCTGCACAGACCCCGAGCCAGTTAGATAAGATAACTAGAATACTATTCGAAATTTACTTCGGTGTTCATGCTCCTAAATCCGAAATCGTAATTATAGATCCAACGATCACACTGCTCCCCACTGACGGTCGCATTCCGTCCATCCAAATCTGGGCCGATTGTGTCCAGGCGCGTGCATGAGGGATAATCGAACTGATTATAAATGGCCTCGATTTCTGCGAAGCTGTGGTTTTCCAACTGCTTGTGATAGCACCAGTGATCGGGCACGAAACCAATCACGTTCTGTGAGAAGTTGTGCATTGATGTGACGAACATCAATAAGCTGTAGAGGCCGAGCAGCAGATATTGATAGCGATGCCTATTGCCGCACTTGGCCAGTATCTCGTCGAAATCCATAGCCATATTTATGGCTCACTCGCTTTTGGCTCTTAAACCTATAGAGATTCGATTAGATTTACTGATCCGTACACCGTATGCCGTACACCATACACCGTAAGCCGTATGCCGTATGCCGTATGCCGTATGCTGTATGCCGTATTAATACTTTGTGCTGTGCTGTGCTGTGGGGCCAATAGAGTAGCGTTCGTCAGCTCTCGCTCGATGCCACGCACGTACTGTCAGCTGGCGTGCTCGCCAGCGGCCTCTTTGCCGAATAGTTAAGAGCGCGTTCGAAACCAGCTGATTTGCTTGACTCTAATGCTCGCATAAGCTTCAGTATAGCTGAAATTCCTCTCCAGCCTTTCCTTGACTGATAAGCGCTCAATGCTATATCAGCGAAATGAAAGGCGCGATTCTATCAACTTATTAATCGAAATCATTTTTTTTTGTTTTTGTATTCGTTCGTGCATGATGGGCAGTCTCGTAATGTAAACATAATTCTCGTTGCAATTAGACAGATGGGTGTCACATCAATTGGAATGCGATAAGAGTTTCATATATATATATATATGGAATCTTCTATTCAGCATTATTATCTAATAATCTAATTATATTCTTTAGACTATTCTATGAGGCAAAAGATCAGTTGATTTCGAATTGGGCAATCACTGTTATTTTAATGGAGTTTTTAAACAATATTCTAAATCGAGTAATCTAGATTATAAGTTTTTAATGATAACAACAATTAAAATTAATTAAATATTTAAAAACCGGTCTTGTTGAAAATAGAGTAGATAACATAATACAAAATATTAGTGTATTTCCAAAAATGAATTTCAAATTCAGAGTTATATTAGTTATAGAATCCAGCCGAACTTTATAAAAAAAAAACTATGCCTGTAATTACAGATAATCTCTAGCTTTGTACGTGATTGTTTATAGCCATCCTCTTCTAGCAAACATAAACGTAATCTACTTCAAATTTTAATAATTGATGCATTATTTATTGGATAACAAATTTAGTGATACATTCATATTACCTCGTCAAACTACTTGACCTAGAGAGAGTCAACATGCATATGTATGAGCACGAAAATTTATTCAAGATTTTACAATTTATGTATTTCAGCTCTTGAGACTATTTCGAAAACAAAAACGATATATATATATATATATTTATGTAAATTATTATATTTGTAGTACTTACAATATAAAATAGTTAGCAGAATTAAATTGTATATAAAGTAAATGTTTTATTTGATTTCCTGAGCTTCCTTGGATTTCAGCTCCGTTTCGAGCTCTTTCTCGTTTCCGTCTTGCTTTCCCAGCTGATCCAGAAAGTCAAACATTCGCTCGCCTTTGCCGAACTCCTCACCCTCGGCCAGAGACATGGGCAGCTTCTTGTTTCGTGTCTCGGGCAGCAGGAGGCAGACGTACGCCCCAATGAGGAAGAGCAGGCCGATTATAATCGTGGGTGCGGGCTTGGAGTACGTGCCCAGATGCAGAATATAGGGCGATAGAAAGGAGGCCGCAAAGCCAGCGACGTGTGCCACGGCCACGCCACGCCCACGCACACAGGTAGGTATGAGCTCTGTGCAGAGCTGGGAGCTGACGCCGTCAGCGATCGAAACGCCAAAACGTGTGACCAGTGTCAGACCGACCAAGAGGAATACATTGCGATTCTTGCCCAGCGATATGACCAGGCCCGCAGCAGTGGCCAGTATGCCAGTGAGGGCCATCCAGCTGACTGCGGTGGCTTTGCGTCCGGCCACATCCTGCAGAAAGCCCTGCACATATCCAGCGGGCGGCAGCATCAGCGCGTTCAGGGAGAAAAGTATGAACGGCGATATGCCGAGGCCCTCCACATTGCGTGCAATGGTGTTATAGCAGGGCACCACGATGATGCTGCCCAAAAGAGTACGCAAATCAGTTATGCTTCGCTTGTGCCACGCACGTTTCTTGCTTGCTTACAAAATGAGCAGTATTTTGAATGCGCTGCTGCGCATGCGCGGCGTCTTCAGCATGTCAAGCAGCGTGGACTCTTGCTGCTCGGCTGCAGTCGCAACCGTAATGCGGTAGTGGTAATGGCAATAGCAGCGGAACGCCTTGAAATCCTCATCGCTGACCACACGTCGATTGATTTCGGCCACGCGACGCAACCGTAGCACGGCACCGTCGATATCGTTACGTGTTACCAGCCACTGGGCACTTTCCTGCACCAGGAAGTAGAAGAGTGTGACGAGGAGCAGCGGCAGCGAGGAGCAGGCCAGAAACAGACGCCAATTGCCCACCAACACCGCCAGCCATGAGGCTCCGATCAGGCCCAACGAGTAAAAGATCCCCATCACCATGTTGAGGCCCACGTTGCGCAAAGACGGCGAGACATATTCGATGACTGTTGAAAGTATGCTCAGTCAGCTGTGCTGCCAGCTGGCACAAATGGTTATTTCTAATAGGTAATTTAAATACTTACCAAGTATGTACATCAGATACGAGTTTGCATCGGCGGCCAGGCCAGACACGAAACGCGTTATGGAGAAGGCAGTCAAGCTGCCAGTGAATATGGTTGAGAAGTCGCCCAAGAAGCCGCACCAGTTGGCCAATATAACAGCCTTCACACGGCCAATGCGATCGCCCAGCAGGCCAAAAATTAGAGTGCCACACATGGAGCCCACAAAGAAAAAGGATTGGCCCACACGCGCCTTGTACGCTGCATCGCACACCCAATTAAGCTACACAATGCCACGTGCATGTGGGGAAAAATATGCATGTACATATATGAAAGAGCTCTAAACACATTTCAATTGAATATGAATTCAACTAAAACGAAATTTGTAATTACAAATTGCAGCTGAAATAATTATTACATGCTTGCGATAAAGAAAACAATTAATTTTATCTTAAATTTAATACTTTCGATCTATCTATATAGTATATTGTTCCACTCACCTCGGTGTTCATGCTTCGAAATCCGAAATCGTAGTTATAAATCCATCGATCACATCGCTCCACACTGGCAGTGGCATTGCGCTCATCCGAATCTGCACCGAGTGACGCTAGACGCGTGCATGAGGGATTATCGAACTGAATATAGATGGCCTCGATCTCGGCAATGCTGCGATTCTCCAGCTGCTCGTGATAGCACCAGTGATCGGGCACAAAGCTGATCACGTTCTGGGAGAAGTAGTGCGTCGACACAACCACCATGAGAAAGCCATAAAAGCCGAGCAGTAGATATTGATAGCGATGGCTATTCCCGCACTTGGCCAAAATCTCATCGAAATCCATGATCGAGCGCTGCCGCTAAACAAGCTATCTATGTACTCTAGAGGACTGTGCGTATTTCTGATAACTGCATATCTGAGTTGCTGGTATTTATGAATGTTTTTGCACGCTTTAAAGCCACGAATTATTTTTATTGCATTACGCTCACTTCTCAGTCAAGTGAATTACAAGGTAAACGCGTCCAAGCGTCTTCTACCGCCGTGCACTGTGTTTGGCCAACTGGTTGTTGCGGCCGCACCGAAAGAAGTTTATGAAGTGCGCTGGTTGACTGATTGTGTACTGTAATAGATTGAGAGAGAGAGAGGCGTTACCTCCATATCTCCTTCTCTCTCTCTCTCTCTCTCTCTCTCTTTCTGTCTGACAATTGAATTATGTATGACTTTGTACCCTACATAAGCAGACCATATGTAAAATATGGTTAAAAATATTCAACACTAGCCAATTGAATAAAATGCGAATGAGACTAGCAATTGTCTGATACCCTATCAAGGGATCCAATTGATTGTGCAGAAATCATGCCACACCCAAAAGCTGCTCCATATATTACATTTGTAGCTAGATCAAGTTGTTGATTTCTGGCCTATGCTTTGCCAATAGACACAGATGTTTTGTTGCTTATTTCTATATAGAATATTCACACAAATTCTTGAGTTGTTTAAAAACAGGTTTCTACTCAAACTTGTTTACCATAGTAATTCTGACAAAAATATGTACTGCCATACAGATGTGCGTCTATATCTCCGACGAATCCAAATTAATCAGCTTTTATTTGAGAGTTAAAACAACTAAAAATAATGCATTCAATTTGTGTTTGAACTGGTTTTAGCCTCTGTTAAATTAACATACTCGCATAACAGTGAGACACTTGTAGAGTATTTCAGCTTCGGCATTGCACTAATAGCTTCAGCTTCATGCTTTTCTCAAATTCTAAATGGTCAATAAATTTCAATTTTTTCCCCTTTATTGATTGCCTTGATTTATGGGTTGCAAATAATATGAGAAGAAGAAGAAATAACACAAGCGAATTATTATTTTATTTTTTTTTTTTTATATTTTATTTTTGTTTTTCATTTTCTTGTTTTGTTTTGATTTTAATAAGTATGTTGTCTTCAATTACAATTGCTATTTAAATGGATATATGCTCACATTTCTCGCCGCTTGAATATATTAATAATAGTATGTATTTTATTTTTAATGCTTACATCTTGCTTCTTTTTTTTTTTTCTTTCTTTCTTAGAGTCAACTCTTGTTGTATCATATTCATTTTTATAAATGTAGTAAACGCATTTTGATAACAGTATACGATAAGTTCTAAGTGTAGACATAATTGTCTGTCATTTCAATCCATAGTTCATATAAAAAGTTCTGTACATACATCCCATGCAATGCAATGCGTGTGTGGTGTGGTTAACTAAATTTCATAATTTACAACTAAAGTGTAGTTTAGCTGCTGGCTAATACGAGTTTCATTAAATTAGTTTGAGAGTACAAATAAGTAAGCATAATGGATAATAATAACTATTAGACTTATGACGACTTTTACAATAGATGCACACACTCAACTAGATATAAATTATGCTCAGATATAGTCATAAAGTAGGGTATACTTAGTGTAGTTATAGCTAAATAGTTAGGAGAGAAGCAAAAACAATTTACAAATGGACTCTGACCTAGTACATTTCATCATGCCAATAACATACACAACACTTACATACGCTACATATATTCTATAATATATTGCTTAAATCATGTCTTTCGATATACATACATCGTTGCAAACATACATACATCACCTAGATTACATACAAGCATATACTTTTTTTTTTCACGTGCGCCTCACGTGCCTAACAAATTGCAAAAGTCAAATCGCATAGACTAGCTAAATAATGAAATTGAATGGAAACACTATGTGCCTATGTGGTATATATGGATATATATATGTATATATAGAATATCAAATATCTGATTAGTAAAAAGCTGCCGTTGCATGAAAATTTAAGTGCATTCAACCCTCGATGCTATCATAAAAATATTCTTCTCTATCTGCATTCGGATCGTGTGCTCGCTCCTGCTCTGACTCTGGCTCCGACTGCTCCTCGAAGTCGTCCACATCGTAGGATATGAGAGATTGCAGACTCGCTTCGAGCAGGCATGGGCTATGCTGCACATGATGCACCTTGAACGCATTGCCATCGTTTGCCGGTGAGCCAAACCAAATGGCGCAGTCACCATCCGCCCCATAATCGTCTACAGCTGCCGCTCTGACTGGAGGCAATGCTGGCAATGCTGGCAATGGTGGTGTGGATGCCCCAATAGAATCGCTATAGCCATAGTCGAAGGTCACCAGCAGATTGTCGCTGGCACAGTCCATGGAGTCGGGCGTTGTGTATTGCGTGTAATACGAATCGTAGGCCGTCTCCTCGGATACATCGGCTTCATCACTTGGCATTTCTTTGATATACGTTAAGGGTTCCATAAATATATGGTGATTATTGTTGTTGTTGTTGTTGCTTGTCTTGCTTGTTTGCCACAATTGCCAATTGTTGTTATTGAAACGGAAATTTGGCTTACTTGCGCTATTTGCCAAATTCTGTGCATCAGTTTTGAATAGAAGAGCAAAAGAAACGAGAATATCAAAATTTATAGATCTCATCGGATTGCACAGGCAAACAACAGAAAAAAAACAAACACAAAACAAAAACAAGTCAAAAGATAGCATGTAATAAATGTTTTTATAAAATGTTAGAGAAACATAAAATCTTGTTTAGCATATAGGCGAAAAGGTTAGGATCCTCAACCATAGGCAGGATATATATATAGTAGGGATATAATATATTTCAATTAGCACAGAACGTCCAATATATACAATAAATTAGCTGAGAAATCGAATACGTTCTCCATAGACATTTTTTAAAGCGTTTCGCTAAGGTGCTTACTTATGACCAGGTTGGAAAAATTCTTGCTTGCCTGTTTTGGAAATTAGAGAGAGCGAGAGAGATAGAGAGAGAGAGAGCGAGTGTGTGTTGGATTGTATACTTGTATTTGTGTCTCTGTGGGTGTGTATATATATATATGTTGGGGGAATCTGTGTATTTGTGTATAGAAAAAGGCTAAACTACGGGGAAAACTACGATCACAAAAATAATGCTTGCTTGCTGTTGGCTTATTATCAGTGTTGTAAAAGCAAATAAAGCAGTGCTGTGCAGGGACAAATATATAAATATATATATATATATGAATATACATATATATATATATATATATATATATATATATATATATATATATATGAATATACATATATATATATATATATATATATATATATATATATATATATATATATTGATATTATATATCTTTTGTTTTGTCAGGGGTGGTAGCTTAACCTACAAAATGATATTACAACAAATGAGAGACTTACGCGTATAACAAATTGCGGCAAAGTGTCTTAGTTCTTTGTCTATCTATAGAAGCAGACAAACGATTTACAACACAACTAGCTCAATCAGCTCGCTTCGCGCGTTATTTGAGGCTAGGAGCTTGTAGCTTGCAACTTGCAACTTGGAGCTTGGAGCTTGGAGCTGAGCACATGAATCCTGACATTCGCATCGCCTGTTCGCTGTCCGTTACCAAAATAACCTCCCGAGTGACGCACGTGTTTGGAATGTTGCTTTTATGTTAGCATTTTCATTTGCAGCATGCAGCTTAAATTTTCACCACCAACGTCAATCAATCAATCAATCAACAATCAATACACCACCATTGTCCACATGTATATAGATATATATATAGATATATACATATACATATACATATACATATTCATATAAAATTGTACATGTTTATCCAACGTATCCGGTTAGGCATATTGCAGTTAGGAAGAGTTTCTTTCACATTTATTTTTAGTTACAGTTTTCAATAGGCTGGTTTGTTGGATTGGTTTGGTTTGGTTTGGTTTGTTGTTGGGTGGGTATGACATATATAAGTATGTATATATATATTGTTTTTTTTTTTTGAGGATATTTGTGGTACGGGCAGTTTTTGAATATACAAGATAGGAAAACGTGTGAGTTTATAACAACAGACGGGTATACACATTTGTTTGTTGGGTTTGCGGTTTTGTATTATATTTTTTTTTTTTTTACATGTGGAGTAGACATACATAGGGCGAGAAAACGCGCAGAAAGAAAAAAAGTAAAAGTAAAAAAGAAATTACAGCATTAGATACAATTATTTAGTGTAAACAGCTTGACTTTTATTATCTAGCCAAGTTTGACCATGATATATCTGTTTATCAATGTGTGTGTGTGTGTGTGTGTGTGTGATTGTGTATTTGTATGTGTATGGTTAGTTTTAAGCGCTGACCAAGCTGACAATGAAACACATGGCAAACAATGATGATGATGATCATTATGATTATGATGATGCATATGACAGGCAAGAGGCATTTGAGAACTTGAGGCAAGAAATTAAAGTTCGAATTTATATAGTTGATTTTTTTTTTATATATTTCTAAAGATGTATATGTATATATGTATGGATGCGTATGTATGCTGTGTTCATATGCATATGTATATATTAGACCATGATCATAACTAATAAAGAATTGGCATTTAAATTAGGCCAGATTGGTAAGTAAGTGGTACGTACATTAACTTATAGTATATATATAACAGCAATCAGTTTTAAACATATACACGCAAAATATAATGATACATTTACAATACATACACGCACACGCACACTCACACACACACTCGATATGAGTAACTGCCTGATGAATACAACTAATAATAACGATATATGTATATGTATGTTTGTATGTATGTATGTATGTAGTAGATAGATATAATGATAAACAATTTACATGATTTTCGCATACGATTTATATGGTAAATGATATACTTATATAGGCATTTCTTTTTACGAGTATGTACAAAATAATAATTATCGTAATCATAATAGTAATAATAATTTATATATGTATATATATTTATAAAATGTAAAGAGAAGCGAATACATTTATTATTGTGGCGCGTGCAATTGATTAATTATAGCGGCAGATGAGGCGACTAATTAGCATAGCTGCTCCAAGGCAAGGCAGTGGAGGTGGCACCTTTCACTCTGGTCAATGACCAACAAACAAAAACAAAAAAAAAAATAATAAAATTAAATATAACTGATAACACGCTGCCCTCTGCTTGATAATCATTTCCATGGCAGACGTGTCGTAGGCGGGGGGGAAGGCAAAGGAGGAACGGGTTGGATAAGGTCAGGCACGATGTGGACAAGAAGGTTTTTGCTTTGTTCCTTTTTCCCATAATTCATATTTCATATTTCATATTTCACATACGCATAGGCACGACGAGAGTACACAATCAATTGATCTAACGAACGTTAGTTAGATATACATATAGTTCATTATAGTATATAGTATTATATATATATATAATGTATGTTTCGTATGCATCGTTGGTTAGTTGTATGCATAGCCAAGTGTATGTATTATTTATAAATAAATATGCATGTTATTATGTGCGCCATGAAATAAACCCCAACCGGAAAAGAACTATATTTTATTTCCCATTAAACAGAATATATATATATACAAATTTGAGCTAATTAAAATAGCAAAACGATATTGCCAATACTTCAAAGCATCATGAAATAACAGAGAACAAAATTAAATTTTGTCTAAAAATTAAATTTGATATATTTTCCTCAACATTTTTAAGCATTTAAATTATTTTTAATTGTCTAAAAATTAAATTTGATATATTTATTTACTTTTCTAAATAAGTTTACAACATTCACTTAAAGTGAAATATTTTTTTGATTTTAAATAAAGTAGTTTTCGAATGTTCAGCACATTTTATGCAAAATAATTTTCTAATTCGCAGTTTTTTACTGACTCAAGACTCTCTCTCTATATATATATATTCTATATTGGGGTTTATTTCAGAAGGTCGCGCCATAGTGAAAGTGTACAACGCAGATGATTTATATTATGTTTAAATATATAAATTAGGTATGCGGCCAGTTGATCTATTTATTGCTAACTGTAACTGCTATTGAAGTGTGTTTGTGTCTTCGTTCTTGTTGTTGTTTCTATTGTTGCTGTTTGTTGTTGTTGTTGTTGTTGTTGTGTTGTTGTTGGTAATCGAAGGCGTATTAAGACAGTAATCAGTTATCGATAGGTATATAGATATATATATATATATAGATGTATATGTATCATTATAATCAGTATCAGTATCAATATCGTAACTAAGATTATTATTCATTTGAACCAACCCAAAAATGTTGACTTTAAAGTGCGTACCTTGCCACTATCACTGTCGCCATAACTGGACGTGGGCGTGGCGTTAGCATCGTTACTCTGCTCACGCGCCAGCCTCGCACTGGCCACTGAGGCGCTGCTGAAGCGACGCGACACAGCTGCACCACCGCTACCAGCGCCACCGGCGCGCCGCTGATAGGCTGGCGCCGAGCCTGGATTCAGCTGCAGATCCTTGCGCAGCGTTGTGCTCAGCTGAGCCGCAATGGAACTGGAGCTGCCACTGGTGCTCAGTTGGCCGCTTTTGTGCGAGATGTTGCCGCTGCCACTGGCACTGCTGTTGTTGAGCTGATGCGGATGCTGCTGCTGCTGCTCGGGCGATTGTTGGGCACGCGATAGTGAGTCGAGATGCCGCACACGTGAGCTCAGCGTCTCGCGCTTAAGCTTGGGCAACGGCGAGTTTTGGAGCACGCGCGGGGACGGAGTGGTTGTGGCCGTATGGCTACTGCGATTGCCACCAGCCGAGCTGGATGAGTATGGTGTGGTGGCCAACGGTATGGAGGATGATGTTGAGCTGCGACTCGTGTTCGTGCTCAGTGAATGATTGGAGACGGAGTCAGCACGCTTTAAGCTCTGGCTCAGATTGCCGGTGCTGCGACTCAGCGAAGACTTGCTGCTGCTCCCATACGACACATTGCTAGAGTTATGCACCGATGGCGGAGATCGACCAGCCGTCGACGGCCGACCCGTGGGCGGCTTGCCCGCAAAATAAGCGGCCGCCTTGCTACCCGGCAGCGGTATTTTACTCGGCTTGCTGGCGCTGTTAAATTTGCGAAAGCCGTGGCTGCGCAACGGCGTCGCCTCGAAGGGACTGACTCCGCCCACGCTGGAGCTCAAGACACGCGCCGCAATGCTGCTGCCGGCGTTCGCGGTGGGCGTGCTGCTGACCAGCGGACTGGGACTACTGTTGACCATTGTCTTGCTCTGCGTCGAGTCATTGGGCGTGCGTTCCGGTTCATGCTCGTGCGCGGATTCGGTGCTGCTGCTGTGTTGCTGCAGCTCATCCATGGCTAGCGGCACCATGGCCTTCATGCTGGGCGTGCTTATTTGATCGGAACGAGGCTGGGCCACCGACACAGATGCCGATGCGGAGTCTACCGAATCGGGAACGCCACGCCGACTAAGCATCAGTGTGGTGGAAGCCGAAGAGCGATTTGTCTCGTAATCATGCTGAGACGAGTTCAAATACGAATTGGTGCTGCTGCTGCTATGCAGACGGGACTCCAGCACGCGCAGCTGTGCCTTAGTGCCCTCCAGTTCGATGTTCTTCTCCTCCAGCTGAAAGCGTAGTTCCTCGGTATCCTCGACACTCTTGTCCAGCCGCTTCGAGAGCAACGACTTTGACTTGCTGGATGAGTCCAGTTTCTGAGCCAGCACCTGATTTTGCACAGTCAGCGTGAGCAGATGCCGCTGCAGCTCCAGCACATTCGTTTCCAACAGTATGGCCGAGAAACGCTTGGAGTCTGTAATGCGACATTTGGTGTTTCGGGCGCCGGGCGTGCTCACAACGCCATCCAAACGTCCCAGCGGCTGTTGTTGCCTTCTCGCTGTTGCTGTATCACTGCCTGAGCTTTGATGGAATGCGTCCGGCGCTGGCTGCTGTTGCTGCTGGTCAAGCACAACCGGCTGGAATGTGTTGTTGCTGCTGAGACTGGGGCGACTACTATTGGAGAGCACCGTCGTCGCCGAGGATAAAAAGTTGCGTTGACTGGAGAAATCTGACTGGCTGGCGCTGCAATTAAATTTCATATTAGAATTTGACGATTCATCAATTAATTGACTGCGAGGTATACCTGGATGAGCTTTTACTCTGCTGTTGCTGTTGCTGTTGTTGTTGTTGCTGTTGCTGCTGCAGCAACTGCAGCTGCTGCACACGTGAGCTCAGCTCCAACTTTTGAGCCATGGCCAGTTTCAACTGCTCCTCGAGATCTTTCTTGACGCTAATCAACTCTTCGACCTGATCGTTCATCTTAGCCGCCTTGATGCGGCCCGTCAACGTCTCCGCCTCCATTTCGGCCAGCTTGTCCAGCAGACGATCGCGCTCCTTGCGCAGCTGTTTGATATCTTCACGATTCAGTCGCTCCACCTGCTCTCGGAATTGCTGCGGTGTCATGCCACTCGCATTTTTCTGACCCTTGGTTCCATCGCCCTGATGGCGCTCGTAGCTCTGCAAATGCTCAACCTCCTCGCGTAAGCGATTCGATTTACGGTGTATGACATCAAGCAGGTTGAGCAGCTCGTCATCCGACTCGGCGCAACTCAGACGATTCGATGCTATGGCCACCTGTTAAGAGAAACAACCATCATTAGTTCTATCCCAATCTCTCAGTTTTTCAATTCCATTTCGTTTCCACTTACAGTCATTGCACCGTTGGTGGAGGAGGCACTGTGTCCCTCTTTGGAGGAACTGGTCTCCGTTGAGAAGCCGGAGTCCTGCACAACGCTGCCGTTGTTGTTCTCTCCGCTCTTTGGCTCTTTCTTGCCGCTGTGCGAGTTGCTGCGGCTGCGCGTTAGCGACGATGACGACGGCTCCACTCCAGCGGATGCTGCTGCAGCGGCCGTCGTCGTGGACGGTTCCTTGTGCGACAACTTGCGCTTTATGCGTATTCCAGGCTCCCATTCACGTCTGTAATTGCAATGAATGGCTTTAATAATCTGATACACATTTCAAATCATATTCGTTACTCACCTGGCTGCTAACGAAGAGCTGCCCCCATTTCCACTGTTGCCGCCCACCGAGTGACTTCCACCTAGCGCGCTCACAGAATTGGGCGTGGATGGCGTGGTGGACATAGAGGCCATTTTATGCTTGAGATCGGGAAACGTTTCGATGACCAGATCTCTGAATTCCAACAGAGCGCCCACCTCGTGCTGCAGCTCCTGCAGCGACTTGGTCTGTTCACTGTGTATGGGATGATGCGGATGACTGCCATAACTATTGCTATACGGTGCGTGGTGGCTCAAATGATGATGGTGCAAATGATGCGGATATGTGGCGCCCACGACAACCGTTGCCGTTGGCGAGGCAACCACAGCACCGCCGGCACCGCTCGCCGCCATCAGATGAGGATGATGTGTGACAACTCCACCGCTCAATGGCAGGCACTCCATGGCGCCGCTGGCCAAGTCTGTGACGCGTGAGTGGCCACCACTGCTCTGGGTATTATTGCTCTTACTGTTGTTGTTGCTGTTGTTGTTGCTGTTGCTGTTGCTGTTCCTGTGTTGGCTAATGCAGCTGCCGTCTGTTTTGCAGATGCCATGCGTTGCGGGTAGTTCAAAGCCGTCATTCTGCAAGCAAAGAAATAGAAGGAATTTCATGAATTAAATATGTCTCTCGATTTACTTGACTATTTAGCATTTTGATGCAGGCCAGCTTGTGACATACAATGCAAACTCAAATATTAGTTTAATAAGTCAACTTTGTCTCTCAGATTGCTTAGTTCTTGAGCTAATTAGCTGATAATTGAGGCTTAGGTTACACAAATAAAGTGAAGTGAAGAAACTAGATTAATTAATTTTCTTATATACAACAATATTATCTAATACTAAATATAAATCAATGACTACAAGATCAACATTTAACAAACATGAAACTTGAGAACTGAAAAGTGAGAACTAGACAACGAGTCTCTGCACTAAGTACTTTAAAGTTAATAATAAATAATCGCTTCTTTTAATTTGGCATTAACTTTATAGCATACAAAATTAATTCTTGTCTTAATCCTTATCTATACAAGCTTAGAAATCGGTATGAAAAATTATGCCTGAGGCACTAGCACTAAGCCTTAAGCTTTGCCAGCTAATTACACAACACAGAAAAAAAGTCGATTAAATAAAAAAAAAAAAACAGTAAATTCAATTCATCATCGTGTGGCAATCGTTGGAGTTCAGGAGCAGCGTAAAGCGATTAGTGAATGACACATAAATTATGATTGATGAATTGCAGCGCTGCGCGGGCCGCTGACCCATGGAGAAAACTATAGCAAAAGTGCAACAGCAACAGCAACAGCAACAGCAACAACAGCAACAACAACAGCAATTGCTACATGCTGCTGGCAATTTGTGACAATCATGCTGTTTGTTTGTCTCGAGTCAACGAATCTCATGAGCGGCATCAACTAGAACAGCACGTCTCTCGGCCAAGTAAAACTCTTTGTGCTGCAACAGCTGCAGCTGGAGGAGCTTCAGAATCAGAGCGCTGCTGCGCAAATGTCACACACACACACACACACACACACACACACACACAACACACACACATACACAAATGTCGCTCGCTTTCACTAGGCGAGAATATAAGTCGATAACTTTCACATGCAATACACATAAATTGCACACTCGGCTATCGATCAAACAAGCGGCAAGTGCTGAACATATAAAACTAAATATCAAATATATAAAAGAGTCTATATATGTTCTCGATAAGTAAAGAAATGAGACGCTAACTGTTTGCATGCCCGTTGATTGACTCTGCGAAAAGTTGGCCAATTTAATGGAAAAAAAAAAAATATGAAAACTTGAGATTACAAATGAAGCATGACAATTGGCCCACATTCACATAGACGAGTGCATTTTGGGACATTATTTAACAGCTAATTAGTCGGACCAGGAAGTTAAGCCATAATTTTTGTATATGCCATTGCATAAGCACAATGCACTTTAATGTTATTTCTATCTTTTTATAATGAATGTTTTTTTTTTTGTTGCTGTTGTTGTTTGTTATTGCTGTTTCTTTTTAGCCCTGTCAGATGTGACCGCTTTGCCTGTGGAGCGTGGCGAATGCAAAGCCATGGGAAGCTACAGCAACAGCATACGGCAAATGGCAAACAGCCACGGCTACATTGAAGATCGTGTAATTATATAGCAAAATCCATTGTCAACCACGAAATTGAAACCAAACAATTGAAACGTCGACTGTCACTCATAAGCGCTCAATGTCGAGATGACTGTCAAGCCAAGCGTGTAGAGACAAGAGAGACTCTGACTCTATATGATTTTGAAGTTTCTTTTGTTTTAGTTTTTTCTTATTATTTATTTATTTTTTTTATCTATGCTCAATTAGCCCGCCAAGCTTGGCCTTTGGCCCACAATTTGACCAGACCGACCGTCTCTTGGCTAATTATAGAAATATATATAACTATAACTCTATATATATATATAGATATCATCCATAGATACAAGTGTTTTTTTTTTTTTTTTTTGTCACTCGACGTGAGGCGTTATTCAAGCTGCGCCTCCTCATATATAAGTAACAAGAAGACAGTTGGCATCTCCATAAGAGGCGTCTTGATAATGATCATTATCAACCATATCATCATCATCATCATTAGATTTAGGCGTGGGCGCCCAACTGTCGTTTGTTATAGCGACAGCCACGCACTGCTGAATCTTCAAGTTTGGTTTTTATAACTCTTCAGCCCAATTGGGTTGATCATCATCATCATCATCATTGTCAGGCAGCAGCAGCATCATCAGCATTATCATTGTGAGCCATGACAGACGAAAAGTGTTGCGGCACGTAGCACTTGGCGATCGTTGCTCGTTGCTCTGTCGCTGCAGCCGCTCAATTAAGCTGCCCACCACTTGAGGCAGCTGAAGTTGCCCACCAATCCAGGGGCTTGGGCTTTGGCGTCGGCTTCAGCTCTTGCCACATGAATCAGCTGAGCAGTTAGATTAGACAGCGAAACGCCAGCCAACGCATGGAAAATTCTATTCGCCAACTCACAAGCAACGAGCAACGACACCAACAGCAACAGCAGCAGCCGTTTTTATGTTGACAAGACATGCGAGCCGTTTAAGTGAGTATTAATAGAAATACCCGTCAATAGCTGTACCAGTACCTGAATCAGTACCCGTTGTACCAGACACAAAAGCCATTAATAATACAACTCATCATAAACAGTAAGCAAAACACAATAAACATGAATCCAGCAACTGTACATAATTAAAACAAATGCTTATCAAAAGAATAAGAAACATAAATAAATAGGAAATCAAATTACAAATATCTGAGAATTGTATAAAAAGAACTTTCTAAAAAGAAGTTTTTTAATCAAATGTATTAAAAATTTATGGACTTCACATTTGATAAAAATAATAAATCTGTAGATTATTGTAGATAAGAATATTTATGGCAAAAGTCTAAAATTTACTAGAAACAAAATAAATATATACATATATAAAAATATATAATTATTATATATAAATAAATATTTTACAAGTGAAATGTGACCAAATCGAAGCTAATCAATAAGTAATTAAAATTCCACTCCATTCCCAAACAGTTTCTCATCTAGCATTTAAAAATTCAACTTTCGGCTAGTTTCACAATATGCTAAGGCCTCGAAAATCGATTGGCAGTTGGGAAGCCTCTGCTTTTGCCTCTGCCTCTGCCGCGCTTGCATGAATGCCAAGCGAAAAAAACACTTAACTAACACATTTAACTGTGACAATTGATTTGTTGTTTTGACTTTGCAATGTGCCACGCCTCCATCATTCCCATTTTAGAGACTGCCCCGCAGTGCCAGGCACGTTAGTTTGATCGATTTTAGGCTCTGTTTACTGCTTTTTCTTCTACGTATTTTCTTGGGAGGGGGGCACCGCGTCGTATACGTAATGTCGGCTTGCTTTAAGCTGGCTACGCTCCAACTGGCAAAAAAATAAAACAAAAAACGCATTTTCACTGCGCTTCTACAAAAATTTCTATTTGTGTTTTTCTATTTTTTTTTTCTTTCTTTTTTTTCGCTTTACGCTTTTGCCCAGTGGTTTCCCACTTTATTGTTGACTATGATTACTTTTAACCGCCTTTCGTGCGGCCCCTCAAGAAATTTCTACTTTTTAGCTTGTTTGTTCGATGAGGGCCTAGAAAACAGTTTGGTTTCAGTTGAAGTGCACAACACTTTTCAATTAGTGCAGCGTTTGCATAACATAAATATGCACACAAATGCGCATATATATATATATATATTTGATTGTTTATATGCATTTGTATTGCTGTCTACGTATATATATATATAATTAAGACCGTGTCTTATAATTCATTTTGGAGCGCTTATTAATTGCACTGCCTGGCAGCGAACATGACTTATAGCATTTTGAAGAGTCATTGCACAGCACATGGACTATGCCAATAATATGTAATTTTCATTTTCATTTTCATTTTCAATTCAAATTCAATTTGAATGCAGTTTCCATGTTGGCGTTGGGTTCGGCCGCCTCTGACGCAACACACGCTTAGGCCACGCTCTTAGAAACGGGCAAGGCAAGGCAGAGCAGGACGGGGTGTGGTGGCGGCAACAGGGGCAAGGGCTGGGCCATTGTGCGTTGGCCAAACTATCAAGTAGGATATAGTTAATAGACAATTGCCAGTGACTGCAATCAAGACATCGGTGAGAGGCGCAGAGACACAGTCATTAGATGCCATTAGTTGTATATTATTTTATATATATATATTTTTTTTATTTTGTCATAGTTTGACTTTTATAATTCTAACAATGTAAAATGTAAAAAACAAAATGAAAAACATAAATTCATGTGTGCTGCTTGCAACATGCTTCACATGTGGCAATCTCCAAAAGACCCAAAACAACAACAACAAAAGCCAACAATTGTCTAAAATGTGTGGTGCTTGGCGTCTCTGTCTCTGTCCGTGTGTCTGTGTGGCTTTTTGTTGGTAATCGTCGCACTCAACCGATGCAAGTGTTGTAATTAAATTAACAATTTTTCGACACTTTTACAAAGCGCCCCAAAACACACACACACACACACACACGCACACATACATAGGTAAATTATTTAGCAGTTACAGCACCCAGCAGCAACAGAAATAACAACTACAATAGCAAATTACAAGATCTACAACCACAACAATCATTCCAAAAACTTTTGGTTGTTGCAACGAACAAATCATCAGTTGTTGGCCAAAATGACGAAGCGTCCGCCTGTCACATTTCCACTTTTCTGTTATTTATTTTGTTTTTTAGCTCGGCTCAGTCATTTTCCCCTTTTTTTTTGATCAACTTTAATGTAATTATATGAATTATTTATGTTGAGTGGTTAAAATTGCATTTTCTTACTTAATAAAATATACATTTGGCTCAGATAAAAATTCAAATTCATTTAAACTTGTCAAAACATAATTTTAGATATTAATGTATTTCCTATTTATGTGTAGTATTATTATATATTATATATATTATTATATATATATATTATCTATTATATATATTATCTATACAAGAGTTTCAAAAAATATATATAATTTCTTTTATATTGTTTTAGCATAATCAGCAGGAAATACAAAATAATTAAATAATTAATAAACAAATAAAAAAAATTAAAAAAAAAAGTTTTTTAAATAAAATAAAACAACTTTTTTTCACACATTGCATATATCTGAACTCAATCTAAAATCTTGAAAAATTTGTCATCTTAAATCAAATTTTACGTATGATTTTGAATTAGCTTTTATACTAAATTCAAAATTGTATAGATAGTATTATTCCAAAGAAGCTTTTTTAAAAAAGTTGTATCAATAAATTAATACAAAAATATATAAATAAAATATATATCATATCTGAATAAAATATTGCATTTTCGCACTAAGCAATTGCAAATTTGACTAGTTTTTTTTTTTCAGTCTTCTACAAGATTATTCAACCATTTACGCAATAGAGGCTCCGCCAGACAGCCTAAAATAAACATTAAATTATAACAAAATTTAACTAAAGTTTTTAATATATTTTAAATTTTATTGGGTAAAATGCAGAAAAATCCCACCAAAAAAAAAAAACATAAATAAAAATAAAAAAACTCAATTAATATGCACACTAATTCAACTGTCTGCTGTCTTGGCAATATGGTTCACTCATTTTTTATTGGCCCCAATTTCTGTCTGTAGCTCGAATTACCCATAAATCAGAGGTGGCTTTGTAAGCCACGATTGCCACTGCCAAAAACTGCCCACCGACTAACTAACAAGTCTATCTACCAAAAAAAAAAAAGTATTAACTATCTGTATGTGTGTTATGCTATTTTTAAAGCCCATTAAACATTCGCAAGGCAAAGATAAAAATTATGTAATGCCCAACAACAAAATGTTCCGCAAAATGTGCAAGAAAAAAAATGAATAATAAAAAAAAAAAATAATTAAACACATAAATTATGCAGCACAGACTTTGGTCAAAGGAAAATAAAAATAAAAAAAGAAGTTATTAGCAAGTTGGTTAACACATCATAAGGCGCTAGTGGTCAGTGGTTTTTGGTGGTTTAGTTGCTGCTTGGTTTGGCTTAATTAATTAACTGTTTTATGGCTTTAATTACAGTTTTTGGTGAGCCATTTTAATTTCATTTTGTTTCTTTTTGAACTTTCGCTTGCGTTTCGATAAACGTTCATAAATTGGCTTGCAACAGTTTTATATTTTCCTTTTTTATCTAACCCTCTGTCAATATCTGTATCCGGATCCTTTGGGGACTTAGCTGCCAGCCAAAGTGTTTGCCTGCTGCTGTTGACAGACATCGCTGTTGTTGCTTTTGCTTTTGCTCTTGCTTTTGCTGTCTTTTGTGGCCAACGGGCACACCTCTTGCTGTCCATTTGCCAGCGATTTCTAATCGATTTTTTCCGCCGCTGCCAGCAAACATGTGAAAATGGCCGCTGGCCAGGCCCCAGCATTGGGACTTGACTAACTAAAGTTTATATATACTGTGCCATATATATAGATATATATACATAGTATACAGCATAGTATCGTATGGCCTGGTCGCAAAGCTTGTAGCGTTTTGTTGCTGTTTATAAATTTTTGTCAATATTTCATTGTTGCCGGCGCTTTCACAGAAAACTTTTCACACATTTTGCAACGTTGTTGCTGCTGTTGCTGCCCGTTCTGCCAATTAGCATCTGACCATAATTTTATTGTGGCTCACGCGATTTGATATGAAGCCGCTTAGCCGGAAATTGTTCGCTTTCGACAGCTTTGCACGTCTCTAATTACAGTTGCTCCGGAGCTGGCCAATATTGTCGCCATTGCCACGCCCAACGACCCACTGGGCCAAGCTTTTCATTCAAATAGAATTTTGGAAATGTTTGCTTATGGTGCGCATCGTGTCCCAAATAGACTACACGCCCTTTTCCGCATTACTTGGTTTGCATTTAATTTTGCTGTTCATTGCACTTTTACAATAGCGAGCAGCAACAACAACAACAACAATTACAATTACAATTACAATTACAACAAATAGTAACAACAATAGCAACAACAAAATGGCCAAGTTGGCTTTTGTTGCATTTGGGTTTTCTGTACGTGCCCCGTCGCTTTTAATGTGCCAATGACTGCATGATTGTGCGATTATGCATCCAGCTAAGCAACAATCTGTCAATGCAACCAACCAGAGACGGACAATCAGCTAAACAGACAGACCGACAGACAGACAGACATATAGATGGACTGACTGGCAGCCACCCAAGCGATTAATCTATCTCTCTATATAATCACAGTTTTCGTTCAGGCGATGGCGTTGCGCCGTCATTTTGTCAATCTGCCAACATCCGGTACGTTTCACTTTCAGCTCTCTGATTTATTTTATACAAAATACGAGTACATATTATAACTATTTATTATGTGCCGTTTGTCAGCACCACCATGAAGTTGAGCCGACTCAAGCCGAGCCGTAGCAAGTTGAGCCGCAGCCAATGCCAATATACGATGCATATCGATACGATCAGCGAAACAGCTGCGCCCACCTGCCACAAAATGTAGCTCCACACACACACACACCTGCACACATTCTGCATAACGTTTAGTGTGCGACCAAAAATGGCAACGTAATTTCAAAGCGCATTCAATTGCGTTTACCTAATACAGCTTATCAGAAGCTGTTAACTGATAAAAACACAGCAAAAGCTGGCAAAACGTTTACTTTAAACTTGGCCAGCAGCGATAATGGATGGCATGACTGTTGACAATTCCAACGATAAGCATTCGCAACAATGACTCACTACTGCCTTGGCAAAACGAAATACAGTCAACTGAAAATTGATAGACAAACTGTTTCCATAGTTTTATGCCGTACGTGTGGCGATCAAATAAAACAGAGCTGACATTAAAGAACATAAAAGATATTCTCGTACAGTAATATGAATAAAAGAGATTACAACGAAAAGATACTGAATGGCAATTCACATTAGAAAAAGTTCTTACGAAGTGCTTGACTGATTGATATACATATATCAATCAACATTAATTTGATTCAAGCGAAATCATACACTGAAAACATTTTCATTTAATTGCCTCCGCTAATTTGTCTTATTTTTTTTCGATTCGTTATAAGTAAAGTCTTACAGCTCAATTATGTTGAAATACTCTACAATTTATGGCGACATTACACAACACTGGTTAATTTGCTACCCTTTTACTCAATTTAAGAGGTAAACAAATTCATTTTCATGGTCTCTTGGCATGGCGTGGCGTGGCGTGGCAAGTCAACAAGCTGCTCATTAGTGGCGTCTTCACCTGGGCCATAAGTAATCCTTGCAAATGGCAGCGCAACAACATAATATTGCGCATACGCCGCATTACACACATGCCAGGTGGTGGGAGTGTGCGTGTGTGTACATGTGCGCATGTGAAACACCAATAAAAAACTCTCACAAGCTGACGGCTTTTAACAACATGTGACAAATTTTTATCGCCTAGTCGTTAGCTGGTCAAGAGGGCCGCCAACAGCAAATGGCCAACGCCGGTTGTTGTATGATCTTTGACATGGCAAATAGCGAGACAAAGGTAGAAATACCTGTGTGTGTGTGTCTGTGTGTGTGTGTATTTCTATGTGTATTTGTATACACGTGTGTGTAAGTACCTATATGTGTATATATGTAACTAAATATGGCCCGCAGCTTTGTTTAGTTGTTACGTTTCGGCTGCCGCAAAGACAAAAAATAAAACCTCGAACAGAAACAGAAACAACAAAAACTTTCACTTTGTTTGTCATCGGAGAGCAGCATAAGAAATACATATATATATAAAAACAAGCGTTAAAAATTTTATTTTATTTTTGTACGTTTTTTATATTTTTTATTATTTCATATATGTATATATTTGTAAGTACCCTAAGTCCATTAATCAAAGGGTATAGTAGCTGCATCTAAATCTAAAATGAACAAATCATATGGAAGTAATATGAGGATGAATAGTTGAGCTCAGCTAATAATCTCTGATCTGAGAATTTTTTTTTAGATATTTTCATTATCGTATATCGAATGAATGAATGATTCACTTGAATAATTCACTTGTGTATTTCATTTTTCCAATTGAATTTCTAATAATTTATAATTATTTAGATTATTAGCAATCTATAAATTTTATTCCCTTTTTAGTACAAGTACTAAGAAAATAATATATCCAAATTAGCATCTCACTGCTGGGTATCATCTAGTCTGGCATTTCCAAGTAAAGCTCTACATCTTTCATATTTCTCTCTTTTATTTACAACAAAAGCCAATGGTCAAAATATGAGCAAATAATGAGCTTAGAAAATTTTATGGGCCCAGCTGGCTTAACGCCGCAAGCAAATGGAGCAACGACGAGGCAAAGCAGCAACAGCGGCAGCGCTTGTGGCATGCCGCAAATTATGCGATAGCCAAAGACTGAGCGCCCAGTTACCAGATGTGGTGGCGGCGGTAACCATTTCACCCATTACGAATGGCGATTGGCATATCGGCCAATTGGCCGGCGAGTGGGCCAAATCAAAGCGCCGATAAACGTTGATGGTGTGAAATGGCAGCGCTGCCCCGCAGTGATAGCAGCCAAACGACAAAAATGAATTATGAGCCATGACGCTTTTATGGTCTTTAGCCATTAAAACGAATTTCCATTGTCTGCATTTGGACCACGTTATTGTGCGAGCCAAAAAAAAGGGAAAAAATCCACCCAAAATAAAAATAAAAAAATAAAATAAAATGACTTGAATACTGCGCAGCCAATGTAAAAATAATCAAAATGCTTTATTTTTATCTTTTTGGATTAACGTGCAAAACGTTTCGTTTGCCAACAGACAATTGGAAACAAAAGCAACAACATGCAACAGTTGGCAATTGGCTTGCAAATGCGTGAGTCGCCGCCAGGCGAAGATGTTTCGGCTTTGAGTGGGATTCATGTATAGCAAGCCAACTGAAAGAGCTTCGGCTGTATACAAATTGTAAAGATCATTAGAAAAGCTTTGTGTGTTACGACATGGCTGAGGTCTTTGCCTTGGGCTTGTGCTGATGTATATACATATATGTAGATAATGGCAGTGGCTCTATTGAGCAGCCAATCAGAATAGCACAATACAAACAAAAGACTAACAGTGATCAAACTGGTTTAAACGAAAATTTAATTAACAAAAGTGAATGATAAACACTTTTGAAGAATTCAGTAACAAAGCCAAGCATATATCCAATTTAAAGTAATATGGAACTCGTTTAAACAATTGGCCTAGAGTTATTTTGTAGCTCAATAGAGTTCAAGTTGCTTTAAAAATATTCAGAGCAGAGCTGAACGATTAGGAAAAAACTTAAATGACTATAAATATATATATATAATAACTACAAATAATATTCTTTTACTCTAGTTAACATTGAACTATATAATTTTAGTCGAGTGTCTTCATTTCAGTTTGATATAATAAAAGTATTACTAAACTAAACTTGAATACAACATTAGCCATAAGCCACTATGACAATTGAAGCTATAATTCAATTTTTTTTTTTTTAATTTTGTTACCTCTTCCAGAGCTATTGTCCGTGAACGACGTCGTTTGGATATGTAAACACACACACACACACAGAGCGCTAACCCAATGCTAATGATCAGTAAAATAACAATTTGTCTTGTATAGTATGTTCGGTGAACTTTCTTCACCCGCGGCACCAACCCTTTTCAAAGCCCATGAATGAATGAATGTCACTTTCAGTAAGCATCAATTGTGTGGCACAAAATGAACGCATCAAATCAGATCAATAGGTCAAAAGCTAGTTACACAGCCTCATCGATGGCTGGTGAAAGCAGATCAGCGAGCGATGCAAACAAGGTTAAAAGTTCACTTTGAAACTGGAAGACAAAGACGATCGGACGATCAGAATTCAACAAAGATGAGCTCGAATGAATCATCTGGTGTGCAGCTTTATAAAGTTGCTGCAACTCTTGCCTTTCATATACTGCGGCCTACATGCGGCTAAATAAAACGCCTAAACAAATAAAAAAAAAAAAAAAATTATAAAATGAATAAATAACAAAAAATAAAATAAAAAACTCATGACAGTCGCCACGCGACAGCTGCCAGCGGCAAAGGCATACAATTTTGTTTCTTTTGAGGGGCAAACATAAGTGCAAATCGAGACAGTTAAAGTGATTTTAAGCAAATTTATTAACGCAATTATTTGATTACAGTAAATGTTTGACGGGCCTCAAGCACCAAAACATGGCCAAAAAAAAAAAAATATATATATATATATATAAAATAAATATATATAAAGAGCAAGCTACCAAATTTGGTAAAAATGACAAATCGGATAAAATAAAGCACAAACCCATTTATAAGCACTTACAATAACTATAGATTTATCTCTTACATATGTATTTATGTAGTTTACAATCAATTTAACTGTCAGCCAGATTTTCTATTTGCGGCTCGAAACGCCGGCAGTTGCGGTTTCCAGTTTCCCAGTTTCAAGATGTGTATTTCTAGCTGAGAAATTTACATAATTTTCGTTAGATTGACGCGATTGGCTGGCTGTTTTGCTTACGATGATATCGTATCAACTTTGAGTGTAGCGGGTATATTGAACCACTACAGACAATGGATATAGGTTATCCATGATATTTATTATTCAATTAACTATGTGTAATAAATATATAAATTATTATCTAAATTGAAACTGAAATTTTCTTAAATTATATTTTAGCTTACAATTTTATAACACATGAAAATTGATTTTCAATACAATGCATTTTCATTCTTTCAATACAGGGTATTTTAGTCATCGACCCTTTTTCTCTCTTGCTTTTCGTACCCTACCCGTGCTGCCCACATTTGGCTTTAGCCTCGTTTGTTTTACGCTACACATATGAATGTGTATATATATATATCGAATACAATTTCCATTCAATGCGAATTCAATTGAATTGCTGGGGGGTGGGGGCAGGCGAGAGTGGGTTGAATGGGGGGGATAGCGGCGGCGGCGGCGGCGGCACGGGCTATTCATTTTGTACGGTTTCGTCTGACATTTTGTATTTCATAAATGGTCTGATGGTTAATTTTTCGTATAGTTGACTGTCACATGGATTATTATGTTTTGTCTATTTGCAGTTAGTGGAGAAAATTTATGTCTCCGACATTTGGACCGACATATATGGGCCGAGACATTATGCCAATTGAAGCCACAGCCCGTTGGCTGACTGACAATTATTAATGGCAAACAATTTAATTTAATTATGGGAAAGGTTTCAACATTTCTGATAAATGACAGGCGAGGCACTTGCCTAGCGCACTTAGTTAGTTAAATATTTTTATAAAATTTCCACAAAAATTATACTCAACATATCTGCAGTTGCTTCCGGTCATTAAAAGTTAGTTAATTATAATGTCTACAAAACATTTGACTACTAATTAATTATAAAGAGAGAAAAAAGAGTAATACGAGTAGAAAAATGTGAAGGTTAAATAAAAACAGCCGTAAAATTAACCACAGCAGCGAGTGCTCAAAATCATTTGCATAAAAATCAACGAAAAATTACACATACCCATATATATATATATATATATATATATATATATATATATATATATATATATGTATATATGTATAAATAAGTGCCCCACAGCAACAATTATAAACTAGCTTAGGCAAATATAAATACGTAGATTTCAAAGTATATATATTTTAGTATATATACTAGCATCGATGCCCGCTCTATTTAAACCAGTCAAGAGCAATTTAAACAGCGGCAACTAAAAGTGTTTATAACAACTTTTCACTTTTCGCAGCGGAAAATGTCACTCAAAGTCATACGAAAATCTTTCATCGACCAAACAAATTTACAACCAGCCAAGAAAACCTGAAAGCTACAAAAAAGCTACAAAAAAAACATAAAAAGATATGTGACAACAGTTAACTGAATAGCTCAAGGATAATGCAATAAACACAAAATAAATTAAGCTGTTTAGATGTCAAATTAATGACAAACTTTGGATGGCTGACGAGCTGCAATGAGAGGTGAGGGCCTAAGAGGTTAGGTTTATTGTCGGATTTGGGTTCAATGCCAGTTAAGATGGTATTTTCATTAATCATACATTGAGCCGACAGCCAGGTGAGTGTGAATGTAAAAGTGAAATTCTTCGCGAGGAGTTGTTAATGAAGCCAAAGTGAAAATCACGCCAAATGAGAACCTAACTGAAGTACTGGCCCGCTAAGTACAGTGAAGCAGCGAAGACGTTTACGAAAGCAAAGCTGAAGAATCAGTTTATAGTTTGACGAGACTTTACAACAGCATGACACAAATGAGTAACAATAAATTGATTCGATTGATTCGATTTCAGATTCTATGATTCCCCTAGCAAATCATATGATTTAAGGTTATAATTGAAATAATTCAAAGCCCCAGCTTCGTAAAACCATTCGATCTGAGCTGACATGTGTGAAAGTGAGTATTTAAAAACAGCTCAAGCTCAGCTCAATGCCAAAGTGAAATTGGCGCCTTGACAGCAAATTGTCTGATAAGCCGCACTTAGCGCCATCAAGACAGGCCCAGACAGTCAGACGGACAGACAGACAGACAAGGCGATCTAAAAGCCGTCTCTTGATGTCGCTTTGGAATTCGCTGGCAACGCCTCTGGACTTTAAATCGCGATGTACCATTGTTTTTGGCAGCCTTGGGACTGTCATTGCAGCTGAGTAAATTGTGTTTAAATGCAGCTGAAGCTGGTCTTGAATGAAGGCAATCATAGTAAGTATATTTTATAATTGCACTCCTCAGACAATGGACTCGGTCGGAGCGTGGGAGGCGTGGCTGGGCTTTACTCTGCTCATATTTTGCAATTTTAGAGAATTGCAGGCTGGCGTAGTCAGTTTTGAAAGCGAAGCTGCTGAGCTGACATACATAAGTAGATATATAAATATATATATATACATATATATAGCTATGTATGTATATACCGAGAGAACTTTTAAGAGACTTTCAAATCAATACAACAAAATAATTACAAAAATTTATCAAAGGCGGCAACGCTTAAGCAAAAAAAAGAACTAAAAAAAAATATATATATATATATATATATATATAAAGTATAAAGCACAACAGCTGTTGGGCAGATCTTTTGTGCTGTTATTGTATTTAGTTTTGTTTGCTATTGTTCAATAATCTGATATTACGCTAGGTATTTTGCTTTGTGGCTGCTGTTCGATTGGCAGCAGACAATGACCTTTTAGCATGCCGCTTCAGTGACTACTCGGATTGCTTCTACTCGCCAATTGTAATTGAAAATATGGTGAACTGTTCGAGTTGTACGTACTTGAAAGCTTATTCAATTTAAAATGCATTTTGCGCAATTTGTTTTGTATTTTGTGTTAGTTTTTTTTTTTTTTTTTTTTTTGTTATTTCCAGTTCGTTTTTTGCATGATTTCTGTGTCGTGATTTGCGGTGGCAAATACAAATTATTAATTTTTTTTTTATTCCTTTTGTAATTTATACATTATTTTCTGGCCATGCAAACAAAGTTGTTGAATTAATTGAGCAGCTGCCGCTTTTATTTATTATTAGTTGCTAGGTTGTTTTTTTTTTTTTTTTTTACTTCTTTTTGCAGTCGCATATTTTATAAGCTTTTGTTTGTTCAAATAGACAACATGCAATCATATATATTTTTTTTTTGTATTTTATTGCGCTTTTATCAGCAGGTGAGTTGCCTTCGACGCGTCCGCCGCTGGGTGTTGTAATTGCCCGGCTATTAATAATGATTACCAGCAAATGCGATGCCTGTCCACTGATTAGCTTGCTGACATTTTGCAGCAGCAGCAGCAGCAGCAGCAGCGACAGCATCAGCTCCAAGTCAATGCTATTTATGTTGGCTACTCTCTTATTTATAGACATGATGGCGTGCTAATTCTGCGCCACGTCTCCCGAGGCTGCAGCCAGCGAGTTACGAGCCACATGGCAACAAACCGGCAAACTGGCAAACTGGCAAAATGAAATGAGTTCAGACCAGACTATCGCAGCGACAACGGGGCGTATGCACAACAATGGCACAAAAGCCAGCAGCAACAATCGCTGCAAGAGCAACAGCTACCATAATAAACAGCTGCTGAGCAGCACACAAAAGCGGCGAAAAGCATAAAAGCAACATCACAAAAAACGGAAGAAAAAATAAACATCACGAATCTAATATACCCTTTACTGCAACAGCAACTGCAGCACAAGTGCTTGAATTGCAAAATTTCCATAAGCTCATGCTAAATGTAAGTAGTATAAATGATATCGATTAATTATACTTCAGATTTAAAAATAAACTAATTACTGAAGCTGTTTTTTAAGCTTGATTGAGGTGTTTCATTGTTAGCTTTCGAAAATAAATATTTCTTTAGTTTTTAACTACCTGAGTTAAACGAAAACTAATTTTTTAATACAACACAACACAAGCAGAAGTTTTTCGCTATAATTATATACAAATGTATATATTTAATTAACCAAATTAATTTATAATATATTTATTAAGCATTTCCAACCATGCCAAACTTGATATGAATGCAGAGTTAACTCTGCATTGCGTAGGGCAGCTGAAATAAAGTTATTATTTTCGTGTCGTATTTGGTGGCAGTAAAAAATGCACAAAAATGCGCAAAGTGAAAATATTTCAGCAATTTCTAGCTACATTGGCCTTAGTGTTAACATTGTTGTTGTCGTTTGTAGCTGTTGCATTGTTGTTGCTCACTGTTTGTGTGCATTTTGCCGCGTAATTTGCATGCCAAACGCAAGAAACAATAAAGTAAAAATACAAAAAAAAAAAAAGAAATGCAACTCGAGCTAATAAGCAACAGTAGCAGCGACAGCTACAGCAACAGCAACAGCATTCGCCACAGAGAGCAGCTGCGATCAGTGAACTTTAGTTTTTTGCATTTCTTTGTTATTCAGATTGAACAGTTTTTCCCTAAGGAAAGTGAAAATAGCCAAACTCTATGTTGCATGACATCACACTTCAGCGCAGTTCTCACTAGAAAGTTCGCAACTAATTTCGAGATTTAGCTTAAACATTTCCTAATATACATACATACATTTTTCACCTGCTCAGCGGCTGATGTTTAATTCAGTTATTTGAATTGTGAAAAAGTCGTGAGTTGCATTTGACACGTTTTCCATGATTAAAAATTATGATTATGTGAGTCAAGCAATGCTAATAAAATGTCATTACAATGGTGTTGAATGTGACACACACGACATCACGTGTGACACATTGCCAAAATAGAAAATAATGGAGATAATAAAAAAAAAAAAAGCCTGAACTCTGCTGCAATTGTCGTGCTAGCCCAGTTATTAGGCATGTAAGGCGGCTAATTAACACCTAAAGCTGATTTTAATTAAGCCTTTAATTTAGTGAGTATCTACAATTGCCAATGCGAAGGCGGAAATGCGACGCTTAGTCACAGAAGCATGTTGACGCATGCAAATGAAGACTTGAATAATGATGAGCCAGCCACGGCCAGAAACAATGCAACAGCAGCAGCAGCAACAACAACAACAACAACGTGTAAAGTTAATAAATAAAGCAAAAGTTTTAAATAGCCGGCAAAGTAACGCTTGACTCTCAGCTGATGACGCCGCTCTGCCAACGCGTCTGATAATGTTTCTTTTAATAATGACCATCATCATCATCATTATGATCATTAAGGTAATAATGTGTGGCTGTGGCTGTGGCTGCTGATGAGGTTCAATAAACCTAGCAGGTTGCGCACCAGCCAAGTGGACAAAACAGTAGTAGTATTAGTAGTAGTAGTACTGGCCATTGGCCATTGGCCACATTGGCTGCAAAACGCGGCTCTAACCAGCCAAGCGGCCAGCCCAAGCACTTTGCTTATTAAAGTACAACAACTGCGTCGTACATCAGGCGAAATTTATTATGATGATGTTTGTGTGCATAAACCAACAACAACAACAGCAACAACAATAACAACGTGGGCAGGCAACAATAAGGAAAATTTATTATCGGTGCCGCATCGAACGGTTTGACTTTGGCTTTTAGCTGTTTGCTGTTAGCTGTTAGTTGCTGGCTCTGGCGCTGACTTTACACGAAAGTTTTGTATACACCAAAACGGAAGGGCTGGCAATTGCACTCTCTGACCATAGCAAAGCTGCTCTAAAGACAATGCCAATGCAATTGTAATGCCTCCAGCCCTTTGATATACCCTGTAGCCAGTGAAAATGTATAAAGCGGGAATATTGACTGAATGCAAATGTATATGAGAAACGAAAAGACACCTGGCCAACACCTGCAACAGCAACTACAGTCTACATTTTTGAAGAAACTTCCAAATATCTCATAGTCGAGCACTCCCCACTAGGGCACTCTGGCTTATCATGGTGTCAGCTCTACGGCTGTTCCGCTTGAGGAGCACTAACCACAGCCCCTTCATTGGACGTGTCGCATAGCGAACAGCCGTCAGGCTCAAAGGGAAGCGACAACTCACAAATGAGCTAACCACAACAAAGCGGCTGGCCCCAAAGAAAATCGATGCCACAGCGGCGGCAGCTGTTGCTGTTGTAACTAGCGCCTCAAGACAGCGAGACTATCGATAATCTTTTATATAACTGCCAACTACAAATATGAATAGAAATTGTAGAGAAAAAGCCAAAAAAAAATCTATGCATTATAGTTTTTGTTAGTCTCAAAATCCAAATTTGGTTCCAAACTGGTTTTGCCATATATTTCATAGTTTTAATGAAAGAATTCATATTTAAATTAAAAGTTAAAAGTTCTCTCTCTCTACAAATAAGGAAAACAGGCAATGAAAAAGTAAGCTCTTAAAATGTTTATACTAAAATGGACAGAAACTAATCAAGAGACTCATTCTAATCTTATCTAACAAAATAAATTATAGCTTAAAAATATTTATTGGCATTAAAAATGAATATAAATCATGGACAACAAAAATAAGAATTAAAAATATATATATATATATATATATATATATATATATATTTTAAATTTTCTTTTGACCTAGTTTCAGGTACAATATTATCTCCTCTAGATGCAAGGCTTTAAGACAATGGCAAAATTATTATGCAGTAGCTGAGACAAATGCTCATAACACCTCACAGCTTATCTCGACTTTAAGATAACCTCAGACTCGCCGTGCATGTATTATCCCAGTAACAACGCCTACTGTTAGCTTAAAGTATAGTGTTACTTCTATACTTAAAAAAATAAAAAACGAAAAAATATATGGAAAAAATTACATGTCTAGCGAAAAATACACTGTGGTTACATTATAAACGGGCGAACGAGCAGCGACCACAGCAACAACAGCTGCTTGGTAACCTCCATTGAAGGGCACATAAAAAGATATAACTGTGTGTACATAACCATAGCCATAGCACTACTATATATAGATATATATTTATATATATTTGCAGGTAAGGAAAAGCTGACCGCACACAGCTGACAGAAAGATGTGCAGAAAAATTAAAGGAGACTGCAACACCATTGCTATTCATGTTATGAGTGTATGAATGCGAATGTGAATGTATATGAATGAGTGAGTGTACGTGACAGAGAGTCATTAAAAGCGCTTTATATGCACATAATAAGTTTTGATTGCCATTTGCTTATTTGGAGCATTATTTAAGTTTCATTAAGACATGCTAAATGACTTTCGAAAGTACCCAGCGGCAGCTCCGACTATCCGCCGATGTACGAATCCAAGTTTGAGTCTGATTCATAGCTAGAGTCTTGGACACAGTCGCAGTCGCAGTCGCAGTCTCAGTTTGAATTTGAGTTTGAGTTTGAGTCTGAGTTATAGTCAAAGTCAAAGTCAAGTGATTGACGCGTTTTACAGCCAAATGCGTTGTGAAAATTAACGGTCAACACTTTCGCTTGCCGGCCAGGCTTGGCGTTGGCATTTCTTTTCAATTTCTCAAATGCGCTAAGCAGCTGCATAAAGAAAAAGAAATAAAAAAAAATTATGAAAAAAATAAAAACTGAACCGCAGCTGAAAATTTTAATTTCATTATAGTTAATATTTTCATTAGCCAACTTTCCTGATGTGCGATCGGCGATAGGGGAGAGCCATAGCTCTGTGATTTAATTGCCAAGTCTCACTGGAAATGGAAAGGATCTCGGCGATTAGCGAGCATTTTCAATTGATTGGACCAGAAATTAATGAGTGCGTTCAACTTCAGCTGATCTAAGATAGGGCCGCACGACAACATACTGACTGCTCAGCGTCTTTTTGCCAACAATGCAAACACAGCAGAGTTTTGCTTTGCAATGACGTAAGCAGCTTTTGCTGTGGGCGGGACGGAGGGTGTTGGCACACACACACACAAACACAAACTACAATCGCATATGGCATCGATATTTGGGGCCGCTTTCGATGCGACTTCAGTTCCGGCATAATTTAGCACCAATTTGTGTTTGCTTTTCACTTGGCTAATGGCGCAAACAATTGGCTAGCCAAATGCTCGTACGCTAAAAAGGTCATGGTAAAATTGCTAGATAAAATTGAAATCGAAATTGCAGCACTTACACCATCGCTTGGCTGCCTGCCGCGAAAGTCAAGCAACCAACTGCAACTTACATTATCGGCCAGATACAAAATCGCTGCATTGCCATGGCAATTGTAAATAGAAACGGTAAAACCACCAAACCACCAAACCACCAACTAGGCATACACACAAAAATCAACACCACAGCACTATGCCAAGCCACCCCACACACAACAAATAAGTTATAATTGCCCCCAAAGTGGAAAGGTTCAGTTGAATGCCACAAATGTAAAAGCTTTCTGTTTTGGCTACCTGTCTAATTAGGGCGCCTAAGCAGCAACAGCGGCTGCTCATTTCGAGCACCTCTAATTGGCTTGCCAGCAGAGTGCTCTCCTGTGGCCAAGTACTCACGAGTACATCTACATTCATACGAGAGCAGAAAACAGTACAGACAAGACAGTCAACCTTAGCCGTATCGTACGTATCGCATGACACATGCCAGACACCAACAAGATTTTTCACCTGTTCAATTGCTATTTACCATACACATTTGCTGTCCACATGTCAGCAAAAGCTCAGTTACACACACGATTAACAGCTAGAGACACCAGGAAGCGTTCAGCACTTTGAGAGAGGGATAGCAAAGCGTAGCAGCTGTTGCAAACAATATCTGAAGAGATAAAGCCATGAATCACATATGTTGACGCAAAACTAATCTCACTCTTTAGCCAATTAATCAAACTTTACAGCATTGGACTGGTTTAATAAGTGAATAGCGTATTTTTCAACTTAATTTTAAGATTTAATTCGCTATCAAAGCTTACTGCTAATTGAGCGGAACATTTGCATATGCTTTCAAGTGGGTTAATTGAAAAGTAGAAAGAAGAGCAAGAGAGAATGAAAAACATATTTAAATATTACAATCTACACATTTCATTGTTAAGCTTTGAGGGAAATTAATAATATGAGCTGCGATTCTTTTTATTGTTTCAAAATTTTCATTTGCTTTCAAAACTACTTTGAACTTTTCAAGAAAGTAAATAAAGATACGATCTATGTATCTACCTCAGCATTTACGCCTTAATTTCATACAAAACTTTCATGTGCTTTCAAATCTACATTAACCTTCACACAGTAAAAGGAAATCGATATAAAATTCCATAAAATTCCACATACTTTATAGATTATAAGGCAAATTAATCGAATTAGGCGCATAATAAGAATGCAAAGCTTTCGTGTGCCTTTTTAATTTCAATATTCAAAGTACAAGTACAATAATACTTGTATTATTTTTTTTAGAATTTGCTAACAAAACAAAGGCATTCCAAACGCACATCGATCAATATGCAACCAAGCACGCATTTTAATTGAACTGCCTACGAGTCAATATCAGGTGCACTGATATCTAATATCAATAGCGACGCGATAACATTCAAGCATGCCAATTTCGCTAGGCAATAAATATAAATAGCATTGGGAACTTTGCTTTTGGATAGTTTAGTAAATTTTGGTTAGCTGAAAATCGATATTGTTTTGTGTTTTGCTGATTGAAAAAAAAAAAAACAGAAGAAAAAAAAAACATTCGCTGTCTACCTTCCACACTCAATCGATATGGCTTAATGGCTTAAAGGCTTAGCTAGAGCTAATGAAATTGTAACACACTCTCTGCCAGCTGACCCTCCAAATAGTCGCATAGAAATTGCTTTCAACCAACGACACTTGGCCACTCATAAAATTGTTTAAACTTGACACTGTTTGTCTGTCGCTCGGCTGTTTTTTTTTTCTATTTTATATTCATCTCTATATTTACATTTGCTGCTTGACAGTTGTCAGGTTATACGCAAAATTCTAGTATACTTGGATAGTTTTTGTTTTTGGCAAGCTCTACGCCCAGCAGCCCCGAAATAAATAATAACAAGCAAGAGGCCAGGCCAAGACGAACAATTGTTGTTGTTGTTTAGCTTTTCTATGGACGGCTTGTACTTGGCCCCAAGGTTCATGGCTTTATTAAATTGCTTTTGCCACACGATGTTGTCGAGCAGCTAGCTAGCTAGCCAGACAGGCAGCGGGACAACGGGCGAGGGGAGCGACTATTCAACTGCTATACTAGACGACTTCCAGCTGTGGCCCTAACCATTTGGTCATTAGCACTGAAAGCGCAACCAATTTGTAAGCGCGTTTTGACCACTTTACCGATTCTGTTTAAATTTTAGTACACAAATTAAGCCAATTTACAGCCACACCAAATACAGATATCAATCAATTGAGCATCTTTGGAGTCTCAAGGTAGAATCAAGCTGCAGCAAGACGACAGCTGCTTCTTTTCTTTCCCAGAAGTTGACTGTCACAATCCAAGCCCAGCGGCTGTTAATTTGAACATCGAGCTAACCTTGTTTAGCCATAAATCATGCTGAGTTTAGCCAGCCAAACATAAACAAAGTTAATAAATCGACAATTTTTAGAAAGTTCACATCAAAGTCTAAGAGCCAAACCGACTTGGCTAATCATGAAGTCAGAGATCAATCAAGAGAAATAGGCTACATATGAGCTAATAACTGGAAAATATTGTAACAAAGCAAAATATTTGTTGTACTTTTTTTTTAAGACAATTTAATTGACATTGGATGACATAAGAGTGTTACTGGAGCGTAAACAGTCTACGTATACCTAAATTTAACTACGATTCAAGTTACTATGTGAAACATTAAAATGACTAAAGACACTTAAAAGTGACAAAGAAGCACTTCTTCCTATTCAAAATAACATATAACTAGATATTAATAAAGACTATTAATATATGTATAGAAAAAATAAATTCTTCTCTAATGTAAAAACATGAAGCTAAGTGCTAAACGGAAGTAGAAAACACTCAGAACAAATTGAACGACGAGACAAAGTAATGAAATCTGAGGAATATAATTATATAAGTGACCATGGAAGTAGTCAGAGAAGCCAAGCCAAACTTAGATAAATGATTAATGATAAATTTGTCCTTCAAACGATGATCTCTTATTTAACTTTGTTAATGGTTTAATGACGCCCATTCATGAAAGTCTTTGGGTTACATGGAACGTCGACTAGATCCAATTAAATTGCTCTTACGCATATTTCCAAGACCCTCATAATTAGATGCCTGGCTCTAATAGCTGCTCAGCAGCACTTGCTTCATGAATTGCAGCTAGTTTGCGACGCATAGGTGCAGTTGTAATTGTAATTCATAAGGCGCAGGCTAATGAGACGGCGGCATTTTCATTAGCTTTTATGTAACTGACGATGACGACGATGACGACGACGACGACGACGACGACGACGTTTACCTTCGCCAGAGAACGGCAGTCTAAAGCTGAAGGCCTTGTTGCTGTGGTTTCTGTTGGCTGATGACGATGACGAGACCAAGCCCAAGATCATTTAGAGGCGCGCTATAGCTGCAGTGGCATTTGCATTTGCATTTGCTGGCTGCCGCAATGCGCAGCTTTAATCGCTGCAATTGAACTGTATGCTCGGCTCTGTGGACCTAGTTAAATCTGCTGACAGTAGCAAATGAATGTAAAGCCAGTTGAGGGCCTATCGCTTGGTCTATGACAATTCAATTAGATGGTTAACTTTTGACTAGCTGACAGCTAAATTGAATTTAGTTATCAGTTAACTACTGTTCATGATGATGAGATGATGATGATGATGAGCAGCTTTACAGCGGAAGCAAGTCATAATTTTGATGACTGCAAAGAGAGTAGCCTAAATGGAGCATAAACAGATGTTTACTCCATATGCTCCCCCCTTTCTAAGTTAGTTAAGCTACTGTCCATTGTGGCCTGAATGTTAAATAATAAGCAGTTGGAATTATAAACCAGTTAAATTTCATTCTTCTCTCTCTCTCTCTCTCTGCTGCTTTGGAAATCTTCATTGTGAATAGTTAAATTGTAGAGTAAGCTGCTAATATGGCAGCTTTAGCACTTTATCTCTTCTATCCACATTCAGCTGATCAATCTTTTCTCTTTTTTTTGGGAAACGAGCTAGCTATTGTCCTATTACAAAATGCAGTTTTCTTCTGTATTCAGGACCACAAGATTTCCACTTTAAGTTAAGCATTTCAGTTTGTCACGATTTTCTTGGACTGCACTCAGCATTTAAGCATAATTTATGAAGATTTGTCAGGCAATGGGGTCAAAGTAGAAGCATCTTTTCATTTCTCATCGTTCTACAAAAATATATTTATTGCAATGCAAAAGGAAAAATGTCTGGCAATTTTATTAATTTTATTTCATTGGCTGCAAATGTGACTAAAAAATGCGGTTGGCTAATTAGTTGTGTGCATGGCAGTTAGTAGCAATGCTAACAAAAAAAAAAAAAAACCTGTTTAACTGCCGGCGTCATTGATAACAACAACAACTGCAACTGCAGCAGCAGCAGCAGAAACTGAAGCTAGCTTAAAAAGCAACTTTAGTGCTGACTCTGTTGGCTTACAAACAGTTAAAGATAACCAAACATGGCCATGTGATGCACTGTCACTGGAAAAGCGCCATAAAAGACTTGTTTGCATGTTGAGCGAGCAGCACGAGGAGCAGGCAACTTGGTCGAAAAAAAAAACACAAACAAACATTCGAAAGGCTATGAGCCTAGACTTAGTTGTGTGTGTTTGTGTGTAAATGAGGACATCGACTAATATTCATGCCAATCGATAAGCGCCTCGACCGCCTATAACTGGAAATACATATTAAGTATACGACGCGCTGACAGGCCACAAGCTTTGCCCCAAAGCGGACACAGACAACAGCCATCGTATACATTTTCTACGGTTCAGTGGGTTTCCAGGCAGGTGTGTGTCTATCTGTGTGTGTGCGTGTGTGTCTATCTGTGTGTGTGCGTGTGTGTATTTGTGCTCCAACTGTCCATTTGACTAGGCACGTGTTGGGCTCGTCCTGTTGGCTACGCCTTTTTTTTTTTTTTTTTACTGATGATTCAGTTCGGTCGATTGTCGAGCTGCCTAATTGCGGGCAGGTTCGTTGACTTATTGGAAAGGTTATGCATAATTTATTGTGAAATTGTATATGCTTATTACGACGCTATCTATATGTGTGTGTGTGCGAGTGTGCGTGTGTATGCATGTGCATATATGCATGTGTGTGGTTCATAAATTTTCCGCTTTAAATGCACTCACAGACCACGGCGATAGCTCAGCGGCGCCATATGGGCAACAAGCCGGCCCAAAAATGAAATACGAGCACAAGAACAAGGCGCATAAAAATGATGAAGAAGCCCAAGCAATGAGCAAATCTGAACAGCGCTGAAAAAAAAAAAAAACTTGCCAAACTGGCCAGACAAGCAACAAGAAGCAGCAGAAACACAACAACAACAACAACAAATCCAAAGCAGCTACCAAAAACAGTTTAAAAGGCAACATTGTGGCGACTGTGGATGCTGCTGCTGCTGCTGCTGCTGCTGCTGCTGCTGCTCTTGCTGCTGCTGCTGCTGCTGCTGCTGCTCTTGCTGCTGCTGCTGCTGCTGCTGCTGCTGCTGCTGCTGCTGCTCTTGCTGCTGCTGTTAGCCACGTTTAACGACGATGACCTTGGCGACGCTGGCTGGCAACTTGTTGCATCTGCTGCTGCTGCTGCTCGCGACAGCTGCGCAGCAGGCAGACACCTGAGACTTTGCAAAACCCGAGACGCGACAAACAAGCATTGGCCACGCATAGAGAATCGCCTCATCAAGCAGAAGGTGCAGACCGCCTCCTCGCAGCTTAACCCACCCGCTGTCTGCGGCATTTTCATGGTGGTGCACACAGCGCTTTTCTCAGGCATTTTACGGTAAATTTAGGTCGCTGTTGTTGCAGCAGCAACAGCAGCAGTTGTTGTTGTTGTTGTTGTTGTTGTTGTTGTTGTTGTTGTTGTTGTTGTTGTTGTTGTTGTTGTTGTTGTTGTTGTTGTTGTTGTTGCTGTTGTCGACTGCAAGTTGTTTACATGGCAACGCCAATAACTTGACTAAATATAGCCAGGCGACGAGTTGGTAATGCCTTTTCATGGATTTCCTGGCCAATGCATTAGCATCTAATACAACAACAAATTTTATTGTTTTCGTTTCGTTTTAGTTATGTTTTCTTTCACGCATTGCTCATACGCAGCATTGGCCAGAGACACGCCGAATGGCAGGCAGGCAGCGAGCCACATCCGTTGGGAAGTGCCGCTCAGCCACTCAGCCGGATTGTGCGGATTTGTCTTATTTGGGGCATGACACAAATTTGGTAAGCGGCAGCTTAACAGACGTAGTCAGACGTAGTTGCTGTTGCTGATGCTGTTGCTGTTGCTGTTGTTGCTGCGTCGTTTTCTTTTGAGCAATTTAACAATTAAAAACACGCGCTCTTATGGTTTCAGTCCCGCCACCGTCATTAACTCGTTAATCCACTCGAATATAATTTATTATAATTGCACATATTTTACAATTCGCTTGAATCATAAAAAAAAAAAAAACAGCAGACAGCAACAGAGAAGAAGAAAAATAGCCAAGAGCCAGCTGGCCAAATACACGCCAGCCCCTGGCAATGTCTATGCCCATGGCCAAGCCGGACCATGCCACGCCTCGTTGCCCAATCTGATGCTGTTCAGTTCTGGGCAAAAGACAAGACAAGTTTCTGATTCTTACCCAAAAAAATAAAAAACGATGATGCATGAACAATATAAACAGTTACGACCAACCAGCCGACAGCTGCCAGTGTGAACTCACCTGAAAAGGTAAAGCAGAAGAAGAAGAATATGTTACATAAGTGAGCTTGTTGTATTCAAAATAAATTATAAGAAATTTGCCATGATTTTCTAAGAAATTATGTCACATTAAAGAGGTGACTTCATCAGTAGCCAAAGGCAATCAAGTCATCAGACTCTAATTGCATTTAAATTAAATATAATTTATGCTTAATTTACGATAAAATGAAGCTTTGACTGCAAACATTATTCATGAATAAACATGAATTTATTTTAAGCTAAATAAATATTCAGAATAATTGATATTCTTATTCTCTTATACATAAAAACAATTCCAATTTCAATTTCCTTGTTTGCTGACATAATACTTAGGCAATTGCCTAGAAAAATATTACAATTTGTTTAGCCAACAAAAGCGACTAAAGTTGAGGCACAGCATGAGTAAACGTGGCCAGCAGATACATCAAACACAAAATACAACATAAAGAGGAACAACAGCAATAGCAACAAAAAAGCAAATAAACAAACATCTTAAGCCCTGGCGTGTATGGCCAACATTTTGGCAAATGGCCAACTGGGGGAGCATATAAAACAAAAGCCATGCGCTGTGCACATTTCAATTTGCCAATTGGACGAGCCAGGGGAGCAGTGTGTGGGTACTGAAGAATGGGGATTTGCATATGAAATTCAGATACTCACGGCATGGATCATTAGACAGACCGAAAGCAAACTGAATTTGTTATAGCGCGCCAAGCGCAAATGCGACTGCCTATCATATGTATATGTAATGTGTGCGATGGTGTGTGTGTGTGTGTGTTTGTCTGGAGAAAGTCGGAAGCGTGCCGCCGTCACACGTAAGCCACAGCAGCTCGAAGAAGAAGCGCAACCCAGTCTGTGTTTGGCCTGCCCAATTGCGGGTTGCGGATTGCGGCTTCATTGTGGCTTGTTGTCTTCATCAGAGCAACAGCAGCAGCAGCAACAGCAAAGCGCATGCTAGCAAATGGCTAGACAGAGGTTAGCAGCTGGCCAACTGGAGCTCAACTCAACACTCAACAGTCAACACTCAACACTAATCTTGGCCAGCCAGTTAAAGCCAATGTGGAGCATGTGCAATGGGACACGAAGCGGGATGCACACAATTTGCGTAATGTATGTGCCATTGAACTAACCTGGCTGAAAACTCATTTATAACATGCACGCCTAGTCGTTTTAATTGAATTGCCAAGCGCAGTCAACATCAGTTGTGCTTTTGTTCGTTTTTAATTAAAAATTAAATACAAAACATGAAATTGAAAAAAAAAAATGAAAAATAAAGAAATATTTCTCTGCAAATGTAATTTCATGCTTTTGGCGAACAGAAAATAGATTTTTGTAATAATTTGTCATGTGTCAGTTTCTTTTCTTTACTTTTTTTTTTTATTATTATTAATATTAATTACAAAGTGTTGTTGGCTCACACCTGTGCTTGGGCTAGGCTGAGCTGGGCTGGGCTGGGTTGTGCTTTTTCTGATAACATTCATACATTTCGAAAAGTTTACAAAGTGGGTGGGCTATATTTTATAAATTGTTTTCAAAACTCCCACGCCCAGTTAAATGACGCTTTAATTGCACTAACTGAATCGCTGTGGCTGTGCCACAAAATGTTAAATGTGGAAAAAAAAACTTAAAAAAAAAATAGAGAAAAGCATAAAACTTTCGAAAGAATAATGGGAAAATAATGCCGCTAATTATCGTTAGAGTGTGTATTTTTCTGTTCACCCTCTTTAAATATGACGTTCCAGAATTTGTTAAAAAGAAACTGCCGGACAAGAGCAGACAAATGAAATAAGCTGCAGAGCGACTTCCTCCTACAACAAATCGTACAAAATGGCAACAAGACGAGGCCAAAACGTCATTAGCCAGAACTGTGGCAGCAACAACGCAAAGAGGGGAAAATAGAAAGCCAGCAGCTGAGCTGAGTCGAGAAAGCCAAAAAGAACTTAACACAATTTACACTCGCGAGCGCTTTTCCAACTTAAGCGTAAATGCTAGATACTCTCGCCCCTCTCTCTATCTCTCTCTCTCTATGTGTGTCTATCTCTCTCTTTGTCTCTCTTTCTCTCTTTCTCTCTGTCTGTGTGTACTGATGTGTGGTTGACAACCGCGAGTGGGTGTTGTAGATGTTGTTGCAGCTCCAATTGCGAATGCGAATGCGACCGCGAAACCTAAAACCAACTTATGAACGCACTTCCAGCTGTGAGCGGACAAAAAAAATCACTTTGATTATAATAAAGAAAACTATTGACAATCATTTGAATAAGATAATCAAGCGTAAAATTAACAATACTCTACGTTTTACACAATATCAAATCGACTTTCCAAATTACGTCGAGTAAAGCACAAACGATGTCAACCTAAGAGACAGCTAATAAATTAGTAACAGTTGTGTGCATTGCCTTCGCATTGTTAATAATTGTGCAATTGTATTAGTGTGCTCAAGACAACATTGATATGATGCTGACATATGATGTCTTGCATACGTGAGCTAAACTTTAACTTGGACTTCGATCAAGACTAAGTGAACTGAGTGAAAATATATAAAATAAAAAAATATAATTAAAGTGCGATTAAATGATTATAGTTTTGCTTATTACTAGCCAAGTTAAATCGAGCAATAATGAAAATCTATAAAAAACTTAAATGTAACTATCATTATCTAGCCATTTATATATATATCCATTTCTTACTTGTGTAATAAATGTCGTAAAGAGAACAGATTTTAAATAGAAACCTATATAAATTCATTACATTAAATATCATTCTTATCTATCCATTTATTTTCATCTTTATAGCATTTTATCATTTTATTAATACAATATTACAATTCACACTATAGAGATACAAAAATTAAATAAAAATTATAATATAAATTCTATTTTAAGCACAGTTTCTCATTTGTTCTTCTTCTTCTTCTCCTTCTAAACAGGTTTCCCAATTAACGCCCATGTTCTAATTCTACTTGATCAGCAATCGTTATGCCTTCACCTTTATGCGCTCTAAATGAAGTAGTGAAATAGCTGATAATAGCAGCAGGCAAGCTACATTTCGCGAGAACTATATAATAAATCAGGCACAGATGCTCAATGATACCTACACACACTAAAGACACACACACACACACACACACATAATTACCATCATGGCCTTAAGTGCACTTAATCTTATATTTGTTGCCAACAAGATTGCGTTGATGTGCTGCTAATGTGTCTAATTAAGCTGCAGGCCTCAATGCTACTCCAATTGCAATTGCAATTGCAATCGGGTTATTAATTTTCTCTTTCATTGTTTTATTGTTGCTCTGGGCCTGGGAGTCTGACATAAACGTTCTCTTGAGCTGTTCGACTACCCGTTTGTCTATCGATGCGTTAAGAGGCGCTTTATGCTTCAGTCTAGCATACACATGCTCAATATGTATGTATATGCATGTGTGTGTGAGTACTTGTATCTATAAGATACACGCATGCTGCATGCAGCTTAAATGTGCCTGCGGCACTTTTAGGTCTCAGCTTGGCAATTAAGAGTGTGAATTTCAAGCCATAAAACAGTTGCAACATGTGGCCCGTTGTTGTTGTTGTTGTTGTTGTTGTTGTTGTTGTTGTTGTTGTTGTTGTTGTTGTTGTTGCGGCTGCTGCTGTTGTCGCTTTTTCGGGTGAAAGTTTGTTCTACAGCCGCAGCAGCTGCGCATTTGTTACAGATTTTTCTTGGCGTGCCGGCTGGCTGGCTTGCCTTGCCTTGGCTTGGCTTGGCTTGGAAAAAGTGACAGCTTCATGCGGTGATTTTCTTCTTCTGCTTCTCGTTTCAATTTTTATGTGTCAGTGCGCTGTTGAAAACTTGAAAATTTCTAGCCATAATTAGCTCAAACTCATATCTTATCATCGCAAATAATTCACACACGCACATAGAGAAACAATGTTGGTTATTTGGAAAGTTAATCGTATGTGTCCAGAGCTATACAGATACTCGAATTTTTTTTATTCACTTTGCTTTTATCTGTATAGCAACAGCAGCAATAACAACAACAATCTAAAGGCAAACAACTTAATTTCACAATAATTGTGCGCGCACCCAAAAATTGAAAAGCAAATTCGAATTGAAATCCAAGCAAAGCGCGTCAACTGAGCCCAGATCGAAAGTGCAAACATTCAACACTGGTGGCAACAGCTGCTGGACAAAGATTGCCCAGTTGAGGCCAAGATTGCAGTTGTCTGACAGCTCACGGTGTTGCAAGCAGGCGAGTGAGAGAGACGGGTAGGGTGAGACAGAGGGTGGCATGGGGGCAGGCAGTTTGTGACTTCTATTTGCATGGCAGGTGAAAAGTCTTTTTGGGACACGGCAAAACAAACTTTGCATTTGTTTTCTTTTCGCTTAGCTTCCTCCCACTGCTGCCTGCCTGGCAATTTCATAATGGCGTCGTCAGCCAGTCAGCCAGTCAACCAGTCAGCGGGCCATTGCCAACAGTCAGCAATCAACAGTAGACTGTCGGCCAAGCAGCGCTGACGACATTACAGTTAGTCGCAGCGTCCATTGATGATGGGTTTTTTAAGCAGTCACCCAGTCAGCGTGTCAGACAATGCAATGCAGGGGGGAGGGAGGGACAGCTGCACTGCATCTAGCACAGTGCACACAATTGGCCCGATTGCAGTTAAGAGACTGCAGCTGAGTTGTTTACGGTTGTTTGTCTCTCTGTCATGCCCTTACAGCTGCAAAGGTTAGCTTTAGTTTCTAATGCCGATTGCACTTAGCAAAAGAAAGGTATATAAACAGATAATTAAAAGCGAAATATATATTATAAATATTTTATATAAAATAATGTGAGAAAGAACAAAGACTTTCTACATATAAAAAAGATCTCTCAGATAGGAGAGAATATAAAAAGAACATTTAATAAATAAATCAGCTATGAGTTTGTATTGAGAGAGTAGAGTTCATGCAGGCAGAGAAAGGAATATACATAGATCGGTTTGCCTTTGTTGGAGTAATATAACCTGAATAACTATGAGTTCATATAGATGGATAGGGAAGTAGAAAGGAAATATACATAGATCGATTCGCCTTCGTGTAGGCAGAAGAGAGCTCATAAGAACAGGAGAGAGGAACGAATACAAACAGATTGATATAGGCAGGAGAGAATTCCTGTCTACATAGAAAATAATATGAAAATATCAATGATCAATGATAATTCTCTATATCAAGGTAATATATATCACATGATGACTTATCAAACATATTGTAACATTCCATTGCAATTACATATATAGTTACTTTTTTACATTAACTCCATTAGCTAATCATAACGCTTTGGCAGAGTATTCAAATTGCAATCATTCTCATTGCATTTTCTCACTTGTGTTTTCATAACAATATTTGATCGTTTCATTTTCTTGGCCAGCAGAAAATGATCAATTGTTGTCGCTGTCGCTGTTGTTGTTGTTGTTGCTTTTGCTGTGTGGCCAACAAAAGACAACAGACAACAAGAGCAAAAACAAATGAGCGAAATACTCGTAATAATAATAATGTTTGGCAAAACTGAAATTGAGGCCTGTTACCGCATCGAGCGACGAGATATGAAGATTTCTTTCCCCATTTTTCTTTTTTTTTCTTGTTTTTTGTTTCTTGTTGCAAGTTGCAATAATAATTGAGCTTTTTTGTGTGTCTGTTGTTTTTTTATGCAATTGCTATGCAAAAAACCAAACAAAAAACCAAACACAAATGGACAATTTTGCAGCATTTGTAATTATATTTGATTGCAACAATTATTAAAAAATAAAACAAAAATTGGCAAAATTAGCAAATGTGTTGGCCAAAATTATAGCCAAACAGATTTTTTCAGTTTTTTTTTTTTAAGTGTATGTGGTTTATTCTCTTAACGAGCGTATTAAATGTAATCAGAGGGAATTTGAGCAGTCAGCGCTAAGAACAACACAAAGACAGATTCAGCTTAACTTGGTTCTGTTCAATTAGCCAACGTTGTTGCCATAATGCCAAATGAGGTCATCATATCCGCGCCGTTGTCTTTGTTTCAGCTACTATTATTTTTTTTCCATTCGTCTTTTTTTTTTTTCTGTACTCGCATTTTAGTATTTTATGATGAGACACGCCACAGAGCGCCATAAAAAAAAATTTTTTTTTTTTTTTTGCTTTTTTATTGGCACCAACCGCCAAAGGCTTCGAGAATGATACAAAAAAAAACCAACGAGGCGGCTTGAGATACTTATTAATTAAAAGGAAGTGTTCACAGTTTGTTGTCATAAAACTAGCCACAACAAAAACGAAAAGCAGGTGATTCATTAGGTATATCTGTTCGCTTTATGCAACTGCTTGAACCATTCTTGACCTGCGACAGCTATAAGAATTTTTTAATCTATGAGTGTAAGTTCTAAGAGCAGAAGCTTGAATGAGTATTCTGTTTTATGAGCAGAACTCCTGTTAACTTGTTTCTAAGGAATTGACGATAATTAAAACTAAATATATGAACTCGTGTAACCCTTTCTAGAAGGACTCTAAAGAGTTCAGAGCCTAATTGCAATAATAATAAATTAAATTAAAGACTTTAACTAACACTTGAAAGCGTATATCATTAACTATAAATTTGTTTTTTTTTTTTTTTTTTTTTTGTAATTAAAAAATATTCTTAAATAAACACTAAACATTTCCATAAAAAGAAAATGAAATTTAATATATCATATGCTTATTTATATAATCAGTTGAATCAAATCTCTTTCTGGATATTAAACTAAATGAAGACATCATTTTTTTTTTTTTTTTATTATTAGCTCAAAAATGAAATTCGCAAACTTTTAAAAAATAAACGAAGCTACTCTATAAAAGTCCATAAAAGATAAAATGGATGCCACTTAAAAGCTCATTCGAATATTATGAGCGCACATTTAGAGAGAAATCAAATGAATGCCAGTTCGACGCAGCTCAATGAACCAGTTCAATTATTAGGGCAATAAGTGCGTCATAGATGGCTAGCGTGTTAGCCGGTTGCTTTTGGCCTCAACTATTTTCAGAGTACTCGAAATACCAAAGCGTCATCGCTACCACAACAATTCCAAAAATAAACCACAAATAACAATTCATATGCTTATGTGATTTTAATTACGTGACAGCGTAATGTCAGCATTGAAATCGAATTTCATATGCAGTTATAGACACACACACACACACACACGCGCACAGCATGACATAGATACACACGCATAGCGATTTGCTTAGAGGGGGGCTTAGTCCAAACATGGACTTGCATCAACAACATATAGCTAAAAAAAATCATAGCAATTCGCGAAGCTGACGCAATTTGCAAATAGTTGTGAAAAATTCAGTTAAAAATATATACATATATATTTACACGAAATATTCTACAAGCGAATAGAAATGAGGTAGCAAAAACAGAGTGTAAACGTATCTATCTATGTGTTGTATCTAGTGGATACACGAATTTGCTAAGCAAAGAGAGAAAAGCCAACGGCAACGCATCGAATCGCATGTGGCAATTTACCCTTCAATCAATGCGCAACAAATCAGTTGGCAACGCGCAACGCGCAGGCGCGCCAATCACTTGAAGCCGACCTCTCTCCCCTCTCCTCCTTCTCCACTCCTTCTCCTCGCTGTCCACCCATCAGCTGCTGCCCCCTTTTACAGGTTCCCCCTCTTTGGCACGTAACTCACTTGGAAGCACATTTGGGTTAACAATTGGCAGAGTTGTGTTGGTTAACTGTTGTCTGGCTGGCCAGATATCCGTATCTGCCGTGTGTGTATCTGTATCTGTATCTGTATCTGCGTATTGGTGTATCTGTGTGCCATGAATGACTAACTGTGCGCAAGGTGGTTTTCTTTTTCTGTTTTTATTTTTTTTGCTTTTTGGCTTGTTTTCTGAACGCGTTAGAGTTGACCAACACATGGGGCTAACAACAAGCTATGTTATGTAGATACATAGTTACAGATATGTGGCGCATGTCGACAAGTGTTCAAATACAAATTTAGCAGATACTCTTTGCTCAGTGTGTGTGTGTATGTGTTATTGTTATTGTTGTTGGTGTGTTGTAAATGTGTATCCATCAGCTATGTACATATAAACGCTATTTCCTTAATTCAGCAACTTAATTGCCGAATTGCAGCTTCAGTCCAACAATCAATCAATCAATCAATCAAACAAGCAAGCAAACAAACAACAGCAACAACAGTAACAACACACAACATCGTCAACAACTTGTTGCATTTTTTCAAGGCAAAAAAAAAAAGCATTTCCTCTCTCTGCACATGGGGCAAACCATTTTCAAGCTTCCCACGTAGCACAGCAGGTTGCTGGAAAACCTGTAGAACACTCCCAACAACAACAACAACAACGACGACGACGACAACTATAAATTTTCAAGTTTAAAGCTAAATATGAACGCAAATCGTGCTCATCCAACAATAATTGTAAATCCAGACTTAGAGAGAAGCCAAGAACTGAAGTTAGACAAAATGTGGCAAATTCTGACTGATCAATACTCTGTTCTTCTGCTAGAATCGAGCTGCGCAGCAAAATATATAATTATATATTATAAGTAGTATATACATTAAAAAGTCACTTAAATTAATAAATAACATAATTTCTCTTGCAACTTTATATCACATATATCACACAGCCTTTGCAACATCTATCTGCAGCTAATATGCCCGTTCTTCTCACACTACATAAACAGTGTATAAAGAGTAGCTAAATCTGTAATCTGCCAACTGGGTAAGAGCAGTAAAAGGGCAAAACTGCCTGATGCTGCTGACAATGATGTTTGATGTTAATGATGAGCCACAAGCTCAGCAACAGAACCAACCACTTGGCAAGTGGGTCAACCAGATGACTATCTGAAGCTGAAATCATGTCACAGTGCAATACGTCATTAAAAATCTCTGTCACACTTCTGACATTTGCACGAAGCAACAAATCGAAAACGATTGCCGACAAAGTCGTAAAAAGGGAAAATAATCATAAAACGAACTATGAATACTCTTTTTTATATATATATATACATTTCACTAATTATAAAAGATTAGCTACACTTGGCCAGAAAAGCTGAAATATTTATTTATATAAAGGTGAAATAAAGAGTATCAAAAGTAATTTATTTATTGTTGCTGCTGTTGTTGTTGTTGGGGTTGGTGTTGTTGTTGCAGCTGTCAGTGACACGGCACGCGATCGTTGAAATAACGCAACTCGCCTCTGGCTGGCAAATGAAATGGCGGCAAATGCAATTCAAGTTTTCCGGTACCATGCGGCGTATGCGCATTTTTTAACACTCAAGTGGGTGGCAATGGAGCAGCTGATGAAAAGGCTAAGCAGCTGGCCGGCCATGCCACGGCGTTTGGGTGAAAGGAACTATTGCACTTAGAAACTTATAAAATTGTATACAAAAGTTCGTCATATTGCGCATTTACTGTTTGTTACTACTGCTCTAAAGCGTCTAGAAAACTTTGAAAGTGGGGCGCGACTTTTCTTCTTTTTGCGAACCATTCAACGCACTTGCTAAAGTTCAATTGGCCGCACAAGGGTTAAGTGCCATTAAAAATAAGAATGTGGAAGAGAGAAATACCAGAGGGGCAGAGAAGAGGCGGAGCTACTGGTCCGGCCAGTGGCTGCCTAGGGGTAAATGTAGACTGCAGTCTTGCATTTAAATTTAAAACTTTAATGTCATGCACCACAGAAAATGCCGACGCATCTACGAGCTGCTGAAAAGCGAAACAAAGCAGAAGACACAAAACAGAAGGCAGCGAAAGAGAAAAAAGAGTCAACAACAACAACAACAACAACAACAACAACAACAGCAACAAAGCAATAGACAAACAAACAGCAAACAATATTTCCGCATTCCGCGCGTGCACAGCACCAAACACACATTTGACAAATTCGCCGCGAGCAAACGAGCGCACGAGCAAGATGAGCTGCTCAGCACGGCGAATTCGGGCGCATGCTTGAGAGAAAGCAGCAACAGCAGCAGCAGGCGACGGGGTAGCTCGGGTCACATCTCATTTAACAATAAGCAATAAGCGCTCTCCGAAATTTTTGCTTAAACGAATTATTGCAAAATCATCGAATGATCGCGATTACAATCAAGAGAGCTCACTGAGTGTGCTGAATTACCTAGACGACGACGACGAATTTGGCTCGTTTGTGTATACCCTGGAAATATGAAAACGGATGCGAAGGGATTTAAGCGATAGATGATTGATGCATAAATATGATAGATTGCTTAAAATTTAGAAAATCCAAAACTAGTAAGTGTGTAAAGAAACCTCTTGAAGAATTCTCCAGCAATATGGCTTTGCTATGTAATACTCCTAAATTTAAGTTAGACTTTCCCTTGCGATTCTCATGAATTTGCTCTGTTAGTAAGTTTCGTTTGAAAGTATTTTTAAACTAATTGGAAGATATCTCTAGTATTATAATAATAATAATATTTGTTCAGTATGGCATTCCTATGCAATTCTCATAAGTTTAAAAAGGCCCTTACACTGTTTGTAAACTAATCTTGAGGTGTTAAATTCTTAAGACATTTTCTAACTAATTCTCATCTTCTAGCACAACATACAATAATTCAATTGGTACGTAGTATCTTTACGTCGTTCACTCTGTGCATAGAGCACTTTTACTAGCCGTTTTCAATTCGAAAGTGTTGCCAATTTGCCGAGTTGCTGTCGCTGTCGTTGTCGCTGTTGCTGCTGCTGTTGTTGTTGTTGTTGTCGTCGTCGTTGTTGTTGACTGACTGCAACTTTAATTGTGCGCTTTATAGCGCAATTTATGCCCCGACGCGGCAATTGCCAATATCGGTGGCTCGTGCGCATGTGCTTTGATTATGATTTGGAGGGGCTTAGTTATGGCAATTATGCTCTAAATGAAATTGTTACAAAATTATGGTGATTTGTTTGCTAACTCTCCGAGCAACCCACGCGCCAATAGAAAGTAGAACAACGATACAACAGCCAACAAACAAACAAAGCTTATATGATAAAATTGTATGAAAAATCACATGACAATTGAAATTATAAGAATAATAATAATCATACAACAAATTTGCAAATCAACAAAAATTAAATTAAGCTAATCATATCAAATGTGCAGCAGATTTGCCAACTGTGCCAGTTCACAGACAGGCGACGCACAGTGGGGCAAAAGGAGGCTACTATGCGCTCTGCGCTGTGGACGAACGCATTCAAAATGTGTGAAATTTCACAACTTAAATTCAAGATAACAACAAAAGCAACACAAATAATCAGAACAATAAGTACACTAGTCAGCAACAATAGGACAAATATATGTATCTCAGTAATTTTAACTACAATAAAAGCTACACTCTATTATTCACTTTATAAATATTATAAAAGTTATGTGGAAATGAAAAATAACAAAATGAAAATAAACATAGAAGAAATATATCTGTTTTTCTAAACTATCGAAAAATTTATCCAGAGTAGACTCGCTGTAAAGTTAACCTTACATGATTACAATTAATAAAAAATATATATTTATATATATATTTAGTATAAACTGAAACTCAAATTAACACATATTGAAGAGTGGATATGAGATTTATTCTATTTTGTTGCATAGTGTAAGCGTAACCATTGCAAACGCAAATATTTTTTGTGTGCGAGTTTCTTTATTTTTTTCGACGTGTTCAACATCAAGGTTAAAGCTCAATGCGGCCGACCTGAAAGAGCAATATACTCATATACTATATATAATATATACAAAGTTGTATATGTATGTGTATGCATATATGCATAAATATATATATAAATATCTTTGTGCACTTGTGTTTTGTATATTTCCCCAGTTCGGACAGCTGTCGAAACAGTTTCGTATGTAGATTAGCTAAGCTAAACAAAGCTCATATTATAATTCGTATGGTGCGAATTCCAAATATGAATCAGAGCCGAATATGCCAACTAGGAACAGCTGATACTATACATAGAAATGTCTGGAAATGCCATGTATAAGGAAATGATACGGGCTAAACTAATAAAACTGGATTGGAAAACATATTTTAAGTTCATTTGATATGTGAAAGATAAGAAAATAATAATAAAAAAAGTTTTCTATTTAAAGTCGTTAAACATATTTTTTAACAATAATTTCTAGTTTTTGCCACCTGCCAGCTGATTGCACACCTTTCCAACCTCATATTTCATAGGTACAGCAATTTTCCATTAGTTTTGCTCTCAATTTTGCTTTCAGTTAAAGTTGTTTTTTTTTTTTAGGCAATTAGTAAACGCAGAAAACAAAAGTTGAACAAGCAAAATGGAAAGGTGCATACATTTTAGTTGCTCTGCCTAATTAGCTAATACATACATATGGAAAAGGGCTGAGTTAGGCAGAGAACATTCCATGACTGACCAACAATTTATGCGACAATTGAATTGGGGCCACAAAAAAGAACAACAAAAACAAAACAGCAAAAAAAACAGAGAGAGAGAGAGTACGAAAATGGCAAACGAATTGCTGAATTAATAAACAATCGAATAAGAAGAAGCAGAGGAATACAAAAATGAGCAGCGAAACAACAACAATTAAAAATGCCAACGAAGCAGTGCAAAAGTCAAACAATGAAGAAAAAAATAAGCAAGAAAAACCAACAGAAACAACAATTATCGCAACAATGTAGAAAGAGAGTGAGTACTCATAGATACTCGGATACACTCACACTCCTTTTCATATATTTAAACATTAATTGCCTTGTAACAATGTGTAGCGTGAGCGAGAGAGGGAGAGCGAATCGTTAGCGAGAGGGGGATGGAGGCAGTTTGTTCGCTTTCGAAATGCAAGACCCGCATGGAAATGACGTGCAGCTGGTTAAGAGCGTGCATAATAAAGTGACAAACAGAACAAAGAAGAAGAAGAAGAGAAGAACGAGAGCGAGAGAGCACGCGCGTGCGGGTGTGTGTGTGAGTAAAACATTGACTACCTCGCTACACTGGAAATTAATATTAAAAGAGAGCTGGAGAGAGAGAGCGCGCGTTTAGCTGCGTATTATGCATGTGTGTGTGTGTGTGTGTGTGTGTGTGTGTGAGTGAAGTATTGAGCGCCTCGCTCCACTGGGAAGATGATAGATCATAACAGACTCATACTAAATGACCAGGCAAAACGGACAAACGACTAACGAATTATGTTAAAGTAACAATTAAAAATTAACCAGTAGTTAGTTGTTGCTTAATTAACAAGATAAACAAAGCGAGGCCAATGCCAAGCATTGGCGCAACAAAGCGACAGACTAAACAAGGGGAAAAGATGACAAAAGTGGGAGTGGCCGGGGGATGGGGAGCTATTTAGCCGCCTTGGTCATTTTATATGGGTTTTGCATGTTAACTGTGCAGACATTTAAATTGTTGCAAACCTCTTGTCTCCCCATGTAATTAGCTAAAATGCAGCGAGCTGAACTGTTCGGAGAATTCAGCTTACCCCCAGGGTTACGTTGGGATAGTTTTATTTGGATTGGGTTACTGCAATGCGGGATATAATGCATGTACGAATGAGGTGAATGAACTGAATTAAATTAATTTAATGTTAGAACTCTAAAGAAGACCCACAGAAAATTTAAAAAATTTACAAAAATAAAATGTTTAAATTTTAGCATAGCTAACTATTTATATTCGAATTTTTGGATAAATGTATATATCAATTAATTTAAATTAAAAACTTATATTCCTAGTATGTTAAATTATTTTTAAAATTATCCTATGAATACTGCACTTAAATTTGATTTATATTAAATAATAAAAATAAATACTAATTTTAAAATGTAAATCCGTTCCATCCATATAGTCAGATTATTATAGATTATATTATTTATATACAATATTTATATTTCATTTCATAGATCTTTCAATTTTAATTTCTAAATTTCTAATATTCGACTTTAATTCGAAATCAAATTCTTTTCACTTAGTTCCAACTTATTGCTGTCTATCAAAACTGTATAAAAATATCTTAGATTGGTTAAAAGCAAGGTCTATCAAATATAAATCAGAATTCATCAAAGATAAATCAATGCCACAATGAAAAACCTTCAGCAAATAAAATCTATAAAATATATGACTTTTTTCCTTTCGCATAATTTATGTTGGGTATTAAATTCGTATCAGTTAATTAGACGATCATTCCCAGTGATATCTGGAAATAGAAACACTGAGGAACAACTTTTTCTCTTGCTGCGTTACACCACCTCTGAGAACTGAAATCAGTTAAGGTATTATCAGAAGAGCACTATTCAAAAGCAGCTCAGCCACTCCACCTACATAAATAAATAAATACATACATACATACATACATAAAATATCAACCTAAGAGGCATATACATATATAAGTTCTTTATTCCATTGTTGTTTATCAAGAAATCAATTTGAAACGTTTTCAACTTCCGACGTGAAAAAATTTCAATTTATTATCGTCTCACAGATTCGGACTGGGATGGGAGATACGAAATAAGGGGAAAAGAGACAAAAAAGAGGGAGAAAGAGAGAGAGAGGGGAGTCGGTCGAATTGGGTTTGATTTAGTTTAGTTCAAGATACGCACCATTTATCTAGTTGATCTCATTTAAAACGGGTCTCAGTAGCCGAAAAAAAAAAACAAAAATTCAATTAATCCAAATGAAAGCGAAGCTCTGTTTTTTCCTCTTCTTTTTTGTATCTTTTGGTATGTGTTATGTTATCTATATATGTTTTGTTGGATCTGAGTTATGTTCACTAGTCACATCGGCACTTGCAAATATTTTTGCATAACAGATTCACAAAGATTTCACCATATTCATATAATTTCCTTTTTGTTGACCGGTTTGACGGTTGCTATTTCATAATATGCACATTTAAAAATATTGATATTTATAACAAAATTGCGAAACGCCTTTTGTTAAAGGGATTTGACGTATTTCCCATACAAATATATACATCAATATACATATATTCGTCTGTTGGTGTTTCCGAGTAAAGCGTTCATTTTTGACGTCTGTGTCGGGCTATATGTATAACGCGATCGAAGCGCGTCTTCAGTTCGACGAATCCGAACGAAATGACAACGTGATGCGACGAAACACGCTGATGAATCAGAATCAGTATAAACACTAAAAAGCCCCAAAGGAAGCAGGAAAAATATATGTATATGTATATGTATAAAAACAAGAATTGTTTTGAGGCACACAATATCGAGAGGCGAGCACCAGGTAAAAAGACGCGTGTATCTGACAGATACTCTCAATGCAATCCAAAGCGAACGCAGCGCAACGTACGCAACGCAAAAAAAAAACCGAACCGCACGCTTCAACGGCAAATTTTACAATACAAACAACAACAGCTGTTAAGTTTTTTCATGTGTTATTTTTTGTATGATATTTACAGAGCTGTTATACTCAAAATGGCTACAGTGCTCACAATGTTAAGTAAATATGTTAACATTTCCCCTCACTGTTAACGCTCACTAGCAGATCACGAGTGAAATCGATTGTTGAGTGGAACTAGGGCTAGCTTCGGCTAGCGCTAAGCATGACTCACAGCGGCCTCTGCACGAATGCCAGTTAGCGGGCTCGCGTGAGTAAATGAGTGAGAGAGTGCTAGCGCTTGAGTTAACAGTTGTGAGTGCTTGTAGTTCTGCAAGCTCTATTGAGCGAATAGCGCTGAATTTGAGAGAGGGAGAGATAAGAAAAGCTAGCTGCTAAGAGAACTAGCTTCATTAACATTACATTAACAGCAATAACAATAACAACAATATCAAGAACGGCAGCTGCCTATTGTTTGCACCCGCAAGATGCATTTGTATCTCATGGATATTCTCCCGTGATGCTTCAATTCCAAACGTGTTTCTCTTCATTTGTTTACTCATGTAATTTGTAGGTAAACAAATACCAACAAACAATTACGCGGCACAAACCGATCAATTAGCAGGTAATTAAGTGCTCTTAAGGAAATCAAAAGAAAGAACAACACAAAACTGTGGCAAAGGGTAATGCACTGCGCACAGTAAACCAAACAAAATAAACTGACCAACTAGCTTATTAGTTTTTACAGCAACTCCAATAGGAGCGACAACAAGTGCAGCAAAGCAAAACAAATGCGTCAATAGACGAGGCGGCTAGACCTAAGAAAAGACAAAAGACGTGACAAAGAACACGAAAGTTAGTGAGTGCGAGAGAGAGAGAGAGAGAGAGAGAGATAAAGAGCGACACAAGTGACCCACTGTCCACTTGGTTCTTATCGTTGGCTGCTTAATTACACGCAACTAAGGAGGGAGACCAAGACGTAGGCAGAGAGAAAGAAAAAAAGAGAGATACTGAAAGAGAGAGAGAGAGAGAGACATCAGACATGAAGGGCACAACACAAACAACGCATCGTTGCCATCGCAACCAACAACAAAGCTCAAGAACGTTTAATCAATGACCTGTCCCGGGGTCGCGCTCTGTGGGAGGGTGAAAGGCAGTCGATTCCAGCATTTAATGGCACGCATTTTGTTTGATATTTATGGAAATTTGATAAGGCCTGGGCAAGTCAAAACACTTTTATTGCATTCTATTCCCATTTCATATGCCATAATTAACAATAAACAAATAGATACACGCTACCGAAACTGGATTTCAACTGGAGAAAACCGAAAACACTGTGAAAACATATCTATAATTGTTTATCTATGCTCTAAACCGTTGATAATGTTTCTTAGAGCTCTTGGAACATGCAGCTTTAATTTTACAATATTAATATTCAAGTTAATTAAAAGCCAATGCTAAATGGAGAGTTAAGCATTCGAGTCAGGCCTTTCTTTTATCTCTTTTTCATTTTAATTTTAGTTCTCCCAGAAGTCACTCAGAATACGTATAAGAATAACAGAGCGATTAATTCAGTACTTGCAATTCCAATGCCCATTTATAAACAAATGGCTTATTTTCTCTTTTGGATAAAAGGGAAATATAGATCAGCAATTCAAATACAAATATTGATCGTAAAAACTGTAAACACAACGGTTTAACAGGCGTGGGAAAGGGGTGGTGTCTGCAGACATATCAAATGATCGCATAACATACACTGAGAGAAACGCGATTTCATATTTAAATATAAAATATATATATTATATAGAGGAAAATATAATTATCTTTAACTCTCATGTATTCAAAGCCTCTTTTATATGAACATCATGTATTAAGATACCAAATTTTATGTTATGCTAAATTAACTAAATTTGTTTTACCGATTTAAATTACAAATTTATTGGTGAGTGGAAAAATCCCTGATATAATCGTCTTATTTTAAATGTCAGCTTTTCGCTCACTGTAAATATTTTAGAGCAGTGGGACCCACAGCAATTGTTGATATCTTACACAACATGGGTCATAAAAATAAATTCTGATTCTGATACATTTCGAATGCGCAATGAAAACTTGAGAAGATGACACGCACACGCACATACCACACACATATGGTTGAAATAAATAATAATAAAAAATCATATAAATATGTACATACATATGTACGTACAATATTTTGTGACAAGGGTTCGGCGACAGCAAATGCTTGTAGAATGCCACTTAAATTGCAATCAGAAACAAAATTGATTTAAATTTGATACATAAACAAGAGCGAGCCATAAGGGGAATAGAGGGAACAGAGAATACGAAATTGGGCTACTGAGAGCAATAAGGATGGCGCTATTCTTGAGAACAGCTCGCTCCATTCAACTTATCCAATTGGAACACTGCTTCGAAAGTGACAAAAAAAAAAGAATCATAAAGAAGCTACCTACTGTATGCAAACACTAAAAGCTTTAATCATTTTCGGTAAAGTGCGAGAGCGCACAAATTCAAAATGGCCGCCGATTGGCCAAAGCCTTTGCGGTGTATTCTGTTAATGAAGCTTATGAGCAGCAGCAGCAGCAGCAGCAGCCGCAGCAGCAGCGCGTGCACGTCACAAGTCACTGAGCCGCAGCAGCAACACAAACAATAGCAGCAATATCAACAAGCGCAGCATAAGTGAAGCGCATACAGGGAGAGAGCCAAAGAGAGCACGAACCGCAATCAAAAACAAAAGGAGAACTGGCACGAACCTCAGTCAGTGGCTGCACCTGTAGGCAGCATATTCATAGCATATTGCACACACAAACACACACAGTTCCCCTCTCACTCTCCCTCACTCCCACCCACACCCTCACATATGAAGCAAAAGCAAAGCACAGTTACGCTCAGGCTGACTGCTGTGGGGTTCATTAATGACGACGGCTCGACACGTTTGAGCGATCACCACCACAGAAACAATATCAAGTCAAAAACCTTAAGCGAGGATTCAGATACCCTAGCTTAGCTACTAGCTTACATAATATCCCTCCCTTTTTAATTTGCATTTTTAGTTTACAAAGTTTTTCAGATGATTAAAAGAATTAAAATGTTTAAAATATGTATGTAGTTCGAGGCTCTCATAAAGTCAAAGCGCTTTACTTGCTATGTACAAAACAATATACCCAATATAGATAGATACAGGGTATTATACATATAAAACAATTTTATTATTAACATTAAAACGCATATTTTGTTGGCCACGAATTGAACATAAAATGGCGCGAGCAGCGCTGTTGCCGTTGCAGCGGTTTGATATCGCACAACAACAAGAAGAAGAAGAACAGTAATTTCCGCGCAAACGCAGCCGACGCAGAAAGAGAACGAGGCAGACAGATGGGGGAAGGCGTATGGGTGAGCGGGTGCGACAGACAAGTGCAGAGACGCAACGCAAGCCAAGCAGAACGCACAGTATAAAACAGATAATAATAAATTATAAAAAGGCAGATACGGCACGATCAATGGCTGCATCAAGCTCTGCCTCCTACCCTACCACATCCAACATCAATACCGAAAGTCTACCCAAAGCCACCCCTTGGCATGCAACGGAAATGCTCAATTATGCAATTCAAGAACAAAGAGAGCGACTACAATGGGAGTTGATATCGAATGTGGGAGAGAGAAGGCGAGATAGAAAATGAAAGCTCAACTTACCTTTTGACTAAACGTCGATGCAGCAGCAGCCGCGGCTGCTGCCTCCTTGGCAACGCCGACACCATCTGCTGAAATGGCGTGCGTAGACGGTGACGTTGCATAGACGAATAACGGCAAAGAGTTAAAATTACGTAAAAAGCTAGCGCCGTCGATGTTGCCAGCGGACGCATCCTTAAAACGCCGGCAGAAGAGTAACTGTTTATTGCAAGCGGCTGCCGAAGCCAGCAGAGGCAGCAATGAGGGTGTTGGCGCTGGCCGCGCAGCTGCCTTCGAAATTGCATCAGAAGCTGACGCCTGCAGCGATGCTGATGGCGAAGCCGACGCCGATGGCAGCGATGGTGGTTGTGGTTGTTCCTCCGATGTTCTTGTTGTTGTTGTTGCAGACGCCATTAGCGTATCGCAATTTTCTTCTTCTTCCTCAGTGGATTTTACTGCTGCTGTTGTTGTTGTTGGCATAGCTGCGCGTACTATAAAACAAAGCTGGCGTTGCTGCTGCTGCGCGCTTCGCAGTGGGCGTGGACGTAGGCGTACAGCTGCGAGCGTCCTTTGTTATTGTGGGTCGTGTGACTTATGAAGACGATGGTCCCGCTTTCAACAACTGGGTGCCGCATGTTGCAAAGGCTTACGCATAGAAATGACCTCTAACTAAATTATCTTCACACACATATACATATATGCACATACAGTCGCACACACACACACTTACGCACACACGAGCACTTTGTCGCTTCGCAAATCGGCAGCAACAACAACTGTAAAAACTGTAGCAGCAGGCGATGAAATTGATTTGATTGTATACGAAACGTATTGTCGCTTTGAGATGTGCAAAACTGACGCGTTACTTTTGTTAAATAATTTACCGAATTGACTTATTCATGTGAAGTTTGCTTGCTAATTTCCTTTTTTTGTTTAAATTTGCAGACAGTTGAGTGTGGCCAAACCTCACAAGCAGCAATATCTGCAAATCAGCCCATTTGTAGGTACCATTATGCGTGCGCAGTCTGGCAGCTCTGTTGCCACACATCAATTTTTAAATAATACTAAAATACATTTTTAATATACCATCAGCTGGTCAGATCAGGATTTCAACTCAAATTTTCAAACAGAGTAGCTGTTCAAATATTAGCAAATACATAGGACAACTTCATCAAAATTCATCAGTAAAAACATTCCGGCAGCAAGCAACACGTTGTGTGCTCATAGAAACAATTAATTAACAGCAGTTAGTGCGCGCAGACAGAAAACGCAGCGGACATACACAATTGCGTCGCAGCCGGTTTAAACAGTTTTTGTTGGTTGGAATTCTCAATGTGCCTTCGTTTATAGTTTTGACGCTGATTTTCGATTACTAAATTTTCATAACACGTACACGACGCCCCATTCCACTTCCCATCTAATTTTGACTCGTTTTTTGTTAATTGCTGCTGCTGTCGCAAAAGTAAGTAAATAATATATAAAGTATATTTAAAATAAAATGTAAATGCCAAATTATTCTCATTCCGAGTTGCCACATAGATTTAATAATATTCTCCCCTCTTTGCAGATAATATCGATCTGGCCAGACGGTTAACTGCATGATATAGATAGCTGTGCTGCTCTGTTGATGAGTGTTGAAAATTATTACACGCTTTACAACACCTAGACACTTCAAACACTAAACTCGTCTCTGTCATACACGCGCACTTTGAAACGTCGTTCACTTCGTCCGCTGTTAGTCATCGTGTCGGTCTCACTCACATCCGCTCGTCTCTTAAAGCAGCACAAAATATCGCAGCCGTAGTTGTCGTCGGGGCGCCGTTCTACTCGCAGTGCTGCAATATTTCTAGACTGTAACCTCGGAGAAAAGCTGAGCAGAAAATAGCCAGAACACAGTGAAAATAAAAAGCCTACCGCAGCTTTTGTGTTTCGTTTGGTTTTTTCTATAGCATTTTTCAATAGTTAACAATCTATTTCTCGTTCTGTGTAATTCGACAAAGAACAAAAAGAATCGAAAAGCAAAGAGAAACGTACAACTAATACACTCTCACCAACACAACACCACACACACAAGAAAATCAAATTTCAATCAGAAAATGGCGTTAAAAAGAATCAATAAGGTATGTGAAAAAAACGATAAAAATAATCAAATGAAATTGTACAAATCATTTTCGCATTAGTATGCATTTCAAAAGTGTAAAAGTTTCGATTTATAGAAAAAAAAAATGTGAATAGAAATTTCTTGTGTGACAAAAAATTTATGCAAGAAATGTGAAACGTAGGAACGACAACGGCAATGTACAAAGAAAAGAAAGACAAAAAAACGAACCGAACCGAATACGTGAGCGAAAGAAAACGTGCAAAAAGCAAAAGAAGTATAAGGAAAATGGGCGATGACGACGTGCATTAATTACAACACAAACTAAAAGAGTAAAACAAGTTTAGGCTTAGTTTTTAGTTGATTAACACAAAAACCAACAATTGAGAACTTCAGCTTTTTATGGAATTCTAATTAGGAATAGCTGGCAATGTATCCTGTGCATGTGTGTATATGAGATGGGCAAGGCAGCGGACAGCGGACAACGTGTACGGCCATTTGTATTGGCCATGGTTTCCGTTACACAGTAAATGTGTGTGTGTGAGTGAGTGCAGTTGTGCGGGTGGCAGTGTGTGCATGTATGCGTGTTTGTGCATGCATGCAAGCAAGCCGGGCACCTGGTCAACACCGCTGTCATCTGGTCAGCTCTTGGCCAGCAGAGCCTCAGCGCCGCGCTCTCGGGCTCCGCTGTGTTACCCAATACATGCTGTTGTGTATATATAAGTAATATATGTATATTTATATATATAGCAGGGCACTCACACGCGCGTATGCCTCCGTATGATTGTATGAATGTGTGTTGTTGTTGTTGCCAGCGCCACAGAAAGATCCAGCAAAAATAAAACACGGCGAATACATGAAGTAAAAGCGTATAAAATTAACCTAACCTTACTTTTTGCGCTGATAATTCAGAAATAGTGCTGCCTATTATATATATACATACATACATTCATGCAAACACACAAGTATTTAAATGTATATATGTATGTATGTAAGTGTGCGTGCCCATTGCATTAATGTGCCGATTATGTGAGTGTGCGTGTGTGAAAGCGAGTAATTTTTAAAAATTATTTCTGCAGTGACTAACAGCTCAAACACAACTCCTGGCTCCTGGTCAATGGACCAGACAAAGTGCAATTGACTATGCAAATGCTTTAATGTGCATTCATATCGCATAATATCATTTTCATTGGAATTTCTGTTGCGGTGTCCGTTTATATGTAGCTGCCCCCATCTGCTGCAGCTCGCTCGCTCGCTCGCTCTCTGGGGAACGACAAGTCACCCTCATTTACATGGCGTTATGATTCTGTTAAACATTTCAAACGTTTCGTTTCACGTTTGTTTCTTGCAAAAACTCTATATTTTATTTACATTACAAGCGCTTAAATATATTGCTTGAAAATTAAAGTTCGATTCATGTGAGGCCGGTTCACCGTCATAGCTCCCACCAACACGCACACACACAAATACACACGTATATGCATATAAAGCCTTTGCACAGTCACAACCAGTGAACAGCACCATATGAATTTAACCATCTCGCTCACACACCCCCATGAGACGCCCAAAGAGTACTCGGTAAAATCGGCGGCAGCTGCTAGTTCGTCTGGCCATACACTGTATTTGGCTCTTTCTTACGCGCTAATGTTAAGCGAATGGGGCAGTGCTAAGAGGGTTTATATGTGTGCGTGTGTATGTGTGAGATGGCAACTGAATATAGTGTTGAAAAACACTGCAACGCATATAGAGCACAAATAATTACTACAAAAATATAATTTAACATAATTTCTGTTTAAATAATGTATAGGACAATAAAAATATGTAAATTATTGCTAATAAGTCATACACGCAAGCATAACTATATACATTTCTTTACTGTATATGTATATTTGTGTGTGTGCGGTGTCTGCTTTTGTGTTGAAGGGGGTCTGCTGACTGCTCGAGCAACAAAAGCAGCGGCGCTGACGTTGACGCTGACGTCTGCATCGTCACGAACCGCGAGCGTCATGGCCATTGAATTTTTTCTTTAGGTGCTGTTTTTGTTATAAACTTTGATACGTATATAAATGAAAATGAAATGCTAGTGAAATTGAGGAAGCAAGCACCCGTAATGCTAAATGAATTGATGTTAATTTTTTATTATTTCTTGTATTTGTATTTTTATGTAATGTGTCCTCCTTCCCCTGTCTACAAGTAACCACTTGCAATTAGCAGGCAACTGTTTTGGTTTCCCCCCCACTCGTTCGCTCTATTCTCTCTAGCATAGCCAAGGTTTCGCTGATTGAGCTGTTCGTTAGTTGTTGTTGTTTTTACTGCTGTAGTCGTCAGTTGGCCTGAATTGCCAAAAATGAATTGAATAAATACAATAAGAGAAGGAAAAGAAAAGAAAATATACGCGCTGTAAGCCGGGCTTGCTGTTTCTCTCTCTCTCTCTCTCACACACACACACACAGGGGCTTGCTGATCTTTCGTGTGCATGTTTATTTGTGTGCTAGCGACCGTTAGTTTGTTTTTATTTGAATTATAAAGCAAAACACTCACACTTGCTGCTGGCGCGTCTTTGTGGCAAACGCATGAGTCATGCCGTCGGCGGAGGCGGTCGCATTGAAAGTCCCCTCGAACTTGGCGTTCGCATTATTTGCCGTTCGTTTTGTAACAGTTTTCTTATGCCATGTTTTTTTTTTTTCTTTTTTTTGCTCTTTGTAATTATTTTTTGCTCAACAGGTACACGTCGAAAAGTGCGTAGCATGTGGCAAAAAGAAAAAAGAAAGAAATCTTTCGAATCTATTTTTATTTTTGTGCGTCGCGCATATTTTTCTTATTTTCTTATTGCTACTGTTCGATGTGATGGCAAATGAAATGTTTTATTTTTCTTGCCATATCACTTTGTGGCTGTGCGAAAACGTCACAAAGAGAACCAACAACAAAAGCTTATGCTGCGACTGCGACGGCGACAGAGGCAGTCAGCCGTTCGCTTTAAAAACTTTTTCCTACCCCTCCACTTACTGTGCTCCTCCCTCTCTCTTTCTCTCTCTGTCTGTCTCTCTATCTCTCCTGTCTTTCGTTTAGTGTATATTGTGCCAAGGCTCTCGTTTTGCTACCTTCCGCACAGCTCATCATTTTTTCTGTAAGCGTTTTTATTTTGCCGGTTTACTTTACACCTATTTGTACGCCCCATGTTGGCAGCTGTGCTGAAGTGAAGAAGGGCCAGAGAGGGGGTTGGGCCACAGCCGCTCAGCTGTGTGCGTGTACCAGGCAGTGAGAGACAGAAAGAGAGAGGACGAAGAAAGAGAGCAGCCGGGAGTAAGAGCGAAAGAGCAAGCAGGGTGCTGGCTGTGCTGCCTTCTGGTTCGGGCCAACGAACTTGATTTTCGCGTCACTCGCATTTGCCGCTGGCCGTTGCGAATAAAAATGTTCATATTTTTGTGTGTTTAAAATTCCTTTTAATATTTGTGCATTTCAAATGCATATAATTTTAAGTGGCTCATGTAAATATGTATGAAATGTGTATGCAAAAATATGTATGTGCATAATGTAAGGAATTAAAAACAAAGCGGAAGGAATTTGAATTTATGAAATGTGCATGTGCAAGAGTGTTTTACAATTTACACTTTTTCTATATGAATTGCTTCTATAAAAAATATTAGTGAATACTCTTTAAACCAGCTGAAGCCGCATAAAATTAATCCTATTTAAAGAAGACAAAGATATATAAAAACAATACTGCAATGGCTGCAACACGAGCAGAATTTAATAGCTGAATTAGTTTGTTAAGAAGAGCATTCTCTGTATTATTCTGATTCGTATAAACATTTATCCTTTAATTATCAACTAATGGAATTTCCTCTTCTCATTTACAGGAACTGCAAGATCTGGGCAGAGATCCACCTGCACAATGTTCAGCTGGACCAGTTGGAGATGATTGTAAGTATAACTATAGCAGCAGCAGCAGCTAGTATATGCGACATGCCACGCCTACACGCCTTGAATAGTACGCCTCATGGAAACCTTAATACATTTGTTATCAGCTCTCTGTGGGTTATGTAATTGCGCCAGTGCGTAGAACGCTGCCACAATAGCTTCTCCATCTTTGTCTCTCTTTGAGCTTCTATAAATAGGAATAGATCTCTCACTCTCTCTCTTTCTCTCCCTCTCGATATAGAGAAGTTGGCTTTTGATTTGACTCGTCACGTCATAGCTTGCAGAACGTGACTATGCAGTTTTATAGTTATTTTAATATATGCACATATCATGTATGTATATTCCATACAGTCAGCTCTAGTAGAAAGTTTTCTATTTTCGAGCGAAAACTGTGCTACAATTTAGATTAAAAAGATCTCATTTGCATGTCGAAAACTTTTAATGAATAAAGTTCAGCAACTGAACTAAACTGAGAAATAATATTTCGTTAGAAAATATCTGTTTAATGAGTACGCCGATTGTCAGACTGCGTTATCGAGTGACTACTGTAACAGTTTCACAAGTCGCGTTTCTATTTCTGAGTTTACCGATTCGCGGCTTAAAATTTGCAATTACAGACTTAAATTAAATGTTAACGTGTGCGTTAAAATGTTAAGTCTGCACACACACACCCGTTAACGCATGTGTGTGTGTGTGCATTTATTTTAAGCCAGCTTCGTTTGCTATAGAGGTTACCTGAATGACGTCACTTAAAAGTGAAATCGTGTAATTAAAGTTAGTTTCTTTTTGAGGTCGCCTTCGCCTGGACAGACGTGTGAGTAATATAGAGAGTTTAATTAAAGGCATCAAACTGATTTTCCAGTTTAATGTTAATGCTGAACAGGCTCAATATGAATGTAAAAAAAAAACATTGTTAACAGTTGCTTCAAAGAAATTGAGAAATTTATAAGTAAAATTATTATATTTAAAATATATTCTGGTTAATTTTTGAAGTTGAGAATGTAGCAAAATTCTGAATGTTAATGTAACAGAGCTTTAATAGAATGGCTAAACGTCATATCTAAACGTAAAAAGAAATTGTTTTAAAATGTTATATTTAAAATATATAAAGTAAAACCATAAAACCAATTTTGAAATATATGATTACCAATTTATTTTTATGATTATGAGGATTTATATTGTAATGATTAAACATGTTTACTTTTTTAATAATATATAAATTTACCATTTAATCACTATGCTACAAAACATAATGAGATTTTGTTTAATTAATAATAATTTTAATGATTCCAAAATTCCTAGGCATTATATATTGAAAGCTTGATAACGAATTGCCGTACATACATAATCAGTATTGCTAGTACACAGATTATTAGATAATCGTCGCTTTTATTTTAGCGCATATATATTGTATTTATCAGTTATAAAATGGGCGCATCCATATCATGAAACACTTAGTAAACACTGTGCTTCCGCTGTTTTGGGTTCTGTGCTCTTATCAGTGCCCGATTATCAGTTGGCTATATGAGAAACAAATTACGTGGCGATATTAAATTGCAGCATTCGAACTCTGAATAGCTTTCTTGTACAGATAAATAATACGAATTGACAGTACAATAAATATGAAACAAAGAAAATCTGCTCTGGCATAAATGTAAATAAAATTATTTAGCAGCAGCATACTATAATTGTTATCGATAAACGATATATCAATTGCTCATTTTGGCTTGTGGTGAAACTTCAATTTGATTCTAGAAATAAAATTTCTGTAATTGTGTTGCAAATACAGAGACAAAGGCACGCACATATATATATACACACACACACACTTATAAATTTGCTAGCGCACTGTCTCTGCTTGCGTCGCAGCTGGCTGATACGCTGCGGCCCAGTTCTCAGCCCAAAAGCTGCTTGGGCCGGGCTGTGTGTGACATTGAGCGAATAGCTCCGCAATAGCCTTGGACAATGTGTGTAAGCGAGATGGCACGCTAGGCAAGTAGTCTTCGCTGTGCGAGCGTCAGCTGCAGCGTCGCTGCCCACAGTCGGTGCCAAGGCTCTTTAGCAATTGTTTGTTTTTGTTCTTTTCGGTTAACTCTTGCGGTAAATGGAGAGGGCTTATCGCAGAGAGAGGAAGAGCACGAGCGAGAGCAAGAACGAGAACAAAGAATGAGCACTGCATTTATTTAATCACCTAACTCCTCATCCCCCCGTTCGCTCCCATGAGAACTGCGGCTGAGCTAAGCTGTGGCATTGCAAGGCGTGTGGTTTGGTTTATTTCGTAATAATTTAATAAATTTATACAATTCCGAATAATTTAAACTTATCCTAACAACTATTCTCTCTCTTTACAGTATTTCACTGGCAAGCAACAATAATGGGCCCGGTAAGATTGTCAACTATCTTTCACTCTGGACTCAGTTTGATTCAGCAAGTGCAGCGCATGCCAAGAGTCACAAAAAGAGCAATTTACCACTGCATATTTCGAACTGAACGATTCAATCGAAAAACTATTTAGGCAGTATCCATAAACTCCAACAGAGTCGATTCCTTTGTTCTCGTAGCAAATTCTACTTGGAATTTTTATCTTATCTCTACAAAATTTGTGTTGATAAATCATAATTGCCTAAATTAGGCAAATATGATTTATTTTAAAGTGGGGTAACTAGGAAGAAAAGTTGTTTTAAAACGATAGAGCTTGAGAGTTGAAAATAGTCGAATGAATTACGAAAAAAATCATGTTAAAGTCATAGGCTTTTCATTTATCAATAATTTTAAAACAATCTAAATAGAGACTATACTATACTAAATATAAATAATTAACTTTTGATGGTATTCATAAAAATGTTTATATCAATTTAATTTGAGTCAGCTTTGAATTTCCCATATGAATTAGGATTCAATATAATTGAAACTTCATTTTATAATATGCTAATTGAAAAATCTTGATGTACTTTACAGCCGGACAGCCCTTATCAAGGAGGTGTATTCTTCTTAACTATACACTTTCCAACAGACTATCCTTTTAAGCCGCCAAAAGTGGCCTTTACAACACGCATATACCATCCAAACATTAACAGCAATGGATCTATTTGCCTCGATATATTAAGATCTCAGTGGTCGCCAGCATTAACTATTTCAAAAGGTAAGTTCACATAAATATTTATGAAAAATGTATTTACTAATATATTTATTTTTCTCTTTCTCTCTCTCGCGATTGCAGTCTTATTATCAATTTGCTCTCTACTCTGTGATCCCAATCCAGATGATCCACTTGTTCCAGAGATTGCCAGAATATATAAGACCGATCGGGAAAAATACAATGAGCTGGCACGGGAGTGGACTAGAAAGTATGCTATGTGATGCGTTCCAGATTGCAGCAACAGTCCAACAACAACAGCAACAACAATAAGAAAATTAGCAACAGCAAACAAAACATCAGCAAAAACAACAACAACAACATCAATAGCAATCACAGAAACAACAACAACAACATCAAAATCAACAAAGATTATATTTAACAATAGTTACAACAGCTGTGACAGCTGCCTTCTCCCCAGCTTTAGCATCAGCATCGTCATCAGCTCCAGCTCCTCTAGGAACGGCAACAGCAATATCATCAAAAGGAGCTGAGGCTGCAGCAAGCAGCAGCATGCAGCAGCAGCAGCAGAGCAGCAGCAACAACAACAACAGCAAACATACAAACACCAATTAATAACAGCGGCAGCAGCAGCCACGAGTGGAACGGAGGTGATGTTCCAGCAACAACAACAGCAATGAAATGCAACTGCAGTAAAAGTTACGGCAGAAGCAACTGTCAAATTGGCATCATGTTTATTTGACCGCTAAAACCGCAGCAGCAGCAGCAGCAGCATGAAAAGAAAATAATTTAATAATAATTACTGAAAAAAAGAAAGAATTATGTAAGCATAAACATTTAAAGCGAGACAGCTACCAACAACACAGCATCCCACACATAATAAGTTTAAAAACAAAACAACAAATAAAGATCAGCTGGAAAATTATTATTATTATTATATTATATTTAAAGAACCGGAAAAATAAAAATTACAAAAATTCAATTTTCTATCACGATGCCAAAAGCCTTGCAAACAATCAGGTCACACAAATTAGTATAAATCAATATTTCCTTTTAGTCTAACTGTATAATCTATATATATATATGTATATATATAGCTACATTTATTTTCATCTGATTTTTAAAGAAGTACGTAAATAGATTTGTCTTTGAAGTGAAATGCTTATGTTAGATAGATCTGATTATTTCAAAAACCAAATAGAATAATAACTCTTATTAAATAGTATATCATATATGTATATTCAATTCTCTTTTAAATAGGAAACTCATTCTGATTGTGGTTTATTCATATTGTGTTGTTTCAAATAGCAAATGGTTTGTGCAGCATGCGTAGCTCAGTTACATTTAAAATAGAAACAGTGAATGCTGATCTGGTAGCTATATATATATATATATATTATATATAAGGAACTGGTAGATTCTGTGCGTAACTTTGGGATGGTATAAGTATTCTCTTGGAGTTCTTTTTGCATTTGTGTTGATTACTTGATTAGTATGAATTGAAGTTATATTATTATTTATAACATTGAAAGCTGAACGAAATTCTTCTTCAGAGCTGAAAATCATGTAAAGTTTATTGCTCGAAACAATTTATGTAGAATGTTGTATAAAACATAATTCATATCTTTAAATCATTTCAATGTTCGCCCAGCTCTACAATTACCATATATTATGTTAGTTTACTGAGGCGATTTAGGACTCGTATATTGTATATTTTATACTCTATTCATAATTGCAGCTGTTTTTTGGCAAATTTATGATGAGAGAGAGAGTGAGATGATAGCAATGTATATAAATTGTTCAGAGAAGATTTAGAATATATGTTTATCTATTCATATGTGTACATACGAGTATGTCCATATGGCGTGTGAGTATGTATGGAAGTAAGTTGCGTTATGTAAGTAAGAATAATACTATTATCTCGATCTAAAATTTTTCATGGCATAATAGTGATAATTTTACTAAGACATTGCAGTTCTTTATCTTCATATCTGTATCTATTTGTAAGATGTACGATGTTATTCGAATTAATCTATAATAAGCGGAGTGTCGCCTATTGTACATATTTCTATAATACCCAATTTGAGAGTATATTATGAGAGAGTGTTGGCAATTCGATCAATTTGAAGGTTTTACTAATTACCCAGCACGAGCAAATGTCGAAGTCATCGGCAGCAAATACTGAAATGGGCAAGAATTTAGCATAAAATAACTTTTTATTCATTGGCTTAAACATGGACACATACATATGTAAACGTAGAACGCATTGGTATGCGTGTATTCAGGAGCTGGCGGCAACAGCTTCACCATGTTAAATAAACATTTAATCAATTCAGAGACTCAATTAATACACAACGATGTACGTTGAAGCCGGCGTTGACGCCGGCTGCGCTGTCTCAAAAATTTTGTAAAGCTTTTTTTTTTGCCTTTGTATTTTATTACCGATTCATGTTGAAGCCATATGCAGGTGGAGAACGAAATGTGTCGCTCGCTGTGCGCCTTACGTCACAGCATTGTTCGAATCAACAACTGGTTGGGAGTGAAGCTTGTGACGTCACAGCTGCCACTCTCTCATGAACTTATCACGGAACTGTGCGAATACACCAAGCTGCAGACCTTGCCAACGATCGCTTGTTTCGTGCGCTTCTCTCTCGCATGTCGTTCATTCATCTCGTTCTCCACATCTCTCTTTGTGGCTGGCTTTTTGAGCGCCCAAATCTTTGGCGAGCTGCCCGGCTGAGTTGCGACGACGCGACGCTGCAGTCTTCAGTTGACGTTTGGCAACCTCGCCGGTGGCTCGTGATCGCTGTGCCAAGTGAATTTCTTGTTCTTTCTGGCCAAACTAGAACAGAAAGTATGTACATACATATGTGTGGCTGTGTCTATATGCATGCGCATCAATATGCATTAATCGAAATCAATTGATCTTCGCATAACTGAAAAATTCATTTGAAATAAATTGCGATTTGAATGCTCGCACGTGTACGAAAGTAACAACAACAAAAAACGGAGATACAAATCAGAATTGAGAATAAATTCAAAAGTTTCACTACAAATTTTGGTTATGTAAACAAATTCGAAAAACAAAAGACGAAATTTTGTATCGATGCGATGTGCTGCAAGCACTCACGTGTACCTATTTATAATACGTATATATGAATACACACTTATGCACATATAGATTTGATTAATTTAGAAATATACATATATCTAAATTAATTTCAATATTTACAAACGCTTTCTCTGCTACCCGGCCACTTGGCAACACACTCGCTCACACACAAACACACACACACACACACACACATGCAGAGGCATATTTACACGATACCCGAATGTAGACCTTTGTTTAGAGGCTCGACTCGATTTTCACACTGTTCCGCGAATGGCTAACAGAGCCGCAACTGGTCGTGTGTCGAGTGTAGAAATAAGACTAAAAACTTAGAACTTAATCTTTTCGATTTACCTCTTGCATGCCAGCTTCAACTCAGAAATGAGTCCACGTCCCCACGAGAGCCTGGCCGCAGCTCACATCTTGGCCGATCTAGAGCTGAGCAGCACTACCACCACAACAACAGCAACTACAACGTCAGACTCACCTTCGTGCTATAATCGCAAAGTGCCAAAGGATGATGATAACTGGGTGAGTAGCAAAACTACGCTTTTGATAACAGACGACCAAATAGACCGTTGCTAATCGCATATGGCAACAGCACGTGCGAAATGCGAATTGCAGAGCAAAGCGAAATGCTCAAGGAGAGAGCTTAACTTGACACTCGTAAATGGAGTCAAGGTCAATTACGGGTGTCTCTGTGGCCGATCGCTCTGCGCTTACATAAGGCACAGACATACATGTGTATATTCATATACGTATGTATGATTATAAGACCTACACTCTATATATGTGCATATATATATATTTACATATGTACATACATGCATAATGTATGTACATTGGTCTCTCGGGGGGCCCATTGCGAAAGTTCCATTCACGCGGAATTCCTCAAGTTCGGTCGAACTTGAAACTGGTTTTAAGTTTTTGTTTATGTTGCATTCCCCCAGCCAAATACTAACAAAAACAACAACAAAGAGCTAGGCTTTTCACGCTTCAACATTCAGGCCCTATCAATTCGCAGTGTCGTACGCACTTGCTGACCTGTTTCGTTATATAATTGGTAGGCGTCGGCTTGCACAACGGATGAAAGCCAAAGCCGGCTAAACGAAATTTCGCATTACTCTCAATTCAAAGCGTTGCTCAAGCTTGCTTGCAGGCATCGAAAAAGCTGCTCTTTTGTTGTAAATGCGAGCAGCGCCTTCGGCACTCACTTGCGCACTCTCTCACTCACACTCTCACTCAGTCAGCGCCTCTCTCTCTGTCACTGTCTTCCTCTCATCGTTTCGCTGCATTGTGAGCGTCGCGTCGCGTCGCCTCGTTAAGCTTTCGTGCAAAGCTTTTTATTTAGATAACTTGGCGTGCATTTGGTTTGGCTGGTCACAGTTTCGTTCAAGTTTTTCAACGAAACAGTTGATAAAATTTTACTGTTTAAAATCAAGCAGTAAACGATTATTTTTCAAAGTTTCGCAACGGAAGCCTATTAAATATACGAAAGTTAAAACAAAATTTGACAAGAAATAAATAAACATTGTACAATCGTGAGCGTTAACAAAGAGTTTTTTTGAAAATGGAAACTACTGTTATAACGACCACAAGGACAACAACAACAGAACTGAAACGTAATGGGCGCAGTAATAAAAAGAAAGACGTAAGATATATGCATATAGAGATAGACTAAAGTATGATTGTATATGCCCATTAGATCACAATAACAATAACAATAACAACAACAATAACAATAACAACAACAATAACAATAACAACAACAACAATACGACCTAGTGCATAAATTTTAGCAAATATTACGAAACTAGGTACGTCAATGGCTAAATTAATGACACATCCTGTTTATCGATGACTTGCCATTCAAATCTGTTTGCCCAGTCAATAATTGCAAATGCAACGATTTTAGCTTGAAATTCGTTTTCTATACTTTTTCGCAACTATTCTCATTTTTATTTATTTATTTATTTTTTGCTTGTTTATATTGATATATTTGATAATGCACTTCGTTCAGCTGCTGGCTGCTGGCTGCTGTTTACCTGGAGCACAAGCAGATGCTTAGCAAAATGTTAATACAGCACTTTCGTAAGAAATCGATGTTTGTGTTTATTTGAAAGTTAATCATGAAATAGAAATATTATATGACACAAGTGTATATAGTATTTAGCAGGAAATGCGTTCGATTCGACAGTTGGCATAGCTTCGCAAAAACTTGGCTAATGAAAAGATTTTGAATTAATTTCTTAGATTTCTATAATATAAATATGTTAGATTTAGTTGATTTGAAATTAAATATATTTTTGTATATATGTATAATTCCACTTAACAGCGGAATGTGTGCTAACATTTTGGCTTGGGCGTCATTTCCTAACTAACAGTTAACAGGCTCGTGCCGTCTCAGCTTATGCGAGTGCAAAAAAAGCTTTTGAAAACATTTCGAGAATGCAATCAAAAGAAAAAACAAAAACAACATTTGTAAATGTAAACAAAAACGTCATCAACCTGTTAAGGCGCACATACGCGTGCAAGTGCACACACACACACACACACACAGAAACAAACATGGGCATCAGATGCAGCTTATTGTTGTTGTTGTTGATATTGTTATTATGCATTATCCAGTTTATGGATAAACAAATTAAATTCAAACCCCCAAGTTTGTTATTGTAAGCATTTTTATGTAGCTCATTGCGATTCTATTATTTTGTTCATGTATATCAACTATTGTTTACAATAATTAATTATATAATATTAGCTACGAATTAATCAAATTTGCCCAAGTAATTCAACTGCTAAAGATGAAAAAAATAAATGAAGCCGGAACTTTAGATCGAATGCAAATTGCAGCGCTTAACTTTTGACCCATGGCTAAAACGTTAATTTGATCGTGTCTTTGCTCTCTGTTCTGCTCTGCTCTTGCAGCTCGATGGTCAACTAACTACGGAACTGACTACGGACGCCGCTTATCAGTTTCCGGCTAACGAGGAGCCGAATGTGCTGGGACATGGCCCGGACTTTGACGACAAGTTGGCCAAATTGAAATGGCTGTGCAACTTCGATGATGTGAGTACTGAAACGAAAGTCTATTAAAGCTGCTCAAGTATCTTCGTTTTATTGGCATTCCATTCTCTTGTACGAGTCTTTTTGAGATACGATCTTCGTCTAGTTCATCTAGCTTCATATTTGATGTGTGCATAAACTATTTGCGAGTGCGTGTTGTAAATGGCCAAAAAATAAAACTATATGAATGCAAAACGTGGCAACAATTGCCAAATAGTCGTAATACAAATAGGCACGAAACTGACAACAACAACCGCCAACCGCCAACAACAGCCACAACAAACTAAATCAAGGTCGACTTTATTATTAACCAAAAGACAAAAACAACAACAACAAAAATAAAAGAAAAACCCGCACAGATACAGCAAAGCAAATGAAGACGCTACCACATTGTAGGTTACTCTTTGATACATTTATATATATATATATATATATATATTAAATATTTGTTATCACTTTCTTATATATATACATATATTTAAATATTATTTTTGAATTTGAAAAATATTTAACTTGCAATTTGTAGAGCTTAGCTGGAGGTCTTTGCACTGAACTCTGTTTATTACAAACAAAAGAATTTTGTTAAATGTTTAAGCATATTTTACTCTGCGAATTTATACAGTTCGGGTTAAATTTAATTTCGGCTAGGGCAAGAGAATTTACTTAAAGCAACAAAAGTCTGGATCATTATATAAATTACCAAATGAAAGCTTGAAGCATAAGATTAAAAAAACATTAATATGTTGTCTATTTCACTATATACTTCTCTTTCTCTCTCTCTCACACACTCTCAGCTCAGCTCAACTTGATCAAGAAATTCATCTCTTATATCTCACTTAATCTTGGAGCTTTTTACTTTTTCTCTCCCAGTTTCCGTTAGCTTTCTCAATGATCTGCCTTTGATAGGGCATCAAGAGTTCGTTAGGCTGGGTTGTTTTTGTTTTTGGTTTATAACAATTTAAAGACATTTGCTTGTTAATGAACATTTAATTCGTATGCTTGTTTTTGCGTAATTGAGACTTTGGCCATTTCAATTTGGCACGTCGCCATCGTACCTAAAGCGTTTGCCCCTGCAATCTGCTTCTTCTATATATTCGTTTTTTTTCTTTATTTTATAAAACTGTTTTTTTTTTCTGCTTCAATGCTATTGATTCAAAATGCATTTGGTGTGTTTGGCTTGGCCATGCATTACCATAAAAAAAAATCAAACGAACGAAACTAACGGGTCTTTGATCTATTATTTTTCGCACAGGCGCCAAGTCACTTGAAGTTCAATCCCTATATAAGACGCGGCTATCGCACATTCCTGTCCAACAAGCTGTGCCTGCAGAGCATTTTCTGGTGGACTAATGAAACGGTAATTATGATAAATTGATCAATTAATATATTTAATGTATTAGTATTTTTTTTTAAGTTTTTGTTTTTATTGATTTAAGGAGCTTTTATAACATTATAAACTTAACTTTAATTAAGCTTTAATATATTTACATACCTTAGGGTGGCTTTGACTATACATTAAACGCTTTAAGCTTGATTTACGAGTTTAATTATTTTTTATCAGTTCACTTGCTTGCGTCAAATGCCATTAAATATATAACAAATTTATCAAGTAGATTTTAAAATTAAATATTAAATTAATTTAAAATGAATCTTTTTCAAACTAAATTTTTATAGAAAAAAAGGCTTTTATATACTAATCAAGTATTATTATATTTATTATTATTTATTAAATTTAATTTTCTTGTTATCATAAATAAAGTTAAAACTTCAGTTTGCTATATGTTTAAGATTTAGCTGATCTGAGAATACAATTTCAAGTTAATTATGAGATTTTAATGTACTTTCTCTTCCACAACAGATTAATATCTGGAGTCATCTGGCTGGCTGCATCCTCTTCATTGGGCTGACCATCTTCGACTTTCAGTTTCTGCGCCAGCACGCAGAGCTGGAGGATCAGGTGCTGGTGGTCTGTCTGCTCGTGTGCTTCTGCCTGTGCATGCTGATGTCATCCATATATCATATATTCTCCTGTAAATCGGAGGAGCATTATGAGCTATTTTTATCGGTGGACTTTCTGGGCATATCCCTGTCGCTGGTGGCCATCTATATCAGTGGCATGTACTATGCCTTCTGGTGTCACACGGTAATCGTAATGCCTATCAGATTGATCAAACTTTCCATTAATTCGTGAATATTTTTTCTATCTAGTTTCTTCGCACCCTGTACTCGACCATTGCGCTGGGCATGTTCGGCCTGGCCATTGCCGTGCAGATACCCCAGCTGAATGTCTCGATGAATGGCAAGGTGGCTGTGCTGCTGCTCTGGTCCGCGTATGGCATCGTGCCCTTGGCCCACTGGGCGGTGACTATGGGCGGATTTGAGAACGAGCTGGTTGGACTGATGGTGCCGCGGATCATAATCATGTATCTGCTCTGCTTGGTGGCCTTTGTATTCTATGCCGCTAAAATACCTGAGCGCTGGCTCACCGGCAAGGTGGACTTCGTGGGGCACTCCCATAATTGGTGGCACCTGATCATCGTGGCCGCCTTCTACCACTGGCACAACACGGGCCTCGTCTACGCCGAATATCGTCTGAACAACAGCTGCAGTGCTCCGGTGCTATCCTGAGTTCTAGCTGACCGTCTATTGTAAATAGTTTAGATGCACTAAGGGTTAACTAATATTTAGTTATAGCTGTTGAGACATACTGTTAATTTATACACGCACTTACACACAGGCATGGCATGTGTGTGTACTTAGGGTTTCCTGTTAGTCTACTTACTGCGCTAATCGTGAGAGTTGCGAAACTGGTTTATTTTATAATGGCCGTGCAGAAATGTGAATCTGGTTTAAAATATTTTATATGCACATACAATTTATTATTGCGAATATATTAAAGTACAAAAATTAATTAATATTTGCAACTACTTTATATATTTAAATAGTCGAATATAGAGTTTTGATCGCTTTCTTTTGCTAAAGTAATTAAAATGAATATTTAGTCAGGACAGGCACCTTGGTTTTGAAATTAGATTTCGTGTAGTCTTGCTACAACAGTTGCATTTTTGAATACTTAGCCATGACACGTACCTCGATTTCGTGCTATCTGCCTTATTGCGTGCAGTCTTTTAACGAAAGTTGGTTCTAGTATTCGCTACACTACTCACGTTATACTGGTAAATTAACGAAATCGGCATGGTTAATGTATTTGCTAGAGTCATGCACTGGATGGTATAACAGTTATTGGCGACAAGTTCAAACCTTGATACATGAAATTATGTTAATTAATATTTGGCAATTTTAGCATTAAATCATAAAATGAAATTTTAAATTGTTAATTATTTGCTCAACTGAGAGACTGCAGCAACTTAAACCCTTACCAAAGGCACAGTAACTGTACATGCTCAACACTTTTGGAGCCATCGAAGCGCATCGCACAAATTACATTAAAAATGCAAATATTCATAAGTAAATTCATGACATGTCGCCGCCGCATGTCTTGTGAAGCACTGCGTAATGTTATTGTTGCTTTTGTTGTTGTTGTAGCCAAACAAGATGGCGCCTGGCAAATGGGCGCTCAGTTGTTAGGTTAGGGCGGGACCAGGGGGGTCGACCCCATAAAGACTTGAGTTAATTATTCATGGAATGTCGTTGCCAGCAGTTGAGCAACAACACGAACAACAACAGACAGCGAAGCACTGTGTTCGCTATGTAGCAGTTGCGACCCTTTTTAATATTTATGAACACAACCGATTCTCTAATTATAATTAGGAATTGAAAAGTTAGCACAAAAGGACAACAACAACAACAACAACAGGCAGCAGCAGCAACAACAGCAACAAGGACAACAAAGCGTAAGGCACGCAACAAAAGTTTGTGTGCACTGAATCATAATTAAAGGGGTGTGTGGGTGTGTTTTAGCTGGTAACTGGTAGCTGGTGGCTGGCAGCTGCTGTGGGTGTGGGCAGTCGGGGTTGGCGTTTTGCTATTGCTCATAGCTTCAGCTCCAGCAACAGCAACAGCAACAGCAGCAACAAAATGGCGCAGCGCATGCCATTTTAATGGATGTCACTTCAGATATTTAGCCAGAGGTTTAAAGCTTTATTGGTTATTGTTGAGTTGTTGTTGGAATTGAAGTTATAAAACTAGCGAAATTCTTATAAATAACTCTTTCTTTTATTTAACTAGTTCAAGTTATATTCGAAACTATTTTCTATAAATAATAAATTCATAAGAAAATTATATTTAATATAAATTTTATTATTTTTATTATAACAAATATACAATATTTATATATTTTCAAGATACAAAATTCGTTTTACCAACCATTAGGAATATGTCAAATATAGTTTAATAATAATAATAATATAAATAAACTAATAATATTTAAATATAATATTTTCTCACACAAAATTTCTTTATTCATTAATTAAAAAATGTTTAAACATTTGAATAATTTTTTAAATAAATTTAATATAAAAATGAATCATACAATTCTAATTTATGTGTTTAGTCTGCATTTGATTCTATCAAAATTATATTATTACATTTAATGTTTTTTTTATGTTGATTCATTTTTAATTTTTTTATACGTTTTATTATATTTAATGTTTTATTATATTTAATGTTTTTTTATGTTTATTTGTTTTTTATATATGTTTTATTTTAGTTTTTTTATATTTTTTTTTCTTCTCCTTTTGGATTAGTTAATATGATTGATTATATAAACAATTTATTCCGAATTGATATTAATATTAGTAAAGCAAATATTTTATTTAATATTAATATATATTTTATATAATATTAATAAATGATTTTTAAAATATTTTTTTTACGCACTTATGTTTTCGTATTATTTGACTATATGAACAATATGCATAACATATATAAATATAGATTTATTCATATATATGAAGATTATTTGAATTATTATATGTGTAACACAATCAAAAACAGTTTTATTTTCTATTTAAAAATATAATCATTTAGCCAATCTCCACTACTATCGACAACCCTTAAGTTATTTGAATGAACGAATCTATTCTATATAAAGCTGATCTTCATTTATTGCTCACTCTCTCTCTCTCTCTTTCTTTCTTTCTCTCTATGATGCAATCTGCTCGCGTTTCACTTCACTATTGAAGCGTAGTTCCAGCCTAATCTCTATTATAATATAACTATATAGTATTTGTCTTTAAAGCGTGCTCTATGATAACAAACATGAACTACCCCGAGACAATTTGAATATGAGCACAGCTTCAGCTGTCTGTCTGTCTTTCATTCAGCCTGTTAATCCCCAGCTTGTAGCACGGGGCAGCCACTTTCACATCTAATTACGTTGCATGCAGCGCGGCAACAACTCAGTGACGTAATGAGGCAGCTATCGAGGCAATTTGCTTGTCGACATGCCTCAATTGAGAACCAAAATTGAAAAACGAAAAGCAAAAGAAGAAAGAAGAAAAAAAAATCGAGTAGATTTTTGATCATATTTTGGTTGAAACAATTGAGCGACACGCGTTGCCTGCCAGCGCGTGAAATTGCTGTCAATTAAGTGGCAGCAAGCTAATACTTGCAACTTGTGGCACAACCTGCCAGCAGCAATAGCAACAGCAGCAGCAACAACTTCAAGTGCAATTGTTGGCGCAGTTTTTTTTTTTTTTTGGTTTCTGTAGATTATATTAGACAGACGCCCGCCTCAACCAGCTAGCTATAAATAGCGGCTGAACGGACTGACTGACTGACAGTTAAGCAAATGAACCCATAAGTCAAATCGAACAGCCGCTCAGCTGCAACTGCTGCTGCTGCCCGCTTCTGCTCCCGCTTCCGCTGCTGTTGCTGCTGCTGCTGCTGCTGTTTTTTAGGGCTTAAGTGGGCTTAGGCAGAGCGACAAATGGCGCGACGATGTCGGCGCTGGAGCAGTTTTTAGTTTGGTATGTTGCATGGGCAACATGCAACATGCAGCATGCAGCATGTAGCATGCACATGGGCTTAACTAGGCTTAACTCGCGCTGCTGCTGCAACTATTTTGGGAGACATTCTGTTGCATTGCACTGCTGTTGCACTGTTGCAGTTCATAATTTGACTTTGTCGCTGCATTTTATGCGCTTTTAATTGCCTTTTTTCAACTCCTCAAGTTCGATGAGTGTAGCTGGGCGTGGCACTAGGCAGGGGCGGCTGGCAATTGCCTGTGATTCTTTTCACTTTCATTCACTTTCGGTGCGCGCCATTAAGTTAATGTCCTTGCCACAGGGTATGGCAAATTAAAGTGCTTTCTTAACATTTACATAGAACATTTGGCAAACATATGGCTGGCAAGTAACTTCATTTATTTTGTGCCTGCCCAAGGGGGCGGGGTCGGCTTGCCACATTGGAAAGCGGGCCAAAATGCTTTGCCAGTTGAGCGCAATATCCATAAAATGCGCAGATAACCATAAGTCCTGTTTAAGTCGCACCAATATGGGGGCATGGGGTATGCGGGGGGGGGCTCCAGTTTGGGACAACGTATGTGGCTGGATGCGTGTGGCAAGTGCGTTCATTCTGCAGGACATTGTCGCAGCTCTCTCTCTCTCTCGCTGCTGTTGCCTCATCTACATAACAATAAAATAAAAGGGCCCGCTGGCATTTCGCCTTTTTTTTCCCCGTTTTCGTTTGCCTCGGCTGCTGCTGCTGTTGCCTCTGCCAAACATTAACCTAATTTTATATACATTTAATTTTATTTTATTTAATTTTAACACACGCACACACATACACCCAATGCGTGTGTGTGTGTCTTTAGCAGATAGCTGAATGATTTCAGCTTCAGCTTGGACAATTTTGTTGACGGGTTTCTTTGGAATTGAGTTGGCTTTTGGGCTGAAGTTAGGTATCTTAGAATTAAAGAATAAACTGATAAAGCAAAGTTTTTGATAAAATATCATCATAATTATTATATTACCAATATATATATATTTCTATTCTATTTATATTTATATTTCTATTTCTTTTATCTTCGCTCTTCAAAAAAGATTTATGTATTGCAAAAGCAAGATTAGCTATTGATAACTAGATGCTCGCGATGTTCTATATAATGCCAAATATATTATATATTTTAATATTTTTTAATATTGATGTATATTTCTTTTGAGTTACTCAGAGACTGGCTTATTATATATTAGACATAAATTATTATTTTTTTAGCAGAATTTAGTTTTATTCACATTGAATTTAGTATTTAATGATTCGATTAAGAATCTATTGAGCACTCTTGCAAAAGTTTTAAATTATTTGCAGAGTGAAAAATTTCAGATATTATAAAAAAACTTGATATGTTGAAAGTAATTAGTTTTCCAATAAGCTCTGCCAACTCAAATATCAACATCCATGTGTTATATACAAAATAGGTATATATCTTCTATACTTCATTTCGAAAAAATTCCCATACTCAAATTATTAAGCAGTTTTTTTAAGATTCATTTATGGATTACTCCTTCCCATATGCAGAAAAGTTGTTGTTTTTGTTAGTATATGCTTTTAGTATTAATTTAACTAATGTTCTCATAAGTTAACTGTAGTTAAGGTCAAGTTGTTCTGAATTTCTTTAAATTAATATTTCCTAAAATAAGGTATATTAAAAATACCCAAAAATACTGCAACAAAACTTTGATTCTTAAATTTTCATTCACAATTTTTCATTAGCCTCTTGGCCTTTGAATCATTTTGAATCTTCATTCGCGAACTCCCTCTAGAGTTTACTCAAATCTAATAAAACTTTAATTTGCAGCCATTATGCGGGGAATGACAAGTTATATATCACAGTCAAGAGTGCAAAACTGTTGTCAAGTACATTTGCACGTCACTACGAGAATTGAGAATGCGAATGTGAATGCGAATGCGAATGCGAATGAGTATAAGTATGAGTGTGCGAATGTGAATGTGAATGTGAATGTGAATGTGAGTAACTGTGACCAGTCATAAAAAACAGCTTTTCCGACGATTTGTTGTTTTTGGCACTGGCAACTGGCTGGGTCCAACTTTTGCCAGTGCCACTGAGACTCGGAGTGTAACGGCTTTCCAGTTGCCACAGTCAAAGCATGGACTCTAGTCGCAGTCACTGCCCCAGCCTCTCTCCCTCTCTCTCTCTCTCTCCCGCTCTCTCACTCTCCTGTTCAGGCCCTAGACAATTTGTGCGATGCTCGTGCGCATATTTCATAACTTTTTCCATAAGCTGCCCCAAGATAAATGTGCACGAAATCTACACACAAATCGAAAGCTGCACAAAAAACTGCAAAAAAATAAACAAAACATGCCACAGACAACAACAACAACAACAACAATAACAACAACAGATTGTAGCCAATTTAGAAGCGATTTTTGAATAACTCGAGTTGCGAAAACAAGATTTATACAGCAAATGTGTTAAGTTGTACATCATTTGATGGAGTTACGAGCCAAGTTAGCCAAACACATACATAGTCGAGCCCCATTAGCCCAACTGCTTTGCCGAAACAAGTCAAAAAGTTTCATTTCTTTTTTTTAAATTTATGGCAATTGGATTTCTGAGATATTTTTTGGTAGGGGAAATTAGAAGACTCCATGACTTTGCTTCATTCAACTTTAGAATAGAATTCAAATAGAAAAGGTTGCTTTCACATTATGCAAAGGTTGAATTTTCAATTTGGATTCGCATTCGCTGGTCAGTTTTCGTTTTTATTGTTTCCTCTCGGACGGCGCATAATACCCGGCTATATGATGAATTTGCATCTAAATCGAATGATGCTGATTTTATGTGCGTTGGCCAACAGTTGGACGATGGAAGGGAGGGAGGGGGCCTTGCTGGAGAGGAGCTGGCGATTCACATTAAAAGGAGTAGAAAAATGTCTCAAGGCATTGGCCATTTGCATAATAAGCACGAACTGGACTCAAAAACTCTACGGGCAGCTTAGTGGCACAGTTCTTATATCCTTTACCATTTATCCATTATGCAATGGAAATCTATTTATTTATTTCACTATTTTAATATACATCGAAGTGAAAGCGCATAAAGCATTGCTTTAATATAGTTTCTGATTGCATTTCAACTAACTTTGGTTGGACTTGGACAAGTGCGCAGCATTCTCAAGATCTACGTATATTGAATTCAAAAAGTATTTTGAAAGTAGAAAACTGGAAATAAAACTATCGAAATTTGTGTGTAGATATTGCAGACGATCAGGAAATGAAGTATATCGAATGAAGCAAGCGAAAATAATAGATATTTGTATAATATTCAATATGTTCTTCGTATGGCGTTTTATTTGAAAAACAGTTATAACATTTTATTGCAATCATATACAAGTTTTTAATAATATAATATCATAAATATATATAATATATATTATAATAATATTATATAGCTTCATAAATCATTCGCATTATATAAGCTTAACATTCGATTATAATGCTTCTTGCAAATTCTTACTTATTTCATATACAAATAAATGGAAACTTGTCTAAGTCTTGGCAAAAATATATAATATGAAAGCATATAAAAGTCACAGTCTGTTGAGATATATTTAGTATTTTTTTTATATATTTATATAGATACTTTATACATATTTGCAAAAATTCTAAATTCTAAAATTATTTTAATACTTGAGAATGGGTTAACTAGACTGCAATTTTATGCTACAGCTCTCAACTCAACTCTCAACTCAACCTAGAGCACCAATACTAACACAAATATTATATTACAAGTTTTCTACACCCATTATACTCATAATACAACTGGTTATGTCTTCTATTTGATTTATATAAACTATTTAACTAACGCCATCAGATATTCTTCTATGCATTGATCACATGCCTTTCCTCTTCAGTTAAAGACAATTATGACTTGTTTTCTTCAAGAGAAATTACTTGGCATACTTCAGAGTAAACTAAAAATAATCCATAGTTGCAGAATATGTCTTCTCTTTTGATCTCATATCTAGTATTTGGTTGTGCCGCTGCACATGCATGAGTAATTCTCATTTATTTAAGTAGAGTGTTTGCTGTGTGCTGCCTGTGCCATGCTGATTGCTGTCGCTTAACAATTTTTTATTTATTTTTTATTTATATTTTTTTTTTTTTGCTGTAACCCGGCTGGCTTTTGGAGCAACTACAGCGACAAACATGTCCAGCTGTAGCTGCAATCTACGAGTAACTTTTACATTTAAATTTTCATTAAGTATTCTGCATACGCATAAATAAACTTGAACGTGCTCGAAAGCACAGTAAATGCAACACCCACACACACATACACATACACCCAAAAAACTGACATAACAATCCCTTTGTTGTGCCACGGCCCGGCCCAGCCTCGGGCAGCTGAGGGGCTTTTGTGCATGCAGCGCACATGCAGATTTTTGGAGCCCAAACAAAAACATGAGAAGTTGCAAAAATAAATTTATATTATGTTCATAAATTCATAGAGCCCAGTCCTAGGCCAAGGCCCAGGCCCAGGCCCAGCCCCAGACTGGCCACATGCACTTGGACATGTTTTTTGGGGTACGACTATTACAGCCATCTGCACACACAATGGGTCCAGCACGAGGTCCTATGCCCAGGCATTCTCTCTCTTTCTCTCTCTCTCTGTGAGTTTTTGATATGCAAATTTCAACAATGCTGCGCCCAGTTCGCGTACCAAAAATAACAGCCAATCAACTGTGGCACACACACACACACAGAGACATAACTCTGGGCAATCCTTTCAACATGTTGGCCCTGGCCAGTATGGGCCATTAAAAAGGCAGATGCGGAGGCAGAGGCACGGTGCAGAGGCAGTGGCACACAGGCCCAGGCACAGGTATTGGATGGACAAACGGGCGACTGTGGCTAGTTTGCTGTTTGCAACGACATGGACAACGACAACGACAACGACAACGACAACGATGGCAATGACAACGACGTAGCAGAGGTTGGCTGCCCCGTCGATGGTTGTCCGGATGCTGTCGACAATGTCGCTTCAAAAATATTGCAGCCGCAGCACATTTCATGTCCTTGCTCCTTGCTCCTTGTTGCTGTTGCTGTTGCTGTTGCTGTTGCTGGACTGCGTGCATTTATAAATTATGCTCAACATGTAAAATGCCATTTTGAATATGAAATTTGATGCCATTTTAAGCCCTATGCCTGCCCGCATCCATTCCACACTCAATGTTGGTTGGCCTTTGTCGACACGGCCGCATATTTCATCAGTGGCAACAGAGACTCGACTCATATTTTAATTACTTGCTAAACGCAAAGTGCACCATTCTTTTTATTTTCATTTAGTCCAATAACATATTTCTCGTCATCAATTTCAGCTACGGCTACTGCGGCACATTTGTACTCATTTGTGGCTAATGCCGCGGCTGCATTAGCAGCAGTTGCAGTGGCAGCTCGACCCGGCTGTGGCAGCTAGGCCATGTGCAATGTGGCCAAGTGGGCTGTCTGCAGCTAAGCAAAAAAAAAAATAAAAATAAAAGGAAAAAGTAAAGTACGAAAAAAAAAAGGTCAAAAAATCAATCGGCCACGCAACTAATTCATTTAAATCTAACAAAATCTGAGAAAATCCCTGGCAACGACCTTCGGGATTTTGAGATTTTACGAATGTCAACCGAACGCAACCAAAGTAGCTCAACGGCAGCAGCGGCGGTATGGATCAGGCAGGCTAGTGTAGCTCCGAGAGACGGACAGGGTGTGCGTGTGTGTGTGTGTGGGTGTGTGTGGAGCTGGTCTGGGCCGTGTTAAGCTGAGCAAGCAAATCACCGGGCATCCCGGCCATGTTGGCGGCAACCCATGTGAGCTTTGGCTAAAATAGTTGGCAACAGCACATTAAACAGCGGCACCCACACACACACACACACACACACACACACACACACACACATACACATACACATTTTTGGGTGCGGGTATGCGTGCAAGAGAAAATGAGGCAACAGCAAAAGTCGCAGAACTTTAGCAATTTGAAGCTAATATGTTGACAATCTCTGCGTACGCTGCCGTCGCTAGCACAGTGGCGCCATCTATGGTTATGTGTACTTAAGTCAGTGGACAAAGCTAGGCAAATGGCGGGGGGTGGCGGAGTGAATGAAGAAAGAAAGTGCGAAGGAGAATGAGAAAGGAGATGTGCTGCAGTGGCAGTGGGAGCTGCGCGTTAATGATAAGCAGATCCGACAGCTAGATTCATATACTCTCTATGCTGCCTTATAAAGTAAGTCTCTTTTTTTTTTTTGGGAATTTATAAAAAATGTAATATGCATACAAGTTGACTTAGGTATAAGTTAGGTTAAATTGTAGAATAGTAATAGTGATTTAATAAGATGATTAAATAAGAATAGTAGGAACTATATACATAAGATTTAGATTGAAAAATATTTATATATAATTTGTAATTAATATAGGAATTTTATATTAGATGTGGCTGAAAAAAAAAATACAAAAATAATACAAATAAAAATTTTTAAATAATATATTGATTGACTTCACTTGGCAAATAACAATCAGATTGCTTTCAGTAAGGATATAGTAACATATATGTGATATATATATGATATAACCAAGCTTACGTTTATGGTCCGTATATATATATAGATGTACTTGCATATATGTATCTATATATTCCCCTTGTTGCTTTGTCGTCGTGATTTGATCTGTGAATATTTTGGCCCGTCTCTGTTGGGTTTTTGCAATCTTTTAATAACAAATTCCTGTTGGGGTTTTGCCCGTGCTCGTTTATGCACATATGAGCTACAGCAAGCAACTCGTGTACTCGTAAAAAGTGGATTTTACTGCTTAACTTTGGCAACAACAAATGAAGCAAATGAAAAACGCATACAGCACACTTTATTTGTTGCATAAATAAAATAAAATGCAATTTTTCCATTGTATTTTTGCTGTGGCAGAGGCAGTGCCTGCTGCTGTTGCAGTTGCACAAATCCCTTGCACAAAAGTCAGCAATCAAAGCAGATTAAAATATGATTTGACAGCTACGAGCTATGAGAAATGTAAATATAAATGAATGTATATGTTATACAGTTGTATATATACATATGTGTACATATGTATGTGTGGGATGTTATATTTTTATTCATATATCACATCTGTGTCCCTTGCAAGTGGCGCCACACTTTTTGCCGCGCTGCCCGATTTCATTTTGGCATTTCGATATTGTTTCCATATTTAACTAGAGCCCCGTCGCTTCATATCTTTTGCCGTAAGCCTTCAATTGATGCGTGCATTGCATTTTTATCAAAGCCCGTGCGAGATAGTGCGCGCCAGCATGGGCAAGGGGGCGGCCGGGGCATGTCGGGTGGCCTATTAAAAATTTAAATCAATTTTCAATATGGATTTCGTATAGCTGCTATCTGCTATATGCGCTACGGCATCTGCAACTGGCGGATCGCAATTGCGACATTTGTCTGACACTTTTTGTTGATATTCAATATTTTATTTTTGCCACTTTACACACTTTACATACATAGAGACAATTTCACATATATGCATATATATGTATATATACACATATATTTATATTTTATTTATTGCCTTTGTTTTATCGCAATAGCTGTCAGATAGTTGTTGCGTTGCAGTGCGCGTTTTATCTTGAAAATGCATTGCATTTTCTATATTTATTGGACGCATTCTTTGCTAGATCCTAACAAATGTATGAATTGTGCTGCCACAGCCCCTCGGGTGTAACTGCTGCCCCATGCTGGTCCCAGGCCGCACTTGCAACGCAAAGCCGTTGCCCATTTGCACAATTAACAGTTAATAAGCGCAGCCTTTGCCACCAATTGCCGCCATTTAGAGCCACCGGCTAACTGACCCCAAAGCAGATTTGCTGCAATTAGCTGCGCCACAGCCGACTGCAAAGTGGGTGCAGAGTACATAAGGCGTCTAAGCCCCACAAATGGGCGGCGCAATAATTAAATTATCATTAACGAAAGTCGAAAGTGCGTTAGCTTCCTCCCCTCTAGATTAAACAGATTGCAATACAGATTCATAATGTATATAATATCATCTAATAATAAAATATAACTAATATCAAACAATAATAATAATTGACCATCAGCTAATACATGTAGTCTCTGCTGAAGTTCAGGCCGATTTTTGTTTATAATCATATCAATAATTTTTTTAAATACTATAAGATTTTTTATATATTTGATCTATCATATCTAATATATAATAATGGTACATATACCTAAATGGGATTCATATTCAAGATAGTTGAACTTGTTAGCTGGGCGTTTCTTATTTCTAAAGATTTAAAAAAAATGTATTTTAGTAAAAAAACTTAACTCGATTCCATTATTATGAAAAAGAATTTTTTAAATAAGCAACAAGACTTTCTTTATATATTTTCTACAAATAATAATATTATAAAGAATAAAAATTCTACAATCTGGCTTTATGGAAATTATTATTTCACAATTTTGCCCCATTAGACATGGCAAGAGTGTAAAAAAAATAGAGGTTAGATTTAAAACAATTCTGACTGTGAATGCCGTTTTAGCAACTCTTCAGCTTTAATTTAAATTTAAATCACATGTCTAATACACAAACTTAGGGCAAATGGGATAATAAACCGTTGCTAAATGAGCTCAAACATAATGGCCGTTACGCAACTGTACCTTGCACACATATATAAGTAAGTGAGGTTATGTGTGCTATGCGTGTGAGGTTATGTGTGCTTTACAGATCCCTGTTCAGTTGGAGGGGGAGGAGAGGTGGTGCAAATGCTTAAATTCTCATTAGGCGCATTAGTAGCGCTGACCAACCGATGCCAACAGACACCTGCCACAAACCGCGCCCAAATTCAATAATAATAATTGATTGCTTATTACAAATACAGCAGCAGCAACAACAACAGCAACAACAACAACAACAACAATGGAACATTGCATATGTGACTCAAATTTATACGTTTCACGATTTTTGGGAGTGGGCGCCCTTCACATTTCGGGCATTTGCTAATATTTACGCATTAGTTATTTGCAGGTGCAACATGTGGAGGAGGAGGTAGCTGGTTGCAGGACGCAGGAAGCGGGGAGCGGGTAGTGGACTCTTGTATATACATACATAAGCAGCCATAAGTCCAGCTGTAATTGACCAATGCAGCAAATGGCAGAGAGACTGCACCAAATTGAGAGTTGGGCTACATTAAATTTTCATGTTTTCATTTTGCTTTTGTGCACACAAATTTTAATTATTAACTTTATAATTATGCGAAATCACGAATTACATTAAAATCACTTTGTAATGTTGATTTGGGTTTCGCTGCGTTGCGCATTTTGGGTTTTCGGTATCGAATTTTTGGTTAAGCATGGCGAATTTCTGATTTCAGAAATAATCACACCTTGTGGAGTGGGCAGGCTACCCAATAATGTTAAATGGGCCGAAATAATTTATATAAATTTTTAGGTATATATCGTGTTCAGGCAGCTACAAAGACAATTCAATTGAATATTACTGTTTTAAGTTTTAGTTTATCCTATTTAGGTTCGATTAGAGATCAGTTCTGTTTGGCTTATATTTGGAATTCTTGTTAAGAGAACTTAAAATTTAATTATTTAAATATTTATTTATTTGATAATTATGAAGAATTTTTAAATTATAATTTTTTAAATTAATTGCAGACAGCTAAAAAAATTAAAGGTAAATAATAGTAGAAATAAATTTCCACATATTTACAATAAATGACAATATATAGAGAATAAAATAAATAAATAATAATAATAATAAATAAATAAAATATAAAATACATAAAAAAAAAATAAATAAAATAATATAAAATAAATATAAAATATAGAGAATAAAAGAAAAATAAAAATCAATATATTCTTGAAATTTCCGTCAGCTTTCATTCCCCGTATGACTTTTCAGTAGTTATAATTATTTCGACAATTTCACAACAAATTGCAGTATGAATCAGTAGCCATATCAGCTTGCTAAATTATAGTGGCTATACTAATAGATATATCACTGATCTCAGTACGCATAAATTCGATACTCCACAATGACATCTGGCATTATGTTGATCATTCTATTGGTCATCCTGACGCTGGCTGAGCTCACGGCACCTGTGCTGGGACAGTATGTGAACTGCAGTCTGTCGACTGTGGAATTGACTGCCTGTGGCGAGCTCAGTCCGAATGGATGCTGCGTCAAGGGATGCATACGGAATGCGCTGGGCAGATGCGTGGCAGAGCAATGTACTGGCAGCTGGGATGGCTGGCTGCGACGACCTGTGACGATGTCCTGTTACTTTCACTGGTTCCTGCTCATCTTTGCCGGCTTTATTGTGACCCTAATGGCGACTGTTGTGGTCCTGAATCTGATATTCGAGCTGAGGCTGTATCTGGAGAAGCGTCGTATGCGCAGATATTTGCGCTTCAGTCCAAGGAGCAGCCCAAGCAGCAGCATAGTATAAAACTGTTGAAAGAATCCAAAGTGGCAACGAGGCATTGGGGCATCAATCCAGATCTTAATGCACATGCGTGCGGCATAAAAACTGTGCGGGATTTGGCATAATCTACAATACATTAGCGCTAGCTTTGCTCTGGCTTTCAATTCAATTCGTTGGGTATCTCAACGGAATCCATGTAAATTACGATTTGGCACCTTGCTGCCACACACACACACACACACACACACACACGCACACACACACGCACAAATACTGAGAACGATGCCAAAGTCTCAGAATCCCATTACATAGTAGTTAAAACCTGATTAGGAAATACTTGCGGCTGCTTTCAGCTCTGCCACACGCTTGGTTAAAAAGAAATAACAATAAACGGCACATGTGAAATGGTTACTTACGTTCGTTAAGCGCCTCTTGGGTGTCCCGGGTGACAACAAAAACGTGGCCCAAAAACCAAAAAAAAAAAAAAAATGAAGGGAAGCGAACAAAAAAAAAATTCGCAACAACTCAAAGTCAAAGGTGCAATAACCCAGAGGCACATAAAAGCAAATGGCTGCGGGCTGTCCCTATATACAAGGTACATACATACACACATATATATATATATATATGAATGCATATGTATATGAATATGTATGTGGAATGGTCTATGTAATGCTGCTATTGCGGTAAAGATAACACACACACACACACACACACACACACACACACGCATACACATAAGCGACGCAGTCAGCCATGCAGCCAAAGCCAAACCGCGCAGAAAATGAAATGGAAAATATTGCCACGAGAAGCAGCGAAATAAAAAAGAAATAAACGAGCCAAAAAGGAAAAGCTGCGCCAAAAGGTTTGTTCTCTCTGTATGTGTGTGTGTGTGTGTGTGAGTGTGTGTGTGTGAGTGCTGGGTAGCAGATTTAGAGGTTGCTTATGTGTGATTTAGTATAGCACGCGCGAATATGGCGGCGATAATTCTTTAAAAATTGGAAATTGTTTTCCAATCGATTTCGCATTTAGCCAAAAAGCACTCGACACACACAGATACACACACACACACCTAATAGCAGGCGAGCGGAAAATGTCTTTTACATTTACCCCGCGTATGTGTGCTTGTGTTAGTTTAGTTTTCGCCAAAAACATTTTATAAAAATGTACAAAATAATATAAAAAAGAAAAGAAAATAAATACAATAAAGGAAAAAAAAGAGAAGACGAAATAAAAACATATTTTGTTATTTTTCACCTGGTTGCAGCTTTGAAAAGGATTTGGTAGCTGAAATCATGGATTTGGATTTTAGCTTTTGTTTAGTTTTAGGTAGAAGGTGAAAAGCGAATGATTTTGGCCAAATGGAAAATGATGAAGATGAAGTGCAAAATAGAAAAAATCAAGAGTGCAATGGAATGGGATATGGAATGTAAAAGTGTGAAAGATTTGATAAATATAATATAAAATGATATAGATGCAATAGATTGAATATATCTTTAATTTGATGATAGCTAGATGAAAGGACTGGTAAGCCAATAATTTTGGAATATATAGATAAGAAGAAATTTGTATAAAATATATATTGACATACATGTGTATATATCTCAAAATAAACAGATTAGAACTAACTGAGATACGAGCTTGCATATGAAAAGCTAAAAGTTATATAATCTTGTTATTTTAGGACAGTCCATTTATAGAAAGTTAGGAGCATAGCTCTATAAAGTTTTGCATTGCATCAGTATCGTTTTCCAATCTCTTCCAGTGTATGTGTGTGTGTGTGTGTGTGAGTATACGAAAATGTAACAATTTCTCTATCCTCTATATTTACATTCTCGACGCTCGTTCATTCAAGTTTATATAAAAGCGATTTTCATAGCTAGAGAAACAACCAGCCGATAGTGCGGCTCATTGTGTGTGGTGTACAATGACTACAATGGGCAACAAAAGGTTAGATAGCTATAGCTACCCACACACACACACACACACACACACACACACACACACACAGTTACAGCAAGGGGGCGTGTTTCGGTTTTAGTGGAGTAGAAGGTCGGAGCGGTTGGGGAGAGGCACACAAAGTACTGTCAGGGATAGCGGGCACGCAACTCTGGAGTGGGCGAGTCGTGACATATTTTATTTGCACAATGACAATGCGAGTTACTCGGCAGACGGCAACGACGACGACGACGACAACGACTGCACACCCGCCATTACGCAAACACACCCTAATACACACACACACACACACACACACACTCAGTTAGATCTGTATAAATTGGCTGACACTGAACAAAAGGGGGAGGCGGCGGCAAAGGAGCGTACAAAGTAGTAAAATAAGTGCAAAGGATAATGCGAATTGAAATGACAAAACCCAGAATAATCATTGGCTCCACACTCAGCATGCACAAGTCGAGTGTGGAGTTAAGAAGGGTGGATGGGGAGCAGTGTAGGTGGAGGGGGCTGTTGTTTGTAGCTAGATGAGTAGACTGAATGCCATACTCAAATGATTTTTATTTATGCCTTTTAAGTAAATTAAAATTTACTCATTTTGTGTCTCACATTGCTGCTGGCTGTTGCTGTTGTTGCTGCTGCTGTTGTTGTTGTTGTTGCTTCTCTCAAATCTTCGCACATGACAATATTGTCAATTTTATTTTGCCAGCCATTTTTATTGCATTTCGTTGACTTAGTCCTGCCTTAGCATTTGCCTCGACTCGTAAAATATTTTTATGTATTTTTTATTTACCCAACGCTACGATGCATGACCTCAATATAGCATGCCAAGTGGCCCCATAGCCCAGCCAATGCAGTTGCCACTGCTGCTGCTGCTGCTGCTGCTGCTCCTACATTGCTGGCTTCAGCTATAGCTATGGCTACATGGTTCCTGCTCCTCGTAACATGCTTTTAATGTGCGCCATTTTATTTGCCACAAAACCGACACACGGCACCATTAAAAAGCCATAAGCGCTGAGCCTCAAGCTTCGAGCTGCTGGCCCGGACTCGCGCTTAGACATTATTAGAACTTGCCCAACCACTCTCGCTCCCTCTCTCTCTCTCTCTCGCTCTCTGGGTCTCTTTTTGTCTCGCTCATATTGTTTCCGGCTTGCTCTGGTCATAAATTGTGTGCGCGGCTGCATTTTGATTACAATTTTTATGATTTTTAGGTCAAAATTTGCCAACATAAAATGGCCAAAAGTAAATTTGAAATAAATAAAGCGGCCCCCGGAATAGCAATAGCAACAGCAGCAGTAGCAACAGCAACAGCAGCAATGGCAACATCAACAATAACAACAACAATAACAACAACAATAAGCACAACAAAATGGTGTCGTGTTTTATGTGCGCCCTTTTTTCTGACATAAAAGGCAACGCACATATATATATATATATATATATATATATATATATATATATATATATATATATATTGGACATGTGCTTGGAGCCTGAGCAGGCAGAGCACACACAGTCCGGCTTGGTTGGGTTCGTTAAATGCCTTGGGTCTGGCCACAATTCGAGTTTGGTTTATTTATTTTCGGGCAGCATGTTTATAAGTTGCGAATTATTTTGGCTTTTGGCTCATATTTCATTTGCATTTAATGAGCCCTAAAGCGAACGCCAACCACTGCAGCGATTGCTCGTAAAAAGTGTTTGCAAATTGAAATTTCAGTGAAGGCCCAGAGTTCTCAGAGTTCTAATGACAATGGCTAAGCAGGTGCCATACATTTAACCAGGCCGAGACGCAGTGATGCCAGAGCCGAAGCCCAAAGTCCGAGGCCCCAAAAACTGTGCGTGCCAAGATAAGAGGCCCAGAAGATTTATTGCCAACGCAATGAGTTAAGAAAGACAAGTACCTAAGGCAAAAATACAACAACAGGCATTTCATGATGACGATGACGATGACGATGGCGATGACGACTTTCTATGTACAACACCAAACGAATCAGGCAACAAGAATAACAACAACAGCAACAATAGTCAGAGAAAACTGGAATAATAATGATGAAGCTGCCGCATACTGACAAACTAAATGATGGAGAATGATGCCAACGAGCCAAGTCAAGCCTGAAGCTGAAGCTGAAGCTGTAGCAGCTCCATCTGCCTGCTTGTCTGATTGCTGCCTGAGCAGTATGGTGAGCGGGGGGCATGCGGAATCGGAAGGTTGGCAGGCAAATAATGGCTGACAGCGAATCGTTGTTGTTTTGTCTGCTGCTGTGCGTGTGTTCTCTAAAGATTATTTCAAGATGGCGCAGCTTTTAAACATGTGCTTACACATACATTATATACATATATATATTCATATACTTATATATATGTATATAGATATATTTGTATATAGGCATATGCATCGTTTGTTTCGTAATGACAGTGGCTTAATATGTTGTGATTAATTGTGGCACTTAAATTGATTTGAAATTGAATAAAGATTTAAAAATGAAAAGTCAAAGTCATTCCTCAAAATATAGTAATAATAATAATAATAATAATATTAATAATATTAAATAATAATAATAATAATAATAATAATAATAATAATAATAATAATAATAATAATAATAATAATAATAATAATAATAATAATAATAATAATAATAATGATAAGAATAAGAATACATTTTTCACAATTTAACTAAATTACCAAACTTGCATGTTCATCTCGTTCACTGTTTCATTTGCAGTTCGCCGTTGAGTTTCACTTTCAGCTAGTGTCATTGCAGTCGCTCAAATATTATTCGCTGTAAATATGTATGGGTGTATTTGAGTTGGTATGTTGCTGATTTTAATTGCAGCTCATATATATTGCTGCTTGTGCCAGGCTGAGCATGATTAACAATAATTAGAGTCGGCATTAATTACGCCAAAAAGTTAATTACGCATTGCCAAAGAATAATGTCATACATTCATGTTGCCGAGTGTGGCGCCTCTGATAACAGCATTCATTCCCTTCCCTTCCCCTCCCTCGACTCGCTGGTAGTTGGCAAAACTTGAATTGAGTTTAGTTTAGGGACTTGTCAAACACCTCACCCCCCTCCCCCCAAGCTTTTATCAGCTGCTCATCCTTTGCCGTTTGGCTATTTATTCAAGCAATTTAATTGCTAATTTCGTGCATGGCAATTGCAATTGCCCATGGTCCAAGGCATTAAGGGGGGAAACAGGAGGAGAGCAGGAGGCGGCTCCATAGCACTAATAAAGTTCTTAAACAGCGGGCAGGCAACTTATTAACCCTTTGACTTTGGCGTGCAGACACCCACGCGGTCGCAATAAAATCAATCTTATTAAAACATTAACAGCAGGCAGAATGGGATATAAAATAAATCAAATGGTTGGCCCCCCTCCCTTAAACGCCCAGACGCCCCTCCATCTGGCATTGAACGACGCTTATCGCGGCGGGGTGTCATTCTTCAGTCGCATCTCCGCTACATCTTCCCGCTCACCGCTTCTGTTACTTTATTAGCCTGCCTTCAATCAGTGGCAAGTGAGCCCGGCAGCCAGCATATGAAATTCAAATTTGATGGCCACCCTCAATCCGGGGCCAAGGGGCGGCCAGGCCAACCCCCCATGGCTGACAATGCCATTTGGGCATTTTGCATAGGACAACAACAACAACAACAATAGAAGCAACAATAAGAGCAGCCCTAGCATGTCCTTTTATTATTATTTTTATTGTGCGGTGATTTTGTGCCAACCCGCGCACCACCAAATCAGCGAACAGGCGAACAGGCGAACTGCCGCCGCCGTGGTGGGCGGGGGGTGCGCGTTTGTCATTCAACGCTCGGTGGGTTGGCCGGTGGGGTGCATATAAATTCGACATAATTTCATTGTAATGAATAAATTGATGGATGGTCCAGGGCCGACCACCTTCTTGCTAAATTAAACACTTGCCAACCGCAAGGCCAAGTCTCCAGGGCCCAACAGAATGGATTCCCATATTAGAATTTAGGCCAGAGGCTGGCGCTGCGCATAAATTACAATTTGATTTTTTTAATTTGAAATTTTTGGAAACTCATTTGTTAGTTATAAATAAAATGATTAGTTCGATTTTTTTTTCCATAATTTTTATTGTTCGTTTTTGTTTTTGTTTTTGGTTTGATTTAATTTCTATAACTAGTAATGTTAAGTGTACAATTATTAAATACATTTATATTTATTTATATTGTTTTTGGTTTTTTTTTTTTTTGTAGTTTTAGTAATTTTTTTATTTTGTTTTCTATATATTTTGTTGTTTTTTTGTTTTTGCTGATCTATCTCTGGATGTTTATACGACTAGACAACTCCTTAAAAACTGCTACGGCTTTTGATATAGTTTGTTTACAATACATTTTTGACTTGATCTTGATACGTTTCATTACATATATATATATATAAACTTTAAATATTTGGTATATGTGCTGCCAAAACAAAGATTTTGTTCAAATTTTGGCATAGTTTGTTTTTTTTTTTATTATTTATTTAATTTAAACTGTTTTTGTTTTTTTTTTTATTTATTTATTTATTTTTTTTTAGCTGATGCACAGTGGGCAAAGACTTATTGGTTGTGTGTCAGATAACTTTAACTTTTGGCTATTTAGTTAATATAGCTAGTTAGTTCATTAGTTAAGAGCGAACTACTTCTTATAAATACAGCTTGCTGCCTATAGCTAAATATTTGCTTTATATGTACAAAACACTTAATATTCTACATAGATGTTTGGTTTTTTTTTTATTTTTAATTTTTTTTTTTTATTTATTATTTTTCATTTAAATGAACATAATTGGCATTTAATCTCAATGCGTAAATGCAAAACATAAAACACATTTATCAATTTGTAATTAATTTTTCTGCCTTTCTGACTGCCGCTTAATACCCACTAATTAAAACTGCACAAAAACTCGGCCTATCTTTTTTTTTTTCAGAGTTTTTATTTTCTTTTTTTTGGTTTGTTTTATAAATGTAATTATTGTTCTTCAAAAAAGTTGTGTTTCATTTGCTCATGCTGCTTTTTGCGCTATTTTTTTTTCCATCTAAAATTTAATTAAATACACTTAATGCTAACATTTTTATATTTTTTGGGCTTTGCTGGTTTACAATAACAAATTGTTTATTATAAATGTTATAAGTACGATGATTTAAATATTTTATATATCCATATATATATATATATATGAAATATATATATACAGCTATCATTTTATTTGTTTATATATACTTAGCAATCGCTCAATCAATGACATCCTCGTCCACATCATCGCCGTTGTCATTGCCGCTGGAGCCGCCGCCGGCATTCGCGGCCGCTGACATTAACCCATTGGCGCCCAATGGCGATTTGTTGTTGTCATCGTTGTGGGTCACTGTGACCCCGTCATCAGTGCCGCCTCCGCCTCCTCCGCCCAGGCCCAAGTCGCTGTGATCGAGCAGCATGTTGTTGTTGTTGCTATTGTGACCGTGCAACATATGGCTGTTGTTGCTGTTGTTGTTGTTGTTGTTGGACAAATGCTGCTGCATGGCATTGCCATTGTGCTGGCCGGAGAAGTGCTGCAAGTGGTGCTGATGCTGATTAAGCAGAGCACCGAGTGCGTTTTCTCAGACAACATCGGTCACGCCATACTGGCAGGCGGACAGGCCGGCGGAGTTGGAGCGCGACACTGGCGATGGCGCCGAATAGGGGCTGCTGAAGCCAGTGGCATGCTGCTTCGCCTTCAGCCGCAATGTGGCAATGCTCGAGGACATGCTGCTGCTCATGCAGGGCTCGGCGGTGGCACGATACATATACGGATTGGCGGGTGTTGTATACGGACAGGGTGCAGCACCCACGCCCACATTCGTGTTGGTCAGCGTGGAGCCCATGGTGCCCGGGAGCATTGAATTGTTCATGCTCACGGCCACACCGCTGGCGCCCGTATTGAAGCAGTTGACCGAGTTCTGATGATGATTGCTGGTCACCATCGAGCCGAGCGGATTGACCGGCCAGGGAAAGGGTTTGGTGCCCAGCGGCGACGGCACTTTGGTCCAGTTGTTATACGGATATGATGTATACAGCGAGTCATCGGCAAACGGCTGCATGAACTGTGTGCCAAAGCCCGACTTGAAGTCCGCTGCTGCCACAGCCGCGTTCATTGCATTCCGCTCACGCTTGCGCCACTTGGCCCGTCGGTTCTTGAACCACACCTGCAATGGAGAGAGAGAGAGAGAGAGAGAGAGAGAGAGTGAGCAAAGCAAAGCAAACAATGAGCTCGAGTTTAGAGATAGACGTGCAGCACTTTGTTAGCAAGTTGGTTAAAGTTTTAAAAGCTTCTGCCACTGGCAGCCATTTTCTTTTATTGCGCCTTCGTGCCGCATAATTTATAACATTGCCGCCAACTTGAAAATTTATGTATCCGTCTGTATGCTGACTGTATGTGTGTGTGTGTGTGGAAAACTCCCCCAAAATGCAGCCCCCACCGAAATCATCTCCCACTCCCCCACACGCCCATCCCCTCTTCACGTAAAGGGCGCTGCGTAATACGCATGTGCAGTAATTATAAATACAAATATACATAAATACTGCTGCCATTCTGTTAGCTGGTGTTCGTGTTCGTGTGCTGTGCTGTGCTGTGGCTGTCTTTGTGTTGCCTTTCCTTTTTAATGGAGAGCTTTATATAAATAAACTCGTCGTGCCACCCCCAACAAAAAAAAAAAAGACACAGTATACAGCATTCGAGTTCGAGCCAGGGGGTTGTGTGTCGACTATGGGGAGTGCGGCGCATGAAAAATAAATCAAAATTATTTTGCAAACAAAAAGTACACAAAGCAAAAGCAAAACAAAAAAAAAAAACAGAAAAGAAAAGAAACAAAAGCGAAAAGCAAGTAGATAAAAAACAAAATGGCAACTTTGTAATTTATTGCTGAAGTTTGCGCAGCGCACACAGATAGATACTCAGATACAGATACTTATATACAGAGATACAGATACGGATACAGCAAATGACAAAGGCACAGAGCGCGCTGTGCAGACGTTGCCAGCATTTCTGATGAGATTTCTGTTTTACTTCTTTTGTTTTGGCTCACTTAAAGACTCGCTTGGCCTGGCTAACAAATTGCGCTTTAAGTTTTCCCAGTCAGCCAGCCATTGGCAATGGCAATTGCAATGGTTCAGGTAATTAAACCAGCTGCAGCATGCAACGAAACGCATTTGCCGCTTGTTGCCGCCTTGCCACACTTGTACTTAAATCAACGGGGTTGCAGATTTATGGCCTGACCATTGCGTAACTAACTGTGGCCACGCGCAGCTCGTATGCAAAAACTGGGCCCAAACGTTCGCATGCAACATTTCTTGTTTGTTTTGTGGGAACAAAATGTTTGCCACGAGCCAATTTAATGCGCATTTATTTGCTCGCCAATTGCTCTAATCGAATTAGTTGCGCTAGTTAATTGAAAACGCATGAGATACGGCTAGAGGCTACAGGACTGCAGGACTGCCAAATAGAGCTGTAACTAAAAAGTCTGGCAGCGTGAGAAACGCAGCTTCTAGTAGTAGTCATGCAGCCTTTGGCCAAGGCATAAATCACAGTCGGGCCAATTTCAATATTCCTTCCCCCTTCATGGCAGCAATGTGTCTGTCAATTTGTCAAGGTACATTGCTCAGTCGCTGCAGTCTCATCATCATCAGCAGCAGCAGCATCATCGGCATCATGATGATGGCAAAACTAACGTCATCGATCTCGTCAACTGTCATTTTCACGTATCATTTAGCAAGTTGTTGAAGTTTTTGCCAAAAAGTAAAAAAAAAAAAAAAAAAAAAAAACAAATGCCAACGTTTGCATGATGGCAAATTGATGTGACTGCAGTGAGAGAGACTACGAAAGAAAAGAGTAGCAAAAAAAATAGATATACGTATGTGTGTGTGTGTGAAAAACCAGCGCAATTTTCCACTCAACGGGCAGACACTTCAGCCAGCATCCAGCGCCCGCTGACTCAAGCAGAAAATCCTAATTGGTTTTGATGAAAGCATCAATGACACCTCCTAACGCCACGCTGCCCTACCCCTCTTATAGCGTCTCTTCTATGTTTTGTGCTGCGCTTCATCAGGTAAAGTTGTTAAAAAAAAAATAATAAAAAATAGACAGTTTTTTTTGGTACACTCGCACAGCCAATGTGACCATGTGGCAAAAGTTATGGAACTGAGGTGGCCTTTTTTTTTAACTAGGGGTCTTTTCTTTGAGTGAAGAGCTGCCATTTTGATTGATGGCCACAAATTGCAGCTAAATACGTTTTTTATTTGCTTAATTCTTGTTGCTGCCGTTGCCCGTTGTCACAGTAAAAAGGGGGCAGCGCTTGGACAGCATGAAATTGAAATTGAAGTGAAAATTTTGATTGCACACAATATTGATAAGCATTACGAGACTCAAAGGGCGTAACGCCGTTGATTGCCTGCTGATGAGAGCTAGCTTCTGAGAGAAGATAAAATATTAAGAAAACTTATAGATAAAATAAAGATAAAATGCTAAATGTGATGTTTAAATATGAATAAAAAGTTAACAACTTTATCAAGATATTCTTTTGAGTTTCGAAAGCATATTAAGCCCACAGCCTAAAGTGTGAAGAGCTGCGGATTATAAGTTTCTTTGGGACTTGGCTAATTAGGCATTTTCTAGAGTTTTTTTTTTATGGCCTGTTGATTCGATTTACTGCCTAGAAGCGTCAACGCCCTAATTTGAAGTGGAATTCTTATTGTTTTGTAATTTAAATATTTATATTTAATATATAATTCAAGCACTCTGATTACTTCTCTTGTTCCTCCCGCTTCAATTAGTACTCAATTTTCTTTGTTCCCATTCGAATGCCTAACTGCCCCATATTGTGGCACCTTTATGGCCATTTCGTTTTATGCTGCCACTGCAATGGCTTTCCAATGGACAGCCAAATGTTTGTTTGTTTCCAGGCCATTGCCAACACCTGACCATAAAAAACTGAAGCAGTTCGTGCTGCGATTTCAATTGCAATTTCTCTACTCTGGCCCATTGAGTGCTCAACAAATGTTTTTACGATTCTGTTGCGACTGTTAATTGAATGAAATGCATTTGTGTGTGTGTGTGTTTCAGTAATGCTTTAAAAAATAGAAAAAGTCAAACTCTGGTAGACAAGCGAACATATTGCCATAATTGCCATCGCATGTAAATCCTCAGATTAGTAGCTATCAGGGATGTCCGTCCAAGAAGCAGCCCAGCTCAGCTACTGCGACTGCGACTGCGACTGCTTTGTTTGCCCAGACGAGGCTGCTCTTTTACACTTTTCTCTTTCTTTTTTTTTTTTTTTTGACAATTTTAAACCCACCCAGATTTATATATATATATATATATATGTATATGTATGCATAGGTATATGCGCGCGTCGAGCGCGCTGTAATCCTTTTGTATATTTGATAAATTTTATTGCCTACGCTATTATTGCAGTCAAATGTTATTTTGCCTTTTACCAACCCCCCCTTCCCCCACACCCTGGCCCTCGCTGGCAGAGACAGCACGATCATGATCATTAATTCTCATGCGGTTTCTAATTCATTAAACAACCCTCGCTGCCGCATAGAAACTCATCTAAAGCTGCTGACAAATTGCCTCGCATTGTTTTGCATTTTATCGCGTGGTTGGGGGATGTTGGGTGTTAGATGTTGGGAGGGTTGCAGTTGCCCCCAGCTCCGCGAAACCTTTTGTCATCATATAATGGACCATAAAACAAACTGTATCAATATTTTATGCATTGAGCGCAACACATGTTTAGATTGACATAATTTCCCGACTCTAGTCAGGGCAGGACAGGGCAGGGTTTCCCTTTCTGGTGTCAGACACTTGTTTCCGGGCCGCAGCTAATTTCTTTATAGTAGCCCCGCTCAAGTGTTCTGTTAGAGCACAGAAAATTTCCGACATATGCCCAGTAGCATTGAGATTTGCATAGAAAAACCATGAAATATAATTTGACTTTTGGTGTCAGCAATTTGTCAATCGATTATTTTTGTAAAAATTTTGTAGCTGCCAGATGTGTTTTATATATGTCAGCTAATTGCATTTATATGAAACGTTACCCATTGCCGCTAATGTTGCGCTTGTGTCGCCAATGCCCATCAATACTGCCTGCCGATGATCATCATCAGCGTGATCGATCAATCGGGGCAAGTCGAGCCGCTGTCCCCATAATCATATCTAAAGTGTATCTCTGTCGTTTCGCTGTCTTGACTGACTGACTAACTGACAGACTGGCACAGCGAATTGATATCTATATAGATATAATATAGTTATCGCTCCACTATATATATATATATATATATATATATATATATGTATGTATATATGTATAATGCTACGAATATTTGTTGCTTGGCGCCACTTATGTGCATACAACTCAACTCATTCGATTGTTTACCAACTATAACTATCGTTTACAAACAATTACAACTGTTGTGCGTGCGTTGTTTTCTACAATCAACATCAGTTGCTTTCTTCCCTTCCCTTCCCTTCCCTTCTCTTCCTGCTATCTTAAGTTGCTTTGGCCATACAAATGCTTGAGGCTGTCAATAGCTGTTGGGCTATTGGTGTGGCATGTTCAAACAGCTGCGGTGGCATTTTGATAAGCCGCGCGCTCTCGGCCCAGTTTACATAGCGGGCCATAAAAATATTGCCCCGTTGCGACTGCGGCTGCTGCTGTTGCTGCTGCTGCTGCTGCTGCAAACTGCGCCAAAGTTTTAGCCACAATCGAGGCGGCAATTTATGGCAACTTTGCGCCACGGCCACTGTCAGTGCCACTGCCACTGCCACTGGCCATTGTGGCACTGCAATGGCTAAGCCCAAAAAACAGCGCGCCACCAAACCAACTTGACTGTGGATGCAACATAAATTTACTGCTGCAACAGAGCGCAAAATGGCGACGGCTTTTTTGGCCAGTGAGCGTTTAAGCCGCGTGAATTCAAACGGCAATTTTGTAAGAGGGAAAGAGTGTGTATAAGTGTGTGTGTGTGTGAGTGTGTGTGTGTTGGGGGGGGCAGTAGCATATTTACGAGTTGGCGCTAGCATTTTGTTTGCGCTGCTGTTGTTTGCATTCGTATTGGTGGCTGCTACGTGCTGTGGTTGCATTGCGGTCATTTTGGCTCAGTCGCCGTTGCCGCCGCAGTAATTGCCGCATAATTGCACAATACACACACACACACGCACACACACACATACACACACAGAGAGAGATGGAATGACAGCCACACAGTTGTTGTTCACAATTTGCGGCTTTGATTGTGCAATTAATATGAAATGGAAATTGAATTACTCACCCGAACTCTGGCCTCGGTTAGATTGGTCCACATGGCGATCTCCTCGCGCGTCGACATATCCGGATAACGATTACGGCTGAACGTATGCTCCAGCTCCTGCAGCTGCTGGGAGGTGAAATGTGTGCGCTGTCGTCGCTGGCGTTTGTTCTTCTTATCGTTCTTTGGCTCATCGGCGCTGGTTGTCATCGGCTCATCGTGTCCAGAATTTGATATGTTCTCCGTTTTAATTGTGGTCTCATTGACACTGCGATTGCCTGTAAGCAAAATATTTACATTAACAACTTAAGCTTACAATCTCGACTCGACTGCAATGTGCATCTGCCTCGCATCTACAGTATTTCGATCGCGATCCGCTGGCGTTACTAATTGCCGTGCAACCTTTATGTGACGCCAAGTCTCCAATCAAACTCACTCCAACTTCCAGCTCCCACTCCCACTCCCACTGCCACTCCCATCCCCACTTCCGCACCGTGCGCCAAGCACTTCAAACGAGGACCGCCGGCAAAGCTAGCCTAGTTTTTGGCTGCTACCAGATTTACAACCCGTTAATTTGTGTTCCGAGCATGTCATCGATCATGACGGTGTGTACTCCCTTTGTTGTCGCTATTGTCGCTATTGTTGTTGTTGTTGTTGTTGTTGTTGTTGTTGTTGTTGTTGTCATTGCCGTACACCGAAACTTAATCAAATAAACTAAATGACTGGTCATATGAAATATCAGTTTCGGTGGCACGACAACGTCGTCATCAAGTCGCAAATCAATGCAGTCTAATCGAAAACTAAACGGACGCGAGTGAGTAAATTTTCGCCGACAAAGGCCAAGAATCAACTCAACCCAGTCAACCTACCCCGACTCACATTCCCCTTACTCTTCCCCTTACCCTTCCTCTAACCCCAAACCCCAATCACAATCACAATCACAATCACAATTATAACGTGCCACCCATTGGCCATGCTTTCGAAAATTATTATAAATTATGTTTCTTATCGATTAACACTCGCACGTATAAAATCAATAACCAGTCACTCGGCGCAGTCACTCCACAGTTCCAGCTGAGAGTCATACGATTAGTGAGAAGCAAATCTAATACTGGTAGCTCTTTCATAATAAACCAAATTGAATATAAAGTGATAATCTGATTAATCTCTCTTTCAATAGCTATTTATGTAGAGGTTTAAAGTCCATGTGTTCTAGCAATCTTACGTCTGAATGGTTGATTTGAGATTGCAGGATTGTCAGATTGCTTATATCAGCAATCCCCATAAAAGAATAGATTGTCTTAATCAATTGCTGTCTACTTACCATCTTTGCGATCCCGACTTCGATTCGTTAGGGTCGACGATGACGAAGTTGGAAAGTTATTTAAGTGTGTGCTATCCAAACTATTTGCTACGGCGGTCATGGAGCTATGACTATCACGAAAATCACCGGTCTCGGCCCAAACTGAAAAGAATAAACCAGCAAAGGGCACAGAAATATACAAAAAATTAATGTTTTAACATAACGTTTTAAATGGTTAGATATTCAAGGGAATAGTGATTCGCACAAGATGCGCCTCCTTAAAGGGCCATAAAACGATTTATGGCCCGACCATGGCAGTGGAACAGTTTTAAATGGGCTTTTGGTTAGCTCGATTAACTACACGAGTGTCTGGTCTTCTCAGCTGAGAGCCAGGACTTTTAATAGCGCCAAGGAGCGAACATTATGAAAACTTGAGGCTATAAGGCTTTCTATATATGTGTTTGTATGTTTGTAAATGCTTACGTAAGAGCGGGATAAGAGCGCATCTCTCTTGCTTCATAATAAATCGAACTCAAATGAGCCGTGCGCTCGGCTACCCTACAATACATAATTGCTGTAATTATTGCAGTTAGTCACGCTGAATTTCATATTAATTAGTCAGCCTTTGACATCATCTCCAATGCAGATTTATGGCCAGACAATTGATATTCGGTTTTTGGGGTCTGCGCACCTTGAGGTGTGTGCCCATATGGCATAGGTCCCGACTTCCTGGCCATCGCAACTAAATCTTATGGACTTCCTTCGCCAGTTCGTTGCCTAATTTATGGCCTTTTCACATGTTGTCAGTTTTATGTGGTTTTTAAAGTGCCTGCCCGGCTGCCTGCAAACACCCGCTGCGACATTTTTGTGAAACAATTAGCTCGTTGCTCTGGTGTGAAACCCGAGGGATACTTTGGGGGGTAACACCAGATCCTACACTCTCTCTCTCTCTCTCTCTCTTGGTTCGGCAAGTGTGCGCAGCTTAATTAATTATTTGGTATTTTCTTTAATTTATGCTCTTAACAATGGCAATCAATGGGGTTGAATTATCCATAAAATATTTGTCTTTCAATTAATTTGTATTTTTAGCAAATCATAGTTGGGATTTTAATTGTATTCCCATGGGTGCATATAGGGATGAGCAGACTTATTTCTATTATACGCATTATATTTTAAGCAATAATAATGAAATATGCAATACATAAAAGTATTAAGTGAAATTTTAGGAAAACAAGTAAGAAGGCTCTAGTCGAGACGGCTCGACTACGAGATACCCTGAACCCTGCAAAAAAATTAATATTCTTCTTCTTTACGCACGAAATCTCGACGTTCATACGGACGGACGGACGGACGAACGGACAGACGAACAGGGCTATATCAACTTATTTTTTTGTGCTGATCAAGAATATATATACTTTATGGGGTCTGCGACGTCTCCTTCTGCCTGTTACATACATTTTCACAAAAACATTATACCCTGAATTCCCATTTTCAATGGGTTCAGGGTATAAAAAGGCATCATAAATAGAAGAGGCAAGCACAGCTTATTTATATCATATGCACTTGCATAATTCCTATATCCAGCTGCGAAAGTCAGCTTTAAATTCTCTGCATAATCAATAACACAGTTTTATATTAAACCTTGGACTCAAATACCTATTTAAATCATATATTTCAATTTCAAATTTCACTAGCTTAAAACTTCCCCTATTTAGTCTCAAGTTCACACAGGCTGCTAAATATATAAAATCTCCTACACTCAAATACATATATATTTATTTTGGAACTACTTATATATTTCCTGATTACTCAATGTCTGTATCATATGCAGTCGTCATTTTTGTAGCGAGTTTTTTAATGATCCGATCGCCCCTTAAATACCGAAATGCTTCTTAATAGACGCTGCTGTTTTGTTGCTCTTCGGCTGCTCGTTCTGGTTCTTGTTCTTGTTCTTGTTCTTGTGCTCGATATCAACCTGAGCATGTGCCGTTAAATGGGTCGTCAGCGTCATCTGTGCCATCCGCTTAAACTGTGGCCCCCCCGTAGGCCCCTAGTCCATAGCACACCTCTCCGTTGGATGGGAAATATAAAAATATTTTCTTAACGATGCGCTCTAAAAAACGCAGAGAAAAGCACGTACCGCAGCGATTTTTATTTGTTTAAATATTTCGTACAAATTTTCCTAATTTTCCGACTAATTTGAATTCAGATTTTTGTTGATATTTTTTTTTTTTTTTTTTTTGATATTCTGTCTTTTCATCTGAAATGGAAATAGTTGTCGTCTGTCAGTTGGCATTTTGACATTTTGTTGGCGCAGTTGTTGCGAGAGTTTTACAATGTTTTTCAAGGTTCGCAGCATGTGTGAGTGGCAAGTGTCAATACGAATAGCTAAGCAAGTGCCTGGTGGGCGTTGCTTGAACATTTTAGCCATGTCAACGGTGCGCTGTGACAACAAGTGTCAGCATCAGTGTCAGTGTCTTTGGCCATATTATTATTATTATTATTCTTGTCGGCCATTTTGCAGAGGCGTTTAAGCAAACAAATGAGCGAATTGCCGAGCCAAGCCCTAAAAATAATAATGCAATACAAAAGTCAATACACACCCCTAGCTGAGGGCGCAACTATTAATCATGCTGCAAATATGATCATGCAGAAAAACGAGAAATAAATGTTTGCCTAAGCAATGATTTTGATTTTTATATCCTGCACATTTGGCCATTTGTCGCATTCATTCATAAACATTTTCCACACACCCATTTTCCATTTCCACAAAAACTGTGACACACGACACGGCAAAGCAGCCGTCGCCAGAGCCAGGCAGCTATAAATTATCCTGCCCGAGCACTGTCACAACCCAGGCGCAGGATGCGCAGGACCTAAACCAAGACCAAAACAAACAAACAATCGAGCACACAAAAGGCAGCCAGACTCTGGCCTGGCCGTATACATTTCTATATGGGAAACTGGACAAAACGTACGCCCCGAGAGCGCGTCCTTTGACACGAAGCACAACCCAACAAAACTAAAAAAAAAAAAAGAAGAGGAAGAAAAATGCCAACGTTTACTTGTAGCATTTTGTGACCAAAAACAAACGATTAATGTGACAGTTGAATTGGGATGCGCAAGTAAGCAAACACACACACACACACACACACACACATTTATAGCAGACATCAGAGATACAGCTCTAAGCAGTAATCGGAATTGGAATCCTTTGGTCAGAGAACGTTAGCCCTTTTTCTTTTTCTACTGTTTGCGGCTGCTTCTATTTTGACAAGTTAGTTGCTTTCATTGTTCTCCCAAAATTAAACCACTCGTCTGCAGGGAGGTTAGAAAAGGGTTAAACGCTGAGGTTGTTCGCCACATAAATATGCCATATAGACACAAATAATATATATATATATATACATACATACGTGTGGTATACATAAATATATATATATATATATATATGTATTTTTCCAATTTCACGCTACATTTGCCCAGGGCAAACAGAAAGTGTTAATATGCGACAGGTTCTTGCTTGTAGGCCATATGCTCATATTGTCTGTGTGTCGACGAGATGTGACAGAGATTGAAATATGAAAACCCCCCCTCGAAATATCAAGAACCCCCCTCGAAATTAGCCGAAAATGCTGTAAAAATTAAGTTCGAGGGCTAAAACTTAATTTTTATATGAAGCAAAAGCCAGGCACGGGTGTATCACAACAATCCACAAAGTTAATCCTTTATAGTTGCTTTTGTGCAAGCGAGACAATGACAATGGCCGCACGTGGGACGTGCGGCAGAAAGGACATACGTTATGGCCATATAATGAGCTTGGCTGGACTTGGCTGAAGCGCGCGCACACACATAAAAATCACTGCAATAACATTGACATGGCCCCAAAGTCCAACGAGTCCAAACGAATCTCGGCCAGACATGCTAGCCAAACCAACCAGTCAGCCAGTCAGGCAGTCGAGCGAGCTCATTAGCCGACGTCCTGCAGATAAGGATAAGACATGCAGACCCCAATAGAAACTGCTTCACTTTGCTATGGCCCTGCTCTGTTGGCTTCGAGTTCCGTTGTAGTTTTCCACTGCAATGCCTTTTTCCGTAATTTTCTCGACTGTCAGCTCAAATTTTGGCTACAGTTGATGCCGTTGGGTCATTTGCCCATCTGTTTGCCTGCTCGCCTTGCCCGTTTGCCCAGCCAGAAGTCTGGGCAACGCCTGGACAGTCCGTGCAAGTTTGTTGCCTCAGATAATCTCTAATGCGACATTTTTACGAAATTGCACGATACGGATAATGAGAAAGAGGCGGCTGTGGAGTACCAGAGAGAACCCGTAATCGTAACCCAAACTTTCGCAACGAAGTTTTCCAGTGAGCTGCGCCGTAATTGCGGTCGTGGTCGAGTTGTGGCTATCGCTGCAGATACGAGAGGAGGAAGGCAGAGAGCCAAGTTTGGGGGAGTTGCTTCGTTGCCATAATGACATTATAATTTATATAAACGAAATCAGTGCCATCTGAGAGCGAGAGAGAGAGAGAGAGCGAATGAGAAAGAGACAGACAGAGAGAGAGAGAGAGAGACAGAGTAAGAGTGAGGCAGACAGAGTAGCCACATGTCTACTTCTGTGTGGCAGGATTGATATATGGGCAGTTTTTGCCATGTCCTTAAAGCTCACAGCACACCGCACCCGGAGATGGAGCAAAAACTAGAAGTGGGCGTCACCAATGGGTGATTATCATTGGTGCGGTCTTGCACAATTTATGGGGTGTTTGCTTGGCAATTGCACAGCGATCTTTGTTTTTGCCATGCCAATTGAGTTCTCTGACATATGTGCGCAATTTTCCAGAGATTTGCCCGAGAAAATGCACTGCTGATGAAAATTGCTTAAAGTGCCAGCAGCAGCAACATCTTTAAAGATACAAATTACAAAATGGCTGGCGTGGAACAAAAATCGATAAAACGTATTTATATTCATAAAGAAATTTTGAGACATGCCACATGCCACATGCCACACGTTGAATTTAAAGTAGCCAACAGGCCGCACATCCTTGAGCAAACCGAAGCTATGTATCTGTATCTGAGCCGTGTCGCATATGCGCTCTGTCGCACTCGCAGACATTTCAGCTCGGCTCCATTATTGGGCTCTTTATAAATAAAGCCGTGAACTTTATAGGTGAAAAGGTGGCAAAGATGGTTTGTCTAGATATATCTTTTAAATTGCTCTCAGTTTATGACTCTTTCATATACATTTCTGATCTTTATTTACAAATGAAACTTATCTGCTTATTTTAGTCTCTGTATCTTAAAATGTTACTCTTTGTTCTAGATGTATTTTGTCTCGCTAAAATATTCTGCTCTAAATACTTGAGTCGCTTTCACTCTAAAGATTTCTATTTCATCTGCAATTTATCAAAGACTAGAGTAAATGCTGGGACAGCTTACTTAACATGTTCGTTATGTTTATAGGCGCAATACCAACTCTCGAGCTGCACGTGCCATTAACACTTTATGCCAGGCAGTGGCCAAATAAACAACCAGTGAAACAACAACACAGACTTAAGTGAAATGCTGCACAGATGTAAGTGTGGGCATTAATGTATGTGTTCACATTAGATAACAAGATTTCATTAGAAAACTCGAGCAGAAAATTCTCGCACTCTGAGCCATAGTTAAAGATACAGATATAGACACACTGCTACAGCCACAGATACAGATAGAAATATATCTAGAGCTACACTTAGATACAGCCGGCAATTTCATATTTTATCAAGGGCTGCAAACGGCAAACATTGTCATAGGCAAATAGCTCTATGCCATATCTATGCGTGTATCTGTTTCTCTAACAACTTGGCAAACACGCAAAGGACTCGGACTCGTAATAATAAACAATAAACAAAAAGACGACAACAACAACAACAACAAAGGTGTAGTTTGATATTGTATTATTTGCATAGCAGCCAAAATGTAAACTGCTCTGATTTTGGTTTGTTTTGTTAGTCTTTGTCTTTGGTCTCTGGTCAAATAAGTAGAGCTCATTTCATTTTTTTTTCTTTTTGATATTCGTGATATTTGTGACCAGATAAGTTTCTAATTGCCATGGCAAGTGAGCGATGCAAGGTCGCAGGATTGCAATTCAGTTTTCAACTCATATTGAAATGTGCACAATCGAGTCTTGTTAGTTAGGATACATATGTATAGAGCGAAAGCTCATGAGCATTCGCGCTGGCAGCTGTTGACAACATAATTCAGCTCGCTAGACAAACATGGCCAGCTGCCAGTCGTTCAGCAGCGACATTAAAGAGTTGTAGTCCGGGGTATTAAAAAGCATTAACTTTTTATTGTTTTACACGCTGCATCTCGCATACATATACAATCAAATAAAAGTGTATAAAACTTGGGGTAGAAATTACTGTACGTGAACTTGAAATCCTTTGAGCGCAAAATTTCAAATAAAAACACGCACAGAAGCCATAAAATAATGTTTAAAAATATATAGAAAAACAAGCAACTAAAAACGAATTCAAAAGGTGCGACTGACTGTATGTGTGTGTGTGTGGCTCATAAAAAACTGCAATAATAATAATCAAAAAAAAAAAAAAAAGATATACAAATGCTTCCACACACATATATATATATAAATACTTGCGCAAATAGAACTCAAGTTTAAAAAAAATTGTCTGTGTAGGTGGTTGGATGCTGTGGGAGAGCAAGAGATATGGCTAGCAGAGCTAACCATTAAATTGGCCAATAATTGAAAATCCAATGGCAATTGCAGTGTGCAACAGTCCAGGCAGCGGGCACGTTGTCCGACCATTATTTAAACAAGAGCGTAAACAATAACGACAACAACAATAGCAACAGACTGAAATTTGTTGCCAACATCGTCCGCACCTGCAGCTCCAACAGTCTGTGTCTCTCTCTCTCTCTGTGTATGTGTGTGTGTGTGAGTGTGTGTGTCCTGGTGTGCATGTCAAAGGATAACTGCACTCGTGCATATTTTAAATGCGCACAATTTTTGTGTTAAATTGTTTTGGCACGCAAATAAATGGCCAGGCAGCTGCGACCACAATGCCAACCGCCATGTGCCCCGCCCACTTTACTGGCTGGCTGCAGAGTGCAAAGTTTGCGAGGCTGTTAACCCGGCAGAGCAGGTGCTTAGGGCATAGGTTCAAGGGAAAACAGCTAACAAATCTCTCAGCTAAGTCAGACAAATACTTATGCGATGCTTAAACAAATTCGCCGCATGCTGCAAAAATGCCAAGTTACGATAGATACGAAAAAAAATTTTCTGAGACAATTTTAGATTAAAGAAATGGAAACTATATGAATATAGATCAATAAATGTATATAATTTAAAATTTTGTAATACAATTATGATTAGATTTACCTTGTAATTGTTAAATGAAAGATTAATAGATGAAAGTGTAGATTGAGCATTTGATTATGATAGGGATCTGTTTTATTTTATTTATTAAACTGAGTCACTTCTAATGATTTCATAAAATATAACAAAAATAAATATATTCCAATATTAAATAAACTCATTATTATATTCGTATCTATCTAAATACTGCTCAACTTCAATATCATACTTATTCAATGCAATTGAGAGATCATCTGAAGCATTTACCTATGCAACATATTGTTGCATGTCTTTCCGCTTCCAAATTCCCATAACAATTAGACTAAACGGAATAACAAACACTTGACTACAATACACATATTAAATTTCCAGCCATCGAACGACCCTCGCAGCATGGAATTGAGAACGCGATTGAGAGTGGGAAATGGGAATGGGAATGGGAAATTGGAAATGGGAAATGGGAACAGTGTTGCCTTCGGCACTACGCCAGAAGGGTGCTCAATTAGCCGTGACATGCGCAGCAAAAGTGAAATTTGTTTAGCTCTTCTTCTTCTTCTTCATCATCATCTCCTTCATCTGTGTATTAGTTCCCATTTTTTTTTTTTCATGTATTTTGTTGTTGTTGTCGTTCGCCTTTGTTACGCTTTTATGAAGATTATGCGCTAATGATTACACAATGATTATGAATATGCATGAGGCGTGGATGTTGTCACAGACCCAGAGATTGGGATGGCTGGGGATTCGCCTGGGTTGAATAGAGTCGACAAGTGGCCAGCAGGAATTTTTGCACATTGTTTAGAAATTTACGAGCATCGCATGAATGATGAAGTACAAGAGTATTGAGAGCGTGAACGATTGCCATAGCTGATGAATATTGAAATGCCGACAGCTGTTGCTGACAGTTGCAGAAAAATGCGCTATGAATACGAGTATGTGAATGTTGACACTTGTTGAAGATGCGACCAGGCCAACAATATGCAACACTCACACAGACACACACACACACACACTAACACTTATGTATATTTATATTTATATATTTGAAGAGTCATAGAAAATATCACGCATACGCACCGCATAACTGCGACGCTGCGTGAAATATGGGCGCATTAATTACTTGTAAATTTGTTCGATGCTCAGCGAGCGGTTGACTTGTCCCCCAATTTTCAGACAAATAAATTGAAGAACAAATTGGCCAAGAAATTGACTTGGGTGCGAGGCCTTGCCCAGCTGGCCCCATAAACTGTTACAAAATTATGGGGATCGTTTCTATTCGATACTTACTTCTGAGTTTCTCGAGCGGCTCGTGCTTCGGTGTGTGCGGCGGCACAACGGCATGATGCGGATGCTGTGAATAGCTGCCGACCAGATCCTGGCCGGCGGCCGTGTGATGCAAGTGACTGAGACTGCTGATGGGCATCAGGCTCGAGATGGCGGGTGAGATGCTGACCGAGGAGCTGGAGTCGTGTAGACTGTGATGGCTGTGCAGATGCTCGCCACCGGAGGCGCTGCTGCCGCCTCCGTTTACAGTGGAGCTGCCACTGCTCAGCGCTGTGCTTGTGGTGGTGGCGCTCTCTGCTGAGCCCGCCGAGCCGGCGCCATTGGCGGTGCCCGCACTGACCAAATCCTGCAGGCAGAGGCCTGTCGATTCGGCGGACATGGCCTCCAAGCCGTTGAGTGCACCGCTGACAATGCCACCGCCACCACCGCCGCCCGCAATGCCGCCCGGACCGAGGGCGGTGGCCGAGCTGGTGACGACGCCCAGGCCGCCGCCAGCCGCACCACAGCCGCCGGCAGCGGCGCGGTCCATGCCTAAATATGTCGGAAAAATGGTGGAAAAGCTTTGGGCGACAGCCTGGTGCGGCTGATGATGATGATGCAGCGCGGACTGCTGGTGCGCGGGATGCGCGGGATGCAGGGGCGGCAAATGATGATCCCTGCCGTTGAACTTCGTCGTGACGACGTCCTTAAAGTGTTGCAAGAATGTCGTCGTCTTGAGGCCGGTATCTTCCAACTGTGGCGAAAGCAGATCCAAATTGCAGCTGTTCCTGAGCTCTGCGGCGGCTGCGAAGCGCGCTGCGATGCTGCAATCACAAAAGAGCGGAATACAACAAGTGTTAGCTTGGCTGGTATTCAATGTATTTTAATTGTATTCATTATCACAATTACTTTCGCTCTAGCCCTATCTTTATATATCCATATCTCTGCCTCTGTATCTGTATCTGTATCTGTATCTGTATCTCGGGCAGCGGCTACCTGGCAAAGCAAATGGTGCGCAGCTGTAGCAAAGCGCTTTCTGTTTTTTTATCACATCGAGGCAAACAGTGAGCTTAACCCAAACACCAGGCAACGGCAACTTAACACCAAAGACGTCAAGGGGTTAATACCACATCAGCACCACCAACATCTCAGGAGGCTGGAGATGCCGATGACGATGACGATGCCGATGCCGATGCCAATGCCGATCCCGATGCTGTGCACTGTAACCAAGTGACTGTGGATGGGACCATGCGATGTGGCGTTGGGGTAATCGTAAATCGTGGTGCTTTGCCAGTGGCGGGTGCCGCGCTTGCCGCGCTCACCGAGACGTTTGCGACTTAAGTTGACAACGCAGGCCACTCACTACATGGACGGCAGAGATTCCTACACCTACGCGCTCTTATCAGAGAGCGGGAGCGGCAGAGAGCTTGCAAAGATAACGAGCTGCTGCTTATCAATGTAACAATATTTACATTTCTGTGAATTCTATTTTTTTTTTTCGTTCGCTTTGTGTTTTTATTTTATTTTTTTATGGTTGCTGCAGCCGCAGAGACGCCGTGTTGAATTTGGCAACCGAGGCGGGTGGGCAATAAACTCAGACGGAGCTACTAATAAATTCTTTAAAAATAAATATGAAACAAAAAAAAATAAAATAAAATAAATTAAATAAAGCAAGCAAAGAAGCATTGACAACGGCATAAAAATAGCCAGAAATGTTAGTAAATCAATTAGCTGTTGCCAATTGCTGGAACTATTTCCAGGTACACTAGATGGAACTAAGTAAACTCGTTTCACGATTCGCATTTCGCTCAATTCTGATCGCGCCTGGCACATTTGTGCGCTATCAACGAAGCCAAACAAAGCGCGCGTATAATAAATTCTTATCTAATCTCAATCATAACAAAAATAAAAGCATTCAAAAAAAAAAAAAAACTAGAAAGAAAAAAAAAACTAAATAGTTGTAAAAAAATTTAATAAATTATACAGCAGTAGCGAAATAAAAATTAAAAAAAAATATATATATATATGAAACATTAAACAGAATTCTTAACTTTCCAGTCGTAAATCCCAAAGACACATGAGACATCTAATGTAATCAAATATTTATTTGTCATATTTATTTGTCAGCGCCTGCCTTAAATTATGCTGAATGTTTATTATTATTATTATTTTTTTTTTTTCGTTTCGAAAAATTTATTAAATTTCAATTTGATTTGTCACTTTCGATTTCGATTTCAGTTTTGCCTCAAATTGAAAATTTATACTTGATAATGCCGCTTGATCTGCACTTGATCCCTAGTGGATTAGTGCGGCTGTAATATTAAATTGCCTTGCGGTTGTTTTAATAACAATAATAAACATAATTTCACATTAAACAGATTTATATAGCCATGTGCCACAGCGCTTTGCTTATTTATGGCCACACGCAATTTTTTCCTTAATTTTTTCTTTTTTTTTTTTTGAATTTCTGTTTTGGTTTTGTTTTTTTTTTGTTTTCTGTTTGACGTGTTGCTGGAGATGAAAAGTTTTGCATTTGGCATTGTTGTTACTGGGCTGGCCATTGAAATATTATTGTCAATTCGTGCGGCATCATTTGTGGCATATTTATATGCCGCACTGCATATAAATATTATTTTCTGTTTGGTTTTCTTCTTTTCGTGGAACATATTCGCTTTTGCTTTTTCTTTTGCTTTAGCTTTTGTCAAGTCATTTTATTTCAGAAGTGAGAATTTATTTACATAATGATTTTCTAAGACAAAGAATGCCAGAAATTATTTTATGCCACTTTATTGCCGTAGCTTTTGCCGCTGTTCTCCCCACTTTTGGCCGCTGCTCCGTGGGACCGTCGACTGGCGCAGCTTCTATGCGGCAACGGTTCAGCTGCCCTCTGCACCGGTTTTGTTATCGGTCGGTCGGTCGCTGGCAGAGCAAATAGCAAATAGTTATAGCCATAGGTGCCAAGATTTCTATGTTTTGCCAAGGGCACTTCTATTTAATTTTTTTTATAAATTTATTTCAATTTAATTTCAACATTTGGCTCCTTCTTCGAATATCTCTGTTTGTATACTTCGGGTTTCTCCATACAAACCAAAATTCAAATAGAGAAAAAAAAAAAATAGAAAATAAAATAAAACAAATTCGCATTTAATTGTTCAAGTGACGTCAATGGCAGTTAGCGTTTTTGCCTAGGCCCCCTTACAAAGTGAATGCTCCATGAATGTGAGACAGTTTATGGTTGCACTGTCTGAAAATTATGAGTTGATTTATGCTGGGCGTGAGAGTGCAGCTAACTAAGCTCTAGTTCAACAAGTTCTCTTATGGCCAGCTTTAGGATTTAAGTTTGTTTTCGGGAGCTTTTTGGCATTGTTATATTATCAAGCAGTCAGGGCCTGGTCCTCTTTATGAATGATAAACAGTGGCGAGAAGTCTTGCATTTTTTCCGAGAAGAATTGGTTGAGGAATCACAAAATTTGTAATTTATGTATACAATTTTTTTTTCAAAATTAAATTTGTGCAAGATCCCATTAAAAATCCGAATATATTATATATTATTTTATTAAAATAATAATTTATGTTCATTTGAAATGTTTATATTATTAGATATTATATAGAGTTCATTCTATGTCATATTGTATATTTTAAAAAAAAATTATTTAAGTAATCCCACAATAAATGTCTTCAATAGACATAAACATAATCATCTCTCTTTGCTGAATAAAAAAACTCTTTAATCTATTTATAAGATCTAAACATAAACTATAATATTTGGTTTATTGTCCAAGAATAACTCACCTCTCGTGTTGGTAGAAAGGAATTCAAATTAATCCACTTGCTAGCGCCGTCAAGTTGACTGCTAGAAATGATCCTCTGCTCCGAATACGTTTTCGGCTACGATTTGGGTTTGAACTTTCGTCTTGATGTTGTTCGTTAGTTTAGAGTTTAGCACTTGAACGAATGTGGGGCAAATGTTGTGCACTTTGCAATAAATCAAATTGCTTTCATTTGAATTTCATTAGTTGGCTGACGCGAAAATCATGACGATTCCCTATGTCTCAGATCGTTGAACGTGGACGAAATGTCGCGTGGGTTGCGTCGGCTATAAATCTTTTGGAATCTTTGAGAAATTGTTGGAAATTTATTGATAAATGAGATACCAAAATTTCTCTTCGCTTTTATTATTATTATTATTGTTGTTGATGTTGTTGTTGTTGTGATTGCAACAGATTTTTATGTTGTTTATATTTTCGATGACTTTCGATGGCTAATCAAAGGCTAAAACATTTAAAGCGCTTTTTATAGTTTGCACACAATTTGGCATCGTTTGTTATTGTTGTTGTTGTTGTTGTTGCACACGCGTGTGAGCGAGACGGCAGCTCAGATTCAAATAAAAATCACAGTGATTATGTTAGTGATTAATTTTAAGTAACTCATGGATATGTTTTTAATGCGACTTTGATGCCAGCTCGTTGCTGTTATAGCCTCACAGACAACAACACACACACATGCACATGTATACACACGGATACGTCGACACACACACACACAAAACGCAATTGCGGTGCTTTTTAGCACACACACACACAAAGAGAGAGAGAGAGAAATAATCAGGCGGTGTCGTGGCTGTGGTCGGTGGTCGGTATATTCGGCTGTTGATTCTAAATCCGCGTCGGCTTTAGTGTTTTAATAATTTAATCCAGCGCGGAATTAGGGTAAGTATATGAAGTAGCTCAAATGTTTGATTGGCTGGCGGAAGCACACACAAAACGGAAACACAACGCGTCTGCACCCGTAACAGGACGTGGCTGAATTGAAAACGAATTCGAAAGCACACGCAAAAGTATCTGTTGGATATGTCGCAGCGACGGCAGCGGCAGTGGCAGCGACAGCAGCAGCAGCAGCAGCAGCAGAAGCAGCGAGTGCGTGACGGCAACGGCAACGGCAACGGCAGTTGTTGCTGCGGGCTTGGGGGGTGGGCTGGGTGTTGAGCAGCTTGCCTGTTGGCCTGCAACTTGCAGCGACTTTAACAAACGGTAAACGCACACGACAGCAGCGAGTACGGCGAGCGCTCACTCAGCGAGTAGCTGCCAGAGTCACGACAAACGAACGTTAAGCAGCGGCGACGACTGACGGGCAAACGGCAACTGAATAGCGGAATTTGATTTTACCAACTAACTCGCACGCAACGCGAACGCCTCGCATTCACATAGCCCCCGGCGATGCTATCTCTGTATCTTATCTGTCCACGGGCCCAACTACGACGCGGGTGCGAGAGAGCGCGCACATGCCGGCGAGTAGCGAGTGCCGCAGCAGTTGCCTGGTGTGAGCGAGAGCCAATGAACTGTGCACGCAGCCAAGACACACCCCAAATGCCGTTGCCACTGGCCGTTTATCGCGCACGCACACACTCATACACTCACATACTCATTCACTCACTCACTCACTCACTCTCTTGCTGCCGCTGCGTCGCCCTCGTTCATGTTCGCGCGTGTTCGCTTGCTCGCCGTTCTTTCTCTCTCTCGCTCTGTCTCTCTCTCTCTCTCTCTCCTTCAGCCTCGTAGCACTAGTTCCCAACAAATGTTTACAGAGCGCCATTGCTCCAGTTCTGTTGCTGTTTCTCTTTTGGCTTCTGCGTGTGCCACGGCTTCAGCCTCCCTGTGCGCGCGCACCTCTCGCCCTGGTGTCATCCCCACCAATCCCCCCCAGCCCGCACGTCGCTCTTCATTCCATTCTCTGCAATTCTTCTGTTTATTATTTGGCTGCTGTTGTGAGGCGCTCTCAAGGGTTTGATTTGTATTTGTACTTTGCGGGTCCTTTGTGCCCGCTTCTGTTTCGACCGCCCCCGCTGCTGAAGGCAACCGAAACCGAAACCGTTACCGCTGCTGCTGCTGCTGCTGCTGCTGCCGTTTGCTACGTGCCCGAGCCCGTTTCCACAATGTTCATAATAATAAGGCTACTTCTATCGTACACTTTTGAGGGCTGGCTGTCTTTTTACTGGGTGTCAAGGGCGTTTTGTTATCCCATTATTCTCCGTTAGCCGCCATTGTTGGCTCTGCTTCTTGTTGCTTGAGGCGCTACTCTGCGCGCCCCTCGAATCTGGCTCTGGCTCTGCGTCTGCGTTCCCGCCTCTACCCAGCCTTGCCATGCTGTTGTGCTCTCGATTGTGCACAAATAAATAAATAACTGTTCTTTTTGACGTATACCCGCTGCCTGGATCTGTGTGCTTCCTCCTGACTTTGCTACCCCTGTAACACCCCTATCCCTTCTTTCCTTTCCCCCCCTACCCCATCCAATCCATGGTCTGTTTGATTTGCTCACTCCGGCGCAGTTGGCAGATACTTTTTGCCAAAATGCTTGGAACAAACGAAATTTATTAAAATTCACAACAGCTTTTGTGCAGTTCATAATTTTGGTTTTTATTTCGCATTTGCCTGCCTGCGTTTTTTTTTTTTTTTTTTTTTATATACATATATATATTTTTTTTATGCTGCGTGACTCAAATGGAATATTAGAGGATGGAGTGAAAGGCGGATCTAAGCAGATAAAATGTTTTTCTTTTAGTGTCAATCGGAAGTGCGAGAAGCTTATATTATTTATTGATATTAATCTTCAACTAAGGTATTCCAATTTACGAACAACTCTTTCACTTTAGGATTCAAATAAATTTTAACTATCTTTAAATATGTTTCAGAAAATATATAGATTAAGTAAATGTGAGGCATCTGCATTGCTTAATCAAACAGATGACAATCGATTTGCTATCGAGAAAGCATTCGAAAAACTTTATTAGATTAGAGCTTTGACAGCCAGATAGATGGAAGTGCAGCCTTGTAATCTCTACAAGTAAACGCTCTCCAAAAATCGCGACCACTTCAGAACTCAGACTTTGTCGAGTTGGCAGGCGGCAAATGCACTTTGAAGTTATATAAATTGAAGCAAAAAATACAAAAAAAAATGAAAAAAAAAAGAAACTACTTTCGATTAGTTTTGGTCGAGCACAGCACTCGGTGGAGCGCCTATTGCCAGGGCAGAGGCTGAAGTACTTGCGTATGTCAGTACTCCAGCAATATCATAACCCATTTATGGACGCAATGATATGGAAAATGACTTCTGTGGTGCACACGATTGGGTCGGAAAACCCCTCGGTGAATAACACCTGCCAGATAATGTTGCTCTCTGGCTCTGGTCTGTTTTATGTTGATAACCTGCGAGCGAAAGGGTTACATGAATTTTGGTTTGATATTCTGTTGTCCTGTAATTACATTTGCGTCACTGCAGGACTCGCGTTTGGTCTAACTAAAGCCCATTTTTATCATCAATAACCAATGCAGACCAAATGGCAAATGCCAAATGCCAAATGCCAAATGGCAAATGGCAAAGGCTACTTTTCTATTGATGACATGATATCTATTTTGGGGCGCAGCGCTGTGGGATTTACCCAGGCACATTTCAATTATAAGAGAGAAAGAAACACAAAATTAGACTTTCGACTTGCCTGCTTGATAGCTGCCGGCCGGGACCGGGCCAATGCGCAAAAAGGGGCTTTAACATAGTTGTGTGTTATCTGGTAATTGGAATGTTTCCGAACAAAATGGCGGAGCTCCACATAAGGGCTACGTGCCGTAAACTATGTGCGCTCTCGTACAACATTCGAAAGCAAGATATTTGAAGAAATTACAAAATAAAAACTCTTTTTTAATTTTTGGCTTCTTTTCTTGGATTTTGTTTATTGCATTTGCTCCACACACACACACACACACACACTTTGAGTGTAATCTGTCAAGTGTCTGAAAGTCTTGTATCCTTTGATGGCCGAACAACAAGACTTAATGCTCAACATTCGTGAAGTCGCACGCGCACACAAAATTGATATGCAAAGCATTCGAAGGCGGCCAAAAGTGCCACAAATCTACACCTAACGCACACACACAGACACACACACATTGAGAGCGGTAGCTCTCATGCACATTCGCATCCTCATTCACGTCCGCGCCCTTGTTGTTGTCACATTTCCCTTTTTAAGCAACTACCAAAAAGTTCACAGCAGTCGTTGCAAAGTTCAGAGCCATTGCTCAGTCGCCAACTAATCCGGCCTAATCCCGAAACATGACGAAATGAAATACGATGGTGCGTAGGGAGCGCCGAAGATGTCGCTGCCAGCCAAATGCTGCCCCTATTTCATTCCATCCATCCCATGGCGATGCCCTGTTCTGAACTAATTTTGTATGCCTTATGAGACGCGCGACGTTGGAGTCAGTGTCGGAGACGGAGTCGGTATCAGGGTTGCCGCTGCCATCTCCTCTCGCGCTGCCATCTCCTTTGCTGAAGTGGGCAACTCTTTCGCAAAATGGCGGCATTGATTTCCTGCCCGCCTGCCAGCGAAGTCAATTTTCAGGATTTGCGAACGGCTTTGCTGGCCAGCCTTACATTCTTTAGCATAGATCTCTACGAAAAGCACTTCCCGCAAGCAGTCAATAAACTATACGCACACTCACGCACACACATACACATGAGTGTGTGCCAGATGCTCAGTGGCTTTTGCCGACTGTGAGTGTCTCCGTCGTTTGTTTGTATTAGTGTGCGTAGCATGTCCTTGTTGACATTGCCAGCTCTGTAGCTCTGTAGCTGCCAGAGGGCAGCAGCTAAAGCAACGCCCTGCAAAGTGCTAGCTAAAAAATCAGTGGAAATAAACCCACAAAGCTTGTGTCCCCAACAAGTCGAATGCCTGAGTCCCGAAGCTACCGATCGGAACAGAATCTAAGAGCAGTTCAATCAACTTCCAGCAGCCAAACAAATTGCTCTACTAATTAATAAGCGCAAAAGGCAACAATTCCGAAGATGGGAAGATGGAAAAAAAAAAAAGAAGACGGCATCAGCTTCGGCAGACTGCGGTCCAAGCTAGCTGCAAGAGTCGCTTGTGGCGTGGGGGCCATGATGCTGCTGGCTGTGGCAGCCACGTTCTCTGGCGGCAGCATATCGATTTAAATTAATTTTTGTTAGAGAGATGCTCAAGCGAAAATCCTCCATTACCGTAAAGTACTTGTAACAAAGTCCCCGGTGCCATGATGTCGCATACATATGCCGGCCGGACGAGCCAGCAGAAAAAAAAAGAGAAACGATATCGGGAAAAAAATACAAAATAAAAGGACAGGCCAGCAGCGGGTCTCTGCTGGACTGCTGGAGCTGGCGCGGGTCGTGCAAGGTGGCACTAACAAATTAAGCGACACACACATCGTGTTGTGGACTCCGCCGGAAGTAGCAGAACCAGCGAAAATATGATGACATTTCCATCTTGCGGACACGAAGCATCCGTGGCCAAAAGTTACATCGATTGTTGGCCAATTTATGCGTGGCACGTGGTGTGTGTGAAATTTCCATTTGTGATGCTTTTGCTGCTGCAGCATCCTTTGCCTCATCTTCTCACACAAACACACACACACACACACACACACACACACACACATACACACCTATACAATCGCACTCTCTTTCCCACCTTATCTCCAGCCATTCCATGACCCATTCACTCGTCGCTGCATTGCGGCACTCTGATTGGCTGCGCTCTCGCCACTCGCTACTTCATGGACACGCCCAACGAGTGCTGCGCGTCGGGGGTGTGGCCTGCACGAGTTTTGTGGTTACATGCGCAAAGGTCTCGCCGGAATGCGCACAGATTTCCCCAGCCGCAGGATGCGTTCTTCCATGCGTGCCCCTCTTTGGCTGTTGCACATTTCCCTGTCCGGCGGTCTGGCGAGTGGCGCGTTCCAAGATTGGATTTGTGTGCTCAACAGCAGCCGAACAGCTGTTTGGGATTGTTTTGATAGCATTTTAACTAGAGAGCTGGCAACACTAAGAGGAGGAAGAAAAAGGAATGAAATGAATAAACGTGGGCATGAATACGCAACAGCAAATTGATGGCCTCAACTTGTGGCATTTAATTAGGCTCTAGCATTACTTGGACTTTCAAGAACAGGAAAAATGGAAACGAAGCAACACTTTATGCACTGAGCTGTGCTTTTGTAAACAGAAAGTCAAATGTAGACCAAGTCTAAAGGCCATAGAAAATTTAATTCCATTCATATCAAATTCATGTCGATTCACATTTGAATGAAATACTTCAATATTATGATAAAACTTTTGAGTGTAGTTATAGATAATTATTTAAGATCAATATATATATATATATATATATATATAGCAACTGAGCGAATCACAAAAAACAATCTATGATGTTGTCAACTGTTCTTGCACATTTCCCATAAGAAAGTTTCAACAATTTGATCTCTTATTACATTTAATATTAATATATTTTCTTCTCTGTCTCTCTCTCTTTCTTTTTACCTTCACCACTCTTGATTCAAGCAAATAATTTTCACGCATCAATCATTGAGTTTGCTTAGTAAAGTCGATCTCTAATGTCTGCCTGTGGCTGCAATCATTGCTCAACATGTGCGGCACCACATCAAAGCTCACTCTGGCTGCCACCCAACCACCCAAGCACCACCCAAAACAAAAAGCGGACATCAAACAAAGCGCGTAAAGAGTAAAAGTAAAACAATATATATACATATATATTTATGTATAGATAAATATATGTATATATATGAAAAACGCTTTCAACAGTTGCCGCCAGCAAAAACAAAACAAAAATGCCCAAAATGATCTCAGCCATTGGCTGACACATTCAAAGCACTTACATGTTTGTGTGTGTGTGTGTATCGTCGATACTTATCTTGGATATTTCGAGTTTTCGGTATCGATTTCGATAAACTATTACAGAGCAGCCGCGCAATGTTTGTACATGTTTGGCTTTCGCAGTTTCCGTGTGGACATAATTAATTAATAAATCAAATAAACAACAATAGCAACAACAATAACAACAACAATAACAACAACAACAACGATGAGAGAGTTATGCATTTGCCATTGATATTCATCATCATCAGCCGCAGCAGCAGCAGCAGCAGCAGCAGCGAAATAAATTTGTTGAGTTCTTATCAGTTATCAGGCCAAATGGCTGCCATGAAATTGGTTGAGCTTCTGGAAGGGATGGACTGTGGGGGCCATGAGTAATCCATCAATTTTCGGTACAAGCGAAAAAAACGTAGCTGCAGCCACACATCAGAGACGCCGCCAGCAATGTCGAAAAGTTTGATTTTCGGCTTTTTATGCGCTCGAATTAAAATGGGGATTACAATATCAAAATGTTTGCTTATGATTTATAGCGAGCCGAAGACAGCAGACGCAACCACAACAACTCTGACACCGTCACTATGACTGTGACACTGTCTCCTGCTCCGTCTCTGTCTGCCAGAGCCGAAACTGTGTACATATATATATATATATATATATATATATATTTCTAAATATATGTATATCTATTTCCCACATGAAGATCTCAAATCCCATGCTCTGTTTCATTTCCATATGCACAGTTCGTCGTGCGTGGAACGTGAGAAATGTGGGCTGACTTAGTGCAGTGGTTCAGCTGCGTAAGCCACATGGGCTTTGGCCAGATCAAAACGCCATTTTCCATAAGGCAACGCACTGCAAGGTGGCCGCTGACACTGATGCATGCCACTGTGGCTCTATGCTGCCTGCCTAAGCAAATACACATACGAATGTGCCCCACAACTGTGAAGATTTCCCAATCATATTTGGTATAATAAGTATTTCCATATGCATTCTGGGCTCTGGGCTCTGGACTCTGCCTGGGCAGGGCCTGGTCTGTGGGCAGGTGTTAAGTGTTAGCTCAGTTTCTCACAGGGTGGAGCATGCAGTGTTTGTTGAGCTTACGATTGTGTATGTCTTCGGATTATGGATCATGTTTTAAGTTAACTACTGCATTTGCTTTGGATTAAGTGCTGGTGGGCGTGGGAAGCACTCACAACTCTCAAGGTCCTAAGGAAATCGTCACAAAAATTTGTGGCTATAAAGGGATTACATAAACCAAACAGAAAGTATTTGATTGATTTGACGACCAAAGAGTTGTGATAAGTAAACAAAATAATAGTAATAATAATTTGTATCAATAGAAAATATACGTATTTATAATAATAATATTTTAAAAAAATATATATAATTTTTGAAAAAAAAAAAAATAAATAAATATATATATATATATATATCTAATTAGAAATTTGAGTAAATAAAATATAAAAAAAAAAAAATAAATTAAAAAATTAATTTGTATATTATTTTTTATTCCACTCAAGAAATTCTCTTATTCTTATGAAATTAACCTAGAGAATGTCTCTGAACTGTTTCTATATCTGAAACAGATTTCTGGCGCACCTTCTTACGTATTATTTAATATTTCCAACAAAATCTTAAACTGTAGTTAAACTAAGCATATATATATATATTATATTTTAGTCTAGTCAATAGATTCTTGTACTTGCATTCAGTTAACGAGCCAGACAATGCAAATAATAAGGAATCCGAAGGAGCTGCGCGATATATTATAAGTGGAATTGAGGGGTGGTTCGCCTGGTACTGTGACATTTGAAAATCAGCTCAGAGAATGGTTACGAGTGCGACGGCACTTTGTTATTTTTATATTTTCAAATTATAAAAGCAAAGGCAGGCGGCTTTGTTGTCACACTTGGCTGTAGGTTTGACTGGGTGGGGGAGAAGGGGAGGGGCGGACGGAGTAGGTGTTCTGGGCCGTTGTTGCTGTGTTTGTGTGGGGTTTGGCCGTGTGCGTGTGAATCCTTGACACGCGCGGGCGCTTTCAAAATGCAAAAATAAATAATTTCAATTTAAATTCGTTGTTGTTTTTAGCCACATTGATGGAAGCATAGTCAGAGAACGGTGCACAGCCATGGGCAGTGGCAGGGGCAGACACTTGGCTGTAGTTGTTTTTAGAAATGAAACATACGTTTCTTGCACATTGTTTTCATTTTGATTTTAGCATAAACAACAATACGGGACGGGGCAGACAGCGAGGCGTGGGAACCGACAACATCGATCGGCCCGGCCACAGCCGAGCGTCAGCTGTCTTTAATTTCGCAATTATGTGCTTAACTTTACAGCCCTGGCCTAAGCCGGCCACTAACTACCAATTTGGCTACTGTGCGCATTGCCATTGGCCATAACTGATTCCATGGAGCTGGCGTCCAGTTTGCTGCCGTTGTGCTGGCTGCTATCAGCAACAGGCTGCGGCTAAGCCAGCTTGTCAATTTTGTATAAAATTTATTATTTTATTTGCGTCAGGTATTACTCTCTCTGTGTGTGTGTGATTGTGTGTGTGTGCGTGTGTGTGTGTGTGTTTTCAGTGTGTTCTCTCTACTGTTGGCAGCAAAAATTATTTACATTTTGCTTATTGCGCCGGTTGCCCATTCCCTCTAGTCCCTTGCCCCTTGCCCCCTTGTCCCCTTTTCCTATACGGTCGCGAAATATATTTTGCAGTTGCATGGCCAAAGGCAGAGCACTGTTTGCCCTTGTTGTTGCTTTTGCTGCTTTACTGTCATAAAGCGCTGTTGTTTGCCCTCGAATAGTGCCTGCTATCATGGAGAGTGCCATAAAACTTGCATTGCATTGCACGCAATCGACAGCGACAACAACGCGACATCGACAGAGAAATGTTTGCTCAATTTATGACCCACAAGCGCTGACGTCGTCGCCGTCTGGAGGGCCCCGGGAGACGCGTCCATCCGTCTGACTGTCCGTCCGATAGGGTCAGCAGTTAGCACTTACCAGTCAAAAGTCTACCCAGTCACCAGTTGCATTTTGCTGCCGGTCATATTAATAAATCAGTTGTGTATACCCAAAATGAAAATGAAAAAAAAAAAAAAGAAATCAAAAATCAAAAATAAAAATATCAATTTGGCATTCGCTGGCTGCCCCTCAACAAATCAATTTGGCAGCTGATTGGCGGTCATATGATGATGCCTCATTCCAGTGACAGTCGCTGGACACTTCATTGACAGCCGCTGCTGCGACACGACTCTTGCGAATTTTCAACTCACTTCACCTTCCACTGATACGGATAGAGCGTCGCACACCTTGGACTCCAGTCGACGGCAACGGGGCGCATGAGTAACCCATGCACCCAGGCAGCACGAGGGTGGTCAACATGAAAGCTGAAAGCGAAGCAAATGAAGCAACAAAATTCAGCAACAGTAGCCGCAGATTAAGAACCTTTTAAGGGATTCATGATTTTTCATTTTTTCTTCCTCCTTCACATCGCTGCTTGCATCGAGTATCTGTAGTATATATGTGTTGGTATATGAAGTATATGCACTTGGTCGAATAATTTGCTCAAGATAGATATAGTAAAATGTATTCATTTTTTTCAGCTATTTTCATAAAGTCATTTGAAAGCCAACACTGATAATGTTTATATATAACAAATTTCTGGATGCCTCGCATTATATAAAATATATTTTATATATGCAAAAGAAACAAAATGAATTTAGCAAAGCTAAAGAAAACTTATGTCTGAACTATGCCAGATTTTTTGATAATAAAAATAATCTTTTTAAACTATAATTGAAATCCAAGATTAAAATGATTTGATGTCAAAATATTTGAGTACAAATTAAAAAAAAATAAATAAATATACATATCTATCTAGAAGTATATGTAAATGTATTTATATATTTATATATGTATTTCAATATAATTAAATTAATAATATTAAGAGACAGTGTTAATGCTTGATATTCGTATTTAGCTGAATTCTAGCTAAATAGATAGAGCTAGAGTATTTCGAATTCGTTTCGTGAAGCATTAATTTGAATTTCTTATTTTTTCTGACAATTCTGTTGACATTGTTGCGTTGCAGGACGTTTGTTTACTTTGCCATTGGCCTGGCAATTTAACAGCAAGGACACGCACGCCAACAGCAACAGCAGCAGGAGCAGGAGTAGGAGCAGGAGCAGGAGCAGGAGCAGGAGCAGGAGCAGTTGATGAGCGAGTATCCTGTGCCGTGTGCTACGGCCGTGTCCTGCTCGATATCCTGGTTGTTTGCTTCGCGCATTAAGCTAATTATGGCCAAATAAAGCGGCTCGAATTGAAGCGCGCGCTCTGTGCAAATAGTAGATGAAACAGAGCCAGAGGGGATGCTGCTCGGTCGCACAGGATGCCAGCACTTAACTTTAACAACAGCCTTGGTTTCCTCTAGCTGTGGTTGCGTTTTTGATTGTTTTTCAATTTTCTGCATTGTTAAACTTTGTGTTTCCTTTTCCTAACTGGTATTGTGGGGCATGTTTAATTTGCCGAGCTGTCACGTGTCGCCAGAGCAACTGCAAGTGCAGGCTTGACACGTGTCTGCTCCGCTCCGCTCTGCTCTGCTCTGCTCTGCTCTGCTCTGCTCTGGTCCTTGCTCATCCCATGCACCAGCTGTTTAATGTAGGCAGCGGCAATGGCAAATATTTAAGCAAATCAATTTTGTATGCTCGCCCATTGCCCGGGCATCAAATGGCAAACGTATTGCGACATTGCGCACGCCCCGCTCCGCCTGGCAGCAGCCTCTGGCTGGACCAGTTAGCGTCCAGCCACGTGTCGTCGTCGATGCGCCTTTTTCGTTCTCGCTGCTAATCTATCAAAGGCGCGTTGGCAGCCAACCAAATTGAGTTTGTTTGGATATCATTTCCCGGACTGTGACTCTGTCTTTTTGTTGTGCCGACAGCAGTGCCCGCCTTTTGGCTACCTGCCCGCAAAGCCACTGCCAAAAGCGACTTTCACTTGCCCGCTTCCTCAGCTCAGCTCCCGTCGACGCGTCGATGCTTCAGGCCAACAACTTTTGTGCTCTGTTCCCACATTGTGCCGCCGCGTTGACGTCAACGTCAATCAAATTAGGCTGTCCTTGGCCAACGCTTCGACGCTTGCCTGCCCGTGCCAAAGTTCACACATCAAATGTTTTCCAAGGGTGGCTTTCGTTCCCCTTCCCTGGCTTTGGCTGCTGCTAACTTGCGATTTGCGTTTGTAAATGTTTTTCTAATCAGATTTGTCTGCTATACACGAGGGAGTGCAATTTGTTTTGATGTGCCAGGCGCAATCCGTTTAAGTGACATCTGAGTGTGGGTTCAAAGGCAGCGATGACAATGCCTACGGCGCGCCTAATTACTTCTGCTCTTTTGCCAGGCACAACACACAGCTCAGGGACGCGCATTGAAACTTTTGCTATTGTCAGAGCATATGCTTGTGTCACTATTCAGTTCGAGTTGCAAATATCAAATATTTAACTCTAGTCTGCTCCCCAGTGTAAACATAATTGATGTCTATCTTTATGTGTCGTCTTTTGGCAGAGAACTTTAGGTAAGCCTTGTAGTTGACAAGAGAAGAACTGTTCGAATAGAAGACTTGCACTTACTTATAATTATGTGTAGTACGATATCTGTCCTCTTGAATGTTTCCATTAAAAAGTAAAGGCCACAGATGCAAAGAAGCGCAGCAAAGCCAAAGACTGCGAAATCTAAGCTAAGCTTTTAAAGGTTCTCGTGGCAGAATTACTGAAAAAATTTCCCATGAAGAAGCCAAAAGCAATATTTAAATAGTTGAATTAAATAATTTAAAGTTAATAATTAAATTTAAAATAATTGAATAAATTTGACAACGAGATGTGGTGGTTATTAACTAACTAATAAACTAATAATAATAAATATATAATAAACGAATAATAAACTTTAAAAGTTACTCTCTCTTATATATTTATGCCTCTAGCAGAAATGCTTTACTGAGTTTACTCAAGTCAAGTTAAGATTTCTAACAAAGAGTACAGATTTAATTACTGTATAATTACTGTATAATATATATATTTGTGCAATCGCCTAGTTACCTACTCTATTCATGGCAACTCTATTCATAGCATACGCAGCACAACAAAAACAAAAAAAGAAAAAACAAATAAATTTCCTGTAAGCAACCTGAGCTGTTATATATTTGACATTTGCTATTCTAACTCAATGGAAATCAAATCATATTTATATATGGCTTAGATATCGTGCGAGCCGAAAGATATTTGAAAAACGAAGGCAATTCTGTGTTCCGTCAGTATCCGGTTTTAGCTGCAATGTGACACATTCGCTCTACTCGATGGCAATCGGACGAGTTTTGATCGATTGGTTTTTAACCCCGCCATTAAACTAAAATAAATAATCATCGTTGACATTGTAAATTCATAAATTAATAAAGCAAGCAACTGCAACTGCAACTGCAACTGCAATTGGCAATCGATTTATTACGTCGACTCTCCAACACTCGATTGATTCGCTTTGTGCAATTGACCATGGTCACAAGTTGTGCACAATTCTGTGGCCTTCGTTCGGCTGCAATTTTCATATTTCATATTTCATTTTTCAGCTTTTAGCTTTCAGTTTACAGTTTTCATTGTTGTTTCGTAAAGGCAAATTTTTGCCATTTTTCAATCGCATATTTTACTTATTTCTTGTCTCGCGGGGGAATTAGATTTTAAGACCCTTTTGCGTTTGCCGGATTATTATTATTTAGCAAGATTTTGCCATTCTAATTGATTGTTTGCCCATTCGACGCCAACGACGACTGGCCGCCACCTCCTCCTCCAGGGTCTCCTCCAGGTGTGCTTATCTATGTACCTCTGGGTAACCTATCGATCTATGTGGTTATCTATTTCAGCTCCACTAGGAGTTATTCAATGCGCACGTCCCCTTCGCCTTCGCTTCGATGTACATATGCTCATAATATCCATTTAGATATTACTACCAATCGCCGGCCCATGGGCCCGGCCCTGCCCTACCCCGGCCTACCCTGACCATTTATTTGCGGTGCGCATTTATTTGTGCATTACACTGCGTAAGCGCACTTAAGTTGCTTTTAAGCCCTGGCGCCGATCCAATTGCGAAAAGGAAACGGGTCACAGCGCGCACACACACACACTAGCACAGAAGCACACGGAGGCAAAGCCAAAAGCCAAATGGCGCCATTTGTTGATGACTTGATGATTGTCCATTTTCCATTTTCAAATGTAGTCAGTGAAGACGTGTCGAGTGCACAGGTAAAGGTGTTCATAAAGAACGTGTTAATTAATATTGCAAACTAGCGCGAATGACACTCGTGGCGCCATCTATTGGTCACGTCACTTTTCTGCATGAACTCTCTGATCTCAATGTGTGGTTTGTGTCTTGGCTAAGTGGATTACAAAAAACTGTACCACAAGGCAGATGTACTTGATACATTTACTTACCGAAAGTACACTACCTCAAAGCCTTACAATAATATTAATTAAAAAATATCATATAAATATAATATCTTGACAAAGAAAAGTGGATATTATCACAAAGGGCAATCACAAAGTGCGGAATATTCTCAATATCTTTATTCCTGATTTCCCAAGTTAGACAACGAAAAGTGTTTTGATTAAGTATTGTTTTTATTAATTAATAAAAAAAACTACAGACTAAACAATATGGGTTCACTGAGTTAGCGGTTCAGAGGTCATGGAGTTGGCTAATTTAGCATATTTTTACTTAAGTCTCAACTTAAACTAACTATATACAAGTTAAAATACTTTGGATGAGTTTCTATCTTAGTGACGCGGCGTAATCTTTACCCTGAGGCCGTCCTTGGGTCGCAGAATCAGTTCGCCCAGCAGCGTCAGGTCCTCGCGACGATCGACAGATTCGATCTTGTATTTGCGCAAGATTGTCGAGATGACCGCCTTCTCCTCCAAAATGGCAAACTTCTGCCCGATGCAGTTGCGCGGCCCAGCGCTGAAGGGTATATAGGCAAACGGATGACGACCGGCACAGTTCTCCGGCAAAAAGTTGTCCGGATTGAACTGCTCGGGCTTGGGAAAGATGCGCGGATTGCGATGCAGGGCATAGGTCATGATTATGGCCTGAGTGCCAGCGGGCACCAATTTACCACCTGAAGAAACATTTATATTAATACTAGATAATCAAAGATTGCCATCTATGGATCACCTACCGATTGTCACATCCTCACCCACCATGCGCGCCATCATGGGCACGCTGGGGAACAGGCGGAGGGCATCTTTGATGCAGCACTCCAAGTAGCGCATGTCCAGCAGATTCTTCATTGTGGCCGGTGTTTCAGTGTCATCGCCAAATATCGACTCCAGTTCCTCAACAACGCGCTCCTGGTACTCCGGATTGGCACCCAGCAAGAACAATGTCCACGAGATGGCGGCGGAGGTTGTGTCATGGCCCTCAAACATAAATGTATCCACTTCCTCACGGATATCCTCCTGCAAATGTGATTTAAATGGATGTAATACAAAGCAAACAATTTCCTACAAGATTTTTCACACTTACATTGGATAGGACTGTGCCCTCCTTGGAGGCATCAATCAGCAGATCCAGGAATGCTAAGCGCTTCTTCTTGCCCAGATCATCGTAGGCATCGGGCGTCTCGTTGTTGTTGTTGTTATTATTGTTGTTAGCCAACTCGGCTTTGCGCTCACGTATCACCATATAGGAGAAGCCGTGGAGCGTATTAATGTAGCTCTGATGCGTCTTGTAATCCTCGGTGAGGCGGAAAAGCAAATCGCTCTGCAGCCAGATCTTGGCCTGACGACTCTGCACAATGGAGCCAATGCTGTGTGTGCGTGTGAGGGTTGTCAAATAGATGGGAAAAGTGTTGCATTAAATTGAAAGTTAGTCAAGTGTTAGACTGGCTGTCTCTCTCTCTGTCTGTCTCTCTGTCGGACGGACGGTCTGTTGCTGTGACTGTCTTTCTGAAAGTCTGTCTGTCTGTCCGAGTATCTGTGCGCTTTATGAGGCATGTTATCAGCAGCAACAGCAGCAGCATTTTCCATTGACATCTTAATCTCGCATATTTTTCGCTTGAGTGAAGAGCACCCCAAATACGCACACACACACACACACACATAATACGAATGTGGTGTGTGTGTGTGTGTGGGAAAGTGTTTGACATTTGCACTGACAGCTCTCAATATGATGCGCCCTTTCCCTGTTGCCCCTGATAACCTTTCGCTCATAACTTGCGCAATTGAATTCTAGTTTCTCAAACTGTATATTATTATTATATTCTTATTTATATTTATTCCTTTAGCTGTCCATTTCATACTTACCCATAGACTGCCTTCACGTAGTCCGACTCGCTGTTGCTCTGTGCATAGATTTTCCTACCCATGGCAGTTTCTGTGACGCAATTAGCAGTTGGTTACTTGATATGCTCTAGATAAATATATATATATATATATTTGACATTGACACTTACCGCACACAATATCCAGAGTGCAGAGAGTGACGTAGGGGAATATGTTGAACGCTTCGCTGCCTAGCTCCACGGCCAGCTTGCGAGCCAAGACGGCGCTTTGCTCATTGAAAACATCAATAAAATCATCCAAGATTTTGAAATGGAAGGCGGGTGTCAGAATCTGTAATTGTCAAATGAATATAGATGAATTTGAATATGCAGCAGTTCAGCAATCAACTTACCTTTCTGCGCGAATGCCATTTGCGATCTGTGCTGGTGAGCAGACCTGTGCCCAGCCAGGGATGCAGATAATCATAGTCATGACTCTTGTTCACAAACTTCTGACTGTTTAGTATGGGCTGTAATGGAGTTATAGTAAATGTTTAAACAGTTGCTCTCCCTCTCTCTCTCTGTCTCTCACTGTCTCTGTCTAGTGACAGTTACTAATTGTTTACTTACCTCCACGGTTTCAGGCTCGAAGAGTAGCACGCGCGGCGAGGTGCCCTGCCAGACGCGATTGATGCCGATGCGTGTGCCCCACAGTTTTTGCATGCCTATAACTCGATTGAATAGCTCTGTAAAACGATTAAAGAACACAAACAAAAAGAAACCAGTTACGAATTTGTCTCAATGGCCTGTGCTCTACGAGCCAACTGGCTGACTGCCTGACTAACAGACAGACAGACAGACAGGTGGACAGACAGTTAACGAGCGTTTAAGTACACATAAATAATAAATAAGTTTCGCTGTCTTTGTTGCGGTCGATGTTTGCCAGACTGCCAGATGACTACCAGATCAATTTTGATATGACATGTGCACATAAAACAGACTAAGCAGTATATAAAATGGTGAATAGCAGATGCTAGCAGAGATCTAACACTTCAAACACTTGCTTAAATAGCTTCCTCATGATCTTGGTATATAGATGATCGTAAATCTTGAGCCGATTGAGTATAGTTGATGGCTTAGTTACTAACTTACCATTTCTCTGGATCAACTACATCAACTATAATTAAGTAATTATAATCTACTACTGTTCCTAATGGAATATCATATCATATCGTATCGTATCATAAAACTTCAAATCCTGTCCAGTCGAACTCTACATTTGTTTCAACTTTAATTTTCAACTGCAATTCACCTAGGTGTTCCAGTGCACGTGTGAAAATTGTTTGCGACATCAATTAAAGAAAAATAAAAAATAAAAAAAAAAAAAAAAAACTTACAAATCGTGTGTGAGAAGCAATCAAGGCCGTCATCATGTAAAACTTTGTGTTAATTTTAATATGTTACACTTGTTTATCACGTAGGTAAACATAAATAACATAAGCTGCTCTGTCTAGGCAGCTTCTTGGGTTTTTCTTGCCCTTTATTGCTGGCCGAGAAACCTGAGCCGGCGCACGTTGCTCATGCAGCCCGGTTTTCTGTTCGCTAGCTGCATTAATTAAAACGATGACACATACACTCAACAACAACAACAACAACAACAACAATAGCACACACACACACACACACAGTCTCTTTCAGAGATGTCTAATAATGATTTTATGTAACCCAAAGCTCAAGCGTCAACACGAATTGTTAAAAGAAAGAAGCAGAGGAGCAACACCTAAAAGACAAGCGGCTATTGCTGCCCCCTTTACTGGCTGGCTGACCGGACTGCCGGTATGTGCCATCGCCTGCCTACTCCAGCCCCGCCGCCTAGCTCTCTCTCCCTTGGGACTGCTGTTGGCCAGCTCGTCGGAAGTCTGCATGTTTTAACATGGCGAAAAATAGGTAACAATCAAATTTCCTACGAGCAAAAAATAAAATAAAAAAAAAAAATAAGCAAAAATAAAAATTGAAAAGAAAGAGAAGCAAAACAAAACGCATATCAAATATTTTACCGACTCACAGTATTCATTATGTTTTTTCGTGGGCTGCTGCTGTTGTGTGTTGTTGCTGCTGAACAGCTTGTTGACAAACTGGACATAAAAGAGTCACAAAAAGTTTGACTGCCTCAAATTGCGTTAACAATTCGTATTTATGAGTCGGTCCATGAGATGCAACAATTTGTCATTGGAGCCAAATTGTGGCACATTAAATGAGAAATAAAGCTCTTGCCGAGTTGCTAATAATCCATTAAAATGAGCCAGAAATATAAAAATAAAGGATATATATATATACTGTATTTGGCTAGACTTTACAGATGAATATAGCCATAGAGTCCGCAAAGGTTATCTTAAGCATTATAATGGCAACAAAAGTTGTTGTCAAATTTAGCTGACAGTCAATGCCAAGCTCAGGCTCAGACTTAAGCTCAAACTCAATTCAAAACTCAAACTCAGATGGAGAGTCGGATTCAGCAGAATGAGTCGAACAAGTTGGCTTTGACTGCCAAATGTTCTTAACATTAGAACTTGAATTCGTAAAACCCGATGCCGGCCTTGGTGTCTGTATACACTTCACAAAATGTTGCCAGTCTTAAGCAGCTTGTAGTCAGATAATTATGAATTAAGAATCTATGGCACTTGGGCCACCAAATCGACCTTGGGCCGACATAATTTATTGCCGCGTCATGCAGCATGTGGATGCTACTGTTTGGACGTTCGAAGTGTTCTTAAATCATTTTTCAATTGAATATTTATAAATGCTTGAGTTAATTCGAGTTGTTGCTGCAGGGGCTGCCCCTATCGCCATGGTTAGATACAAAGAATCCATAAATTGCAACAACAAGTTCCTCGACTGCCTTGAACTGAACTGCAAAGACATCTGCGACCGGCAAGATAATAAAAAATGGCCAAGAGCTATGAGCACATAATTAATATTTCATTTGCATATTTTACATATATTACTTCTTAGCTAAGAACTTAAAAAAAAAAATGATTAATGTTCGTTTACGATCTAACAAACTTTTCGTGTATCTTCTTCTTGTCTAAGAATCTTGTTATAATTATAATTTCTATTAAAATTTTATTTATATTAATTTGTAGACAAAACCATTCAGCTCCACTTTCGCATTGGATGTTTCTTAGTTAAGCAATTAAGTTAAAGTTTAAGTAATAAAATAAATTATTTTGTATTTTAAGTTTTTTAAAGCTTCACTTAAATCACGCTGAGCATCAGATTTGGGTGGGGTTTTTTTTATGAGTTTGCAAAAATTTATAATATCTAAATTGTATCATAAATAAAAGTATATAGCCACAATTTTGTTCTATTCACAGACAGTAAGAGCTATTTAAATGCATTTACAATCAAGTTTATTAATGCGAATGAAGGCATAATTAAACCTGTTGCCCACAAATTAAGAGTATGCCTCGAAGGCAGCAAACTTCCGTCAAGAGGCAACACTGAAGTGAAGCCAAAAATTGAACGCTACCAAAATCTCATCTAGCCAGAAAAACCACTTCACTAAACTCTGCCTGGCAGCAATCTATAACAAAGAACCGACAACAAAGAACCAGATGTATACATAAAATAAAAAAAAAAAAAAAAAAAAAACAAGAAACAAAAATAATTTTAATAACGCACCTCAAGCATTATAACATCATATGGAAATTCGATTTAAATTTCAATAATCATGATACATTAAAGACACGTTTCCTACACGATTAACATTTCATCTTGAACTTGACCAACTGAAGAAGTTGTAGTTGTATCTATTTATATATCATGGTATCTAGGTATCTATGTACTTATGTATTTATTTGTCTACCTATTATCATTGTATCTGCGTATCTACATATGTATCTTTGTATTCCTTATCTATCTAGCTTTTGATCTGTCTGTGCTTCTTGTGTTTCGAAACAACATTTCCGCATTTAAATGTGTGTTAATTGATATATGATTTGATTTCTTTTGTTACTACGGAACTATTTTATTTGATTAGCTTAGTTAATTAATCATTCGGTAAATTATTGAACGCACAAAGTCTGCTGCTTTTCCAAGCGATTCTCAAGCTGATCAGCTGATACTTTTGAATGTCAAGATCAAGATCAAGATCAAGAGCAAGAGCAAGAGCAAGAGCAAGTCCAAGATCAATTCAAGCGCACGTCCGACTCAGACCCATGGCTTGGCTAAGACCTTTTTAGGGAGTTTCGTGTGCCATAGATTTTTACGACCGTTTATTTTACAATATCTCAAGTGTTTCTTTTGTTTTATTATTTGTTTTCTTGTCTAGCTATATTTATGATCGACTACCGTTTTTTATAACTGTCTCAGTTCTTTATAAAGTTGCTTGGCATTATCTTCAAGTTAATTTGATTCAATCAGCAAATGTTGAATTTCCGCTATTTACACCACTAAAAAGGGCCCTATTTGTAGCTTGTTATGTTTTTCTTTCGAGTCGGTGAAAGTTTTTGCCATCTTACTTCACATCAAGTTCAAATTTGGCACTAGCCCAAAAAATTAAAATAATTATGTGATGCACACTATTTATGGGAAATTGTGTTTGTTTTATTTTGAAGGTCTTATTACAGCGTTTTTATATGCACATTAAAAACAGATTGGCAAATAATTTTAAATAATAATTATATAAATCAATAATAATTATCACAATTGAATATTCCAAAATAATATGATAAATTATACAAAATAATTTACGCATTACATTTTTGAAAACAAACTCTTAATTGAAAAACAAAAAAACCAAAAGAAAAAAAATTGATTAAACTGGATGCTCTAAACGGAATAAAATCAATTTATTGTTGGCGAGTGTTAATGCACTTGATATTGTCAGAAAATTAAGCAATGCATATTAATTATATAACGCAAATGAAGTTCATCTGTATGCTAAACAATTATTCTACTCTGTTAAAACTGAAACCTGAATATTCATATTATAAATATGAGAATTACCTATTAGCACATTTTCGAACTATATTCTTTGTGCATTTGATACTTGTTGAGTCACATATCTAATAATACTATAGATGCTGTGAGATCTCGAATAGAGAAAGACGAAAGTGAAGCTGAAAGTAATATAAAGTTCAATAACTTTTTGGAACAACTAATTACGAGGCCCACTTGAATTCATTCACGTGGAAAGAGATTCACTGATCAATCGAATTGATCTTGTGTCGCTTGTCTATTAATTAGCACCTAATATCGCGTCTATGCTTTATTTACTGCATGCCGTATTGGCTTATTCAATCAGATCAGATCGCTTTCAGGGTCCAGTCAACAAATGATCTAGCATATTCATAGATCAACTACGGCATACTCACCATCATGATCCACATTCATTTCGATTGCATTTCCCAGAAAGGGCAATGCGGCAGGTCCTGGTATCTTTTCGATATATTTCACCCAACGAGCGCGTCTCTTGTTATAGACCACTAGAAAAATGATGATCGTTGCCAGGAGAAATATGGTTATGGGGGAATATCCCGATATGATTTGAGCGGCTTTCGAGAGCAAAATGCTCTCGGCCATCAATGAACTAAAAACTTTTGAGGACATTTTGAGAATAAAATAGTTTTACACTTGGCTAATAGCCTTTGGCATGTCCTTCACAAATACACACAGAATATCAAATGCGATTTTTTCTTGCTCGATTTTGACCCGGATCCGGACTTCGTGCTCTCTATTCGATACAAACGCTGCGAACTCCGACACACAACTAACAAAAAGCTCGAGTTTGCATAAAAATTTAAAAAGAAGTGCTAAATTTTCGGTTTGGCGTTTCGGCTTTTCGAGCTTCGTCGCTCAGCTCGGCTGCTGTGTGTGTGTGTGAGCCGTAGATGAAGCCGATCGCGTAGACGCTGTTAAAAAGGCAGTAGAAAATCTACTACTACTCGGCCCTCATTCATTTCTATATTGGTGGTAGTTTCCTCCGAATGCTATTGTCTTTTTTTCACATAGGTTTTTCTCTATATGTGTGTATATATATATATCCAACATGAGTCGGCGCTTTGCAACTGCTGCTGCTGCTGGTGTTTTGTGGCAATATAAATTTTGCCATAATTTTTGTGTATTTATGATTACAACGATGACTAAAAGAGAGAATATTTTGAGTCGATTTGTTAGTTTATGTAGCCGTGCTTGTCTCTTTCCTTCATTCAACCCAACTAAGAATATATTTGTGAAATGGACTTTCCATCTCACCTAGTATAGTTACAGTTTCAGCTCATTTTCGGTTATTTATTTCACATTATTATCCAGTGTATTAGTCAGTTGATAAAGCCCGCTCACAGCACACGTTGCCCTTGTATTTATCTCTCAAAACTCATATGCAGTAAAGTGTGTGGACAATTGCTTGACAGTTCTGTTGGGTCTATGTCGGCAGACATCTGTCGGCAGCATCGGTCTTTGGCTGCCGGCTTAGTTTGGGCTCCCGTTGTATTTGTTGGTCTCTGGTCTCTGAGCGCAATTAGCAGGTGTTTTTGGGATGAAATCGCTTTGATTCTATTAAAACCTTAGACTGCCCGTCTGTCAGCCAGTCGAGTAGTAGATACACATTTCATTATATGAGTGCAATTAAAACAACTTGACTGTGTCATGTCCGCCACTAAAATTAGAGCGTTTATTTCGAGTGGTCAAAATTTCATAACTCGCAACAAGTCGATTTCTCCCCTTCTCGGCCTCCCACCTACCTCAATAAATTCGCAAAATTCACAATTCATCACTCGCAATTAGAACTTTGTTAGATTTTATTTAATTATAAACAAACTCTTGATTTTAGTGGTCCAAGGTCGGGGACAAGTTTTCTAATTCAAAACATTTTGGCAGCTTGTGTGATAGTGATATAATGGAAAATAATTTCATGGTCAGGGCTGCCTGCAGTTAAATCACTGTATAACTGGTTCCGCATTATATTCTATCTAAAATGAACTTCGTATCAAACCAGCATCACCAACCAATCAAGTTCTGTTGAAGACTTACGCGTGTTATTTACCCTAAAATTAGCTCTTATTCAAGCGGAGTTTATGTCTGTGGTTTTGATTTGATACCCAGCTAATATCATAGAATTAAAGGAGATGGACATATTATTTATTTATAAAAAAAAATACGAAAATATAGGAAAAGATTAAAATTGCGAAAAATATATTCATGATATTGGCAATTTTTATTATCTAAATATTGTATGTTTATTTCATTATTATTATAATTATTATTATTATTTTGATTTGAGATATATTCTAGTCGACTACAAAATTAATTTTTGGCCGCCATTTTAGAGACTAATCAAACCTCAGACAGAAACCCAAGAAAAGACCTTTTTTCATTATGAATACGATCTAACGAAATATTCTAAAATATTTTTGCCAATTAAATATGCACGTTTGGGTTCAACAGAATCTCTGGCATTATCGAACAGCATAGAAATAAAAAAAACCTTAAATTAATACAGACGACTTAGAATAAAAAATCAAACAAGTTTTTTGAATAACAATATGTAAATTACTTTCTTGCTGAAATTTATGTGGTATTAAGACGATCAAATATCTGAAAAAAACGTCAATATAATGTGTGGTACAATACAAAAATATTCAAAATTTACCTTAAGGTTATGAATTCGTGTTTTTGTACACTTCATTTGTCCTTGCCTATTTTAATTGATACATTCTCATCATAGTATACCTGCGAATACCTAGATAAATATCAATATGGTCTATAAACATTTTTATGCGCACTTCCCTAACATATAATTATTCTATCACGTCGCAGTCACAATTCGTCAAGGAAGTAAAATCTGGCCAGTGAATCGTTCTTTAATTAGAGACAAATTAACAGCTTCTCTAATAATAAAAACCAGCTCAGCCAAATAAGCAAGTCACCGTGTTCAACACTTAGACACTTAAGAGACAGTAATCCTTTACCACATTTTCATTCACTTTTGTATCTTCGTCTTTATTATGAGCATTATGTTTACTAGTTTCTACCACATGAATTGTTCGCAATTGAATAAGCTGATTACCTTCATCGACATTTTATTTTGTAAACTCGAAATAAAGATCTGCAGAGTTGGGGATTTACCGCTTGCAGAAGTAATTTGGCATTTATATTTTTAAATAAATATCTAAGGATTTATCACTTTGCATCATAATATGCATCTGTGCTCTCACAGTTTAGAGAAATACGGCACTACGTACTTTTGTGATTTTAATATTCAGTAGTTTAAAAGTAATTAAATATGTATTAATAAATTCGGGACGGCGCGAACGCCATTCCCGGCTACCAAAAATTACACGCACGAGTTATTCACATTAGGAATAATCGCAGAGGTCAACTCAGCCGAAAGTGCAATGACCAAGCCTCGCTCCGGAGGAACCGCCTTCGTGATCACGGTTAACCTCTACGCCAGGTAAGTATGCTTTCTCCTGCTCTGAAACAGTCACTCCAATACGATAACGTGAGAACTGATTGAGAATTTTATTGTGAAAATTTCTATGCAAGTGAAAGTTGCAAAGGCAACTAGATTGCATGCAATGCGAGTAGTAGAGTTTTAGGGGTTGAAAAATGTAAGCGAGTGGTTCATACATATAAATAAATACTGTTAGTTTTGCTGAATTTTTAAAAGATGGGTATGCCACCATAAAATACAGTATAGTGTAGTCAGAATATAAAGAGAAAAAAAAAACATGAATAAGTAGTTTTTTATATTTAAATATAAAATATACGATATATCTGATGAAATTATGTAATTAATAATTCATATACATATATAACATAAATACGACAAAAAATTTTTTTTTATTATTATTGTTATTTTATCTATAGAATATGGCTGTAAGTTTTGGCAAAGTTTTCATTCTTGAAAAATTCAAGAATAAACGCTTATCATATAATAAATGCTGATAAAACCAATGAATTAAATTCAGCAACATTATAATTATAATATTTTGTAATTATCGTCAAGCATCACATCTAATATAGCTGTTCGAACTTAACATGAACATTCTATCTGCTGTCTGCAATCCGACATCCCTTCGTTTGCTTGCTGTATACACACACACAGGCACACGCACACGCACACATACTTAACTGTTGGCAGCGCATGCTTTGTTGCCTGTTCTGCTTGCTATGGAAAATTTTACTTGCGTGCACACAATAATTCTCAAACGGTTCTGGCTCTGCCGTATTGGATTGGTTGTTCCAGAGCGAAGCAAAGCATACTTACCTGGCGTAGAGGTTAACCGTGATCACGAAGGCGGTTCCTCCGGAGCGAGGCTTGGTCATTGCACTTTCGGCTGAGTTGACCTCTGCGATTATTCCTAATGTGAATAACTCGTGCGTGTAATTTTTGGTAGCCGGGAATGGCGTTCGCGCCGTCCCGAATTTATAAATACATAAGATATGAAAAGTATGAATACGTGACTGATTGATATTAAATAAGTCGGTTGCAGTGGGTCAAAGCAAACGAGCGTTGCGACCATCAATAGCGGTCATTGTCCATGCATCTCTTCTAGTTCGCTTCTATAAAATAAACTCTTGAACTTGGTCTTCTTACGATGAGTTTGCGGAAGAAGCCTTCGTTCGTCTACTCTTTATCATTTAAGTGTGCGCTTCAAAGGTAGAGAAACTGTTATTGGTAGTTGGGTTCCTGGCCTTTGTTATTGGTGCTGCGGTGTCGGTGTTCCGTTGGTTTATTATCATTAGCAGCAACAAATTTGACTCACAAATCTCGAAGTTGTTATTGTTGCTGAATTGATTAACTCGAGTTATGTTTTACGCCGTTCGTATAACCGCTACTAAGCTCGCTGGCAGCAATAGTTTTGCTTGCTGTTGGGCTGGCACCATCGTCGATAAGGTCAAGTTCATTTCCGCATGGCTCTGATCTTGGTTTCAGGGCAACACTAACAGCAATAGCAACAGTCAAAGAATGATCCGGCGGTAATGACTGCAATTTGGCAGCTTAGCTGATATACACGCCCCGAATCGAGTCTCAGCCCTCTTGCTGATTATAACACTAGATGAAGGAAGTTGCACAAGTTTTACAACCTAATAAAACAATTTACCATTAGATGAAAAGTGTATGTGACGCACTTAAGGTTTCTCTAACTGTGTCTCGTTGGCTGGTTGTTCGTAATTACGCACGTAATTAGGGTTACAGCGTACAATCTCTCGGTCACTCTCGGACCGTCTCCAACTAAGTATGTCACGCAACACGAACCATCAAAAATTGAAGCCGAGTTCCCTCAAAATCCAACAGCTCTTTGGCAATGGTATCTCTGCACCGTGTGAAAACTAGGCTCTCCCCAAAAGTTATTATGCGTTTTTAATGAAAAAAAAATGAAAAAATTGTTCACTGAACTTAGACGAATGCCTAGATAAATTCTAAAAGGCCTACCCATTGTCAATTACCTCGCAATTCATTGTCAATGGTCAAGTGCAGCTTCAATTTGCTGGCGCGCTGCTGCAATTAAATGTGGTAAAGAACCAAATACCATCGCCAGCAGCTGGCTGGTTAGCTAGTTGACTGGCTGTTGGCCACGTTACCTTGGCCAGGCCAAGTTGAGTTTCAAGTTTCCTTCGCCGGCTTGACACAGATTTGTAGACATATTGGTTAGATAGATCGGTGACTGCATTTGGCATTTCGCTTGCCAATTCAATCACCAGCAGCCACTAGCTGACCTCGACTTTCAGCTGGGGAGCTCAATATCGACAACAATAACAACAATAACAACAATTGCCATTGAGAATGCACCAAACATTCTCAACTGCGTTGAGCTCCCACACCAAATCACTTGTTATTCGAAATTAATAGAAAAATTGTATTTTGATAAGCAAAGATTTGCGTATATTCATATTGTGTGAACATTGCGGCTAATTAAAATGCATTTTCCCAAGATAAAAAACTTATATCAAACATCAATCAATTATTAGAATTCTGTTGACTATAATTACAATTGAATTTGTATGCATTGTTGAGCGCTCAGTGTTTGTGGCTGTGTTCGATTAAACATTTACGAGAGCTAAACGCTTGAGCAAAAGTTCAAGAACATTTGTCGATGGTTATTGCCATGGTTTATTTAGTAAGGCATTTAAAAACAATTAAACTAAAACGTTTAATAAATAAATGAATGCCTGCTGATATGACAAAATATTTTCTAATCAAGGGCTAAATTCAAATGGTATACAAAAGCAATTAAACATATATTGTTATTATTGGTATTTGTAATTTTAATAATAATAAAAATAAAAAAAATATTATTATTGCCAAAGCGGGATTTGAACTCGCGTCCACATGCACGTCTTTTATAAATAAGATTCACCTAATTTACTGATGTGGTAGCACTGTCTAGTTTTTCTAGCTATACGGCAACATTATTAACAGCTTATGGGAGTGTTTAGTATTTTTTCTTCAGATTCGACCATTTTATATGACTTCGGTGCTGCGACTGTGTGAAAAACTATCGGGTTACTCAGTGTGGACATATCGATAGAAATTTGTTTTAATCGGCGTGCCTGGTCACACTGTAAATTAACAAAAGCAAAGCAAACGCAATTTCGTTTTCCTCATTAATCATCAAATATTCATTCAGTGCAGTTGCAGTTGCAGCTGGAGTGTTAAAAGAGCAAGAAAAAATCAAATTAGCTTAGTAATTTATACCAGTGCTGAGTGCACACATCCACAATAAAAAATGCGTAACGCGGGCCTTTTGGCCATTTTGGCAGTGTTTGTTTTTGGTAAGTTGTGACGTTGATAGTGAATATTGCGTATTTGTTAAAAACGTTGATCAATAGACTTTGACGTATAAATATACTTTCGGATGTATATTATTATTCAAAATGCCTTTGTGTGTCTCTTGCCATTTTAGGCGTTTGCGTCTCATCGACGCCAATTGCTGAGCAGCCGCTGTTAGGTGCCAGCAAGTGCACCTGGGGCCCCTCCTATTGGTGTGACAATCTTAGGTAAGTCTAGAATTTACTGCAAAAAAGCATTGTCATTGGCAAGAAACGAAACTTAACTCCCGCGCTTGCATTAAATAAGTACATATATACATACATACATATGCTCATATGTAAAACAATGGCCACTACGCAGTTATTAACCCGTTGTTTGTCATTTTTTCTTCTTTGACTGTGTTCATTGTTCGTCTTGTGTGTTTGATAAGGAAGGCAATCAACGCGGCGTCCGAGGCGGAGCCGCCATACTGTTTGTGCCGTCGATAACCTTTGTTATGCCGTTTACAGTTGCTCTAATTTTTTTTAGCATTATTTCTCTCTCGGTGTTTTTATTTTATATGCACACTTGTCATACGTGCGAACTTTGGCTACATTTTGCACACAGACGCTTTCTGTCTCTCTCGCACTCTTTCTCCCTTTGTCAGTCTCTCTCTTTCGTCTACGACTCTCTTCTGTAAGTGTTATTTTTTGTGTTGTTTTCCGTTTCGATTCCGTTTTAAATTCAATTAACAATACAAATTTCAGCTGAGCCAACTGATTACATATGTATGCGCAAATGAATAAGCATATCTGTAAGCTGCATAATCAGCCGCAAATTTTGATGACTAATCAGTTTAGGCAAAGCCTGGTCCCAGCTTAGGGCTGTTCTTTGTCCGAATTTCGCTGAGACTTGGCGAACTATTCGTCATAGATGAAACTGAATATATCACATTCAGCACTTGGCACTTTCTTATCAATACGATTTCTGACTAATCTAAACTACAGTTACACCTACATATATGTATGTGGTTTGCCCTAGGTTGGAATACTTATAGAGAATACTAGTCATAAACACATAATGCAATGGTATATAATTGCAGTTTCTAGCAAATGATTGAATAATCAGCGTTTCAGCTTTCATACAATTTAGACAACATTTTTGCAATCGATCCATTTTACTTCGTATTTTTCCATCTACTTGTATTTCTTTGTTTATTTATTAATATATTTCTGTGCACGGGATCGCTTAACTCTTTGTCTTTGTTTTCCTTGTCAAACCAAAATTGTAAATATAAAAAAAGTCGCAAATTTTTTGCAACAAGAAGTCGCTGATGTATATATGTATATTAACGTATTATACGTATATGCCATATGCATGTATGTATGTGTGCTTATCTTGCCTAGTATATACACAATATTTGTTTGTTAAATAAAAATTAGCACATTACTGTGCCCCAGAGCCTGCCTATCAAGAAAATCATCGAATTAAAAAACTGTACAGTAATTTTTGGGGAATATAAAATTCGGTTTGAATTAAAAGCATTATCAGATCATTGTTTTAAATGGTTGGGTAGCCAAACATAATTCCCGCTGGCTGTTAAGCGATATCTGAGTTTTTATATGAAGTATTTGCTGCGGGTGCATTCAACTAGTGCATATTGCGAGGGTTCATTCAATGCTTTGGACTCTGATCTTTGCTGACTTTGCTTGGGCTTATTGCTGAGCGAAAAGCGATTATAAGTGCGGGTCATTTGACGCATTTGTTTTGCCAAACTGCGGACGCTGCATTTTTGCCCTCGTATAGTTAACTAACTTCTTCCTCTTTGAACCATTTGATAGCAATTCAAAGGAATGCAAAGCTACTCGTCACTGCATTCAGACCGTCTGGGAAAAACGAAATGTGCCCGTGGACACGGATTCGATTTGCCAGATATGCAAGGATATGGTAACCCAGGCGCGCGATCAACTGCGCAGCAATGAGACCGAGGAGGAGCTTAAGGAGGTCTTTGAGGGCTCCTGCAAGCTGATACCCGTCAAGCTAGTGCAGAAGGAGTGCATTACTCTGGCTGACAACTTCATACCCGAACTAGTAGAGGCATTGTCCTCGCAGATGAATCCCGATGTGAGTAGCGCATAAAAATCCCTTTTGCTTTTCCTTATTCTTACTCATATCGCTTACAGCAAGTCTGCTCGGTAGCTGGTTTATGCAACAGCGCTCGCATCGATGAGCTGCTGCATAACGCATATCAGGCAGCTCTGGACGGCACACTCAAGGAAGAGGCGGTAGTGATCGATAATAATGATAACAAGAATGAGGCAAATAAGGAGACTGGCTTGACCCAACTCACCTGTGGAAATTGCAATCTACTTACGCGCAAGATGAAGAGCAATTTCGAGGCTACTAATAGCGACGACATAGTTGAGCGGCTGCTGCATGTGTGCGGCACCATGTCCAGTTTCTCCGATGGCTGTGCCAACTTGGTACTGACATATTTCAACGACATTTATGAGCATGTACATAAGAGTTTGCAGTCAAATGGCCTGTGCCATTTGTCTGGCGTGTGTGCGGCCCGTTACCATCAACACGAGGATGATGTGAAGGAACCAGAGGCACTGACTACTCTAGATGGCGTTAGTGATGACATTCCCTGTGCCCTGTGCGAGCAATTGGTGAAACACTTACGAGATGTACTTGTGGCCAACACCACAGAGACGGAATTCAAACAGGTTCTTGAGGGCTTCTGCAAGCAATCGCGTAGCTTCAAGGATGAGTGCATCAGCATAGTGGATCAGTACTATCATGTCATTTACAGTACATTGGTTAACAATCTGGATGCCAATGGCACTTGTTTCCTCATTGGAGTTTGCCCCAAAGGCTTGGATCTGACCCACGATGCGCCCATCATGCCATTGCTGCCAGTCATTGCTCCCGCTGAAGTGCACGTTACTATCAAGAAGCTGGGTGCGAATGAGCCCAAATTTAGTCAACAACAAATTCTGGACATGCAGCTGCCGATCGATCATTTGATGGGTGCCGCCAATCCCGGACTTCTGGTTCAGGGTGGTGAAATGTGCACCATCTGCGAGTATTTGTTGCATTTCATTCAGGAGACGCTGGCCACGCCTGCTACCGATGATGAGATTAAGCATTCTGTAGAGAACATTTGCACTAAGCTACCACAGGGAGTGGCCGCTCAATGCCGCAACTTTGTGGAAATGTATGGCGATGCGGTCATTGCACTGTTAATCCAGGGTCTGAATCCACGAAGCGTTTGCCCCATGATGCAGATGTGTCCACGTAACATTGAGAATCACGATGATATCGAGGTATTCAATCCAGCACCAGTGCCCAGCGATCAACAGGACAAGCCCACGTGTCCGCTTTGTTTGTTTGCCGTTGAGCAGGCTCAGATAAAGATACGCGACAACAAGTCCAAGGAGAACATCAAAAAGGTTCTTGACGACCTCTGCACCCATCTGCCCAGCAAGCTGCGAGACGAGTGCGTGGACTTTGTAGAGACCTACTCCAATGAGCTTATTGACATGCTTATCACCGACTTCAAGCCGGAAGAGATTTGCGTGCAGCTCAAGCTGTGTCCCAAGACCAAGGACTATCTGGACGAAATGGGCATCACCCTTCTAGAGAGCGCGGAGACAGATAAGTCGTCCAGCAGCAGCAGTGAGGATATGGAAGCCAATGAAATCGAGATGCCCATAGAGATTACTTTTGACAAGGACTTCGGCGTTGCTCCCAATTGCTTGCTCTGCGAAGAAGTGGTTAAAACAGTCGAGAAGAAGATTGGCAAGCATTCGACCAAGCCAGAGATTAAGGATGCCCTTGAGCACTTTTGCGATAAGTTTAGGAAACCATTGGCCACCAAGTGTCATAAGTTCATTGATAAGCATGGTGATCAGATTGCCGAATTCCTATTAAGGGAGATGGAACCCAAAATTATTTGCACCGAGATTGGCATGTGCATGGGCAGCGAGCAGGAAGATCGTAAGTGTAGAAAACAATATTTAAAAATTGATATTAATGTAATGCCTGCTCATTTTCCCAATTAACAGTTGAAATCGACGAAGCCTTGAAATACGATGTAATTGTGATGCCCAAGCAGGAAGTCGATAAGCTGGCGCGCTTGGAGTCAACCAAGGTCGATGAGCCGCCCACTTGTGTCTTGTGTGAATTTGTCATGACTAAACTGGAAGCCGACCTGCGAAACCAAACGGAACAGGATGACATCAAGAAAGCCATTCGCGCTGTCTGCGGACGTCTGCCGGCCACCGTACGCAAGCAGTGTGACACCTTTGTCGACGGTTACGCCTCGGCCATTATTAGTTTGCTGAGCAAGGTGCCACCAAAGGAGGTGTGCCAGAAACTGCAGCTTTGCTTTAGCCAAGCCATCACCGATGCGGTAGTTGACTGTGGCGTTTGCCATGGCGTTGCGCAGTCCTTGTTCCCATTCTTCCGTTCAGAGAAGGATCACGACAAGTTGACTATACGGGACATGATCTCAGAAGCTTGCGAGGACTTGCCAGCCAAGTACTATAGCATTGTAAGTAGATATATTCCGACTTTGATATAGTTTTGTATACTTTTATATAATATACAATGTTTATATTGTAGTGCTCGCGTATGGTAACCATTTACGGCTTTAGCATCATGCATCTGTCCGAGCGTGCCTATGTCGATCCGTCGCACGTTTGCGCCGAGATAGGCAAATGCTTCGACAACGAGAAGTCCGCGTTGGCCTTTGCCAGAATTTCAGGTATTTGGAATCATGTAAAAAATATTGATTGATTGCAGCCTTGTTAATATATTCAAATTTTCAATTGCAGCTTAAGATGTTGTAAACGCAACCGCCTTGTGATGTGTCGCAAAGGGGCGCCACGATTTATATAAATATATATTATATCTTTACTTATTTGCTAACATTGTGTAATCCATTGTGACTGTAAATGATCTAAAATTACTTACTGTTCTCCAAATTTATAATTTTGTTCTCTATTTTCAATTACTTTACATTGCGCTTAAGTCGAGCAAGAAATTGTGGGTGATAGTTAAATGAGAATGCTTTCGAAACCGATTGATTTTAGCAAGGAAGTGCGAAAAGGGCTTAAATTAAATAAAAATTAACTGTAAATTGTAGACACGCCCCTTCCGGTCATGTACTTTTATAAACCACTTAAACGTGAACTCATTTTATAATATTTGCTGCAATCCTAAGAGAATATATCATATGAAACGATAAACCGGAACAGTCTGCGAGTAATCAAACAGGTTCGACCTATGAAATAAAGGAAGAAACGAGTATCAAAAGTGTGTGTAGCATAAGACGACAAAAAGTGTAAAACATGAAAACGAGAATAAAATCTGATAAATAAATATTTGAAGAAATAGTAATCAGTGCGCATGTTTGAAATTTATTTGGAAACAATTCCAGTAATAAATACACCGTAATTTATATTTGTGATGAAGAATGCTGTTCCAGGATACGCTGCTCATAATCAAACCGGACTACATGCACAAGCGTCGTCCGGTGCTGCTAAAGGTGTTAGCTTCCGGATTTCAGATACAGGGAAATCGGAAATTAAATTTTTCGCCTGAGCTTGCAGCCGAGTTCTATGCGGACTTCGCAGATGAGAAGGGCTTCATGCTGGAGGTAATTTTACTGTCTAAGGGTATTTCCGAGGCATTTATACTTACCAAAGAGAACGGCGTACAGGATCTGCTGAATATTATGATCTGTTATTTGTAAGTCGAAGACAATTTCAGCTCAATTTCAATTAATTCATTTGACCCACAGCGGCACCGCTTCGGAGTTGGAACGCAACATCCATGTAACTAAACACTTGGATAGCGTGGCCCGGGAAATAACCTTCATATTTCCAAACTGTAAGTATTACAGAGAATCGATCTCAATCGCATTTACTTAAAGTTGTAATTGATTCAGATATACACGAACCCATTGAACTCTTCGATAAGAGTCGTTTTTGCAATCGCCCCATGCTGAAGCCTCTGCTTTCGGAAATCTACGATATTATGCAGAATGTTGACTGCAGCCAGGAGGATTGGAAGGTGCGTGTGTCTGATTATCTGATGCGCAGCAATCCCGTCGTGCCACAGATAACGAACCAGTGCCAGATGGTGCCCGATCTGTGCATGCAGGAGAAGTCGCAACAGACGACCGTAACATACAAGTCGACAGCCAAGGATGCCAAGCCTAAGGATAAGGTTTCGAGCACCACTTCCGTACTGTCCAGCACTTCGCCGCACTCCTCGGTGTTGCTAACTACATCATCCTGTGTGACTTGTGGTGGATTTGACCACACAGAGCCGTGCACAGAAGATATAGATCTTACAAAGCGTGTGGAGCCGCAGAGTGATGAGCCCGTTTGCGTCGATGAGGAGATTATTTGGAAGGAGATCATTGTGTATGAGGAGGTTATGCCCGAGGAGGAGCAGTCGGAACAGAAAGATTTCGTCGATGTATTTGGTGAAGATGAATTTGTAATGCTTGAGCAGGGTAGCAGTTCGCTGTCCGATTGTAAGCCGCCAGCAGCCTCACCCCATCCAGAAGGCGCTGAGGATGGCGCAGGAGAAGCAGAGGCAGCTGATGAAGCACCACCAGCGGTTGAGGCTGCTCCGTCAGCGGCTGATGCGGCACCGCCAGCGGCTGATGCGGCACCGCCAGCAGCTGAAGAGGCACCGCCAGCAGCTGAAGAAGCACCGCCAGCAGCTGAGGAAGCACCACCAGAGGCTGCAGCAGCTGAGGAGGCACCACCTGCTGCTGACGAACCGCCACCGGAAGCAGAAGGCTAATCAACACCTGTTGCCCGCGTTTTTATGATTTACCAAAACATTTTGTTTTCATTTCAAGTCTAACAAAAAATTACTGGTGTACAGAAAAAAGTCCCAAACATCCAAGCAACCCAAACAATCCAAACACCCAAACAACCCAAACCTGAACGAACCAAACATATGCAATGCCCCACAATCGCCCACTTAGCTGGACGCCCCCCGGCAGAGTCCTGCAATGCGCATTCGCCGTGCCCAGGCAGCAGGCTACGTAGCCTGCAATTTTCACTCACCAGCGTTGCACTCACACTCGAGAGTGGTTCAACTGTAGCTGTGCCAGTGGCAGTGGCAAAGTGGCAGTGCAACAGGAAGAGTAGCAGCAGCAGCAGCAGCAGCAGTAGCAACAGCAGCAACAGTGGCAAGAGCGACCCATCGTAAGCATTAGCAGTTTTCATCCTGTAAATCGTTTTTATTTTGTGCCTTCCACATTCGAAATGTTCTATAAAAAAGAGAGAAATAAAAACAATTGTGATCTGCTATATATGTGTTGCATGCCACTTCTATGTGTGTGTGTGTATATATATGTGTGTATTTATGTGTGTGTGAGCACTCGAATGTATGTCAATTATAAGGGATTAAAATATGGCCAAATGGGCGCGCAGTACTTGTAACGGAATATCCATGTTAATTGGCATTAGGTTGATTGACAGCAATTATTTGTGTTGTTGTTATTGTGGATGAATAAATTATAGTGCAATCCAATCGATTTTTCCAACATCAATCAAGGTGGGCGGTTGGTCAACTAAGCACCACTAGGTATACAAACTATGGGTATTTGCATGTGTGTGTGTGTGTGTGTGTGCATTTGTATGTGTGCACCTGTCAGTACAATCAGAAATGCATTGCAGGCAATATGTAGATACAGCACCAGCAGCAGCAGCAACCACTTATATCAGCAATAGAAAAAGCGCGCGCAATTCGTGATGTTGAACGTCAACAATCGACAGTCGCACATACAACACACAACTGCAGAAGCAGCAGCAGCAGCAACAGCAGCAGCAGTCCAGCAATTGGAGCAGCAGCAACACCTGCTAGACACTGCAGGCGCAACACATGATGGCCAGCTGTATGGTGAGGAGGGGCAGCAGGGGCAGCTGCACGATGGGGATCTAAACTTTAGCAACTTCGCGGAGCTGTGCCGCCTGTGCGGCATACACCATGGACCCAGCAAGCTGCATATCTTTGAGCCGCAGGCGGAGCAGCGCCAGTTGCTCTACAAGCTGCGCAGTCTGCTGCAGGCGAATGTAAGTGAGCTGTGCATATGTGTGTGTGTGTGTGTATGCATTTATGTATGGTCCTTAACAGATAACCAAGGACGACTATCTGCCAAAGCACATCTGTGAGCTGTGCCTCGAGCGCCTGGAGCACTTGTACGAATGGCGCCAGCTTTGTGTGCGCAATGAGCATATGCTGCGTAACTATGCCGCCTCCATGCAGATGGTCCGAGCCACCATAGACTTTCAGGTGAGTGAACTGAGGCATCTCTACTGATAAGCGGCCTCCGCTATTGTCATTGTCAAAGTTACGCGGACGACGCTGTTCCTTTGTCAAGTTGTTCCGCGCCAGCAACCACCATTAAGCTGCTGAGCTACTGAGCGCAAGAGTGTGTGCGAGAGGGAGACAGAGAGTGAGAGAGAGTGCGAAAGCTCTCAGGCAGCGCGCCGAGTGGTATGCAATACTTTTTTTCTAGCTACACTTCCGCCTTTTACGCTCAAGTTCAGGCGCTTCAGTATCTGTCTGCCGTTGACTCTGACTCCAGCGCTACCTTTGCCGTTGTCGTTGTCGTTGTCATTGTCGTCATCGTCGTACGCTCCGTTCCTGTTTCTCGGTGAGGAATAACAAATAATTACTCAAATTGTGTTCGTTCTGGCCGCAACTGCGACTGCTACTGTGACTGCGACTGCGACTACGACTGCGACTGCGACGTCAACGTCAATAGCGACGCCGACGGCGACGACGACTGAGCGAGTCGACTCCAAATCAGTTTCGCAATACATACACAAACAAAAGGCGCTGAGCATTGGCTCGAGGAAGTAAACGGCGACGACAGCAGTAGCTAAAAATAAAGCTCGTATACCACTAGCATATAACGTTCTGAAATATACCAAAAATTGTGAGCTGCAAAAAAAAAAGAAAAGAGGCACAGCAACTATAGATAGCCCAACACAAATTCTTGTACAAAACGCAACGCTTTTTATTGATTTTCAATTGTGGTAAGCAACTTTGCAAAAAGAGAAAGAAAAACGAAAAAATAGCGAATAAAAGAAAAAAAGAAATTATAAGAATCCCAGGCGAAAGAAAAGCGACAAAACTGAGCCAATGAAAATGTCAATAGTGTTCTCGGTGTGGGGCAATCAGCACAGTTCGCGTTTGGTGCTGCTGCATTAGCCAACTGCGAATGGAGCGGGCAATAAACATTTAAGCCAAAGTGTGTGAACGGCTAATATTTTGCTTAACTTTCGCTGGCGCGCTTTAAATACATTTAGGCAGACACGGAAAAGCCTCAAACCCAAGAAAGCCGCCAAAGGGAGAACGGCCGGCATACACACACACACACACACACACACACACACGCGCGCGGCTTCAGTGGCAGCAGCAGCAGCACCACCACCACCACCACCAGCACTACTAGAGGCAGCGCAGAGCCCTTCTCCCGCACCCGCATCACATTGAAAATCCGCCCGAGCAAAAGCTCAAGTCACAAATTTTTGCGCAAGGGCAGGCTGTTTTGAGCGCATTCTATTGGGGGTGGCGGCTGGTGAAATTTCGCAACACTTGCGCGCGGCCATTTAGGGGTGGCAGCGAAACTAAACGAAACGAAACGAAACGAAGCGGAACGGAACGGAATGTGAGAGAGAGACTTGACTCAATGTTTCATTGTCATTTGGTTCATTCGCAGGACGGCACCGTTAACATGGACAAGATGACGGTGGCCCAGAAGAATGCATATCTGGAGGCGCACATGGCCGTGCAGCAGCAAATGGCTCAGGCGGCCATCCAATTCAAGCAGCAGCAACAGAGCTCTGTGCAGCAGAACTCCCCCACGGCCAACAACAACAACAGTAGCCAGAACAATGGCAACATGCAGCAGCAGCAGCAGCAACAGCAGCAGCAGCAGCAGCAGCAACAACAGCAGCAGCAACAGCAGCAGCAGCAGCAACAGCAACAACAGCAACATTATGCGGCCACCATTAAAGTGCCACAGATCAGTTCCTCCAGCTCAGGTGGCGCTGCGGGCGCTGCCGGCGACAGCACTTTCACCGTGCCCGATGACGGCATGGGATTTGAGGGTGGAGTGCGCGTGCTGCAGAGCCTGGGCACCTGGTCAGCGGCGGAACAACTCACCTACAACATACCGAAGCCGAATCTGATACCCTTCACTGAGCCATACGTAGAGGGCGGCTCCATGCATCCGGCCAGTCGGCTCAAGGCGCTGCAACAGGTGCAGCAGGCCTCCTCCGGCGTGCGCAAAACAAATCCCTCAAAAAGTGAGTAAAGAACAGTTGATGGCTATCAATTTGCTAGTTGCAATCCTAATCCCTTGCAGCCACCAACAAGGCGTTCGAGTGCACCGTCTGTGGCAAGGGGCTGGCGCGCAAGGACAAGCTGACCATACACATGCGCATCCACACCGGCGAGAAGCCCTATATTTGTGAAGTATAAGCAGCACTAGACTCACAGGCTTTAAGGCCCCAAAGATAGCTGGCAGCCACTAATCTGTTGCAATCTGGTCCATTTCAGGTGTGCAATAAGGCGTTCGCCCGCCGGGACAAGCTCGTCATCCACATGAACAAGTTCAAGCACGTGACGCCCACAAATATCGCGCCGCTCGGCAAGCGGCTAAACAATATGGTTAAGAAGAAGGAACAGCCGGATCCGCCGCCGGAAGACAACAAGCAGAGCCTGGAGCTGCAGCTGCAGCAACAGGCTGTGCAGGTGGCCGCCCAGAATATCATAGTGCAATCGGCGCAGGGGGCGCCGACAGCGATCCCGGGCATCATCATACCACATCACCAGCAGCAGTTGTCCTGGACGTGCGAGCTATGTGGGCGCATGTTCTCGAGCAGGGACGAGTGGTCTATTCACGCCAAGAGTCATCTGGAGGTGAGCAAATGTCGGTTGAGCCTACCGGCCAGCGGGGCCTAGGGCAGTTCAAGCATTTAGTATCGGTGCGGCTCTAAACTGGCCTTCTCTGATCCTTGCAGTATTGACAACAGGAACGGTTAGTCGTAGAGTCCACAAAACAAGCAGCCGGCATCGCTAAGAGCAACGGCAACAACAACAACAACAACAGCAGCAACAACAGCAGCAGCAACAACAACAACAACAGCAGCAGCAACAGCAACAGCAGCAACAACAATAATCGCGGCTATCAAATTGATGCAAACCGAAATCAAATACTTAACAACAGCTCGCAAATGGAGGCACATGCACGTAACCAGAAGCTACTCATACAAAATCAGATGATCCTCAATGCCAACCAACAACAACAACAACAACAGCAACAACAACAGCAACAACAACATGTAGCTGGCGGCAAGAAAGCGGCCAGGAAACACCATCAACAACAGCAACAGCAACAACAGCAAGCACAGTCAATGTACAATAATAATAATAGCAGCAACAACAACAACAACAACAATAACAACATCGCTCATCAGGGACATGAAGTAACTAGCTATTAACAACAACAACAACAACAACAACAACAATGACTATATAAACAACTACCAAAACACCATTCAACAACAACAACAACAACAATAACACGCAACAGTACACGCCATCAACATGAAAATATTTTGTCACTTTCACTCAATCTATCTATCTGTGTATCTTTGTATCTTTGTATCTGTATCCCTTCATCCCTTCTTCCCGATCAGGTGTCAGTGCCCGTCTCGCACATCATTGCCAACTCCCCAACAGCGGCCACTTACATGCAGGCCCAGTTGACTGGTCTGCACGCTGGCAACACCATCGGCGTCACCGGCGATGCTGCCGGCAACATGAACGTGCCCATCGTCACCTATAACGGCAATCAGTATTGTGTTATAACCCGTGCATCGGACTCCGATGGGATTGCCATGCAGAAGCCGCTCGAGTATGGCCAAGCCACCACAGCCAACATAATTGTAATGTCGCCGATGCTGCCCCCGCAACAGCAGCAACAACAGCAGCAACAACAGCAGCAGCAACAGCAGCAGCAGCAGCAGCAGCAACAACAGTAAACGAGTCCCGTCATGATTTGCTCATTAAGTACTACGAAAATGTTGCGGAAAATTGAAGCTAGCTCGAGGCGTTGGCGGCGTTGCTTCATTAGCCAAGCCCCTGAATATCGATATTGGATATCGATTTAGATATTGACAGTTAATGGCGCCTCATAACTGGCATTTGCCGAAGCGTTGGGAGAAAGGTAGCTGCGATGCTGGCCAGGTAAATGGATAAGAAAGTGCGCTGCCTCAGGATCCGTCTTCAAGTTTGCAATTAGCCTCTCAGCTCACAAGCAGCTCTAAATACAAATTGTAAATAAAGTTTTTAAAAAACAACAAAATAACTAAAGAAAAAAAAAAAAGAAAAAAAAAAAACAAACAAAAACCAAATGCAATTTAAGAACACCTAAGTATATGTTTAATTCTAAGAGATAAAATTAAAAACAAAAAAAATTAAAAAAAAAAAAAAACAAAAAAAAAAAAAATACCATATGCCAGCGGAGAGAAGTTTTAAAAAAAATTTGTGCATGTAATGCTTCTTAAATTGAAATAAAAATCGTTTTTAAATGATTAGTTTCAAAAATCCATAACTAAACAACAACAAAAATATACCAATACACATTATAATAATATTTATGTGACGAAGATAAATCCAAATGCAAAAACCATTAACTATGTAGTCTAAGCCCATCTTACATATCCATTGAGAATCTAAAAACCACAGTAATACCCACATAGAGCAGCCATTCAACTGAGATATTTTGTTCGTACTTTAAACATTTCTTCAACTTTCGTTCAATTCATTTAAGTTCTAACAAAATAAATGAAACAAACAAAAAATCGATGTTTATTGAATGTACATGTAAAATAGAACGCGTTTAAATCAATTGTTTATAATTATGCTAACAGCAATACAATATTTGTGTCTAAAAAAATACATAAATAAATATGAAGAAAGACAAACAGAAAATAACTATGTCATAATGTAAGTAGCTCAGTAGTGTCCTCCAATGATACTCTCACATTCGAAAATACTACAGCAACAGTGTGAAAAATGATTGAAAATATATTAAATACAATAAATTCTAATAACATCATGATTGGCTTTCATATCTATTGATTAGTAGAAAGAGGGAGAGAGAGACAGAGAGAGAGAGAGGGAAAAAATTTAACAATATTTCTATTCATTTCTAGATTTGTTTTAGCTTCTATAAAATAAAATTTATTTTTATTTGATATTAAAAAATATTTCTAATTCAAAAGTTCTTCAATTCAAGTTGAGATTGTTTTGGCCAACTGAGTTTAGACTCTTCTGTTCAATAATTCACGTTACGCATACGACCTGTTGGCCAAGTTACAAAAACTTATTGCCATTACTTTAGCCATATTCAAACTTTACTTCCATTCTGGGCTAGCAATAATTGGCAGCTGTTCTCGGCCATTGCGATACGAGAATTGAGCCACTTATTTGCTGACTTTTTCATTCACTGAGTTGTTTGGCTTAATTGACAAGACAACTTGTCGGTAGACTGTGAGAAGCACAGCTCTGCTCAAATCTGAGTCCGAAAACATTAACTTTTGGTCAAACGCAGCGCACGAAAAACAACTTTTCGCTGGCTCGAAAAATGCGGCAAGTTGACCTTAAACGGAAACTCGTCGTTGCAGTCGCGACGTTGGCGTCGAATCAGCTGCGCAGTCACTAATAAATTGAATACTTCAAATGTTCAAATGTTTTTTCTTCTTCTTCTTTTTTCTCAATGTTGTTTTTCGCAAGAATTGCAAATTAGTTGAGCTGACAGCGCCGCGACGCTAGCTAACTCGAACACCTACACGAAGATGACGACGTCGACTTCGACGCTGACGGCAAAGGCAGCAGCAGCTGCCAAGAGCGGCTTGGCTGTTTTCGTTCTTTTCATCAGTTTCAGTCGGAATTCACAGTTGAACGGACAACGTCGGACAAATGCTGAATGGAAAGTTCTACACGGGTCTGCCGCCCAAGATGGAGGGGCGGCAATGTGGCAATGGACAGAATCGTCAGGAGTCGCACTTCTTCTGGCCGGACGATACACGTGTCGATAGCGCCGTGGAGTCGCGTGTCAAGCGACGCAATAGCCTGCAGCTGGAGTCTGGCGTCGAACGCCCACGCCTAACTGCCAGCCAAAAGCTGAGCTCACTGCAAGCTGAGCCAACCCCCGAGGTGAACACGCGCCAAATGTTTCACAAGGAATTTGCCAAGTCATCCATTCAGTTCTACGACAATCTGCAGCCCAGCCACAACATCAGCAGCAACAACAACAAATCACGTCTGCTGAACAGAGGACGTCGCGAGGTTACGCCCAAGCTCACTGATGTTGATCCACTGCCAGCAGTTGAGACTGTAGCTGAGGTCGACCCAAGCGCCGCGAGACGCAATCATGCCTACAGCTCCAAGATACAGTTCTACGATTACGTCAACACCAATGATCCGGACACCACGCAGAACAATGTTCGTCGCCCCAAAATGGACATGAACAACAAGCGCGAAGTGGAGCTCAACTCAAAGAATAGCCCCAAGCTGCAGGTGAAGCACAACGTGCGTCATCTGAGCGTGGAGAGAGATGTCCCACAGTTGCGCATGGTCACAAAGAAGCCACTCAACGACGGTCAGCACTGGCAGGAGCAGGACACATATGAATCGATTAAAAGGCCACCAATGATGGCGCCCAGGAAAATACTCAAGCAACAGCCCTGGATTGAGGACTTTGATGACTCCATGATGAACTACATGGAGAATGGCATGCAGCAGTTGCGACTGCACGGCTCAATGCCAGCCAAGAAACATGTCACCTACAATGAGGAGGCAGCGGAATATGCCTACTACGATGATGACTTGGTACCGACTGAGGGTCGCCAGCTGAGGCAGTCGTTGCCAAATATGCGGACAGGAAGCGGCCAACAACATCAGCAACGACAACAGCAGCAGCAACGACAACAACAGCAGCAACAGCAACAGCAACAGCAGTCAGACCCATATGTGGAAACTGGTCGTAATACAAAGTCGTTAAATAACTATAATAAAAAGAGTCATAATAATTATAACGAATACAACAACAACAGCAGCAACAGTTACAGCAACAACAGCAACAACAACAGCAACAGCAACAGCTTACGCTCACGGAAAATCTTGCCCAAATTGCCAGAGCTGACAACAACAACAAGAACAACTCGACGCTTTGATGACACACGTACAACAGCAACAGCGGCTGCTGTGGATAATGCTGCTGCTGCTGCTGCTGCTGCTGCTGCCGCTGCGGAGGCGACTTCTCCCTCTGACCCACGCAAACACCTGCGCAGCAGCCTCTGCTTCAACGGCGACGCTTTGGTCGTTGATGTGGGTGCTGCGTCAGCGTCGACTTCAGCTGTTGCGCTTGCGCGTCGCTCGGCCGGGCAGCGAATTAACGTCGGCCTGCCAGACTGAAGCGGCAGCTATATATATATATATAATATTATATGTATATATATATACATACATATAGCATACACCATGTACCATACATCACATATAACAGACGATATTTGATATTTGTGTTTATTGAATGCAACTCGACGTTGGCGTCGTGTCATGTTAATTGAATGCATCAACTGCCGCTGCGACTGCGACGTCGACAGCGACAGCGACAGCTTTAGGGCTCGCTGTTTTTTGTTTTGTTTCTTTTTGCTGTCGTTTGTCGACTTCACCCACAACGCACCGAAATAAACACCGCCAGCCAACAATGACTATAAATTATTTCTAGTGCTAATGATCTTGCCTAAAAGAAAAACAAAAAAAAAACGAACAACAAATCTTATATAATTTCTATATACTTTATGCTACTGCTGTTGTTGCCGCTATGAGTTGAACAGTCAAAATGTATTAATTTAGTTTTTAAAGTCCGCTAAAAACAAAAGAATAATAAAAATGCTAATCATCACAAAATAAGAAGACTTTCGTTTGGCTTAAAGCGAATGTTGCTTGAGTAAACCTTAGATAAAAATTATGTCTAGAACTAATTAACTAATTGTGTTTAGATTGATTTTCTTCAAAGTTAATCATTGATTATAAATTTGATATGTATGTCGATTTATTCCATGAAAATAATGAATGAAAGCTGAATATCAAAATTTAAATAGATTTAAATTATGTTTTACGCATAACAAGTTAGATAAGCATTTCAATAACAATAAACTGCTTCTGTAAACACGAGTGAGTAAGAGAGAGAGAGATAATTAATTCCCGTTGAAAATAAAGTGAGTAAATTAATTTTACTGTACATTAGTATAATTTATAGTTGAGTTAAATTGAGCTTTAATGTCGCATGGCCAAAGACAGTCAGGGATTGCCAGGGGCGACTCTTTTAGCAGAAACTGGAGCCTTTCACTAAAATGCACATTTCACCAAAAAAAAAAAAAAAAATACGTTGACTGAACTTTATATTGTTAACGGCACCTGAAACGAGCTCAGTCTCAGCTGGCCAGTTAGACAGCCAGGCGGACTGTTAGCCGGCCAGGTGAGTTAATGTTGATCGCAATGAAAACGGAAATTATGACGGGCGAATGTTGGCTGCACCTTTTGTTGCAACTGTTGCTGCAACAGTTGCTGCTGCTGCTGCTGGAATTGTCGTGCAACGTGCGTCTTGAACTTGAGCTTGACCTTGCTGGAAAATGGGGTGGGGAAAATGCTGCACAGAGTCAACATTAATTGGCCAATTTTGTATGCAACAGCAAATGCATCAATCAAAGTGCCATTAAGCAACTATTTCATTAGGAGCATGCATTTAATTGTTTAAAAATAGAAAAAAAAAGAAATAAACACAAATTGCAACATGAATAAAACAACAACGAAACAGGATAAGCGTAACGGAAAACATTGACCAAGAGTTGTGCAAATGGCGCGTGATGAAATGTTATGCAATTGAACGCTGTCCAATTCCAATTTCCACTTCCACCTACCAAATGCCAAACATAAAAGACAGAAAGAAAAAAAAAAAAGAAAAAGAAAAATTAAACAAAACATTTTCCGCATTGCGCCTATGTCGCATCCTGCCTTGCTAGAAAGTAGTCCAAACCTGAGCACCAAAAGGCCAAGACATGTCTATAGCCGGCATTTCCTGCCAAAGCTGAACCTGAACTTCAGGCCAAGCAAACCGCCAAAAAAGTGCAAGTGGCAGCAGCAACTTTTATTGGGTAACCCACACACACTCACACAGCGGGCACATCTTCAAACCAGTTAACGGAGAAACAGATCTTAGAGATTGATAGAGCCACTTACTTGAGGTCGGCTAGACCGCTGCCTCCCTCTGCTTGGCTGGCCAGCTAATAAGACTCGCATTCCAGCATTTAACAAATGGTTATAGTTACTTGCAATTACAGCCATAAACAACATTTTATTTATACCGCCTGCTCCACTTCCTACTGGATATGCAAATGATGCTGCCTCAAATCGCCATCCCACAGCCCCTGCCAGCAGCCACGATCCATCAGGCGAGTCGAGTTGTTGGGGGGCCGCAGCTTACTCTAGTATTGGCCAGGTCTGTGTCTATGCGTGAAACGTGAGCTGTTCACTTGTGCGCAGATTTCAATCTCTTTCTCTCTCTCTCTCACTCTCACTCTCTCTCTCTCTCTCTCTGTTTGCTGGCCACAGTTGTCGTCTTCGGGCTAGTTGCAAAACATGTTGCGGCAGCGCATTTGGTTTGTTGGAATAGGAAGGAAGCTGGCATAAAACTGTTGTGTCCATTGCCAAGACTTTCAGTTTCGTTTAAACCACGCGGCGGCGCAACACTTACAGCAGACTTGAAAACAATTTCGTAATTTTGTTATTTCATTGTTACGATAGCGAAAAATCTAGTGAATCGCTGCGAGTGAACTTTAAGTGTGAACTCCTAAGACCCATACAAAATGCGACTGTGCTGGAATGTAAGCGACGACTGCCTTGACTTTAAAAGTGGAAAGTGGTTTCCTAATCCGTAATTTCTTCAATTGTAGCTGCTGGGAGCTGTACTGCTGCTGGGCTCATTAGCGTCTGGTTTGAGGCCACCCAGATCCTTCTATCGGCGCAGCTACTACAGTTCGGTGGGTCCCCCAGGACCCTTGCGCCTGGTATCAGCTCCTAGTGGACCGCCTAGCTATCGTGCTGACCTGCAGGCCAATGAGAGCAAGCGCCGCGATGTGACAAACAAATATCCAAAGAAGACCCACTACAGGCCTTACACTTCGGTCAGCCACTGGATATAATAAGATCTTGAATGCCAACTTAAAGCTTTTGTATTTTTAGGAAGAGGATGACTATTCCAGCGAGCGCTACTCGGGTGAGTATTCGGGTGAGACGCAGTCTCAGGACAGTCGCGAGTATACCATAGGCACGCAGATACGCGTGCAACATCCCATCACGGTGCCCAAGAAAGCCCACCCCAGCTCACCGTACACCAAGCCTCACAAATATGCATCGACCTCACCCTACAAGAGCAGCGGACGGCCGGTATTTTCATCCGATGTCAACTCTGGTGAAGAACATCCAGTGGAGCCGCCTTCAAAGCGCTCTAAATGGACGCCAGCGCCATATGAATCGGAAGCAGACCCTTTTCACTTGGTGCCGCCTCCCAAGACAACTTCTTCTTCCGGTCATTCATCGTACAGGGTGTTCGAACCGGACCAGGATGACTATGATGTACCCCCTCGCCCGAAGAGCCACGAACGATATAAGAACGTTGCATCTAAGAAACAGATTGAGGCTTTCCTAGAAGATCAGCAGAAGCTGCTCGACGACGCCATCAAACTACAACTTCTCAACAATCCCAAGCTACAAAAATACTTAAAATCCAATGCGCATGAGCCGCGACCCGACTTGGATATCGAAGACTTTGAAACCTACCCGCCAAACTTCTCCGGCCCTGGTCCGCTGCACAGCAACAACTTCAGTGGTGAGCATCCGCCGCTATCGCCGCCCAAAGGCAGCCGACCACATAGACGTCCAAATGGCGTTGTGTTAAAGCGTTCCCCGAAACCGAAGCACATTGTCACGCCCAAAAGGAAGTACAGATCCACTGCGCTGGTGATTAATGTGTGAAGTGGAATAATATATAATATTTAGTAATTAAGATACACTTATTTAAATATGTATTTTAATGTGTTTACTTTATGAACTTATGTAAATTATGTAAATATAGCAAACTGTTTACTTTAAATTAATTGGCAACAACTGAAGAAGAGTGCTTCAAATATAAAACTATTTTGGTTGTTGTCTGTGCTAATGTAGTGCTGGCGTTGCCACCTTGCTATCTATGGGTTGGACAGTTTACCATCAGCGCCTACTCTTTAAGCGGCTTTTCGACAATAGATGGCGCCAGCTACTGAAAAAGAATATGATTTGAATTCAATTCAACATATAGTAGTTGTCAATATGTTTAATTAATAGAAATTATATTATATACTCATTAAAAATATATTTAAATTTCTGGTTATTTTAAGTATTTAATTGACAGCTTCACAATTTGTAGTTCTATAATAATACAGTTCACATAAACTGACTTAGGTTGCTAAACAGAAAAAAAAATACAAAATTAAAAGACCTGTTTCAATGCGGGATACTCAATCATAGCTTATCTCAAAAGTAGCCACAACAAATTCTTGGCTTTTACCTCTTGCACAAATCAATTGAGCAACTCACGCGATTGCAAAAACAACAATAACAATAAAGAAACAACACTAAAAAATGGGTGCGAAATTTCAAAAATAAAAAAAATAAGTAAGTGTAGCAAAAACAAAAGCAAAATTGATTTTCTTAATTGACTGAGCAATTTCAACAGCCATACTCGCAGCACCGGACTCCGAGGCGCAGCCACAACAAAACTGACCTTGAAAGCAAATCCGAGTGCGAGACCCGCAAGCCACGAGGTGGTGCAAAGAATGCGCGCAACAGAAGTGAAAAGTTAACTTGACTACAGTCAACACCTGTTGCGGTGAACCGAGGTGGGTTGAACGCTAGATTCGACATGGCAAATCGATGAGGCATATAATTGAGCAAACCGCTCAAAATATTAGCGCATACTTAATGAACTACAATAAAGCAACTGAAGCATGGCAAATCGAATGTGAATATATTGCAAGGTAATATCAGATATTACGTATCAAGTTAAGACCAGACATTAGGCATGGGAATTGTTTTAGATTGTTCAAGTATACAAGATATTATTCCCTGTAATTATGGTATTAAATTAGTTACCGAGTGATTCTATAATTATATTTATTCTCAGTAGCTAAGCAAATATCAAAGTTACAAAGGAACTTATGTACCTATAACATTTTAAAGGGATTGCGACAAAACTTTATATATATATTGGAAATCGGAATGCAGCATTTTACATCTAGATAATTGTCTGAGCATAGATATCATTTTATAAAAACAACCCAATTTCATAGCTCAACAGATATAAGCAATTAGCTAGCTCATTTCAATTATGATGGAGTATTTCTATATCTATAAATAGCAATCCGGATCTGAGTTCACATACTTTTGCCGATTCTTTGGCCGGGTGGTGTGGGAAGAATTCAATTTCGATTTTCATTGAAATTCCGTTGGTCTCAAATGTATTTTTATTTTAATGCTGTCTATTTTTACTTCTTTTTTTCACAATCTGCCAATGCTTTAACCAGTTTTGTGCCTTTCCTTGTTTGTTGCATAGAATCGAAGCACAAACTTGTTTGCCAGTGTATCTACGAGTAGTATGTGTTATGTATAACAACAGTTGTGCAGGTTGTGCAATGTGCATGGGGGCGTCAACCGGGCAAGGTGTTTAGATAAATCTGTTAAAAATTAAATTACTCGTAAACGCCACACGCCCAAAACAAAACAAAATAAAAATAAAAATAATCAAAAAAAAAAAGATAAGCGATTGCTGGCGGTACGTATGAAATGTTGTGTATTGCTTAAAAGACTATATAAATTGTTTATGGTACAATGCATAATACAAAAATTGCTAATACGTCCCGTGGCCCGTGGTGGGTATTACGATCTAGCATTAAAAGATTTATAGAATTCATTTGATCAACGTCTTCTTCTTCATCATCAACTTTGACCGCAAACACACTTACAAATTTATTGGTTTCGCTTCACATTAGGAGAGTGGAGTTGGATTTAACAGCATTGAGAAGTAGTTAATTATAAATTACAAACAAAAACTGCTAGACATACTACATACAGTATCGTAGATAGGAGGTACGACATTCATATATATATATATATAGAAATATATATGTTTATGTATATATATATATAGATAAAGGTTAAGATGCTGCAGAATTTTTGCAACACTTTTACTTTCTTTCTTAAACATATCACAAAAGAGTTTTGATGAAGGTTAGAACTGGAACAGCATTAAGTGCTTGAGAGAGTTTGAGAAGAGAAAGAGTAAGATTCAGTTAGAGAAGAGGGAGATAGAGAGTACAGAGTACAGTGTGAGAGAGATAGGAGTGTTTCGTTTTGGGTGTGAATAAATGAAAGATTACGTAACATTACAATAGAAACAAGCTCAATCTATGTGGTTCTCTCTCCATCACTTAGACCTTGTTGAACGAGTAGGTGAAGCCGTCGGGTGTGCGGTTCAGCGACAGCTTGCCGGGCGGCGAGAAGCGGTGAGGATTGGGCGTGGTCGTCGTATAGTAGGACTGCGGCTGTGGCTGTTGGTACTGTGGCTGAGGGGCGGGCTGCTGATAAGTGGGCTGTGGAACCGGGTTGTAAGCGGGCTGCACGGGCGCCGGACGGTACTGTGGCTGAGGAGCGGGCTGCTGATACGACTGCTGCTGCTGGCCGAAGGCGGGATCATTGTAGCGAGGATCGTATGAGCCGTCATCGTAGTCGTTGCTGCGATACGAGGATTGGGGTGCTGGGGCCTGGTACTGCTGTGGCTGGTACTGCGACTGTGGCTGATAGCCGGCAGTGGGCACGGGCTGTGGTGGTGCGGGTGGTGCTACTGGCAAATGATCACCAGACGCTTGGAATCTATGAGAGGGAGCATACATTATAGCAAACGAACAAATATTTAGCCAATTAAATGCTTACCCATTCTTGCCCGCAGTGTAGGAGATGGTGCGACGCTGTCCGGAGGGATCTACATAGCTGTAGCTGCCGTGACGTGTGCCATCGGAGTCAGTCTCCTCTTTGAAGTTGATGCCATCCTCCTGTGTGTACGCGGCACCGAATTTCCCATCGCCAGACAAGTAACGCTGCTCACTGATGATGGCCGCCGTCTTGGGATCCTGGTGATAGTTCTGGCCCATTGCCAGGGTCACGAGTGTGGTTAATGCAAACTGCACCAGCAAAAGATAAAAGATAACCATTAGCTACGCACACACTCATACACACACACACACTGTGGAGACTCACGAAGCGAAACATTTTGTTTTGGGGTTATCCTTGATAAGCTACTTCGTAAACTGCACGCTGAGAGGGAATCACACGCTATTTGATGCCTTTACGCTGTTATAGTCCGTTAACAAGGAGTGGTTACTGTATATCGAGTGCGACACTGGCCAGAGTGTCAGACCGACGGCTATGGATTTTGTAAGTCAACTGCCTTCCGCAATGGTGCCGCCCAAGCTTTTATAGTGCCAGCCAGCTGGGAAAACCTTGGAACGGCTACGGCTTGGGCTAAACTCATGGCCCGCCTAGGCGGTAGCTGGTCGACTTGTTGCTGTAGCTGTAGCTATAGCTATAGCTATGGCTGTTGCTGTTGTTGTAATTGAGTTTGCTTGTGTTGGTATTATTAACAGTAACAATAACAAGAATTGAGCTAAGTGCTCCAATAAGTCAACTCTCGTTGCTGTTGTTGCTGCTGCTGCTGCTGCTGCTGCTGCTGCTGCTGCTGCTGCTGCTGCTGCTGCTGCTGCGGCAAGCTGTTTTACCAGTTTTGCGCTCTTTCGCTTTTAGCGTCCACTTTTGCTTTCTATGCTGTAGCTAAACTATTTTTTAATTATTTGTGCATTAAAAAAGTTTAAGCCTGAACTGTTGCCGAGCCCGATACTCTATGCCAATTGATATCCCTGCTGCGATGTTCTGCCAGCGCAGTGCATGATGCAATTTTGTGGCAATCATTTCATTTGGCCAAATCAAATTGGCTACGCTCACCAATTCACATTGCACATGACCAGATCCAAACCCAACCCAAAAACCAAAACAAACTGCGAGCAATCTCACAGATCTATGGGAGATGTTTATACCTGATTATGCTGAAGTCTGTATGCACTCTCTAGTTTATTAAAATTTTATATTCTCTATATGATATTTTTATATTATTCAATAAAAAGTAAATTTATTTTTATTTCTTGTTTTCATATTTATTATAAATTTATTTCTATTTTTGTCATTAAAAAAATGACATTTATTATTATTATTTTTTTTATATTTCCTGAATTATCTTGTGCACACTTAATTATACATATTAATTCCATACTTAAAGAGCTCACAGCAAGATAAATATGTAAAAATTATTTTCTATTTATATATATATAATAATATTAATTAGTATTATATAACTTTAATTCTTCTATCTTGATTTTCCGTCAACTCTAGATGTATTATTTAGCAACAGCAAGTTACCTCAAGTAGAATCGTAATTCTCTTCACTTTACAAGCCTTATACACATGCATATATTTATTTTGATATGTCGAAGCTCAACACGTACAAATATATTCTCTCTCTTATAATCGCATTTTATTGCCAGAGTATTATAAGTGCTCAGCAGAACTGTTTGAATATTTGACGAGCCACAAATCGGATTTGGATTAAGAAATTTGCGATTACATGCAATAAGCGCGGGTGTTGCTCATTGCTTGTAGTAGTTGTTGTTGTTGTTGTTGTTGTTGCAATTGTTGTAAATGTTGTCTGTTGTGCTCGCATTTGCTGGTTAGTATTATAAATAGGCATTAACAATCGCAAATGCTGATTTATATCTTGAGCTGAGCTTTTTGTACAAGTTTTCCATGGTGTGGTGTGGTCAGCACTTGGCAACAGTTCTGAACGGTTCATAAAATACTTTTAGTTGAAGTTGTTTTTGCCATTGTTGTTGATTGTTGTTCGTTGTTGTTGTTGTTGTAGTTGGCGCAATGTCTTTGACTTGTTTGACTTTGCGCTTGGCTTCAATAATTTATCGTTGTTTGAGAAGCCGTCAGTAAAAGGCATTGTTTGAGCTGCTTTACGGCCAACAGCTGGCAGCAATTGTTGTTGCTGCCATTGCATATGTTGCAGCCTGTGCAGTTGTTGCATTTGGAGCGCCCACCCACGCCAGCCAGCTTTTGCATAATTTATGGCCAATGGATCGGTTTAGAGCGCCTTGCTGGCGACACGTGCATATGTGTTAATACTTAGCGATAATTACACGATCTAAGAGCGTTTTACATATTTTAATGAGCGGCGTTTGCATATACATTATGTCATACGCTTTGTCATAGGCCTCAAAACGTGGAATCGTTTGTGCGGCACTAAGCAGCCGCATGTGGTCTGCTACAGTTTGAAGTGCTAAACATTCCAATTGCAGTGCGTGTGAGTTTGCCCTTTTGCAAGTCGCCATCGTCGTTGTTATTGTCATTAGAGCGACCAGAAATACACACCAGAAACATGGCACGCCCTCTCACAGCAGGCGGGCAGAATCGGGCGCTCGGAAAGTGGCAGCGGCGGCAGTTCAGGAAATTAAATCAGTTGACAAACAACAACAGCCAACAAATGGCGTTGGTAAAGGCCAGGAACTGGGGCAGAGGCAGAGCTAGCATTACATTTCTGTTCATTTGGATTAGCCAGAGGGTGCGACAATTCATCATATAGTTGGGAGGGTTGTTTACCCAATCCCTGCCCAGCCCCTGCGCTACCCCTGCGCCGCCAGTTCCTCTTCTTTGCCTGCCTCGCAGTCCGATCAAAAACTATTGCCAGTTCCTTGAGCTGCCTTTTTGATTTCGAGGCGTTCGCCTAATGCTGATGTGACGATACTGCCACCCAGCGCAATAACGGGGCTGCGCTCTTGATTTTTTTTTCGTTTTTTTTTTTTTTTCCATTTCGATTTTTGAATTTGGCTCGTTGTTGTTTTTATTGTGTGCAACGCGCAACGCTTTTATTTTGATGCTTTCACTTCTGGCGAGTTAATCACAATGATAATGAGGGTTGAGGTTGAGGTTGAGGGGTTGTTCTGCCCATCCATTTTGTACAAATTGCATGCAAAATGTATAAATATATCTATGTGTGTATATATTATATATTTATATATATGTATATATTAACATCACATATCACTTCTCTTCATTTTGCGTTGTCTCTCAATTATTTCAGCTGCTGCCACCACCCGAACCCAAACTCGAACGCAAACGCAAACGCAAACCTAAATCCAAATCCAAATTCAAGCCGAAAGGCACAGACAATTGCGATTATTTGTAATTTAAGATGCAGTCGAGCGTTTGAATAAAATCGAGCGAGTCAACGCTGATGTCGACTCTTTTGCATTGTGCACACACACATAGACACATTATTGCACACACATCCCCAACCCCACATGAATGTTAGAAGGTTAACAGCCTAGTCTTTTGTTCGCCAACGTTCTCAGCTCTCAACTCTCAATTTGCTGGGCCAAAAAATTGAATGCTAAACGCTTATCAGCGCCGACTGATCGCTCAGAAGTCAAACTGAAACTCGCTAAACTTGTTGAGAGCGCTAAAAGAAATACGATATGCTCATATATATCGAGTGAGAGTGAGTGAGAGTGAATGAGAGATAGGATAAGCCCTAGTGATTCACAGGATTCATATATATATATATAGAGATGGTGATTTGATAGCCAAGTGACTGACTCATGAATGACCCGGCAGCCAGATTTCCTCAAAAGTCAGTCCGTTCTTCGATGATTTGGTAATTTGAGAGAAGGACACAGAAGGATGAATAATTACGCGTTTACCGAGCAGACATATTTCAAATGGTAGATATGTGTAAGTAAGCGCTAATTGCGCATCTGCTAGATATTTCAGTATTTCAGTCGAGGTATCCATTTCACTTTGAGTCTTAATGCCATTAAAATAGTTTTGACTCTGATTCAGCTTACAGCTTAGCCTCGCGCACTCTTGCCGTCGCTGCTCGTGTAATTGCTCTTGGTGTCACTGGACCAGTTTCCCAGCTCGAGGTAGTATCTCAGTCCCCACACTGAAATGCAGCTATAAACACGGAATCAAGGTCAATAACGTGCGCAACTTAGCGGGGCTAGCTGCGTTCGAGCCAAGTGCGTGTCTGGGCCGGGCTAGAAACAAGTTTCTGGCGCATGCGTAGCGGTTTTCGCATTTCAGACTTCCGCATGTCGCTGACGTTGATAGGAAAAACTGGAAGTGTTGCTGCAGGTAACACATTCAAGCCAAGCCAAGCCAAGTCAAGTCTGGCCAGCTCTGGCTGTCTTGGCTGTCAGGTCACAGTTAAATCTGCGATAGGGTCCACACCTTCGGTCAAGCGATCTTCTTGGCCTTGATTACAGCACACGATTTCCACACTATCCAGATGCAGTTCGAAAGTTGTTTCGACAGCTCCAACCTTGGAGGCAGGACACGTGCGTTGAACCCAACAATGGAGCCATTCTCATGCCGATCAAGCAGATAGCACACAGAGATTTACAAGCGGTTGCATAGAGCTGAAAACTTTTTAGCAATTACTAGATTAAATAAACACAAACAAACTCGTTTACAGCTGCAGTTTATTTCCATGCACAGCTATCAAAATAATTGAATGATATGTGGTTTTTATTTCGTTTGGGATAAAAATCAAACGATCATCGCTTAGACTTCAACGTGATGTGGAAGAAGGTCAACATAAATATATTTTCTCAAGTGTCACATTGCGGCTATTGGCCAGCTGAGTCATTAATTGAAAGCAGTTTACACTTTAATTATGCCAAGCTAACAATATTTCATATCAATCGAGCAAATTAGATGTCTCCGTTCAATGATGAACTACTAAATACTCTTTATATAAATATAAATACAAATATTTACTTTATATAAATATAAATATAAATATTATACAAATTTGAAAAATATGAAACATTTTATAGATATGTAGCCGTTGCATATAAATGATAAATGTATGAAAATAGAAACCTAAATATATTATTTGCCTTCTATCAAGAAACTTCAAGAAACTATGATACCATTCTAAGTCAAATTATGATTGAGGAGCATTGAAAAATGGTTAAAATTGTTCATGTCTTGTTGAATATAATCACATTTTCAATGTCAGCGGATACGATTCGTGTATGACATGCCAACAAGTGAACTATTAATTGCAACAGTAGCAATAACAACAGCGAATAGCCAATGCGGCAACAAATGGCCAATAAATGCGGGTAATTGTATACCATTGTGATTGCAGGCAACACGAGAGGCTGCGAGAGTGTGTGTGTGCCGGACCTGCTGGTGGGGCAAGTCAAAGTGCAAGAGTTTGACAGGCAATAATAAAATAATACATGAGTCAATGGAAAGACAAACAAGCCCAACAGCTAAAGACAGTTCCAATCTTATTTCTCAGTCAAAGTCAGTTCCAGTTCCAGTTCCAGTTCCGCTCCACTCAACATTGTCAGCGCATGACGCGACAATAAATAAAACATCATCAGCCAATTGCTCAGCTATAATCGATTTGATATTTCAGACCTTAAATCGATCTCAAGTGTTTACTTCGAATATTTCGAGTGAGGTATCTATCGACGGCAGCTCCCAATTGCCAAGCTCTACTAACAACTTTGTATTTTTTGTTGTCTTCAGCCTTTTTCACAGGTGAGTTGTGGCTGGCGGCAAATTCAACTGCTTAATTAGCCAAATGTGTAGTTGTTGTTGTTGTTGTTGTTATTGTGTGGCTACTCGATGGTAATGATATGCCAATCATAATTAGCATGCCGAGCGTAGCTGCTTATTGATTTCATTTAAAATGGTATTAGTGTGCAAAAAAAAAAAAATTGGCATAATGAAAGATTTCGAAATCGAAATCGTAGCAGATCGAATGGAAGTGTATTCAAAATTGGGCAAATTGCTGTTAATAATGGCAATGGAATTTAGATCAAAGGTCGAAGGTCTATGAGAGAAACTCAGCACATGTATATGCAGTAGAGATTAACCCAATGCCAACACTGCAGCTAATCACATCCTGATTACATGTGAAATGTCGCAATGTTGAGTCCAAAGACTGATAATTTGTTTACTGAGCCGGCGTCTTAGCCTCGCAGACTGGCAACAAAACGTAGCCAATTAACTGCAGCCGACGTAAAATCAAAAAGTAAATAAATCAACAATGAATGGAAGGAAAAATGCCCTCATATCTCTCTAAGTAATGCTCGCCTGTTAATAGAATGCCGTTAATATTTCCTCCGCCTGCGCAATATTGGCCAACATTAGCTCTTGGAAACCAGCTCCAGAAACAATTCCCGACTCAGACTGTTGCAGCAGCAGCAGCAGCAGCTCAATCGACATCAGTTTTGACAGCCCATCGACAGTTGGCAACAGTTTTCCTTTCTATTTGCAAAACAAAAAGTCTGCGGTTGATTTTTTGTCTTTATGCCTCGCTTTTCTTTTCTTCTTTTCTCTGTCCCGCTTTTCTTCAGCATTCTTCGGGCCAGTTTTTCTAGCCGCCTGCAATTATTTGGTAATTTCTTATGTTTTTCAACTGAAACTGCATTCGATATTTTCCTTTCATGCACTGGATTATTTTGGTCATTGCCATGTTCTCACATGTTGCCTGTTTTCATTTTATCCATTTCCCATTTTCTATTCTCCATTTTCCCATTTTACATTTCGTTTGGCTTTGTGCGCATTGTGCTCCTGGTTTTTGCTGGCTATGAAAATATTTACACATGCTCCGACGGGCATTGAAACACACACACAATTAAAAGGTTTTTCGAAACTAATTGGTTTCAATTATTTCGGCTTTCCGAGCAGACACTAAAGAGATGCGTCAGATACTTGTTAGGATGATATCATAGCAGAGGCTAAGGCTTTTGCATTGCTCGATTTTACAGTTCATTGAGTTGCAGTTAATTGGCTGAGGCTAAAGAATTTGCAAGATCTTTGATATGTCTGAGAAAAGATTTTCCAAGAAGTGTTTTCCAAGAAGTTGCTCAATACTCGCCATCAAGTTCAATTTTATCATATCGAAATTTCCCTTAGTGATTCAATGAGCTTCAGCTATGATTGTGGCAATTAACCACAACAAAGTACAAATTATGTCATTGGCATTTTCAAGTTGATGATTTTCCCATTTCCATCTGCCTGAGAATTATGACAATAATGTGACAATTTACATAGCACAAATACAAATCGGGGGGTGCACCAGGGGGTGCCGCAAGCCACCCCTAAACAGGCAGATAGACAGACGATTGAAACGAGTCCACAAACCGAAACAGTTGCATAGGATCGGGTCAGCGACTGGCGGCTCATCAGACAGCCAAAACTGGCTGACAGCCAGACAGACACACACACGCTCATTAAAATTAAACGAGCCAACGCACAAAGCACTTTCCAGTCGGCTCTAGCGAGCAGTTCAGTGCCCTACCAGCGCTGCCGACCCAACTGTAGCGCATCTCAGCCACTGGCGCAACATTGTCAACGGCTCTCAAGTGTGATCCGTATGGTAAACAGTGACGGGTAATAGTTTAGTTTTTTAAGCAGCTCAGTCGCAGCACGCGCAGCCCAAGTCTCAACCCGGAGGCCCGGCACATCATTGTTTATATTCAATTGCCACCCCAAAGGATATGTCAGCAGCAGCAGCAGCAGCAGCCGCAGCAACCCACATGAAGCTGACAAGCCACGCCAAGTCAGTGCCACCTAACGCGATCCGTTAGACACGATTTTCACTCTGCGCACAACTTCAAATACTCTAACAAAAGTTATAATAATTGAGACAAGTTTAAATTCATAATTAAAAGAATTTTCAATTTCAATTTTGAGCAGTTTATTTGGATGTTTAAAAATAATATATTTTTTGGGTAGTTGACAATTATAATATTATTAAAAATAATCATATTAATTTTCACATATTTATTTCATATTTTCTTTATCGATTTCTATATCGTTGACGATCTTATATAGCTGATAAATAGCGTACATTTAATTACAAATAAAATAGTCTAGACTAGCACGAACTGAAGCCTTAAAGAAAAAAAAAAAAAAACGCTAGTTGCTAATTTCAATTATAAGCTAGCTCTAAAATAAATAAATAAATATTATGTACTCTCTGAAATTATTTTGTATAATTTAAATTAGAAATGTAATCTCACAAGTCTTTTAATAAACATTTTTAAATATATTAATTATGATTTATTAATTTTATTCATTTATAAAAAGAAAATCTGTCAAAATGTAAGAGAGGAATACAAATGAATGCCATTAGAGATACGATAGTTTTCGGCAAGGGTATTTAGTCTTCTTCAGCACTATCTCATCTTTAACAGGCTTAATTCTCCTTTTTATTTATTTTTTTTTTTTTTTCGTCCTGGCTGTCGCCATGTTTGCTGTTCGGCTAATCCTCGCAGCGGGCTGTCGCGCGCTTGCCGCAAACTGATGCAAATATTTTATGAAGTGTTTGAGAGAGCACTTCAGAAATTAGTTCCCATGTAAGCGCTTAAATTGCGCTCAGCTACAGGGTATACGCAGTTGATCGCTCTCCCGCTGTCGCTCTCACTCTCACTCTCACTCTCTCTCTCTCTCTCTCCCTCTCTTACTAATCTGTGTGCTAGAGCAAATTGGAAAGCGTTCGGTTTTTTATCTCTCATTGTCAATGGCAGTCAGTTAACCAGCTGTTGTTTCGGCTCTTGTCAATTGTGATGTCAGAATGTCAGGCGCCCCGCCTTTCGAGAGGATATTTTAGTGTTTAGTTTATCACCAACTCCCCGCAGCCGCAGACTCCCTGACAGTTTTGCGCGTCCCATTTGCAGATTATGCCACAAATCCCTTTTATTTGACAAAATGGCTTCGATAAAAAAAAAAAAATTGAAGTGAAATAGAGTTCGCATATGATGTATGTATGTGTCGTAGTAATACATAATCATAAAATTGAAGTTGATTTTGTTGTTGCCGCATGCTGACAGCTGTCGTTATTTGGCTCTAAGGTGAGCCATGGCGCGCTCTGGTTCGACTCGGCTCGGCTCGAGCGATCGTTGTCGCCAGTTGCATTGGCAATAGCCACTCGAGAGTTGGAAACAAAGTTGCCTCTATGGAATTTATTAATGTTTTCTACAGCAGCCCACCAAGTGGCTCGGCTTGCTGGCTCTACAAAATAATTCTCGAGCATTGTTGATCCTTTGTGGCTTATTCGCGACGTTCAGCGAAACAAAGGCTCTCCAAAATTGGTTTGCCAATATCCGCCACATACCTCTAACTAACCACCCCTTTTGTTTTAGCACATTTCTCCCATTCTCTCCATTCCTGCCTCTCTCTTTCGCCCTTCGCCCTTCGCTCCATATCCTGGGAGCGCAAACGTATAACTAATATACTTTTCGGTGTGAGCTGGTCTCGAGTTGCTGCTGTATAGTGTAAAAGTGGCCACTTGGTTGGCTGAAGTGGCAACCTCGCCCAAATCACACGAACGATAACTTTCCCATACGACGTGTGTGCTGCGGCTGTTGCTGTTGCTGTTGCTGAGCTCGAAGCTTTGTCAAAGTCGATTTGTTACATTCTCAAGTGCTCAAAGGTCCGTTACGAACCCCCCCCTTTCCGTCTCCTTTCAGTGTTTGCAATGCACTTGGTGCACGGCCGCCTCTGTTTTGGAATGCAGCAGCAGCAGCAGCAGCAGCACAGGGTTGCCCAAATTACCGTTACGCCTCTGGGGTGGCTCAGGTTTAGGGCTCGTTATTTTGACATATGGCCCTATTGATGTTGTTGATGACGCTTCTGGTCAAAGGTGGTGCATGCCGCAGCCGCTGCTTCGAGCTTCGAGCTGCAATGATGACGCGACTGCTTTTCACTTTTTAGCGTTGCGGGTTAACGTGGGCGGTGTTCCCAGGACTTTTACGGGACTTGCGTGATACAATAATAGCTTCATTCACGGATGCGCCATGCACCTGATGACCACCTGCTTTATTGACCGGAAGTTGAAAAGTTTCAAACTTTTCCCGGCCATCAAGGGGTGCTCAAATACATTCTTTACGTTGGGTTGGGGCTGCCCTATAGCTGGGGGACTCGTGTAACAGCTTAATTAAATGAATTATGCCGTCTACTTAAATAATAGTTTGTCGTCATATAAATGAATAGGTTGCCATATAATAAGCACTTCTAGGCAGCTGCGACGCCATTTTCACATTGCTTTTGGATTGGATGATGTCTTCTTTATTTTGCAGACAGATTGCGAGTTACCCTAATGAACTATCTGCGCAGTCGACGGGCGCCTCGGGCCAGTGAGCGGTCGTCGGCTTTGTTGTGCTAACAAATAAGCAAATTTAAAGACAACATCAAATGAAAAGGCAACAAATTCAATTAGGCTGCGACGTCATCAGTTGCCCCGAGGCAGCCGCAGAGGAACAGCTTCCTGCGAACAGGACTTCCTACAATCGGTTGCATGCGGCAAATGCAAGCAGTTGTGTGTCAATCTTGACAGCACATAAGTTTCCCATACTAAGCCCCTATGCCAGAGGGAGAGAATGAGAGAGAGAGGGGTAGAGTCGCTTGGAACACACACAACGCTCGGTCGTCCTGGTGGTCCAGCGAGTCTCAGCTTTTGATTGAGCATCAAGAAGTAATAATCCTCAACATGCCCATATAAAACTGTCGTCTCTGATCACATAACACTTGTTTGCCTGTCAATATTCGAAACGAAATTCGAGTGAAACGCTCACTACGGATCTCCGAAATGCGGGCAATTGCAACTTTCTTGAGGTTAAACGCAAGTTGCTCTTGAGCTCTCAAGTATCAGTCGAAGCCCGGTAGCCTTTGTTCGTTGGGAGCGTCGCAATTTGCCCTCAATATTTTTCTCACCTCCAGGAGGTCCACTCATCAGCTGCCCTCGGGGCCTATTGTGCCCTACGCAGATTGTAACAATAAAAAACTGAAGATTTACGTAGACTTAGACTCGGGCATCAAGTACTTAGGAGCATAAAAGACGCTAGGATGTGCTGCCAATGTGCCAAGTACTTTTGATTAGCAGACGCTTCACTGATTTTAATTGTCAGCTCAACTCTGGGAATCTGATGTTGTGATCTGCTGCAGCTGCATTAATTGCACTAGCTCTGCTAATAAACATCATTAGATACATCCAAACGTCAAATTAACTAGCTAAGCGCTAACAACAATGCCATTGCCTCGGAGCCTTTGCGAAAATGCAAATCGAATTTTCCGCAGAAAAACAGCCATTTGCCCACTAAAGTAAGTTAAGCTGCCGAACAGGCTGCGGGGCAGGGCCTCGGCTTAGTCTCTAGTCCATAAGCCATACAACAATTAGAATTAGAGAAGACCACATAGACTATAATATATATGTAAGATATGTATATATTATCTCTGTCCCGCTCGCTCGCTTATCTGTGCGGCAGATATAGAAAATTGATCTGGCGATAAATCGAGCTACTCAATTTACAAAAACAACGCCGCCCCGGTACCGCTTTGACTTTTACTGGCTGCCGTTCGTACCAACTCGAACTCGTCCTGGCACTGACTTCAGGTACAACAATGAGCCAAACGGAAGCCGGATTTGCAGCTTGTGTCTTGCGGCTTGCTGGCAAGGATCACACGGATGTTTAATATTTTGGCTTAGAGACATTCTCATTATATTTGAAAACAATGGCATATGATGCGGCCCTGTCGACCGCCCGGCCAGGATTTGAGCGTTTAGCAAAAGGGTAATCCAGCCCATTAAAATCTATTTGCATACTCATATTTTTGTTTCGCTAGGTAATTGCGCACGGATAACCGCCTAACCAACGCAATGATCCACACAGACATCGTGCTCGGACTCGGAATGGCAATCGGAGTTCGCCTTGACCCGCTCGAGACCTGTTGTCGGGGCTAAGCTAGCCGAAAACCTGCCACAGCCGCAGGAATATGTGTGTTTCCACACCTGCCCCGGTAAGCAGGTCTGCGGATCTGCAGCATTCGCTTACGCGAATTGCGTTAATCACACACGTCGCCCTTCATTGAGGACGCGGATTACTTAATCAACGAAAATCTATGAATTAAAAGTGTTACCGAAAATCCACCAGCTTCGAGCCAGATTCCGACGAAGCTCAGCCACAGAGCCACTTGAGCTGAAGAGTTGCAGCAGCGATTGAACTGAGCCTGGCTCCGGCTTAGCCCGCACACCCACCCAACGCTGGGTGGGAGTTGAAGTTCAGGCCTGAACCGATTTAAAGCAGCTCAAATGCCGTGAACTGGTTCAAAGCTTGTTCCACAAGTTAGTCCTCGGCTGGTCGCTGGCTTAATCAAGGATTTCAATTAGAGCCAATGGCTTAAATAGGGCTTGCTCCACATTTTGCCAGAGCAAATCAAGAAGTGAAAATTTTCTCTCTTTTTATTGCGAATGCGAAAAAAAAGGGAAAACTACAAATTAAGACCTAAACAATACAAAGCCAACAATGTGCAGAAAAACGTTACTGATGACAGAATGATGAGGATTAAACCAACACAGGCGCACAGCAAGGACTACAACAACCACAATTGCATAGACACACACACACACACACACACACACACACAGAGAGACAGAATCGTCGTCGCCTCTGAGTCTATTAAAAGTCTAAAGGCAGATAATAAAGGGCCATTAGGACTTAAAAGGGCTCAACAACCCAGCGGCAGCAGTCGAAACGCTTTGTGCCCTCAGAGACAACAAAATTTGTGCCGGATTCAACAGCAGCAGCAATAACAACAACAGCAACAGCAACAACAGCAACAGCATCTGCAGCATCCAAACAGAGTCGAGCATGGACCTTGGTAAAGTCGAAATGGCAGCAGCAACGAAGCATATTTAATTCCAAATCCCCGCAAGCATTCAGCTATGGGTGCTACGGGTTAGGGTAGGTTTTTGCACTATGCTCCTGAAACTGAATGTGTGTCAGTGGCATAGACATCACACACACACACACACACACACACACATGTATATCTATATACATATATAGAAGGTTCATTTGTGTGGATGCATTCAATATTTCTATTTACTTTGGCCAACGCAATTTCAACATTTTTGCAGCAGCCAAAGCGATTGGCAACTGTTTTCCTCGTTCCGTGTTTATTCAGCCTTCAGACGAAGGGATACTACATTATGGCATGCCCGGTTCCATGAGCCATTGTCAAAGGATTCAATTGTTATTGCCTGCCATGGACGCAGCAGCGATCCAACGCCGCTCGACAAAGTCATCAAAAGTGAATTTTTGCTTTTTAACTTTTTGAATTCTGTTTTGTACCCATCCATGCATCTAGGCCAAGGGTGGCAAGTGACCCGGTCGAGGGGACAACGGCTTGGAGCGGCCATCTTAAAGCCAACTGCCATTCCCAAATTAATCCCGACTTTGGTTTGCTGATGTGGAAAAACTATGTTAATTTGTTTGATTTCAATGCCAAATGCATCAGTTCTTTTGTTCAAGGATTTGCATAATGCATTTTAGATTACCTGGACGAGCACTGCGGTTGGTCCTCCGACTTTTTGCGAGCTCCCAAAGAAGTCGTTTAAAAGGTTAAATAGTTTTTAGTTTAAGATTATTCACTTAAGATATTTATATGGAATGTCCATTTAAATAAATTAAATATGAAGTTGTCATAAATAAATACAATTTAAAAAAATTAACTTAATAATTATCTTTCTTCAGTCTATATATTTTAATTATATTTCTTCAGTCTATATATTTTAATAAAAAAAAACTAAGCCTACACCCTGAAAAATAAATAAATTTTTAATCGTTTCCTAGTAAAAATAAGAATTCACAGAATTCTATATTCAAACTAAACTGAAATATTTAATATTTATAGCAAATTTAGGCAAACAAATAATGTTAAAAATTCTATAGCAAAAATCCCATATATTTCTATACATCATATAATAATGTACCCTTCCATATTCCGAAATATAATACTGATGTGTCCATTAAAAAATGCATTGAATTGTTTTTGTTTTGAGAGTAGCTTTAGCTTTGTATATATTTTTATATATTTTGTATTATTTTTTCTATGCTAATTTCATTAAACATATATGATATGTACTTAGATATTAATAAAACTTAAAAAAAAGTTTCAACTTCTTTGAATATAGTTTAAAATCACGTTGTGAAATAGATTTACATATAACGAATACATTTTAAGGCTCAGATCCGAGAGATTTGTAAGCTTTCTGCAGCAGTTCACTGTTGAATATTGTCCAATGGTCACTGTCACTGTCTCAGCCAGTGTAACCAACTCTCCAACCCACCAACCCTCCAACCAACCAACTCCTCGACTCCAATCAAACATTCAGATATCACAGTTTCCAGCACTACGAAGGCACTTCAAGTGCGCGGACGCGGTCTTGCCGACGGCAATGCAAGTCCTTACGATTTCGATGCAATTCAACTTAGACTGGGCCTTAGATCTTACGTTGGCTGTACATGTCCGAAATGAGACGCACAATGGTTATGTCGCCAATGGTCTTGCGGAAGAACAACTCCTCGATGGTGAAGCTGGACACCTTGTGCATCAGGGAGACGACGCCGAGCAGCGTCTGGAAGCGCAGCGGCTGATTGGGATGCGTGCGCGAAATGTAGTTGTGGAGAGCGTTGCGGGCATCATTGTGCATGGCCGCCACCTTGCTCGACTCCAGCAGACCACGGGACTCAGCTGAGGCACTGGAGTTCGGGCTGCCGCTGCCAGTCAGTATAGAGCTGTTGGCCAGGTCCTCAGTCGAGCTGGCAGCGGGCGGCGACTTGCGGAAGAGCGAGATGGCGCGCAGGCACTCGTACTCGGTGCTGTCGATATTTAGATGGCACAGCTGGTTGAGCACATCCTGGAAGGCGTGCACCTCGCGGGCAACGACGCTCACAATATCGCGATTGGAGTTCTCCGACTCATAGACGAACAGCAGCTGGGCAAAGTTCATGGGCATGAGATACTGGGCCATGGCCAGAATGAAGAACTCCTTCCAGGACTCTTCCAGCAACAGCAGCTGGTCGGGCATGGGCAGTTCGGTGAAGGCACGCACACTCTTGATCCAGTTTACATTCTTGAACAGATGCTCCGCTGCAGTTTCCTTAATGTGCTCGGCGGCCATTAGCGGCGGCGTTGGCGGCAGTGCCCGAGTGGCCAGTGCATTCATATAGGCGGCGGTGGGTGAAAAGAAGCCATGATGACCCTGGTGCACAGGATGATGTGGCACACGCGGCACGGAAAGATCAAGTACGGCAGCAGGAGGCGGAGGCTGGAAGGCGGCATTCAGTGCGGCATGATGGTGTCCACGTTGCACGCTCGGAATGGGCATGGGCAGGCCGGGAAATCCAGTCAATGCAGCTGTATTCATGAGTATCTCTGGCGGTATCTGTGGCATGTCAGCGGCACCCATCATAGCATCCTTGTACATGGCCATGTGACGGCGCAGCGTTGAGTTGCGTGGCCCACGCTCATGCTGCACTGCATCTTTGTTCATGCCCACCTCAAAGCACTTGCGCAGGCGGCAGGCTCGGCACTGATTACGATGTGTCTTGTCGACGACGCAGAGTCCCTGCTTCTGTGACTTGCACACGTACTGGCGCGAGCGTCGGATGCTGCGCTTGAAGAAGCCCGCGCAGCCATCGCAGGCATAGATGCCGTAATGCTTGCCAGAGCTGTGATCCCGGCAGACCTTGCACGGCACATGGTACAGGATGCGACCTGAAGGAAGCAAAACAAATAAAGATTGCGTTAGTTCAGTTTCACATGACTAGAGTTGGGAAGGAGTTTGCTCTTCAAATATAAACTTTGCCGGAAGCAATACTTACTGGATGCAGCTGGCGACAGCCGTACGCTGTTGTATTTCTGATCCATCATGTCTGGCGAACCCTCCGACGATTGCATACCGATGTGGGGCGTAATTTTGGCGATTTATTAGGCACAATGTCAGCAGAACTATAGCACACACAGACACACACACTTTTCACTAGCGCAATTTACGGAATTGCTATCGAATTTATGTTTGTTGATTTCGATTTGAGAGTTTTCAGATTGAGTCTTACTTCTGTTTTTGGTGCACTACACGACGAGGACGTGGACGAGCGAAGTGGACTCGTTGAGATCACGGATGATTGTGTTGTCTGCTCACCACCCAGCTCCTGTTTTAATAGTCCTGCTCTCACAAATCCTGCCGCCGTGCCATTCAACGAACAGTCGATCACCCCTAGGTAGCAGCCGTGCGCGCTCATTGGTCGTTGCGCTGCCGGGCCAGAGAGGGTTGGCCAGCTATTGTGTGCTTGCTCGCACGCATTGCCTCTAACGCGCTGGCTGCGATTTATGATCCTGCTGCAGCGGCTGCCATTGCGAAAAATTCATTGAGCAGCCGTTGCTCATGCTCATTCTCAACTTTTCGCCTCTACAATTTTATGGTCTTTTTCCGTTGAGGTTCGCTCTCGCCGTCTACCTGCTACACACACTCTCTCTCTCTCTATTATAGTACTCTCCCTCTCTCTCACTGTCCTTTACGTTCACTTTGGCAGTGTGACAGTTGTTGTTATGAGCAGGCACATCCTCATCATCAGCAGCAGCAGCAACACTCATGGCTGGCCGTTTATGGCGCTGGCCATTGTTGCCGCTTTGTGATTTGTGTGAAGTACCTGTGGGTACATGTCGTTTTTGTCTCTGCTGCACCACCCGAACCACGGTGCAAGGGTTGTTCTTTGCGGGGTGCTTTTGGTGTAATTGTTTCATTCATCTATTGAACCAAATGAACTTTTATGATGTAATTGTCCCTTAAGACTCTGCGATTGATTGGGCAAATATCGTACACTTTGTGGCATCCACTTAAAGCTGCAGCTTTAACCACTCATGCCCAGCTCTCATCCACCCGCTCACTCTCTCTCTCTCTATCTATCTATCTCTCTCTTTCATTTGGCCTTTACTAAGCCTGCTTAAAGTATGCCTTTTTCAGAGGCAGCTCAAATTAAATTCAAGTGGGATCATTTTAATCGCCCCACGCGTAACTTAACCAACAGCCAGTAAGGCTTCCTCAGAGGCATTGGCCTAATCGCGTGCCGCTTAAGCAGATTAGAGCCAAGACGAAGATGAAGATGCAGACGTAGATCAAGATCAGCCAAGGGCAAATAATTTAAAGCAAGCTTTTCACAGAGGCAAGAACTCAACAAAAGGATCAACGCCTAAGGCAAATGCTAGCATTATAGAATTCGGGCGAAAAATATTGTACTTTATAATGTTAAGCAAGATCCCGTAAGTCTGGTGCGATTAAAACTCGAACGCCTAGCCCATCCTTGGCCGAGGGGTTGTCAATCCCTCGCTGCTGTTGCTGCTGTGGGAACTCGAGTCCACAAATGCAAATGCCCATGGCAAAGGCAATGGCAATGGCAATGCCTACGCATTGATAGATGACAAGACATTTAAAAAGAGCAATTATATATTTCGCTTCATATTACGGATGCGTAACTTGATCAATAAAACGCTTGCGATGATAGCAACAACAGCAACACCAAGTAACAAGTAATAATAATCAAAAGGGTCTAATTAGAATAGCAACCCCTCGAGTGGACTGATGCTGTTGCAGAGGGTAGTTGTCGATGGTGCTTAGATTGGGTGCGATGAGCATGTGTCCTGGACGGACATCCACCCACCACCGAGCTGCCACTCACTCAGGTCTCTCAGGTGTGCAGCATGGGAATGTGCTTGCGTGTGTGATGTTATTCCGATGCAACGATTCAGATCATTAGCTCATGCTGAATACTGTTGATTATGATGCTCTACTAAACCAGATGACGATGACATATTCATTTTTAGTATACTATTCTCTGGCCAGCGGTCAATTTGAATGATGTGATGTGATGTGATGTGACTGTGACTGTGCTGACTAACTAAGGGCAGATCGTGGGAACTCATGAATATGCATATGATGTGAGCTGCAATTGATGCTGTCTCTGTTATAACTGGCAGCTGCTCTCATTGACTCCCTTCTTTGTCGTTATCAAACTTTCCCATATCATTCAGTTATATAAATATTGCTTAGCTCCAATTTCAATTGAATTTACCTAAGGGAAATTCATTGGAAAACTCCGAGTGCGACTTTCATTCAAGTTAAGTAGCGCTCCATTACTTAATGAAATATCGTAACGCCGGCGAACTGCTAATTCCGCTAATCCCCGCGGATTAGCGCTAAATCCACCACAAGTCCTTAAACAGCAGTCGCCCACAGGCATACAGGCGACACAGGTAGGTTGACACTCAGGTATGGCTAAGGACACATATGGCCACCGCCAATTGAAGGTCAACTTGGAATGTAGAAGTAGTATAGTCAATAACGATATTCCATCGAAAATCATGCAGCATATGACTTTTTAGCAAAATTCCTAAAAGAGTGCAGGTTGGGCGAACGACTTGCGCCTCGCGAAAGCGAAAGGGTTGAGTGGGTGCTAGGTAGGGCCAGAAGCGGGCACAGTTGCCGCCGACCCATTGTCGCCCGGCCAGAGCAAAGGCTAATGATGATGCACAAAAACCGTAGTTAGCACCTTTTTGTCTTCGAAGAATGCCACGGATGGCTGTTGCTGTAGGTAGCAGTTCGCTTTGGGCCGCAATAATTTTATGGCCCTCATTGGCACTTTCGTTGCATTTTTATGAATCGCAGTTGATAGCGGCCGAAAGGGTTAAGACTCATAAAATGCATCAAAATCGCGGCTACTACATATGCATACATACCACTACTGTACGGCATTGTTGTCAGGCGTCTGACGACGCCACAAACCTAATGACAGTTCGGCCGAACCAAAAAGGGTTAGAGTATTTGGGAAATTTCCTTCATTTACTTTGGCTTGGAGCGGAAAATTTCGTGTTTTTTTTTCTGTTTATGACCGAAAAGTTGGCACCGTTCATTGAGCAGCATGAACATTTGCCGGCTGTTCCCTCACCTTCGCCCATCATTATGAATCGCGCCAGACTTTTGATGGGAAAGTCCCGAAATGTCATTAGGTGAACTCTTTGTATTTCGTTTATGACTGTGCCGAGCGTACCTTTGTATATTTATATATTCCACCTTATGCAGATCACGTATTCGATAAGAAACATGTGCTTTTCAAATTTTGCGTCGACTAAGTTATGTAAGGCTTTAGAAATATTTTACTATTAATAAGAAAACAAAGAGAAAACTAAAAATTCCTTGCATACTTCGATGAAGATTTTTAGCTGAGAAAAATCTCTTTCTATCTGTCTTTTGGCGCGCTAATCTTGAGTTGTATATTTTTGGCGCCAATATTATGTAAATTTATTTTTGAACAATATGCATCGAATTTGCGGAAATGAAAATACGTTTCGGGCAACTTCCGTTCAAACGAGATACCAATGCAGCTCTGCTCAGTCAAAGCAAAGTTCATAAAAGCAAAAAGCATGTCAACCCGAAAGTACAAACAGACAAGTCCCCAAAAGCCAAACAAAAGGATTGAATGAATGAGAAACGAGACGACTGCCACATCGACAGGAAGCGACTCAGAAATCACGTCGAAATGGCTAAGCAACCAAGTGCTAGTTTCGTTTGGATGGAACCCAGGAAGTAAACTATTATAGACCCGAAAAAAAAGAAAAATGTTAAAAGGTACAACAACTACAAAAAAGCGCAATAATTACACAGTGCATAAATTGAATCAGAGCAGCGGCAGAAACAGAAATAGATTAGGGGATAAGGGATAAGGTAGCTGAGAGATAAGCAATCTGATCTTGAGAAATCATTTGAACAATTCATAAAAACATGAAATTAAAGTGCTCAAATGTCGGCTCGAAATTGCGTAAAGTAGGAGCCAAGGCAAATGACGGCACAAAGTTGAGCAACTTTTGTCGGGTTTGACACACAGATACAGACAGCAATAGGAGCACTATCGAGACTCGGTTCCCAGAGCTGCACGTGCAAAAAAAAAACTTATATATATATGTATGTTTGTGTCTCTATAATGAGAGCAAAGCAAAGGCATCTGCTGAGATAAGTTTCATATAGCTGCCACGGAAGCGCGACCAAACAATGGGACACACCTCCAAGATCATATGCGTGCAACGTACTCATCATCTCTCGGAACCCTATGGGATTCGCTGCCATGCTGATGTTAACCTGATATCTGAGCATGTCCTCTTTCAGGCATTTGAATGCTCGCAATTTATGCAACAGGAGCAGAAGCCGAAGCAGGAGTAGCGCGCGCAGAGGAAACAAGTGATGAAGTCGCTGCTTCCATTTCAGTTGATTGTTGATTGTTGTGTCCTGGTTCCATAAAAAAAAAAACGCGAAGGCTTGCATAAGTGCCATGTCCTTTTGTGCTGCGTCCTCTCTCAGTTTAGCCCAGCTCGGTTTCGCGTTCCTCTTGGTCTGCGCAGTGCTCTCTGATGCCTTTTGTTTTCATTCCATTTGCCAGCCAAAATGACGCACAACATAACTTAAGGACTTTTTGTTTGCCTTTTTTAGAATTGAATATTTTCAGCTCTCTGTTGTTATTGCTGTAGACGTAAGTAGGATGTCCTGTTGCTGCTGCTGCTGCTGCTGGCCGTTTCTGGTTGCCTTTTTTCTGTTTCTTGTTTCTTGGCTTAGTCGTTTGCATGTGCTAAGCCATGAAGATTATGTCATGCTCAGATTATTTGATTTGCAGCCAGCGATAGACGATGCCATTGCGTTGCATTTCTCACGCCTGCACCTCATTCCTAAGACGTTTCCGATTTCATCTAAACATTTACGAAATTTTACACATTTCCTGCAAGTACTTTTAGCAAAATGTGTTTGTGTTTTCACTTGCCCAGCGATGATAGACATCTACAGCAGCTTTCCAGCTAAAAGTGTCGCAAAAACTTGTTTGGTTTTTACCAAATCCTTAGATCGTCAGATAGTTGCATTAGCAGCGGTAACTTTCTTTGATTTGATTAACATTACAAAGTCTGATTAGTATAGCAGGAAGTCGGCATATTCGATTAATATGTCGATTCCACAAGGTAATCTTTGCGTTGCAGAAGATACTACATATTTTATTTAAAACACAGGAATTCCTGTTAAGCGAAAGGTATTGACTGAGAACTTGATCTAAATAGTTTTTGCATATAATGCAATACAATGTAAAAAAAATTACTATCTAATCCCAACTCCCATAATTGTCTTACTGAACGCATCTTGTAATGTAACTAATTTGTTATTTATTTTACTTTTTCATTCTGCTATATATATGTGCTATATATGTATATATGTATATACTTTATATATATTCTTAATGAGTCTATCTCTAACTTCCTTAGTAATTTTAGTTTTGACAAAAAATCACAAGCCATAATTTTATTATTATTGAAATCAAAATTTTAATATTTATAATTTGCACTTTTTTTTAAGTGAGAAAAATAAATGTAAATAAACATTCAAAATTATAAATAATAAATGTAGGAACGAATATTTATAAGAAACAATTTTAAGCAGTATCTAGAAGTTAATTGAACTATCATCTAGAAATATCTATGCTATGAATACTGTGATTTTTTTTCTGAATATATCAACCTAGTTATTTAGCTTTATTCATATATGAAGAAATAGAAATCGATTTCTCGACTTGGCTGACTTTTATCATGTTGCCAGCTCAACAAAATGCTCTAGAGGTATAAAAATCATTGTCAAATTTAAATAAACTCAAATTCTACTTACAGTTTTACGTATAAACGCTTATTTACAGAATTGTAAAAACATGAATTCATCCCAACGATAGAGTTCAATGGTCTCTCATTGAAGGAGATCGTTAACCTTAACCTTACCCTTAGATATCTTGTATTACTCATCATCAAAACAATTAATTTGGCCGTGGGAGAACCAATGCCAATGACGATGCCGATGTGAGCTTCCACTTAGGGATACATGGCTGATTGAAATTGAATACAGAACGAAAGCAATTCAAGACATATTATCCTGTAGAATAATGCGACGGCACCTGATGCGCTAACTGCCAACTTAATATAACAATTGATTCCACACTCGAGTGGCCCCCAAAAGGCAGGGAGCATAGAATAACAATACGTGAACAAATGGGGGCGCTCGACAAGTGATTCAATCAATCGGAGCAATCATGCGGGAGATATTCTAGGATTTCTAACAAAAAGACGCACAGAATAATTTGAAGTTGGATAGTTTAATAAATAAAAGCAAAAATATTAGAATTAACTTCCACGAAATGTTCTTTTCAGCATAGTTATGCAGTGAAAGGATAGAGGCTTACAGGCTGGCAAAAAAAAGAAAGGGTTTTCGCTAGATATTTCAATTTCTATGGCCCTTTTCTTGAATCGAACAAGTGAATGGAGCTGCGATCAATCTAGTTGGGATCTGAAATTGGAGTGTGCATGCGCAATATGTTTTTTGTTTCAATTATGAAATGAACCCTCATCAAGAGCGCTAACTGCCTGATGAATGGATCGAATCTTTGGGCAAGTGTTATCTACGTTTGTCGATCATGCGTGGGTACAATTGACTACCAAAGAAGCGATGCTAAACTTGTCAACAGCATTATCTAGATTTCAGCTAAGATCTGTTTATCAATCTCAAAATGGAACGCTCTATGAATTAATATAATATTTGTTCATTCTCTTTTCTTTTTTATTTTTTTAGAACGATTCTAATTAATGCATTGTCATGACTTTCGCCGCGCAACTGACTGACGGCATTTTGATTTCAAATTCAGTTTTCGTCTCGTATCGAATGTCAGCGACGTGGGAAGCACGCACGACCCAGCTCCATCTACCGTCAAGATGAAAGATATGCGAGATCAACATGTAATCTTTGGCATTAGTACGAAAAAAAAAACGCTTAACAAAATGACAACAACAACAACAGCCAAGAGCGCGTAGACAATGGGCAAGGCGCAGCGCAATGAGCGCATGTTGCATGCCCGATCAAATGTCCTTTGATATCAAACGTCTTATGGTACTTATATTTCATTATGCGAAAAGGTAGCACACAAAGGCACAGCTAAAGAAGTACACATTGTTGAGCCAATGCCCGTTGAAAGACAGAGAAAGACCTGTTGTCATCGCACCGACCAGCAACCGGCAATCGGCAATCGGCAACCCGGACTCTGCTCCTGTCTCCTTGCCCCTATCCCCTGTCTGAGTCAACCCCTTGCAGTTCAAGCGAATTCTGATTCCAGCCGTATGCTCTATGCTGGTGCTGCGCCTTTTTACTCGGAACGCACACTTCAACCCTGAATGTCAGCCAGCCAGCCAGCCAGCCAGCCAGTCAGACAACCTGACGATCTGCCTACGTCAACTCCCTTACCATCATCATTATGATTGTGCGGTTGCTCGTTGTCGTAGTCGTTGTCCTGGCGGCAGGCTTCCATCGCTTGACACTTGCAGATTAGTAAAGTGTTGAGTCTTAAATAAATTTCCTGCTAATTGCTGTGCGCACAATTAGTTGTGCTCCATATAGATGTATTCACATCGAATCGCCTGCAGTTGCACTCTCCAGCTCAGAAGACCTGCAATGATTTGCATTCTTTTTGTTTGTTTGCACATATGGCCCGTGTTGCCGCTTGAGATATTTATAATTCTCTTATTCTCTTCTTTTTTTCTTTTTGAATTAACTTTTTGCCTGATTCATGACTTTTGGTAAATTTAATTCGTATTTCCGGTACAATATTATGGCTCTACGAATGCAGTTTTCTTTGGAAAAAATGTAGAGATTTTTCGAAGCATTTAATGCGATTGTAAATTTGGCTAAGATTATTTGGTGCCATGTTGTCTGACAAGAGCTGTGAAGCCTCATATCTTTAGAGCTCTCTCGAAAATATATTAATTAATTTGTGAAATCTGGATTTTTATAAAATAATAAATATAAATGGTAAGATATTTTATTATTTATATTTTTGTTTACACAAAAAAAATAATGATTTGATTGATTTACAATTTAAGAAATTTAGCAGCCAATGCTCTCAAACTATTGGTTTTGCAGTCACTGATTAAAAGGAAATGTAATTTATAAATAAAAGCATTGCATACTTTCGAGCTGCTAACAATTTATGATTCAAAGCGCAGCCAACAGCCCATAGATGGCGCTACAGACTCTAACCAGGAATACATATTTTTATCTTTACAAGCCAATGCAATCTATTCTCTATACATAACTGAAAGTAAAAAGTGAATGATAAATATGCTTTAGAAGCACTTTGATTATATTTTATGCACATATTAAAATCAGCCAGAGCATTTACTGTAACCAGTTCAAGGCGCCTAATAGACTGTTTCATTGGCATAAATAATGACTTTATGCATAAACGAAGCAAAAACAAATTATAACATTGTTGGTAGCATTTGCGTATCTGCAACGAGTCCTTTCTAAAAATAGTCGTTTATCTTATGCATAAATTAATGAGTCCCTTTAGAGCTCCTACATGCATAAGTAAGTCTCCTAGGCCAGCTAGCCAATAAAAGCCAACAGGCCAACAGGCTAGCCAGCATGCGTGCAGAGCGTGTTCACTAATTATAATGACAAATCGGCCAATTATAATGTCATGTCGTAAATTTCCAAAGCCCGATCGATCATGGCATTGACTGGAATATTGAATAAAAGTGCTCGTAAATTATGAAAAATGAATGTGGCACAGAACAAAGGGGCGCAACAAAGTTGCAAAAGTTTTAGTTGCAGTTGCAGTTGCAATTAACTGAATATCGAACAGGACACTTGTTCCGCATCGAACTAAACCGAAATTACAAATTCAGCAACAGCAGCTCAAGGCAATTGCTGAACGTAGAGTCAATTTAATGAAGCCAAGCACTGGCTACAGAGCTGTCAGAATGGCAATCCACGCGCCACGCCCACCACATTAAAAAGCAACTAAAAAGGACGTGCGGGCGTGCTGCCAGCGTCGTTCAACCTGTCAGAGCTGGCAGCGTCAGGTAGAAACGTGTAGCTTTCAGATTTATGGCCGACACGCACTGTCGCACGCCCCCAAACACAGATTCCACACAGATATCCCCCACCCCAAGCCCCAAAAGCAAACGTGCTCGCTTAACGTTCATCACACTCACAGCCAGGCACAGACACAGACACAGACACTTTGCAGGCACTGTTCTGTTGCTGTTGCTGTTGCATTGTAAATTATTTTCGCAGCAGAACTGTTTACTCTGCATGCCAGCCAGCGATGCGGGGCAGCTGGACTATAATTGCCACAGTTGCATACAGCTCAGATTATGGTTGCAACGGTATATGGAAGTCGGAGACTATAACCCGTTCCCTTAGCTGTCCATCAGGCAGCTGACCGCAGAGGGCACGGCACAGCATCATCTTAACATTTACCCAGCTCTGCCCGCCCCTGTCTCTGGCATTTCGCATTAAAAACTAAATCTTTGCGGCACATTCTCTTTTCGCCAAGTTTATGGGCACAGCATGCATAGTATTTCACACAGATTGCTGGGCCAACGGGCAAAGGGCAGCGGGCAGCGGGCAGCGGGTAGCGGATAGAGTGCTCCCCTGATTGCTGGCCAGCGATAAGATGACATACCAAAGCTCTACAATCTCCGCATGTCTTTTTCTTCCTCTGGCTCTATATTTATAAATAGCTACAGCTTGGCGCATGCAATCAGTGGAATATTTTTATTTTAGGCCAAGCATTCGCCGTTTGCAATTCCCAATCCCTCAGAGGCAATAAAAACCAAATGACGACACGCAGATGCCAAACATGCCCGGCCGACCGCAAGCAAGGCCGTTCAGCGACCTTCAGCTGGCATTTACAGCTCACAGGTCCAGTTGCTGGTTTCAGGTCCTGTTCTGCATTTATGGGGCCCGTTGCCTGCCAGCAGCCAACTTCATCATGAACAGCATTATCAGCATTATCCGCTCACATGCTACGCTTTTTGTATTGTAACAGATCTGTTAACGAGCTCTGTCTCCCACTGGCTCTGCCACTGGCTCTTAATTGACCAAATGCATCTATAAAAGTCAGAGCCCCTGATGCTCAGCTCTTTTATCCTTAGCTGTTTCCGCATTTCATTGTCCCCATTGTTGCTCTTGCTGCTGCTGCTGCTGTTGCTGCTGTTGTTGTTGCTGGAATGAAGCATCATCCCTTTGCCACTTGTTCATATCAATTAAAGTTTAATGATAATGTCGCGAGTGTCGGTTACCGATCGCCGTTGGCCACATGTTTTTAATCAATTTTTAATGGCTATTTACATTTCGTGGACCTGTTTGCCTCTTTGTGTTGCAGCAACCCCCCAGTGGGGCACTCATTTATTACAGCAACCATATATTTCAGTTTAGTGTTCTTTATTGATTTACTTCATTTATTTTTATGCGTATATATATATATATATATACTGTTTATGTAATCATTCACATTGCAAGTTACTTAGGCTCTAATTAGGATAGTTTATGCATTTAAGTGCGTACGTGCTGCTGCTGTTGGCCAAATCATAAGAACTTGGCCAAGTTCTGGTTATATGAATTACATTATGGCAAGTTGCTAGGTAAAATTTTGTGATTGTTTCCGTTAAGGTGTAGAGTTTAAATAAGTTTATATTAAATTATAATACCAACAACTACAATAAATTAATTAAAACATTAACTAAACAGTTATAAAAATTCATTAACACACACACACTTACTCACACTCACACATACACATTACACACACATACACAGTTGCTGTTGGGGAATGTAGGATAAAGTAGGACAGAGAGTTGTGGCCGTGGGTTGACAATCTAACTATGAATACTTAAGACGCAATGACACTAGCTGAAAATGTTATTAAATTAGAAGATTAATTGAGCGAAAGCCGCTTTGCTACTCGAACTCTAACTTGACAAATATGTAATTCGAGTTAAAGTGAAAATTCATGAAAGCCGTTAACAAATTTGATTCTTTGATTTAAGCTCAAGACGTAACTAAATTTTAAATGATGTGCATGTTTCAAGCTTTATCAATTTTTGTATATGCCTTTCACTCAAATCAACTGTAAAAAATATTTTAGTGACAAAATCACAATCAAATTGATTATTTGATTACAACTTTCAGCTGGTGTCATTGTGATTGTATGAATGAAGGCTAGTTAATATTAATTTAAGCTACGCTAACTACAATACGACTTGGATCACATGTGTATGAAATGAATTGCCTTTGCAGCTGTGGCAGCTGAGGCGGCAGCTGGGGCAGCTGAGGCGGCAGCTGAGGCAGCAGCTGGGGCAGCAGCTGGGGCAGTTGGGTCAGCTCGGCCAGCTTGCGAGTTGGCCAGAGTACAGCTGTGACTGCAACTGCAACAGCAACTACTTGAGCTTCAGAAATGTCAACAACGCCTTTTGTATCAAACGACGATCAATGGTCGAGTCGGCGGTATAACGCACACCGCTCAGGTTGCCATCGTTGTGGTCCACGACGCCATATTCGCCAACGATGAAGCCGTCGTCGGTTTTCTCTTCGACGCGATATTTGCGATAGTTGCGTCCCTCTACCACATAGGCGACTTTATCTTCATCTGACTCATCTGCGTTGCCCCTGCCCTCAGCATCTTCATCCCCACCGCCATCATAGTCGTTGGCATTTGCGTTGGCGGTGTACACCACCGAACCACGTCCCCGGTCTCGGCCGCGATTGCGACCGTGTTGTGTTGTTGTTAGTGGCTGTGTTGTGGCGGCAGCATTGGATGTTGTTGGTGTTGTAGTCGCTGGACTTGCTGGTGTTGTGGCTGTGACCACTGCACCACTGCCACCACCGCTGCTGCTGCTGCTGCTGCTGCCACCCTGCAGTCCGTGGGCTCGTCCGTTTGTCATAACACTTACGGACTCTTCAATTTCGTAATTTTGCTCTGGGGTCGGTGTGTAGAGCTCGGCGCGTTCAGTTGTAAAGTGTGGCAACATGGTCTCATCTTCAGTTGGCGAAGCGACGGCAGAGGCAGAGGCAGAGGACGAGGAGGATGAGCTGATGGAGCTGGAACTATATGAATAGGCGCTAATGCCGGACGCTGCTGCGGGCGATGCATGCTGCTGTGCAAATTTGGAAACACACTTGACTAGATCTGAGACAGAGAGAGAGAGAGAGACAAATAGAGAGAGAGAGAGAATGGTTATAAGTTCAAGATTAGTTAAACGTGCGTTAGTCTCTCATAATTACACTGTGCTGCAGAGTTGCAGTTGAGGTTAAACTCTACGATCCAATCCGATCGTTAGACTAATTGTAGATTCATAAATTATGCCAGCATGCAGCGGGCTAATGAAACGCCCAACTAAATAGTTGCTACGCCACAATGCAAATGCAAAACCTGCAGCACAGTGTAATTTGTTTTGGGCTAAGACTCACCTCTATTGGGCAATCCTTTGGCATTTTGATTAGAATGTTGAAGCGACAGTGATGAATGCTGACGTTGCTGTTGCTCCCAACATGGACGATGATGTTGCTGCTGCTGTTGCTGCTGTTGCTGCTGCTGCTGCTGCTGCTGTTGGTAGTCGCTTTGAATTGAACTCTTTGATAAAATTGGCTCCAATAGATGGCGCGCTGGTTGCGGTTGCGGTGCATTCAATAAATCATAAGGTAATTTATCCAAATTGAAGAGTACACGACGCGGCTGCGAATTGCCCGCACTCGTTGCAGTCTGCTGCTGATGATGATGGTTGTGGTGGTTGTGGTGGTGCAGTTGCTGATTGTGACCATTGTGATAATGGTGCTGCCAAGTGCTTGGCCTAGCAGTGGGCAGCGTGCTGCTCGTTGCAGTCTGAGATTCCATGGGCCTGCTTGTTGTTGTCGTTGTTTGTGCCTCGCCGAATGCAATCCGCGAGACAATTGCTGGCCGACGCGAGGGCACAAAGGTGGTGGGAGCCACAGCGACCGGTGGCACAGTTGCTGGCCCTGCCGCTGCTGCTGCTGCTGCTGTTGTTATTGTCGTTGCTCCCGTTGTTGATGTTGACGATCTTGTTGTAGTGGGCGAGCTGGTCGTGCTGAGACCGACTCCAACACCGACACCGGTACCGGTACCGGTTCCAGTTGTTACAGTTTGCGGCCAGTAGGTCTTCGCAGGCTCGCCATAAACCTTAGCAGGCTGTGAATATACTTTCGCTGGCTCTGAGTAAAACTTTGATGGTTGTCCATAGACTTTGGCTGGCTCCGAGTATACTTTTTCTGGCTGGCCATACATCTTTGCTGGCTCCGAGTAGACCTTAGCTGGCTCCGAGTAGAACTTGGATGGTACACTGTACATTTTCGATGGCACAGAATAGAATTTGGATGGCTCGGAGGCGAGACGGGGCATGGGCTTGAGACTGTCGCTCACGTTGCGCTGTGCCTCGGCCAAGATGCCCGCCGACTGATGCCAGCTGCTCGGCACATGCAGATCATCCACGTTCTGCGATATGGAACTGTATGATATTGATCTTGACTGGGGTCCGTGACCCTGCTTTGTGTCGTGATAGATCACCGTCTGGAACGGCAGCAATTTGTCATCACCCACCGACTCATGAGTATTTGCCTCTGACACCGACTCCGGATCGTTGGCTCTCTGATTTATGCGCGTGGCATTTCGCCCGGGGACAGCGGTGCCACGAAACGCCACCGAACTGGAGCGGCTGGAGGCGGCTGCTGCCAGCAATGGCGCCGCCAAAACGTTTTGTATGTTGGAGGCACTGTTCACTGAGTCGCTCTCCACATCCATGACATCGGCGGCGAGGCGTGGCTCAGTCTCCTCAATGGACAGCTCGCTCTTGTGCGAGCGATTGACAAAATCAACGCCAGCTGCACTCGGCGCACTGCTTCTGTGCGAGTGCGTGGCAGCGGGCTTGAAGACGGGCGGCTGGGTGCGGCTGATGAGGCTACCACGTTTGCTGGAGGAGCTCACACTGACGGCGACCACTTTGACCTCGTCGCTGGACTTTGGTTTTGCGGTCGACGACACGCCGGGTAGATCCTCAAGAAAGACAATCTTGCTGCCTGTGGTCACCAGCTTGACAACCTGCTTGCCCTCGGCATCCGATTGATGCTGCGCATTGGCATTGCGGTAGCGCGTCTTGTGCTCCAAGCTTCTGGCACTGTTCAGGCGGCCAGCAGCTGCTCCCTCGAACTCCTCATCGCTGTGCAGGCTGCGCTGCTGTTCGTCGTGATCGAGGAACAACTTGAGAAACTCATTGCCCGCAATGAGCTCACTCTGCCGTCCCGCTTCTAATCCGGGTGAAGCAACAGGGGCAGGGGCTGGCAGAGGGGCAGGTGCTGGGGCTGGGGCTGGGGCTGGCCGCGCATAGTGGCAGCACAACATCTGCAAGTTGAGAATGGAAATGATTTAGTTATGTTCGTGTCAATTGCCTCACATTTCGCTTCAATGCGATTTTTATGCTAATCAAGTGCCGCATGATGCATTTACCCTGCCTCACTTATCTCAGCGATCTATTTATAAATTTGCGTAATTAAAACATCATTTGATCCACAGATCAAGAGGGAGACAGAGACACTTATGTGTGCCACGAATGTCATCTTGCCAGCGATATATGACATTTGAATAATAATCTCTTGGGTTTATTAAGACATCAATGGAATGCGCGGCTGCGGCTGCGTTTGAAGTGACTTGGGCTTGTGGGGCTTGTAAATAGCTGGACGGTGTCATAATTAACTGACAAATGGCATGCTGAGGTGGGTGCAATTGGCAGCTAATGAAGACTGGAAGAATGGAAATGAATTACACTCAAGTCCCCAATCGCATTGCAATCTATGTAACTCGTATCAAACGTCGCTATCTATGAATTTACTGCAGCCCCAAGCATTAGTTATGAGATTATTGATTTGATTATATATAAATCCCATTGAATAATCTGTAGCTAAACGACTTTACTTTCATAAAGTCAATATAAATCATAACGATTATAGCTCGATTAATTCACAATATGAGACTCAAGCAGCTGAGCATTGTGACTCAGCTTCAGAATCAAATTTCGTTACCTAGAAAGCAATTTCAACGCGTGAATCTTTGCGAAAACCCAAACATAAAGGTCAAGTTAACAGCTGGATACTAGCATGACTCGTTAAGGATATCAACATGAAAACAATATCAGTTTGCTCGATTCGTAAAGCTTTGTGGCTATTATTATTATTATTATTATTGGTATTAGGTCAAAACCATTAGCGATTATTAGCAATTTAGCTTTGACCTTCCGCTTACTCATATTTTTGCTTTCAATGAACTCGTCTGAGGCATATAATGTGCTTAAGCCAGGCATAAATCAAATGAATGCAGCTCAGACATTTAACGCCTCACAAAAACAAAAGACTTAGGACACGAACTTGCCCTGCAACAGACATCAAGAGTGCAAAACATATTTATTGCATTTGGCGAAATCAGCATAACTAATTGTAATCGAGATAAAGCACATAAAGCACAGCTAGGTCGTAAAATCAAATGCGATTGGAAAGGCGTAAATTGAAAACACAAAAGCAAAAAAATAAAAATAAAATAATAATATAAAAAAAAAAACAATAAATTATTTTTTTTTGTTGCATGCAAAACAATTTATAAAATAATAACATAATTATTCTATATATTTGTATATATATATGTATTTATTTACATATATATTTATATGTACAACAACAACATCCGGCAGCTTTTCGAGCATAAATGCAAGCAGCTTGACAGCGCAGCGATGTGCAACAAAAACAACAACAACAACAACAATAAATGAAATTGAGTGGGCGAACAGCATTAGGCGACAGTCGCCTGTCGTTGTTGTTGTTGTTGTTGTTGTTGTTGTGGCTTAAAACTAAACATTTCTAGATCATATTTAAGCGATTCAATCTAACAATTGTTGGCAGGCAGCATTAGAGCTAGCAAAACACCTTCGCACATGTGCTAAAATTACAGTGTAAACAGGCGCAGGCAGCAAATGGGCGACTGGCCAGTTGCCAGTTGCCAGTTGCCAGTTGTGAGTTGGTATTTGGTAGTTGGTAGTTGGCAGTTACCCGGTTGGCAGTTGTGTGTTAGTCACCAGTGAGGCGGCTCGCCTTGCCTTTTATGTCTAAAATTGCAGAAGTAACTGCTGCTGCTGCTGCTGCTGCTGCTGCTGTTGCTGCTGGTACTTGTGCTGCGGGCAGTGAATGAGCATTTAACATTGACACACAAATCGCTGAAAGTTAATAACAATGCGAGCAGTCAAAGAACAATGAGACCAAAAGGGCTCAGGTTAGCTCAGCAAAAATAAGAAGAAAAAAAAAAACAGTGTCACACATACTTATATATAATAGTATATCGCCTGGCCAATTGGACAACATGAAACGTTCTAAATATATACTAAAAGACAACTTTTTGTGTGGCATTGCGATTGTGATTGTGATTGTGATTGTGCTTGTGGCATTCCTTTTCATTGTGGCGAGTTACTTGAACCGACTGGTCAGTGCCACAGTGAGTTTAATGAATGAATGAATGAAATGCGTTCGCATTCGTATTCGCATTCGTCTTAGCGTTTGCACCCAAAAATAGATAGGCAATTATTAGGCATTAATCTTGATTGATTTATCAGCGCTGTGATTTGTGATTTTCATTTTATTTCGGCAACGACAATTGGCAAAATGTTAATCCTGTTAGACATTCTTTTGCACTTAGCTGGCAAGCGATCCAGTTAGCGTTTATCGTTTATCATTTATCATTCAATTGTTGAACCTTTCACAACAGCGTTGACAATTTTCACGGCTGTCAACTTAGCGGAAGTGTCAACTGCCACGTTGAGACTAATCAAAATGGGCGCTTAAATTGGTCTTTTGAAATTCTAAACGCTGTCGGTGAAACTCAATGAGATATCCGCCTTAGCCAAATCAATAGAACTGTTGTTAGACATCGAACAATTAAGCAATAATCACGCCTTAATGAGCGCACTCAGCGCACTCTATGCTCCCGTCTAATGCTAATGTCTCGCACGGCAGCTCGATTGACTTCCATTGACTTTCAAGTGCCGCTTCAGAACCTTCCAATTTAATTAGCCACAAGCATCCAACGAGACGGCAACAAATCAAATAGAATGAAATGAGATCTGGTGAACAAGTTCTTTTATGATTCGGCTTTTATTGCCCAGCTGTTCCCCTTCTTCCAAATTTGTTGTTGTCAAATTCAATTGCGTTTCATTTTCAATTAAAGTTTCTATTTCAGTTTCAGTCTCAATTTCTGTTTCTGTTTCAATTCCAGCTTCAATTGTAAGTTTAGCTGCTGCTTGAATTTAATATGCAGATTTCGGAAGTGCACACATTAAAAGTCGCTCAGTGCAGCAGCTAATCAATTAGGCGTCGCCGCTTGATTGACGTGCCGCAAAAGCCGTTATGCAGTTGCATAAAATGACCAAACGAATGACTCAAGACACGAACTGGCCACACACAGAGCGCTTAGCAGATTTGCATAGAGAGCCAAATGCGGAAAAAGTCGCCAGGCTATAATAATGAAAAGTTTTCGATGTTTTTTTTTTTTTTTGTCTTGTATTTTATCAAAATTCATCTGGTAAAAAAAAAAACGGACAGCATGCAACAAGAATTGGCCTGTTCGCATATATATATATATATATATTGTGGTGTGGCTGCAACGATTGTGGCCCGTGGCATTTGTAGTGGGCGTTGAAAGGAGCAGCAGCAGTAGCCCGAGCAACAGCAGCAGCAGCAGCAGCAGCAGCAGCAACAGTTGCCACAATGTGAATGTGTCAGCTGAACTCTGTTGCCAAGTGGCCATTGTTTAATTGCAGCTACCACCCGCTGCCGCCCAGCTGTCCTCAGTCCATTCTCCGCCTGCCTGTTTATAATATGTTGCAATTGGCAACTTGCCACTTGTCTACTCTGAGTTGTCCGTTGCCCGTTTCCACTTGCAGCCAGGCATCTTATGACTTGCCATTAAATCGCAACATCGATCTTCGGCCCCGCATTAGGGCGCTCAATGCCAACCTCAAGCTTCGCTCAACTCAACTCGGCTCAGTTGCTGTCATAATAACACACATTTATTAATTACACAGCACAACAAATAAAGCGAACAGCACTCCTGCCTGTGCTACACTATTCTACATATATTTCTTTGCTAATCGTCATATGCATATCACACACACACACACATATATCTAAGTACTGCTCTATATGAGAGAAAAGCTGAGGCTGGGGCTTTAGAATGTTGTTGCACCACAGCAGCACCACAGCACACCTCGCCGCACCGCATCCTCAATCAACGTCCCGCCCGCTGCGCATAATTTGCAAATTGCCAGCGTCATCGACTGCAGCAGCGACTGCAGCAGCGGCGACTCGACGCCAATCGCTGTTTTAGTTTTCAGTTTTCTGTTTTGAGTATTTGAGTATTTGAGTTTAGAGTTTTCAATTTCAGTTTCAGTTTCGCATAGGCGCACTCGAATCGCGTGCAATTATTTAGCTTGGCTTATGCAGTGTAGTTAAGTTGCTTTTAGCCAGCATTATTTTGGTTTTACTCTACATTTGCACACAATCAGCTGTGTCTGTGTCCAGCGGGCAGTCGGTCAATAAAGCGTTTGTTGCAGCCACAACAGACATTAGCATTAACTAACACAAATTACTAATGAAAATGCATTCGTATTGCTTGATAATGATGATGTTGTTGTTGATGATGATGATGATGATGATGATTTGGGCCAATAAATGCGGGCCGAATCGAAAGCAGACACCATTATAGCCCACAATTAATCCATATACATATTTCTATACCAATTGGCCAAGTGAGCAATTTGAGCTCATGTGCAATTACAACTGCAACATGCAATTGCAAATGCATTTCTATATATATATATATATATATATAGTGCAATGGGACTCTGTTAGCCACACCAAATGGCCAACTGCATCAACCCAAAGGGTTGGCCAATTCGAATCGTTTTGCTGCGCTCTCTACTGTGTGCTTATATGCTATGTACATACATACATACATACATACGTACATATATGCTCCCGCATTAATTTTTGCCTCAGATGCGTAATAAATCATTCCCCAGAATCAGACAACAGCTCGCATACCATCCATCTCTAAAGTTCAATGTCGAGAATCGTGTAGACATCGTTTGGCTTAAATATGTGGCTGTGAAACTAGTTGGATTGGATTGGATTGGATTGGATAACAACGGTTCGCATATATCTTTGCTTAATGGGTATAATGATCTCTGGCAATATAACTGGATGTACCCTTAATTAATTGGTGTTTATAATCGTTTCGTTAGCCATGTTAAGGTGGAGTTTAACTATTAACCTATTTTGTTAGCCGACGATGTGAGAAAAAATCTGTTAAGAAATATATGAGAAATGACACCGAATGGATCTTTGAAGACACACAACTTCATTGAAAGGGAAAACAATCAACAAAAAAGAGAATAAAGCGACGCAAGCTAAAACCGATTGCATAATACTCTATTCCAAAAATTTCAAATATTTAGCAGCATGAATTGATTGAAGTGAAGATGATGTTAACCGAGATCTAACTATTGGCAAGACTCTGATAACTTTTCTCTACAAATTATAGGCGATTTGGCATTTGCTTGACTTGACTTGTATCCAGTTAATATCATTCATTATATATTATACTATATTGTATATAGTTTAAATTTAAAGTCTTTAGCTTCCATTTGATTACATATAATCAATATACTCATTCTTACTTCTAGTAAAATCTGAATCTTAAGGCAAACATAGCACACTCACAAATAAATTCTCCAATTATTATTATAATTTTACATATATATATATTTTTTTTTAAATTTACTTGACCAATTATAAAAGCAGAACTTACCAGCAGCAAGAAGACCAGTTTATGATACCAGCAAAAGTGTGCCATGCCTTCTGTCGTTCTGTCGTTCTGTGACATCCACTTGGACTACGTGAGCTGCGGCTGATTAAGGCTCTCCACTTTAATTGGCCGCTTTAATCGGTTGCTTTAATTTCGTCTCTTGTTCCTGTCGCCTTCTTAATGATGTGCACTTTCTTTGCGCGACAGATGATTCATTTGGCCGTTTGCCCTGGCTGCAGTTGAATCATACTGAAGAGAGTCTTTATGTTCCTGTGGGTGTGTGTGTGTGTGTGTGCGTGATGGTGTGGTATGTGACTTGTTAATCACTGAAATTAAAGAACAGAAGCAAGTAATTAAGTTAATTGTTATAGAGAAAAACAAATGTGTTTAACTGAAAAATCTAAAGGGGATGATTCTATGCAAAAGCTTCTCAAGAATGAAGAGTTTGATATATTGGCATTTTAAGCATATAAATGGTATTATCTGTGATGCTATTGTTTAACAATTCGTCAAATGCTAAAAAATGTTAAGTAAAACAAAAAAGTATCGATATAGCTATACATAGCTTTGGAGCTGTTCAAACTTATCAATAAGATAGCTAAATACTTAAAAATCTATATATATATATATACAATATGACTTGGATGGTTGAGATGTTTTTATCCATAAGAGGAAGAAGAGTTAGGAGCTGGCTAAACGACTAATAATATAATAAAATCTTTTTTTGTGGGAGGGATCGAGTCGCCGCCGTGACAGACGCTGCTCAAGTGAACATCGAAATTGCAAAATGATGCATAATTTGCAAAAGTTATTGCCAGGCATTAGCATTAAGATTAGCATTAGCATTAGCTCAGCCAAAACAAATTCATAGCGCTCGCCGATCGGTAATCGATACGAGGCACCACTGTCGAAAGGGAGGCAAAACAAAGATGAAGTAGTTGAGGAGAGACACACTCAAATGTCAAGGTGCATTTCACACTTGCCAGCCAGCGAAACAGACAGAAATATTTGAACATTTGCAGCTAATTTTTTCAAGTTGCCAAATGCGATTGAGTCACGGCTAAAAGAATCATTGAACTTGTCTGGCGCAGTGCGGTGGAGCAGGCAGCAGCCACAACAAGTCGCAACAAGTTGCAGCAGCCGCAGCCACAGCCGCAGTCGGTGCCTCTGGCCCCAGTCCCAGCCCAAGATCGAGCAGATGCTAAGCTAAGCTAAGCTGTTTCTTAACGATTTCAACATATTTATAATTAATGACAAATATTTTGATAGCCACACAACAATTGGCATGTCATTGAAGCTGGCTTCACTTGACTCGCCGACGACTCGGCTCGGCTTGTCTAGGCTTGTGCATTGTATGTTGGCCAAATCTGTTGCCAGTGGCGCACATTAGCCTTTAGCTGATTTTTATTGCCAATTGGCGCCCTTTATGCATGCGTTAATAGTCATAGCTTAATTTCATTAAAGCCCCCCCAAAAGTAATTAGCTGGCATTTCCGCTAAGCCAAGTCTACAATTAAGCCGTAAAGTCCAAGCCAAGTCCAAGTCAACAACAACTAAATAATAATAATAAAATAAACTAAAAATAGTTATTTGTGCCGAAAAACATAGGCAGCAGTAGCCTAGCCAGTTCTTGTGCCGCAGCCAGCAATCGTAAAACCAGTTCTAATTCTTATCAAGACTCTTCACAGGCCATATAATTACTCAGAGTCAGAGCTTTGGGCCGTCGAGCGTTCAATGGCTTTTAATTATCCAGGAATTCGAGTCTCTGTATGCGTGTCGGTGCGAAGCAAAACAAAATGTTTATGACCAAAATTCAGCTCATTAAAAATGAAAGTTTCTTGGCGAAAAAAAAAAAAAAACACAAATAAAGGCTAAACTTGGCTCATTAATTAGACAACAACCAACTGTTAGATATGGAAATTCCTTTTTTTATACACTTCTATCTTTCAGCTGCTCGCTTCTTGTATTCGATTCTCATTCTTGTCTACTCGTCTGGCCACTAGTGACGCATTTCTTCGGGCCTTATTATCTTTGACAGCTTGACAGCTTTACAGCCAGTTTTTTAGTTATTCATGCCGCTGGGCGTCTGCGTTTGCGTCTGCGTCTGTAACTGAGCCCAGAGCGAAAAGTAAAAGTGCTAATCAATAGCACGTTAAGGTCGTTCTTATCTAGCAACCGGGCGCCATCCACTGCACTCTTCGACCTATGCACATATTCACTTACTAAACGGGACAGTTCGGTTTGAAGCTGCACCCATATCAGACCCAGAAACGTAGCCAGCTACAGATCAGCCAGGCATCAGATGTAAACAAACTGGCTAGCCTTAAGGCCAATACAACAAAACGTATGCAAGATTTGCCCGACAATAACTTGTTTGAACTTTACACAAATATATTGTGTGCCTATGGAAATCATCTAAACTCGCCAAAAACTGCAGAGATTGTCATTATATAAGTAATAATAATTGATTAATATTTTTTAAGCTGAATGCATATAGTTGACATAAACACCGAGTGCATGCATGACTTAACTTCAAAAACAAAATGCTGTTAATACTTTGACTTTAATGTCACTAATGAGGATTAGATGGATACATAATATCTACTGCTAAATTAGCTCTGATTCACTTGAAGAATATTCTCAAGTTTCTAATAATCAAGCAAATGTTGCTTTCGTGGTATATAGAGCAGCTAGAGGGAGGTAGAACAAGTTCAGCAAAAAGTTCAATGAACTTTTTTCTCTGATTTTGCATACAAAAGTAAAACATAGATACAAATAGATATACACAGACAGACCCGTACATTTGATGCTTCATTTGAACTGTAGATCAGCTTCATTTCTGTTTTTATATTTTATACGAAATGAAGTAAAAAATCAGAAGAGTAAAGCTATTTATTATTCTTTTACTTCACGATTGCCAAACATTCTGTTAATGATTTTTCCTCTCGAGATCTCTAGATCCAGAACTAGTCTGATAGATTATGAAGCGCTATCCCTTTGTTAGTTTTAGAGTTTTAGAAATTTGAATGCCATGAAATTTGATTGTTAGCTCAATGCAGATGTTAAAATTTAAGAATAAGTTGTTGGAGAATAAAATTGTTTATTAAACATTTATAGCTCTGCAAACTCGATTTTATTTATTAGCCAAATTTTCATTAAAACTAATAAAATAAATTTGTCTGTACTTCTAGCTGCCTTAAGTTTGTTAATTTATGCTCAATTTTAATCTCAATATTAATTTAGAATTACAAAAAAAAATTAAATTTGAATAACTTATATAGAAACCCTTCTCTAACAGCCAAGATAATTTGAGTCCATTTGCAATCAATTCAGGCAATAAAAGAACGTGGCATGGGAATGTTGTGGGAGTGGAGTATCGATAAAGTGCGCTAACAATGTATTTGCAATTATTATTAATATTTGTTTTATTGAAAGCGAGTAGGAAAATAGATATATCAATTGGCAATGGAACTTGGGTCTTGCTCTTGCTCTTGCTCTTGCTCTTGCTCTTGGTCTTGGTCTTGGTCTTGGTGTCGGTCATGCACTTGGCCCGTCCCGATATCGTCGTGTATGCCCATTGGCGTCAAATTTGTGCAATATTGGAGCAGTTAGTATATAAATTAGAATGCTAATCGATTGCCATAGATACGCCCAGAAAAGCAATGGCAAATAAAGCTGGCTACAATAGAATGCTGGCAATTCCGGTTAATAAACTTGATTTAAAACCAGAAGTGAGCAAAGCAAAGGCATAGCAAAGGCAAAGGCAAATAAATTGCTACTAAGTACGACAGGGGACAGCACAATCAAATCGATTCGTATCGAATTGAAAAGAATGGAAGTCGCAATCCAAACATAAAGTGTGTAACAAATGGGTCGCAAGTGGAATCAAGTGTTCCGACTATGTGACAAATTGTCAAACATTCTCTCAACAAAAGCGAACTGAAATCACACGCGACGCGGCAGCATAACAAATGCCGACTGCAATTCATTGAAAATTTACGTAGCGCGCAGCGAGTTGAGGGACGGGCAGGCTCAAAGCCAGCCCAAGTCAAGCCAAGCCAAACCAAGCCAAACCAAGCCATGCCATGGGAGAGGCCACACGGCGTATGCGCTATATATATATATATTTTTTTTTTTTTTCTCTTCTTTATATTTCTTTTAAATTTCTGTCAGGTTGACTGCCAAAAATGATTGTAGAGCAAAAGTAAAGCAAACTTAACCAAATGTCCGCGACCATAAAGTCATTTATATTTCCATGGAATTTTTAAAAAATTTATTGCACTTTTAATATACTCTGTAAGTATTTCGAACATGAATGTGTGTGCCTATGCAGAGTCGTTGCTTGATATGAAAGTCTATTAATGATGTAGATTATATTACATATATGTATTGCTTATTATATATACATATTCATTATTCTATTTTTATTATATTTCAATTTTAATCTTTATATATTTTTTACAGAGCATCTGTTGGTCGATCACTGTCTGCTTAAGCAAATTTACGCAGTTGTTTTATCATCATAATTATTGTCATATACGTGTAATCGCAGCTCAGTCCAAACTAAATACAAATAGTGCAACAGGTTTATTTTTTTTTTATATATACCTATATATATATACGACTATATATTTATCATTTGCTACTGTTGGCAGCCATTGCAGACAATTTGTTAATTTTGCTTAGCGGCGTTAATTGTTTTGGCCAAAGCTCAGTGGAAACATTGTTGGTGCTACTAGTGCTGCTGCTGCTGCTGCTGCTGGTGCTGTTGCTTCTATCTTTGTTGTTGTTGTTGTTGTTATTACGAAGTGTGCAATTAAGCTTTTAATAATAATTTGTATTAAAATAGTTGAACGAGTTAAGTTTGGCAATGGGGCTGCTGACGTTTTGCAATTTGGCATAGAATGTGCAGCGAGTGAATTCAACAAATTGTTTATGAATTTGTTTAATTGTTTGTTGCCAGGCATTCGATTGAGCTTTTGGGCAAATAAGAAAGTGCAGAGTAATTTGATTTTGAATGGCTTTAAGCATTCAGTGTTTATATTTAGAAGGAATGATTGATTGATTTAGATAGATAAAAATCTAAACCTGAAGTAAGAGCAAGAATTCACAATTAACATATTCAAATCTAAATTAAGACACAATCTCTATATGCTTATCTAAATTAAGATATTTCACTTTGTATTCATGTTAAACATAATTGAATTGTTAATGATAATTACAAACATATCGAAGCCCCTGCAGTTTACATGGAATGAAAACAAGCTAAAGGGAAAATACGAAATTGATTTACCAAATGACGGTCCCTTAAATACCTGCACAGTCTCTCAGACGCAATACTCGATTACATTAAGCCGTTAATTATGACAAACAAGTCGGCTATTATCTATATTGGGGCGTCACAATAACAAGCTGCACAGCCAGGCAGCGCTGGCACAAAAAATTAAACTAAATTATAGTTGCACGTCGCCCGATTTGACAAGCCCTGCGTAACAGCTCATTTGTCCATCAGTGGGGGGGTGGGGTGATAGGGTGGTTGTAGAAAATACACTTAAACAACTGAAGGCGGCGGGCATTGCGGCAATCGATGGGAAACTATGAGATAAACATCTGCTCAATCAAAATTGATCTACACGCCCGTCAATCAAAGCGGGAGACAAAAGGCTTTTCAATCGATTTTGATGGCTAATGCATGCCACAAAGGGTAACTGTAAAGCACAGCAGCAGCACACACACACAAACACACACACACACATACATACACACACACGTATATATTTAAATACAGGCACACACACTTTCATCGCTGACCTTGACGCAAATCAGTGGCTATTTATTTTGTTTTTGCTTTTTTCGAATGCCTTTTTTTCTGCACCTTTTTGGCCGACATATTTTCAGAGCCGTCGCTGCAGTCGCTTTTTTTTCAGCCTCAGCTTTGGCTTCGGCTTAAGCTTTGGCTTTGGGCCGTGCAGATTTCTAAACACAATTGAAGACAAATCCACTTTATAGCCGTCAAAATGTAAGAGAGCAGCAAAAAAAAAAAAACAAACGTTAAGCAAGGCAGCAAAAATTAAAACTTTGCAAAAAAAAATTACTTGGAGTACAAGCAGCAGCAGCAAAAAAAAAATCAACAAAAACTTAAGCAAAAAATGCTAAGCATAAGAAACGCGTTTGCGCATAAAAAAAAAAAAAAAAAAAAAAAAAAAACAACAAACGTTTTGGCCAATTTCAACGATTTTGTTATTTTTTTTTTTTTGTATTAACCGTTATTTTTTTACCCGCTGAGCTTACCAATGCACCCACCACATTTATTGTGGTTCTTGTTGTTGTTGTTGTTGTTTGTTTGTTTTCTTAGTGCTTGTAGCTGGATTTTTAATCCCGTGTTGTAGCTGTTGTTGTTGTCGCTGCTATTGAAGTTGATTATTTGTATTTGATTGTTGGGCTTTCTATAAGGCAAGCCGTGTTAATGTTGTTGTTGTTGCTCAGTGCATTTGTTGCTAAGCCGTTTTGAATTGGAGCAATATTGGCGCGCGCTATATGTGTACGATTTTTTATATTTATGACGATTTGTTTATGGCTGTTCGTTTTAATTTTCGAATTAAATTTTTGTTTATTTTTGTTTTACCAGTTTTGGATTTTACAGTTCGTTGATATTTATTTATTTATTATAAGAATGCTCGATTATTTATATAATAATCCTCGATTATCTTAGCCACACTCACACACTCTGAAAACGTTATATTTAACTGACTTTGTCGAAATTGGATTGCACTGTTGGACAACGTTGCGTATACGAAATATTTCTCGATGACTTTTTAGTACGGTCCTTAAATATGTTTTCAGCTGTGCTCGGGCTAACTGAGGCTCTGAGTTAAACTTCTAATTTCTGAGTGGTTGTCTTAAGGCCAATGGGGCAGGCGGCGCAGTGCCTGGTGGCAAATGACTTTCACGCGACAAACGCAGCGGCGGCAACAGCAAATAATGTTCGAGAATCGAGTTCGAGTTCGAGTTCGAGTACGATTTCGAATTCGAAATGTTTATTTTTTGTGCAGGTTGTGCCGTGCGTCCGTTTTGCTACAGCGTCCACAATTAACTGAATTCCCACCGCGATCAGAAAACTGATAAGTGCTTGCTGCTGGCTAGCGCCCAAGAAGGCTGCCAAAAGCTCAGAGTAAGCCAAGAGACAGAGCCGACTCCAGCCGAGCCGTGGCAGAGACGAAGCCAGCCAGCCAGCAGAGACTGAGGCAGAGCCAGTCGCAGCCGCAGCCGCAGCCGCAGCCGCCGCAAAGTGCCAAGGCAAAAACAACAACAGCAACAACAGTAACGGCATCAGCGCACAAGAAAGGCAAAAGCACAAGTACACACACATACAGACGCACGTGCTAACACACACATAGGCATACAGCCATTCACAGACAGACGACGCACAGTGTTTAGCAGAGTCACAAGATTGACAAATATAGAATTTTAATATTAAATCTTTTTTAGAATATTAAAGAAATAACAAATTTATTTTTCTTCTTTCCGAAAATGCCATCTTGCTAATATATATTTTTTATGTAGTTCAAAAATGATATGAAAAATTAATTTTTAAATTCTAAAAATTTTTGAGACAAAATATTTATTTATTATTCCTATGCCTGAAATCATTACAAAAATATTAATATAAATATAATTTTCAATTTAACAAAATATATATTTTCCATCAAAATATGTATGCAGTAGACCACTGTGCAACATGTTGATTAGCTTTGATTTGTTAGCGTAGCAGAAGTACAACAACAACTATCACAGTGACAACAGCTTTTACGGATCAACATCAAAGCAGCCCACAAGCTTCAACTCAGAAAAGAACGGACAGTTCGTTTCACAGACAAAGAGTCGGCTTCGTGTAAGCTTTTGTGCTCGACCAACGGTCAGCAGCAGAAACTCTACGCTCGTGGCCTGTTCTCGGTTCAACTACATTCAAACTTTTAAAGCTAAACTTACAGCTTTGCTGTTAAGCGGATGAACATAGCTCTGTTAAGTGGCACTAGCATTACATGAAGTTGGCTGCGAGCGCAAGTTTCAGTCAGTTGGGAACAAATTTATCGACTGCCACCACAATTCACTAACGAAAATATAAATTTCAAATTTATATGCCATTCTTAGCCATCATGATATACATATGAAATTAAATATTATTCTTAAGTTTATTATTCATATTTATTATCAAGCCATATATCAATTTACATTATTTACAAGCAATATTAAATATCATATTATCAAAATAAATTTGCAACATTTTGCTAATAATTGTAGTGCGAGCTTCATACATATATTTAATCTTATTCCCTAGCTAGCCATATATTGTTGTTATTAAATGATTTAACGTTCCAAATGCACAATATTTAAGTATAAGTTTAGCTTATCACAAAATCAAAAGGAATTGCTGTACATTCATGAAAAAAAATGACAAATGCTGAATTTGTTGCTTCAGAACATCCAATTATCAAATTTCCCGCGACGTGTCTGTTGTCTGTTAAATAAAAAATCAAATTATTTATATAGAAATACATATATATATATATATATATATATTGAACCATTGATTAGAGTGATTGAATTGTTAGGGTAAGCTAAGCTAAGCTAAAGTGCAACTACACGTCTATAATCTAAGTTTAAATTGCAAAGATTTCTTAATGATATGAATTGTTAATTGACGAGTCGATAATCGGATGAGTTAAGAAAGAAAACATAATAAACAAAAGAGACATTCAAACGGTTCATTTTAATTATTTATTTGGATTACTTAATAATTAGGCATCTTCATCGAACATTTTTAATTATTTATATATGTTTGTATATCTTCGCTTTAGTATTTATAGTACATGTTTCATAACTTTAATACATCATAAAAATAATCATAATCATATGAACAAAACAAACTGTAATTGGGATATATGCTTATGCTAAAGCGCAGCTCATTTTAAAAAGATCACACAATGCCCACAAAGTTTTCAGAAAATTGTAAAAAATACTTATCAAAAATATATATATATATGGATATACAGTCATATATGTATATATGCACTTCGTATTGGAACTGAAACATTTATGCAGCATGCAAATTTATACCAAATTTTCGAGTTTAAACAAAAAATGGCAAAATGATCAAAAATTAACATAATCATCGAATGTATAATTTATAGATATATATTTATATGTATATATAGCGTTATCTACTGGATATATGGATAAAAGGCAGCTCGCTGTGAACTGGCTGGGATTTGACATTGAAATTTAACATTTCGGTTGATAAGTACAAGTTGGGTTTGATTTGCGTATACGCTCTACAATATTGGGATTGTCTTCGATACGGTTTGCCACACGGTTTGACAAGCATTGGAATGTAAAAATAAACAATAATTTTTTAGCGACAGCTCCACTCGTCGCTTTCGATTTTCGCTTCGATTTGTTTTAAAGTTAGGAAAACCATATAGATTAAGGCTAGCTAAAATTGATTTTAACTACAGAAATCTCTAAAGCAAACGCACACAGCTAAGCGGGCCAACAAAAAAAAAACAACAATCAGGGTGCAAGCACGACTATGGGCAGAACTTGACTGAGTTCCGAGTGAGTGGAACTGCAAGCTGCTTCAAACTTGCGTCACGCACTGCGCATATTTGTCCAGTTCGCCGCGCAGCACCCGCACGCGCTCCGTCTCCTCGCGCAGCGTCCGGATCAGCTCCTCGATGGTGCGCTGTTGCGTCAGCACTGTCGTCTCCAGCTTATCCAATCGGCACTCGAGCTCCAGCACTCGTGGCAAGGAATCAACGTTGCTTTGATGGTTGTTGAGCAACGCTGTCGCCGGACTGTCATTCACGCTGTTGCTCTTCTCCGTTTGCTGCGTGCTGCTGGCATTGTTGTTCGTCTTAACCAGGGGCGACACGCTGCGATTACGTATCGACAAGCTCTTGGGGCGTGCCGCGCGTGACTCTTCATCGCTGCTCATGGCAGTGGGTGCGGTAACTGGTGCTGCTGCTGCTGGTGCTGCCGCTGATGCTGTTGCTGTTGTCGCTGTCGCCTTTGCTGCAGACATGCTCTTGGACATGATGGCATCGTGGCTATTGTTTGTGGTAGCTGACTCCAGTTTCTGACTACTGCTGCTGCTGCTGCTGGTGCTGGTTGTGCTGCTCTCCACGATCATAGACTGCTGCATGATGCTAGAGGAGGTCACCGCACTCGATTGCACTTTCGTAGCAGTCGTATTGCTGTTGGTCGACGTGTTGCTGCTGCTGCTGCTGCTGGTAACGACTGTCGCTTGCTCAGTGGCAAACAGCTTTGAGGTGCGCTCAGCAACGGAAACTGGACCGCCACGGGGCTCAACGTTGGGCGATGACTTTTTGCGTGTCACCTGCGATGCTTTCAGCTCCTCCATCCAGGGCGCCTTTTTCTTTTCCCATTCGCGTGGCTTGGGCTTGGCCAGCTGCGGTTCCTCGCCCATCGAGTTGTCATCGGATGAGCCAGTCGCTTGCTTGCCACCAACACCGCCGGCGCCACCATCCTCACTCAGCTCACTGGCGCTGCTGGCCATGCCGCTGCCATTGACATACACCGAATTGTTATTGCTCTCAACCAGCACATTGATGGCCGCCGAGGGCGGACGACGTTTGGGCGCCTTGACGCGTCCCGCGCGCATGTCCTGCAATATGGTACCGCGCTCCACGCGATCAAAGTCCGTATCCTCAACGGCTATGGTAGCAGCACGCCTTATAACCACATTGCCAGCTGCACCCGATTCGGGCAGCTGTCCGCCTGCTAGTTTGCTGCCAGACAATCCATCGGAGATATCGTGCGATACGGCGCTGGTTAATTTACTATCAGCGCTCTTCTTCTTCATGCCACCGCCCAGTATGCTGCCTGCAAATGGAGAAAATGCTTATTGATTGAAATTAAATAGGAATGAAATTACTCAAAGAAATTGCCAAAAAGATTTTCATGCATGGTCTATTAGCAGTGAAAGAATCTGAATCTAAATCTGAATCTGTTGTATGAATCTTAAGTAAATTTCAGTTTATCTTTCGCTTCATCTTTTATTTTCATTCACTCTTTTATTGCTCTTTTCTATTTGTGTTCATTCTTCAAAGTTTTCCATTACCTAAGCTAATTAACTTCTTCATTACGTCTCTACTAGCTCTTAGACTTGTTTTACCGCTTCTAATACATCTCTAAATGATTTATGTTTTACATTCACACAACTTCTATATTATAATTCTTTGTTTTCAATTTTTTTGAATCATGTTGTATTTTGTGGTCATATTTTTCATGCTTTATATATAGCTGCTCCCTCTTTGCTACTATTTATATATGTTTGAACCCTTTTTTTAAATGCAACTCAGACTCATACAATTAGCAGCATATATTCATATACATTTCCCATTACTCAAACTCTTAATCATTATTTTTATTAGTTTCACCAAAACTAATTCTGCATTTTCTTTATTACTTTGACTTCAACTACTCGTGCAAGTCACATTCTTACTCTGAACACATCGTAAAGTCTCTCTCTCCCTATAACTATTCCTTCACATTCTCAGTTAACAAGTCTCAGTTCTGCAGCAGTTACTTTTTATGGCATTCGAGGTAACACCCACATAAATACTTAACTGTTTGGAGGTTTCAAAAACAAAAGTTAAGTTCTCCACTTACGACTCCTTTAAACGCTGCGCTTGCTCTTTGAGTAATTCCATTTCAGTTGAATTTTTTTTCTGACTTACCTGTGACTCCACCCGTGGGTGTCTTCTTAAGCGGCACACTTGGCTTTTTGCCCACCGCCGGTGGCGTTGGCGACTTCATTTTCTCATCTATATTATCCAGACTCTTGCGCAGTTCCGCATACGACGAGGCTGAAGTGTTGCTGCTGACGTTGTTGCTTGTGGATGCTGTTGTTGTTGCTGTTGTTATGATCGTGCTGCCCTGCGGCTTGCCTGCGCCGCCGGGCAGCTTGCTCAGATCAAGGTTCTTGTTCTCCAATGACTTGCGCTGGGCGGCCACAGTGCCAATCGGCAATCCCGTTTCACTGAGTATATCATTGAGGGAATCGCGCGATCCGAAACTCTCCTTGCGTCCCGTTGTGGACGAATTGCTGCTGCTGCCCGTCTTCTTGATATAGACCTTCGATGTGGTTGAAGCGCTGCTCTGCTGTTGCTGCTGCTGCTGCTGCTGCGTCACCGCTGTGGTGGTGGTGGTGCTGCTGCTGCTGCTGGAGTTCGTTGTGGTCATGTGGCTCGTGTTGCTTATCTTGCGCTGTGATTGCTGCGTTGTGCCTGCTGCTGCTGCTGATGCTGTTGATGGCTCGTTAATAGGCGCGACTGCAAAAGGGCAGAAGAATGTTGAAATCATTTTAGACAATGGAGTTTCTGTATTCTGCTCGCTGAATGTGGGCTGCATTTTAGGCCACCCAAAAGCAACAATCAGCGCTTGATCATCATCAACAACAACAACAATAACAACATATCGCGCACTTCAAGTCGAGCCGAGTTCCGTCCAGACGAGACAAGTTAGGTCAACTTGAGCCGAGTGTTGCGTTTTGCTGTGCTGTGCTGTGTTGTGTTTATTATTAAAGATGAGCACGTCGCGAGCATCGGCGTGACTAACATTCAGAATGGCAACGGCCAAGCGACTACCGCAACAGCTGAGCTAAGCTGCGCCGAGCGATAATGCAAACAACGAAACGAGTTTCGCCGCTCGACTGTTGCCAAATGTCAATAAATTAACGTGGTTGTCAAACAAAGCGCTAGTGGCGTAGGAGCCAAATGCAAAAGCCAATTCACACACAGCCCAACTACAAATGATCAGCTAGAGATGCGTGCGTGACACGCACAAACACATGCAACATCTGCACACACTATAGACAATCTGAGCATAAAAATTCGATGGCAATTTAATTAAATTATTAAACTATGGGAAAACAACTATAAAGATTATCTAAATTTAAAATAATAACAAGAAATAATATTAATTAATGCTCTAAATGCCTTTAAAACAATGAAAAGTTCTTTTAATAACATTTTAATCTTTGTCTTCATCTAATTTAATATATATATTTTGTCTAATTGTTGAATTCAAATTTCGATTTAGGAATATGATATTCAAACTACCTTTAAAACCTTTAAAATCTAAAAGGTTTAACTCATTTGTAATAGAATTTTAATTTAATTATAAGCTTAAATACAGAAAATTAGATAAAAAATTTTTAATTTAATTATAAATTCTTCTTTCTACGTATAAAGAAAAACAGGTTTAAAGGAAATAAGTTGATCAGCTTAAATACAGAAAATTAGATAAAAATCAATTCCACTTTTTAAAATAAATTCACGATTAAACTGATAATATTATGTTAAAGAACTTCATAGAAAATATGCTAATATATTTTTAGTAAATTTCCGCCTTTTACTCAATGTCTCAGCTAGTTGATCTCGTGCGTGTCACGAGACACACGTACACATCTCTACTACAAACGCTTCAAGATAAATAGCAAATGTGCGAGACGCGCATACATACATAAATATACGGCAATAAATGTTGTTGATGGCAACAGAAATCAAAGCACACATTGATTGAGTAACACTTAAATATGTAAAGGTCAAACAAAACAAAGCAGCGACAGCAACAATAACAATAACAATAACAACAATCAGCCAATGGACAGCAGGCAAATAAATGGCAACAAAAAGTTAGCCATAGAATAGACAGCTTGGCTACGAGCCGTTGATAATTGCAAATGGCAAAAACCAATGCGCTGACGACTTTCACTGCTACCAAATGGCATAAGCAGCAGCAACAACAACAACAACAACCACATTAGCAGCAGCAACGAAAACAACAGTTAAAAGTTGTGCGCGAATTGAAATTTAATATATGTGATATTTTTAATTATTTATTTATTAATAATTTTTTTTATTTTTAAGTATTGAGTAATTGAGCGTCGTTGGTGCTGTTGATGTTGCTGTTGCTGTTGCCAGCGGCAAAGCGAAGCGCGCGCACAAGCACAAAAACGAAAGACTTAGGCAACAAACTTGACTTGACTGCCTGCCTTGATTTAATGATGACTGCGTTTCATTTTAACTTTTTAACTTTTAACAGGCTAATCATCAATCTCTCGAGCACACACACACACACAAACACTCATGGTTACATATGCGTGTGTCTTTAATTATGTGTTTCAATTTTTCAAAGCGACAACTCGTAAACCGCAACAAAAGTTGCCAATTAGCCAAACTCCATGGTTTCGGGCCATGTGGCAAATGCACTTGCAGAAACCAGCAAAATGAGCAAAAGAAATCCGCAAGAACGGTAATTGTAGCACACGCACCAGTCAGTCACAACAGCCAACAACAACAACAACAACAACAATAAAACGAGAGAATACCAAAAAAAAATAAAAATAAAAAAATAAAAATAAACTTGCCGCACCACAAAGAAATATATAATTGAATAACGTAAATGGTCAAGAAATCAAAACGTACTGAGCCAAAAAGGTAAACAAAAATGCTGGCAAAGGTACAACAAGCGCTGCTCGGACTTGGGAGAGCCCCAGACTAACAGAGAGAGAGAGAGAGATAGAGAGAGGAGGAGAGAGAGCTACTCTCTTGGCAACATTGTTGATAAGCCAAAAACTAAAACAATCAAACACTGATGGAAGGGTGCAGATAGAGGAGAGCAAAGATCGGAGAGCGGAGATTGAAGAGCGAAGAGCGGAGAGCGGAGAGTGGCGAGCGGTTGCCGACAAGTGAAGCGCGCGCATTTTGTTGTTGTGGGGCTCGGCTCAGATAATCGCTGCCTAATGTGCGCCCATAATGAAGTTCAGCGCTCATAATCAAGCAGAGAGAGAGAGAGAGAGAGAGGCGCGAAAGCAAAGAGCGCAACATCAAATTGGAACAAAAGCCGCAACAAAAACAATAAGCGCAGCACAAAAACCAGTTACAACTGATGTTTCAATATTGTGGTGCTTGTTGTTGTTCTTGTTGTTGTTGTTGCTGCTGCTGTTGTTGTTGTTGCGAGCGAAGGTGGTTTGGCGCTGCGGTTGTGGCTGCTGTTGCCGTTGTCGTTGTTGTTGCTTTTGCTTTTGCCTTTGCCTTTGGAACTGCGACGTTGACAAAAGCTAATGGCAAAGCAAAGCCAGAAAATATAAAAATAAGTTTTATTTACATGCGAAAAACACATTCAAAATACAACGAATTTCGTATACACTGCATATTATGAAATGTGCACTTTTAGCTTTGTAGCTAAAAGCAAGAAGTTAACTTTAAAAAGTCAGCAAAAGTCAAAAACTTTCAAAGTGTTAAATTGAAATTTAATTTAAAAGTTAATATTATTAGGCCTATTTAAATATAGAAAACTGCTGCAATGGAAGTTTTATAATCCTAGTGTGACCTAACTTACGAATTAGCATAACTCAAATATATTATTATGAAGCAGCATTACTTAGCTATATTGAAATTAAATTAGATTAAATAAAATAAACTGCAAAACAAAACAATTGCTAAGTATATAAGACTACAAAAACATATTTATACTGATTATAACTTGAATTTAACAACGTCCATTGGTATAAAGGTAAGCGCCAAAATGTTGTCGAACTATGAAAAATTCACTCAACAAAATGTGCAAAATCAACAAAATAAAAATTTATATTAATCAAATTTTCATATTTTTTTTTGCCGGCAACCGTAAAGTATGCAACGTGAGTCGATTCAAATATATATATATATGTATATATAAATATATTTTTAACTATATATATATAAACAATAGGTAAAATAAAATGCGAAACAGCGGCCAACTAATTAGGTAACTGAGTCAAAGCGACGCTGGCGCGTTTTAAACAGCGTAGAAAACGCCAACGTTTTCAAAGGCAACAAAAGAAAATGTTTAACAAAAGCAAAGCAAATACTAAGCAAAAAATACAATAAAATAGAAAAGATAAACAAGTTTAGCGATGCAAATTGACAACTAAAAGCGAAAACAAACATGAAAAACCGCATTTGGAATGGCTAAGGAAAACGATGCCAAGCGAGCTTTGGCTAAGATTTTCCGCGTCTTTGGCTGTGCCGAGTCTGGGTATAATTTTTCGAGAGCATTGCCGGCGCCAAAGAAAGCCAGCTCGAGATGGTAGATAAATAATAACAATAATGAAAATGGAAAATAAATCATAGAAATTATGTACATGGCCAAAAAGAGCCAAGCGATTTTCCATTTCACATTGAAAAGGCCTCGCGGCACGGAGAAAGGAAAATGAAAACTGGCCAAAAACGAAAAGAAAAACTCTTGAGACTGCCACTGGAAAAACTCGTTTACATACAAATCGTCGTAATAAAGCTGGCCATGCGAGCGCCCAAGAACTCGAAAGAGCCGCCGCGCTGCGGTCCCGCTCCCGTACCCGCTGCCCCACCACGGACCGTGCGTGGCCGCGGACGCGGTGGGGGCAGAGGCGCTGCCGGAACATCGGTGCAGTTGGTGTGCGTGTGTATATGTAGAGTGTAGAGAGTAGAGTATGTCGAGTGTGGAGTGTGGAGTGTGGAGTGTGGTGTGTCGTGTAGCAGAGTGTAGTTGTAGTTAGCCGTTGTTGTCGTTGCAATGAAGTTTTTTATTACACACGAAATATTGTAGAAGAGATAGAAAGAAGAGGAGTAGAAGAGAAAGAGGGAGAAAAGTGTAGAGGAAAATTACACAGAGACAACGACATCACATATATATGTATAGATGTATATATAAGTAAAAGAAGAAGAAGAAGATAAAGTAAAATAAAGAAATACAAATAAAAATCTTAAATTACTCGTAGAGCAAGAAAGTCGACATAGGAGCGATAGTGAAACGTAAACAAAATGCTAATAAAAGTCGTTCAACAAAATGCAAGTAATAATAAACATAAAATGAAAAATATATATAAATTGTTAAGATAATGTTGTATGCAGCGATTCGTTTTAAACATGTTGAAGAAATGAGTCGACACGAGTTGTGCATTGAATGTGTGCGTGTGTGTGTGTGAAGTGGATCTGAGCTGATGTGTGAAATCGAGTGTTGAGTGACTATTCAAATTTTGGGCTAGAAACACTATTTGTGGGGAAGTATTTGGAAGAGATTTATAGACTATTACATCTGTAATTGTATAAATTTTCATTTCTATATTTGTACACTATCTATTGTTCTATATAATCTAGAAACCTATATGCCCCTATATATATGCATTTATACTTTGAACTCATTAGCTAAGCTTGTGAGGTGAGACTAAAAGAGTGAACGTGTTTTTATATATTCTTAAAAATATATGATATTAACAGATGTTTTTTTTTTTTTTATTTTTACATCAGACAGCTTAAAACTTTGCAAAGTTTTCTTTAAATTTGCATATATATATTTATATTTATATTATATTTATATAAGATTGAAGTTACCAGCTAGAGCTTTTTTATGCGCTAAAATATCTATGGGAAACCCCTTGCTATGATTGCTCAAGCTTTAAAGGTCTTAGGTCTCAGGTCTTATGTCTCATGTCTTAATATATCAAAATAAGACCTAGGACTACAACTAACAAATTGTTATCAGTTATTGATAAATGGGTTCTTTTTATATAGATAGACTATAAAGTTCACCTCAAGAAATATAAATAAATGAAAGTTTACTTCAATATATATATTTAGTTATGCTATAAAGTTTACTTCAAGAAATAAAACATTCATTATAGAAACTTTAACAGAAATGTAGCTGAATTTCCATTTACATTTTGGCAACAATCTTATCAGTATGATAGAGTTGAGTTAACTGCGACTGTGAGTACGTCGTAATGTCTACATTTAACATTCGTCACAAATTCGACAAGTTTTTGTTTAATTAATTCAATTAGCGAAACGAAACGTTTATTGACTTTTGTATGGAACGAGTTGGCGACGTCACGTCAATTGACGATCCGGTCGGCATGGACTTGAATTTTCAATTTCAAATTTCAATTTGGGGGAAAATTGCATCCAATTAGACGGAAAGATGCGGCGCAACGATGATGCGGATGAGAGCTAATGACAGACGATGAATGATGCAGTTGACAGACCAAATCAAAACTCATCGACAAATGCCAAATGAGTGCGATGAATGATATAAATATATATGGGTAGCTATTTGTGATTGTGCACACTCACCTTCTGAGGGCGCCAAGAGTTTGACAAAATTATCGGGAAATACGCCTACTTTGCCGTTTAGCTCGCCCTTCCACCAGCCCTTGTCCGGCAGCTCCATGCTAATGACACTGATAATGTCGTCCACCTTGAGCTCCAGCTCATCCTCATTCTGTGGCGCATAGGGAAACTCCACACGACAAAATTCACGCTGTGGTTTCGGTGGTAACGTGGGCGCAGCGGCAGCAGCAGCAGCAGCTGCTGCTCCACTTCCAGCGAGTGACGACGCCGTAGCTTTGCTTTTCAACTGTTTTGCTGTTGCTGTTGCTGTGGCTGTAGCTGCAGGTGCAACTGCTGCAGGGGCAGCAGCTGCTGCTGTTGTTGTTGCTGCTGCTGCCGCTGCCGCTATGTTGGCAGCTTTTGCTGTTAGTGCCGATGTCGTGACCGTTGCACCAATCGTTGGCGGTCGCTTGGAGGCCAGAATCGGCGATGGTTCGATATGTTGCACAAAATTTGAGGGAAATACGCCAACTTTGCTGCGCAAACGTCCGCGCCACCAGCCTTCCTCGACCTAAATGAGAGTAAAACAGCACAAAAATACGTTCTTTTTTCGTATATTCATATTCGCTTTCAGTTCTGTGTTATTGGGTTGCGTCAAAACTTATTGGCAAAGAGGTTAAATGGGGGTTGTGGGCACTAAAAGTGTATGCGGTTTGTGGTTATATAGATGTATGCATATATACATACATATAACTGTGTATATGTGTGTGTGTGTGTCTTCTGTGTACATACCTCCCCTAGGAATTCAATGACATCACCCACGGCCAGCGTCAGTTCGTCGTCGTTGACTTGTGTGTAACTGTAGATGACTTTACAGCGACGATTCGATGTCGCTGATTTCTCCCTAAGAGCGCAAAATTCAAATAACAAAAAAAAAGAGAGAGACAAAAGAGTGCACAAGTTATATGATTAAATGTATGCAAAGAGAGAGAGAGAATTCACAAATTCTGTTTACAATCAATGACACCAGCTGAAAGATGGCTTTAGAATATGTGCTCAAATAATTTGTGCATAAAATTGACAGAAATTAAGAGAGCGAGTGAAAGATAAAGAGAAACGACTACTAAAAGATAAACTAAAATCTAACAAATGAGATGAAGTATCTACTTTATAGATAAATTCAATTTTTAGCATTAATTTATAAAAGCTTTAAATCTCGAACAGGTTCCTCGAGGTAGCAAATAAATTAATTTCAATTGTTTCAAATGGTTTTCTCTGATTGAAAACTTTTAGTTAATATAAAATATATAAATTGAGAGCTTTTAGGAAGTAAATAAAAAAATTATAATAATATAAATCAGAAAATTATATTAAAATTAAATTAATCTTTATCTATTGCTCATAGAATTATTATATCACATTATTATTGATATTTAATATAACAAAAGCAACTAAAATAAAATAAATAAAGTATGAATGTTAACAAATTTATATTGCCTAAATAGGCAAAAATATTGTTCAAAAATTTTGTAAACAATGTATTATATATTTTAAAAAGATTATTCTCAAGCACTTTCGTCTGCAAAATAAATCAAATGACTCTCGCACAATTTTCAGCTAATGTCATTTGAATGCTAAGCTGATTGCGTCACCAACCTGAGCTGCACCGCCGCACTGTCATCACTATGGTTGCCATTGCTGCTGGGCTCCAGCACACGAACAAAATTATCCGGAAACATGCCCGTTACGCCGGAGGATTTCAATGTGCCCTGCCACCAGCCGCCGGGCATTTGTTTGATGCGATGTATGATGGCACCCTTTTGTAGATCCAGTTCATCTGGTTCCTTGGCAGTATACTCGTACTCCACTATTGCACAGATTGCTGAAACAGAGAAAGAGACAAAGATAGTGAGATAGAGATAGAGAAAGAGATACATGATATTAGTAAGCCAATGGGGTAACCTTATATGGGACACGCGCAATTTTTAATGGCAATGTCCAAGTGCACATATTTACTATATTGCGCAATCCCGTCGAGTCTATGTACCCGCCCGCCCCTGGCCACCCCCACTGGCTAATGTGTTGCCGTCTATCGCTCAGCTACGTGACACTCACATTTTTGTTGATTTTCGAACAAATGCTTAAAAAGTAAAAGTTACATGACACGCTCTTTGTCTCCATTTTTGGAGCTATGCTCGGAATGGAATGAATGATAATACCGAAATAAATGAAATGAAAAGCAAAAAGCAAAAAGCAAAAACAATATGAAGCGAATCGTGGGCATCACTCAGTCAACTAGGCGTCAAAATTGGGTTAACTGTGGCCCATGTCAAGTGAATTATTAAAATGCCCGCATTGTATTGTCCCATTTGATATGACATGAAGTCTTCTTCTTGCCACAGTATATAATTCTTATCAAATATAGACTCGAGATTTGCGGTCAATTAAAATGATGTCATTAAACAATTTTGCCTGACATATATATCTACAAAAATATTTGCTATAATGAGTAATTGTTGATAATGTTGGGCGGCATAGTCATGAGAAGACAAATAATAAATAAATAAGACTTTACAATGTAGACCAAACAGATATCTGAAGTTAATCAAAGATTTTTCAATATTTACAAATATTTTTTAAGCTCTCATTTCTAATTCATTACTATATTTATATTTATATTTATTTAAGCTTGTCAACTATAGCGCATTTCAAAGTCATTATAAACCATCATTGTGTTCATTCACACCAGAGACTAGAAAGCCCAAAAAAAATATATATATAACATGACGCATCATAACAATGCCATAGATGGCGATTCATAAACATATTTATACATCTACAAAACATATATATATACAATTACGATATAACAATAACAAGAGCAAATACTTGACTTGACTCGCTCGCCTTCGAAACAATTTGAATTCCACAACACCAACAACAACAACAATAAGAAATCGTAGTTTATTTGGTATTTGAGGCTGCTGCCCCCGCATTGAAACACTTTATTTTCTATACAATTTGCTTTATGATTTAAGCATATACATAAACATATTTATATACATAAAAATGGCATAAAGACGTATGATACACACAATAAGGCACAAACGGAAACATTTATTGGCTTAAGGCTCACAGAGGTGTGCGAAGCGAAAGTTAACTAGAATCTGCGATAAAAAAAAATACATAAAAACATTGATAGCCAACTTGAAGTGGAATGAATAAGCGGCAGAATTACTATAGAACTATGTAAATACCCTATGAAACAAAACAATTTTGATAAAGAACAAAACACAAATAATTCTTAACATTTTCATAGCTCACTTGGAACTACCTCTTGGGCCCATTTCATAGGGTATTCGCGCAAATAAATAAATTCCAATAGAACGCGAGGTTCTTGCGGTATCAGTGAATGTACATTGCCTGCTCTTTATTTGGGCCAATATAAGACTGGGCCACGTTTATAGCCAGACGTTTAAGAGTCTAATAAATGACACGTATGCGCTCGAATGCAGAGGATTGCATTGGGAATGGGCAAATGGATGTGTCACTTCAGAGACTCTAAGTGGAAACCATTTAGCAGTGTGTAATTGCTAATGTGGACTGACTCTAATGACATCCATAATGAACAATTATGACGGACTGTTAAGTGAATCGAAATGCTTTCAATCTGACGGAAAGCGAACAGCCAAAAGGTGTCCGGGGCTACCAAGAAGAGAGACCTAGAGAGAGAGAGAGAGAGAGAGAGAGAGAGAGAGGAGCAGACCACCAACGTTGAAGTGGCTGCCAAAAGCAATCTAAAGCTGCTTTGTGTGGCGCACATAATAATTTCACTTTATTTGCAGACGACGACAACATTAAAAGTTGCACAAGACCAGAGAGAGAGAGAGCGAGATGGGGAGAGGGAGAGAGAGAGAGTGCAAGAGAAAGAGAGAGTAGTGCCAGAGAGAAGTGGCAAAAGTGCTGGAGTCAACGTTGAAGTCGCTGCCGATTTGTAACTGGGCCAACACGGCCGTATTTCAGTTACAGTTTAACCCCACGCCAAAGCCAAAACAAAGCGACAGCCAAATGAACCTTTAATGTGGTTTCTGTTACTGTCGCCGAATACCCTGTAAGCTGTGACGGAGAATGGGCATGATTGAAGTGTGCAAATATGTTGGCAAATAGAAAGCTTTAAGCTAGTTAATATAATTAATATTGATTTATTTAATATTACAAATAATTAGAGCTGAAAAGAATAAAGTCAAGAGTTTGAATTTTATTTTTAATTTGATGCTTAATCAATTCTATATCATGAAAATTTATTTGTTAATTTAAATTTAAATTTAATTTTAATTTTTACATGAACATATGCCAATTAGATAATATATTTAATGATTATAATATTTAAAGCTGAGTAAGCTTAATAGTTGCAATTTAATCTTTCACTGCAAACTCAATCAATTTTGTAACATACAAAAATCAATTTTACATTTCATTGCTGCAGAAAATTGTGCAAATTAGAAACTATATTTCCAATTGGAATCAATCAAGCAAGAATCAAAGTAAGACCATAAAATTATCTCTATTATAAAGGTTTCTATGTTTATTTTATTGCGTCACAGGGCATCTATGAGTCGTTCCCTGCCATTTCTTAATTGTTCTTTATTTTTTTTTTTTGTTGAGCGTCATTTTTTTTCCTTTTATATTTTCTTGCTTTTGGCCAAACACATCGCATCTGAATGTGCGCTTTAATAAACCAACAGACAGCGACCACAAAGCTCAACAACTACAAATGTAATCTTGCTACACAGAATGAAGTAGAATGGGAAGCATGCAACGACGACGACTAAGCCAGAGCGTTGCTTGTGAAATGAGGCGCGCCAGCTAAATGCTGAGAAATGGTGAAAAGTTGCAGCATTAAGTGGTGAAAACTACCACCACGAACAACAACAACAACAACAACAACTAATACTACTGCTTATACTACAACAACAACATGAGCGACAAGCGCTGAAAAATGAGGCGACGACCATGGCGCGCAGTGTCGTGTGAAAAATTTCAACTAGGAAATCGTGCAAATGTGTCAAAATTGTAGAAAATGACAAGCTTGTAGCCTACACTATTGACCGCCAGAGGGCGTTTATGTGCGCTGTGGGCGTCTGTAAATGAGATGCGCCGCTGTGCTTAAAAGGCACAGCCAATGTCAAAAAAAAAAGAAAAAAAATATATGTATATAGAAAATAATAATAATAATAATAAATGTCAAGTTGCACAGCTTAAATTTGCCATAAAAATATGCAAATCATAGATATGAACAATTTATCAGAGAGTCTCGATCGATTTACAAATGCAAAATAGAATTAGAAATGCTCTATACAGCAAGTGTCATATGACTAGTTCAGAATGGAATTTATGTCAAGCCAAGATTTCATAATGTGAACAGCAAACATTGATAAGAGAATTTCCATACAACTTATATAAGTAGTTACAACAATCCAAAACTCTTACGTCATCTCACTGCTGAAGCTCAAGCTCGTTTTATTCATTAATTAAATAAATAAAAAATGAGAACTCATCTAACGTGAATTGCGGCATAAAGAAGTGATTAAAAAGCTCTTTGTTAAGCAAGAAAGTAAACCCCTTTATGCTTGATTACTTACTTGTTTACGTTAAAGAATATATCATTTAACTGAAATACAATCGTAAATATATAAATAAATATATGTATAGATGTGAAGCGCAAGATTCTTGAACCTTATGCAGATGATTAATAGGTTTCTCGACCTTTTCATTATCCAGCTCTGATAGCAATGGCTTAGCATTGAGCTGCTGGCTACAATTCCGCTAAATTGAGAGAGAGAATATGTTGGGCCGTTAACAGAGTGACGCATGGAAATGAATCAATTTGCTGGCCACATAAAAATAATAAAAAAAAAACGCACCTGGTTGCAGTAGTCAGGTATTGCGAGAGGGGCCTCAACCGGTTCTAGTGGCACACACCAACACCTCGCATAGGTGTGGGTGTGCGTGTGTGTGCGTGTGAAGATAAATTTTCCCCCATTTCGTCTGCACTTGAAGAAACACATTGCTAATTGGCTTAGGAATCAGTTTTTGACTGGCTTTGTCTCTATCGCTTGAGCCATGAACCGTAAATGTTAAATTGCGTTTGCCTCAGTTTTAACACACTTAAAAGAAGCCAAAAAATGGTCTGGGGGCGTGGCTGACAGCAATAAATTCAGAAACATGTTTCACTTTCTCGGCTATACTTGGTTTGTCAGCAAAGGGCAGGTGAAAACTGAACTAGGCTTGGTTTACGTACCTCACTCAATAAGGGTTAAATGTTTTAAGACTTTTCTTTAGAACTAGGCCAAGCGGGATACCATAATAAAAATAATAAAAGCAAATTGAAACACGCATTGCCTAAAGCACATAGTAAAATTTGTTAATTAATTGGTTGAAAGAAATTGAAAATTAGTCATAAAATTCAATTTATATAGAAAATAAGTGTTATTAAATTTAGATATTGCTATTTATTAATTTACATTAATATAACAATAGTAGAAACATTAAATACTTGAATAATTTAATTGATTTTAACAAATTTTTAAACTAATTTCCAACTTGATTTGAAACGACTTTTAATGTATTTCTAATCTGAAACAAGAGTTTAAGGCAAACATTTCTATTCATTCAAGCTTCAATCCATTTAAGTTAGATTAATGCATATTTCAACATTTACTTAAGAATTAATATATATTTATATTCAATAATTCATTCCTATCTAACTTTCCCTTCTTTCGAATTCAATTCAAATATCTGTTTTAGCTTAAATTTGTTTCGCATCGCTAAAAATATATATATTTTATCGACTAATTGCCATTTTCATAAACGATAGACAATTTAATGACTCGCTTATCAGATATTTAAGGCAATTAACTACACACGTTCCGTTCCAGCTCTGAAAGTCCTTCTTGATGCAAGGCTCAAGGCTCAAGGACTTGTCCTTGAACTTGTGTTACATTTATGGGCTTCATGTTTAGTCTACTTGACTGACATGTAACGGTAATTGGGGAAAACTCATGGCCAAGGTCAGCGTCACAGCCGCAAATGTTGAGTGCCAAATGACGAGGAAAATGTCAAAATAAACAAAAAGTTGACAGCAAAAAAAAATAAATAAAAAAAGACAAACAAATTGTCGATTATTGAATACACTTACAAATGATGAATAACCAATTGTATAGTAAATAAATAAATATATATTTATTAAAACATATTTTGAATGCATTTCTTCATATAGAAATCTTTACTCAACTAGCCTAGAGTCCAACTAAATCTCTGCTCTCAGTGAGAAGTGTGTCATATTCAAACCTGAATTATATATGCTCTATGGAAGTGCAGGCTACAAAACTACATGTATTTTCCCTTTGTATTGTTTATTTCAATAATTAGCTTCTGGCATTTATTTAGTTATCGCAATGAATCATAGCGTCAAGACACTGTAATCCGAGCTGATAAAAGACAAACTATTCAGTGCTACCTTATATGGCGCGTGTGTGTGTGTGTGTCTATGTATAAGCTTATCAAAAGCACAGTTGATATTGTATTTGTGTGTGTGTGTGTGTGTATGCAGGTGTGTTTGTATGTGTGTGTGTGTGTGTCTGAGTGTCTATTTGTGTGTCGTGCAGCTTGATTAAGACATTTGGTTTCGGTGTCATTGTCACACGCGTGATTCGTCACGGCCACGCCCACAGCTGCACTTGAATAAACTAACGCCAACATCTACACACCCACCCACACACACACACACCCAGAGCCACGCATATTGCTTTTTTTTTTCATTGCCAAGGCCAAGCAGTTAAATTGGAAAACGCATGCGCTTGATTTATGCGCCGCCGCAACTCGTCGTTTGTTTAATTAAAAAAGACTTTACGATGCAAAGACAACATGAAATACTAAATGACTAAATATATTTGTATATGCACTCAGTGCTATGTGGGGGCGTGGGCCAAGTGGGCAACTTGACTCGCGCAGCCAGGGGTCAGCTGGCCATTAAGTGCCTCTTGCTGATTACATTTTCCTAATGGTACTTCAAAGCGCTTTTCCATTTGCCATGCCACCACAACAGCAATTGCACTTTGTAATGTTATTTATGCTTTGGTATTTATAGTAATAATTAGCTAAGAGATTGCATAGTGCACTAATGAATGAAGAGCTATCTATGAGTCTTATGTCTTCTATAAAGATGGAGCCAATAATTACAATATGCAATATGGAAACCAGAAAACTTGAGATCTATTAGTTGTATATAAAAAAAAAACTATTCCAATAAGATGTAAGAAACATGAAATACAATGCAACAAAAAATATGAGAATTTTGTTAATAATATGCTTTATTAAAATATTGAAAATCATATAGGATCAGAAGAAATATAAAAATAAAATAAATAAAGAATAATATAGAGACTGCATAGAACTTTAGTCTACTTTATTAAAATACTGAAAATCATATAGGATCAGAAGAAATATAAAAATAAAATAAATAAAGAATAATATAGAGACTGCATAGAACTTTAGTCTACTTTATTAAAATACTGAAAATCATATAGGATCAGAAGAAATATAAAAATAAAATAAATTAAGAATAATATAGAGACTACATAGAATTTTAGTCTTCCAAATAGAGTTTGTCTTAGCTCTTTATACAATTCATTGGCTTTCCCTACACTCATTAATATAATATTTCTCTAATGTTCAGCATGAAAAGAATGCACTTTTCATTTAAGTTTTCCCCCTTTATTACAGCTGAAAAAAAAAAAAATCTCAAATCATTCAACTCAAGCATTCACTTTTTAGTGCTAGGCAAACAATAAAGAAAATCTGGAACACTTGTCAAGTAGAACTTTCAATTCGTCTGTGTAAAGTTGAGCAATCGATGGGGCTACTTGACTCAATGCATTTTCATTCAAATTTGCTTGACAAACGCTGGAAAATTCTTGGAATTGAAATTGTTTAAAGAACAGTTACTTTTCACTTATTGAATTTCAATTATACGATTGCGACAGCCAAGCGCTATTGAACGCTGAGGGGGGGGGCAGAGCGAGGCTAGAGGGTACACAGTAAAGACGAGGCCTTGAGTTCAGTTAACGCTTATCAGTTCAATGATATGCCTACATATTATGTACATATACATGTGCATATGTATGTATGTGTGTTTGGATTGTGTTTATATGCCCTGGCTGAGACGCTTGCGCCCGCATTTCTCAGTGTTTACGGCAAGAATGAATGATGCCTAAACAATTGACTGATAAAGAGCATAAAGCGTATGTCTTACAAACTGTCGCCCAATCAGCCAAAGTAGCATAAATACACACACAGTCATATGTAGATATACACATACCTGCACAAACACAAATACACATATGTATATACTTATATAACGTGTGGTTATTTAAGCAGCGCAAACATTTACTAAACTTGGCATAGTTTTTCACTATTTATACGTTTTATGCATATGAGAATATTTCACAGAGCAACCGGGTATATTAGTTTTATGTATAACATTTGTGATAAAGACATAAAAGTATCCACATACATATGGAATACTATTTAATAATATTTATTTAATCTATTATCTCTATGATCTCATAATTATTGATGTCTTGCAGCTAGTTAGGCAGACATTTAATCTATTACATTATTCATATGTAAAAACTAATATACCTAACAACTACTCAGAAAGTAATGAGTATCTCATAGTGTGAAACACAATCAGAATTAGGTATTTTCTAGTCGTGCAGCAAATTATTTTATCATCTTTTTTCAGTGTCAGACGAAAGTTGAGCAGCACAAAAGTTTTGTATTTAACGCGCCAAACTCGATATGTTTCCATATAAATTTGTAAAGAAAAAATATGAAAAAAAAAAAAACAAATAGAAAAACAAAAACTGTACGCTCTGATAAGTTAGCGATAAGATAAACGAGCACAGAGCTAAAATAAAAATTGCCCGCACAATTCAACTACAATACCACATCGAATAGTTGTTGCACGAGGGGCTGACTCAAAGCCCTCGGAGCAGACTGCAAATAATATGCATGCATTGACAGTTATTTGCATACGGTTGATTGTTCAATTGGAAAGGAAGTCTAAGTATACAAAGTTCGCATAATTTTGTCGCCGTTCGTTCTTTTTTGCAATTCGCATTCGTCGTGACAAAACTTCAGACCTGATGAATCATCCAATCATCGCGAATGTGAACAGGGCTAAGAAATTGTAGGTAAATACAGGGAAAGGCTGCCAGTCCATGGGCTGGGCTGGGCATTGCTTTAAGCCCAACGGCCCACGCACACAGCTGAGCCAGAAGAAGCAGAAGCAGAAGCATCAGTAGAGAAATGTAATTGCCGCACCCACAAGACACAAGCCAGAGAAGGCTTGCCACAAGCAATTTATCAAATGGCAGCCGGCGCAGCTGATAAGCGACTCATATTAAAATAAAGATTTCACATAAATATATTTTATGAAAATAGGAATACAAATGTGAGCTAGGCGTGCATGCTCAGCCTAAAAATACCCTGCACATGTGCTGCAAATTAAAATCAATCAACAATATATTCATTATTTAAATAAACTTTACTCTGTCTAACTAGGAACTATTTCGTATACTCGATATTAGTTTCATTTAGATGTGAGTGTTTTAAGCTGTCTGACTAAGGTATTCCTGGTACCTGATACCCGATAGTATATCAGTTTACATTCTGTATATTTCAATTATCTAAATAAACATTATTGCATTTGAAGAGAAAAGCCTTACTGACTAGCAGATATCCTGTACATTTTTAATAACTTTTTAGTTCTAGTGGAAATTACTAAACTTTTACTAATCGAACCTAAAATATATATATTATTATTTACAATTTTAATTCTCCTAGCTAGCTATGAATCAAGCATATTTATGGAGTTTTCAACAACCACAAAACAGCTTTAATATGCCCATTATTAATCATGTCTAATGGGTATACTAATATATTAAAAGTGTTGCATATGTGTGTTCGGGCATTTCCTGTTGGTCATCAGCGTCATTTATGGTTTGCTGCTGTTTCGCTTTATTGTATTGTATTCTTCAAGATTTTTCACTTTTAGTTTTCAAATCAAAACACTTAATAACAACAACAACAAGAAGAACAACAACAACAACAACAATAAACAGCGGAAGAAAGCAGCGGCGTCTTTTGTTCGGGATGCAAATGCGACCCAGACAAAACCATTCCAGACGAGCTCCATTGTGTGCCTCAAATTGTTCATCAAAAGAAATCATCAGTGAAGCAGCTGGGGCGGGTCTCGAATGGAAGTTGAATATATGCAACCCAATCAGCTATATTATCAGCAACAACATCATCTTCAACAACAACAACAACAATGAACATTCGAACAATCTTGAGGTTGACAAAGAAAGCAAAACCGTGTTTTATTAATATTATTGCACGCTCAACAACTCTTACTCTGGCCTTATCAGGGAGTCTATGTATATATGTATGTATATATGTATATACTAAAGGTTATAGTCTATAACCGTTAACTGGCAACCTTACTGATTTTTTTATTTTTAATTTTAACGTTTTTGCATTCTTTAGCAAATTAAGAAAATTGTATGCCAAATGATTTCTAAGATAACTAATTAAACTCAAATAAAATGCGATTTATGACTGTAGATAATTGAAATATATTAATTATCTATATATCTATATGTATATATATCTAAATATATACTATATACTCCACTATAAATTAGATAAAAACGAAATTAAAATTTAAATAATTAATTATTTAAATAAATGTACACTATCTATAGTATGAGCAATATATTTTCTGACAGATAAATACATACAAATAAATATATGTATAGATTTTAAATTAGATTTCTAGCAATGCCTTTAATTTCTCCTTTGTGAGACAAAAACTTGTTTTTCAATTTGCACTTAATTCCCATATATTGAACTAGAATATAACCCAAACAAATTGTTGATAATTAAACGGTTTTAGACTATCTGCGATAGGCTACAGTATAATGCGATATATACGATATCTCCATTTATTATCTATATACAAACATTTTTAAAGATTACCACAAATAAAAATTTAAGAAAATCCAATATTATCTATTTACTGTAATCCTATTTCTAATCATAATTCAAGTACGACTTTCGCTCAAAGTTCTTTCCAGAACTAGGTTCTCGAACCTTAGATCAAAAACTTGTCTAGTATTACAAGTCGTATTAGAGGTCTGCCTCATCAAGTATTACAAGTTGAAGCATTAAAACTGGTGAGTTTACCAACTCTGCTTCTGGAACAATTTTTTTTCTACCTGATTCAGTTTCTACAAATCCAAATCTTTTGTCTTAGCCACTCACATTATGCTTCCCATCAAAATCCCGCACGTTCGCAGCCAAAACAAAAGCAAAATAAAAAAAAGATCTACAGAAAAAACTGTTTAAGCTCTTTGCTGCATGAAATCATCAACAACAAATTCATTTTTTTTTTTACAAAAATAAATAAAGTAATAAAAAAATGAAGTCAACTGTAAAACTGGTTTCGAGCCATTTTTTTTATTATTATTATTTTCTTATTTGACTTGAGCCGCGCTAAGCCTCTGCGAAAATCTAAAAATCTTTGTACGACGTACGTTAACGTTAACTTTAAGTACCGCAATTTGTATTTGTTGTGTTAATGTCCTTGTGGAGGAAGAAAAAAAAAAACAGAAACTAAAAACTTTGCACGCCCACCCTGAGACACACCCAACAATGCGAATGGTAGAGCAAAGCGCAGAGCGCAAAAGACATAGATAAACGGCATAGATGGACCCACCCTAAAAACATAGCCAACGGCAGTGTCAGCAGCAGCGCAGCAGCAACAGCAGCAACAGCAGCAGCGGCAACAATAACAACAGCAAAACTGCAGCAAGGCACGAATTTCATAGTTTTTTTTTTTTTTGTGCCTCTCTTCTTCTTTTTCGTCAACGTGTTCTTGTTCTTCCTAAGCATACTCACATTTGTCCATGTTGTTGTTGTTGTTGCTGTTGTCGTTTCGCCAGGAAGCAATTGCGTCGCAGTCGCGTCGCAGCAGCACCAGCACCAGCCGTTGCCGTCGTCGTCGCCGTCAGCAGCGGCAGTTCAATGGACGGACTCCGTGTCCGTGTCCGCGTCCGTGTCTGTGTCTTTCGGGCCAACAACAACACGCGCTGTCGACGACTTTTCCTGTGCCGCCCCCGGTATATCAAGGTATGAATCACGCGCGTTATTCTGTTTACACGCACACACACACACACGTACACAGATGCACGAGAGAGGCACAGACAGAAGACAGACACGCTTATAAATTGTTTCTCTTCGTTTTTTTTTTTTTTTTTACTCGGAATTAAAACGCTTTTTGCGTGTTTTATTTTGACCCTATTCGCGGCTAAAGAACCAGAATGGGAATTAATTAAAATATATGTATATATATAACATTAAGAAACAGCGGCCGCGCAGAGTTTTCAAGAGTCCGCACAAAATGCAGAAGCAGAGACAGAGGCAGCGGCAGCGGCAGCGGCGGACTCAGCAGCAGAGAAAACAATAACAACAACAACAGCAAAAGCTGCGTTTATAACGGCGCACTTTACAAATTCACGTCACGTCGGATCCACTTGTATGTATTTACAACAACTACAATTACACCAACAACAACAACTACAACTACTGAGCCTGGCTTGCTGAAGCTGCTTGCTTTCTCACTCTACAGAACGTTTACAGTGCGGCCGCTGTTTTCTTTCTCTTCTTTGCATTGCCACAGCCACTTTCGTATGCACTTTTCGCCTGCGTTTTATTTACTTTGCTTTGTTATTGATTTTCGCCATCTCACACTTAAATTCACACGTACACACAAGCATACGCATACGCATATACATATGCAGATGCCAACGCTACTAAAACACTATTTTTTTTACCGATTTCCACTAAATTGATAAATAGCGTAATCTATTTGCAGAAAATTCAAAGTAGCTAAATGAATATTTGGTTAATACAAGCATTAAGCGAGCGACGACACAAAAACAATGCTAAGTGGCCGCTAAAGGAACTTCTTCGACCGCATAAACAGCCGCTCGGCTAAAGTGCGCGCAGAGAACTGCAGACAATGTGTCGAGTGTGACCGTTTTATTGTTTATATTGATATACCAAAAATCTTTAAATTGCGACCATTTAACCAAAATACTAACAACAATACTGAAAACCATATAAGTCTATTATTTTGAAACCAATTTAGGAGTATATAATAGTTTGTAACTTCGATTAGCTATATACCGCATATTTTGTCCTTAATAAGTACAGATACATTATATACTAATATTACTGGCTGTGTCTGACCACAAAATAAGGTATTATTGTCCGTAATCAACATTTAAATATCAATAACACAAATTCATTTAAATAATATGCGTCACATTTCATGTAATATTTTATATTTTAAAATATATTCCAAAATAAAATCTTATTGTATATTTTTTTATTTTACAAGTTTGCTTAAACCTTTTTTAAACTGGCCGCCATTGTGTGTGATGTAGCATTTAGCTTTAAGTTGACTGTACGATTTCAGTGCTGCCCACCTTTATAAATTTCATTGATAACTTAAGCCACTGCAAGTCTGTAGATTGAGTTGTCGTCTAACCACCACATTCTATACACAGTCGATCGCTCAACCACCACAATCTATCGCCCATCTATTATTATTAATTAAAACAACGCAGCGCGTGGAGGTGGAGGAAAATTTGTGAAAAGTGCAAAAACGCAGCGCGTGAAGGTAAATTTGAAGAAAAACGCAACGATAACATCTGAAAATAGTGCGCGAGACGTATGGTTAGCGATCGAAAATTCAGTACTTCTCAGTTCGTGCGTGCGTGTGTGTGTGTATATGTGTCTCGTGTATGTATGTATTTCCAATTGTGCTGGTTGGCTCTGTTTCTCTTTCTAAAAAAAAAATTATATATGTATGTACAAATACATATATGTATGCATATATATATCCAAGAAAATCTACAAAGAAAACGCAAGTGTGTGAGTGCATTTTGTAGCTTTGTGGAAAATCCAAAATAAAATGCCAAATGCATGCAACGGTTCATCTATTTACATATTTTTCTTCTCACTACGCGCAGTTCGTGAGTGCCAAGTGTGTGAGCGAGTATGATAGTATGATAGTGTGTGTGTGCATGTGTATGTGTGTGTGTGTGTGTGCGTGTGTTGCTTTTTCTAACTCTATGCCCCTCCCTCCCTACCACACTCCGATGTCGTTGCTCGCAATATCTGCGCGCTCGTTACTTTACTACAAATCGGATTAAATTCTTCAGCTGCAACTGCTCCGCTCTAGCTGCACGCCCTTCTGCCATCCCTTTTCCATTCTGTTGCATTGGCATTTGTGTGTATGCGTGCGATCGTGAATGTGTGTGTGTGTGTGTTTGTATGTGTGCATAATTATGCGCCTCTCCCCGTTGTCCTTAACACTCACTCTCTTTCTCTCTGTGTCTGTCTCTCTCTCTTTGAATGCCATCTGCTGCTAATTGCCGTTATAATTCAGGTGTCAAAACTAAAATTTGCATGCAATTTGTTTAAAAACAATTGCTACACTTATGCCAACAATTAGAAACTGAAAAATCAAAAGCAAACAATGGATAACAAGAGCAACAACAACAGCTACTTATGATGGCAGCTGACTTGAAACATTAGTGATAGTCCATTCGTAATTGATATATGAAAACAATTTGCAATGCTGAAATTAATATTAAGACATCAATTGTCTTCTTGTCAAATATCAAATATCGATAACAGCTGTTTGGACAATTGAATTACAGAGCAATTAAGCAACTGTTTAGTCTTCTTCATAAATAAATAGAATAGACAAACAATCTGGCAAAACAATTAGTTCACTGTCATCCAGTATCATAATGTTTCGCAATAATAACCAGGTGAATCTGTTTGTACGGGGAACACGAAATGTGATCTACATACAGCAAAATAAATAAGAACAATTTTAATGCACAAATGCAAACACAAATTGTTGCTAAATCTTATCTATTAGCGCAAATATAACACATTATCAAAAGTAGGCAGTGTGCATGGCAATTTTACTTCAATACAGTGATGGTTCACAAAGATGAACGATGCGAATAAAATTTGTTTAAAAATATATATACAATATTTAAAAATATTATTTAAATTCAATTTGCTTATCAATAAAAGAAAATAATTTGTATTTTTTGTTCTATTCTTCGATTACTATAAAAGATTTGAATATGTGTCATCTCTAGATTCACATTTGAAATGCAGTGTGCCCGTATTTTGCCTTGTTTAACATTGTTTTTATGTTTGTGCAAATTTAAAGGAATACCTCGATGACAATAAATTTGAGAGATTAAAAAAAAAAAACAAGAACGCGTGTGTAATGTAAATGTAAATATGAGAGATGCAAAATGTGGCACAAGTAACTGCAACAACAACAACAACTACAACAATAGTAACAACTGCGGGTGCGCTTGTAATTAGAGGCAGCCGCTGCTTCGGTCTCTGCCTCTGCACTGCTGCTGCTGCTGCCTAGAGATGAGCGTCAATGTCAGCACGACAATAATTCCTCAAGCAGCTTAATATGTGTGTATGTGTGAATGTGTATTTTGGCTTTGTCAACTAAGTTATACATACATACATACATACATACACACTAATGTGTTTGCATAGCTTTACATACATTTGCGTACATCACATTATAATTGTTATTTTTTTTTACGTGATTTATTTTGAATTTTTTATTATTTATTTATTTTTGATTTGACGTGCAAAAAGTTGCGCCAAACAACGTCAACGGCAACGACGACGTCGACGGCGTCAACGCCAGCGACGCTGAAAATTGTTGAGATTCCATTCACATTCCAGCATGCAATTCGTAGTGGATTATAGTGTATGTGTGTGTGTGTTGTGTGTGTGTGAGAGTGTGGTTGTTGCTGCTGCTGTTGTTGTTGTTGTTGTGGGCTGCTCCGCCTGCAGGCAGCGACTAAACAGGTGAGGCGTTGTCTATGTGCTCGTGTGCATTCCAAAAACACACACACACACTCAGAGTCCAGGCATGAGCAAGGCAATAAATACAGTGATCTGCTGTTGTTGTAGCTGCTGCTGCTGCTGCTTTTTAAAAGTAAATGAACGATAAAAAAAAAAGTGACCAGGCCTGGCCAAGTCAAGCCGGGGCCCAGTTTGCTTCTGCGTCTAGTTTGTGTTGGCAAGGGCGAAGGGGTGGGCGTTTGGCCATTGATGGCAGCGCATAGAGAGTTTGTTTGAGCGCAACCCCCCCCTAGCAGCGCGCCACTGTTGGCGTCGTCGTCGCTGGCTGCTGCAAGTTGCAATCGACGGCGACGACGACGACGAAAATGCAATTTAGCTCGTTTTTCTTGCTTCTTGCTTCAATTTTTTTCTTTTCTTCTCTTTTTCCACACATTTTGAAACATGCCTGTTGCAACTGCACACACACATACACATTTCTCTCAGTGTGTGTGTGTGTGATTGTATGAAAAAAGGGAAAACGAAACGAAAACACAGAGAGTGGAGCAGCAGCATGCAGGCAGGCAGGCAGCAGTAGTAGCCGCAGCAGCAGCCGCCTTGTGGGGATAAGTCGCCGAGGAATGCGCATTTTTGCAATAATAATCAGCAACTAATACTATTTTTATATTCTGCCCAGCAAGGCGAGCAAGCCAGCGAGTGAGTGAGTGAGTGAGCGAGAGAGCACCGCTGCATTCGTGTGCGTGCTTGTGTGTGAGCGAGGGAGATACAATTTGCTCTCACACTCTCTTCTACTCTCTGTTTTGTAGCCTGCGACTAGCATTTCTGTTATGTATTTTATTTGTTTTTCCACTTGCCTTGCATTTTGATGGCCAATTTCTTATGTTTTTTACATGTGCACGCGACTCCCCCCAACAGACTCACGCACACCATCTTACGCATTTTACGATAGTTTTCAGTGACGTTTGGGCAATAGAGAAACTAAATAAAAATAGGCTCTTACATGCGCCATTAACAGACAACTTAACAGAGGCCATGTAATCAACAGCAGAGCTGTAAAAATGTGACAAACTGCATACATTTACATATGCATGTATGTACACATATCGCTGCTGCTCTCTTTTCGCTAGTCGTGATTTCTGTATTACCTTTGAGTGTCTAATGCTCATAATAGCTCATAAAAATGTCGCAAATGCGGCAGATTGTCTTTCAAGTCAGGCAAGCAAAAATTTGGCCGCAATTAAACAATTAAAAATTCCAATAGCGTCGCATTCAACGAGCCGCTTAATAACGCATCAAAAATCCCTCTCTTACTCACGCACACACACACACACTCACGCGCTCACAATTGTCTATGCGTCTCTCTCTATATGTGTGTGTGGGTGGGTGTGTGTGTATGTATGTGTATATTTGCTTCAGTTTATTTGTATTGTTAATTAGTTATTGGATATATTTATATCTGTTTCTCTTTCTGTTTTTATTTTTCGGTATGCGTGGAATGTGAAAATTTCCCAAATTGGCAAAATGCTCGCCACAGTTGTGCGGGAAGGGGCCGTGGCTCTTGCTCTGGGGGCAGGCGCTGTTGACATTTGAATTTGGCGCGTGTTTGTTTATTATCCCAAGCACCTTCAGTCTCGCTTATCTAAGTATATAACTATATGTATATGTACACGTATGCCTATGTACAACCGAAGTCTCTAAATTCAGCATTCCACAGCACTAGAGCAAAATGCGTTGCGTCAACAAAACAAGGCGCAAAAGTTAACTTCTGTCAACAAAATAATTAAACTCTTTAGACAGTGCAAAATATGTACACAAGCAAAATTTATGAAACGACATTTGCCGTGATATATGTATGCATACATACATACGTTCTCTGGGGAGCTTTAGTTTTGCATTCCAACAGCTTAAATGCAAATAAATTTTGCGAATTTTATAAAATGGAATAACAGTCTAATCAGAACTTGAATAAATTCCCTCAAGAATTGAAAGGGAATCAAACAATGTAGATTAACAGGGGAAATTTTCTCAACATTTGCATAATCTTCTGAGAACTAGGCTCATTTTTACTGCTGCTAGCAATATTTTCTTGACAGTATAAGACTGCATCCTTACATATTTCATAAAATTTACCTCTGTTATAATACAGTGCTAATTTACATACATACATACACACAAACAGAGCAGCAATTGCTTTTCGGTTTACTCATTTGCACTTGGCACAGTCTGCCGAAATATTTTCGCCAATTTCGTCTGTTTGTTTACATAAATATGTATGTATATCATCTGTACACATACATGCATATACATGTGTTTGTTTATCAGTGGTCAGCTCGTTTCCATAGTCAGGTGCACACGCCGATTCCTGGCTATGGGTAATTCGTCAATTTGATTGTGTGTGAATTTGATGGTTCGTCATAAAAGTGATTTTTAGGGAATTTATAGGCTTCCTGGAATACGACTATGACATAATGCGCTACTCGATGCATAAATTATAATCATGTGCCGCCAGACTTTCCAACCTTTCTTCCAGTTAACAGTCACCTTTGCCAAGCGTGCAAATCATTTCAATGTTCTTCCAATATGACAAGTGCTGCCACTTACATTGTGTTTAATGTCCCCTAAAAAAAGAACTATAACAGAATGTTTAACAGAAAGCTTTGTCGCCGACTGCGTGTCTCTCTTCTGACTCACGTCTTCGGCATGTAAATGTCCGCGGCATGAGTAACAGTGTGTGTCTGTGTTTGTGTGTGTGTGTATGTGTGTGTTTGTATGTGCATGAGTGATGGAGCTGTTTAGTTGCCTTTAAAACGCGTCCGCATCTGCGTAGCGTGTGACAATTTTTTTTTCTTCTAATACCCTGTAAATATTATTTTACTAGTATGGGAATGAACAATCATGTGCAAAGATATAGACAAAACTTTGATAATATAAAGAAATGATCTATAATAAAAGTATTTACCGTTTTTTTGAATACACTTTAAAAATAAATTTGCTACCATGCTTTTATACACACATGCAAAGGTATACAGATAGAGAAAACTTCAATGGTAATAAATAAGAACGTTTTCAGAATATATATTATATTGATCTACATATGTGTTATTTATAATATAATATATTTTTTATCTATACACATACATCAATCAATCAGATCGTACATAATTTCTTAACAAATATAAAATAAAAGCTAAAAAAAATACATATTTGAATATTTGGAAAAAAATTCTCTTAATATAAAATCATTCTCAATAAAGGGTATTTGCCAGTTAAGCATCATTGCTGGCAGCACCCTTACGTTGGTTTTCCTTCACTGTTTTAGTTATTCTGTTTCGTCTGTTTTGTGTCTATTTTCAGCAAGTTGGCGACATCGATCGTGTATATTATTAATTAAAATTCCGCCAAGCCGTGTGTTGTGCTCTGCCTCGACTAAATCAAATCAAAATCTACATCCAGCCAATATACCTGCGTATGTGTGTATGTATGTATGCACACTCATACATACATATTTAATATTCAAATATTCAAATTCATTCATCGAGTGACTTCCAGTGCCCGCCTAAAATATTAATTGTATTGCCAATGATGATCATGATGATGATGATGATACCAGAATTTGTGATAAAACAAAATGATAATAAAGCGAAATGAATAAAAAGGGCAGCAGCAAAAAATATGTGATACAAAATGAAGACTTAACAACAACAAAACACAGAAATCTGTGAATATATTTACATGCAAAATGAATTTGTGCAGCAAGCAAAAAGAAAAATGTTTTTATTATAATGCAAATGAAGTGCCTTAGTGAAGAATTTAGCGAGTGGTGAGAAACAACAACAAAACACAACACAACAACAACAATAAAGAAATCAAAAATAAATAAACACAAAATACCAATCGAGCGCGAAACAAAAACACCGACAATAAAACCATTATAAAGCTTAATAGACGCATACTTACCTTAGGCCGAGACTAGTAAGTAGTTCATTATAAAGAGTCAACACACGTTTCAAATACAAAAGCGAAAAAAGTGCCTCAAAATCAAAGCAACAGCAAAATACAAACCACAACAAAAGCAAAAAGAAGAAGAGGAATTAGAAGAACAGCAACGGCAACAAAAACAACAACAACAAAATCACCTAAAAGAAGCTGAAGAAGAGGCAGCGAAATAAAAGTTTCTCCTCTCTCTCTCTCTCTTTCTCTCTCACTCTCGCCGTCTCTCTCACACACACACGCACACAGAAATAAGCATAAAGTATTTATTTAAATTAAATAGCTGCTGCTGCTGCCGTTTAGTGAGCGCATCTGCGCCTTGCTAAGTGTGTGTATGTGTCTGTGTGTGTGCGTGCGTGCGTGTGCGTGTGTGTGTGAGTGAGTGAGTGCTCGTGTAAGTGCGTGCGTGTGTGTGTGTGTGTGTGTTGGTGTTCGTGTTCGTTCGTGTTGTGCGCGTGTGAGAGTGCAGAGCATTTTGTGATATGAGTGCTAAATATCACAAAGAGAAGAAGCAGCAGCATAATGCATCCAGCGGGCGAAAAAAGGGGCGGTCGCCCCAATGATAAATACACAGCGGAAGCGCTCGAGAGCATTAAACAGGATCTAACACGATTCGAAGTACAAAATAATCATAGAAATAATCAGGTAAGCTAACCAAATGAATATAAAGAAATAGAATAGATATTAAGAATATTTAGTTGATAACTATATTCAGGAATTGATTAATAAATATAAATATGTACATGTGTGAATATGTATTATTTACTAAAAATTAATTTTTTGCTAAAAAAAAAACAAGATTTTCAACCAATATTGATTCCATTTAGATACGTGCTTGAAGGCTCTCTTTCTTTCATTTCATGTTGCAATTCTTTGAGGGACAAAATAATGTAGAACAAAATAAACTGCTTGCTCACATGGCTTATTCTTCAAACACATAAATTGCGTAAAAAGTTTAATTTAATAAATGAGCTAAGTCGAAAATAATCATAGGCTATATGAAAGATTAAAACATATAATCACGACATTTAAGTGATAAAAAAAAAAAAAGGAAAATGATAATACACTAATCAGAGCTTGTTAGGCCCAATAAAAATTATATCAATTTTGAGCACACTTAAAAATTACGGTTAACACATTAGATTAGATTAGAGCATAAAAATCCATTGATGATTCACCCTGCGGTAGTTGGAAATGTAGTCAAAGAATCTGAACGATCTTAACGCAGCTAACTATGCAATATTACATAAAATACTAAAAGGGAAATAACGGGAGTTCGTTAAGTGAACAGAACATGAGCGAAATGGCGCTGTCTGTCTCTCCCTCCCTCTCTTTCTCTCTCTATCTCTCTTCACCTTCCACGTTTTCTACTTCTCCCTTTGCTGGTTATCGGGTTGTTTTAGTGCCTTACAAATGATGCGGCAACATTTTTCATGCGTAGAATAGAATAACAACAGAGAAGAAGAAACTGAAAACACGACAACTAATAAAAAATTAACAGCTAGATAAAACGCATGTCGCGGCGACGCGCAATGAAAAAGAATAACAACAATAAAACAAAATACGAAAACACCAGAAAAACAACGGCAACAACAACTTTGTTGTGGCTGCTGCGTGGGCGCTGTATGAAAACATGTTCAGCTGATGGCACGAGCCGCTGCGTGATGCTCACCTGTGCCAGCGGCCATGTAAAATATACGGTAATAATACATCAATGTTGGCCAAGACATTTGTCACAACTGCTGCTGTTGTTGCTGCAAGTGGGCGAAAGGAGTTGGCAATTCGACTAGCCAAAAAGATAAAATGTTTGTCACAGAGCCGAAGCAAATAGAAAACTTGTGGGTGTATGTGTGTGTGTGTGTGTGTGTGTGAATGATCTGTGCGTGTGTTTGTTTCTGCTAAAAATAGCTGCAGAGAGCTTGAAATGAAATTAATGAACTGCCAACGAAATGCAATTGACCTTCTGCCATTCCACTCTCACTCACACACGCATACACACACACATAATGGTTATACGTATGACAGCTGAGTGGGCGGCTTGCGTTGCCAGACAAAATGTCCAGCGCGCTCTCACATACACACACTCTCTCTCTCTCTCGTTCTAACTCTCTTGCTATGCGTGAGTAACTGCGTGCCTTTGCCTTGAATGTGTGTGTGCACGCGATCGGCCTGGATATTAAGCATTGACGTCACAGCTGTCAAAAGTTCGAAAAAACATTGCTGAACGAGTGCGCACGAAGCAAAAGTGCGCAAAGAGAGTAAGTGTTAGAATGAGCGAGCGTTAGAGCAAGGAAGTGAGGGAGTGAGGGAGTGAGCTGCATTTGCTGCCAAAGCTACAATTTGCCAACACAACTTAAGGAATAATCATTTATTAACTGTGTTTGCTCTTTGCTTTGGTTTATCGATTCTTTTGCCCGCTGCCGAAAGTGCAACCTCATGGTGTGGCAGCGGTAGTGGCGGTGGCGGTGGCAGCGGCAGCCACTGGCCGCAAGTCATAAAAATGCTTAAATATGATCTGACGGGTCATTAATTTAAAATTTTACGATTCCACTGCCAGCTACTGTTTTGTGCGATTGTAAATTATGATCGAACGCCCGATCCATGCGATTAGCCAAACATTCCTGCGGCTAAGCCGTTCCCCCAAGAATCTTACGAAAGCAGGAGTTGCAGTTTTGCAAGTTTTGCAATAGTAAAAAAAAAGATAGAGAAAAAAGTGTAGCTTGCTGATGTGATGCGGCAAATTGTTATGACCAGGCCAATTGACAGTTGGCATTTGATGCTGCAGCACATTTTCCACTGGGCAATCGTTTCTTTTCGTGTTTCCTTTTGGCCAGCTTTCGCCGGCGGCCACGTGGCTTTTTGGCTAATTAGTCATGCTGCGTACTAAATTCCAGACCATAATCTGCTCATATATGGTGAACTGCTGCCACGCCCCCGGCTTGGGGCCATATAAGTATCGGGGCGTTCGAAAACGATAAATAAACACAATTTATTCATGGACCGCTCAACACTTTTCGGCCCACGCAACGATCGCTGCTGCCGCTTATGGGACGGCCAGCAACAGCAGCAGCTACCATAAAACGATTTTTGACAAACGCTATAAATATCGGAGCGTAGCATAGTCTGACCTAGCCTAGACACGAACCCAGCAACCGGCAAACACGAATTCCGACCAAATCAAAGCAAAAAGAAGAGAGAGAGAAAGAGAGAAAAAATAAATAAATAAATAAAATCACAGAGAAATATTTGAGAAACCTTACGTAGAACTAATTAAAATAACAAAACGTTCGAAATAAATTTAACAGCTAACGCCAACGTCAAACGACGCCAAATGTCGACAGTGGGCTAAATGGCATTATAAAAATTAAAAAATAAATAAATACGAGCGACAGCCAGAAGAAGAAGAGGAAAAAATATGCATAAATAAATTAGTCAACACGCAAAGGCAATCAAATCGAACAATGCATAGCTCCCTCTCTCTTTCCTCTCCCTCTCCCTCTTTCTCAAACACTCTTTCAAGTCCATTGTGAGCTATAGGCTTATCAAAATACACACACACACACACACGCATACATATGTAATCCAGCTTTAAGCTCTAATTGGTTGTCATATACCTTAAAAGCTATTTATAACTCGCACACAGCTACAGCCAAAAGTATGCGCACAGTTAGATAATAAAGGTCAGCTGTTCAAAATACATTTTTCATATCTGAAAGCAAGATAAATCGCGTGATCCATATTTGTCAAGCAAATATGGTATGGTGCAATATTACGGGCTATAAATAGACATAGATATTAATTAGCATCTATTCATACAAAATATTGTAATACTTTATAAAATAAGAAGATCGATTTTATATTTACAAAATTAATTAAGAGAACTTAAACCTATATCTATTTAAAAATGTAATAAATTGCCATTGCTAATCTTATATTACGATTTATATTTATATATATCACTTAAATGTCAAAATACGTTTCTATTCTTATGTATTTAGATATATATCTCTTTTAATTGGCAACGTAATTAACAAATTCATCAGAATTCCCCAATCGGGAGCGCTATTTTGGTTTATATTTGTACGCGTTCCCCAGTGAGCGATTTAGTTTACGGCAAGTTTTTTTTTTTCGTTTTGTTGCGCGTTTTGTCGCGATTTTCCCAGGAATTTTCACCTAAATAAATATACATATATCATTTTCAGCAAAAGTCCGAAATGAACATGGCCCGTCTCTAATAATAACAAAAGACAGCAAGACACAAAAAGAATCTTTTAGCATTCCCCAAAAAATAAATATCTATGGGCAAATATTTACATACAAACCCACTGTGATATATGGCAGATATAGATATATATATATATATATATATACATATATATATGTAAGTCTGTATGTATGGATACACATATATATATAATTTTGCCATTTGCCAAGAATTTTGATGTATCTTATGGCCAAATTATGTTTGTGTGTTTGGGCCAAGAAAAGCCCAACAAATTTTTTCACATTTCACGTCGATTTTTGGTTGGAGAATAAATATAAAATATGTATATATATATTTGTGTATATATATATTTATATATTTCGGTCAAGGCGTTAAGTGTTTGGGCTTACGTATTGCCCAATTGGCAATTGGCAATTGCATTGCTCGGCCTTTTAAATGGATTAGCGAAAGTGTTTGCTTTTCCCAGCCGCAAATCCAATTTATTTTAAATTGAAAATTTGTCGTGACACGGGTTCTAACGGTTCAGCTGATTTACTGTGCCCATTGGCTCTTTGGCTAATTTGCTATCAATTGGTTTGCTTGTAAGGCGGAACGGATCCGGATCAGACAAACTTGGCAAGCGAGCAAGTGAGTGAGAGAGGGAGAGATAGAGAGAAAAACGCGTCAGCTTGTCTGCTGGGGGTCGCTTTTGTTGGGTTTCGCGTCCTTGGTTTTAATTAGTCTGGCCGCACATCAAACGTTCGCCCACTTGAGGGTTAAATATACACATATATTCATACAAACATATATTTCTGCTATAGATGCGTAGTAGTATAATGTTGAATTATATTTAAATGCATAATAAATTGCATTTTTGCCCACCTTTTTGCTGCTGATGTTCTTCTACTTGATTTACTTTCAACTCGTTCATTAACATTTAATAGTATCGGCTTAACATTTGAACTGACATTCAATTTCAACATCCGTGCGTGACTCTGCACATATTTCATGTCACGCAGCCATCACGATATTTATGGCCATCACTCATGCAAAGTCAGTCGCACGGCAAAGTCAAAATGCGAGGATCAGACACAAAAGAAACGAGATGATGTAGTAGCATCAAAAGAATGCGTAAAACGGGTAGCAGCACCAGCACCAGCACCAGCATCAGCAGCAGCAACAAAAAAAAAAAGAAAAGAAAAGAACACACACATGCGCACGCACACACACACACACACACATGGACAGACACACATGCATCTGCTCTAACTGAAGGTTGCCCCGTTGTCTGTTTGCTGCAATCTGTCAGCCGGCGATCGCTTTGCTGCTATTATATTTGTTTCTCGCTCAATGCGCTCTCTCCCATTCTCTCGCTCTCTCGCTGTCTGTATTTGTGCCTGTTGTTTCGTTTGCTCTCTGGATTTAGTATGTTTGTGTTTGTGTTTGTGTGCTCCTGACTTTTAGGAATTTCTGAACGATGGCAAGAATTTGATTTCATTGCTTTGGCAGCCGCGTTTCTTGTGCCTTTTGTTTTAGGCGCTATTCGCATTTTTGTTTTTATTTTGTATGCGCGCCTTTTGTTTAGTTTTTGAACTGCTACCAAGCACACTCACACACACACGCACGCACATTCTCACATACATATGTATATTTATATTTATATACAAATATAGTTTCTCACAGAGCAGGAATGTTGCTCAGGCATAGGCGTAGTCAGTGGGGCTTTAAAAAAAATAATAGAGAAAAATTGGGTAATATTGACTAAATTTATATGTTTAATAGTAAAATATGTCAACAGAATTTTTAATATTAACATTTATTTTGCTTAAATATATCGATATTTTTTATATTTAATTTAATCGAATTGAAAAACTTACGAGATATATACAAATATTAAGAGTTAATTTAGACTTTTTTAGTTTAGTTAATTAAAGTCAAGAAGACCCCTATATACTTTAGTTTATTATTTACATTTATCGATAGTTATCACATTTAAACTTATCGATCTTAAATTTACAGAATTACACACCTCTGCGATACACCGCCACCAATGGCCGCAACGATGCGCCTGATTACCACCACGCAAAGCTGCCACTGGAGCCACCCTCGGCATCGGCATCTCCCTCGCCTGATGTCGTCGTGCCACCCGTACCGGGCGCCGTGGCCGTCGTCGCTCTGCCCATGCCCACGGCCAACGGGCACGTGCCAAAGATGATCAACGCTCTGATACCGCCCAAGCTGATACGCAAGCCGAGCATCGAGCGCGATACGCCGACGCACTATCTGCGATGCAGTCCGGCGCTCGACTCCGGCGCAGGCAGCTCACGGTCGGACAGCCCGCACTCGCACACCCATCAGCAGCTGAGCGGGCGCGCCAGCACCGGGCAGTACTCGCCCTCGCCGAGCAGCTTCAGTGATGCGGCGCCGCCGGCACCACCGCCGCGCAATCCCACCGGCATGGGTAGCTCGGCCACACCCCCGCCTCCGCCACCCACCAATCAGATGTTCAAGCGGCGCTCACCCGCCCTGAATCGGCCAGCGGCGATCACGCCCAGCTGCCCGACGACTCGAGGCACCTCGCCGGTTATACCACAGAATGGGAGCGGCATCAAGGCGCAGCAGCAGCTGACGCAGCAGATGAAGGCGCTCAATATGTATCCAGGCGCGGGCAGCGGAGCCGTCGTCGAGCCACCGCCGCCCTACCTGAAAAACACGGTGGTTGTGGGCGCTGCACCGCCACCCCCCAGCTACACCGCCTCCATGCAGTCGCGACAGTCACCGACGCAGTCGCAGCAGTCGGACTACCGTAAGTCGCCCAGTAGCGGCATCTACTCGGCCACCTCTGCGGGCTCGCCCAGCCCGATAACGGTGAGCAATGCCAGCGGCATCCTGCCAGCCTCGACGGGCGTGGCACGGCCCCAGCCACGCGTCTACCAGGCGCGCACTCAGCAACCGATCATCATGCAGAGCGTCAAGTCCACGCAAGTGCAGAAACCCGTGCTCCAGACGGCCGTGGCGCCCCAATCACCGGTCAGCGCCTCCGCCAGCAATTCGCCCGTGCACGTGCTCGCTGCGCCGCCCTCCTACCCGCAAAAGTCGCCGGCAGTGGTGCAGCAGCAACAGCAAGCCGCGGCCGCTGCCCAGCAGCACTCCCCACTCCTGGTGCCCACGGCCACGGTGGTGGTGGCGTCAGGTGCAGTGAAGCCGCCCACGCCCACAACGCCACCGCTAATGGCCAGTGCGCTGAATGGGGGCGTGGTGGGCAAAGCGGTCTGCATGGAGCCTCCCTCCTATGCCAAGAGCATGCAGGCCAAAGCGGCCACAACGCCGCAGCCCCAACAGCAGCAGCAGCAACAACAGCAACAACAGCAACAACAGCAGCAACAGCAGCAACAACAACAGCAGCAGCAACAGCAGCAACAGTTGCAGGCATTACGTGTGTTGCAGGCGCAACAGCAGCAGCAACAACAACAGTTGCAGGCACAACAGCAGCATCAACAGCAACAGCCGAAGGTAGGTTAAAGTACAGTGAAAGCTCGCTGAAGCGAATAGCTGGGCGGACCATTAATATCAATTTCCTTAAGCTGTTCCTTAATAGAGTTTTCACTGTAGTTTCTAAATGTTCTCCGCCTTTACTAATATGGAACTCTCATTTTCTTCAGGCGCTCGCCGTCAGCAATAACAGCAATGGGAATCGACAGCTGCCGCCACCGCCGCCGTATCAAAGCGCACGCGTTACCACACCGGAGTTGGCCAGCAGCAATAACAACAACAACAACAATAATAATAATAATAATCACAGCAATAACCTGACGCCTGAACTGACAAAATCCACAAACAACAACCACAACAACAACAACAACAACATACAAATTAGCAATAGCAATTTAACCACAACGCCGCCAATTCCGCCCGCCAAATACGGCGGAAGTGGCGGCAATGGCAACAGCTCGAGCGGCAGCAATGGCTCTACGACGACAGCAGGAGCTGCTGCTGCCGCCGGCTGCAAGAAGATCAAGCATGCCTCGCCCATACCCGAGCGTAAGAAGATCTCCAAGGAGAAGGAGGAGGAACGCAAAGAGTTTCGCATACGGCAATATTCGCCGCAGGCATTCAAATTCTTTATGGAGCAGCATATCGAGAATGTGATCAAATCATATCGCCAGCGTACGTTCCGCAAGAATCAGCTGGAGAAGGAGATGCTCAAGGTGGGCCTCTCCGACGAGACGCAGATCGAGATGCGCAAGATGCTTAGCCAGAAGGAGAGCAACTACATTAGGCTCAAGCGTGCCAAGATGGACAAGAGTATGTTCGTCAAGATCAAGCCGATCGGTGTGGGCGCCTTTGGGGAGGTGACGCTCGTCCGCAAGATCGACACATCGGATCACCTGTACGCGATGAAGACGCTGCGAAAGGCGGACGTATTGAAGCGCAATCAGGTGGCACATGTGAAAGCCGAACGTGATATTCTGGCCGAGGCCGACAACAATTGGGTTGTCAAGCTCTACTATAGTTTTCAGGATAAGGATAATTTATATTTCGTTATGGACTACATACCAGGTAGAGCTCTATGAGGCCAGTATAGTTGATTGTATCTAATCTTGTTGTCCTTTCGCAGGTGGCGATCTGATGTCGCTGCTGATCAAGCTGGGCATCTTTGAGGAACCTCTGGCACGTTTCTACATTGCCGAGGTCACCTGCGCCGTGGACAGTGTGCATAAAATGGGCTTCATTCACAGGTATGATTTTGTATGATCTGCCATTGATAAAACATAATTTTCTAACTGATTATCGTTTGCAGGGACATCAAGCCTGACAACATACTCATCGACCGAGACGGGCATATAAAGCTCACCGATTTTGGTCTTTGCACTGGGTTCAGATGGACGCACAACTCCAAATACTACCAGGAGAATGGTAGTTAATCCCATATTCTAAAAAAATCTTTCATTTATTCATTGTGATCTTGATTTTTTTCAGGCAATCATTCCCGACAGGACTCTATGGAGCCTTGGGAGGACTTCTCAGAGAATGGCACCAAACCCACAGTGCTCGAGAGGTGAGTACATTGTGCAGTTGACCACCTATAAAACACATTCTTACGCGTTTGCTTTTATTAATTCCCTTTGTACAGGCGGCGCATGCGCGATCACCAAAGAGTTCTGGCACATTCGCTGGTCGGCACACCCAACTATATTGCGCCGGAGGTGCTGGAACGCAGCGGCTACACTCAGTTGTGTGATTACTGGAGCGTGGGCGTCATTCTCTACGAGATGCTGGTGGGCCGACCACCCTTTTTGGCCAATACCTCCATGGAGACGCAACAAAAGGTGCGTTGCCGAGTGCATCACAACAGCAGTGTTAACAATTATTCAATTTATAGGTCATTAACTGGGAGAAGACGCTACATATACCACCGCAAGCGCAACTGTCGCGCGAGGCCACGGATCTAATACGGCGACTGTGCGCCTCAGCGGATCGGCGGCTGGGCAACAGTGTGGAAGAGGTCAAGGCGCACGAGTTCTTCAGGGGCATTGATTTTGCGGACATGCGCAAACAGAAGGCGCCGTATATACCGGAAATAAAGCATCCCACAGATACGTCTAATTTTGATCCTGTTGATCCGGACAAGCTGCGTTCGAATGACTCCAATTTGAGCAGCGGCGATGATATTGATCTGAATGATAGGCAATTCCATGGATTTTTCGAATTTACCTTTAGAAGATTTTTCGATGACCGACAGCAGCCGGACATGACGGACGACCAGGCGCCGGTCTACGTCTGAGCGCAATCAATCAGTCAGTCAATCAATCAATCAATCAATCCATCATTTTCATTGTTAGTCAAATAGTCACAAAACAAACCGCACGCACATATACACACATACCTAAACGGCCGTTAACAGTGTGTCAACAGCGTATTAACAGCGGCGCTGTTAAGTCTTAACAATTTTTATATACAAATATTCATTTAGTGTTTTAGTTGAATTTGTTGCCAAAAAAAGAAAAAGAAAAAAAACTAGTTGAGGCACTGAGCAAAAAAAAAGAAAGAAAAAAAAACAATTTAAATTTCTGGCATTTTTTTTTGTTTTTTTTTTTTATTATTATTATTTTATATACTATATTAGAAGTTATTGAAGAGGACAAAAACACACATCAGCAAGACGAACTATATACATATATATATTTTATATATGAAATATACATATTTATAACAAATTATATACAGTTGGCTAGAAAAGGGACTATACATATACATATATATGCTTGAATGCATGAACTGAATAAATTTAAATGAAATGAGTCAAAACTTTTGATTTTTTGTTAACTAAAGATCTTGTACACTACAACAAGTACACGTATATACAAATACATACATAAATATATATATACATATGAATATACAAAATATATAAATATTATACATAAATAGTTATGAATGATATTGAACGCTAAGTGTCAAATGTAATGAATATTTATCTTTATATATGTACACATAATATGAATATATGTTAAATTTATGTAGACTTTGACAAACAATTGAACCAATTTCCTGGTGCTCAAAAACTATACACACTATATATGCCTTGAAAAGAAAAAAGAAAACAAAAAAAAAAAACTCATAGGACAAGCGAATTTAACTAAGCCTGGACCAATTCACAATGCTCTGTCGATGGCAACTATTTCAGCAGGCTGGATAGTTCGATCCATTGACGGCACTCTGAAACTTTAGCTTGACAAACAACAAATTTTTGTGTGCGCGGATCAACGCGAACCGATCCGGCGCACAGCATCGCAACAAGTTAGCGATATAAGCGGGTCTTATAAGCCTAATCTACAACTCTATTTTAAATATTTTGCCCGCGGGCGCGCTCTGAACTAAACTCTATATATATATATATATGTATACAGATATATATATATATATATCTATCACTCTTTTATCACTGCTCATTCTACACTCTATGAACGTATTACGCGCCCTTTCCCCTCCCAAAAGAAATATAAATAAAAGTAAAAATAAAGAACAAACTAAAATGTATCTATCGTATAGATTCTATGCATAAAAGTATCTATAAATATATTTAAATATTTTAAAGCTAGCAATGTTAGAAGAACTTGTTTTTTTTTAAATAATATTCAAAACAAAAAAAATCTATGAGAAAAGAAAAGAAAACAGAAAAAAATCTATATATATACAAAAATATTTGATAATAAATTGTAAAAGAAATTTAATTGATAGTTTTATATATAATATGCAATACATTTCTAGTGCTAAGATGTTTTTTAGTTTATAATGCGCTAACAATAATTTAGTTTAATTTTCATGTCTAAGCAAAGGTACAGAAAACACATTTTTTGTTTGTTGTGTAAAGCGATTCGTTGGCAAATGCGATTAGTTCACAATTTCAATTTGTTGGCCCAAAAAAAAAAAGAAAAAATCTTGTTTTTAATGAATGAAACGAAAAAATTGAAAATATACAAATAGTAGTCCTATTTGATAAATAACATTGCGCGTGCCTTGGCCAATTCATTTACAATAACAAATTAATAAATGGAAAGCAAAATATGTAAAAAAAAAAAACTTTCATAATTTATTTTGGTGTTTTAATTATGGGGCGTGAACTAAAGAATTCTTTCTAGGGAAAAGTCTAATGTGAGCTAGGGAAAACTCATTTATGGCAATCATAATAATTGGAGCTTCTCCACGAATTCCTAAACAAAGGAGATGTTTTCGTTTGGACTAACTCCTTATGATAGATCAACGTTGTATACCAAATCCGTTTATCTTGCTAGATTCTTAGACATATCGTAGGAAACCATTTACAAACAAATTCATAAGAATCTATTTCAATTTTAAGCCAAATGTATATTCTATTCTAGATTTAGATTCATGGGCACACAAAAGAAGCTAAACCAAGATTAACATTTAACATACAAATTATATACAATATATAAGAACAAAAATCAAGAAATAAAACAAACTGAAAACGGTATTTCAAATGCCTGAACAGCTAGTTTTCCCGCTGTTTTCAAATTTTCAATTGAACTTTTTAAAAAGCTAGATCTAGCGAGAAAAATGCTGAAATGACATCAATAGCTATAATAACTAAAACACGAAATCTCCAAGCAGCTGAAAACTAATAACAAAGATAAAGCTATATTTCGTCGTTGTTTCCTTAAAGATATATACTTTCTCTAGTTCTCTGAAATTGTAGCAAATTTGAAAGAAAATACAAAATATTTAAATTTTAATAATGTTTTTTTTTTGTTTTTATTTTTCACATTGTAAATTTAATAATTATAATAATTTTGTAAATGTATCAAGACAAAAATGTTTTATCCATTGGCTTATTTTGATTAAAATACATTTATGCATTATATATATATATATATATATATATATATATATATATTTGTATATATATATACTTGAAATATAAGTTATTTAAATTGTTTATTTCATTTGTGTAGCATTTCACTTCATTATCATTTAACATTTGATGCCCGCATAACTAAAACATAGATGTTTTTCTTCACATAGTTTAGTTTAAATAAAAAATATAAAACAAATAATACAAGCACATACTTTGTACGAAACCTACGCTGTATGCGATCCTAACTATTCTGATCTCATATCTTCTCACGCTTATTTACATGAAAATCTCTGGCGAACAACTTTAACAGAGGAGGCGAAAATAATGTTATTCGGGGGGAACTTAATGCATAAATTGTATATATAACTAACAAGAATTTATAGTGTTTACGTGTGTGTGTGTGTGTGTATCTCATATAAGGCCCTAGATTGCAAATATTATCGCCGACATGCATCCATCACAATGAAAAATATTTGCGCTTAAATATAATTAATTCGTTTCATTTGTTGTAAGTTAACATTTATGTACGTTTTTTAACTAATCTAATTTATTATATATATATTTATAATTTATAATTTATGCTAAACGAGTGCTTAATTTTTCATAGTTGAAACAATTACAGTTTGCGCGTAATTTGATTTATTTATTTTTTTTTTGTGTATTTGGATTCTCTAGCTTTGTTTCTGGCGAAATAATTTACAAAATATATATATATATCTTTAAATATATATATGACTTTTTTGTTTGTTAAAAAATACAAATATAAAAATTAATTAAGTAATAAATGCATATTTTTGTGTTCGTTTGTTTCTTGTATTTTAATTTTTTTTTTTTAGTTTTTTTTGGAAAAGCAAAAGAAAATAAAATTTTAGCGACGAGAGAAATTTTGGGATTTTGCTTAGTTCTGTTGGGGATTGTTTAGACATAGCACAATAAATATTAATAAATAAATATTCGTTGTTCTGGAAACCTTTTTCGCTTTCTATCATGAATTTAAACCTGTTTTAATTTAATTATATATTTATTGTATTGTATTTTGTTTTTGTTTTTTGATTAAATTATTTGAATTGAATTTATTTGGAGCGAAAAGTTGAAAGCATTCTAAGTATTTAGAAAATTTATTGTCCTTGTAAACATTGTTAATAGTTAATGTTAATAGTGTGTGTGTGTTTTTTTTTTTTTTTAAATTTATTTTTTTGTTTTAGGAGAAAGATTTTCTTTACATCAATACGCACATTGAAATTTGCTAATAATTTTCTTTAGAGACTTTTCCAAAAGTGTTTTTGTTTTTCTTTTTCTTTTTCATTTTGTTTATTTACTAAATTTAAATATTTTCGTTTCTTATAAACGTGTTTTAGCTTAGAAATAGTTTTTTAGTTTTCGTAAGTAATTAATTGTTAAATAATGTTTAATAAGGCCAAATTAAGTTTTTCTTTTGCGCTTTAGCTTTAACTTTGTTTTCTTTTTATATTAAATATTAATATTAAATTGTATTTGTTTTTGTTTTTGTTTTGTTAAATTTGTGCTTTAATCACGCAAACTCGCATAGCACTTAGACAAGCATATTACATTTACAAAACATGAAGTATTCTTAATTCATTCTATTTTTTATTTATTTATTATGTTTTCTTTATGCTCAAGTGGCCGAAGGCTTGTAAATGCATGTGGGGGCGGTTCCTTCGTGTCGCGCAACTCTAGCTAAATGGAATGATCGTATAGGTGTTTCGTTTTGACATATATTTTTCACTTCTTCGATTATTGTGTACCATTATATATATATATAATTTTCATACAAAATAAACAAAAGAAATAAGAGTAAATAAAACTTAAAAAGTTTTTCTGAAATTTTATAAAATTCCTTTTTTTTTTTTAAGTAAGAAATTTTAAACGCGCAGCAAGCGGTGGGTTTTCACATTAACATAAGTTATGTATGTGTGTGTGTGTGTGTGTGTGTGTATGTGTGTGTAGGTGGCATAATTTATTAAGTTTTGTATTTATTTTTTTAAATCTGGCTTTAATACAGTTGGCTGATGTTTTAATACTTTTGCGAAAGAGCATCTAGCTCGGCATTTTTTTTATTTGTGATTTTTTTTTAAACGATTTCTTTTTGTTAATATTGTCACGTTAACGTTTGCTGTTGTTGTTGTTGTTGTTGGGTTGTTCGGTATTTAGACGGTTCGACTACAATTTTAAAGCTAAAAACATTAAACCGAATAAGTTTTACATTTATTCCGTTAGTAAAACATATATAGTATATATCTTAAATGAAAATAATAATAATAGATAAGTGGATATCGCGGGATTGTGGCCCTGATAATGATGATAATGAAATAAGCTTTGAGTATTTCGCAGCACTTGGTACTGGCTTTTCGCTCTTAACTCTTAAGCCTAAAACGTAAACGTTAACGTAAATAGTTCGAATGTATAAAAATATATATATAGATATAGATAGATATATACATATATATATATATATATATGTATACAAAATATATATAAATACACTCTCATTCATGATTGAAACAAAAACAGTTTTCAACTTAAGTGTAACTCATTTAAAAATACTTTTTAAAAACAATATGCAAAATAAAATTAAAAATAATAAATTCGCTCAAACGAAAGGTTTTTAGCTCTTCTTCTACTTCTTCTTCTTCGATCATTTTGCGAGTTTTTTCTAAACTCATTTTGTGGCAACAAAAATTACACGAACACAATATATAAAATATCGATATATACATATGTATACGTATATATATATATATATATATATATAATGTAGAATATATATAAAAAATATTTCATCAACGCTCTGCCGAGTCGGTTGCCAATTGCATGCATGGGCTATGGCCGATATAACCGATATCATGATGACAAAAGCTATTATAATTAATATTATTTGAATTTTGTTTGTTTGTTTTGTTTCGCTTTTTTCTTTTGAGTTTTTGTGTCTTGAGTGTTTCTTTGTTGTGTTTGTGTTCCTGCACAATTTGAGATTTCTGCGTCTGTTTTAAGTACAGCATTTAAGTGCACTGTTAGTTCACTGTTAGACTTATGTTAAATGGCTGTTATTGCCGCTCAGTTGAGCAGCATTTTGGCATTGAAGAAATTGAAGGCATGCCCGCCGTGGGACGGTGCGGCCGTTGGCGGCGTTGGTGGTGCCGCGAAGCGCTCATTGGCCAGCGGGTGCGGTGGTGCCATCAACGCTGCGTGGTGCAGCTGGCTGGCAAAGAAAGTGGGAGGCGGCGCCGGTGGTGCTTGACCGTACGCAGCCGCTCCTGACCCAGACAGTAGCGGCGGCGGCGGCGGCGGTGGTTGTGGTGGTGGAGTTGGTTGTGGCGCTCCGGTGCCCCGCTGCTGCATATTATTATTGCTGGACAGCGGTGGCAACATAACGCCACCGCCAGGCACGGACGGTGGCCAGGCAAGCGGCTGACAGGGCAAACGCTGCTGCAGCCGCTGGTGGTGGTGGTGTTGCTGCTGCTGCTGTTGTTGCTGTTGGTGGTGCTGCTGGAAAGCTGCCATGGCAGCCAGCTGATGGGGATAGTTGCTGCTGTGGTGGAGGTGGTGGTGCTGCTGCTGTTGCTGCTGGTGGTTGCTGCTGTTGTTCAGCCTGGCCGAGTGAGCGGCGGGGCCGCGACGCTGCGGCCTGCCGGCGGCTGCTACGCAGGTGGGCGGCACTGAGGTGTCGCTTACCTATTCCCTGTAGGGCTTGCAGTAGGAGTAACGGTGGTTCATGTGCTGACTGTAGCTGCCCGAGTGGGAGAAGCGCTTCAGGCACTTGGAGCACTGAAATGGCTTCTCGCCGGAATGCAGACGCTTGTGCTCCGTCAAGTGATGCTTGTGCTTGAAGGCCTTGGGGCAGTCCATGCACTGATAGGGTCGTTGACCTGCAAATACAATAGAGATTAGCTGAGCTCGATGACACCCACGATTCGACTGATGTTAGATTATGCAAAGCGGTCTGTTAAGTTAACAGTGGGACGTCACATGAAGCTACTGAAAATGTGATGTCACAATAGAGCTGTTAATTAACATTATGCTTTTTACATAACCCAGAAGTGGCTTACACCACAGCTACTTTGACCTCTGCCAACTCACCGGAATGCTCGTACTTGTGGCGCGCCAGGGAACTCTGCTTGGCGAACGCCTTGTCGCATTGGTCACAGACGAAGGGCAGATCGGGATCGCCCGCATGCCCATGCGTCTCGGCCTTGGCCCGCTTGGGCTTGGGCGGCAGTAGGCCACCGCTTGCGAGGACGTAGTCGTCCTCGTGTGAGATGCGCGAGTCGTCGTCGCGCCACGAACGCTTCTCGGAGCCGCCGGGACTGAGGCTGGTGCCGCGGTAATCGGGCAGCTTAATACTGTTCATTAGCGGATTGGGCGCATAGTCGCCGCCGGGCCGCATCTGGAAGAGCGCCTCCATGGGCAAGCGAGGCAGCATGTAGGGTGGCAGGCCGGCGAAGGCCTGGCCACGCGACGTGGCCAAGGCGGGCGCCGACTCGTGGGCGTGGCTGGGCGGCGAGGGAGGCGCAAAGTAGAGCGCTGCAGCGGCAGCCGCTGCTGCCGCCGACTGTTGCAGCGAGGAGGCACCCGAGCAGGGCGACAGCGAAGCTGGCGACATGGACGCCGAGCCGGAGAGTTTGCGGCTCAGATTGATGGCCATTGTCTCCTGGAAGTCACCGGGCCCAGGCAGCACAGCTGCCGGCTGGCCGTACAACGGCGAGGAGTCCCGCTTGACGGACAAGTCCAGCGGCTGATCCTCGCCAGCGCGTGGTTGTGCTTGTGGCTGTGGAACGGCAGCCGAGGGCTCGCCGTTGCTTGCATAGCTTTGCAGCTTGCGTTCGCGCGAACGATTGTTCTGGAACCAGACCTGGACGACGCGTGCGTCCAGCTGCAGGCGGGCGGCTATCAGGCGAAACTCGTCCCGACTGGGACGCGCATTGTGGGCGTAGTGTTGCTTCAGCTGCTGCTGCTGCTCCTCGTTGATGGCGGTGCGCACGCGCACCTTGCGCTCGCCGCTGTCACTGCTGCCGGCATGGTAATCCTGACGCGGCTCCTCCTCTTCCTCCTCCTCATCCTCGTCAGCATCGCTGGCCGAGGGCATGAGAGCAAAGCTCGACTGTTGTTGTTGTTGTTGTTGTTGTTGCTGCTGCTGCTGCTGTTGTTGGTGTTGTTGCTGCTGCTGCTGCTGTTGTTGTTGTTGGTATTGCTGCTCCAACTCCTCCTTGATCAGGCCGCACAGCACCTTTTCGTGCTGCACTAGCTCTGTGGGATGATTGAACTGCTTGGCACAGCGACTGCAGCGCAGATCTTGAGGAGTCTGCGCACGCACCTGCTCCACGACCACTGGCTCTAGCTCCTCCTCCTCCTGCTCCACCTTGATGGACTTGGGCGTGTCCGGAGGCGTCGGCTCGCGACTGAGCTCCTGCTTGACAGCAGCAACACCAACATCGATAGCAGCTGTTTCGGCAACGGGCATTTCAGGACTGGCCGTTGGCTTGGGCTCCGCTTCCTCCAAATCCATAACCAATTTGGGCTCATCCGGCGTCTCATCATCATCCTTTCTGGTCTCATATAGCTTCTGCTCCTCTCTGTGATCCTGCTCTAGTTGCTCCTCTCGCTGCTGCTGCTGTCCGGCAGCCGTCAGCTGCAACAGTCGCTGAATACTATAGGGATGCATGCGAGGATCCAGCGCGGCAGCCATGATTGCATTCGGGAATGCCAACAGCGCCGCATTCATATAGTTGGGATAGAACGGAGCAGGACCATTTACAGCAGTGGGCGGGTTCTGCACTTCGCCGGCAAAGTAATTCATGGGATTAGGCAGCACTTGCTCCGGAGCAAGCTTCCGTTTGCCCACCAACTGCTGCTGTTGCTGTTGCTGCTGCTGATCTGTGGGTGAGCGACGAGCTATTGGGTTCTTGTCGAGAGTTTTAAGCATCTGGCGATTGTTGTTGAGCTTAAGGCCCAGGCTGATGCACTTCTTGGAGGTCATGTGAGAGGAGAAGCTGCCCGAGTGCGAAAAGCGCTTGCCGCAGTTGTCGCAGCCAAAGGGCTTCTCGCCGGAATGAATGCGCACATGTTCCTTCAGGTGGTGCTTGAATTTGAAGGCCTTGTCGCACTGGTTGCACTTGAATTTGCGCAGCAGCGCGGATTCATCGTGGCTAATCATGTGACGCTGGAGGCGATAGACGTTCGCAAAGGCCTTGTGGCATATTTTACAGGTCTGCAATGAGTAGAAAGAGTAAAATAAATTAAATATACATATTTTTGTAAAGACAAAAATTAATTATATACATATGCATAATTGAAAATAATTATAAAATATTATATTGCGATTTCAATTTCAAATAAGACGCTAATGCAATTATATACACATCAGCTTTTGTCCGTTGAGCAATCGTTCTACGCTATCGCTCTCATTTGCTCTCACTTGTATTTCATTTGGCTCCTTTACGTTTACTCTGTATGTGAGTAGCTGGAGCTGGAGTGTTGACATTGTTGTTGTTGCAGCTTTGATCGTTATTCGTTATTGTAGCGTCTGCTTTTTATTCTGAGATTTGGCACGCACACACATGCATGCAGAACGAACGTACACACCGACACACAGGCACACAGGTAATAAAAGTTGTTTAAAACAACAAAACTCGTGTATTTATTTGTTTTGCTGCGCTGCTTGAAATTTAACGGAATTTCGTTTGTTTCAATGCCCGCAAAGCAAAACCAAAAACCACAACGCAAAAAAAGAAACAAAAATTATGATTTTTTGTGGCGCTGTCGCGTTTGGCAAGCAGATTAAAAGAGTTTAGCTGATTAAATGACCTAAACGCAAAACAGACAAAAAAAAAAAATAATAAGAACGAAACTTAATTAAAAACCAAACAATATGCGGGCTATGAAAATGACGAAATTATAACGACAACCGACAGAAGCAGACTGAAGAAACTGTAGAAGGATTGTGGGAATCGAGGTAGCGTAGCAATCAGCTTGCAATTACCATAGGCATAGAGACGCGTACGTATAGATTATGAAAGCGTGGGCAAAGCAAAGAAGATAAGCAAGAAAGCAGCAATACATAAAAAGTAATCGATTGTGTGCGAGTGTGTGTGGTAGCGGGGACTGACTGCACGACACGTTTGGTATGTTGAAAAGTAATTGAAAAAAAAAAAATAATAATAAAACTTCAATGAAAAATATTGCGACAAAGCGCCAATAAGAAATGAAAATATAAACAACAACAAATGCCGGCAAGTGAAGAAATAAACAAAAATTCGAACGGAAAATAGAATTAAAGCTCTAGACAAATCAAATCAAACCAAATCACATCGTATCGTAACGTATCGTTTCAGCAGCTGATGATAATCAAACCCGAATGCGTTTGTTTGTCTTTGATTTGTTTGGCAACAAATTGAACGCATCAAATGCAACTTTGTTGTTGCCTCAGCCGCCGTTGGAAAAGGTGCACAATGAAATGAAAGCACAAGCCGCCTGACTGACAGGCGGCTCGGCTCCACTTAGCCAGCGCGCTGAAAGATTTGCGGCACTTTCACTCGGCCAACATATGGCAACACGTGTTGCACCGTGCCATCGCCCCACCTCCGTCTGCATGGGAACGCTTGTTTACGTGCTGCCGTTGAACTTTCCTGCTGCTGCAGCTCACCTCAGCTATTTGTTGCTCTTTATAAATAAATACATATAGAAAAAAACATGCCAGATTGTTATTATTGTAAAGTTCATGACATTGTCTCTGGTGCCGAATCAGCACTTTTTTTTTATCAGCCATCCACTCGGAATGTGTCTGTTCAATACGCCATCAAATCTGTCTGTATGCATACATATAATGGTCAGTGTAACTGTTACTCTCTTTGTCTTTGCCCGAGCCTTGACTTGCATGACGCACTCTCTCTCTCTCTCCCTCCCTCTCTCTCTTTCTCTATCTATCATTGCAAATTAAGAGAATGCGTTTGGTGTGTGGCTTGGACTTTGATAGGTTACTCAGCAGCAGCTTTGCATGAATTTCAATTAACATGTGCTCATGTGTGTGTGAGTATGTATGTGTGTTTTTTTAGTGTGACCAGTTATTAGTCATAATTTCAACGCAAAGCCAATTTATAAATGAGCTCTTGGCATGAGATCACAATCCTATGGAGAGGGATATGGCAGCAGCTCATGGTCAGTGAAATAGCCTCAACTATTGGTTGCTCTTCGCCCTAATTAGTTTGTACATTAACGGTGACATTGTGTTTATTTGTATAGCAAGTGGAAAAAAATACACTGAAATACGCCCAATAATTACGAGCGGGCAGTTTCAGGCCTAATTTGTTTATTTAACAGCCGTTGGCACATTAAAAACCAACAACATCAACATTTGTTTTGTTTTTCCAAAGAGAAAAACTTTAAACTACAATTTGATTTTCACTTTGAGTGAAATGTGAGCGCCGGCTGGCGTCGGCTGATCGGAGCGGAAGAGAGGCAGCAGCAACATAAATTTCCGTTTCCGCTGGTTATGAGTGGAGTGGAATGGGTTGGGGTGGGGTGGCATTTTATGAGATAGTTAATTCATGTTGTTTTACCTGTTCTTCCCAATGCTGCTCATAATTTGACTTGAGCGCTGACGTCATAACACCCTGAGCAACCGCCATTTGTCGAAGTGAGAGAGCGAGTACACGAATGTACTCACAAAAGAAAACAAAAGCAAACTAAGCGAACGAGTTTTAACATGCTCAATATGGTGGCTACGGTAGGGGCTATGTGTAGCTACGGCTACCTGTTGCGCTCACACACTCAGAGAGCCAAACTCGTTATCGCTGTTGCTATCTCCTACTCATGGCGTGAAGTTACGCTATCGCTTTCTTTGTCTCTCCACCTTTACGAGCGTGCGCGCATGTACCTATATACATATACATATTGTACATGCTTGTGTGTGTGTACGTAAGCCGCAGCAATGTGTGGAAAGAGCAAAGAGTAAATACGCCCACCTCTGCTTAAGTACAGTGTGGACATTATTAACACGCTTTGTTGTCGCACAAATGCTGTTGTTATTTCTATTGTTATCAATTAAATGTAAACCAAAATGGCAGCCGCTCAGCGCGCCGTATAGTTTTACAAAAGGTAAGCGCACAGCATTGTTGCATGCGTCAGAGCGACTCGTATGCACTTTTTTCTCTGTGCTGATATTATTATTATTATTATTATCAGTGTTCGTCATGCGCTGCGAACGGAAATACCAATTGTAGCTACCTTTCGTTAATAATGGCCACACAAAGATGCCCTGGCACTGAGTGGGAAACAACAACTCTGTTGACTCAAGTGGTAGGCGGCGGCGACTTAGGAAATTGATTCGTTGAAAAAAAAAAAAGAAAGAAAGAAGAATACGTTCCACTGAGTAAAAGAGACTTATTAAGTACGTTGTAACCTTTGCGCTTTATGATAAGCTACGCACACGTGCGTCTATTTATAAGCTCTCTCTTACACTCTTTCTGTCTACGTTTTACTTGTTTATTGGCGAAGCGCTTAAATTCGATTGAAAACAAAAGCTGCTTGCTACACATTAAACTACACATGCACATACACACATACGTATGTATGTATGTATGCATGTGTATGTGTGTGTGCAGATGTATGCATGTGTTTTGCGCTTTTGAAACTGTCTAATTAATTTCTACAGAATTCTATGCCTCATGGCACAGCCAATTAAGAGCGTGTATACCTTAAGCCTTCTGAGTATCTCAGCAATGATGTCATTGATACACGAGCGTTGCTCATTAAATAGCAAGCACACACACACACACACACACACACATGCATATGTTAATACAGTTAATATAAGTATATACATGTATATATATATATTTAAAGCGCCCTTTGCTTATCGCTCGTTGGCTTGTTATCAAGCCAAGAGGCGGTTCTTGTAAATGCGGCTGAAAAAAACAACGAAATCTAGCCGGAAATTGCCGTGCAGCAGACCTCACACAGCAGCTTCAAAGCACAAATCAAGCTAAACGAAGTTGACAGAGATAGAAAGAGAGGAAGAGAGCGCAAGAGCGTCCAGCAGGTCCGGCAACGCTAATTGCAGGCGACAGTAGCCTTTTGCTATAATTATAACGCAACGTAGGTGGGCGCCAAATTCGAAAGACAGAGACGGCGACAGAAATGCGACAAGCGCACTAATAGAGAAATCAAGTCAAAGTAAAAATGTGTATATATATATATATATATATATAAGATATAAGATCTACATGTGCACACGTGTGTGTGTGCGTGTGTGGCACAGACACCGCTAATTTGTGAGAGTATTTGATGCATTGAGTGACATGAGAATTTGGCCATAATAGCGCACATAATTGGCTCTAAAGCAAAAGGGCGACGCTGGCTGGGTGGGGGCCGCGCGAACAAGCTTTTAAAATGACATCTTCAAAAGAATTGTTGGCCGCTAAAAACTTGACAAAATGCCGCCGTCAGCATGGAAAATATATATATATATATATATATATATATATATATATACACTATATATAATATATATATATATATATAAATAAATACATACATATATAAAACGCACCTGTCGCCAATGGCAGCGCGTAAACAAAATTAACAACAAGCGACATGCTCGAGTTGTCTTTTATTATTATTATTGTTGTTGTTGTTGTAGTAGCTGTAGTTGCTGTTGTTTCTTGTTTTGAGGTCAGTCTAAACACATTTCTGCTTGCAGAATTAACAAAAAGAAAAAAAGAAGCATTTATTAACGACGCCACAAAATGAAAATGTTTAAGCAAAAAAAAAAAAAAAAACTTTTTATATATAAAAATATATATAGTAAATGTCTAACTGTTTTATAGCAACTGCGACCCAATTTTCTAGGCTTATCTGTGCTAACAACAACAATATGAAAATAATACGTATATAGTGAATATATATATACATACAATATATATATGTACTATATAGAGCTGTGCCTGATTAGAGCAATGAATGAATTTCTAGTTAGCATTGACGTACCTTTCCAATACAAGAAGAAGAACAACAAGCAGAAGACGATGAAAACGAAGAAGAAGAGGAAGAAGTGTAGAGATAGAGATAGAGATAGTTAAGCATAGTATAGCCTAGTGAATCGGCACACGAGAGTGCGGTTCGATCGGGGTTATCGTTATCGAAAGTGATTTTTGTTTTTGAGCCTAGGTAACGACAGTCGATTGACATGGCATATAGGGTTTTTGAACTCGTTCGATTAGCGAGGTGCAAAGAGAGAGTGAGAGAGAGAGAGAGAGAGAGAGAGAGAGGAAGTGTACGACCGAGAGAGCGTCATAGACAGAGAGAGAGAGAGAGAGAGTATAGACAGAGAGATAAGACTCGAACTGAAATATTTCATATGTATATTTGCTTAAGTGTATTTCGTGGTAAAAGTTCATTAACATTTTTTTTTTCTTTTTGGCCAAAAATGTAGCAAAGCGTTAAGGTCTGCGCTGTCTTAAATCGAACAGAAATACATTTATATATATTTATATATATTATTTTCTTTTTTTTTTTTTGTTTCTTAAAATTGATTAACAGGAAAATACTTTTAAGCGTTGGCCATTTATATTTGGCCTGTCGCATTTTTCAATATTTTACGGCGCATTTCTCAAAATGCAGCTGATCGTATTTAACTTGATAAATAATAATAAAAATAATAATAATAATAATAAAAATAAAAGATATAAATTCGACAAGCGGAAACTCAAAGAAATTTCATTTAGTTTCATTTTGTTTGGCTGCCAACGCACACGACAAATCAAATTTAATTGTTTATAAATAAAACGTTTTGCTCAATTTGTGCGTGGGGTTCGAAATACACACACACAAACACACACACACACACACACACATATATGTATCTAAATGTATATTCGAAAACTTTTAAGCATGCGAAATTAGTTGTGTATTAGGAAAACATAAATTAAGCGCCGCCGCCGCAAAATAAATAAAAAAAATTTATTACTTTTGATAAAAAGCTGCAGTAGAATATTTGTATATTTAAATCAAAGGAAATCTCAATATTAATAAAACAAAAAAAAAAAAACTAAGAAATTATGAAAAGCCTTAAGAAATTAGTTCGTCTGGGAGCCAACAGCTGCTTTAGAAATCATTTCACATTTTTATGCTTGCACACTTATTGGGAAACCAATCAGAAGTGGTCAAGCTAATGCTCAATTCCAATAAGATCACTATAACGGTGCTGTCTTGCTCTATCTCTTTCTACCATAGGATGTTCATCATTAAACATATCATTCGACGCAACCGCACAATAAATGTCTGAAGAGAAAATAACCCACGGGACTTGTGTTGAGCCAAGGGAAATGTCCCTGGGAAATTCTATGGGACTAGCACAAAGTGCATACACACACACACACACACACATGCACAGTCACGGTGCAGCATAATTTATGATGTGCACGGTGAAAGTTGATCCAAGTCCCGTGAGCAGATGAAAATGAAAATTATTGTAAAGAGAAAATGAATGGAAAATCGTATGAGCGAAGTTTAAAATGCCTTGGGGGGGAAATAACGTGGCATGTGTTTTGGTAAAAAATGGGCAGGTGCTGAGAACCTCAGAGAGAGTGGGAGAAAGGGAGAGAAAGCGAATGGAGGAGAAGGTGGAGGCATTGTTGCGGAAGTATATAAAAGATATTCTGGGAACAGAATTTCCAGTAATTGTTGTTTTCTTTCTTTAATGACGTTAATGAGGTGCAGACTGACATTATATAGAGACAAAATACTATTTTAGAGAGATAATATATATATATTTTTGGAGATTTGTTTATTAAGAAAAAGGGAAACTTAAATACTCTATAAATATAATATAATTTGGCATATCGTGTGTATGACGAAAGGCTCTATAATCGTAAGACCTGACAACAGTTAGTTCTTATGATCTTAAATCTTAACAAAATCACGAATTAATAGTATATATTGTACAGTATACATCATATACATATATATGTATGTATGTCATTAATTGGTAATTATATATGTATATATATATATTTATTTATGCCCATGCAACACACATTTAATTTGACTGAATTCAGCAGAGTTTGCATTATAAATTTCAATAAATTTTCATTATTTGTAAACAAGCGCTTAAAAGTTATAAATATTTCAGCCTCATTTTTTTCTTCTCTTCTTGTTCTTTTTGTTTGTGTTGTGTTTTAATTTGTTTGCTTTAATTGCAAATAATTTTTAAACTTTGTGCAGAGAGAGCGAGAGAGAAATATATTTTAAAAAAAGTAAAAAAAAAATGGCATTTAAAAGCGGTGAAAAGTCAGGGAAATGACTGTGGAAATGGGCATGGCGCAGCTCGGCAGCGGAGTAAATAAATTGCTATTAATTTTTCAGCGCTGTTCGTCAAGTGGCGAATGGCGCCGAGACGACGATGTCAGTGGAGCTGGAGCTGGAGCTGGAGTTGGAGTTGGAGCTGGAGCTGGAGCTGGAGCTGGAGCGGGGCTCATGGGTCACCTAAAGTGCATATAATTTTTCAATTTGAAATGTTTCGTGTGCAGACACATGGCCAAAACCAGTTTTGTGGTGGCCAGAAAGGTGGACGGACCCAAATGAATTGTGGCCAAAAAGTTGCGACTGTATAAGAGAGAGAGAGAGAGAGAGTGTGTGTGTGTGTGTGTCTGTGTGCAGGCGCAGTTAAGCAAATATTTAATTGCTGCACTTTTTGTGGCACTCGCTGAAAGTTTGCCAGTTGCGTCACTTGGTTTTATTTATTTTGAGTTTTGACCAATAATTTATGTGCTGCCATTTGCTCAACAATTACGGCACAGCATGCTATCTCGCTCTCTCTCTCTCTCTCTGTTCTATCTCTCTCTTATTTCTTTTTTTTTTTGGCTGGCTGTTAATGATGTTGACCTTTGCTACAAAATGTTGCATGTTGTTAACATTAAAGTCGTGCACGCCTTGTCTGTGGCCAATTTAAATGGCTTTTCAATAACAATTGTTATTGGCCAGTTGGCAGCGGGGCAGCGGGGGGCGGCGGCGGAAAGTGTGCATAAAAAAGTGTTGCCTACTTATGTGCGTGATTTCCATAATGAGCAATTTGTGCAGCGATTGCTGCTGCTGCTGCTGCTGCTGCTGCTGCTGCTGTATTGCTTTTTGCATAATTAATTGTTTTCACACATAATAATTTAATACGCATATACACGTGTAAAGAGCACACCTCCCTCAACCCCTTTTGGCCCATCAATTATAAATATGGCAATAAATGCGCATTGGCCATAGTTGCAATATGTCAGGCCAATGTTGTGTTGGCCAATATCCTGTGTTGCCATTTGTGTTTCAATGTTTAAATGTCATTAACAAAGCCGTAAATTATGTGCTCCGCCCGTCGCCCAACGAACGTGCCCCAGCTGCAGCAAGAGTGCAAACAGGTTGGCCGAAGCGTCGACGCTTAATAAACTCAGCCAAACTCATGCAGAGCTCTGCCTCTGGCTCTCGCTCTGGCTCTGGCTCTGTGGCAGCTTTATTAGCTTTTCGGATGCTGCTTATGACGTGGTTTAGGTAAATATTAATAACGCCAGCAACTGGCCCAAAGAAAAGCAACAGCCAAAAAATGCAGCTGCTACAGTGAGCATAGCTAAGAGTGAACCGGAAACGTAATATATAATTAAGGAAATTTGATTTAAAATTTAATAAATAATAAGTGAATAAATTAAAAAGAAAAAAATTAAAAATTACAAGGAAAATAAAATAAAATTAAGTTAAAATGAAATTAATTAGAATTAAAAGATATAAGATTTAAGAAATAAAAATTTAATCAAATTTAATTCAAACAAAATGATAAATTTCTTTTAAGCCTGATAAATTTAAAAGTTTGTGCAAATGTAAAAATTTGTTGTGAAATTAAAATAAAAGAAAAAAATGTATGTAATAATATATAAAAAAATTGAAATCTTGCAAAAAGAAATTAAATTAAAACAAAAAAAAATAAATATGTAATAATATATAACAAGAAAAAATTGAAATCTTGTAAAATAATGCATAATAATATAGAAATCTTTTAAAAAATAAAAACAAAATACCTAATAGTATATACAGAAATGTTCAAGACAAAAATAATAAAAATAACAATTGAAAAAAAATAGCTTAAAAATTTAATAAAATATACTTGACTTTAATTGCTAATATTTAGTTATCTATATTGTTAACTTGAACAATATAAAACATTCTTTTGAGCTTTAATGACAAGTGCATTAATATTAAAATTGGTTCAATTTAAAAAAAAAAATTTTAATTAGATTACTAAGCATGTTCTCTAGTTGCCTGTATGAAGGATATAATTTTTATAAGATATTGTCATATCATATAATATATAAAATTTGCTTCTCTAACTGCCCCCAAATACATTTCTTTTTATGCAGCATTTGCTTTAAGAACTAATCTATTTTTTTTTGCTGAGCATCATAGGCATTTTTCACTGTAGCTGCGTCTCATACATATGTGTAATCAGAAAAGCTGTTCAACTTTTTCATTTTGACTCCACTTGCAGCAAGGTAAAAAAGCAGCAACAAAAAAAAAAGTTAGGCAAACTAGCCACATATGAATTTATGAGCTCTGCCTGATGGGGGGCGTTGACTGCCCATGGGTGGGGTTGGGGATGGAGACGAGGAAGAGGAAGAAGAAAAAAATGTGCAACAAAATTATAATTTATGTGGCTTTAATAGCCGCTGGCTGCCTCATGCCACAAGGTGCAAGTGTGTGCGATTGTGTGTGTGTGTGTGTGTGTGTGTGTGTGTGTGTGTGTGTGTGTGTGTGTAAACACAACTTGCTTGCTTATCGCTGTGCGTCTTAGGCAGACCAAGCTCTCTACCTCTCTCTGTCGCTCTCACACTAACACACTCTCACACTCTCGCTCACTCTGCCACTCTGCCACTCTCATTCTCTCTCTAGCTCTCTCTGCGTTTTTTTTTTATTATTATATATATGAGCTGGAGTGGGTTGGCCGTAAGTGTTAGTCTTATATGTCTTATCAGGGCCTGCCTGTAGCAACATTTATTTTAATGCCTTATCACATGGCCAGCCCAAGACGAACGCAAAAAATAATAATAAAAAAAAAAAAAAAAACAAAAGCAACAACAACTGCACAATTGGGAGTTACGAGTGTGTGACTGACACGCCAGACTCTATATACCACATACATACATACATACATATATATATATATATATGCTCTGTGTACGCTCTCTCAGACCTTTTGATAGGCTCGCCACAAAGTGTGACAGACGCACGCACTTGCTATCTCACTCCATTGTGCCTTGTATCTCTCACTCGGTTTCTTTTTTGGCCGTAGCCAATGCTCCCCTGATAATACTTTTTTTTTTCCCCCGTTGTTGTGTATGTGTGTGTGTGTGTGTGTGTGTGTGTGTGTGTGTGTGAGGGGGTTTTTGGTAAACGCCTACGTTTTTTATTTAATGCCAGTTCAGTTTGGTTCGGTTCTGTTGTGTTTTTTTTGTTTTTGTTTCTATTCTTGTTTTATTATGACGGTGTTGCTTATCATAGTTTATAGTGTTTGTTGTTGTTGTTGTTGTTGTTGTTGTTGTTGCTTGTTGTTGCCTTGCTGATAAACTTTACGTAAGCAGCCGTAGTAGAGAAGAAAAAAAAACACAATCTTTTTTAATTCTACGAAAAGAAAACCTCTTGAGTGTAGCAACAACCTCAAGTATATACATATATAAATGTTATCTAAAAAAAAACTACAAAGGAAAATTACAGAAATAAAAAACTCTAGAAAATAATACAGAAACTGGCCTGTCCCATGTGTTTTAGGCTTTATCTGGGGCTTAATTATTTTCTCATTTGCTTTCGATATATTTTATAAATTATATACATTTATATATATATAATTCATATTGTGTCAACAGGAAACGTGGGCATATTCATAAGGTTGACGTTGTGCTTGGCACCGTTGTTATCCGTCTTACGTTATCGTTGCCCAACAACAACAACTACAGCAGCAACAGCAACAACAACAGTCTGAACAAAGCCTGCGCATTGTATTCAATGTGCCGTGCTCAAAGATCAACTGAGAGGCGAGTGCTGTGCCTGTATTGCTGATCAGCTTTGAGCGGGAACCTTTAAATTAACTGTCAGAGCTGACGTAGCTGTGCTAGCAGGAGACGGTGGTGCGGTGGTGCGGCGTCGGGTTGGCTTGTGTGTGGAGCCAACTTATGAGTAACTTGCGCTTGTTGCGCTCAACATGAACTTCAACCCAATGTGCAAGAATAACACAAGCAAAGTAAAATGTATATAAGAAATATTGTTTTTTTTTTCTTCTTTTATCAGTCGGTCGACTTGAGTGATTGCTGACTCACACTATAAGCAAAGTGCTATATAGTCTTATTGATATACATATATAGTAAATATAAGAAGTTATATATAATATATAGCATACTAACAGAATCTTTTGCTGCAAAGTTTTTAAAGTAGCTAAATATTCGAAATAAAATATTGAATTAGCTGAAAAGTTCATTTGAGCTTGCAGCAAAATGCAAATGAATAGATATAAGAATATATATAATATTTAATTTAGATATAATAATAGTTATAATATTTAAATTAATTAGAAAAAAAATAAATATATTTATCCATAAATTTTAGAACAATATATTTAGTAAAAAGTAATATTAAATATATTTTTTTTTTACAATAGATATAATATAATATAATATTTATCTACTAATATATTATAGCAATATAATATTTATAGATTATATATAAATAATATTAATAATTATTAATATAAGTATAACTAGATGCATATTCATCTAGTTATATATATATATATATAGATATATATATTATCTAGAAATATTATATTATCATAATATATAATTAGATAAATATTATTTAGATATAGATATATGTAGATTTGTTTATATCATTAATCTTAGCTCACCTGCGTCACATTTTGTGTGGTCTGTGGACCCGTGGGCGAGTGCAGCAGCTGATGCTGTTCGAGCTGTTCGCGGCTGGCGAAGGCGGCGGTGCACTGCATGCAGGGAAAGGCGGCGCCCAGGTCGCCTGTGGTGGAGCCCGGGCTGGAGGTGGAGCGCGGTGCGCTCAAGTCCAAATCGTAGGCGGAGTTGCTGCCGACGCTGCTGTTGCTGCCGGGCTGTGGCGGAGGCAACAGCAATGCCTGCTGCAGCTGTGGCGACTGTTGCAGCTGCTGCTGTTGTTGCTGCTGTTGCTGTTGCTGTTGCAGCTGCTGCTGTTGCTGCTGTTGCTGTTGTTGCTGGCTGGGCGAGCTGGCAGAACGGGCGGATTGCATGGCCAATGCAGCGGCGGCCATGAACTGAGCGTGCAGATGGGCGGGCAGCTGTGGGGGCGTGTGCGGCAGGTGGGCGAACAGATCGTTGGGCGTGGCGGCGACAGGTGAGCAGAGAGGTGAGTGCTGGCTTCTATGGCTGCCGCTGTTGCTATTGTTGTTGTTGTTGTTATTTTGATTCTTGGCTGTCTCACTATTGTTGTTGTTGTTGTTGTTGTTGTTATTGGAGCTTGGAGATTTGGCATAGCGACGACTGCTGCTGCTCAAATTGCTCTGCTCATCCTCCTCGGCCTCGCTCTCCGGCTGCGCAGCCTCAGCTGCCGCACGATGTGACTCGTAATTGAGTTTGTCCTGCGGATGCTCGTTGGCAATGTGCTCTCTGAAGGACTGCAGGTGAGAGATGAAAGGTGAAAGTTGAAGGTTTAGCTGTGCCATCTTTTATATATGTCGAGTTGCTTTAGCTTAGAGTTGAAGCTTACCTGAAACTCGGTGAAGCGCTTGTGGCACTGCGTGCACTTGACCGAACAATCCTCAGCTGCATTGGCTGTGGCGCTGCTGGCCAGCTCTGGGTTGGCAGCCACATTGCTGGGCTTGTTGTTGTGGGCTTGGTGGTGATGCAAACTGGAGGCCAAAGAGGAAACTGCAATCGGCAAGAGAGAAGAGAACAAAGAAAATGAGTTGAGGTTGATTGTTGTCTCTTTTGCAGGAAATATATTGGAAGAATTGCAATGGCAAGAACTCAAAGTGACTTTGAATGCTTTCAGAAATTTAGAGAGTGAAATTCGAGGAGCTGCTCGACCAGGACTGTCGTATACCTGACAGCAAGGGCAATGGATAAATCATTTCGATCATTTTAGCCAAGTATATTAACTAAAAAATAACATTTTATATATGTCGAATACAAATTCAAAACACACACAAAATCATCTAAATTTATTCAACAGTTTTCGATTTATAACGCAAAAAAACGAATTTACGAATTTATTTTATATGCATATAAGATAATACGTAAAATATATATAGTATAAAATATAACTGTTTTTTTTTTTTAATAATTTAATAATTAAAAAAAAATATATGTAGTACAAAATAAATATATAAAAAATATAAATACTAAAGAATTATTTTTTTGAATAATTGAAAAGTGCAAAAATAAATAAGTTTATTTATAATTATGTTTAGCTTAAATTTTAATCTTATTTTATAAATAATATTATACAATATATTTAATTTAATTTGATTTAATTCTATTTATAATTATTTTTCAATTGAAATTAATTACAAATAATAATTGTTTTTATTTTTATTATAATTTAAGTCTATCTATAATTATTTTCAGATTAAATTTTAATATAATTTCATATATAATATAATATATTATAAAATGTAATTCATTTAATCTGATTGTTTATTAATTAAAATTAATTATAAAAAATAATTGTTTGTTTTTTAATAATTTAAAAATGAAAATATAAATAAATCCATTTATATTTATTTTTAAATTTAAGTTTTATTCTCATTTAATTAAATTTAATACTTTTTATATTTATTTTGAGCTTATCTTAACATTATTTAAATAAATTAAACTATTTATTTACTTTTAGTTTAGCTAACTTATACAAATATTTTATATTACCCAATGAAACAATCAACGGAATAAAAAACTTTAAGTAAACAAATTCAGTTTTCTTTTTCTGAACCTTGAATATTATTTATTGCAAAACATTGGCTTAAATGTTGCTCAAATAACTCTGGATGGATATTTTGCAATTAAGCTGCCTTTTTTTTTCCTTTTGTTTTTAATGAAAACAAATTAACTGTGAGATGTGTATGGGCGATAAGCAGAGAGACCTAAATGCCATGCCACACATAAGTGCGGCAAGTGGAGCCCCACTTGGGGCATGGGGCAAGCGGGACTCGAAGGCGAAGGCCCTCAGCCATGCACATGTTGTTGTTGTTGTTGTTGCCGTGTGCCTGAAGGCAACTGCGGCTCGAGATCAACTTTAATTTCGTGGCAAATCAACTTTACCGCTGCACCGCCCGCTCGCTGGCACCACCACCAAGCTGTGGTTTATTGCCATTGTGGTTGCCTTCACGCAACGTTTCCACGTAAAAGGCGATGATCTTATACGCCAATCAAAAACAGAAAAGGAAAAAAAAAAAAAAAAGAGTGGAACTGGTTTGCACACACACACACACACACATTGGCTGAAGAGTCGACTTAATCAGTTTAAAAAAGCGTTCAAGCATGCGAAAAAGGAGATCATAAAGAACGTGAAGTAGCAGACGAAAAAGAAGAAGAAGCAGTTGAAGCAAGAGAAAAAGCAAAAGCAAAATAAAAAAGAAAAATAAAATATCTCGAAGATTGCTTTGTTCAATGACGACGTCGCTGGCGATGTCGATGCCGAGGGTCAGCCAATTGCCACACACACACACACATGGTAAATGTCTGTGTGTGTGTGTGTGTGTGTAATACTTATGGCCGCCGAGCCGCTTGGTAAATAAGCAACTCTGTTATATCTGCGTCTGGGCCCAGGCACGTTGCAAGGTACAAAATGGAGTTTCGTTGTGTGTATCACACAATGGGAGTCTTTGTTGTTGCTGTGGCTGTTGCTGCTATTTGATCGCTACCTTAATTTAAGCCAATTAACCGCCTGCAGACAGACGCCGCTCATAGGGGCACTCACATGTGCAGCTAAATTAATGGCTCTCTGTGCGCTGGCATACCTTGTTTCTGTGGCAGTTGCTGTAGCTGTAGCTGTAGCTGTAGCTGTATCTATAGTTGTTGTTTTTTCTGCCCGACAATCAAGCACAATCTAAAGCAGAGTTCGTTGCACGTTCCCTTTGGCATTTTCACTTTTCACAATAGTCGCTTCCCTATACATTCTTTTCGTTTTATTGATATTACGCAGTTAATTGATTCAGATACAATTTGATTTCGCTCTCTCCCTCTCCCTCTCCCTCTCTCTCGCTCTCGCTCTCACTTAGATGCGGGCATACAGTCAGCTAAAGTGCCTAAAGTAATTGGGAATTATAGCATTTTTTTGATGAAGGCTTTCAGCCTACCGCCTATGCTAATCGCTCTAATTAGGGCTTCACATTAACTCACGACTTTGCTCCCATTTTAAATGCCATTAAAAAACATAAATAAATATGTATATAAAACAACAACAACAACAACAATGGGCAACAGCTGCTTGTATTACAGCATTTTCTGGTCGCATTCACATTTCAGTTAATAATTTTCGGAAAATTTATTTCGTGCTGCTCGTTTAATGACGCTTTTATTAAATGAATCTGTCGGCCATTCGCTCATCTTAATAAAATATGCAAGTTGTTAAAAATTTGAACCACAAAGCGAAACAACAACAACAAGAAAAAAAAAAGCAGCATATTAAAACACCAAACAAATTTTATGGGTTTTTTCATCAACATAATGGCGGGGTTTCTGCGTCTGCATGTTGTATATGTATGCTTGTGTGTGTGTGTGTATGTGTGTGTGTGTGTGTGTGTGTGTGTGTGTGTGTGTGTGTGTGCGACAGTCAACACTCAACAAGTGTGTCACCAGCTCATTTAGTTCAATCAATTTTTCATAACAGAAATTATTAACGCAACGTGGAAAAAGCCGTTTCGCATTTTTACACTTGTATCTCGTATACCCTGTAATGATTAAAAGTGCGTAGCACGGGTATGCACTACAACAGTCATTGGCTGTAGAGTAAAGAGTTAAGATTCATCTAGTATCAACTGAGCAAATTGAAGAGCTGATTTATAGGGTATCTGCTCGTTCAGCAATCTAATATATTTCTGTTGTCCATCTCAACGGTATTGAAAGTGTCTGCAAATTAATATCAATTTGTGAAATGTAAGAGAAAAAAAAAAAACCAAATAGATTTCAAACGAATTTTGATAGTCGCATCAAATGTTTTCTGTTTGTTTTGCTCTGCAATTGTTGCTTTAGTGTTTATTGTTGTTGTTGTTGTTGCTGGCCAACTATTTGGCGCTTACGCATGCCAATTGAAGTTGATTGATAGTGTTTTATATATATATATAGAGTCTATACAGAGAGAGAGAGAGCTCATCAAAGAAGATTTGCTATGTATATTAATCTATTTTCTGGCTGATGGAATATCTTTTATGAGCACGTTTTCATGGCTAAACCACTTCTAAAGCGCAAAACATTTTTATTTAGCGGGATTATAGCCAAAAATGTTACAGAATAACAATTACTTGTAATAGCTATTAAAAGCTATTAGGTTTAACAGTGCGCTGTTAATTTATTGACAACTGTTAAAAGCGACTGTCATTAACATGAAACTGTTATGCTGAGCTGGCATAACAGCGCATGTTAAACTAACAGAAGTAACAGTTACTAGACTTAACAGTTCGCTGTTATTGTCAACTAATTTCTTGACTTGAAATGAATATAAATAAATGTTGATTTGCCACAAATGGTTAAAGCTAAATATATTGCTATTAAAAATGCCAAGTTTTATGAACATTTAAACATAATGGAAACTAGAAATCAGTGTAAGAATCGGCGGCAACTGCTGTGACAGTTCGTAAGGCGCAAAATATTTTGACAGCATGTGAAATGAAAGCTGCACACAAATTTATGTGCCACGTATGCCAAAACCAGCAACAACAACAACAACATTTAAAACAATAAAATATATAATATTAGACTTGTCGTGCGATTGGAGCTCATGAAATGCCGTGTGGCTCTTTGTTGTGGTTCGGATTGCTCAACTCAATTCAATTCAGAAACAAAATGGTATGGAATTAAGGAATTGATGTCAATGCTGCTTCACCTGTGTGCTGTCGCTACACGCGCGGCCCAAAATAGTGCTGGCATGAAAGGGGACAGCTATTATAAATAATATATATAATTTGTATATGTGGGTGGGGGGAAAACAGCGTAAATCAATAATAAAAACAATTTCATATACATATGTGTGAAGAGGCGACAGATACATTTGTTGCTCTATCTATATATATATTTATCTATATCTATATCTATATCATTATCTTTGTTGTTGTTGTTGTTGTGGTATTTTCTGCGTTCCACTAATTTTATGTGCTTTTTATTGCCAGCTTTTATTAGCCCAGACATTTTTCAGCTAAGCTCGGCTAATGCAAATTTATTTATTTCGTTTCATTTGATTTGGCCAACTTCTTCCCTCAATGCTGCTTTTCACGTTTAATTTATGGCTAGCGGTGGCTGCCATTGGACAGCTTTTACCTGCGCCGCAACGCTCGCATCTGATGGAACATTTCTCATGCTCATTTGGCTGTCAGTTTTTAAAGTGTTTTTAATATTTCAATGACAGGCGCTTGTCAAACACCGGCCCGGGCCAGCCGAAATGTAAACCGATGACATTTTCTACACATTTTTTTTTTGTATTATTTTTTTCGTTTGCTTTTCATATATATTTATTTCGGTTAAAGTTTTGCTTCCAACTCAGGTAAAGAAATTTGTTGCTACTTTAGACATTTCTAATTGTTTAATTGTTGTTGTCGTTGTGGTTATTGTTGTTGTTGTTGTTGTTGCTGCTGTTAAAGCGCTGACGCAGTTGCAGACAAATGGCCGACAGGTGGCGCCGCTTTCAATGACAATCGCCTGGCCGAGTCTCTTTTTTTTTCCTCAGCTTTGCCCGTAAATAATAAACATAAAATTTTTAGCACTTAATTATAAACAGAGACAACTCGTTGCAGCTCATTTGCAGCTAGGCAACATTTTTAGCATATTTATTAAATAAATTTCGCATAAAATTAGCTGCAAATGGCAGTTGGCTATAAACTTACAGAGAGTGAGAGAGTGATAGAGAGAGAGAGAGAGAGAGGGAGGGAGAGCAAATGGAGGCGTGAGAGTTTGGCTAATTGCGTAATGTAAGCGACACCTCGCTTAATTTGTTTATTTAGCAATTAATTGGCATGTAAATGTAAACCGCTGGGAATTGACTGGGAATTGTTTAGGTGCGAATGGCTGCAATAGCAAAATATTGGATACAAAGATAAAATAATAATGCCGTGCGAAAGTTTACAACAATCTGGCAACGCTCTGCGTGGGCTCTACTCTTGCTGTTGCGGTGATCGTCTCACGGACTGCCTTGACTATCTTGACTGTCCGTTCGTTCTCAAGTGGCACTTGAGCCGCATATGAAAAACATATGCCCAAAACGCAAAAGACCCCGACTCAAATGCCAAGTAATAATCGCCGAGGCGTGCTAAATTTGGAACTGGCATAGAGGGCACTTAAAGGTGCATGCAGAGGTATACATACACATGCATCTGCATATGCATATATATATATGTGTGTGTGTGTGTGTGTGTTTGTGTGTGTGAGCACAAAGGTGGCTTAGGTAAGAGAACTGCTCCGTGGCAATGGCAAAGGTGGTGCCTGGAGTCGCTGCAGTCGTCGCTCCGTTTTTAGCTATAAATAGCGCTGCCAGCACACTGCAAAGGGAGTAGATGCCAAAACGTAGCCAACGCATTTTGCCCTTTACTTGGTTTTTATTTATTTGTGCAGCGCACTGCGAGTAGCTGATGCAGCCATCGATGCTGCTGCTGCTGCTGCTGCTGCTTCAGCTGACTGCCAGGTTTATTTTATTTGTAGCATTTGCTTTGCTGAGTGTGAAATTTTAATAGCCAACCGAGCCGTGTCCGTCACTGACTCCTGCTGCTGCTGCTGCTGCTTGGTAATGTGTGTGTTTGTGTGTCCTCTCAGTCGTCAGGCAGTCACAGATCGTGCAGCATATGTGCTCTGCCTGCAGACTCTATTTTTGTGATTTACCTTGAAAAAGTCAGCTCGCTGCGTAGGCGTTTGCTTGCAATTACACCACAACGAAATATGCCCATGTAAAGCAGCAGTAATATATATGTAAATATATATCTACACACACATATATACATATATAACATATATATATTTGTACATATGCCAACTTCAAGGGGAATAGCAATGGCAACAGCTGCGCAGAGTTGGCAGGGAATTGTAGCTGACAGCTCAGATTAGCAATTGGCATAAAATTTGCTTTGTTTTAATTGAATAATCAAATATTACATAGATATCTTTTAAAATAACAGTATATATAGGTAAAATGCGAGAAGTCAAAATTATTGCAAATAAATAAATGAACAGACAAATGTTAAAAAAAAACTGGAATAAATAATATAAAAAATTATTTGATTATTATTATATATAAAAAAAAAACTGCATAGCATAAAATTAAAAAAAAAAATAATAATAATATATAAATAACAAAAATTAATATTTTTTAAACTAAATAATTTGCTAATGAGATATTTTTTCAAATAAAAAAATGATATATGTATAATTAAAAAGAAAAATATATTTATATAGTAATTAATAATAAATAATATAAAATCATATTTTATGATAATTTTATTAAATTAAACAAAATTTTAATTACTTAATTTGCAATTTTATTTATTATTTTAATGCTTTTCTAACCTTTTTCGTCAAATAGTTTGTTTAATTTATGAATAATTGCATTTACTTGGAGCAAATTAATTGTTAAACAATTTGTCAGCTAATTGAAATATTTAAGCATAATAAATTTTATGTGCCGCGCAATGCATAAAAATCAAATGAAATGTATCTCGATGCATTTAATATTTGTTTTCATTTCTGTTCTTTTTCCTTTTGTTTATTTTTCTGGCACTATGTTTTTTTTTATTTGTTTTTTGCAACTTTTAACAATTATTGTGCAATTGTGCGAAATTTATTGCAATTGAACGGCAATCAGAGTGTAACCAATGCAGCCTCTGCCCTGGCCCTTGCCCTAGCCCTAGCCCTATGCCCCTTTTGCCACACTTCTTCCCCCCCTCTCTCTCTCTCTCTCTCTCTCTCTATCCCCCTTCGTCTCTGGCAACTGGGAGCAGTTAACAAAAATCGTTTACATGTTAAATTGTGCCTGGCAACCGTTAAGCGCTGTTTGAATATCGACTCCAACCAGCCGTAACACTCTCGGCTGCTGTGCAGCTGAGTGCTGTGCCACGCCCCCCCATCACCCATCAGCCAGACCCCTTCATTCTCCCCCACCTGCCACAGTTGCTGTTGCAATTTCGCAAGCCCTTTGGCTACACCTTTTGGGTTGGTCGCATTCGCTTTGTTTGCGCCACGATTTTTGTTTCGATTGTTTTTTTTTTTTTTTGCCAAATTTGTTTTTTATTTTTATCTATTTTTTTATATTTTTTTTTGGGCGTTGTTGTCTCGTCGTGTGGCTGGCATTAAATAAATAAGCAAGTAAAAAAAAAAAAAAACAGTCGAACATTTTTTTCGGCAGCTTTTTTCATTTTGGAGGCGCTGCGCTTGGGCTCGTAGCTAGGGAGAGAGGTTCGGGAACTGGGAAGTGGGACTGTGCAGCATTCCGTGCAATTTTCACTTTACAACTGTTTCAAAGTTATCTTTGTTTCAATTGTGTGCACAAAGGCAACGGCAATGGGCACAAAAAAAAATAAATAAAAATAAAAATATTGGCAAACAATTTTTGCCTGGCAAAAAATACAAAATAAAATGCGGCAAATAATTTGCACAAAGCTGCGGCAGGTTGCAGCAGCAGTTGCAGAATATCAAAGTAAATATCCAGTACCTTTTGGCCATTGATTTATGGTGCTTGAAGTCCTTCAATTTAGCTTTTTAAAGGCGCTTACAATAAACAATGTATAGAAAATGTATTTGCAAGAGCAACAGCACTTGGCAGCTGCTCAAAAATGTTGCTAGACAATCACACACACACACACACATACAGCCATAGACATCTATTTAGATACGATCAGTCTAGTGTCTGTGCTTAAGCAAACAAGTTGTCTTGAGGCATTAACTGCGCCTGTTCAAATTAATCATTTTGCAGCCAGCCAGGCAGCCACTCGCAAATAGTTGAGCGAAAGTTTGTTTAATTTCGATTACCAGACGCCACTGCAGCTACAACTTTAGCTTCAGGTCTACACAGGAGCCAGGAGCGTATGTCAACGTGAGACTCTAGCCCAGAACGAGGCTGGTAAGAACAATATAAATGGCAGCACCGACAGCACCAGCATATAAAACTGACATTCACTGACATCCCAAAATGATTAATTAATAGCGCAGCAAGCCCAGTAGAGTCAAGTCGCATTGACTCAAGCGTCTGCCTAGATAAATGATGCGAGCCAGCATTGTCCAGAGTATGTGTTGAAAATATGCCCCAAGGATTTGCTTAATGAAAAAAACCAAAAATAAAAATGAAGCAAAAAGTAAATGACGAAATGTGAGAAGCCTAAGGAAATTACAATCGATACTAATGAAAGTGGGTATAAAATCGATAAATATCGAGCTATAAGGATACACCTCAAGAATGTGCTGATGTAAGCATAAAGGCTTTCGATTGTTATCGATGAATTATATATTAAGCAAGATTTTATCAATAAATCGATAAAGGAATTGATAAATATACAAAATAATTATGATTATTTAATAATTATAATAAATAAATACAAATTAAACAAATCGTTATTTTTTTTTATTCTATATTATTCTAATGATTATTATTATGAATAAATAAAAATAAATTAAATCATTAATTTTTATCCACTAATCGATAATATTATTTTTATTTCAATTTCAATAGAATAGTAAATCAATATAACAAATAAATCGATTATATGCACTATAAATCGATAGATTGTATATATAAGAACAGTAAACACAGAACAAGATTTTCACAATATATCAAACTATAAATGTTTGCAGATTCGTTTGCTTGCCCAAGCAACTACAGGAAAAGGCCAAAACATTCTGTCAAGTTAAAAGTAAATAAAAATTTAGAGAATATTATTAACAAGCAACAATTTCCATAAACATGAAAAAAACTAAAACAAAACAACAAAATCATGTTCATATATAACATATATGTGAATATAAAGCTGGACGTCAAGAAATTAGCAAAGCTTTCAGCATTGATTTACTGTTGCACGAGGCAGACTGAATGCCAGGTAGCGTCGGGTCGGCGGGGGGTTGGTGACGGAAGGGGTGGGAGGGGGGGGGGGTGGGCGTTACCAAATACATAATTTGTGTGTAGGTGATAACACGGAGACAGACAGGTTTTTAGCTCTGGTGTTTTGGGCTAGCAACATTTTTGATTTATGACATTTTGGAGCAATTTCGAAACGCGACAAACACACGCCCCAAAAGCCAAACGAGTTTTGCGCACACCGAGGGCAGCGAGAAGCTAGGCAGGGAGAAGCTACGCAGCTACGCAGCGAACAGCGTTTTCAATGTAGCAGCGATTAATACACATCGTGGCCGCAGCTGCCCAGTGACATCAAAAGGCGGCCCAGACAAACAACGAACAACAAACAACCGGAAAAATAGATAGAAGATACATTTGTATCTGTATCTTTGTATCGTGCGTAGCTCTCATATGTATATGGGGCAACCTGTGCCTGATCGATCGATTAGCTGCACTCATTTTCTGTTGGCTTTTAGCCGCCTGCCACCTACAACTGCCCATTTTACACGGAAAGAAACGCAGGGGCCGCTACTTAAATGCCCATAAATTATAATTTATTGTTTGGCTTGGCGCAGTCGGGCAGTCGGACAATCGCGCAGTCGAGAGCTGTTTCTTAAATCTTGCCTCTATTATAATCTCAAATTTTATTGTGCCATTAAAATTTCTATAGAAATTATTTCCATGTATTGACAGTATTAAAAATATATAAAAAGTGTGGGAAAAATAAAAAGTTTTTGCGATTAAAGTTCAATTTAAAAAAAAATATATATATATTTAGCTAAATTATATATGTATATATAAATATAGGTAAAATAGAATCTATAGAATGGAAATATGAATTTCATATAAAATAACTCAATAATTAAGTAAGTTTTCATAAATAGTTTGATCTAGAAAATTATTAGCCTAGTAATATCTGAAATGATATTTTAATGAGTTTTCTTTTTAATTCTATGGGTATACCTATTATCAGACTTAATAAGATATTACTTTGAACTTTCAATATTTTTTAAGCTTTCAACTACCATTTCAATTCTATCATCATCATCATCATCATTATATTCCTTAACGTACTCTTTGAGCAGTTGGATATATTTGTATTATTATAAGAATTGATTGATTTCAATTATTTTTTATAATTTCAATATTAATATTTCTAAATTTATAAAGGAATAAATTTACAAATTTGAATCATTTTAAATTTTCATTCAAAAATATTTCATATTTCATTCATAATGCAGCTTGTTAGAAATTCTTGAAATACTTGCACTGAAATCAATCATTGTAAATGGCAAAATCTTTAGATTTATGACATATCATATAGATAGCTAATAAATCATGGCAAATAGCTGACAAGTTAAGAAACTGCCCTCGTTCTAGCTATTTGCTATGCAGTGATTCCCTTTGCCTTCCACTTGTCCCTTCCCCTTTCCTTGCCCTCACCCAACACACTGCGAACATGTGCAATTAATCCGTATGTTTAGCGCTGCTTATTAATTGTCACAGCTTTGAAATGTGAAAGTGAGTGTGAATGTGAGTGTGAATGTGAATGTGAATGTGAGTGTGAATGTAGACGGGCACCCAGACATAGATGTGAGTCGTGAGACATGAACGTGGGCAGTGGCTATAATGAAATTGCGCCATAAATTTGTAGCTCATTTTCGTAGCACGCTTTCCAGTTTCCATTTCCCATTTCCCATTTTCTGTTTCCAAAATAAAATCGAAGCTATTTGAAATGAATTTTCCTAGCTGCGGTGCATTTGTTAACACCTTCACTTTAGTCGGGGCGTTGATGAGCTTCGCCCACTGACAGTTTTATGTTTTGTTTACACTTGGATTGGCTGTTCGGTGAATTGAATTCGGTTTTCCAAAGAACCGAAATGGAAAACTTAAGAATGGGAAATTCCCATATTGCAACCACAATCAATCAATGGCACCAACAGCTGCCATTTGCCCAGAGCAGCAAACACGAACAGGTTTACCAGGGTTTCCAGCAAGTGGAACGGAGACGGAGACAGTTCGACGTGTTCTACCTGTTCGCGTGCGCATGTCACACAGGTGTGTCTGTATGTGTGTGTGTGTGTCTGTATGTGTGTGTGTGTTTGTGAATGGTGGTGACGTTAACGTTGTAGGAGGCGCCAGCACTTGACTCTCAGCCATTGCGCTGTTGGCTGCCTACCTACCTGTCTGCCACACCACCTGCCGCTGCCTCTGCCTCTGGCTTTGCCTCTGCCTCTGGCTTTGCCCACCTACAGCAGCTAATCGAATCTTACGCTCGGCCAAGGCAACGCGCTGCCAACGGCTGCCAACAAATCAAATTCGAATGCGTTTGCAATTGGTCGCAGCTAAAATCATACGATATACAAAAGTAATTTTTCGTTTTATTTTTCATTTCTTTTTTTTTTTTCAAGCACCCGCATAAGAAAATATAGAAACGAAAAAATAATTCAAATAACAAAGGTAAACGCAACCTGAGCTGTAGCACTTGAAAATATATTTAAAAGGTACTTGAGGTATACTTTGTGAAGAATGTATGTTAATAATGAAAAAAAAAACATATTAAATGTATTTAGTCTTTGGGTTTTCATTGCCCTTTCCTAATGTATCAGTAAATAATCAAAGCTAATATTGCTTTTAAATAATTTTTTATTATAAATAAATAAACAATACATATTTAATATTGCATACATGAAAGCTCAGTACAATAATAAATATTTATATTTTTTATTTATATTTATTTATGCATATCTATAAGTATTATATAATAAGTAGAATTATATAATTAAAAAACTTTATTGAACAAATTTCATATTTGAGAATTTTTAGCAAAAAAGAAATATGCCAAATGAATTTTAAAACAAAAGTTTTTAAACAACTTGTTTTCCTTTAATAATATTATTCTTAAAAAAAATAGTTGATAAATAATATAGATTACAGTGGAAAATAAACAAATTCTAGAAAACATTAAGCTGTTAAATTACAGCTCACCTATTGAAGGTCTACAAATTTGGCACTCAAAATTATTAATGCAATTAAAATTATTTACTTTGATTAATAAATGGATTAAATGTATTCAAATAATACAAACAGAATATATTAAAAACATTTAAGCTGCAGTAGTTCAATTTATAATAAACATTAATATAAATATGATAAATGTGTATTTTAAATAATACTAAACATTACTAAGATTTATAATAATAATAAAATTGCTCGCTCTGAGAATGTGGTAAATTAATTCAATTTGCTATTTTGTGGTTAGGTTAGTCAACAAGAGTTTTTTTTTTAATATTTTACTAATAATAATACTTTTTATAATAATATTAATTAATAAATTTAATATTGCTAAATATGAATGAATTTAGTTTCCCTTTCAATTCTATTAATCCTTATCAGTATTCATTTTCTAACTCATTGATTCACTAAAGTATTTAGCATAATAATACAAATAATAAGATTACAAGTGATAATAAAATAAAAAATATATTACTTAAAAAAAATAATATAAATATTTTTTTATTAGAAATCATTTCAATGTGCCAAAGTCGAACGAAGCCTTGCAACGATAAGAGCATTTGGAATTCTGTTGAACAATTCTATATTTTTTAGCTGAAACCTTTTTTTTTTGTTTCGCGCGCGTGTGTGTGTGTGTGTGTGTGTGTGTGTGTCGTTCATAGGTGTTTATTTTCAAGACTGTAGCTGGGAGGTGATTAAAGAGCGCCTGCATAGCCAGCGCTTCGCTTGTGGTGGTCGCTCGACTGTGCTGAAGGAGCGATCGAGCGACGATCGAGCGACGATCGAGTCGAAGAAGAAGCTGAGCGTAGCGCTTGAGCTGCTTTGCGTAGGAGGCAAAGCGAAGGGAAATTCGATGCCACGACTCGATCGCGCGCTCTCCCTCTCTCTCTCTCTCTGTGTCTCTCTCTCTTGTTTTATTGTTTTTTTTTTTTTTTTGCTGTGTCGCTTAACCGTTTAAGGTGAATTTCAGTTTGGGGGGACCACACAGTTGCTGAAAAATGGCGGCGTTTCCCTGGAAATGTTTTGACATTGACACTGAGCAGCGCTTGGCATAGATTTGATTGCCTTTTGGCGCGTTTTGCTAAAGTTGAATGAATTGAAACACACACACACATACACACACACACAGAGAGAGAGACATACACAAACACTCAGACAAAGTTCAATTGCATTGCGCTGATAATGCAAAATGAATTTCTAGACATTTCATGACTCATCTTAAGATTTAAAAATTGTTTTTTTTCTTTCTCTAGATTCTGTGTAATTGTGAATTGGACTTACACTGCATGGAGAAGGCTGTGGACGATGGCATGCTCTGCTGTATAATGTTATCCTCTTGGCCAAAACGTGTAGACGATGGCGCCAAACAGGACAACATTGGAATGCTTTTTATTGTTGTTGTTGTTGTTGTTGTTGTTGTTTTTGTTTCACTTTCTGTGTGTTCCACAAGTAATGTGTGTGTTTTGTTATGGGTTTTGTTTGTTTTTGATTTTGGTTGCGGTTCAATTCGGGAGCTTTTGTTTTCAAGTGTTTTGGATCTGGGTTCGATTAGAGACGTTTGCTGAAGCACACACGTTTAGCGGCCATTTGGTCTGGCTGGCTGGCGGGATGTCGAGCAGCTTTTTATGTTCTGCTATATATTCCGATTGAAAACATATTTTTGTTTTTATTTATTTTTTTTATTTTATTTTTTGTTTTCTTTCAATTTTTGATTTGACACTATTTGCGTGTTTTTGAATTTCGAATGTGATTCGGTGCACACTGCGCGTTCAGATTGAGATACTTTTTCGACTCGGCGATTTCTACAATTGTTGTTCCAATGCGTTGGCTTCTGAGCGCTGTGGGGGAGCAGCGCGTGTGCGGCCGACGCGACGTCTAGAATACAACTAACGGTTTCTGTTGATTTCTGTTTTCTACGTTGGCCTGCCACAGCTTCTGCTTCACATTATCAGATACAACATCTCTGCCTGTCCGTGTGTGTGTGTGTGTGTGTGTGTGTGTGTGTGTGTGTGTAAGGGTGCTTCAATATATTTGTGCTCGGCACGAAGTGAGAGCGAACAGCCGAATGCGAGAGCAACTGAGCGAGAGAGCAACGAGCGCACATTCATTATGTGGTAGTTTAACGTAGCTGTGTGTGTGTGTGTGTGTGTGTCACCCATACACCAATAACAGGCAGCGGCCATATAACAGAGCAACGACAACGTGTAACGGTGCACCGTTTGTTGATAGTGTGTGTCTTTGGCTGTGTGCGTGGCGGCAGCGCGCTGCCGAGGTGATATGACAATACGCCCCCGCCCCCCATTCGTTGCTCTGGTGTGTGTGTGTGTGCGTGAGTATTGGTGGTGCGACGCTCTCCAATTGGAGAGAGTGAATCAATGTGTTTGGGCTCTGTTACAGTTGCTGTTAATGTTAGGGACAGTGCGCTTTATCGTATGCTGTTACGTTACGATATTGGTGAGAGGGGAAAATGTTAAACTTAACATTATGGAATAATTTAAAGAATTTATGTTTGAACACTTGAATTACTCGATATGCTTATACACTTTGATCTTAATTCCTTTAATTTCGATTGCATAAACTTTATAATTCTAAGAACTTTGCCATATTTTACTTATCATTGAAACAAAAATCATTTGCACTTAACATTTTCTATTTTCTGTGATGTGCAAGTTTGTGTGTTAGAATTTCCAGCTTAAAAATATCATATGCCTAGGCACTTTTCGCTTTTTTTCGGTATTGCAACACATTTGACATTTTGTTGACGTTGACAAGAAGCAAAAGTTCTTGAGAATGTCCATCACGCACAACAGCTATGCAAGCGGGCAATAAAAATAATAACAACAACAAAAACAGCAGCAACGCCACTTGGGCAACAAATTCAAAAGAAATGCTTCAGCAATAGGAACGAAGAAAAAAAAATGGTTTTCGACTCTCAATCAACAAGTTGAAGCCCGCCAAAGAAATCAAAGGCAAAAGATAAAAAAATAAAATAAATCCTGAAGCTGTTTGCAATGATTGCGTAGTCAAAAGTCATCAAAACTCAACAAACACACACACACACACATAGGCATGCAAACGAACACATACAGATGCATGTGTGTGTGAGAGCCCGACGGCGAAAAAAGCAAATTCAACAACATAATAAACAATTTGTACATTAATTTTTAATGCGGTTAACATGTGTTCTACCTACCCCCAGCCCACACACACTCGCACACACACACACACACACACACACACACACACACACACATAGTTAAACATATGCATTTCTCACTGGCAACCGCAGCTGAGTGTTTGCGTGTGTGTGCGTGTAAAAAGGTGGAGCTTCAATAATTTTCTCACTTGAAGCCAACGGCGACGCTGACGCCAATGCCGACGTCAACGTTGACGTTGACGCGCGAGAACGAGTAAAAAAAAAAGAAGAGAGTGAGCAAAGCGAACGGCCGTTTAGCGGTTTTTATATATTTTTTTTCGTGCTGTTTCTCCCGCCGCCGCATTCACTTTGTATGTTAATTAGTTCTCGCTCTTCACTGAATGTGCGCTAGTATGTGTGTGTGTGTGTGTGTGTGTGCGCTCGCGTGGGTGTGCTAATGAGCGAGGTGTTTGCTGTGCGCTAGGTGTGCTGTTGGCTCTGCTCATTTGGCATTGGTCGCTTTGCACCTGTTGCCGCCCCATTGGCTGCCGACTGCCGACTGCCAACTGTAGGCGGCCATTGCATGCCAATGGAGAATATGGCTTTTACCGTTCATTATGAGCGAACAAGACTTTTGGTTGGAGCAGGCAAAAGCCAATTGGAAAAATGTTTAATGTGCTATGTAAGAAATTCTTTTGTGTAATGGAAATAGTAGTGAAATAAATATCAAATAGGAAACAAATAGAAAATATAGAAATTAGGTCAAATGAAATTCCACGACAAAAAATAATAAGTAAATAAATTTTTAAAAAATTAATAAAACAATTAATAACATATAAAATATAATTTAAATGTATCATTTTTCAATTTCATTTACTATTTAGGATTATTTATAATTATTATTTATTATATTTTTAAACTCATTTATTTTTCATAGAGCTCAAGCGGATGTTCAAATATTTTTTATTATTTATTTATTCAGAATTTCTTCATCAAAATTTCTACTAAATAAAAAGTTCTTTCTAAAAGAACAAATTAATTCTACAGAAAATAAGAACAATTATTTAATGCAAAAAATAAAAAAAAAGCACGCACTTTCAAGAACTTATTCGCATTAATCATGCATGTAATATTTCATATATATGGGGATTTTTTTAAAAAGTAAATTCCCATTAAGGTTTGACTGATATCTTACATGAATAATATAAATATGCAAATATCACGAAAAAGAATATCTTTTTCTATTTCGACAAATTCAACTTAAAGTAAATCCCATTAAAATTGCCCTTATCTGGAATACACATATATGTTTAATACTTCAATGTGGATGGTAGTTAACTCTCTTGGCAGTTTGAAATATCCCGCATTAGTATGCATATTTAGTTCCCAGGCAGAGTGGCACACCCACTGCCCACTACAGTGGGCACTCGAGAGCATCGTGAGAATGACTTCTCAATTCCACAGGCTCACTTTGCTTTGGTTTTGGGTACCTACAATGTTGAGTGTTCTTAATTTAAATTGGATTTGTCGATCGATGTGTGCTCAATGCAATCTCAATTGCAATTGCATTTTCATGCCGTGCCAAATGAAGCGTCGTCGCCGTCGCCGTCGCCGTCGCCGTCGCCGTCGTCAGCTGCTGCTGCTGCGGGTCCCACATAAAAGTGCGATAATGCGAGTGTTTCTCTTACTTCAATACAATTTTCTGCTCACTGACGTCATCGCATCGCATCGCATAGCATCGGAAAGATGGGAAGGAAGCCGACGTTAGCTGTCATTAACTTTGCCGTTAAGCAATCAATTTATTTCACTTTATAATTACGGATAACCTAAAAGTGAGCAGCTCTCTCACAATAACCCCCATCTCCATCCGACCCAGCGATCTGCCACTCGCAGGGGCTTCGATCAAACATTTTTGGTGGGAAAAACAATTCCAATCCTTTTCGAAGAGGTGACCCCAGCATAAGGGCTCAATGGTTGCTTTCGTATTTCACACATTACGCGTACCAAGCGGAACCTAGATACGTACATATATGTGTATATCGTATATATGTATATATATATATATATATATATATATATATATATATATATATATCTTAATCTCAACATTTTCAATTGCGGGCGGTTGGATTTCGGGGTATTGAATTGCATGCATGTTTCTCGTTTCTACAATTTTTAATTAGCAGTAAACTTTAGCGCGGCATTTAACGAAAAAGAAAAGAAGTCAGCTTGGTCTAGGCGATCATACTCGAATGCATGATACCCTGTAATATATTTTTAGCGTACATTTTAATATTGTACAAATTTAATTCTAGTAATTAAATATTATTATAGAAATACTCATTAAAAATGGGCATGCGGAGTATTAGTATTAGTTTTATCGGAAAGGTATGCGAAAATTAAGAGAAGGCGTGTACTACTATATAAAATGTATATATACTTGAGCCGTAGATCATCTCCAGCTGATTATCTCTCTAGAATGAATTTCTTGCATATATATTTAAGATATAGATACAGATATATAAAATAGATCTGTATATCTTTAAGTATAATCATATAGTTGGTCAGCAGAAATGTCACTAATTAAATTATAAATTTAAAAATAAAATAAAAATAAAATACTGGCATCTTCTTCAGATTTTCAAAAATCGAAACTACTCTCATAATTAATTTTAGTTTCTAGGGTATGCAGTACAACCCGAAACCGAACCGAGCCGAAATGTAATGACAGCATAAATACTTGGCGTTCTAAATGGTATGCTAGTGGAGTGGACTCTGTTTGAGTGTATATGTGTGTATGCGTGTGTGTGTGTGTGTGTGGTGGTGCTGCTGCTTGGTGCTTGGTGGTTTACAATTGGGGTCGCAGTCAATCTCAAGTGTTGCTGCAGTCGGCGCGACGCGTTTTTGTGGCTGCTTCTGCTCATTTCATTTAACACTTTATGTGACAGTTAAGTGCAGGCAAATGTCAAATTTTTGTTTCTAATACACATGTGTAGGGGGTGGGTCTTGGGGCAGAACGATCGGGTGGGACAGTCAAGTGCAATTGTGGTTGCACTGTGGGAAGATTTTGTTCTGTAACTGTGAAGCTGTGATGCAGCTGTGAATGCAGTCAGGTTCAATGCTCTGCCCTAAACGTCTGGTCTGCAAAAGCGTTTTGGACGCGTGCCGCGACATTGAGAAGCCGTAGAAACAACAATAAAGAGCAACGAATACAAGCGAATCATCATTATTGTCATCTGTTTTCATAACTGTCAATTGTTGACTTTACATCGATCTCTGAAATAACAAAGACTTGACAGCGAGGACAACGGTAAACAGCATTTGAATGGCACGCACAATATCCCTTTGTCGTTCTCTCTCTCTCTTTCTTTTTGTCTATCAGCAAAGCAAAGAACAGCTTGAGAGAGAGAGTTAGAGCGAGTGAGAGCGAGAGCGAGAGCGACAGCGTGCCATTTGAAAGGCAGACACATTATCCCTTTTTGCCTTCGCTTCTATTTACTCGCTCTCTTTCTCTCTCTCTCTATCGAAAAGGAATTGGGAGAGGCACGTGCTTTATGCTGTATTCGATTTTAGAGCACACATTGATTTGCGGTTTTCTCTTATACTAAAAACGTTCGTAACGGTTTTACCTGCATTGCCGTAGCTGAACTTTATGGTGAGGAGAGGAGTGGAGAGGAGAGTAGGGAGAAGGAGAGAGGGAGTGAGGGAGAGCGAGAGCATAACAAACTGCCCTCATAAGCGAATGGCTGCATGTGTTTGTCTGAGTATATTCACGTTGTAAGTAGTTTACCGTTTTCACAGCACTCTAAAAATTTCATCTGGTAATTTAATATTTTGATGCCGTTGTTTATTTTACGCAAAAATTGTTTGCACTGACAGAAGGAATTCCAATTGGAGATGGGAGTTGGCTCGAAAGTCAGACCAGATGATACGATATAAGGCAAAAGCTATTGAATGAACTATATAAATGATTTAATTATAAAAACTTATAATTACTATTTGAATATAAAATAAAAAATATGCAATAGGTATAATAATAAAATATAAAATAACATAAATAAAAAAAATATATATTTAATAATCCCTTTTACTGTAAAATCATTTATTAATTTTGTCTTTTCTAATGATTGTGTTTAAGCTATTTTCACGTCGTGTCACGCAGTTGGCATCTCTAGTTCAAATCAATGTAATAGAAATAGATACAGATACATTGACTTCAACGTGAATCGCAGCTGGGCAAATAAATACTTGAGTTTAGTTGGCGTGATTGATGTAACTTTAGCCGCTAAAAGGTTGAGCCAAATAGAAAAGGGCTAAGAGGAGTGCAAAGCCAATTGCAGAGGATACGCAGAACACGCTTGGCTGATAAAAAAAAAAAAAAGAAATTGTCTGCCTTTATTGAAACAATATTTAAAGCATAAAAAATAATAATAAATCCCATTTCGCTGGCGGCGCGCACAACAAAAACAAAAAAATAAAAACAATAATAATAATACGGCAAAAAAAAAAGGCAAAGCAAAAAAGAAAAGGATGAAGCAGCATCGAGGGATGGGCAAAGTTTACCTTGATGCGGCAGTCGAGCACCAAGTGAACAAACAAATAAGCAAATGAACGCGCGCGCATCCAAAAAGCACAATAAAAAACGAGATTGCGGCACGCGACCTACCACAGGATGCAGCAGGACGAGTAGCAAGGGACTCGGGCAGGCAAAATTCATTCAGCATTGAGCGTTGAGCGCTGAGCAATCGAGCAGCAAAATCAAAGCGATGCGAAATGTAATATAAAACAAGTTTCAAACGGGCTGCTGTTGCTGCTCCTGGTGGTGGTTTGGCTTGGTTTGGTTTGGTTTGCTTTGGTTTGGAAGTCACATGTGCGACGCACCTTTTGCATTATTATTTTTTTTTTTTTTCAGTTTCACCTCAATCCCAGGGATCATGCACCGTTGCTGATATAGCTCGGGTGGGGGTTGCAGCCCTCATTTGTGCCAAAAACAAGCGCCTGCAGCTATTGACGGCTGCTGCTGCTGCTGTTGCTGCTGCTGTTGCTGCTGCTCCTGCTGCTGCTGCTGCTGCTGCTGCTCCTGCTGCTGCTGCTGCTGTTGCTGCTGTTTGTTGTAAGTAATCAGCATCATCAGCAACAACATCATCATCATCATCATCATCATCATTATCAACAGCCGCAGCAACAGCAGTAACGGGGCGACGTCAAGGACAACTGGCGACAACATGTGCGTCATCGCAGCCGCCACGTTTACTCATTAAGGTCTTTCAAATAGCATTTTTTTCTGTTGCTCCTGCTGCTTCTTCTCCCTGTTGTTGTTGTTGTTGTTGTTGCTATTTTGTGATTTTGGGCAAAATTATTGCGAAATTGCGTATCACGTGACTATGGTTGTGGCAGCACTTATTGGGGGTAGCTTTTACAGTTACACCTTCACAAGGGCTTCGTTCGCTTTCACCCGCCCTCTCTCAGCCGCAACAAAAACAATACAAATACAAAGCCAAATGCTCAGCACCTTTATCGACTTTTGCCATACACACACGTGTGTGTGCGTGCGTGTGTGTGTGTGTGTGTTGTTGAGTGTGTGCGTGTGTGTTAGCAGAGATTTAATGATTAACGTTGGAAAACAGCCACTGAAATGCGCTGCTGTCCACCTTTCGAGTCGCCCTTCACACGAGCGCTCTTCAAATGAAAAGTGGAAAAAAATCAAAGCGTGTTCCATGCACCGAACTTGCAGTTCTCTTGCTAATATATACATTTGTTGTATATCGTAACGTCAAATCTTTTTATCGCACACATGCTGAATCGATCTAACTATAGGCTATTGGGTCTATGATAGATTAGATATGTATATGAATAATATAGTATATTAGAGAGCAGCTGTACATAACTATTTGAGAGGAGCTGGAAATATTATTAAATATATACAATAAGAAGTGGAATATGGTAGTAATATGATACTATATAACTTATAATACGATCATTATAATATTACATTTTAGAGAATTGTTATACATATTGTTATTATTTACATATATTATTTATATACATATTATATATTATTAAATAAATAAATAAATATTTTCAGTCAGTGTTGATTTAGTAAATACATATTGCTTAGTATATATTATATTATAAATTATATATTATATATTATATATTATATATTATATATTATATATTATATATTATATATTATATATTATATATTATATATTATATATTATATATTATATATTATATATTATATATAATATACAATTAAACAATATATTATTAATTAGATGAAAATATTTTAGATTTATTTTATTTTATTTTATTTATTTATTTATTTTTTTTTTGCAAAATTTAAGCATATTGTATATGTCGCTTCTTTTAAATATAAATTTATTGATATAATATATAATTGTAGTATATATATATACAAATAATAATCTATATATAATAATAAATTAATATTCTATATATATAACTATATAAATAATAGTATATTCTATATAATTCGAGTTAGTTTATCATATATGGATTAATAATACATAATACAATTTATATGAGTATTATTAACAAACGATATTTAACAATAGTTTCTTTAGCATATATATCGATAAATCTGCTACAAATAACTTGTTCATGAACTAATTGTTTACATATGTATTTTATGCAGACTAAAATGAGTTGTTAAATAAGAAATTATAGCTAATTATATTACAGAAATAGAAAAATATATATAAAAAAATGATAAAAAGTGTATATTTATAAACGATAATTTTTTTTTTCTTCGATAAATTCGTTAATCTACATGCAATATATATTATATATGTATATTATTATATATAGATCACAGTTTAACGATAATTTCTTTGGCAAAAACATCTATAGAAAAGAAATACGATAAATAGGCATTCGAAAGACGCTGTTGTATATAGAGCATACTCATATTATATATATATACATATTGATTATATATTGATTGAGCATATATTTAAATGCTGTTATCTATTTTAATTTCCATATGCATACAGCTGACAAGAGAACCTGGCGCTAGGGTATATTGTATGCAGCGTATTGTAAAGAGCCAGATAACTCTGTGTACGCACGTGAGGCTGCCTGCTGTTTTGCCTGATACAGATATACAGGATAAATAAATAGCTCAACGAATGCCGTGTTATTCCAGCAGCTGTTGTTTCTCTCTCTCTCTCTCTCTCTCTCTCTCTCTGTGTGAGTGTGTGTGGCACGAGCCGCTTTTGGAGAAGGTAAATGCTCAAATGTTGGCAACAGGAAACTGGCCAAAGAGCCGGAAGTTGCCGCAAAGTATGCAATGACTTTTAGTCGACGCGCATTGCCAATTGGCACGCTGCAGCTAGAGCGAGAGAGCAAGGAAAGGGAGGGAGCTAGGCAATTCCACGACTAGTTTGTCTATATACAAAATGCTATAGCCCACTCTCACCACACTCACCCCCCCTTGTCTACTGCCCAGTGATTGTTGTTTCGTCCCGCATTCAGCGCCGTATGTCAGCATTTTGCTGCTCGGCAATCTGTCACGCACGACGTCGCAGCTCACCTCAGTTCGGCTGGCGCATCTTGCTTTACCTGGCCCCCCGCGCCATCCACACGGGACAAACACGGGCACACGGGGCAACCCTCTTCATTTACGGTTTTAGCATAATGAAAAGTGCTGATCAGGGCACGAGCGAGCTGAGCATAAAATGCAATTTAGGGTTGCAAAGCGACACGGGGAGTTTGAAGCGCGACACCTTTAGTGCTCGACCAGAGGCAGCTCAATGGGAAAGGGGGAAACGGGATCAGAAGCAGAACCAGCATTAATCCTTCTGTTATACTCAAGTTCTTTTGCAATTGTTCAATTGTTCAACTGCGCTCGACTGCGGCCAGGCAGGCCGTAGGGGGAGGGTTGCTCAGAGTCGCAGCAGCAGCAGCAGCAGCAGCAGCAGCAGCAGCTCATTGAGGTGAATTCAATGGCATTAATGTACATTTGTAGCCGGCATGCTGCACGATTTTGATTGATTTGATTGATGGACCGGCTGTGTTATGCGCGTTTATGAGTTATGAGCTGGGCTGCAACATAGCCAAAGGTGTAGCAAAGCCCATAAGCCGGCATAAAAAGTCAAGTGGCGGGGCCAACATTTATTGCCACAACCTGATTTACAACTGCAACAAATCCGAGACAAAAAAAAAAGAGGAATCCTCTTCAGTCAGCTTCTGTTTTTGGCATGGCTCGTGGCTCTTCGTTTGCACTTTTTGTACACCTGCTCTTCCTGTTGCCACATGTGTGTGTGTGTGTGTGTGAGTGTGTGGGCCCTGTCAGTTTTGGCCATATTGGTTGGCTAACAGCTGGGCTCTGTCTGCGTTGCGATTTTTTAGGTGTGTTTGCTTGCTTTTTTTTTTTTTCCTGCTGTTGCAGCTCAATGTCTGCAGTCGTGTCTGTGGTTTTGCTCAACATTTGCGTTGTTGTTGGCTTTTTTTTTCTGTTAGGTATTTGTTCTGTGCATCTTTTTGTTAGCTTCAGTCAGACGGAAATGGCTCATTGCACTTTGGCTACACCAAATGGCATTTAAAGCGCATTTCCGCTACCTTTTTGCCAAGTTTACCGACGTTTGCGGCTTTTAAGCTGATGCGACGCGTAACTGAATTGCATTTGAAGTTTGTTGCTTCTCTTTTGTGAACGGATTTACATATTCGCAGTACTCAAAAAAAAGAAAAAAAAAAGAAGAGTAGTATAAAAGGGATGTAGAATCTACCCTCAACTGACGAACTGCTAATGATACCCAACACCGGCTGCAACCTGGCGCGATTTACTCTTGTTGTTGTTGTACTTGATGATGATGATGATGCAAAAAAAAAAATCTCCTGAGCCACAACAGAATGCTATAAACCTGTTTAACGGTGGTGGCTAAAGAAGCGAATAAAAAAAGACTGTAAAAAAAAAAATCAGCACGACAAAAGAAAATTTAAATTAGATTAATTGATTGAAAGGCGAGCCGGGCTAAAATTCAGCTGACAATCAGCCCCGGACTGCAGAGCGGGCGAATTCTGTGGCGAACTGTGGCACAGTTGTTGCATGCGGGCCACGTTCCCAAAAGCGTGTTGCTCCTGTTCCATATAATTCGTATTTCCTATATATATAACAATTTTTTTTTTTGTATTTTGTATTTTGTTTCTATAATGTTCTTAGTCGTCGTCGCCTGGCAGCCCAAGGTGTGAATAATGCGGCTTGTGTTTAATGAAGCGCACGGCTTTGCAGCCTGAGGCAGTGTCTGGGGCACCACTGGCTGTCCATGTGGCATGGCTTACGATAGTGCGGCATGTTCTCAGCCATAGTTGGGTTAACAAATTGAAAATGTATTATGGCAAAAGTAGACAGACTTAAGATGAAGCTTTATTTAATCTGAAAAAAGTTTAGTAAAGTGTGTTTTAGTTGGGAGAGAGATATGAAAAGTATCTCAGAAGGAGATTTTTGTGGCGCAAGATGAATAATAATTATTGAAATCAATATTTTATATATAAATGTTATACTGTAAAGTTTATCATCAACAAATATTGTCTCTTTTATTACAGTTTATTTTTATTATTTATTATTTTAAATTTAGGAATAATAATTATAAATAATTAATAAAGAAAATTTTTATATTAAAATATCCAAGATCCACTAAAATTAAATGAAAATACATTTTTCTCAACTATATTCTACATCTATTAAACTATCAGACTAACTAAGACTACCTTTAAAAATAAATATATATTTTAAAAACTAATTTTCTTGATTTGATTTAATTGAATAATTTTTAAAATATTTTTTAAAACTTGTTTTCCTGAATATTGTGAATATATGCATATTCTTTGTTTTTTATTTTTTATTTATATAATTATAAATTTATTTTTTTTATTTGTTTTTTACATTTTTTTTTTATTAAAACAAAATTTTGTTCGTTAAGTGTTGAAGCTTATTTGTTTTATTTTGATATTATTTGTATATATATTTTTAATTAATTTAATATTTATTTTATTCTTTCTGCTTTGTCAATTCCAATATCTCATAATTTTACTTTTTTTTTTTTTTAAATTCAAGTAATGTTTTTTTTTTTTTATCTGTTGACTGCTGATTCACACGCCAGTCGCTTAAAAATTGATTCATCATTTCTTTCACATTTCCATTTCACTTGCAACTAATAAAGCGCTCAATGCCAAAAAGGTTGCCTCATGCTGTTCGCTGGTTGCAACATTTTTTGTTGCACCAGTCGAACACACATATTCTGCCGCTGCAACAGTTCATAAAATGCGGCAGCTAAAAATTAATAAAAAACAAAAACAAAAATGCTGAAAAAGAACTCAACTTGAAATGGTTTTTAAACGAAAAGCGCGTGTGCGTGCCTCAAGCGCAGCTCAGAGCGAACGTTTTTCGCGTATCTGTCGGATACATTTTCGTTGTGCCTCGCTCAGCTGACACATGTGAAGCGCACACACACACACACACATAGATACAATCGTATATATGTATATACTACTTTATCAATTGTAAAAGAGTATATTAGTTTTGTGAGATAGACGTTGCTTGCTGTGTGTCTATATGAATAGCTAATAAATTGTTAGGGAAATCGTTTGAAACTAAATTTCAGCTATTGAACTTAATCTAAAGAAAATTACTATTGAGCAGTATGAGAAATCTAATAAATTGAATGAATGATATAAATTGATTGACATTTAACTAAATTTAACAATGTTGTTTTACATCATGAGTATTTAACAGTCGGCAATGCCCGACCATAAACATCTTACTCGATTCTTGTTTTTTTTGTTGCAATTTTTGTTGTTGTTGTTGTTGTTGTATTTGCAAAAGTTATTAATTTTAATTGACTGTTGTGTAATTTTGTCGCTCAGTGCACATTCCGCACGACACTTGGCTGGCACTTCACATGCACTCGGCTGAAGTCAATGTCCTGCAGGCCGTGCAGCTTTAATTGACAATCTCCAGGGGTAATGACAGCCATGTCGTCATTTAGCTAAAAATAGACGATACACGCTTTAGTAACTGTTGTAATTAGGCGTTAATCATTGAGAGGGTTGCGGTCCGAGGTGGTTCTATTCTATTCCGTCCGTCCATTCGTCCGTCCGTCCATTCGTCCGTCCGTCTGTTATTGGACTCTTCAAATGCTAATTGAGGTATGCGCCAGCCACTTGTCACATTTGCCATATAATTTTAATTGTTTAACTTATAATAGGCGCCACTGTTAACAGTTGCCTTTGCCACCAGCTCCTCCTCCTCCACCTCCTCCTGCTACTCCTCCACCTCCTGCTCTATGGTTTGCAATGCAATTTAATGCATTTGCTGGCGCCAAAAATAAATGTTTGTATTGCCATTTAAATGATATTATCAACAGTTCTTTTGATGAAGACAAATGATATGCACACCACACTTTTCAGAGCCGCATCTCTAATTAATGCGAAATGCCAAAGCTGCGTCTGGACTTTGCACTCCCAACGGGAAGTACATTTCGTATTGGGTCAATTATATATATATATATATATATGTGTGTGTGTATGTGTGTGTGTTCTGCAGACATTTTGAGTGATTGCAATTAGAAAATCTGTTCATTGGCTCAGCTTGCAACTAGGCTGAAATAAGCGCAAACATATGTGAAAAATCATCTGAGGAAATTCCTATATCTAATGCAAGACTTAAATAACCAATAGATGTACCTAAGAATTCAAGATTTAAACTTAACATTTTGCTTTGATTTATATAGCTTATATATAGATAAGCAGATTGTAATCTAAATGTAGATAATTAAATTAAATAGCTTAAATATTACAACTTAAATATTGTCATTATTATTATATTATATATTATTATTATTGTATTTTATATTATATATTATTATTATTATATTATATATTATATTTTATATATACTATTTGCATTATTATCATTATTTACTAATCAATTTTGCAGAGTTTAAGTTGCAGACTTATTGATGGAATGTGCTTGGATGAACTTTCTCTTTTAGGGATTAGTTAAAAGTTCAATTAATCAGTTTAAACTATTTTTAGATATTTTAAAGGATTTTACTCTAGCACATATACATATCTATTGATCGCCAGTTCTTAAAGCTTGTCTCAAGCCAAAGCTCACCAATACAAAAAAAAAAAAAACGAATGCAGTCTTATAATCATATTCTTCTGCATATTGATAAACGCTTTATAGCTGCTGTTATTCATCACTCTTAGATGAGCTATAAGGTCTCAGCCTGAGTTAGTTTATATACATGCGTAAAACTATTGATCGTCAGCTCGAAAAACTTTTACACAGCTCATGAGAGCTGCTCAGAAACGAAAAGACATGAGAGTAGCTGCCATGCATTGAGCAAAGTGTTTTAGGTTTCTTAAAGTATTCATAAGTTGAGGTAGAACTCTGAGCAGCACAGTAAAGCTAAGAGAGAACTCTTATGCCACAGTTTTTCCACAGTTGCTCATTAATACAAGCACATGGTATGCTCTTTAATGTAATGTTTTTCTCGTACATTTTCATTCATAATTGAAGACTGAACTCTGAACTTCTAAGCAGAGTTTACCTTCTACTTATATAGCAGGTCAAAGTTTTTTTTACAGACTCTTTAGTAATATGAATGCATTAGAGCTCTTTCAGGTATTTTTTTTTTTAAGTCTTTCTTGCTGTCTATTTGGGCATCGCACATTTTCATTCATAACTCTAAGCTGAGCTCTTAACGTGTCCGCATTGTCGGCGGTAGCGCCGATAACGCCTTTTGGACAGGCGCGCACGACAGGCGGCCGCATACATAAACAAAATGTGTGAAATTTTTACCTAAAATAAAAATGTAGAATATGTGCGATACGGGCGATAAAAGGATATGTGTGTGTGTGTGTGTGTGTGTCTAAGGGTGCATTCAGTGCTATGTCTGCATTTGATTTCCGTTTGCCTTGGCTATGCCATGCCGAGCAACGATTCCATTTTCGGATCACACCTCTCCACACACACACACACAGAGAGAGAGAGAGAGTGAGGAACATTCGTATCGGACTTGGGTAGATTTTTCACATGCCGTGGCAAACATTTGGCAAACACATGTGTACCAAAAACGCGCAGGCAGTCGTCAGGAGTGCAAAGGGGCCCATGTCTGAGCCAGAGGCAGAGACTGAGGCATGGCATTCAGTTTATGTGTATCTAGGAGATGCGATTGTATACCTACGCCTTTTGGTCACTGCTGCTGCTGCTGCTGCTGCTGCTGCAGCGTGTCTGTCCTTTGGGTAAACAAATCAAATGGCTGTGTTTGTTGTTGCGTGCTACTCAAAATTGGCCAGCGAAATGTCTTTGTCAATAGTCAACAGCGCCAAGCAAATCGCCTTTAAACAGCTAAAACTGAAAAAGAAAGAAAAAGAATACGAAAAAGAAAAATGCATGGAAAACTGGCGAAAAGTTTTCGCAAATCAGCTGAAATTATGAACTTCCGGCTGCAGCTAGCGGAAGTTCATTTTAACCCACAATAAAAGTTTGCATTCCACTATGCGTGTGCATGTGTGTGTGTGTGTGTGTGTGTGTGTGTACTACACACATATTTTCATGTTCATGTGCAAAAGTTTTGCGCTTATATAAGAGCATAAAATTTGCATTATTCACTTAAAACAAACAGCTCACAGAGAGTGAAAGAGTAAGCGACGGCGACGTAGAGAGAGAGAGAGAAAGAGAGAGAGCGAGACAAAAGCGAGTTCCTTTTGCCTTTTCCTGTGGAAAACACTTTTTGCCGTTATGCACAAACAAACAAACAAACAAATATTAAATGCAAATAAATGCGCAAGAAAATTGCAAACATCGAGCCAATGGCATCAACCAAAACGAAGCTCAGAGCCAAGCAAATAGTGAAATATTTAGAATAGCTATCGAATGAGCGCAGCATCCAGTGGAGCTCAGGAGGCAGGAGCGGAGTATGTACATTCCAAGAGCCAAGAACTGGCTGCTAAGGTAGCTACAGTAGCTGGCCACGTGCGATGAGAGTAAGCAGTCAATATAGTTGCTCGACTGTCAGCTACCCTGTAATATGAGCAATATGTGCAGTTATGAATGTGCCTGAAATGCTATTCAGATATTTGCTAAATATATATAAATTGTAACTTATATGCAGATAAATAAGACAAGCCGATAAATATTTAATGAAATAATTATGAATATTTTTGAAATAATTTTGAATTAATTTCTAATGATTTTTTTCACATTTAAAAAAAATTTCTCTGCTATTATGAATCCAATTTTAAACATTTTTGAATCAGTTCAAGAGTAAGTTTTAAGCTCTAAGTATAATGCAGCTTTTTTGGAACTAGTTCCATTGAACACTTCAATCAGTGCAACTAGAGAAACTATGCGTAATATTAACATAATTAACTAATTCTGAATTATTTATGATCGATTTCAAACAAAAAAGAAAAACAGTTAAACTTAAAGTTCAAAGATTTTATAGTATACTAAAAATACATATGATTTACTACCATATGACAGAACTCTCTCTCTCTCTCTCTCTCTCTCACTCTTTCTCAGTCCTCCATAGTTAGATCGATCTACATACTCTAACAAATCATAAACCCTTAACTGTTTTTTTTTTACTTTTCATAATATATATATAGTACACATATAGAGCTCGTAAATTGTTAGACTTGATGACAACTCTTGGGCAAATTGCCTTTTAAAGTCCTTGAAGTTGTTGCCACCTACGCCCAAGTCTTGGTTAACAATTCGAAACGCGTGCAGCGTAATAAAATGCAACGTTTTTCTAGTTTTCGATTTGAAAGGCAAACTTTTGCTGTTAAGCTAACAAATACAAAAGGCAAATACACACACACACACACACACATACACATATATACACTCTGGCAGCGCCAAGACGCCAGTCAGCCAAGTTTCTTAGAGTCTGATTCCGATTTCGAATCCGATTCCATTGCTGAGACGCAAGCCCGGACCATCTAACCGAGGCGGCACGCATGCAAATGGCGCTCAAGGAGCCGAGAGTTGGAGAATTTATAGTTTTCTCTTATTTACAGACAGGAAGTGCAATTCACAAATCGTTGGCTCAATCGAAACGGGGCGCCTTCAATAGAATGTGGCAGTTACCTAACTTTGCATCCATGCTCCCAGCTGCCACCTTCAAGAAGCTGCAGCACTTTGCGCCTTTGTTTGTTTGTTTGTTTTTTCTGTCTCTTATCTGGCAATATCTATTACCAGCCACGTGTGGTGTGTGTGTGAGGTGTGTGTGTGTGTGTGTGTGTGTGTGTGTTTGCAGCCAAAGAGCCTAAGCCCGCCCACTAAAGAACTTATAATCAACAGCTTTGGCGGCTTAAAACTCGGCTATGAAAACTGAAACCCAAGCAAAACTATTTTCTTCTCTCTCACTCTGTCTCTCTCTCTCCATCTCTCTCTCTCTCTCTCTGTGTGTGGGTAAGTATTTGAGAATAACACAAGTATCTGTGGCTAGAGTATCTGGCAGCTACTTTTCGTCGTATAAAACTGGATTCGAAAAGTTTGTGCAATTCCCAAAATGCGGCCCGTGTGTGCATTTAAGCCACTTTTACTTCAGCTTCACATTAATTTCAATTTGCTGCCAGTAAAAGTTTTTCATGCACGTCCGCAAATTGCTTTTGGGGACTAAAAGACGTGTGTGTGCCCGTGTTTCTTCCTCTCTCTCTCTCTCTGTGTGTGTATAGCATATGTAGCAGAACTTTAACACTTTGTGGCCAAGAGGTGCTTTCTATAAGCTCTCTCTATATATATATGTATATATATGCCCTTCGATCTGTACAAACATTTAGCATTATGAACAGGCGAGAAAAAAGTCATAAAAAATAAATAAACAAAATTTTGAGATTTTGGCATTTCGACGTTGACTTTGTTTTGTGGTCTTTGTGTTTTTGACCACCCAAAAAATATTTCGCGGAAAGCACAAGACAAGCATCCACACACACACACACACTCACACACACACACACTCTTTCTCTCACTCACTCTCTCACACCGCTTTGATATACAAAACGTGCTGAAATTTGCTGGCATTGCAAATGAAATCTGAATTCTTAAAAAACAAAAGGAATGCCACCTTCTCTAAAGAGTGACGCCCACACGAAGCAGATGATGTCGTCTCCGATATATATATATATATATATATATATATATATATATATGCATGTATATATGCTCAAAGTAAATTCAGGTTCGTTTCTGAGCACAGCAGCAGCAGCAGCAGCAGCTGGGCAATGAAGTCATTTCGCTTGGCTGACAAATTTCCAGACTGGCCTCACTCATTAGTCTTAATAGTGAAAGAAGCGAGTAGTCAATGCAAAGTCGCTCATTAATGAATGGGGCAACATTAAAATATTCTAAATTAGTCTCAGTGCGTTGGCATGTGGGACACACCTAGGCGTAAGCCTTTAAGGAATTCATCTTTGGGTCACTAACGAACAGACGCACGTTGGGTCTTTAAGCTGTTCGCTCACTTGTCAAGGACTTCGTGTTGGCTGTTGTCTGTTGTCTGTTGGCTGGTCCCTTTTTCGCTTCATAATCCTGTTATTTGCTTGCTGTGCAACTTGTGAGTTGCGTTTGTTGCTTGTCTGCTTTATATCCTGCGGGATATGCAAACTTATTAGACAAGTTTCGCCCCAACCCCGAGCCAGGAGTTGTTCAGCAACTCTCGAGTGATAAAGACGCCCGAATGTCAAACAGCGCAAAACATTTTGTGTACGTCTCATTTACATATGGGATTGCATCAGGCACCAGCCAAGGGAACTGAGCTCAAGAGAGAGTGAAAAAGGGTTACACACCGACCCGTTCTGTTATGCCACTGATATGTGACCATATCATTTTTTGACCATGAACTTTAATCGTTTATTGTCTTACTTAGACTAATAAAACCAAGTTTTGGGACAGTTGTAGCACCTATCGAGCTATAATGTTTTCTTTTGTATTAGGAGATTATGGTAAAGTCTATGATAAGTAAATTTTTGGATAGTAATTGTAGTTAGGTCTTTCATTTGAGTACTAAGTGAAACTTGAAGGCTTGAATAATTTATATGAAGAATAATTATTGTATTATAATGATAGTTTACTCTAGTCATATTCAATTTTATATAAATTTTAATTTTTTTCTATGTTTCTAATATTTTCCTGAAAAATTTCATTCATCTCTTAAAAAATCTTCTGGGATCTATGTACATAATTTTATTAGATATATAAGCTGACAATGAAAGAGCTAATAAAATTCAGTAGAATAGTTGAGCTTTGTCCATTATTACAAAATCTAATCAATGTTCCTTGTCAAGAGATGCACGATATATTCTAGTCGGAGTATCCCTACTAGACCACTTATATCTCATCTTATTGTAAGGAAAACGAACACAATATGCTGATATTATATACATATTAAATATATATATTATATGATAATGATGATAGATATTATAAGATATGATTGATGATTATATAATTTCCTTATTGTTGATTTATTTATAAAAAATAAATAAAAGATTACGTACATATTTTTTTAACTTTGTCTTATAATACGATTGATAAAATGTATATATATATATATATTTTTTTTTTGTAGTTTTAAATTTTTATAAATATTCAAAAAAATTATAAAACCTCTTCTTCTTCTCTCTACTTGTGTCCTTGATGTCTTACAACTTTGTTGCCATAAAATGCCGTCGGCTGTCAAGTTCAATGGGTTTGCACCTGACAGTGCGCTGCATTTAGTTCGGATCCATGCGGCTAACCTCGAGATTGGCTGGCATAGGCGAGCAATGCGATAAGATGGCAGCTGTGCTGTGGACCACCCAGTGCGTGATTTGGATTTGGCTTTTTGCAAAACAAACAAAACGTCAGTCAAAGCGGGCGAACGGCGCGCAAATTGCTGCGGCCAAAAAAAAAAATTGCTGCATTGCATTTCAATGTTTCAATTCTGGGCTGGCATAAATAGCCGTGTGTTTATGTTGGCAGCACTTGAAGAGCCGCCAGCTTCAGTTGGGACCACCCATGAGCTGGCTGGCTGGCTGACTGGCTTGCTGGTTGGCGCCCCCTCGAGAAAGGGCCAAATTAATTACAATTAAAAGTTTGTCGGCCCAGCAACACCTTGGCCAATAAAATTGAAATTTATGGGTCACACATGAGCTGCCACGCCAAAGCAACTCGTCTTGGCCTCGAGTTGCCTTTATTAATTGCCAAGCTGAGCTGCCGCTGTTGCCTGGCTGTGGTCGTGGGCTGTGGGCTTAAGGAAATTTGTCTTACTCTCGAGTGGACCACAAGCCAAGATGCACACCTCCCAAGTCAGATTCATTTAACTACTTAAGCTGCAGACCGTAGCTAAAAAGGGTTTTGGCAGCAGCCTGATAAATTCACAGTTTTCCCCTATAAAACTTAAGCATTTCTGACAGAGACGACGCTCCTGTGTGCCTCACCTCAAGTGCTGCTCACTGATAAGCTACGGCTGGCAATGTGGGCGTGGTCGTTGTGGCACACATGTGCGCCAGTTCCTCGATGAAAACCACATAATAATTCTCAAGAACAATGTAAGCGTCAATTGTGCATGGCCAACGTGTGTGTGTGTGTGTGTGTGTGTGTGTGTGTGTGTGTGGGTGTGTGGGTGTATTTTGGACTGAGCCATGTGGGTAGTTTCTTTGGCCATGCGCCACGTTGAGACGTTGCCCACATTTCTGCAGATGTAAACGTCAAGGGACAAAGGCAAGGACTCTCGACGTCGACGTCGACGTCGGCACATGCCACACGTCAACTCGAGAAATTTAAATTAAAAACCTTTTTGCATAAAATGTTTTTCTCTTTCAGTTGTTGCCTTTGCTTTCCCATTGTTGTTGTTGTTGTTGTTGTTGTTGCAGCATGTTGCAACTGGCACATGCAATGGGCGTCTCTACATGAGTTACAAAAACAGACGTAGCTAAAATACGGGCTCCTGTGATAATAGTTAAAGTATTCTAACAATAGAAACTGTTTACAAGTCACTGATACAATCGCATAATGAACTCGAGAAACTCATTTCGAAGTAAATAAAATATCATAGTTTCATGTGGATTTCAGCTCGAGTTAAGTAAGAGTGCTGAGAGAGTTTTCAGTTTTTCCGATTCATTATTTCTTAGCAGTGAGTGCTGTAGTATGGAAATCCAGTGAAAAGATAAATCTCAAAATATTTAAATATTAAATATTGAATTTATTACATTTATTTAAATATTTAAATATTTATTTTGATTAAATTAATTTATTTTTGTTTATCAAGAGGTAAGCAATGTGGTATAATAAGTACAGTTTATGTTTATATCAAGTAAACGAAACCATTTATAGCTTAAACGAAATTAATTTAATAATTATAATAAATGAAAATGTTTTAATATATAAGGTAAATATATCAGAAAGCTCGGAAATATATATATATATATTTTTTTTTACAAATTTTCACAGTATTTATTTAAGCACTTATTTTTTTGTTTTATTTATTTTTTATTATTTTTTTGCTTTATTTCCCTTTAATATTATTTTTACAATATATGTTCATATAAAGCTTATGGATTAATTTGTATATACAGTACTTAGCTGCTGCTTACAATATAATAATTTTATCTATATCAAGATATTAAATAAATTAGAAGAATATTCAGATAAATAAAATTCTGAAAATAAATAATAATAAATTTTTAGCACAGTTTTCAAAGAATCTCCCAGTGGATTTTTTTTTTCAACTATTAGTTTTATTAATATTTAAAAATTCCCACATTTTGCAAATTTCTTTAGCAGAATCGGCAATCTCATTCGCTCGAATATACACATATTTTGTTGGGTACTTTTTCTTAGCTTTGATAAATAAATATTTCGTGCAATATGCATGCAAAGAGGAAGCATAACGGTTAGAACAACAATCAGGCTAAATGAATTTCAGTTGCTTGAGTTCAAAGTGGAATTATTTTTATTTTAATTTGTTTAATTTGTTTTATCAGTGTTTTGTTCGGTGAAGTGCATAAATCTGGCTGAGCTTAAATTTTTAGCCAAAATGCCTATAAAAGTAAATCAGCTCGACTTTTGCAGCTCAATTCTTCAGCTCGTTTTGTGTTGTTTGTCTTTGTATTTCTTTATTTATATATATATATATATATATTTTTTTTTTCCACATATGCTTCGCTGGCGGCGCCAATTAATTTGTGTGCTTAATTCAGCTAATTATTCCAAGCAATAAAATTCTCAATAGATGCGTAGATTGTGCGGGTTGCAAGTGCTGGGGCCAGCAGCAGACACCTAAACATAAGGCTGACAAGAGAGGAACAGCTTAGAGCAGCGAGTACGTGCTAGACAAGGACAAGGACACGTTCGGCGACACTTTTAATTCAATTCGCAAAGGTTCCTTGGCACAGCTCGTCTTCTATTTTTTTTTTTTATATATACATGCATACTTATATACTGGGTCTGTCTCTCTTTTTTTTTTTGTATTTAGCTTAACAGCAGAAATAAAAATAGAAATAAAAAGCAAGACGACATTTAAATTCAAATTGTTGAAGACGCTGACGAAGTTGCCGGCGCCACACGTCGGATTAGTTTTATGTGCGCCAAGCAGGACCAGCTACATCAGCTTCAGCTTCAGCTACAGCTACAGCTATAGCTACAGTTCGAGTCGCCGTCTTTGGCGTTCAATTAGAGTCCGCTGACTGCCAGAGAGAGAGAGAGAGAGAGAGGGAGAGAGACGTGGCTGGTCGTTTGCCATTGGCTGTGCGAGCAGCCATGCAATTGTTAAAATCGAATTAAGCCACGGTGTCGCATACTTTTGATCTCCTTGACGCCACCAGCGCTGCCACAGCCAATGAAATGTTACAAATCCCTGCCACTTCCCCAATCCGCTTAACAATCAGTTGGGCAACTGTCTTTGGGCGTTCGCAATGTCCTTACATTGTCCTTGCCAGTCCAAGGTATCTCGACCCCGAGCATCCAACTCCAACTGCGTTTTGCGATTTCGGTTTCAATTTCAGTTGCTGGCGCAAATGAAATTAAATGAAGATTAGTCGTGTGCTCGCTCCCAGATTATTCCAAGAAATAAAAATCTTCACGATACGAGTGTCATGGCAGTAGTACTCAAACGTTTTGGATGGCCTGGGCTCCATCTCCATCTCAATGTACTCATTATTTTTTCGTTTGCTGTCTGCTGGCTGGAGCGGCTTTTGCTTTTATTTCATTTGACTTTTTATGACGCTTGAGGTGATTTGCCCAAGTTCATCGTCTCAACCAACCTCTCCCTAGGCAAGCAGGGGGCGTGGCAGAGGCATTGCCCAAATCTGTGCAAATCACAAGCTACATTTGGCCCGCAAATGATGCCCAGCATTTGCTTTGGCAAATTCGTGGCAGCAGTTCTCCAAATGCTTTTCATGCTCCTCAAATTACATTCTCTGCCCTCCACCCAATATTGTTTTAATATTCCTCATTCAATTTTTGGTTTTCTTATCAAACGCTCTAGATAATAAAATTTTTTTTAAATAATTTTAATTTTATTATATTTTAAAATTTATTTAAAAATTTTTTTTTTTATATTGTGAAATTGCTATCGTTTATTTGATTTTTTATTTTTATTTTATTTAAATTAAATTACATATTACCTTAGCATTAATATTTAGCAGAATAAACTTTTTATTGTATTGAATTATTTTTAAATTTATTTTACTTTGAACCCATTGAAAATGGTAAAACAGGATACATTATTATTATTATTAATTTATTTTTATTTTTTTTTTTTATTTTTAGTGTAACCTATTTATTAGACTCTGAAATCTTAAAAAAAAACAGCATTGTGCATAGTAAAGTCTTTTGAAATCCCTAAGTCTGTATAATTCTCCGTATGCATGACAGCTCGAATTTCTTAGAAATTAATCACATTTAGCTCTTACAAGTAGAGATTATTCAACTATAATTCATAAACTGTAGCTTAATAATAGAGCTATATTTTTATTATTAAATTTATTTAAACAAATTTAAAATTGTATATATAAATATATATATTGTATGTATATAAAATGTGCTCTTGAAGCAAAGTCTAAAAGTAAAATTCTTGTTCTATCTTTTTTTTTTTTTAAATAGATATTTCGACATATGATTTAAGATTCTTTATCCCAAATTGAAGTCTAAATATGTATTAAAACTTTACTTAATCCTTTGCCTTTACCATATTAGCATATTACCTAGATGTATCTATCCCAAAGTCAAAAACCCTTTCTCGCTGAAGATTTATATCTAAATTGAATTGAACTTATGAAGACTTCGATTCATCATAACTTAATCTCCAACACTTGATTAGCCCTTTTTCACGCCTTGGCCAGCTTGTCTTGATCACGTGTTCAATTAAAAGAACTTGCCTTTAATTGCTAACCAATTTGCTTTCATCACACAGAGCTGACAGACTGGACACACTTTCTCGCTGGCAGCCGTTGCTGTTGACATTTTTGCATATTAATTGAAGACGGGCAGACGAGACCAACTCGGACTTGGCTGTATTTCTTTTTTTTTTTTTTTTCCTTTTCGGACACCCTTGGCTTAATTTGCGGTAAGTTCATTAAGTAATAAAACATAAATTTCATTTTTTTCCAGTTATTATTATTTTTTTTTTTTTCAGTTCTCTGCCACCCCAACAGGCAAGATGTTAGTCTTTTTTTTTAATACTTTGCATATTTCTTTAATGAATTAATTCTGTTTTGGTTTTGCTTTTGCTTTTGCTTTTGGTTTTTGTTGATTCACCGTTCAGTGGACTTTGATAAAGGCGCAAAGTCGTTGGCGATAAAAAGGCCAAGGGAAATGCGGAAGCAGCTGGAAAAAAAAACATTCATAATTTATGCAAAATATATTAACAGAAAATAAAACATGAAAAAAAAAAATGAAATGCGCTGAGGAAAGCGGAAAACGTGTTTTCATCAAAGTTTTACTGAACATCTCTTAATTATGCGCTGGCCGCAAAACTTTTCTATCAATTTTGATTTTATTTTATTTTTTGGAGAAAAACTTGTTTGCATTTGAGCGCTAAAAAAACATGTTTTGCATCCGAAAATGTATCTGATATATTTTGTTGCGATTTAATTGGCTCCTTTGGGCATGATCAAAATATGGCATCAAATTGCGACGCGTCTGGCAGCAAGCAAAGCAAGTCGTGAGGCGTAAGTGTTGTTAAAGCGTGTCGGGGTCGGGTTCGCAGTGAGAGAGTTGCCTTTTGACTGCTTTGAAATGTTGTCACTTTTTTCTCTCTTGTTCACAAATTTGTTAGAAATGTTGTTGCTATTGCTGTTGTTGACATATGTGCCCGCAAATGAGCCGTGCAATTGTCGTCGTGGCCTGGCATATTGACAGCTTCGAACTGCACTGCACACAGTCGCTGCATTCAAGACTGAAGTGCACTTCTCTCCCTCTCTCTCTCTCTCTCGCGGGAATCGTCTCAAATTTCCGACGTGCGCACAGCTTGTGACTGACAACTATTCGTCTGTCTGTTCCACTGTCCGTCCGTCTGTCTGTCTGTCTGTTTGTCTCACTGTAAGCCTCTGTGTCTGTTCAGCCAGCTGTACATTGCCCCACCAAGTAGTCAGCTTGATAAGCGTGTCGATATACGTGCCTTTTGGAACACTGGCAGAGAGTGCTAAAACACTATATAACAAAATTAGGGATTGCAATTTAAATATATGTATATAAAAAAATTAAAGAGAAAATTATATATGAAAAAGATCATCTTTGAATCATCTTTTCCAGCAGAAAAAGAATAGAAAGAAATTTTAAAATATTTATTTTAAATATTATTTATGAAATGTATTTATATAAGGATATACATATATGTATAGATGTATATAAAAAGCTTCAATAATATTATTATTATTATTATATATATTTTTTTATATAATACTCTGATCACATAATATGAGTGTTGAGAAGTAGCTCTTTATAACACAATCAATTTACAAATAAACACGCCTCGAAACCCTTTTGACTAGTGTAGAGCTGACAAACGTTTGCCTGTGTGTCAGAGCTAGTCAATAAATAAATATACATATCTGCATTCAAATGAATTGCTGTTGCTGCGGCAATTAGTTTAGCTACCTTCGACTCGAGCTGAGTTGAGCTGAGCTGAGCTGAGCTGAGCCTAGAAGTGTGTAGTTCGAGCGCTTATCTGTGTCACGGGCTTTATCTGTTCACGGGCCGTGAATCTGTGCTGTTATCAGTGACGCTGCGTACAATTCACCTTTGACCGGGCGATAAGACGCTGCTGGCAGCCTTTTAGACCTGTTGTGGGATCACTCGAATAGCGCATTCCATTCCCAACACTCAAGGCACCATGTCGAATAGCGCTGCGATGTCAGTGTCGCTGCTGTTGCTGCTGCTGATCGCAGTGGCTAACGCTGAGGTTATTAACTATCAACACTGCACAGGTTCGGAGGAGCAGTGCTCGATTGATGAGGTCCGTGTGAATCCGTGTCCACAAGCTCTGGAAAATGCGGCCTGTCGCATACGCCGCCGCCGTCCGGCCGAAATATCCTTCAAGTATACGCCAAAGTTCGATGCCGATCAACTGGAGGCCTCGTTGAACTGGGTGAAGAGCGAAACGGAGTTGCTGCCCTTGGTCAGCTTGGAGAGGGATGCCTGCAAGTCCACCAGCTGCCCGGCCAAGGCTGGCGTTCAGCAAACCTACACAATCCAAGTGCCCATCGAGGCCAAGTTTCCACTGAGCACCTACAACATACGCTGGGCTCTCAAGGATCCGGTGAGCGGCAAACATTGCTGTTTCAGTTTCGACATCAAGGTGGTGCGCTAAGTACATCTGGCATCTGGGTGGTGCAATAAAATGCAATGTTTTTGCTTAATAAATTTAGTGTTTGCTTTTCTTTGGTTTTGTTTTTAATTATGTTTCAGCAATGTCTCATTTAGACTATTGGACGCTGGGGCATTGGGAATGGGACGAAGGTCTATTGCGTCATGGCCAACAACCTGCGAGGCTAAAAAGCCCTGCGGCCAGTCGGCGTTAAGTCAACAGGGAGTAAAAAACTTTGATTGAACTTTTGGGTGCCATAAAAACAGCCCAGCCCCAGCCCCAGCCTCACCCACAGTCCATTCCATTCCATTCATTCATTCCAATTTTTGTCTCGGCTACTTATCAGCGTCGTCAAACAATTAAAAATTGAGCACTTAAGTTGTGGTCATAAAATCATTTGTTTTTCTTTTTATTGTTTTTCTACATTTTTTTTTCTTCCGCGCTGTGTTATTCTTTTTCATGATGGAAAATTCAAATAGCAATAATTTCAAATCACTTTTTTCTGTTTTTTTTTTTGTTTACCTAAACGAAAAATGTTTACGCTTTTCGGGGGCTGTTGAGAACTGTTGTCGAGGCAAAAGAAAGCTGATAAGCACAGCATCTTACGCTTCGACCCAAGAAACAATACAGAAACAACAACAACAACAACAACAACAACATCAACAATAGCAATAGCAACAACCACAGCATCCACTTGAGTGAGTAGTAAACAATGCATTGACATACGAAATTATGGAATACGATTCTCCTCTTCATTGTATTGAGGCAAGTTTGTTGTCAATAATTTATGTGAAAGTGGAGTTTGTAATTGGAGTCGAACACAATTTAGTCGATTGGGCTACTCTCGCCATACTTGTAGCCGAGCATGTAGGGCGTCTTGGTTAGCTTGGACATGATGAAACACTTGACAGACTCGAAGCAGTCGGTGGCATCCACATAGAGCACCTCGCGTCGATGACTGAGATAGGTATTGAGCAGGGGTTCGCTTTTGCGAAACTGCTGCATCTGATAGTCCATGTAGGTGATATTATCCTGCGGACATGGCGCATACTTGCGCATCAGCAGGCGCATGCGTGCCGTCTGCTCGTCGACCTGCAGGAAAATCAGGCGATTGGGCGGCACACTGAAGCTCTCGAATAGCTCGCGTGCCTCACATCTATTGTTCGGATAGTTGATCAATATCCAGCCGCGATGCAGTGCATCCTCTTGGAGCAGACGCTTCTGTATGATGTTTCCAATCGACTCGGATATCTTATAGACCGAACGTTTCTCGATGCCTTCATGCAGCAGCGCCACATCCTTGCCCCGTGCATGGCCGTTGATGTGATGATAGGCCAGCGTATCCGCATCCAGTATCAGCAAATTCCAACGCTGGGCCAGCACATGGGCCAGCGAGCGACGGCCCGAGCCGACTCGTCCGTGCAGCACGATGCGATGAAAGAAGTTCTTTGGCAGCTGATAGTAGTCGGCATCAATGCCCAGATGAAAGGCATTCATGGCCTTCGAGTAGATATCAAGAGCTACTTGTCGTATATTCTTGCCCAGCCAGAGACGCACATCCTCGATCTGCTGCACAGAGGCCTCTGCCATGATGCGGCTCATAATATCCAACAGCTTGTGCTTCTCAACGTAGTACATATACGAGGCACTGAATTCGACAAGTGCCTCCCTATCCAATCTGATGCCAGTGGCCATGATTGTGCACTATAAACCAGAACAACAAACTCTATAAGAAACATTAACTGTTAATATGCAAAGTAAATTTAATATATTATATATATATTTGTTTAAAAAGTGTACTAGGCTTTAAAAAAAATATTGAATTTGAGCTCTTCTCACTCTACGTGTAATGAAAAGATTTTGTTTATTTGGAAATAAGCAGCAAAGGTCGCTTAAAGGAAAAATCTAATGTCACATATTTATATATATACACATATATATATATAAATTAAATTGCATTATTCATCTCAAATTAAAAAAAAAAAGTTTATTAATTTTTATCTGAAACGCAATAAAGTTTAGAAACTTATACTGAAGCAGAAAACTGTCAAGAGCTGAATAATTTAAGTTTTTCTATTGAATTTCAGCTAGACTCTTTTATAGCGGCCCAAGAAAAATACTATAGAGAGAAAACTAAAAATATCTATATTTAATTTAGTATGAAGTAATCTTATATATATTTGCTTGTGTTCGACTTGGTTGCATCAACTGAAACTTCTTGTATGAATTCAATAAATAAATAAATACAAATAAAAAATAATAATAAATAAATACAATTTAAAAAAATTAAATTAATTTTTTAAATAAATATAAATATAATTTAAAGAAATACAATTTTTCAAAAAAATAATGTATTTCATTTTAAAAATAATATTTACTTCTTTACTTAAAAAAATTAAATTTTTATATTTTTTATTTAAATTTATTTATATAGTTTAAAGAAATAAAATTTTTCAAAAATAAAATGTATTTAATTTTTAAAATAATATTTATTTTCCTTATTTAAAAAAATAAAATTTGTATATTTAACGTTTAAATTTATTTAAATATAAATATAATTTAAAGAAATAAAAATTTTCAAAAATAAAATTTATTTAAATATAACATTTTTTAAAATAAAACTTAATTATAATTTATTTGTTAAACATTACAAAAATTATTATTTTACGTACAAACAAATATTAATATTAAAAATAAAATTAATTTATTCATTATTTATTAAATCGAAAAAAAAAAAATATATATATATATTATTTTACGCAAAAAAGAATTTCTTTTATTAAACAAAATTTTAATTGCATGCCTAAAAATCTAATGAAAAAAGGAATAATAAATAAAAATTTAATTTTAAGCCTAAAATTTAATTTAAATTTTCATAAAATTTTTAAATTTAATTTAGATTTATTTTAATTTAGATTTATTTCGTTAATGAGCTTATTCTAGACAACACAAATATATTAGTTATTGCTATTGCTAGCTTTTAAGAACATTTCTATAAGATTTTCTTCTTCTTATTCTCTTGCTTTGAGCAATTATTGCGCATAATGCGAGTGTAATGGCCATTAGGATTAGGCCAATTGTGGAAGAGTTGTTGGCACATTCATTGCGCATATTAATTACATCCGTTGCAATATTAGAAAATGGCGCGCACTTCCGACGCTGCGAATGGGCCAAGAGTGGCTGAGATGGCACATAATGGCTAATGTCTTGGCCAGGCGTTGTAAATTGGCATCATGTAAGTACTTCCACATAAGTTGCTTGACAATATTTTGCTGCGAATTATGACAGCTCTTTTGTCTGAGCGCTCGCATTAACAATTTAAAAAGTTGTCTTGGCCTCGACTGTTTCGGGCTGGTTCGGGCTGCTCTTGGCTTTCTAGTGGAGAAGTTGGGAGGTTTTTGGTGACGCTGCTAACGGCCCGCAAAGTGTTGCCAAATGGCTGTCATACTTTATATTGTCTTATGAGACATGCCAGGGCATGTCTAAGTCCTGGCCAGGCCAAGCCAAGCCAAGCCAAGCCAGTCACTAAGCAAAAATGCAAGCATGCCTTAGACTACTCTGCTGCATAGTCATATAAAGTGAATCGTTGTTGTTGTTGCTGCTCGCTCATTTGTTTAGAGTGGGCGGCTAATAAAAACTGGAATTCTATGAAAAATTGTTTCCTGTTGCTGGCTGTGTCTCAGACTATAGCGTCTTATATGGCCATATTGTTATGCCAAGTATGCTGTTAATATCTTTCACATACTAATATTGTTCAGTTTGCATTTGCTTTTCGATTTACTTGACCGACAGCTGCTGCTGCTGCTGTTGCTGCAGCTTTAAGTAATCACAGCTCTTGCGACATCAAAATATGAATATATAAATGCTTTGGCCTGTCGCCGGGCACAAAGCGCAACTTTTTAATTAAAGCCAAACCCAAAGCCAAAGTCAAAGCGAAAAGCAAAAGCGATTTCCATAGCGGGCGACAGCTTTTCACAGTTCCTCAAATTTTGTCACATTTCTACGAAATGTGCTAAATTACATTTCATCATATGAGTCCACATATATGAGTATACGTATTCATTTTAATCGTTGCAAAATAAATAAATGGAAATGAATGTGTGAGATTTTTTAGATATTTTGACTAGCAGATGCGCTGTAAATGTATTTGATTAAATGCAAAAGAAAATGTTTTAATGGAAATAAAAGTATATATATATATACAGCTATATAGATACAATATAAATTGAATTTTTTTAAGGATATTTCGTATGTCGTTTCACCTTCTGCTGCCTCATGCAAATTAAAGCAAATCAATTGAAACAAGGGTCAAAGCCTCTAAATTATATTTATAAATTTAAATGAATTTCGCTAAAATAGCTAAAATAGTCAAACAAGATTAAAACAGACCTACAATTGCAAGTTTAAACTGCTGAGTCGGAATATTCTTAATAGAATAACAGCTCACTCACTGAGTGCTGAATCTTGATAATCAAGTGAAACAGGTGTGCAAAATTTACGCTAAACTATTTACACTGCATAACAAGTGAAATTTGCTTAAAAGCGAACTTTTAATAAGTTTAGCGTCTTACTGCTGTTTTCTATGATTAACAGCTCTCATTATACTATCTCTTAATTTTCTACAGGGTATCTTAAAAAAACTAAAAGAAATGCGTGCCACAAGCAACGCTTTCGTTTGACGCAGCTGCGCTTATCAGCGCAACGTTTCATGAAAAAAAGGAAAAAAGATTTCGTGGCGGTTTTCTATCCAACAGACGCAACTGATTGAATGAAGCTGCGAAACGAGAGCACACGCAAATGCAAAGGGGGACAGCTGACACAGAGACTGAGACTGAGACAGAGACTGTGACTGGTGCTGGCGAGGGGTTGGGGCAGACCAGAGCCATCGGACGACGACGTCTGATAAGGCGCAAAAGTGACGGGCAGTGCTTGGCACTTGGCACTAAGCCTGCTTTGCGTAGTAGTTGAAACTATGCCTCGTTTAGATTGCTGCGCACTTGAGTTGCCTTTTTCATGTTTGCCGCACGTTGCAATGTTGTGGGCGCAAAACGAAAAACGAAAACACAAATGAGAGAGAGAGAGAGGGAGAGAAAATATTGAAAGAAACTTTTATCGCAGCTATACAAAGTCAGCGGCCTTTTGAGTCAGCTTGGCGGCAATTGCAGTTCGTCTGGGCGCATGTTATCTGGCCCGCCCGTTTGCCTCAGACACGCCCACACGCCCACACACACACACAATACACACTTCCTGCGGAAATTGCGTGCAACGTGTGACGCAGTCAATCGCCTTGCGCTCTTATCAAATTCACAATTGCGTCGATATGAACTTTGTCAGACAATGCCTACATAATTTCTGTGCTGCGGTTAAACGCAAAACATTCAACAATTAAAAATCATTTTTTATTTCTTTCAGACAAACGCACATATATACATATATATATTTCCACATGCACATGCCACAAAAAAGAAACAAATACATAACCACACATCAACACGCAGTCAATGTCCACAGCTCTACCTCTATATTTCAGCTTCGACAATTTGCCATTGGCTGCCAATATTTTCATTTTTTTTTTATTTTTTATTTTTTTACACACGTGAGGCATTGTCCTGTGTGTTCGTTGCCTTCAATTATGCAACAATTGAAAAATTACGACATGTACAGCGATTTTTTTACGATTTGCTGAAGGGTTGCCTTAGCCATTGCCGTTGCTGTTGCTGCTGCTGTTGCTGTTGCTGCTGTTGCTGCCACCCTCAATGTGGCAATGACAACAGGTTTTAAATTTGTCACCACAACAAACAGTGGCAAAAACAAAACGAACAACAACAACAATGGGTGGAACAACGTTGTTCATGACAAACGCCAAATGAAGCACAAATTTAATTACGCAATTTTATTGGATTAACAGCAACCTGGGCCATGGAGTAGCTCTGCCCAGCCGTGGCGCATAAAAACAAGCTTAAATAAGCCGCACACACACACACATATGACTCTGTGTGTGTGTGTGAGTGTGTGGCAGATGTCCAGCTCAAACCCCTGAAAGATTTTTGCCATCTTTACTGCTTCTAGTCGCGTAGGTGAGCCGTAAATTTGCGCGCCATTGTTGACTGCCAGCCCCAGGTTATCATTGTTGTTGTTGTTGTTGTTGTTGTTGACGCCAATGTCGTCCTGTGTCCTGGCCACATGGTAGTAGTCATGGTTATCTTCCCCTTTTTTTGGCCTTTCACTTATGCAAAACGAAACATTTGAAAAATATGTTGGCTGGATAAACAGAAAGGCAACAAAGTGCAGCTGATGCCAGTCTGGGGCAAACAGTTTTCAGTTTTCAGTTTGCAGCTTTCTGCTTTGCGTTCTCTCGTTGTGGCTCCAACTCCATTTGCAGTGACGTTTTAATGAGTATGCAACGTGCAACGTGCTGCATGCAACTTGCCCTCGTGCTGTCCAGACGGCAAAGCCTTGTTAAATTCATTAGTAAAACGTTGCACCTCAACGCACACAGCCAGCCAGCCAGCCAGCCAGAGTTGGAGGTTTTTGGCTGCCACACGTATGGCATCATCATGTTGCTGCTGCCACATACGATATTAAAACCCCATGCCTATGCACACATCAGTTCTCCCTCTCTCTCTCCCCCTCTCTCTCTCTTAGAGGCAGTGGCAATCTGTGGAACAACATGACATGATACCGATACTAAACTGACACTTTGACATGGACTTAACCCTAAAAACGCTTTGTTGGCTTTATTGGTGTCGGTTGCCACCAATGCCGTCGTGTTTACCGTGTGCCACCACAACGGCCTGGGCATCAGGGCATCAGGGTATCAGGGGGCCATGTGGGCTGGTTGGGCACTGTCAGCACGGCCCTCACGGCCCGTAAAGCCAGCAGCAGGCAAAGGTATCGCATCCACTTGATTTTTGCACTAATTTACGTGGATTAAACGCTTGGCACAGGCCCTGACCTGGGTATTATGTTTAAATACCTTTTAATTGACAATTTGTGTTCAGCATCTGACGGTTGATTTTGTTTAATTATCTCTGCCCCAACCAGACCCAAAACAGAGTCAGCTCAGCAAACATGTGAGCTTAATGTTTGCTCATTCATTAGTTAAGCCAAACATAGTTGGGCAGCAGAGATTAATTGACTTTACTTACAAATTGTACTACTAACAAGGGGTTAGTTCTATTTGGAATTGATCAGATCTTGTACAATATATTGTCGATGGTCGATATGTTTGAAGAGGCATATATAAGAATGAACTGCAATAAAAGCTAAAAGTATTTAGCCAAGTTAATACTTCTGTTGAATCGACATTTCTGAACCATTAAATAAATTGCTTCAAAATAATTTTTACTAACTACTTTTAATTTAATATTCAAAATAATTCTTATCAATACTTTTAATTTAATATTAATTTATTCAGCCAAGGCAGGCTTCAAGACAGTCAATCCAATCATGCATTTCACTTTAAAGTTTTTCAATTTCTTTTTTTTTTTTTGCTTTTTTTTCCTGCTGTTAGTTTGCCATGAACTTTAGCTGCAGGTAAGTGGCAACTCATTTGTATGCTGTAAGTTCGAGCAAAGTTTTTAATTTGCGCCAACAATCAAATCGTATCGAGTCGTATCGAGTCGTATCAAGCGCTCTATCAACCGCCAACAGCTCTGCCAGGTCAACCTCAACAAGCTGGCAAGTCAGCCACGCAGCAAAGCTTCTGGCTAAAAAGTAGATGGCACAAAAAATGTTTGCAAAGTGCTTAAATCAGCATATTTCTTCTATATATATATATATATATATATATTTTTTTTTTTTTTTTTTCTTCCCTATTGCTCAAAGTTTCTTTCCGCGGTGAAGGCTGTGAGGAAGTCGTCGTCTAATTGAACCCAACAGATATTTTCAATTAGCAGCAAAACATTTGTGAGCTAAAAAAGTTTTATTCAATTTTTTTCATTTTTGGTTTTTTCTTGACTTGAATTTTATTTTATTTTTTTTTTGCAATTTTTTTTTTTTTTTTTGGTACGCCACCTTGAGCCAAATTCCTGTGGGGCGAACACGTCTGGACACTGGCGGCCAATAAAAAAAGGCACCTTAGTGCACAAAACTTTGGCTAAAAGCGAGCGAAAACTTTTAATGGCATTAAAAAACATGGAAAAAAGTTTCGACTAACGGATGAACGACACATATTAAATACTCTAGATTTTATATAAGCTTATATGTATATATGATAATATATTATTTTATTTATATATTATTTTATTTATTTAATACAGATAATATATCGGATTACTCTTAAGGAGTTCGAACTTCAGTATAGTATTCAGAATATTTAAAAGCAATTTTGGAAAATACTATGAAATTATATAAATATAAATATATATAAATAAATCTAGCTATAGTAAGAGACTATTTACAGAGCTATTTTAGCTGTTAATTATTTTGAGTGGCTCAGGTTTTTTTTATGCACTCCATTTCCTGGTCAGCGTATGAGAGAGGCTTATGCATGCTTAAGTAAGATCTTTCCTCTAGGAATTTTGTTTACTTTAAAGAGACGCTATAGTCAGCACTCTCCATATAGACTTATAAATAACAAAGTTATATGCAATTTAATTATATTAATTATATAATTTCAATTTCTTTGCTAACTATAACTCACAATATACCCCATGTATATATATTAAATATACAGGAAATACACGCTTCAAGTTTTTCCACTACAAAAGGTGGCCACAGGCATAGACCTGGTCATTTAATTTGTTGGCAAAGTCTGGCGCAGAGCAAAAAATTTCGCAGACATTTAAGCAAGATTTTGCGAGAGTCGCATAAATCATATTCAATATTTTTATGCGTTGCGTAAATTTAATTGATAAAAGTGTCGCTCGTTTTTGCAAACTACAAAATGCAAATGCTTAAAATGGAACAAATGCGCTGCGTGCCCCACGAGCCATCCAAAAATGCCAACAAAATGCCGAAAATCTACTACTTGAGATAAGCGTCGAGTTTAAACAAACTAATTCAAAGTGCGTGCGTGTGGCAGCTGCACCAATGCATTGCCTACTACAACTGCAACTGCAACTGCAACGGCAACAGCAACTGCCGCTGTGTGTGCTGTGTGCCGCAAAGCATGCAACACAAATCAGCGCATAATGGCATTCATGGCTGTGTTTGCATTTTGCAGCTAGGCTGGCAGCAGGAAGCCAGGACCTAGGAGTCCTGCCAGCAGGAGCAGCAGCAGCAGCAGACCTCGCATTTCAATAATTCTAATTAATTTATTAACGTTTATCAGTGACAATAAATTGACAGAGCGAGACAGCAAGTCTGACCAGGCTAACAATGACAGAGAGAGAGAGAGAGGGAGAGAGAGAGACAGAGAGAGAGAGAGAGAGAGAAAGAGAGAGAGAGAGCTAGGCCCTTGGAATTTTGGTGGCAATTGTTAGCTCTGTACCGTGTAGCAGCAACTGCTGATACGTCACTTGGCGCTCGGTTGGCTTATCCCACTCGGACGCATAAAAACCTTTTATTGTGGCCAACTGACTCAGTCTCTGAATCTTCATCTGCTGGAATTGGCTTGGCAGATGCGCTACGAGCGATAAGTTTCCAGCCCATTCGCAGCCATAAATGAAATGAGAGACTTAGAGACAAAAAGCCCATGCGAACGAGCCAGCTCCAAGCCATACACACACTCACACATACAAATCGTAAATAAGCGGGCGTTGATTTTAAAACGAGCCCATTGATAAGACCAAGACCCAGTCTTGGTGACACAACTCTGACTAAACTTGCTGAGGTGGCGAAAAGCAAACTAGACTTCAATAAGAACTTGGAGATTTCTAATCAGCAGTGATGGGCTTGAAAAATACCCTGTTGCCTACTATACTTGGTGATATATGTAAATATTTATAGTTAGTATAAAATATGTATTTAATATACAAATATATAAGAAGAGCTTGTTATAGGAATACTCAATGAATAATATATTTGTGGCAAACTAAAACCAAGTTATTTGTCTATTTTGGTTCTAGTTCATGCCACCCTCAAAGCACATACAGGGTATAGCAAATGAGTGGGAAAGACAACTTGGCCGCTTTTCTTTTTATTGTTAGACCGAAATGACTTTTTGTTTCTGGCGACCAACTGAAAGTGTTACAATTTATTGACGCATTTAGATCAAAACTAAAAATTGTACGCCAGCTATGACTGCTGACTCGACAGCTTTGGCTACCCTGCAGCGGAGATTACATTACGTACGTACGTACGTACGTATATCGCCTTAACTTATATCACTGGCACGCCCTCGACGGAGAGGCAACGTTTCACCACGTGGCCGGCGGCTACGTAAATCCTGGCGTGGGCAAACAATACGTAAACGTTGCTCTAGCTGAGATACCTTTAATGCATTGCGCTCATATTGAAAAGCACTTAAAATTGGCCAAGGGGCGGGCGGGAGGGTGTAGCATGCGAAAATATGAATATCATAAAAACTGAGCGAGGGCTTCTCTAGCTGTCAGGTCGGGAGGGTATGGGGTGCTGCCCTTACCACTCGCTTGCTTGGCTGCTTATTTTATTATTATTATTTTACAGGGAATTATCTCATTTGAGTGGAGTTGCCGGCTGCCATGCTATACGCTTCCTGCTATCCTGTTATCGTCCCTCCCCCAGCTCTTCTGCCTCGCCCATCCCAGCCCAGCCCAGCACGGCACAGCTCTGTGTAATGTGTACGTAATAACATAATATCCTTAAGATATTTTAATATTGCCTGCCGCTGCATATTGAACTGTGGCAAGCTCTCGACTGCGTTCCCCATCTCCTGCCGTCTCCTGCCAATATCATCCGCATCCTGGCTGGCCGCATCTCAACATATTTGACTTTGCTTGGCTGTTCGCCTTGTTTGCCTGTTTATTCTGTGCCGGCTGCTGCCCCGCCTCCACTGCTCCGCCCTCGCCTTTTAACAATACCTTTGTGCATCGTAAAATAATTGCCGCGGGTCATGTAATCTGCTAGATGGCTTGCAATTTGCTTGCTTTTTCACTTCATATTTCCAGCAGCTAAAAGCATTGCTAAACAGCATCGACCCGAAGCGGAAGTTTGTCGAGTGAAAATATGCGAAATATGCTAAAGGTTGCCAAATTAATAGATATTAGAATGTTATGCAAGCAGAATAAGGTAACGAATCTTTGGGTATAATATTTGACGAAGATTTAAATCCAATATTTGTTTTATTTTCTTTTATATTTTATTTTAATTGAGAAAAAAATATAGATTAGATATTTAGCTAAAAATATATTTATGTTTTTTTTTACTTGTGATAATCTCTTCTTAATTAAAAATAATGTTTACAGATTACAAATTTAAAAATAAATTCATATTATTTGTCTACATTAAAAATTAAAATATATAAAAATTTATTGAAATAAAATTTCATGCTCAGAGTATGTTTATATCTTGTTTATACCTCAACCGTATGACATAATCATAACATAATTATAATCATATCGAGACAATAAAAATCATTGAGTACACTTTGCATATGAAACACAGATAGATTTCGGCTTGGTTTCATCTATTCACAATAAGCACTTATGAGGCATTTTTGGCCCCGTGGCCCCACCGTCAAATATCAATAATGTGCTCATCTGTTGTTTTTGTACTTAATAAGTCGCTCAACTCTTGGGTTCAACATATGCGGCAGTAATTTCATCTCGAGCTCATAAATAAGATGGCTCGTTCGGCAAGTGTGTGTGTGTGTGTGTTAGTCAAAATGTCTGCGGTGACATTATTAAGAAGTGGATATGGACTATGGACCATGGCTCGTACTTCGCTCGTACATACTCTCAGGCACTCGAGTTATTGACAAGTTTATGTGCTTAATCCTTCCATAAAGCGCACCATTAAAATGCCAACAAAAGGTACTTTATATGAAAATTTTCTTCGCTCTGCCACTTTTATCGCCAGCGTCCTCATCGTCGTCGTCGCTGTTCATATTTCAATAAACGCACCGAAAATTTGAATGGCTCTCGTAAGACAATCGTCGTCAATGATGGGCGTATCACATGGCACTCTGAACGTACAGTTCGCTCAGTCCGCTCAGTCCGTTCAGTCCGCTCAGCGACATCTGCCCCACCGAGCAAGTTATCCAAGAGACACGCAGCGAAATAGTTTTTGGTGCGTTCGGGCATTTTTATTGCTCTACTCGCTTATAGAATATTGTCAAAAATATTACAATAAAATAACTTGGCTGGCTAGTAAGTAATTGTAAGCTTTAAACTCAAAAGAGCCTGACTACAGAATACCCTAAGCTGCAGAAATTTCAAAATAATATATATAAATAATAAATAAATATATAAATTTAATAGAAGAAAATAAATAAAATAATAAATAAATAAATATGTAAAGTAAAGCAAACAATTAATTGCGAATTTCTATAATTATTGTTTTATTATTTTCTTTAAAATATTTTATTTATAATTTCCATTATTACTGTTTTATTATTTTCTTTAAATCATTTTGTTTATATTTATATATATATATTTTTTTTAATTTATATTCTATTTTTTTTTTAAATTTTATATTCATATTGAAGATGTCTACTGTAAATTCTATTTTTGTATAAATATCACATATTTTCATTTCTCTTGTTAGCAGAATAATTTTAATACATTCCAACTTTTACATCTGTAAATTTTGTAGTTCTCTCCATGGCATACAGAACCTCATAAGTTCTGCCTTTGGGCAGGGGTGTACAAAATCATAAGCCTAAGTGAGTTTCATGGAGCTGCTACTCTGAGCAAAACTCACGAATTTGTAATAAAAATGTTTTGAGCACAGCCAAAAAAAAAAAAGAGAGGAAAATAACGTGTGGCAAATGAAGCCGTCGAGTTTGCCAAAATGAGACAGACATTCATTTAATTTTTTGTTTTTTTTATTTAATTTTTAATACTTGTTCAGTAAGTGAGAGAAATGAGAGTATATTGGTATAGGAAATGTAGATAAACTTGAATATCTTGGATGTATGTTTCGACTTGTGTCAGAAGAGCTTTTTATTAAATAACATTCGATATGATCTATAGGATCGATATATGGAGACATGCTCAACCTCCGAGTATTCTAGTCTATGCAGTTTTTATGTTATAATTGAATATCAAAATTCTAATATTCAATATTTTTGTCTATATTATTCTCTCTCTTGCTTTCTAATTTCCTCTCTCACACTCTCTCTTTCTCTTTCTATTGATGACTCTCTGAGCGAGTATTACGCAGCTGATTATACCCGTTGGCCACATGCTTACTTGCATTTTTTGTTCTTTTGTAGGTTGGTTGACTCGATGATGCCACGTTTGCCATGTGGTTGGCTGTTTAAGTCTCTACATGTGTTGGCTGCCCAAAATTTTGTTTTTCATTTATGTTTTTTTTTTTGCTTTTTTTTTTTTTTTTTCGGTAGCTTTCGAAAAGCTGAGTTTAGCCTGGGGACTGTCGCAACGTCTTGCCGCCATATTTAAGCGATTTCACATTTCTTAATGATTTTGACAGCTGAATGATGTTTCATTTGCTGCGGCAAGTTTTGTTTTCTTTTCGGGGTTGGCGCATTTTGTTTAATTCTTACACAATTTGCGTCAAGTGGCGGTCTTTAGTTAATGCCAGTCAAAAAAAGAAGAAAAACGAGGGCAGCTGTTGCTTCGCACTCCAAGGCGCATCTTACGAGTGACACCAGCAGCAGAAGAAGAAGAAGAAGACGAAGCAGAGGGAGTGAGGTCAATATACTACTAATATGACTCTTTGCTTACTTCAATTGATTTCGTTTTCTGTGGCGGCATTAATTAGGCAAGCCTGTCTGAGCAGGCCAACTAACAAATGTCTTCATTAATGGTAGCCTGAGTTGAAATAGGAAAAAGAATCAGGCTTAGGCTAGATTGGGCAATGACTGCATGTCAAATGCTGATGGACAGTGCTTTTAATTTTAATTCTAATACATCATAATGCGTCGGGTTGAGGCGAAGTCAACACCCCGCAAGGTGGTCGCATCTAAGCAGCCCCCGAGAGAGAGAGAGAGAGTCCTTTGCTGCCTCTGTAGCTGTGCGTCCGTGCGTGCGTGTGCGTGCGCGCGTGTGTGTGTGTGTGTGATAAGTCTGGCAAAGTAGAAAAACACACGTACAAATTTCACAACAGTTGGTCCACCCTCCCTTTCGGCCGTCTGACTGGTGCGAAAATCAAGCCAAAGGCAGCAGTTAGTCAGTCAGTGGTGCATTTGTGGTGGTTGCAGCCGCGTCGCGACGTCAAGGTGAAAGCCGCTTAAGGTATACACGCACGCACCACCACCCTGCCGCACAATGGGCTTGGGTGGCTCACTGGCCCATTGTTAGAGCACAACATGTGCGCGATTGGATTAAGTGGCAGCGGGCAACGATTCAAGGACAATCAGCTGCACAGCGTGTGCATGCGGCAAGGGCAAGTGGGCTCTGGATATGAATGAGAAGGATTTTGGACGCCACCTTCTGTCCAATTTGAAGTTAGACCGCGTAACAGAAATCCATTAAGGTGACCGTTTTATTTGCTACATTAACTGAAATGAGGGTTAAATGCGAGTCTTTAGACATCTGCCTCGATTTCAATTTCAATTGCTGCCAATTTTCAATTTTTATGGCTTACTTAACAAAAGTGTTAATTGACAAAACGCCAAATGAGTTTCAAATGCAGTCAAGCGAAATGGTCAAAGCCTTGCGATGAACAACTTCAAAAGCTGTTTGCAAATCGTCAACACTGAGAGAAATTCAAGTGGCATTGAGAGAGAGAGAGAGAGAGAGAGATTTAGAGTATAGAAATTGTATTTTAGCATAAGTAATAAATTAAATTGTTTCGGCTAGTTTAGCTAGAAGTCTTGCTCGTTTCATATTTTTTATTTTAATTATATAATGCATGTAATATTATAATATTTATTAGAATATTTAAATTTATTTATTTAAATTTCTTTTTAGATTTTAGAGCTCGCATGTCGTTCAGCATTTTCAATTCTCTCAGTGTCTGTTTATATGCTAATCTATGAATCCGGCATGCAGCTGGTATTTTGCTGAGCAACTACTGAGCGCTCCTTGAGGGGCAGCTGGTGGCGCCCACGTGCGTGGCATGCAAGGAATTTCCAATCAATTTTAATTGGCACGCCATCAATAAGAGCGCAACAGCAGCAGCAGCAGCAGCAGCAGCAGCCCGAAAAGATTTCCAAATCTGAAAGACTTTCAAAGATTTCCATGTGACTTGAATGCGACTTGTGTCGCATGGCTAAACGAATTCCCAAAATATTTGTGCATAATTTTAATTAGAGCATTTTTCTATTTTGCGCAATTTATCTTTGCCGCTGCCACTCGATAAGTATTTATATATTTACTTTTAAGTGTGTGTGTGCCTGAGTGTGTGTGTGTGTGTGTGTGTGTGTGTGTGGCAAACGCTTCAAGTGTCAGAGTGGCATGCCACTTTTAACTGGCAATGAGTGTCAGCTCATTGCAATAAATTATTTTAAATGAGCATATCGACGAATGGTTCCCTGCCTGTGTCTATGTCGCGCGTGAATGCCACGCCCACTCCAGCAACATCGAGGTACTTGGGTGCACATGTGTCTCTCTTTCTCTGTCTCTCTCTCTGTGGATGGGGCATTGTGTTTGAGTCGAAGGTATTTGAATTTGTGTTAGCTGCTTTAAGAGCGCGCAGATAAATCTCTCAGAGAGCCAATCAAAACTTCTGCCCAGCTCATTTAAATGTTCGCTGGGGCTGCACAACAAACTCATTTAAGTTTTCCCCAACAACAACAACGACAACAGCAGCAACTGCAGCAGCAGTCAAGATAGGTAAAAGGATAACACACACACACACACACACACAGTCAGAGCGATAGGACACTCCAAAATTGTCGCTAAGGGATTGGTCAGCGCCAACTTTTGCCCAAAAACGTTGTCGGCTTAATTGCCAAGTGTCCTTGGCCAAAAGTGCAAAAGGGAGCCTTAATTGCTCAGCTCTGCCTGGTGCCTGGTGCCTGCTGCCTGCTGGCCCCTGAGCTGTGCCAGGACTCGCCAGCAACGGTCAGTTGTTGTCGAGCAGCATGCTAGGCCAAACTCAAATGTTTAATTGCCATTTAGTCCTTTTTAATGGACTCCACTGTTCTGGTTGCCCTGGCTGCGTTCATTAATGGCCACGTCTAGATTTGCGCTCACCTCCTTGTGTCCTGTCGATACATTATCTCCGACTCGTAGCCGTTGTCCTGCCTTCAGATAAACCTGCAAATGCTAGCATTTTAATAGCCAACAGCACACTGAACCACTGGAGACGCAACATTTTTGACTTACAGACCGTTATCTGTGCTGGCGTGTGTGTGTGTGTGTGTGTGTGTGTGTGTGTGTGTGTGTGTGTGTGTGTGTGTGTCCTGTGTGTGGCCCCTTAGCTCGTTTGTGTTGCATAAATTTTGGCTGAATTGCTTGTTGCTGTTTGTTTGTTGATAAGTCGCCGTCGATAGCATGACAATTAGTCTCAACTATATTTCGAATATGTATTCCAGTTCCTTTTTGAGTTGGTTCCTTAATTGTTTCTTGGGATTTGTTGAAAGCGCAAATACAATTTGATTGCTGATAGCCTCAATGAACTAACTGCAAATGCGAGCTGACGGCAAGCCAGAGCCAGTCAAAGGGCACAAATTGTGTGCGAAGTTTAGTTGAGGGGAGTTTATATTTAAAATTGATTATTTATATTCCTGTAGATGTTACTACTAAACTACATTCATTTGTCTGTCCAGCGAATCTTTATAAATTCAATTTTCAGTTTTAACTTGACTTTCATTTATACTCTTTCATATATGTAAAAAATTCATTAAATAGAGTTAAAATAACTTGATCAAAGTCATGTGGAGCTGAGCTAACATTCATGCCTTAGTCCAGCTCTATATATATTTTTATAATTCACAGCAGCTAGTTAGAAGAGTCTAGCTAGATATTTGACAAAGTATTTCATATATTCTGCGCTTAGTTAAGATCCTGGAAATAAATATATTTGTCAAGCCCACTTTGGCCCTTGCATTCGACAAGGACTACAACAACCTCTCAGCCTGTAGCCTGCCGCTCTGGTCAACTCTTGCTATATCTTCTCTTGGCATTACCCACAAAAATGTTTACCCCTGCTACTGCTGCTGCTGCTGCTGCACTTATATTTAATGAAAAAAAAAAAAGAAGGCGCTTTATTATTAAATTACGCCCTGTTCTGTTAAGGACTGTGCAGCCCCCTTTGCGCTTGACATAAAAATAAACTGGGCGTCTTTTGTGCTGGGCACAAAGCAACAGCAACAGCAGCAGCAGGAGTAGCAGGAGGTGTGGCAGAGCCAAATAATGTATCCTGGCCGCCGGCTAAGCAACATAACAAAAAACACCTTTAATATTTTCATTATGAAGTCATTCAGCGCGATTATGAGCGCGTGACCCCCAAGGCGTCTAACAGCGGCCAAAGCACAGAATACTAGCTCCTTCGTCCACCCGTCCTAATGAACAACAACAGGACAACACTTCAACTTGGCGGCTGCTGCTGCTGATGATGAAAGTGGCTCAAAAAGTGGCAGCAGAAGGCTTTAGGAGTGAAGCGTTTCGTTGCTGAGGTAAATTACAATTTTCGCTTATAAGTGGCTGTCGTCGCCGTCGTTGTCGTTGTCCTGGTGGGTCCTGTTGCTGGCCAAGTGCAGCTGTACCCAATAATCATAATAATTGCGCCATGGGCGTCAACGTCGTCAACTTTTGCCAGACGCCAACGAGGCCAACAACAATTGCTTATAAAGTGCGTGTGACACATTAACGCAGCAGAAAAAACGCGAGGAAAATAGGAAAAAAGCGCGGAAAAGTGCTAACCAGAAGTGGGAGAGTGAAAGAGAGAGAGTGAGAGAGAGAGAGAGGGAGGGAGAGAAAAAAAAAGGCAAATAATATGATGGGGTCAGTGGGCGAACTTCAAAAGAAATAAAAAATACAAAATAAAATGTTTGAAAGAAAAGTCCTTTAATGCCGTGAATTTTACGCGGGATTTCTATAAAGTGCAGCGCCCCGTTTAGGGGGCGGGGTCAGCTCAATTCCTTCAGGCGGGGGTCCTGCGGTTGCTGCGTCGCAGTAAATTGAAAATGTTCGTGCGTAAATTGACTTTGGGTCAGGGGTATACGCATATACAAGTATAAGCATAGGCAAATCAGCCTCCGCCTCCGCCGCGGCCAGTTCCTCTGTGTGTGTGTGTGTGTGTGTCCTGTCCTGTTCACCTCATGTCCGGGCGGGCACTTTTTGAAATTGAATTTCTTGGCGTAGCGGCGGAAGCAAATTAAAAAGAAATTAAGCCAATTTGCCCAAGCGGCCAGGCCGCGGCTCCATTTCAGCTTCAAGTGCCTTGTTGTGGCTCGTAAATCTTTGGCCCATAAATACCAGAAGCTCCTGGCCGTCCGGATCACGTTGCGCTTGGCCGGCGACATCTTCAGTTCGGCGTGAAATTCTTTAATCTCATTCAATTCAATTAGTTCGAGCTGACTAGTTAATGCCGCGCGAACGCTTCGCGAATGTCCTTTTCATAGCGCCAGCTGTCCCGCTTAGGTGTGCCGTGTCCTTGCTAACGGCAGTTAGTCGTATGCTCCTTTCATGTCCTTTTCTCAGTGCTTATGCCGTCCTTTTGTCACTGCGCATTAACTTTTGAAATTTATGTGCCAAGCAGGAGCCGCAGCAGCCGCAGGAGCCTCCAACCAACAGCTGACAAATGCTTATAAGATTATACTCAAGGCTAATTAAGAGATAACCAAAAAACAGATTCGGGTCTACGTAACACGGCCACAAATTCTACTGTGCGTGCTAAGAAAAAGAAGTGAACGAGTGAAGCCATTTGAATTAGTTCAGGAGGCGATATCATGCATGAATTCAAAAGAGAATATCCTACATATCAAATCAAGTTAATTATTTTTCAATTCTATAGCTATTCTTCTGGCTATACTATATTTAGCTGATGCTAGGTAGATTATTTGCTGCATATGAAAGTGTAAATTTCGTAGAAAGTTAACACAATCACATAGAAATTTATTAGAGATGTTCAAAGGGTATACAACGAGCCGGGCCATGATGATCTGCTCTGCTAAAAGCGTGTACAGCGTGTATGGAATAAATCTATATTTCTACATATAGATTGTCTCAGAATAGTAAGGTTAGGTCGTGGTTAGGTCGTGGGTTGGTCGAATAGTTGATAGCTCCCCGTAGCTGCTCCTTTGTTGTGGTTGTTGTTTCGATTAACGGTGATTAAGTAATTTTCGCATTTTCGGCTAAGCTACACTTGTTTCGTTTTTCCTTTTCGTTCCTTTTGATTTATATATACTATATTTTTGGGTTCGGGGTTGGGGGTTATGGCTCCGCACTTTGGTGGCTGCCACCTGGCTGCGAATCGTCCACCTGCTCTGGCATAATCGGCGTAGTGGGGTGACTCTTGCGTGGCTTGGCATTGCCAAAGATGCTGGCTGCCTGCTTCGTCTCGGCCAGGGCATTGATTGGTTCGGTGACGGTGCGCGGCTGCAGCACGATCTTTGGACGATCGTCATCGTCCAGATTGGCGAACGGTGGACTCGCAGTGCCGCTCGATGCCTGATTGTATCTCTCATTGGGATTGTAGTGGCCACGGCGATCGCGCGTACGGTTCTGGCCAAAGTTCGAGTAGTGCCCGTTGTCATTGCTGATGCTGCGCTGGCGCTGGGTGCCGCCACGTCTGTAGTTATTGTTATTGCGATCATTGTAGCTGTATTGTGGTTGGAGTGGGTTAGTCACGATATAACTTCAGCTTCCATTTATATGCTTACCGATTGTTGTTGTAGTTGTTGTTGTTGGTGTAGTGCGGAAAGCTGCGACTACTCTGGAAAGAGGTCGATGAAATATGTGGCTCGACACACTGCCTGGGACTGCCCAGGCTGGAGGTATCGTGGCTGCCGCCACCTAGGGAGCCAAAGTCGCTGCTGTTGCTGCCGTCGTTGGTCTGGTAGCCATCATTATTGTGATGACCTCTACCGCCACCGCCACCGCCACCACCACCGCCCCTGCCGCCGCCTCTTCTCTCGCCACCGCCACGACCGCCACGATAGCCACCCTGCCGTGGGCTACCCTCCTGCCTGCCCATGTGAAAGTTGCCATTGGATGATCGATTGCCCACCGGGCGTCCAGGGCTGTTCTGCTTGCGCGAATACTGACCCTGGTAGCTCTGCGAGCCGACGCTGCTGTCGCGTCGAAAGTTGCGACGCTGATTGTGATTGCCGCCGCTGCTGGAGGCACCGCCTCCGCTGTTGCCACCACCACCACCACCAGCACCACCGGAGCCGCCCTGGCGCCGATGATCGGCAATGTCGATGCGCAGCGGGGCCGATAAGTTATCCAGTTTGATGCGTCCGTTGCGAGAGAGCGCGCGCTTTAGCTGATCCAGTGTTGTGAACTCGACGTAGCCATAGCCCTTGAATTCGTCTGTCTCGCGGTCCTTGATTAGGCGAACACTCTTCACCTCGAAATCATCGAAAATCTTCATCACATCCCCCTGGACGAGGCCCTTGGGCAGGTTGCCAACAAAAGCAATGTAGGGAGGATCGGTTGGCACTTCCCTGTTGCGATCCCGGAAGTCTCTGTTGCGATTGTGGAAGTTTCGATATTCTTGAGAGTTGCCTCGATAGTCACGGTCATGATTGTTGTTGTTACCTCTATCGTTGTTTGGCCGATCTGCCATATTCTACGAGCTTTTCAGTTTTTAAACAATATATTTTTGAAGTCCGGAGCTCGTGTTCCCAGACGCTGTGGATACTGTCTATGACAGTTATTGGAATGGCATTGACTTGACATTGCTCCAAAACTCACTAGATCAACTAACAATCCGGCTCATGACATTCAAATCATTTCACTTCTCACATATTGTACAAAAGCCTCGTCTCAAACCTAATTAGATCCATGTATTTTTTAAAGTTTGTAAACCTGTACTTTCAATCCAAATTGCGTGCCGAATGGGGCGATCTTACCAGAAATCTTTTGCGCTTCATGCGACGCAGACTGTGGTAAGGCCAAGGTAAATCATAAATGATAAATGCTGGCGCCTGGCAACATTGCACCCCCGCCCCCCGCCCCCTCTCCTTGCTGTCAGCCAGCTCCACGCCACGCCACAGAGAACTCCACTATCTAGAAATGCAAGCAAAAAAAAAAAACATGTGTGAGCAGCAAAGTAGATGGCTCCATCTACATCCACATCCACATCCACATCCACATCTACATCGCCATCTCCAGATTCAGCATTTGGGCTTGTTTGCGTTATGGATAATAAAAACAACAACTGCAACGTTGACGACGACGACGATGGCAACTACATGAAAAAGTCAACAGCAAATAGTGAGCAGCAGCAACAACAACAACAGCAACAACAACAACAACTGCTTTTCAGAGTAGGGGCAGCAGCAACAAGAACAACTACCGCGTTTTGTTTGCACGACGAACTCATGACTCATTTTTGTACATTTGTCAAAATTGTTGCCATACATCATTTTAAACAGCGCGCGACATTGGAAGAGGCCAAGGGCCAAAGGGGCAGGCTCGGAGCAGTTGCGGATACCAGTTGGAATATTATGCACTGCCAAGCGAGTCACAGTGGTCACAGAGACTCGGTAATCACAGAAAAAGAAAGAGATAGAGTAACAGAGTGAGAGAGAGAAACAAATTGAAAATGTAATTAATATATACAACAAGACAAAATAATGGAAAAATCAATTGAAAAGGAAAATTAAAGACGAAATTATTGAAAATTATTTAAGCTCATTATGACATATACATATATATATTTAAAGATATTACTATATATAATACAGAAGAATTCAACTAGAAAAATTGAATAATATCGACCAAAAAATATATTCTGATTAAACTATGAAAAGATTGCTGAGTTTTATTTCAGCTCAACTATTTGATAAGAAAATATTCTATATATTTATAAACGATTCTTGGCTATATTTTTATGGAATTGGATATGAATTGCTTTAGATATAAAAAATGAGTTTTCTTTATTTTTATTGTATAAAATATGAAGTATAAATAAAAAGAGTCGTTAGTTTTACTTCACGTATATAGATCATGATAAGAACATTGAATATATTCTTATATTATATATATATATGACTCGTAATATGCAAAGGTTAGTTTTTAGCTATATTTTTTCAGAATTGATTATAGTTGCTTTATAGCTAAGTTAAGATTATCTTCATCATCATATTTCTGTCTCTCTTTGCTCTTTTGCATTAATATTTGTTGTTGATTTTAAATAATGTCAGCATAGAAGACAATCTCAGAGCTGATTAATTACAATACTTCATATACTATCTATCCATAGTAATAAAAAACAAACATTTCCAATGAATTCATGTTAAATTCGAGTGAATTTCAGTTACAGGAAATTTCCACCTTTTTCTGACAGTTTGCCTCAGTGTGCCATAGGGATTTTATGGTTTGGTTTGGATTCGGCACACGCCAACGCATGCTAAAAGATAAATCGTCAGCAACACGGAATTAAAAACTGATGTAGCGATTAATTTATCACTCACTACTGGCACAGCAACAAGCAGCTGCAAGAAGAGTTGCCAGCTACTGGCAATATTTAACTAACAAGTTGCAACTGTGTGTGGGGTGGGGGCATCCTGCTCTTTGCCACACTGCAGCCTTAGAAGCAGCTACGTAGCTGAACTACGAACTACGAACCGATGTGGACAGTAAATAAATTACGAGCAACAAATAAACGCGCTCGGCTGCATCGATGGACAGCAAAACAAAAAGCCGAGCAAAGGCAAAGGCAGAGGCAGAGGCAGGGGCAGGGGAGATGGCAATGGCCATGGCAATGGCAAAGCTACAAAAAGAAAGCAAAAAAAAGAAAAAAAAAATGTAAAGAGCATAGCGAAACAAGAAATGTAGACAAACAAAGACAAGAAAACGGAAGCGGAAACGCTTTCAGCTGTCGAATTTGTATGAGCTGCTGCTGGCCCTAGTTACGCTTAGTCCTTGCTCCTTGAATGCCAAATGCCATGTTCATCCTGTCTTAGGAGGCCAACAGTGTGCCATGCCCAGCTCCATTCGTAAGTGTTCAATCATTTGATTGTTGCAACAATGCAACATCAGCAACAGCAACAGCAACAGCTATGGCAAAAGAAGTGAAACACCGAAAAGGATTTATGCTCATCGATCAGAATTAATGAAGATTTTGTTTTAGTGCCCTGGACAAAGCTTCTGTTAGGCGGAGGTCGAGCCACTGGGGTTGCTTGCATGTCCAAAGCAGCTTCGAATAGAGCATTTGTTGCTAATCGTTTTGCCACTCATCAGCATTTGCGAACGAGCACTAAACGTAAATGCTCGAGTATTACACTACATTAGCGAAATTAAATTGATTTTCCGTTGCGCCTGCTTCGATTTTTCTCTAGATTTTCGTGAGCTTACTTTCGATGCCCTTGCAACCCTGGCGCATCCGTTTTGCTCAAGTGATGTTGATAGCTGTATTTCACCACCTTTTAACTTTTATTAAGCGTTGCGCTATCTCTCTCTCTCTCTCTCTCTCTCTGTGTTGTTTGGTTTATTATTCCCCTTCTCACTCTCTCATTCGTTGGCTTGATTTATGCTGCAGTGCCCGCAAGTATGCAGCGTAAATATTTTTATGACCCAATATATATATAAATATGATGCCTGCCCCGCCCCGCAATCTGCACTGCACTTGTGCCTGAGCAACCTTATAAACACACACACACACACACACACATATACACATACATACATACATAAACCAGAAGCAGCGGCCCACACTAATCATATTAAATGAAATTCATACGTCGCCGCATTTATGCGATTTACTTTGGAACTCTTGAGCCACTAGCGAGGGTTGCTAAAAACGTTTCATATGACGCGCAATTGATGTGTTTGTTGTTGTTAGTGTTGCTGTTGTTGTTGTAGGTTGGCTGGCTGGCTGGCTGGCAACATTTTCGTTGTCGTTTAAACTAATTGAGTGTTACAAATTTTATGTGCAAAATCTTTAAGCTAAATTGAAATTTGTTTTGTTTGCCTTTGGCCTGGTCTGGTCTGGTCTGGTCTGGTTTGGTTTAGTTGTTGTTGTTGTACATTTTTCACATATGATGCGGGTTGTATATGAACCCATTTAATGTTATGTTCACATTTCGTTGTTGGCATCCGTAAGTGCGTTGAACCATTTTAAAATTGAGGTATGCCTATCACTTTCCAAAATTGCCAACCAAATGGCAAATATTTTTTGTTGGCTAACGCTTACTTTATTTATAATTTATTCAAAGTGCATGAATGTATGGAAATGGATGGAGTAGAGGAGAATGGAATATAGTATATGTAAGGGATGTATTTAATTTATTATTATTGTATATAATATATGTGGGCAGATCTGTCTTCATATACTCGGAATTATATTGCATACCTTAAGATTTGCAAGATATAAATAAAGAAATTCTTAATTGAGATTTTTGATATCCATAAAATCATTGGGCAGCATGCGAGAGATAAAGACAAAGCGAGAGAGAAATATATAGATAAATAGATAGATACATAGATAGATAGATAGATAGATAGATAGATAGATAGATAGATAGATAGATAGATAGATAGATATATAGATAGATAGATAGATAGATAGATAGATATATAGATAGATAGATAGATAGATAGATAGAGAGATAGATAAATAGATAGATAGACAGATAGATAGATAGATAGATAGATAGATAGATAGATATATAGATAGATAGATAGAGAGATAGAAAGATATAGATAGATATAGATAGAGTAAGGGAGAGAGAGAGCAAGAGAGAGAGAGAGAGACCGAGAGAGAGATAAAGAAAGCGTGAGACATGGCGAATCGTAGAGTGAGGGAGAGTGCAGAGATCTTTTCACTTTGATAAAATATAAATACAATTAAATATTTGAAAATGAAATTGAGTTTAGTTTAAATCCAATTTTAATACAGATGTGGCAGATGTGTAAGTTAATGTGCTTGAATGAGCAGAGTCCATACAGAGATCTATCTATCTGTCCATTTATCCCATTGTCTCTGTATAGACTTTTGTAGATGAAAATACTAAAATACAAAATGCAATTTATTATTTGAGTATAGATCGCACTGAGTAAAAGCTTGAGCACTGTTGACTAGACAATCGCTGAACTGTTTATGACTTAGGTAACTCACTCTGTTTACTGTCCATATATTGACTTGTTTGATTTTTATCTCAGAATCCATTATTTCACATGAACTATACTTGTGAGTTTTTGGCAAGTTTTGATAATTGCGTCGCTGGCAAAACGCATTTTTGGCCAATTTACATAATTTATGACGGCAGTTTCGTGCTGCCCACGCTGCTTGTTTTGGGCCAAAAGAAATGCATACAGTTCGGGAACAGTTTCGTAGATGATTTGTGATTGGGGCCATTGCAGCGACTTGGCTGGCGATAAGAATCAAATATTTGGCTGCTGTCGCGGCTTGAATGCATGGCTTATAAACAAATATGCTGGGCAAATTAAACTTATGTCTGAGATTTATCATTTCAATGGCCATATATCAGCGCTCGAGTGGCAGGCCAATAAAATATGGCACTTGTTTCAGGCCCTGGCCAAAACAGGCAATTACCAATTGCCAAAAAGCCGCCCAAGCGCAAAGCTGTCGCGAGATTTTGAAAAATTAACAATGTCAGCAGCGTAGCATCGAGGCTATATAGCTAGAGATATTTTGTATGCATGTAGTATTATTGTTCAGTTCCAACTATAGATTTATGCCAATTTAAAGAGACAAAACTTGTAGTCGAAAAGCTGCTGATGCTGATTTATGGCTTCTCGCATGAATGTTTTGCCAAAAGGGTAGGCCACATCGCTCCTCTCTCTCTCTCTCTCTTTCTCTCTCTCTCTCTCGATTAAAGCTGGTCATAAATTATGCGTATTATCAAATTGCTACCTTCATGTGGTAGTTGCTCAAGTTTTTGTGTTGTGCTTTCAATTAAGGCAATTGATTTTAATTAGACCATGACTTAAACATATATTTCATAAGCATATTCCGAAGAAATGATTATTATTAAACACGCGACTCACCAAGGGGCCTCCGGCACTTAACGAATGTTACCTCGCTGTAACTTAATATGTGAGCCGCAGATACCCTGCCCATTCATTCAGCTCAATTAGTGGGAATTACGAGTAGATGTGGCCAACTCAACGCATAATGCACCAGCAGCCCACATGTAATGCCAACTGTTTCAGGGTAGCTTTGTCTTCAGTTTCAGCTCCTTAATTGGTGACACACACACACACAGAGAGAGAGAGAGAGACAGGGTATAGAGCGAGACTCACATGCAACGTGCTTCAATTGAGGTGATCAACGTTAATTAAAAGCCAACAAAAGACACAACTGAAATTGACTCAGCCAGCGGCCACTGTTGTTGGCTCATTAAGTGGTCGCCCGGCCACGCCCACCGCGCACTGTGCACACAGTACGCCCCACTGAGCGATCGAGATGAAAAATTAACATTTCGCGCATCATTAAAATTCCGACAGTAGCCAGAGGCAGAGGCTGAGGCTGAGCAGGGGCGTTGGGGGCGGGGGCGGACTACTACTGCTGCCATATGGAACTATGTATGTTCATCTGTGGATCTGTATCTGAGTGTGTGTGTGTGGTTGACAAATGCCGCAACGTGCTCAATGTTTCCATTTCCATTACCCAGTTGCCCAGTTGCCATCTAACGCCCTGGCGATTGCCTTGCCATGTTGCAAGTAGTGACGCTTCAGCTGTGCCACAGCCTGTGGCTCATTTGTCGCAGCAGCCGACGAGAAATGAGTAAAACAAATGCGTCAACACCGAATTTTCATTTGGTTAATGTGTGAAAGCGAACAAAACTAAATACAAATTCACACACACACACACACACACACACACACACACACACACACGCACACACAGTCAGCGAGAATCGTATGCCTAAGCAGGCATCAGTGAAATAATAACATGAATTTATCAATTTGTCATGTTGATATTTGTTTGGCAATTTATTTTCCACATGCGACATGTGCTCAGAGATCGTTTGTTCCATTCCATTCCATACCGCTTCCTCTTCCTCATCCTCTTTCTCTTTCTCTGTCACTCACTCAGCTAACTTGGGTTTAGTTTTTATTTTTAGTTAGTCTCGTTTGTGCAACTCGAAGCATATCATATATGTATGTATCTATGTATGTAATGCAATTGTGGGCAGTAATTGATTGTGCTACTTATCCGACTTACAGCCAGCCAATTGGATACATATGTTTCAAGGTTTCTGTTTTTCGTTTCTCGTTTCTTTGGTGTGTCAACACCAAAAGAGACTGGAAATATATTTATATATGTGCATTTTATATATTATTTATATGTATATACAATGTATTGGAATGCAAATGTTAATGAAATATGAATTGAATAATGAAATTATATATGCTTTCAATTGAAAGCTTCATATCTGATTTAAAGTGTGGAGAAGCATATTTAAATATCAGCAAATGTTGTGTGTAATAAGAACTTGATATGATTTGGTATAAAATAATTGTTGAAATATTTTGTAGGCTGATATGTTTTTATATTAAGTTTAAATCTTTTTTTTTGTATTATATTACTTTGCAATACCACCTTACACGTTGAGAATTCAAACAAGAAGGAGTCTGCATAGCAGTGTGGCCAGACTATATGTTATATTATTATTAGTTTTTGTCTAACATACAAATGTATGGAGTATTCCAACAATCATTTTGAACTCAAAAATTTCCTGATCGAGGCGACCAAACGATGCGGGTTAATTCTGTGTACGCTGAGTCATTAAATTTCTACTTTAAAATACGTTTTTTATCAGAAGTAAAATTATCAGTAATCAATTAAGAAATTTTTCTACTTATTTTGTATTTTCCATGGCAGCTTGGGAAATAACATTCGGAAAGAACAATAATAATAATATTATGCAAAAATATTGATTTATATACAATAATATACTATATATTTAAAAATGATATATATTCCATTTTCTTTTCAAGTTTTATAATGAAATCTTGACAAAATTAAAAAATATTTAAACTCACATTCTTTCTCTTAGTTTGTCAATAGCTTCATTAGCTGTTTAGATGTTTATTTCACTAATATATTTATTAACTAATTATTGACACACACACATGCATGCCATACATATGCAGATACACCCACTCGATGAGTACTTAAACACATTGCAACTTCAGCTCGAAGGCAGACAATCACAAATCATTCAGCAGCAAGAAACAAACAAATAAAACGGACGGACTGGCTGAATTTAAAGTCATTTAACTTAACATAATAAGCGGCCCTTAGGAGCTGCTAGGTGCAGGAGTCGGTTGTCGCTGTCCCTGTCGCTGTGCCTCTCTCTCTCTCTCCAGTTCCAGTTTCCCTTACTTCCATATAGTATTAGGGTCTGGCTGTCGCTCAATGCTGCTGCTGCTGCTGCTGCCGCTGATGATGATGATGATGTCACCTTATACAGGCGAGACATAGCTACAGACAGAGAGACATATAGAGAGCGCTACAGATACAGTTGCAGAGGGGCATAGTAAACACGACCATAAAAACCATTAACATCTGGTGTGATTAACTCTTAAAACTGGGAGTCAAGTCCGTTGGCTCCTAAGCAGCTCGGCAGCCCCAGCCATTCCGATTGGCGGAGCAGCTGCTGCTGCCTGCCTGCCGCCCGCCCTCTCTGATGGGGTAAACTCATTCACACGGCAGCCAGTGCATCAAAAATGGGGAATTGGAGTTGGAGTCGAAGTCGGAGTCGGAGTCGGAGTCGAAGTCAGAGTCAGGCAGAGAGCAGAGAGTTGCCCGAGTCAGAGCTAAAGTCGCGTCGTCAGTTTCTTTGTCGCTTTTGGAAATTTATGAGTTTCGCTTGAAAAGTATTTTATTGCGTTTATAATTCTGAGTGTGTGTGAATAGCGGGCGGGCGGGCGACTGTGTGTGTGTGTGTGTGTGAGTGCCGCATGGGAAATGAATGGACAGCTCTCTTTGTGTGCGCTGTGCCGCTCGCTCCCCTTTCTGTAAATGTTGCACATAAACTCTTTAACACTTTGCCTCTCGTTGCAATTAAAAAAAAAAAAAAATCTACTTATTGGTGGAAAGTGTTGCTGCCCCACGCTCTCGGATATGCGACATTGTATCTGTATCTGTAGCTGTTACTGTCTGCATTTATATCTGCTATGCACATTAGGCACCGAGACACCCCGCCCCACTCGCACCACTCGCACCACCAGCTCATTGGTGGTGCTGTGCTGCTCCACTTGGCCGTTTGGGGGCACCGCATCATTTGTTTGCGTAACTTTATTAGACTCTTGAATTGCGTGTTTAGTTTTTGAACAATTTATGTGCCTGCCTGACTGCCTGAATGCCTGCCTGTCAGCCCGCCTACTCCTCGCTCGTGTGACGAAAATGTGGGAAACTTGTGTAGTCCACGAGAACGAGGCCGGCCATGTGTGCCGCCAGTTGCATTAGATACAGATACAGATACAGATACTGCCAAAGATACAGATACAGATACAGCTATGGATACATCTGACAGCCTGATGAGCATAACAAGTGTCTCTGACTAATGCCATCAAGTTAACCTCTTTAATCTAAATGGTTTTACTTTAAAGCTAATGAAATTTGTATATAAATATCTTTAAGAGGTTTCTTATTACTACAAACACCTTACTTTCTCTAGCTACTAGTACTTCTTCTCACAAATGTGTCCAATGAGAGACAAAATCAGTTTCTTCTTACGTCAAGGAACAGCTGAATGATAGATATAGATAGCTAATATTATTTTGTTAATATAACAAATAACTTCTAAGAATATTTGCTGTCAAGAAAAATTTCTTCTTAGCTAAGAGCTTGAACAGACAGCTTTGTCTTCCTTTCTATATCCATAGAATTTTAAATTTAAAATTTTGCTTCCATAGACTTTCTTCTTTAGGCAATTGTCTCGTATTTCTCTTTAATTAATTTTCTATTTTTTTCTTTTTTATTATAATGCTATCAAATCAGATCAGGCATAATCACATCGTATTCATAAACTAAAAACTCTTTAATCAATATGATTAAAGTTCAGATACATTGCCAAAGACAATCCCTGACTTTCTATGGGCTTTAATTCTATTTATTAAGCTAATAAGCTCGATCAACAATGTCTAATTTCAAGTTTAAACTATCTCAGACAGAATCAGAAACAATCGAGTCAATTTGGCTCGGTTGGGCATTGACTTTTAGCCAGTTTGGTGCACGCGTTTGATTAATAACGAAAGTAAAATTGAAAAATTTTACAAAACACACACAAAAATTAAAACGTACAAATTGCAAGTTATTTGTTTGCCAAGAGAAAGGGACTCGCGAGGCTGGGGAGGAGCTGCTCGGAGCTGGTTGGAGCTGGTTGGAGCTGTTGGGGCGGCACCTTTCCGTCAACGCAACTTAAGACGGCCAGCGTGAGCGCTGTCTGCCGGCTTTGGGGTGGTGCAAAGCGCAAGAAGAAGAAAGGAAAAGAAAAGAAAAAAAAAATTCATTTTCCACGTAATTACTCTGCTGTGATTAGTAAAATTAAACTTTTCTTTTGCATTTCCCTTTAGCTGCGCGTGAGTTTCGCTTTTCGCTTTTTGCTTTTTGCTCTTTGATTTCTTCGCGCGGCTGCAAAAAATGGCGGCATTTCTATTTTCTTTTTTCTTTTCACAGTTTCATTTAGCGCTACGTTTTTCATGGGAAAAACTAGAAAAAATGCTAGCAGGAAAACGCGTAACGGCCAATTACAAGGATTGATTGTGTATGAAAATGTTTTTGGGAAAACTTTTGCCTCAGCACACTGCAAAAGTTCTCAAGCTCATTTTTTGTATTTGCTCAATGCATAAGGTGTCCAATTTTTCATGGCCGACATAGATTGACGGCCCGTTGTCGAGCGCAATCAAAAATTTTCAAGATACAAAAAAATAAGAGAAACAGAAAGAGAAAGAGAATAGAATGAAAAAAATTGCTGCAGACACTTTAACACTTGAATAAATATTTGTGCGGCAGTCGGCGATTTTATAATGCCACAAAATCCAAACTAATTACTCAAGTCGCTCGCCGTTGGTCGGACGCGCGCATCATTTCACTTGATATCCTGTCACAGGATGCGTTAGGCTCAGTCCACCAGACAACAGGCAACAGACAACTTCATCATCATCATCAACATCATCAACATCATCATCATCATTGCCAACGAGTGCTACTTCAGCAGACAAAAATAAATGTTTTGAAAATAATTTCGTGTTATTTTTTTTTTTTGCCTCAAGGACTCGCTGCAGAGAAAGTGTCGCCGGCGCGTGTGACAAAAATTAATATTAATTTGCTGTGTCAATGCATCCGTCATACCGAAAGAGAGAGAGAGAAAGCCAAATGGTCTCAGTTCCCATTCCCAGTCCTGATGAAAAGTGGTTATTTTTCAGGAGTCTCATTATCATCCCATTGGAAAGTCTTCTCGAAATAGATATAGAAATGTTGAAAAGGGTAAAAATCTTGTTTGCTATTTTTGGATAAAATATTCAAAATTTCTCATATTTTGGCTTTTGGGTTTTGGCTTTTGGCGTGGCAACTTTGTGGCATGGGGCGTGGCAGGTGTTCTGTGTGCTGCGCAGTTGTCAACGGGACGCGCAAATGCTCTCCAGAGTACAGATTACAGGGTGTCATTGAGCAGCACCCTGCACTGCATCCCGGACACACGCCCGACACACGTTGCGTTGAAATCAATGCGCTGTTTTTCCAATTTCACGAGACGCCTGCAAGGTGATCGAGGGATGACGCGCGGTGGGGCAAGTGGGTGGGTTGGTAATGTGACAATTTACGGTTTGCTTTGCTCATCAGCACGCGGCCAGCGCCAGGCCAGAGCTGCTTAATTTGGCCAGCTCAGTGGGCGACACGTGCCACAGAGTGTGGAAGGTGTTTCTCATAATGTCTCTGACTCCCCGCCCTCGCCGACTCTCTGCACTCTGTTTACATGCATTTGTTGTTAGTTGTTTAATTTAATTAATACTCAAACATGTGAGACCGTGAGAAAGATGATGATTGTATTGAGAACAGCGGCTACTGCCTCGGCTGCTGCTGTGTGATATATTCAGCAAAACTATAAATATTATTCGAGTTGTGTTGATTTTTGCTTGATATTAAGGCTGGATACATACTCATAATACAATAATTATTATCTTTATTTATTTTAACAAAAGAGTATTATAGTTTCCTCTAGGTTTCGACTAGTGTTAACTAGGTTTCTATTAGTTATCAAAGTAAAAGTTACTTCAACAACTCTTTCTCTTTAATATGATATCTACAATGTTAGCCAAAAGTATTTTGACAACACATTGCAAAAACCTATGCCGCTTTTTTCTGCATGCTGAGAGAGATATCTTTCTATTTTTAAAAGACATAATATTCAATTCTTTAAATGAACAAAATATTGCAGTGATAAAGTAAAACAGATTCATTTTCTATAATTATTTGCATTTTAGATTATCATGCCTTGGGTGGATAAAAGTTTTTTTTGACATTCCTTTTTATATAAATTTTCGGCAAATATTAATTATTATATTAAATTTCGGTAAACATTTTTAGGAACTGCATTTTCCTGAGTTGTTTAAAAAAATTATTAAAAAATCATTGCAAAGTGTTGTCAAAATACTTTTGGCCAGCATTGTAGGTAGAGTTAAGGTTGATATGCTGGTAAAAGTTTCGTATTTTATTATATTATTTTCATATGACTTCGAAAAGAAGAAAATATTTAGAATTTATTGTAAATTTATTTTATTTTATTTTTTCTATTGTTTAAGATATCTTGAACAAGATCAGCATTGAAGTGATTAAACTATTCTGCTAACAAATTTTAAAGTACTCAAAAGTATTATTTTTAAACAGCAATGGCAATTAAGGCATTTTATATCAATGACTACTTGGAAAATTATTTTATTAAGATCTACTTCAATATATATTAATATTTTTTTTATAGAATTTTTGCTCTGTTGTAATGTTTTCAGAATTGTTAAACACGAATCTGTCATGCCTGGGCGTGTTACAGACTCTCCAACTGACTCGACTCGACTCGTCTTTTCCTTATTGGTCTAACCTGTTACCATATGTTTCGGGAAAGTCTTTAGAGTTTTTCCGCAGCTTCCTTGGGTATGCCATGCCAAGTGGCAGACAGCTGCCAAGTTTCATGTGCAAATGAAATGGAAGTGAAAAACTCTTCGTCCATTCCGTGCGAGTGGCACCTTTCAGTGGGTGCGTCTACGCAGCGCGTCTTCATTTCTAAATATTTTGATTAGTTCTTGTAAAAATGTTGTTTGCATTGCTCTGGCTCTGGCCGGCAGCCTGCTATACTGGGCCTGCATTCATTTCGCTGTGCGCGTGTCTGTTTGTTTAGTCTCACTTAATTTGTAATTTCTACGGTCTGTCTATGGCAGCATTTGGTACATGTTGCTTTTGGTGACAAACTCGAGACACACACACACATACGCATAGACACCGATATATGTAGTTGTGGCAATGTGGCTAAAAGTTGTACACTTACAGCTCAATCAAGCGCTTAGCTAACTGTTAACTTGACTTGCTTAACACACACACACACACACAGCTGTACAGTTGTCATATGTGTGTGTGTGTGTGTGGCGCTTAAATTACATCTGACATTTACGAGTGCATAATAAAAATTTTTACAATGACCGACGCCATTTTGCTTGACAAATACTTTACAACAACAATAAGAACAAGAACAATTGAGGGGCAATAGAAACTGTAGAAACCAGAGCTAAGAGAGGAGCTATCGAATAGAGGGGGTAATGGATAATGGGCAATGGGTAATGGGTAATGGCCATCCAAGTGCAGATCGCTCGTAAAACACATTTTACAGTTTGGCACATTCAACTTTGGTCATACATAGGTTTGGACACGAGATTTCCATTGGAACTCTGCGCTCTGCTGCTCGGTTGAATTTTTAATTAATTGACTGTAGTTTTTATGGCTTCATTAATTACGGAGCTGCGTTGCCTGTTTGCTCCTTGACGTCATGGCATTGGGCACTCACACACACACTCATACACATGTGACACGCCGTCGTCCATTGAATTATGCATCATCGATATGCGAGCTGTAAATATCAATAATAAAAGTGCGCTGTAAAAGTTGTCTTCAAGGAGTTGGGGCCGAGCGAGTTGGCGAACGAGTGCATTAAAAATTTATTAGAATTTGCCTGTGACGCGTGGCCATAGATGACTGCGACCCATTCGTGGATGCTCTCATAAAATAATAATCTTTATGATGGCAAAATTTTAATACAATATTGGCGGCCCACGTTCAGCCCTTATGGCGCATCAATGCGTTTCAATCTCTCTGTCTCTCACTCTCTCGCTCGCCCTCTCTCTCTCTTTCTGTTCATCATTCTGAGATTCATAAATTCACTTTAATTGCTGCAGTGATTTCTACGCTTTTAGTGCCCGATTGAAAGCCACATCCCGATCCCGACTTAGCCGTGTTCCGTTCTCTCTCGTTCTCTGAGCGATAAAAACATTCAAAGTGCCCGTTAAAAATGTTGTTCATTAATATTCAACTATTTAGTGGCACAGATTAAGTTCCTTAAGCGTTTTGCCAACCAGCTGGCCATTTAATCAAGCCCACACCACATGCCATTCGGGGTCAAATCTATTTGCAGAATATGTCTTTACAAACTTTTGCAGTCATCCATAAATGAGTTATCCAAGTGACCTACACAGAGTTTTTTTAGCATAAATAAATATACATATATATTCAAGCTAAAATCATTTTGAACAAGTGCAGAAGAAGACGTCACAGATCTTATTAAATATTGTTTATTATGATTAGCTGCTGAGATTATCTAGTCATGTGCATCTCTCTAAAAGCTTGAAAATGTTCATAAATCGTCAACTGTAAAACTCTGAGAATTCTTATTGTATATGTATGCTCTTATAGAATTAAAAATGTTTAGTTAGGAATACTTAGATGCATTCCTCTCAGAAATAATATAATAAGCAAAGAATATAGATATTTAATTGCCAAAATTAATTCTTTATTAAGAATAAAGTTCTTGAGTAGATATTCAATAAGTATTGGAGAGTTTTATAAAGTAGAAGAATATTTTTGCATATGAATAATAATTTATACAGCAAATATGCTGTGAATTCAGAGAGACTTCTTTTCGGAGCTCTTCCGTTTAGATCACTCTGACATGCTATATCCCTAGCATATCTTGGCCCAAGTTATGCTTGCTCAGGCATCTCTCCATCTAATAGATCGTGTTGTAGCTATGGCTATGGCTATAGCTGTTGCATAGTTAGCCGCATAAGTGCGGACATAGTTTGTTTTGACCATGCCTCATTTAGATTCATTTGCCAATTTATTTAACGATCGATCGTAAAGTGTTGCTGGCAGCACCTCTGTGGCCGCCTTTAAAATTTTGTTTTATTTGCTTTCTGATCTTTTTGCTTCTGTTTCAGTTTTGAAATATGCATTGAATGGGAGCAGCGGCAACAGAAACAGCAACAGCAACATCAGCTTGTTTACGTTTTTAAGTGAATTTTTCATATTTTAATGTTTTGGCAACATTGTTGTCGCACAATCCCGAGGCGCTGTGGAGGTCGACGGCGGTCATAATTTCCGGCGTGGAATTCGTGGAAGTTGCCGATGCGTAAAAATTGCGCTCACATCTTTGGGCAAAGAGGTTGACGGGGAGGCATTGAGGCGCTGAGGCGTGGGCTCACTGTGGGGCAGCTCGTAAAGTTTGCCAAGCACTGGACGTTTTATAGGTGGAAATAGCGGCCGAGCACAAAGGTGTTTTTCTTTAGCAGCAGTTTATATGACTTTTCACTAAAAACAAAAAAAGAAAAACAAAACAAAAAATTGTCAAAGCGAAGCAAATGCCAATATAAAACATGTTGTTGCCTCTTTGATGAAGCAGCAACAACTGTAAACAAACACAACATAGGCGTGCAGCGTCAGATCGTTCAGTTATATAGATGTATATATATATATATAAACTACACACATGTATAGCTGGGCAATCATTGTGCTCGTTCAGTGGAATGGCGCACATCATTTGCATTGAGCTTGAAATTTTATACGATGTTGAGGAGCAACAGAGAGAGAGAGAGAGACAGAGAGAGAGAGAGAGACAGAGAGAGAGAGAGAGACAGAGAGAGAGAGAGGTAGAGTGAAAAGGAAAAACAATTTCAATTAATTAGCCAAACGATCGCCGAACGATGTTGAGGCAGATCCATATTGAAGTGGGCTTTACGTGGAGGAAACGCTAGACTAGACGTGCGTGCGTTGGCCATTAAAAATTATTGAAATTGAATTTGAAAATAAACTGAGAAATGCTTTTTGGTAGCCAATTTGTTGGCGTGTTTCTTTTCAGTTTTTGGCCGAAAAGTGTGGCACACGGCGCGCTTGATTTGAATCTGTTTCTGTTTCAGTTTTCGCTTTTTGTTTTTGTTTTTGTTTTTGAATTGTGGAGTGGGGATTGGGCGTATCGCCTTCGATTAAATGTACCGGCTGCATTTTCACGTATTCTCAGGAAATGTGCGTTCAATTCGAAATTAGTTTCTTGCGCTGAGCAGAGCAGAAAAAAAAAATAAATAAAAAAAAAAAAAATTTAATTTATTTGCCGAGTCGAGAGCATTCGAACGGTGTGTGGCGTATTTTTAAGTGAAATGGATTGAAATGAAATGATTTTTCATTTAGATTTTCTTTTTTTTTTTTGCTTTTTAGCTGCTGATGTGTGGTTCTAGTGGTTCTGGTGGTGGCGACGACAAGACGCCAATGAGACGAGCTACTCAGCGGCCTGGCCCCAAAAATGCCAACGAAAATTTCGTTGGCCACAAATTCGTAACTAAATGCACAAGAATTTTCCCGAGTGCTAGCACCTAAGCGGACAGTGGACAGTGGACAGTGGGCCAGACAAGCCGCCATTAACTGGTTGCACCTTAGTTCCCCCTTGGCACAGGGTGTTCCTGACTCGTCCACTGAGCGATGGGGCCATTGAGGGTGTGCTGCGGGCACCCTGTTTGCCGCAAAGGTACTCAGTGGGCCGAATTGGCATCTATTTTCGACAAAGGCACGAAGTAGGTTGACGCCACCTAGGTATTTCGTTTCACAAAGGTTACGATTCGGGGAGTTTCGCACCTAGAAAGGGGGCACGGGCAAACGTCTCACTCGGCTCCGACAAGCTGGCGTCAGTCTCGTGTACTGCAATTATGCAGACAACATGTCAGCGCGAATTGTTCGCATTGCCAAGCAACGACGACAGCAGCGACAGCAGCATCAAGCGGACCATGCAATGGTGCTGGGCGTGGCTAGGCGGCGATTGTGCAGCCAGCAGTCAGCAGAAATCAGAAATCAGCGAGACGCAGCTGCGCCCTAGGTGCCAAAAAAAAAAAAAAAAAGTAATAGAGACTCTCACACATTCAGCAAATCACAACGAGCCGCCTCTAATGGTCAATAAATATGAAAATTTTATTGACTTACGCAACATGATACACGCACATACGAATCAAACAGTTCGAATTGTGCTTTATGTGAAATTTAAAATGTATACACCCACACACACACTCACTCACACACACACACACATACATAGATTCCCTGATCCTTCTCAACTTGAAATCTCCAAGGTTCGTATGCGCATCTCACGTTTGACTAACAAGCTCCCTGGAGTGAAATAAAAGCGAAAGTGCAAAAGTATTTGACTACGTGATGTGCAGCTCATATGGACCCAAGCCTGCCAGCGGCTCAGTTAGCCATTTGGCCCCGTTGGCCATAGCCTGACGGCGGCTATATGGCTCACTTGAGTAGGTGTTTCCTCTAGCCAATTAGCCCGCATTCTTGCACTGAGGCAGTCACTCAGGCAGCTGCTCGCTGCCAGCTGCTGGCCCTTTTACTGATGGACATACGGATTGCTCATACCCTGTATCAAATATATAATATATAACTATAAAGGCATATAAAAAGTTAAGCAGCATTCAGTTAGCCAAAGCTAAAAATCTTGTACTCAGTGTGTGTTTATTATCTATAAAGTAGGCTATACATCTGATAATTATATATATATATAATAATTATGTACAAATCTCCATCTACATTCACTCTTAGAATATATAACTAATAAGATTTAGAGGGTAACTCTTAGTCAAGCTAATCCCAACTGGAGCATTCCTAAACGTTCGGTATATGTTTTCTGAGCCATTTCGTCTATTGTCGCTGTCTGTTGCAAATAAATCAAAAACTACCAGGAAAACTGAGATGCAATTGCCAGTTGCAAAATGCTGTTGCACTTGCAACATTTGCGCTGCCAAGGCATGGCCAAGTGCTAGGTGCCACACTTTTCAACTTCTCAAGAGATATATATATATATATATATATATATATATATATATATATATATATATATACATGCTTATCTATAGATATGTATGTATTTATATGCGTGTCTGGGCGCTTGTCAACACTTGCCAATTGTTCGTCTGCGCCATTGGAGGTTTCCACATAAAAACGCGCAGCGAGAGACCAAAATGAAATATGAACTATTTTAACGCCTACTTAATTTGTTTTGTTTCGTCTTTTTTTTTCTCTTCTTTTTTTTTCCTGCTCGCTAACTATAAATTTTAATTAATTTAGCGTTGAAGTGAAAGTGTTAAGCGACTTGCGTCATGGCAGCCACCGCGTGCCATTCGCACAGATATATGCTCTATGGTATTATATTATATGGTAACTGATGATGATGCCCGACGCATCAAGTGCAGCTGTGTCGGGGGCCAATTGGTCGTTGCCAATATTTTAATAAATTTTTGTGCCTCGCCGACAGTTTTTGTCGAGGTAGTCGACGACCTAAATAAATAAAGATATGTTTATGTGCAAAATATTAAAGACAAACAAGCTTCAATGGCCAACCCCCAAGCAGTTGCTCACACACACACACACACACACACAAACATACACACGCATATGTCGCCGCCTGACCAATTCATAAGTCTGCACTTAAGGCAGCAGCAACTGAGGACACGGGAGATGGGACAAGCACAACCTGTGGCAAGGTTGAAGAGGCTGAAGTTAGGTTAGGCTAACGTATATAAACTGCAGGCTCGCATATACATAAAAATCATAATAAAATGTATTTACCCCAGGATCAAATTATGAATCTCCTTATGGGCATGGCACAGGACGGCTGGCAGGGGAGCCAGCTAAAAGGTGTGTGCTCGGCCATCTCAAGTTATGAAAGCCGCAGGCTGTTGGACAGCCCAGCTAAACCCAACCCGTAAAAAGGACAAACGCATATTTATGAAATGAGCAAAACTATAAAGGACACCCACACACACACCCACACACCCACACACATATACACAGGTTATAGAACAATGTGACGACGTTCGAAGACGACAACGATTTTGGATTTTTGGGTCTAGCATGAAAATTTGTGCACATTTCAGCAAAAAGCGCCCCTGAGGTGTTGCGAGCGCCTTCAAGGTGCTGTCCTCTGTCTCGAGTCCCTTTCCCTGGGCCCTGGGCCCTGGGCGGCCAGTCTATTACACAACTACTTTATGGCATGTAGTTACACCTAGGCGCGCCTGCGGCGGCAACATATGGTCAGCAGTCGAGCACAGGTCCACATGCCACATCCGACTGGGTCTCTCTTCCATTTGCCGCCCTTCTTCACGTTTTACAAACTTTATTTCGCATTCGTTTTGCCCTGGCTGCGTTCATTGTCAGCATCATCAACAGCCATCAACATTGTCGCCCCAGCCCTCCTCTCCAGCACATGACATCTGCCCGCCCTCGGGGCGCGTGGAGTGTTGAGTGTTGCTTAAACATGTGAGTCACATACGCTGCCAACCGGTCCAGGAGTTTAGCCAAGGAAATTACCTTTGCTGCCAAATAACAAACCCGAGGAAATTACCTAGCTGCGTATTAAAACAATGGCATTTCGTCTATCGCAGATCACGTAGCATTTTATTAGTCAATCAAAGGATACTTGAACATGCATCTCATTAGCTCTCACAGTTGATTGGTAAAACGAAACAATAGACGAGTCTTTAATTTGCCATTTAAAGAAAACTTTAAAGAATAAAATGAATATTTTATTATAGGATTAAAGTACAAAAAAATAAGTAAAAAATTTAAAAGAATAAAATATACAGAGTAATATGCTAACATCCTGATTCTAATACTTAAAAATAAAGCAGAAATTGGAAATATTAATTATTATTGAATATTAGGGAAAAATATTTGAATTATTTAATTTTAATAATATTTAAAATTTAATAAACAAATTCAATAAAGAATATATATTAACAGATGAACAGTATTTAATATGCGAACTCTTGAAAAGTAAAATAATTTATTAATAGAAAATTAAATTAAAGTATATCAAACAAAATATAAAAGCATAAAATATATAGAGTAATATGCTAAACTCTTAAATCTAATACTTGAAAATAAAGCAGAAATTTAATGGAAATTTTAATTATTATATTAAAGATAAATATTTAAAATATTTAATTATAATAAAATTTAAAATTTAATAAACAAATTAAATAAAGAATATATATTAACAGATGAACAGTATTTAATATGAGAACTCTTGATATTATTTAATAAAATATTTTATTAATAGAAACTTAAACTTAAGTAAATAAAGCTATATTATAGGAATAAAGTAAATAAGTAAAAAATTTAAAAGAATAAAATATACAGAGAAATACGCTAACATTTTGTTTAATAAACTTCTACAATTATTAAGGTTGCTTCAATAATTATTTATCTAACTTTATTTTTAACTGTCGTTCGATAATATTAAGCAAATTAGTTGAGGCATGAAATTTATTGGAAATAATAAATAAAACTAGAAGATATTCAAGAAATTTAATTCGACTCGAACACGATCTCATGCTCTTTATAAAAATATACAAGTCAAATATAATAAATATATTTTAAAATTGAAAATTCTCTAGTTGTAGTCAAAAGTAATTACAAATGATTTTATTATGCTGCACTGCAAGACTCTTAATAGAAGGGATTATTTTTTCTAATTTATAATTTGTGCAATAACTTTGGCACAAAAGTGCATCAAGTGCTTGGCTAACAAATCAAAATTGCAATTTTCATAAAAATGCATTTAATTTTTGACGAAAAAGAACTGCATAGGGGGCCAGGGGTATGAGCAGGCTGCAGCTGGAATTGGGAATGAAAATGGAAATGGAAATGCTGCACTTTGCATTAAAAATGCGCTGGCTAAAAGCTCAACAATTAGCAACAATTTTTGAAATGGAAAATGGCAAAAGCAGAAAGCTGAAACATAGAGGCGAGTGAAACAAATTAAAGCGTCTTAAATGGAACTTATTAGATTTGTATACTTTTAATTTGCATTCATAACAGACCAGACCCCGTCCACCTCTACACGCCCCTGCGCATCTCTGAGTGAAACCAAAGGCGGCAGCTTTTCGAATGGCCAAGAGTTAGGGCTAAGGCGAAGGCTAAGGCAATTCCGTGCCGAGTCGTAGGACAACAGTTGCCAGTTGGCAATGCTGCTCCTGTCTTTGCCGTAGACATAGAGTGGGAGTGGGAGAGAGAGAGAGAGAGAGAGAGGGAGAGGGAGTGAGAGAAAACGCAATTGAAACCCTTTTCTTGTTGTTGGATCCCACACCCAGTGTGGACATGACGTATTTCTTTCTCGACTTGCCTGATTTAAATTTTACTTCAGCTGGAATAAAACAAAATTAATTTGTGCATATTTCTTGAGCGCCCAGACGAAATACGAAGCTTCAGTTGCTGCTGCTGCTGCTGCTGCCGCTTCTGCTGGACATTTATTAAAAGGCAAAGCGAGCTGGCAAGCAGAAGGGAAATGGAAACCTTTTTGGCCAATCCTAGGAATAATAAAAAATATCAAGTGAAAAGAAAATTTCATAAAACGAAAACAATTTGCCAAAATTAAAGAATAATAAGAAGCCGTCAACGTTCCTCACAATTTGTTGACCAACAGGAGCAGCAAGGAGCATCCATGAGCATCAAGGAGCAGCAGCAAGGACTCTTTGCCAAATAGATTTCCCATAGAAATGCATTAATGCAAGGCCTCCCCGAGGAGCGACGGGAAACCCAGCCCAGCACACGTGCCGTTACAGAGCAGATATGAAAGATATTGATATACAATCGATAGCTAGCCGGATGGCTAAAGTTCCAGCTGAAAGCGGACCATAAATCCATTAGCAATAAATAGTTTCGATATGAAAGCAAAATGAAATAAATTTATTTATACGTTTCGCACGGCGCGACAAGCAGGAAAATTAGTGCGAACAGGGCATATCGACGGCTTTTCCTCTATGCTCTGGGCAGGGGCAGGGGCAGGGGCAGGGGCAGGGGCAGGGGCCGAGCGACACTGGAAGGGGGCAATGCACTGTCAATTTGCGATGCGCGGCAAATGAACCAAAACAAAGCGACGCACAACTACGGCAATCGAACAACTGTATCGAATTACCAATCATTCAATACAATGCCAGTTGCCAGTTACCATCCACCCCCCTCCCCCCCCACACCCCTTCGAAAAAAGTTGTGACATGGTCACGCGACCTACACGACCCTGTGCTAGGGTGGCTTCCATAGTTCACGGTGTCAGATTTACCGATTTGCCAATTTACTAGCTTCAATCTGTAGATTACAGACCAAGCGAACGTTGTCTGGTGAGAGAAGCGCCTACCAAGGCCCCTCACTCCCTTCCCTCTATGAGCCATACTACGATGCTGATTTTAGAATTCATATTGAGCCATCAAGGCATTACTATCACTTAGACAACAGCTCCCCCCCCCCCTCGCTAGTAAAAACAATTGAATTGAAAATGGGATATAGCCCACACATATAGCCAGCAACAACAGCAACAACAACAACGGCATGCTGACCAAATGGCCAACAATTTGGGTTAACTGCAAATTTCAGCAAGCGGCAAACGGCAAACGTGCAAGTTTTAACAAAAATTTGTAGTGTAAGATGTGATTCTTTGAGCTGTCGCCGTGCCATCTCTTTGGGGGCCATAAAATTCACTGGGGCGTAAAGGATGCGATGCCTTTTAATAATAAAATGGGTGAATAGAAAAAGAACTACGCACTGGCTGCATAAACTAAAACTAAAGCCTCTTGGCTATGCCCAGGCACGTCTTAAATGTTCAAATTATGTAAAATAAAATGTGCGCCAAAAGGATAAACGGCTAGGCTGACGTCAGCCAGTGAGTGACAGGCGAACAGGCCGATGGACGATGGACGATGGACGGGTGGGGTGGGCAAAGGGATAGACAGCCAGACAGACGACGATGGCTTACTCAAACACTCGACAATCCTTGCAAGGTGTGCAAAAACAGTTGCCACTGAGGCCGCTTAAAGTGCCAGCGTCCATTTGCATGTCCTTTGCCAGCGTGTAGCCTGGCTAATAACCGTGAGTAAGCGAACAGGTGCCGTACGCTCTCAGCGCCGTCAGCGACCGTTGTGATCAATCTTGCTAAGCTTTTGTTTTCACTGGCTTTTTTGTTTATGCACAGCCAAGAGGGCAGGCAGGGCTGACGCCTTAGAAGTGCCAATGGCATTCACAGCGACAGCTTTCAGCAGCAGCAACAGCAGCAGCAGCGCAGACATTGAGACATCCTGTGACAGGCAACAACAAAGCAAAGCAAACTGGGACGAGTCCTTTTCGGCGTCTTGGTCTATGATTGATTAGCAATTAATTAGCTACACAAATAACTGTAATTATATGCCAGCGAGAACAATGTCAGGCCCTTGCGTCAAGCGCTCTTGAGCTCAACCCCAGATACGAAAACAACGAGCCCCAACGTCCACCCCGCTCCCCTGCCAACTCCTGCCAAAAAGACCCAAAACTCTAAATGACACTTTTGAATATCCTTTATTAGAAGCATTGCGCAGAGTATTTTAGAGAAAAATATATTCGGGGTATATTTGACTTTTTGTTTATTTTAATTTATTTTATTTTTTACTTTTTTTTTGCCGAGGAAATATTATTCAGTTAGAATTATCTTTACTATCTGTTTTTGGTTTCTTTTTAAATTAATTTGAAAGTATGTATGTTAACTCAAAAGTAAAGCTAGTTTCATAAATAATGATAAAATATTTATAAATGAAATTAAAAACAAATTGTTGTTTTTAACTTCCAATTTGCATCAACTATTCTTACTCTTTTATATTTCTAAATTTTGTTAATTAATTAATTCCTTAAATCTCATCATGATAAACTAAACTTGTTTCATGACTTGCCTTCCATCTTTACAGGGTATCTTGTGGTCTAGCAAACGCTGCATTTCGCAGCACAGTTTCCACTTTTTTATGCATTGCCATTGAAAATTATGTACTTGCGAAAAAGTTACTGTTATTTTTCTAGGGGTTCTGCTCCACCTTTTTGTTTCGCTGTAGTTGTGCAGCGGCAGCGACTCATCGTTAGCTAATTTGCATTTGGCTGTTGTCATTTTATGTGCTTATGAAACGAATTTGGTGTCGCTTGGGCTGGAGCGAGTGCCATTGGTTTTTACGATGCCAAAATGCCAACCAATATATATATATATATATATAAATATCCTAATGACGCTTTATTGTCAGTCCAAGCATTCGTCACAGCCGAAGGAAAGGCAATAGACCCAAGTGAGACCCGGCAGCAGTCACCCTTAATTGCAGCCTGGTTTGCGAATCTGCTTTGGTTGGCAATCGAATATTTGAGTTTGAGATTGAAATGCTTAATAGTCGAGCAATGGGTTGCTTTAAGCCATGTTTCAGTGGCCAAGACGTTGCCTTGTGACTGTGACACTCGGACAGCTTTTGGCCGGCCAACAATGCATGACTGACCCCGTCAATAGTCTTGGATCTGGTCTACCCTAATCCATTTAGTGCATATGCAATATTTAATGCATGGCACATGGATCGCAAAAGTGCGTCCAATTCCAAAGTATTGTCAGCCCTGTCAGCAGCAGCAGACCGGGAAGCCGGCGGGCTCATGTGCCTGTGGCGGCGGCATTGTTTCGAGCTGAGTATAGAGAGTTACCCGACCAAAACCCAGCGACCCCGTCGATATCCTCTTTAACCCAGTCGAGTTGCATGTGCATTTTGCTGACATTGAGTGCTACGACAGGCGACGTGTGCGAGGACGACGACGACGACGACAATGTCGTCCTCGGAATTGGTGGCTCTTTATGGCTGAAAGCTTTTGTCGCTACTGCTGCTTCTGCTGCTGCTGCTGCTGCTGCCGTGGCACTAAACATGTCTCTTTCGACCCGTTGGCGCGACTCCAAAATATAACTTAAGTTTCTGGTCAAATGAATTTGGCAAAGGTAGTTGCAGGCCCAAAGCCAAGCGCACAAAATTCACAATTTCCCAAAAATCGAGCATACTTCGGGGAGCTGCAGCTGCTGCTTCTTCTCCTTCTTCTTGTGCTGTTGAATTTATGCAAAAGAAAGAAAAAAGAAATGCCAACGGAAATTGTTGGTTTTGTGTGTGTGGTGTGCCGAGGGCAAGGACGTAACCACATTTTGGCACTTTAAGTAGCTTTTGTTATGGATAAACTGCGAACTGTTCTCTTGGCTCTTTTTCTGCTTTGTCACCTGTTTTTGCTTTGAGTGCGGACTGCCAATACGCATGCCGTGCAAAGTTTTTACGAGCTTGTCAACATTTTGTCTTGAGTGCATTTTTACGCACATGCCGCCAGCAGCCTAGCCCCGCCTCCGCTCCGACCTTTCATCCAGCGCGGCAGTAAAATCGAAAAGTAATGCAATAAAATTCGCTTTCATTAAAAGCATTAAAATAGGTTTTTGACATGCCATAAAAATTGTTTTCACGTAAACACAAAACACGACGCAAAAACTGCTGCTGCTGCTGCTGCTGCTGCTGCTACACTATGCTGCAAGGCGCAGAAGGAGCTAGGCTGGCTGAGGGGGGCAGAGTGGTTGGTGGTTGGGTGGTTCGCTGTCTGCTACTGGCTGTTAGCATTCGCGTCTAAATGGGAATTTTATTGTTCTGGGAGCTGCGCCCGACGCACTGCCATTAGCCGCAACACGGCATTGGCGCTCACCTAAGCGCCATAAATTTGACAAGCTTATTTAAAAGAGATGTGAATGAAGACTCTAGCAGGGAGTGATCGACTATAATATGATAAGCAAAATATAGTACATTTTTTATTAAAGTATCTTTTCTGTCTCTTTCCTTATTAAAGTTTCTTTTATAGTTAAAATTAAATGCAGAAATAATTTCTGATAGAAGCTTTCCCTAAAAAAAATCCTCCTCTTTCAAATTAGTTGATTTGTTATAAAAGTAATGCGAGCTTCAAATCAAATTGATTTTTGTAATCTAAAATATTAATAATAAAGTTTAAATAAATTTCATGTTTAGTTTTTAAACTCAAGCATATTCATATTCAGATCAAATCAGATTGAACGCCGTGCAAGGTTTTTCTAATCCAGCTAAGATTTTCACTTGAGTGCATTCTAAAGCTCAGGCAGCGCAGCCTAGGCTTGTGCCGCCTTCGCTCTTTGGCCTCTTGGCAGTAAAATCAAAAAGAAATGCAATCAATTTCGCTTTCATTGGCGCAGGAGAGTAGAGTTTGGTAGAGCAGGAGCGAGGAAGCTGAGTGTGAATGGCTGCCCTGTAAATGGGAATTTTATTGTTGTGGGAGCTGCTGGAGACGCATCGCCATTAGCCACAACACGGCATTGGCACTCTCACCTAAGCGCCGCCAGGGGGAAGGTGCTCAGCTTGGGCAGATATTATCTATTTCGTCATAAAAACATGTGTGCCAGCTACAAATAACTAAGGGAATTAACAACGTCTTCTGTGAGAGTTTGAATTGAGAGTAAGTAGGTCGAGTAGGAAGATATTCATATAGAGCGTTAGCAATTTTTATTACTTATTATTAATTGTGTCGTTCGATAAGGGATATTCGCTTGAAGAATAATGGAAATGAGTGTAAAACACGACATTGTCAAGGTTTGAGAGAATACTGAGTCTATATGTGAAGCTTTTACTATATGTGTCTGCCTTTGAATTAGAGATTTATATAAACTTTAATTTATAAATATTAAAAAACTAATAATTAAAAATAATTCTGTAGTCAAAGCAGCATTCGGAGCAACTAATATTGGCTTTAAGGTAAATTAAATACATTTATGAATTTTCTTTAACTTTAATATTAAAATATTTCAATATTTACTAATTACCTTCTCATGCTGTTAGCAGACAAATGTGAATTTTGAGCTGATTTAATAGCTAGGATAATTCTGGCCAGGATAATTCTTCGCTTGGCTAACGCAATGTCGACTAATAGCAAAATAAACGCCAAATGGCTGCGAAATTGGCAATTGAGAGAGAAAACGATGGAAAATCGAATGTGCATTAAATATATTTCAGCGTTATTAACTTGAAATTAGCAGGCAGCAGCAAAAGCCGAAAAAGCCACAGAATGGAATGCAAGGGGGGGGGAAGGGGGAGTAAGGGACACTCAATGATTGTTGAGGACAATGGGAAATTGCTGTTTCTCAGTTGTTAATTGCTGTGACAGCTTGTGGCCAGATCCATACGCGTTCATTACGTATTTTCGGGAGAACGTTTTACGTTGAGCTATTTTCATGATGTAATAAATGAAATAAATTTTCATAATTGCAGCGATTTTCATTGGAGGCGTAGACAGCCGGACAGCCGGGCAGTCGAATGGTTCGAATGGTTCGTTTCATTCGCTCGTTCGTATTGACTCGTAAACAGCGTAAAAATATAGCCAACATTTTTATTTAGGGCACTTATTTTATTTCGCCAAGCAGCCAGATTGCTGCGACTATATGAACATATTTAATGATGACCATGAAAACTGCTTAATCGGAAGAATGAATATGAACATGAACATGAATATGAATATGAACATGTTGCCGCAGACTGGGAACCTCAACTAGATAATAAGCGCAGAGCATAAATACCCCGGGGAAATATGAAAAGCCAAACCAAAATATTTGCACAAATTCAAATGCTCAGTTGGCGGCTTCCTTTGCTATCGTGCGAATACCCTGTAGCCATAGATGATGATTAAACTGTGGGGTATATTGACTGTCAACAGTTCGAATGAATTGTATTTGCCCGTTTACCTAATTATTATATTTGCCTACAGTGGATAACATCATCTCCTTCCATTCGAGTCGTTACAACGATCGTCTGAAGATTCAAGCCAAATAGCTCGCAAAAAAGCTGCCAAATTCCAGATCCATCATAAGGCGAAGAAACGTTTTCGCCTCTTATCTAATTAACCTTAACCATATATATGTTTCGATTTTGTATATTGCAAACTTGTGATTTTAATAAGACTCAAGGCAGATAGTAGAGTAGAGAAGATGGTTCCTAAAAAATAAATTTGAAAATAAAATTTATAAAAATAATTTTTAAAAAATTAAAAAATAATTAAAAAAGAACAAGTAATCTTTGAGGAATATACCAGGAGATTTTCATAGCTCAAGTGATATATATTTTAGCTTTGATTCACTCAGAGCTGTAACTACCGAAGCTTATCAGATGGACTTGAGCTAGTCCTTAGAAGAGCAAAGACCTTAGCATATTTTGTACTCTTTTCTACTATTTACAGGATATCTTGTTGTCAGCTACTACCGTCTGCAGCCCTGTCACTTGTGTTTTTTTGCACAAACAGCAGCATTTTTAATATAGCTGTCATTTTGGAGCCCCTCCCCCCATTCAGCGCTGCCGAGCGAAGCAACCATTCGAGCAAGATTTTTATTGGTAATAGCAACGACTATTTTTCGCATTTATAATATAGGGCCATATATTTTCATGAACACTAAATTATGAGGCGGCTCGCGGCTGACTAGGCGCCGCCAGGGGGTTCTTTATAGTGTACCGAAAGATTGATAAAACAATTGAAAACATTTCTCATCTCTCCACAAGTCGCTCTGATTTTCCTGTTAGCTTAGCTAAATTTTACAATTCCTCTTCATTGTGTTTATTAAAAAATTTTTATGTTTTAATGTAAACGTGGCGATGTCGTTCTTCTTCAATACCTTATGCAAACCTAACGATTCAGTTCCTCCCTGTCGTTCCTTGCGACCCGTACAGTGCCTGAGCTATACGATTCGAAACAAGTATCCCGATCGGTTGGTCACCTACGATGCGGAGGAGCGATGCGAGCCACGTAAAATACGCGTTTCGGATCTAGCCGAACTACAACAACCGAACTGCAAGAAGGAGGAAAATGTGACAAAGACGACTCCTTGTTTGGGAGAGGGCGATGTGGAGCTGCTAGACAGGCGCTACAAACCTTTCGACCTGAATGATAAGCTCACGAAGCGGTGTATGAATCAGCTGGATCGTCGTTGCAAGGCGATCTTCCGATTAGGATTTTGCAAGAGCGCTGAGCGTACTGCGCCCGATTGCAGCTGGCAGGATCTCAGTCCGGCTCAAAAGCTAACTTTCTGCTGGAAGGCGCTAACGCGCCACGATCTACGCTCGACGCCTTACGAGAACTTCAGGCATCTCTTCATCTCGCGCCACCTGAAGAACCATCCTCAGCTTACCGCGCGCCAGCTGGGCAACCGGGTGCGACGCACCTGGCTGAGCATGAAGCCGGATCAGCGTGTGCCCTTCAATCTGCATGCGCTGCTCTATCATGTCGGCACCGGAGCACTGGATCCCTTCGATCACTGTGCTGTGCGTATGTTCTTGAATCGCTGGCGCTGACCCTGAAGACTTCTGGGCCCGTGCTGTGGCGGGCGCATTAAAATGTCTGTCAGGCAGTTGAGGAACATTTGATTTTGATTTTAATTTCGCAATTTTTTATACAAAACAGATGCTGTCCGATATACACACAAGTATATATAAATGTATGTATGTATCATCATTCACCCATATGCAATCTATTTTTATGCAGAGTTTTGGCCACTCGCCTTCCGGCTGTCCCGCTGGCCCAGTTCTATTGACTCTTTTCATCTGTTTTCATGAACTGTGCGCGATTCTGTTTTTTGCACTTGAGCCACAACTGCTGAGAATTGGGGAAATGTTACAAATCGCGACGCCAAAATAATAATGGATATTAACTCATTTCGCACATGCTTCAAGGTCGCCTTTGACATGGCCTTGACCATTGAAAAGTGCTGCTCGGCTGAAAAATCCGCCTGTTCCATGGATTACTTTGCATTGTGAACGACACATGGCTATGGCATTGGGCCTGAGAGGCAGCTCAATTAACAATAGCAGCACAGATCTCTGGTCAGCCATTTCGGTGGTCATTTTTGATGGCCCTCAACCTTCGGCTATTCAATTTGGCCATGCGCATAAATTAGCAATAAAAGCCAAAGAGAGAAACAAGAACTATTTAAAATGTAATTTCGATTTGTTTACGAGCGCGCAATGCTTAACTTTTCTCGTGTACGAAATATACAAATAAAAACAATAAATAAAATTGTAGCAAATCGGATCGGCATCAGAATCGAAACAACATTATGCTAATACAAATAATGGGCTGAGCGGGTAGGCTATGTCTGCGGCTGGTGTTGAGTTTTATTGAAAAGTGGCAAAGAGGTAAGGGGGGGGGGGTGGGGGGGTCTGCAGGGGTAGGGAGTTTTCCACGTTTATGGCTAGTGAATTGTCGTTGACAACTTTTGGCGAGTCGCACATAAAACGAAATCAAATGGAAAACTTAAAAAAAAAAAAAAAATGAAATAAAATAAAAGTAATCGAAATAGGAATGGAAATCGGCAATGACATCGATTCGCCACGTTTCCCCAGCTGTGCAACTGCTCTCTATCGACGACGTCGTCGTCGTCGTGTGTGCGACTTGAAATTTATTGTTGTAGATATTGAGTTTTATTAGTGTAGTGGGCCCGAGTCGAACTTTCAGCCCGCCCGCAGCCCTCGCATAATGCGCCGCTCACGGATTTGCGCATTTTTAAGCGGCGGAATCGAAAAACAATTGGCATTCGCATGCCTGACACTCTCAGCGCGTCTCTGGCGATGTTTTGAAGCCTCTGTGTCAAATGTGGCACTAACCCTAAACCTCTCCGTCCCCCCTCGTCTCCTCTCCACTCCCTCAGTCACTCAAACCCTTTATGTTGTTGTTTTCTTTTTTTGTTTTTTTTTTTGTCTCTCCTTTCGGCTCGTCTTTTTTTATGGCCGAGTGTTGCAAAAGATTTTGTTGTTTTGATATTCGGCAATTTTATTGCCTCGACCCAAGTTCGCACCTCAATTTGTCTTCGTAAATGTGAAAAATGTGGAAATTAGTTTGGTGGTCCACAGGCGGCTCGGGAGGCTGCTGGTTGCCCACATTTCATCAATCACACGATCTGTCACACCTATCGGGGTAGGCGTGGAGCCGGCGCTCTTCGTATCAGTTGCAGCTACCAACAACTGTAACGAATCTCTTTCGCTCTTCCTCTATAAAAAAAAAAAAAGCGAAAGGAGTGTTGGCTGCCACGCCCCTTGACTTGAGAGTCTGCTGCTAATGGCGTGCGGCTGAAATTTGTGGCATACTTGCAGGCGTTTAGCCGAAACTCAAACAACCCGCTAAACCGCTAGAACGCTCCTTTGCCATAGTATACTATACTTCAGAGTCTTTATCCACAACAGCAGAGTTTTGTGTCACTTGGCCATTTTTATGCAAAGTCGATGCGCAAACACATAACGTAAAAATCAATGGCCAACCAGACCATCAATGGCTGTTGCCACCCTCTAAATAACTAAAAGCTCTATTCTAGCGAAGGCCTCTTTATTAACATAACAATAATTATGGCTACGTTTTGGCTGCCCATTTGCCCAAATGCTGAGACGTTGCGCAAACAACAACAACAACAATTTCAAATGGGATTCTGCAGCCATAAGCAAAACGCGCTCAATCACAATTGACATCCTGCCAAGGGGCAGGCGAACGGCAATCGGATGACGGACAACGGACAACGGACATCGGACGTCGAACGGCGGATGGCGGACGGCGGACGGCGGCCAACGGTCAGCAGTCGCCATCGACGCTATGCATCCGGTTGAATTGATTTTAGCCAATGAATTGAGCAATTTTTTTTTTTGCGATACCCTGTTTTTAGAGTATAGAAAGTATATTCATTGCACTTTAATTGAATCTGAATCTAGCTAAATATATTTATATATTGTAAAGAGTAGGTTTACTTTGATTTCTTTTGAGTGCGTGGCTTATCAATATATTGATAAGCTTAAGTTATACATGGAGAAGACAAAGAAAGAGTCGATATACAAAAATACACAAACTCTATTTAGTTCTTCTCTTTCAAATTATGATTGAAGTTGGGTATTTTTCCTTTTTCCTTTTAGTTTGTTTCTTTGAGAATTTTTTATAGTTAATCGAATCTTGTCAACAAATTAAAATAGCTCTTCACACAAAACAAAAACAAAACAAAATTTAAAAGCAGAGTATATTCCAGACGAATGTTAACACGAAGAGCAGAGTATCTTCCAGTCAAGTCTTAGCCCAAAGAGCAGAGTATTTTCCAGTCAAGTCTTAGCCCAAAGAGCAGAGTATCTTCCAGTCGAGTCTTAGCACAAAGAACAGAGTATCTCCCAGTCGAGTCTTAGCACAAAGTACAGAGTATCTCCCAGTCGAGTCTTAGCACAAAGAGCAGAGTATCTTCCAGTCAAGTCTTAGCACAAAGAACAGAGTATCTTCCAGTCGAGTCAACTGCTTTGCATTCTTAGTTTTTCTTTTTTTGCTGGCATATTTGTGGGGGAGTATCACATGTAAATATCCGAGTGTAACTGTAATTGTGACTGTGCCTGTGACTGTGACTGTGACTGTGTGACAGTGAGCCTCTTCCACGTAATTAACTTCAATTGAGTCTTGGGGCACGCTGCCAGCGTCCTGTTTGGGATTGTTTGCAGTGAGACAAAAGGCAGCCGGTGCTCATTAGCGGAAGCAGCGCCCCAAAATGCGGATAGGGAAGTGGGGAGGGGGCGGGGGCGGGTAGGCAGATGCCATATAAATCGCGCTTAAACAGGAGCAAATTGACAGGCGTGCAGATTTAAGACGGGAGTTTGGCCCGCAAGTAAATCCAATTTCCGAGCGGCACTTTTAAGTCTTGCGGCTTGCAGCTTGAGGCTGAGGTTGCACGTACTCGCAACACTTTTCAGCGCCAGTCGCCCACACAGCGAGCAGGAGCTGGGAGTGGCCGTGCTACAGTGGCTGGTGCAGGATCAGGTCATGTCGCGGTCATAAATACAACAATGCCGCTGGCAGCAAAGTTTGAGCTGAGTGTCGCCAGCGCCATAAATTTGCGCGCGCAAAACTCACGGATTTATGTTGCAAGAACATGCGGCAGCAGATAGTAGAGCTGTGCGCTGAACGAATACAGAGCACTGAGCAGGCAAGCGAACTGAATCGGTGGGGGTCAGAGAGGGCGTGGCGTGACGGGTGTATCCTGGTTTGGAGGCAAACGTAATCCACTTTAAAGTTTGTCGCGGCTTTCATTTGTGAAATGAACACGAAACGCGGCCTCGCTCATGTGATGCGAGTGCGATATCCTTGCGGAAATCCTTCAGCCAGTGCCTCAGTTACAGTTGCGGCTGCTTCTCATCTCTCTTTTTTTTTGGTTTCTTTTTGGCAGCCATATGCAGCGCCTGGACGTCCTGACACGACTTCTTATCCAATTTGCATTTAACGCATTTTTGGCCAATTTCGTTGGCTTCGCTCAGGCCAAACGCCAAATCTATGGCGTTCGCTGTCATTGCTTACATTTCTGGGATCTCTCGTTGCTTGGAAATCCCATTTTGTAGCTATTTGCATTTAATACTGATGACTGTCCGTGAAATTGAGACGCGCTCGCCGAAATTAATAAAAACGCCTGCCAAAGCAGCTGCCAGTTGGCCAAGAGCACAGCCAACAGAGAGCGGACAGAACCGCAAGTAAAAATGTTCAATAAACGTCCGGTCAAGTGCTGTTAGACGACCGCAAGCGCCTTCAATATGGCTAAAACTCTCTCGAATGGCAGCAGTCAATTCTGCATTTTTAGCCATTTTTAGCCAGTTTCGGCAGCAGCTGACTTTGACAGCGACCGCCCGCTGGCCGTTAGTTAGTTTGCGGTTCGCTCTCTACTCATGTGCCCGACAGTGTTACGTTCCGGGCACCAATTAAAAACGCGTATAACCCCCAACCGCCCACATCCGCCCACATTTCGCCCACATCTCGTCCACATCTCATCTCCCATTGCCCATAATCCAACTATGCCAGCTATCTAGGCCCCGGGCCTGAGCACACTCTCGGCGCAGCTGCCCACGGTGGGGTGGCTAAGCGGATGGGCATGTCGCTTCTGGCTTCTGACAGGTCTAGGTATTAATTAGGTTGTTAATTTTGCATTTGGCGTGCGTCGTTCGCTATTCCCGTGAAGAACGCAGCGTCCGTAATGACACACGTGGCACGATGATAAATCTTGCAGCTTGTGCAACAGCAGCGAACACATGTCGCAGTTGCTCACTGCTCACTGCTCACTACTCACTGCTCAGTATTCGCCTACTCCTCCACTCCATGCCCTGCCACTCCCTCGGCGCTGGGCACCTGTCTCAATTAAGCGTGCAAATCGCGGCGCTGTCAAATTTAAATGCCGCACTCTAGAAATAAGATCTGTGCGTGCCGAAGATCTAAAGGCACCTCTCGCCAGAGATGCAAATGATGATGTGCTATAGCCTCGTCTGTCCGTATATATAGATGGCTTCATCCTGCAGTTGTCTCTTTGCTTTGAACACGTCTCAGGTTGATATTTCCGAGGCAAGCGGCTGCATACCTAAGGCTAAAAATGTTTCCTGAAGAGTCGATCACTCGCTCGAGGAAATTTAAAAATATTCGAGCAAAAAAAGAAATTGATCTTAAAAAAAAAACATTTCAACTAAGAGTACGAGAATCATATATATTATTTCCGCACTCGAGTAAATATCTTTCTAATAAGTATTTTAAATATTCCATGTAGATCTGTTTAATTGAATGCTAAAGACTCGCGACAGAATCACATTAACTTGTACATAATAAAGACATATATATTTTGCGAAAATAGGAAGAAATATTAGTAGTCTAGTCAAGTTATTAAAACACATGTTCTCATTGCTGGCAGTGAGGCAGGGAGAGTCTTTAAATCAGATAGAAATGCCGAAATGCCGTGGAAACTTAATGATCTGTGCCTAAATCGAGAGTTCAGATATGACAAGTAGGAACAAAATAAAGCAGAGGAGAATTTATGGCACTAAACAACAACAACAACAACAACAACAATGACAACTAGAAGACGACCAAAACTAACCAACCCTCCGGGAATACCCTGCATTCGAGACTCTTATCTATGTTCCAATGAGAGGAAATTCGCACAAATCACGCAAAATTTTGCACACTTAACGTGAGAGAAATGCTAAGGGTAGCTGTGCGAGTGTGTGTGCGAGTGTGTGTGGAGTTGCCAAGGCCAAGGGCTGAGGGTGGTGAGCTCTGAATTGATAAGAACTTGCAGCCTAATGCACCGTAGCATTTGTGATGGAGTTTCGACGGCGTGCATCAATTTTGCACCAATTTCCGTTTTCCCCCTTGGCAAATGGACAGCAGCCACAGCAACAACAACAACAAGAAGAGGAGCAACAACACAAGTGGAGCATGCCACAATTCGAGTGGGAACATTTCACAATTGGCCAAAAATTGAAAAGTCATAAATTCCGAGCAACGTTTTGAAATCGAGCACGGCACGGAAATGCGCACCATGCGTGGCCAATTATTGAAATACGACTTTAATTGAATTTCAATAAAATGTTTCAGCATTTCGCATTTCCTCCAAAAATTGTCTGCATGCAATTGCAATTGCAATTGCAATTGGCAAATGCCACCGGCTCATGTTTATTTATGGCAAATGTTAAAATTCTACCAATTGCAATTGTTTTTATCCCCAACATTGTTTTTATTATATGCCAAAAGCCATTTAACCGGCCGCTTACCACAGCTTCCAGTTCCAGGATGCGTTTGTTTTCACTCTGAAAGGCTTACAAATTGTTGTTTAGAATATGAATAAGTACACGCAGAGAAATTCTAGTATAGAAAATAGCAGAATTCAAAGTATTTGTAGAAAAATCAGCAAATTAATCTAAATTTGAAAAAAAAAGAAATCTTGAAGAGTGAGATATGAAGAGATATATAGATAAGTAAGGAGATGGAGTTTATATAAAAGTTTTTCATATATCATATATATTTTTTTCAGTAATGTCCAAGCTGAGCATTTTTAATATCTCTCTCTTTCCCTGTCTCTCTCTCTCTCTCTATTTATCTACTGAAGAGAACAGGCTAATGTGTATCTACGATGTTGGACACTCACGAAGCTTACTTTCTTTTAAGTTTATTCAGTTTTTATTTCCAATTAAAATAGCCCAGGTAAAGGCATCCATTAATAAATTTTTATAATTAATGTTAAATTTTCTCGTAATTTCGAGGGAGACCTGTGATGCCATAATATCAACGCCAGAAGTTTTCCTGGATTTAAGATCGCTTAGGACCGATAAAAAATATTTTGAGGATTTGATAAAAAATGTTAAATAAATTATTGAAAGTGTCTCATGTAAATAAATCAAATATCACATTTTTCCCAGACACATTTAGAGTTTTAAGATGTATAAATAATTTTTTAATTAATTAAATTAATTTTTTATTTCTAAAAATTTGTGATTTGCATTTCTTTTGTACTTATATATGTGCAATAATTTCGATATGTGTATATGACATTATTTGTTATGCACATAGAACCTGATGTCATATGCAATTGATTTATTGAGCCGATATCATCAATGGGGATACTGTTTATGGCTGATTTATGACGATCTGACAGCACAAAAGGTGGCCAAAAAGTCAAACTGTCAGCACAGTCCAGTGCACCAACAATAAAACTAAGTAAATGCGCATTAAAATAATCATAATCATAATCATAATAATTTCTTTTATGCCAAAACTTACCTCAAACATGGACAGAACTCAGCCAGCTGCAAAATGTCAGCGCTGCCACCCGCAGCGCGCGCCGTTGGCTCTGGCCGAATCAATGGATTACATGGAGCACACGAGCAGCAATGACAACAATGGCGGGCGGTCCACATCGATGATGATTGAAGGTGAATGAAGGAGATGAAGCGAGAGCGGTGGCAGGCAGGTTTGCATTGTGAGCAGACATTGGGGTGGAATTGACTGGAAACGGTTTCGGGCATAGGTAGTGGAAGAGTGGGAAGGGAGGGGAGAGTTGTTGGAGGTTAACGCCAGTGACTGACAGCGGCGCGGCGCATGACAAAAGTCACATGGCCTGCGGATTAGTTACACCTTTTGCACACACAAACACACACACACATACGTGAAGGGGGAGGGGGATAATCGAAGGGAGTAGCAGTAGGGCTTAGTCGAGGTGGAACACGTTGACATTGTTGCTGCTTGCTGAACTGTGCACAGTGAATGCATTTGTCGGTCATGCAGCATGCAGCAAAGAGACAGTATGAGAGAGACAGAGAGAGAGACAGAGAGAGAGACAGAGAGAGAGACAGAGAGAGAGAGAGATAGTGACTCTGTGTGTGTGTGTGCCATGATTCATATCCCGTTTGTGTAGAGATTAGCGCTAATGGCGAGGGCTGTTCGCAAATGTTTCATATATGTATGTATGTACGATATGTTTGTATGTATGTTTGGCGAGGCGAGGCAAAACCGGCGAAACCTTTCAGCATAATTGAATTTGGCCATTCTGTGCCCAGCTTTCACTTTCACCTACTTAAGCTCAGAAAGCCAGAGGAAAAATGTCACTGATAACTAAACCAAATATTGGCCAAGAGCAGCAAAACGTCAAGACAAATGTGAAGCGTGTCAACAGTTCATCGGGGCGTCAATTACTTTGCATAAGCCAAGCTGAAGCAGAAGCAGCAGCAGAAGCAGAAGCCGTCCGCTAATACAGCTAATGAATTTTAAGTGTTGCCAAGCAGCCAAAGAAATGGCAATCGGTCCAACTGGAGGAGATACGTGTGCGTATGACTTAATCTGGTCTTGGGCCGCTTAGCGAACGCATCTTCCCAAGTCCGAGACGCAGTTGAAGACGAGGCCAATGGACGTGGATATGTGTATTTATGGAAAGGCCTAGCATGCTAGATATTATCCGTTTATTTATTGCAGTCGTTAACATATCTTAGCCCACTGGAGTTTATCTTGTCTGAGTGTATGTATATATGTGTGTGTGTGTATGTGTGTGTGTGTGTGTTTGGCAGGGTCTCATCTTATGGCTATATGTTAAATGAGCCAAGCTTTTGGGTTGAGTCGTTCTAAGTGATATTGTTTAGTTTTTGCACGATTTGTAATTTACTGGTTAGCTTCAAAAAGAGAGAGAGAGAGAGAGAGAGAGAGAGAGAGTGAGAGAGAACGCTTGAGAGTGCAAGTGAAAGCGGTTTGGTTTAACGTAAAGCAGCAATTGCGTTATGTTAAGTACGTGACAAATTTTCGAAATTTTAAGTGTATTAAAAACCATATGAGAATATAGAGTATGAAATGAATTAGTTAGCTGAATCACTGTCAAGTGGTTGGAGTCAATTTGCTGGTTGCTATTCCTCGAAGTCAGATAAAATTTCCATGACAATTGACTTGGCTTTGAGCTGACTGAAGTTAAGTATACTCTAGTGACCAGTGAGTTGCTGAGAAGCTAATGAACTATAGCTTGTAATTGCTTGACTCAATTGGAATTGTATAATCTCTCATTCTTTACTTGATTTTAAACGAAATAAATAATGTGAGCTCATCCTCTCATTGGCAGACTCGTAGAATCATGCATATAGAATCAACTTGAAGTGAGCTTCAGACTACTTTAGTATTCTTCAAGCTGCGCTATCTAAAAGATACCAAAACCTTTTCATGCCAAAACGTATTATTTTATATTAAAGTCTGATTAGCCTTGGAACTGATCAGGCATTTGTGCAACAGTCTGATTGTCTTTCAATTTAAGACTTTGCAGCTGAAGCATTTGTCAATGAATAATGAAGTTTTCGAATATAAATGTCACCACATTAGAGGCAACCCCAAACATATTTAGAAAGGCATTTGCACATGGTTCGAGCCTAGCATAAGCCTAACCTTTCGGTAATTGCCTGCCAACCCCAAGCCCCCCCCTCTCACAGACCACACTCAAGTTGAGGCTTAAAATGCTGAAAGATAATGATTAATTGTCAATTTGCGTCCAACAACGGGCGGACGGCACACACATAACACATAACACATGGCCAAAATGGCCAATAACGGGCCGTCGTCCGCTAGTTACCTTAAAAGCCATGCAACAACCGGAGCATCCGGTTGGCTCTTATCAGCATCAGGCTTCAGCTGCAGAGCTGGATGGCCAGCCAACGTGTCCATCATCGCATGCCAACTGCAAACGTGGAGCGGCTCCTAGTTGAGAGCCGAGAGCTGAGAGCTGAGAGCTGACTAGCTGACATGTAGAAATAAATGTACTAGAAAATTACGAACTTATGTAATCTTGGTTAGCATCATTTATCAACTGGACGTTTTGCAATTTTTCTTACTTTTGCCGGACCGCATCAAGAAGTCGGTGACGTGAACGTTAAGGTTGACAGTGACTTGGACTGCGACTGCGATTGTGACTGTGACTGTGACTGTGACTGAGACTGGGACTGTGACGTTGATATGTGTGGGCGACGCACAGGAAATTGGCATTTGATGTGGTCATGCGGTCATGCGGTGTCTGTCTGAGGGCTGAGGGTCGGAGCTTATTTGTCATACCTTGGCCCAATTTGAACGGCACGCCCAACTAATTGAAATACTTCTCGAGAATGAGTCTATATGTTTTGCCTTAGCTGCTCTTTTCTTTTTTTTTTTTTTTTTTTGGCTGTCAAATAATTGTAACAATACACAAGCAAACAAAATTATGAATGCCCAAATTATTAGTTTAGTGATTATAGATTATTCTACTCCCAAGTGTTGTCCATCCTCATTGTGGAAAATGATTAAGAGGCCTGTGTGCTGATTATGAGTAGCCAGAACTTGCACACAATTTTTAATGCAAAGGAAGACTACACCGCCACACTCGATAAGCTTAAGGTCGACTTTGAGCAACGTTGGAAGTCCCAGGAACCATCGCCCTATACCAACCTTGAGAGTTACATGCAGCGAGCAATCATTGGCAATGGCAGTTTTGGCACTGTTGTGAGTTATCCCAATGATATTATTTATGTGGCTTACTCAATATCTCCTCCGTCTGACTGTTGCAGCTGCTGGTTAGAGAAAAGAAAAGTAAAAATTACTACGCAGCTAAGATGATGTCTAAAGACGATCTGGTACGGCTGAAACAAGTCTCGCATGTGCACAACGAGAAGACCGTACTCAGCTCCATTCGATTCCCGTTTCTAGTGCACTTGATCGATTCCACCAAAGACTTTGACTATTTGTACCTCGTGTTGCCGTTTGTCAATGGTGGCGAGCTGTTCACCTACCATCGCAAGTGAGTTGTAGCCTTGACTTCGATTAGATCTGCAAATATATAGACACAGTCCTTCCCCTATGCACCAAGAGTGCGAAAGTTTAATGAGAAGCAATCGCGGTTCTATGGGGTCCAAGTGCTGCTGGCCCTCGAGTACTTGCATCATATGAGCCTCATTTATCGCGACTTAAAGCCGGAGAACATCTTAATGGATGCTCGCGGCTATATTAAGGTGACGGACTTTGGTTTCACCAAGGTAAGACTCCATTTGAGCCATGTCTTTGAGCTTATATTTATATGTCGAAGACTGATCTGCTTAGCGCGTGGACAATAGGACAACGACACTTTGTGGCACACCCGAATATTTGGCTCCAGAAATCATTCAGCTTAAGCCGTATACCAAGTCCGTCGACTGGTGGGCGTTTGGTATATTGATCTATGAGTTTGTGGCTGGGCATTCGCCATTTTCGATGCATAATCGTGATGTCATATTGATGTACTCGAAAATATGTTTGGGCGAATATCGAATACCCTCGTTTTTTACGGCACAGTTAAAAAATTTAGTAGAGAACTTGTTGCAGAATGAGTCCACCAAGCGGTAAGCACTCCGGAACCATTTAACAACCCGCATTTGAAGCACGCTTCTTCAGTTTAGGTAACTCAACCGAAGGTTCCGCGGAAATCAAATCGCATCCATGGTTTCAAGGTGTCGATTGGTGTGGAATCCTTAATCAAGATATTAATCCGCCCTATTTGCCGACTGTTGCAAGTATTGAAGATTTGTCAAACTTTGAAAATTTTGAGTCCAAAGCGAAATTGAAATCGAAAATAAATCGCCACCCAGACTTGTTTAATAATTTTTAAACGTTGGTCTTCCAATATGTTTTGTTTTCGCTGGGATTCTGTTCACTTGCGCAAAGGGAAACTCGTACTCTTCCACGGTATCTAAGAGCCTACAAGATATAGTTCGATATGCCCAGCTTGTATAATCATCGAAAGTCGGGAACTGTATGTAGAGAGAGAGATTCAAAGCTTTAAAGTCTACAGAGTAGCCCCTGCGCTATTTTTCATTAAGATAAATTTGATTTGCTTGACTGGCTTGCCTCCAGAATGTTTAGTAGTTAGTCGAAATTAGAAATTAGAGCATTTATTAACAGTTTTATACACATTATCTAAAAATAAAAAATTAAATTAATGGGCGGGCTTCAACTATGGAGGCGCAATACTTTAGTCCGAAGGTTGACTATAGTGTCATATTGGAGAAGCTAAAGGACGACTTCAACAAGAAGTTCGTCCGCAATACCCCATCGCCATCGTGTGGCCTCGATAACTTCATAGTCAAGGCGACCCTGGGTGCTGGCTCATTTGGCAAGGTGCAGCTCGTCAAGGAAAAGGAAGGTGATAACTATTACGCCTCGAAACAGTTGAGCAAAGATCAGATTATCAAGACCAAGCAAGTTAGCCATGTCATGAGCGAAAAAAAAGTGCTCAACTCAATGTGCTTTCCATTCACCGTCAATCTGGTATCTTCGTTCAAGGATAACGACAGTCTCTACCTCGTTCTGCCCCTTATAATGGGTGGCGAACTGTTCACCTATCATCGCAAGTGAGTCTCAAATTATGTGGAATATCTTAGCCATCTATTTGATTGTATTCCAATCGTAGAGTCCGCAAATTCAGCGAGAAGCAGGCTCGCTTCTATGCAGCTCAGGTGTTTCTTGCTCTCGAATATCTACATTTTTGCAGTCTATTGTATCGTGATCTGAAGCCCGAGAATATTATGCTCGATAAGAACGGCTATCTGAAGGTTACGGATTTTGGATTTGCAAAAGTAAGTGGCTTCAGCAAATTCCATTTCCCTTTTAAAATTCTTCAAAATTATTGATTTTCCCTTGAAGAAAGTGGAAACGCGTACAATGACCCTGTGTGGCACTCCCGAGTATCTGCCACCGGAGATTATTCAGTCAAAGCCCTATGGAACCAGCGTGGATTGGTGGGCTTTTGGTGTGCTAATCTACGAGTTTGTTGCCGGACATTCGCCGTTTGCCACTAACAGTCGCGACGTCATGGTCATGTACAACAAGATCTGTGAGGGTGACTACAAGATGCCCAGCGGATTCTCAGGACCCTTGCGCCATCTGGTGGATCATTTGTTGCAAGTGGATCTCTCGAAACGGCAAGTCAACTAACTGTGTATCAATGAATGTATCTAAATGGTATTAGTATTTACAGATTTGGTAATTTAATTGGGGGCAACAAGGACATCAAGAATCATGAGTGGTTCAAGGAAGTGGAGTGGATCCCGCTGCTCAACCAGACCATACAGCCTCCGTACACGCCCACAATCTCGAATGCCGAGGATATTTCAAACTTCGATAAGCATTCCGAAGGCAAGCAGAAGGCGAAGTCAAAGACCGTCAAACACGAGGAAGCTTTTGCGGATTTCTAACAGTGTGACCACAGCGTACGGGATTTATGAAAATATACTAAATTAATATATAGATATATATATAAATATAAATATCTATATATATATAAGTAGTTTAAATATTTTGATGAAATAAAGTTGAAAATTGTTTTACACTGTTCAACAGGCATGGGCCAGTTTTTGACACCCAACCAACCACCCAACCACTCACTCACTCCCGCCAGTGGTGCAGCGGCTCCCCTTTGTCAGTTGGCGCCCACATGTGTTCATTAGATTTTCACGCTGCAAATGTCAAACGTCAACCGCTGCTAGAAAATTCGTCTTGTTTCGGTTTAGTTCTCGGAAAACAGCTGGCCCCATTCGAAATTCCAAAGATTTCCCACACTTGTTGCCTGCAAGCGGGGCGCATTCTTAATTCGTCGAACTTCACTTGTAATGCGACTTGAAGCAGCCAAATAAATCTTGAAGGCATTGCGTGACGCTTTGTTGAAATTACCATCAAGTAAATGTTTGTCTCTGATGCAATTGGATGAATTTATTGCGTCTTGGATAATTTATATATGCCTGGTCAAATGACTTTTCTTTTCTCTACTTTTTTTTTTATTATTCATTACAGCCAAGAGTAGCCGAGAGTGTGCGAGTCCTGTAAAACTAAACTACACTGTTCAACAAGAGATACTCACTTTTTATTCATGCGAATTATGTTGAACAATGCTTAAACGAGTTGACGACAAAAAAAAAATGGCTAAAAGGAAAGCAGCCCTTATAAATCTTTGATACCTTTCGGGGCTGCTCTGCATATCTGGCAGCATTGATTTATATGCAAGACTTAATAAAAATAGAGCGAACGCCAGACGCCAGCCTGGCCCAAAAATACCTTAGCAAACGCCAGCGACTCCTTTGTCCAGTGGCTAACAAAACAAAGAGCCAAAGGAAAAAGTCCACACAAAAAAAAAAAAAAAAAGAAAGCAAATAGGAAAAAAAAAAGTTATGATTATCATAATTTTTGTTACGTGAGTTTTCATGTGGAAAAGATGAAACATCATCGTCTGCTCGGCTGGCAGCAGCCAGGCGAGGAGTTGGTCGGCGTCTCCAGGCAGAGCCTGGAAGGCTGGGGGAGGCAGTCGTCATCACTATAATCATGGCACGCATTTACTCCTGTTTTTACCTCTGACTCTTGGCGCCCGCCAGCCTGGCGCCAGTTCCCCGCATTCGCATTCGCATTCGCATTGGAGTCTGCGTCTTTGCTCTCAGACAGCAAATTTCAGTGTTGTGTTTCGCCTTGTGCTGCGAGTGCTACGAGTGCTGTTAGCTGAAACTAGCTGGAACTAGAACCTGGCTGGCCACCTTAGCTGTGTGTTGGCAAAAAAGAAGACATCATGCATTCTAATGAGACTTTTAATTGCAGCCCATTGACCACTTGAGGGGAAGACTGTCCGATTTGGAAGGGCTGCCAGGGGCACGTGTCGGATGCGCCGCTTTCGCTTGAATAGCCTGAGAATTGATGGAACTCGGAGTAAAGTCAACAAAGCAGACACACAGCGAAACAACCCCCAATCCCTTTGCCATTCTCGAGGCAACTGCAATGACAAATTTGCTGCACGGAAATTAGCGATGCCCACAGCCAGATACATTTCATATTACAGACAGACAATTGAATCCTGAGGGTTGATCTTGCCGCTGCTCTGGCCGTTGCTTATTATTGTTGTTGTTAGTCAGCGAGTAAGCGAATTAATTGTTGTTTTGATTGCGCAGCAAATGGACGCCGAGTCCGCTAGACTGCGTCTGCTCAAGTGGCTGGGAAAATCTGAGGCAACATCGAGAGGATTTCATTTCATTTCAGTTCGTTTTTTTTTTTTGTTTTTTTTTGTTGTGGAAAATGTGGAAATTCTTGTTTATTGCTTGTGAGCACTTAGAATTATGAAAATTGCATGAAGCGCATCGGTGAAAATTCGTTACGAAACTTAAGAGCTAGCGATTGATGTGGGAAGATCGATCTATGACTGCTCCAGCTCCACCTCAATGGACACAGGCAGCTCATCGATGGATTCGGGTGCGTATACCTTGCCCGAGGCAAGCACAATCTGATTCCTGCAGTCCACAATAAAGTAGGCAAAGGGACGATTCACATCGAAGCGCTCTACCCCCGGCTCTGGCTCTGGCTCCGGCTCTGGCACCGGCAGCGAGGCAGCTGCTTCGGCGGCAATTGGCGAACGGCCCTGAATGTTGCCAGCTGTTAGGGAGTTGGTGCTGCTGCCATCCTCATCGACGCGCACGCTCACAAACTGCACAATCTCATCGATGTGCAGATCCTCGTCCTCGGACAGCAGATTGAGTTGTGCCTCGGAGCGGGAGAAGAGACGATTCAGGCCCATCTGCTTGAGCATTGACTCGGAGCGCGAGGTCTCCATCACCTGGAACTTGGGCAGCGTCACATGCAGCTCCTTGAGCTGGATGTTCTCCCGTGCGTACTTGTAGTCGCTGGGCTCCAGCTGTGCGATCACCTCGCTGAGGCCCTCGGGCTCATTGGGCAGCACAATGCAGAGGCTGTACTGCTCATTCTCGTAGGGCAGGGAGAGCAGGCGCGCCTTCAAGTGGGGCAAGTCGGATACATTGAACTTGCCACGGGCGTGCATCATGGGCGTCTTCATGGCGTCGTCGTTTGTCATAAAGAAGAACTCGTCGCTGCCATCGCGCAGCTGATAGAACGGCTGACTCCAGCTGCCATGGAAGTACAGTCCGTTGAAGAGCAGCATCTTAGTCTTGGCATCATTGGCACGGCCCGTTATGGCGTTGGCGCTCAGGGCGCAGGCAATGTCATCCTTGCGGAACAGACTGCGTGCACCATACACCTGAGATGAGAAATGAATGAATGAAATTAGTTTTCATGAAAATTCATGAGAAATATTTTCATTTGAAACCTACCCGAGCCACTGAGCTGAGATGCGACTCGAGTGCAATCATAATCTCGTCGGCGCCCTCCTTGACCATTGTCTTGACAGCATTTTCCAGTTTCTCAAGGGGCAGACGCACCTTCTCGGGTTCATTGGCGGTCACCTGGTTGGCAGCAGTGCTCGGCTCGTTGGGCAGCAGCTTGCGCAGCTTTTCGGCCTCCTGCACCGTCTCGTTCTCCTCCATATTTGGATTCTGTTCGGCATTGGCATCGCTGCGCTTGCTCTGCTGCTTCTCGGCAACATTTTCCTTAACGGTCAGGGCGATCTCAGCTGGTTTTTCTAGTTTTTCCACTGGTGCATCAGTGCTGTTGCTATCGGCATCCGTTGCCGCCTGCTCGGTGGTCAGCTGCTCCCGCTCCCGCTCCCGCTCTGCCTCGGCCAGGGCAACTGGTTTTTCCACATATTGCTTGTCATCCACCTCGCGATCGAACTTGGAGGCCTCCTTGTTGACTACCTCCTCGCCATAGTTGTCCTCGCTGATGGCAATGGGCGCATCATCGTCCAGGTTAATGCGCTTCAGTGTCTCAAAGCCGATGACATCTTTGCTATTGCTGGGCTCTGTGCTCTCCCCATCCGTTCCGCTTCCTTCCAGAGACAGGCTGCTCTGTTCTTGCCAGTCCGACTCCACCCTGTTGATGTCCTTCACCTCGGCGTAGTAGTGACGCTGCAGCAGCTGCTTGTAGTCCTCGCGCACGCTGTTGTTGCGATAGACATAGAACCAGGTCTGGAACGAGGGCAAAGCGCCGACTGTATCTCGCTTCTGGAAGCCAGCCAAAGCCAGCTCAAAGGCTGCTCTCAGTGCTTGCCGTTCCTTCGGAAAGCCAAACACTTGGCCAAACTCTGCGTAGGTCTCGCCATCGGCTCCCTCTGCCAGCGCAGCCAAAATAGTTGCTACTCCCAGTGGAGAATACACCTGGTTGGCGTCGATGTCTTTGTTAAACTTCAGCAGCTGCGTGGCAATCAGCTGCGAGGCCTCGCTCGCAAACACAGTGGGCAGCGCATTCTCCTTAGCACCTAGGGACGGCAGGGAATACACCAAGCTGGCACTAGCCAGCAGAGATAATATATGGAGCACTGCTTTCATTCTGAACGAGACGTTAGCGATCACGCCTGAGACGCGAATGAAGCTCAAGAAAGTTGGCCAAAGACTTTTTATAAAAAGTCAACCGAGAATCAGCTTCGTTCAGAATAGACGTCGACGTCATTAAACTGGTTACAAAGCAGCAGTAGCAGCGACAGCAGCAGAGGCAGAGGCAGAGGCAGAGGCAGAGGCAGTGACAGAGGCAGCAACAGCGGCACTGGCAGCGTCCACAGCAAGACGAAGCATTGGGGCCCAGCTTGAGGGCCAACAATAACCATCGATGGGCAATTGTTAAAGAAAGTCGCGCTCCAATGAAAGTGGAAGTGGCGTGGGCTGCAAACAGCACTCGCACCTCGACAGCTCCAAGTGCTTCACGGTAAATGGGTCAAGCTAACAACAATCAATATGCAAATGCAGGCAGCAAACAGAAGAAAAACCCGTAACCAAAACCAAAAACTCCAAAAAGTTCAAAGTCATTGAAATGTTAACAGGTTTTCATATGGCCTACGTGTTGGACATTTGATTTTCTGGCTTCAATCTGGGCTAATTGCCTTTTCATGTTGTTGACGCTGTGGCAATCGGCCGAGAGACGGACGGATTAAGCAATCTCCACAAAGATTACCTTATCCATTGGGTGCGCGGATCATGCAACAATCGATTCGCAGCATGTTCTTTCTGTGTTTACCTGGGCACGCTTAACCCAATTTAACGAACAACGATCGAAGAGCGTCAACACAATTCGAGGGCACTGAACTTGGCCGACGCTGGCGCCGGCGACGACTTGATTTTGATTATCAAACGCGAAATGCGGGCGAAAGCGAGCAGAACTTCCACGTTCCACGTCGTCTGCGCTGCTACCAGCTCCCAGCACGGCTGCGGCTACGGCTGCGACACCAGGTGTGAGTCGCTAATAAAATGTTAAATTTAAACAAGCTTTAGAGTCTTCCAAACGAGTTTCCATCCACATCCACTTCCACTTAGAACAAGCCGCACAAAAAGTTGCACAATTGCAATGCTGTTGATGGGCAGGAGCGGGGGGCTGGGCGGTAGTTTGCTTGGAAAGAGTTTTGTAATGCTGTCAGTCCCGGGGCAGCGAACTCTATATACTTACCACACGGAACACTTAACCCGACAGCAGCTCTTATGCAATTTATTTAGCCAGCCATCCAATCAATTCAACAGATATTCTAACACAGTTCGTTAGCAACGATTTTTAGAGAGCTTTGTCAGACTATATAAATCGAAGTGAATAGCTGAAAATAAACTTAATACTAATGAAGCATTATCAAACATTTAATATTGATTTTTTTTTTTAACATAAATAAACATTTATTAGTTTATTTTATATATAAAATATACATATCGAATGCTTTACCTGCAAAACAAATATAATTAATGAAGCTCTCTTTTTAAGACTCAAAAATTTTAACTTAATTGAATAAACTTTTGTTTCTCATACAATTTAAATATTCCAATATGAGAGGGAGAGAGAGAGAGAGAGGGAGAGAGAGTATTTTAGAGAGTATGCAAAGTAGTATAGCTTTTTCAAGCATGCCGTCACCTTGGGTCGAGCCCCTTTTATTTTAAGCAAATACTTTTGTATTTTTGTGCAGTACATAAATTCAGGGACCCAAGACCATAAATTAATGAATGAGTCGACTTGTTCTGCTAGTACAACTTTTCTGCTGCTCTTTCACATCCCCCAAGGGTCGGGTTGTGTGTGTGATATTAGAAGTTATTAAGGCAACTGGCGAAAACTACGGAGAATGTCGCATAAATTAACAATAGTGCAGGACAACACCTTCGGCTGCTCGGGCTGTGTTTGTAAGAAAGACGAGGCTAACTAACAGCACCGCGGGGACACATTAAAGGCAGGCCAAAGAAACGTGGACATTTCAAGTGTGTAGTGGGCATAGTTTTGGGCAACCCGATAATGCAGTTGGCATGACTAATTGTTTGATTTACGCAAATGTGTTGCCAACTGCCGGCTGCTTGGCTGGGCGGCAATTAAACATTAAAGTTGGCAACTCCTTCGGCAACTGCTTTGGGCTTTAATGATGTGTTGACTGACTGACTGTCTGACTGCCTGTCAGTTGTCAGTTGTCAGCTGTCATAAATCGGGCAATACATCAGACAGGGCCCGTGCCAGGAGCAGCGGCACTCATCATAAGTCAAAAGGTGAGCCTGGGCTTAATCAGCTGCCAGTCTCATGTCCTGCGGGCAGCACTTGAGCCTGGGCAAAATAATTAAACTTCTGTTTATTGTCAAGCAATCGTGCGTTGGCTGTGCAACTTCTTAATTATGTTTGATAGACTAACACACAAAAGCACGCGACAGACACACACATGACACTCCAGGCAGGACTACGCCTCCTGTCTGTCTCTCTCCCTCTCTCTCTCTAGCTGACATAATTAAGCAAACAAAGGACTTTTGGCAGCGCATATGTGTGGATTGTTTTTCAAGTTCATCTGCTTCATTTGTGCCGCTTGATTTGAACGAGGCAGCAGCAGCAGCAGCAGCAGCGTCACGTTTAAAACTTGAAATCAAGTTGAAACTGTGTTTAAAACAGCGTTCGGTGGAGGAGAGCAGGAGCAGGAGGCGGCCGCCGCCTAGCAAGTTGTTTGCTGTTAAGGCGCAGATCCTGGCCAGGACACTTGCTGCCCAATCCTAATTGATTTATGACATCAAAGACATATTTTTCGCAATGTTGCGTGGCCTACGTGCGTGACAGTTGCCACACAGCCACTGGCTGCAAGGACCTACAGCACTCGGAGGATACACGGCTCTGTGTGGCGCTAACGCCGTTCGTTTGCCATCTTGTTGATAATTTTGACTTATGGCCTGGCTGCTAGATGCGTGCGCAGGATTTGTCACATAACTCTTGCCCCGCCTACGGCTGCAAAAGAAGCCAGCGCCTGAAAGTGTTGGCCCAAAGGTTGTCCTTTGCTCATTGCCCATTGTCCATTGTCCGTTGTCCTTTGTCTGTCTGCAGTTCTGTCTGCTTTTTCCATCCATTCCATTTGCTAGCTACATTTGGAAATTGTGGCAAGTCGTCGTGGCGCCGCTTCAGCCATGCTAAACTTTTTCTATTAGGGCGCAATTATTTCAAGGTATTATTGCTTTTAATTAATTCAATTAAACGCTTCATAAATTTTTACTTTTTGATTTCGTTTGCTTCAGCTCGGGCCGTAATGGAAAAACTTTCGCCGAGGTTGGCCAAAAGATTTGCTCCAGCTCTCGGTTTAATTAACGGCAGCTAATGGGCGTGGCTAGCTACGCGGAATTTGCCTACTTAAATTTTGTGTTCAATTCTTGGCGCTGCCTCGCTGCCCCGCTTCCTGCTGCCCCGCTTTCTGCTGCCCCGCTTCCTGCTGCCCCGCTTTCTGCTGCCCAGCTTCCTGCTGCTGTCTGTTTATTAAAGGATTCTCGCGGCTTGCCCTTATCATAAAATTTGATTTCAAATTGTTTTATGCGCGTTTATTTGCATTTTTGTGTGCTCCAGTGAGCAATCCCAAAAGATTTACAAATTTCCCAATTTCGCCCGTTGGCAACAAAGTTGTGACTAGCCACAGCAATGCTCAGCCGCTCCTTGATCAAATTATAGTAGAAACAAAAGCTCTCACTCTACTGCTCCTGTTGCTGCTCCTCCTGCTGCTCTGCTCCTGCTGCTGCCACTTCAATTAAAAGGACATCAACAGTCGACACAGCTGCTGCACACACCAGGGACTATCAAGGGAGCTCCTGGCCTCCTGTTCACGTGAGCCAAACTAAAACGTTATTGATATGTAAGAGGCGTGCTCACACCTTCCAGCCAATTCGCATCTATCAGTTGGAGTTGGAGTTGCAATTGGAGCTTGAACTGGATCTGGCCGTCAGACGTGATGACTTCCGTCATTATCAGCACACACACACACACACAGAAAAGTTTTTTGCCACCCTCTGGCAAATAATCGAACTAACGTACAACAACAATTTGTTTTAAATGCCAAAATCGACAAAAAGAGCCAACAAACCCCTTAATAATTTATGAAACAGCAAAGAGCAAAGGTGCTGCACAGCTGCAGGACGAGCTGGACTCGCTGGACTGACTGGACTAGCCTGGACTGGCCTGGACAGACAGCAGGAGGAGCAGCCACTGGATTCTGGACACGAACATGAGACTCCAGGGAGCAGGAGGGTTCACACATGGGTCCAAGCACAACAACTTTTCTATCAATTTCGTGTACTCTAATAGAGATTAAATGCATGTCGAAAAGGCAATTAGTTTTTGCTCGGGCAACCCTCGATTCTTGTTGTTCTTTCGAGGGGGCGGGACTGATTGAATCAAAGCGTTGCAACATTTTTCTTGGCCACTTTTTTCGCTTTATTTTATTTATTTATTTATTTTTTTTTTTTGGCCAAGGTGTTGCTGAGTGCTGGAGCGTTTCCCCTAATTATGTGGAAGTTTGGCAGCAACTGCCAGCAGCAATTGGCTCTAACCCTTCTCTTTGGGCCGTAATAAGAATCAGACGTAACGTCAATGCTAATTAAACTCGCGCTGTCGCCGCTAATGAGCAATGAAAACAACGTGTTGTTTGAGCAAACTACCCAAAAACAGCTCGGGCAACCCTCTCCCGCCTGCTTTATGCTCTCCAGAATGGCCTGATAAGGGCCAGGCCCAGTTGACGGCGTCAGGTTAAATCAAGCATCAAAATAATGAAGGTATCGTCAAGTTGGGCACTTGCACAGATTTCTTTTAAATATTTTTCAACAATTTTCTGGGCATTTTTTTGAAGCTCAGCCATTTAATGGGATTAACGCGGGTTTCGTTCGTTATTTTTTAAAGGATTTAATGAGCGCTCTTCCAGCAGGGTTGTTCACGTGCAACCCTACCTTTTCGGCTAGTTTTCTTACTCTTAATAAGCTTTTGGAAATTTTGCTAAACTTTATTTTTTTTTTTTTTTGCTTTTTTTTCTCAATTAAGTGAAAAGCTAAATTTAATTGAATTTTCTGGCAGTCAAACTGATAGATAACAAGCTAAATGCAGATCTAGAGTTAAGTTGGGGATGTTCATATATCTAGAAAAATATTAAAGTGCTGGAGCTGCCTATCGCTGATGAGTTCATTACAATTATTGCTTTTAGCAGAAATTTCTCTATCGAAATTAGAAAGGAAGGAAGTCTCTGGAAGATAAACGTACTCTACATACTGAATGTATTATAAATGATTGAAAAGAATGCAAATGAAAAAATTTGACAAAAATATAATTATAAAATATTACTTCTATAAAAATCAAATATTATTAAAATTCAAAAATATTATTATAAAATATATCTTCTATATTCTGATTATTTTATATATAAATATATCATCTATATGTTCTCTTCGTAACTGATATATATACATCACAGTCTTCAACTCCAAAACTGACTGATGTACAAATATTTCATTATTATTTGTTGCTCTTATTATATCACTGCAAAAATATTACATTATTTTTTGCTGCTCTTATTACATCACTGCACAATCTAGTGGCGTAAAGAGTTTTCATTTACTTTGGTTTACTGCATATTTTCGTATGAAATATATATCATAATGTGTCGCATTCGCCATAAAAATTACAATTGACTTTGAACTCGGCTAGCAGCAGGACATTTTTGGATTTTGTCAAGCAGCCAACAGGACGATACATGGAAAGCAACTCAGCTTTAGCATTCGCATTCGCATTCGCATTTCCATTCGCCGTTGACGCCAATGTTTGGCCCGTTTCCTTTTTATGGCACCAAGGTACAAACATCAGGCCGGGCAGAGCCTGGGGCAGGACAACGTCAGCGAGTCAGCGGCAATGCAGTGACTCGATTGCGCTTCAAGGTAGCCCGACGCGGAGCAGGGGGGCTCGAAACGAAATGTTATGGCAAAATTATGCGGCGTCGGTGCCCCTGGTGTGTTTATAGCCCCCCTCCCGGCGTAGTGCACGGGGCGTTGATGAGCCTGGCGCGCCGCAGTCTGGCGACAACGCACTTTGCCATACCCAATAACTCAGTCGCGTTCAGGGCACAAATACATAATACAATATATATAATAAACGCCTAGCTCCACTCAGCAGAGTCTCAGTTTCAGTCTCCAACTCCAACTGCCTCTCCGTCTTCTTCTCCGTATCCGTTTTTGCACTTTTTTCCGTGCAGTTGAACACGAGATGCATAAGAGCTAAACGTGTAGCCGAGGGGGGTTTCCTCTGGAGCAGCGACATTTTATCGTCGCAAACGGCACTTCATTAGCCGAACACAAAGATGCGGCAGCTGTGGAAGGGTTTATCAGCTAGTCGATTCGTTTGGTCAAATTAATTGCCAAAAAGCGAGCTTGTCCAAGTAAATATTTAATTAATCGACGATTTGTGCACTGAGCTACGCCGTTTGTCTCCGCGCAGAAATTTCTAACTAATCGATGCCATCAATTATGTTGATAGATTGGCCCCACTAAAGCCACGTACTCCATACATACAGCGCCCGCCTCGAAAATAGTGGGCCGCACTTTATCACAGCTGGCAGCTGCCTGCTTACCGCTGTCTGAGGTACATGTAATTGAATGCGTCCCAACATGGGACGGGACGGGATGGGGCGGGATGGGGCGGGGCCTTGGGTTAGCTCTCGGATATTCATAAGCTCTGGCCATGTTGACAAAGTTTCAAGCAGCCTTTTGAAGTGCCACACATAACTAGCCACAAGGATGCGGCAAATACGTAAAAAAAGAAGAAGAAGAAAAGAGAGTCGAAAAAAGTAGAAAAAAAAAAGCATTCGCAATACGCGAAGCTGGACAGGAGCGTGCACAATGCTTGGAGAACTTGGTGTGGAGTGGAGACGGCAGACGGACGTGTGTCTGATCTGAATGCGAGATAAAATTATTACCCTTTTTATTTTGGGCAACTCCTAGACTGAGTCCCAGTCCAAATTCGAGATTCTAGACAAAGTCGCCGTTGTCGTTGTTGTTGTTGTTGTTGTTGTTGTTGCTGCTGCTTATTTCCTGTTGGACACTTTCCGTTTGTCGTTTGTTGTACAAAAGCTCGCGCTCTCCCGTTCACACGTTAAAATTCTATCTTCTTCTGCCCTATAGCCAATGATCATTGATGGAGTCAGGTATCTAAGGCTATATAAATGATGAGGTTTGACATGATTTTGAATTAAAAAAAAAAAATAAATAAATAAATAAAAATAAAAATAATATTAAAAATAAAAATAAAAAATAAAATAATAATAATATTAATAAATAAAAGCTAAATAAAAATAAATAAAAATAAAATCAAAATTATAAAACTTCTACTGCTTCTGTCTGCAACAGTTTGCAGGGTATTTGCTAGTCACGCTCACTCGACCGGGACATTCACTCGTTTTTTACGGTCAGCGCCATAGAACGCACAATAAGCATCATCAACAACAACAACGACAACAGCAGCAGCAGCAACAGCAGCAGCAGCAGCAGCAGCAGCAACAACAACAACTGCACACTGAACGTCATCAGCAGCACATTGTGTCCATTCGGGAGTCGGAGTCAGTTCCAGCGCTAGTTCCAGCTCGAGCCAGCAAAGACGATGGCCGCATGCCGATAATGTGCGGCCATAAGGTAATGAAAATTGTATCTGATTTTATGGGCGCTGGCGAATACGCTTTTGCCAATAGTTGGCAATTTTATGCAGCACCCTTTTCCTTTATCCTGCATCCTTTTTTCCTTTCCATTCATTTTTTTTTTGTATGTGTTGTTGTTGTTGTTGTTGTGGCTACTCTTTGATTTGATTTCGGAGAAGCGGACACTCTGGCGAATGATACAATACTTTGTGGTCAACACATATGTGCCCAAAAGGTATTGGGTATTGTAGTCGCATTTGATTGAAATTTGAATTGTAGTTGCCCCCAGAGCGAGAGAGAGAGAGAGAGAGAGGGAGAGAAAGGATTTTCACTTAGGGATTGCCACGAGTTATTCTCCTCCATCTCCACTGAGTACTTGTGTGTGTACGTGCTGCGGCTGCTTCAGCCGCTCAGCTCAACTCAGTTCAGTTCAGTTCAGCTCAGCTACTATTTCATTTTAGATTTTAATCAATGTTGTTTGATGTGACACGTTTATGCGATGAAGCTGCCCACCCACATCGAAACGAGGACGAAAAGGATATGCAACATATGCGCAGAATGCGCCACTTGCCGCTTAATGAAGGCACAATGCCACACAGGCGAAGCATTAAACCTATCAAAAAGCGAAGTAGTCAGTCAGTCAGTGCTTCGGGGTTTACAAAATCAAAAAGAATTGCTTCATTATTCGCCGCATTGTGGATAATTTGATGTCGCAGATATCGTGAAACAGGACCACATTGATGAACAATATCTTCCATATGTGCCGCAAATTGAATACAAATAATAAAATCTTTCTCTCTCTCTCTATAAAGATGTTGTCTCGATAAGGCAAATGCAAATTTCTATTGTATCAAATAATGTGTGTGTGGGGTAAACTTATGAAATTTAAACTTCATTTTAGATAGAGAGAGAGAGAGAGAGAGAGAGAGTGAGGGAAGGAGAGAGGGATAGAATAGGAGATAAAAATGAGATATAATAATATTAATTCCACTACCTGAAAAGTATCCCTTTTATATAGTATAGATGAAAAGAACTAAACAAGAGAGAATCACCTCGAAACATCTGGGAATATATTTTCTGAATTAATCATACACGTAAATATATATATATATATATATATATATATATATATATATATATATATATATACGATACAGACAAATAATATTGCTGCTCGTTACAGTAAAAGATTCCAAGGAATTTCTATAAATAATTTACAAGAGATATTTTTTTTGTCTGATAACAAAATAAATTTGAGAAACTTTAATGCAAATCTTTCAGTTTAAATTAAATTATGAAATACTAAAATTATATTCCTGCATTGAATATGGAATTATTATGTTTAGCTAAATTTTGATTGATTAATATATATGATATATTTTAAATATTAAATATATATATATTAATATATATGATATATTTTAAATACAGTAAGGAGTAATCGAGCTAACTTTTTACTGTGTAATGTTGCATCAGCGTATCTCTCAAACAGAGCAAACAGAGCAATTGAAAATATCTCAATAAATAACTTTTAAACATGTCGATAATTTGCTTATTTAAATTAAGTTTGAAACGATACTTAAAGAACTGCCTTAGTCAATTCCCTGAAATAGCTTCCTCTGGTATTGTGTGATATACTCTTCTATTATTTGTATGTGTGTGTTGGGGAATGATTTCAGCCACACGTAAACCCAATAAGCGATGCCATAAATAACAGCTAATCAAGCCAATTGGGCACAAATCGACCGTTTTGCAGAATACACAATAAATTCGGGTCACACAACACCTGCAGCCCGGCATCAGCCGAAGGGCAGACGCTGCAATTATCGACGGGGCCAAGTAGAACTCTTCAACAAATCCCATAAACTTCACAATCGAACAGCACATAAATATTAAACGATGATTGAGCTGCAACTAACAGAGTGAGAGACAGAGAAAAGAGAGAGACAGAGAGAGAGAGAGAGAAAACAGAGTGAATCTGAGTGGGAGCTTAGGAAAAATTACAATTTATTGGACATTTCCGTTTAGCTAAAAAGAAAAAAAAAAAAAGAAAAGAGAGGCGAAGTGGACAATCGAAGATTTATGCGCTGTGCGCAACGATTTGCTGGCAATTTATGGGCAAGTTGTGGGCTTAGATAACTATAAGAGGTTAATACCTGAGCGTATCGCTTCACTCGTCCTTAAAGAGCTTAAAGAGCCGTTTGGCCAGCTATAAATGAGAGCTGATTATGATGTAGTTGACTAACTAAAAGGCACCTCAATTGCATTTCGCAGTTAGTCAAATTTGCATCTCATTTCGTTTATTTGTTTATTTGTTTGTGTGTGCCGAAAACTAAAACTAAAACTAAAACTGAAACTAAAGCTAAAACTAAATAAATGCCAAACAAGCCAAAAAACTTGTCATTGCCCCGAGCGTTGACTAACTTTATTATGCCCGCCTGCCAGCTCAGATCATGCACTACGATATATAGCATAAATATATATAATACTATTGCCATGTCTCTCTCTCTCTCTCTCTCTCTCTCACTCTCCCTCACTCTCTCTGTTTATGCTTAATGAAAGGACTATCTGCGTTTGGCTGCGGCCATAGCTCGTTGCGCTGTCTGAAATAAAACGCACAGATTCCGATTCCATGCTGCCGACATGTGTCACTCTGCAGTCCGGCAGGCATAAAGATTTGCGTGCCTAGCCAAGCTCCGGCTCTGAGCTCCGGCTCATTCTCAAGCTGAACGCTGGTCAAGTTGGACTAGGCAAAAATTTGCATTTTCTGAAAACATTGCGAACTCTGAAGCCCGCAGCAGCAGCTGCTACAGCATTGTCAGTGTGGGCTGTGGGGCTATGGGGCTGTGGGGCGTGGTCGTAGGTGTTTACCCAGTTAAGCTGGCCACAGCCACTTGACAGCAACTGGAAGCGACTCGCTACAGCTACAGCAACGGGCTCTTCCATCATCGTTGCAGTTCCCACTAATTCCTCAGCAGCAATTTATCAACAATAAACAGTTGCAGACATTTGCCTACAGTCTCCACTGTATGTGTGTGTGTGTGTGTGTGTGTGTGTGTGATTGCTTGTGACGTGGACTGTCCTAAACAGGAATGAATGAAAAGTTGGCAATTGCTGCTGCGGGCAGCATTTAAAGTGTCTCTACGCCTTCACAGTTTTAGCCTTTTCAAGCTAAAAAATTTGATTAGCCTTCAATGGAGAGAGAGAGAGGCCTGGCGTATTTTGTATGCAGCATGTTTAAGACAAATTCACTTAAGGCTAATTCAACAAATGAGCTTACAATTCACACATTGTTCTTCACACACACACACACACACACACACACACACACACACGCACACATATATATATATATATATATTCAGACATTCAGCATCTGCCAATAATCCAATAAAAGCGTTGCAATTTTCGCGCTTGCGTTTAATTTCATTTACGCCTCATTTGTCGCTTGTCAGTTGGCTTCGTTTGGCGGAATTTGGCTGGCAAATTTGTATGAGGGGCGTGGCAGAGAGACACACACACACAGAGACTCTTGATGTGCAACCTGTTGCGATAGATTCGATTGATTTCAATTCAATATGCGAATGTGAATGCGAATGTGAATGCGAATGTGAATGAATGAGTCCTTGATGTCAGTTGCTTATGCTAATGAGCATTTGTTGGATAATGCTGACTCACGCTGACTAGGGCATTGTGATTATCGAAACTCTGAATCGAGAACACCTTAAGCAGACACACACACACACACACACACACACGAACATACGAACACACACACATTGACACTTTTGACTGGCGCCGAATTGGCTTTAATAAAACTTGTCGCGCTGTTAACTTTATTAAGATTGATGACAATGTGCATGAGATTTTGCAATCGCAAAATATAGAAAATTGAAAAGTGCCCGGCGACCGCCCGCTTGGTTGGCAGCCGTTACAATAAAAGCACATTTCACTTGTTTTAATGACGTCATTACGTGGCATTTACTTGCGCCATAGCAAACACCGTGCAGCACCCCAAATGAAAGCAGCCGCAGCAACATTCACATTCACATTCACATTCACGTCGACATCTACGTCTATGTCTACGTTCACGGGAAAAGTCAAGACGTTAATGTGTCCAATAATTTAATTTTAAGTACCTTGCAAAAAGAAATACGGCCACATTTTTACAGACAATTTCCTTTAATGGCAGCAAACTAAAACAGCAACAAGAACAACTAACTGCAGCTCGCTGCCTGTCGAAGCATAGAGACACCATGTCGAAGTCCAAGTCAAAGTCAACGAGAGTCTTGGCCAGTGTTCGCGCCATTAGCCACCAGGACAGCAACAGCCACGTGTGAGGACAGGGCGTGTCCTGTATCCTGCCAGCCGAAGGCAAAGGTAATTGCATGGAAAAAGCGATGGCTGCCTTGCTTGGTTGCTTTGGCTGCTTGTTTACTGCTGCTGCTGCTGCTGCTGCTGCTGCTGCTTCCACTGTTCAGTCTTTAGTTGTTGTAATTGAAAATTTAATATTTATTTCGCAGTTAGTAAATCAAAGTTCAACGCAGTGGATAACACGGGAATTACATATTCATCATACGCCCTGTGTGCCCGGGCGCACAGTGGGGCATTCGCATTGAAAAAGTGCGCACACATGTGAAGAGCAGCCAAGCCAACCCTGGCGATAAATCAACAAGCCAACCTTTGCATGAGTTTCGCTTCCACTCACTTCGTGAGTCAGCATAAAGTAATAAAGTTGCTGGAGCAGAGCTGAACAGGCAGCAGCAGGAGGCTGAGGGCTATTATCCCCCATGTAATATGCTCATATATGGATTAGTGTTCGATAATGCTCCAGCGCAAGTTTATAGTCCCAGGACTGAGCATAGGGGAAACTTTTGCCTGTTTGTTCTGCTGACCAGTTGGGCTGCTGTGCAACTGTTGCCCGTCGGGCGGCATATGTGGCCCAGACGTGGCCGAAGGTGCGCTGGCCGAGTCCATAAACATAAACAACAAGTGAAAACAAGTGCTGCAACTTTTAAAGCTATATAAATAAACGGAATGTGAAGTGCGCACAACATGACGTATGCGTAATATAGCCCCAAGTCGAGTCCTTCGGCAGCAACGAGCAGCGCCGCAAATATTTCACAGCGCATTTTAACTGCAAAATCATAAATAACAACATGTAAATAGCTTTTATCTAACAACTCGTCAAGCGGAAGCAGTGGAACCAAAAACAACCAAAAAAAAAAAACAAGCATCTACTTCACACCCTCCCTTCATTCTAACCAACACATATATGGTCGGAACTTGCACAATAGCCAAATGCCTGCCTCGTCCTCCTGCTGCTGCTGCTCCTGCTGCTGCTGGTCCTCCTCCTGCTCCTGCATTCTGCCAGCGGCGACACTTCAGCGTTGCAGCGGGCATCAATTAAACCTAAATTGTTGCAGTTGTTAACACGCAACAAAATTGTCTGCTGCACTGCAGCAAAAAAGTGCAAAAAAGTGTTGGAAAACCCAACAACCAACAAAAAAAAATAATAAAAAAAGTAAGTGTTATGCAGCAAATTGGTAAAACGTCAAGTGCGCAAATGTCAGAGGGTTGAGAGTTTTGCATAGTCGAACTGCAGCTGCATAAAGCCGCAGCATGAAGGGCCAGACTCGAGCCTTTGCTTTTGAGTTGAGCTGCCTGGCATTTATTTTATTTTGCAACACTGGTCAGCAGCCAGCCACGGGGCAGCAATTACGTCGCTTGAAATATTGACAATTACTTAAATTTATCTTTTCTAAAACGTTGCATGCACCTCAGCCAACAGGCAGCAGTCGACGGTCGGCGGTCGGCGGTCGGCGGTCGGCGGTCGGCGGACGGTAGCCGACGGCGTTTGTCAATCACGCGAGCCAGACAGACACTTCACGCGTGATATATTTGAAGTGGCCTCCAGCTACTCGGCTGCATCCGCTGCCAATGCCCAATCCCCAATTCCCAATCTGCGACTCTCAATCCCCAAATGCTCAATGCTCAATGCGCTGCATGCATTGGTCTGTATAATTTTTGCATATTTCGTGCAGCATTCCAGGCGGCTGCTCACCTGCAAATGGAAACGAATAACTGACTGTGAGTGAGTGTGTGTGAATGAATGAGCGAATGAATGAATGCGGCGTTGCGGTGGCGCCCAGTGCTGTGAAATGGCCTGGAAATGATTTAATGCGCAAATTGTGGTCAGGACGGATTTAAAATTTATGAGCGCAGGTAAAGCGAGTGGAGCAGGAGAAGGAGGAGGAGAGAGGTGACATCCATGTAGTTGACTCACCTACAGACGTATATATATATGTATATATGAGTGGATGTATTTATATTTTTGGTAGTGATTTTATGAAATTTGTTATTTGAGCATTCCAACTAATTAACTTTAAAGGCAGCAATGACTTGGCCGACTCGTCTATATTTGGACTTGGGTTGTAATTAATCACTGTCTGCCCGAACTGCAATGGTGCTAACAAATTAACACCAGAGACTGTTGCTGCTGCTGCTGCTGTTGCTACTGCTGCTGCTGCTGCTGCTGGTGCTGGTGCTGGTGCTGCAACAAAACACGGCAACATTGTTGCACAAGCTGTGCCAGCCCAAAATGCATTTGCCTGCCAAATTGGAATCGCATATTCTCGAAAAGCGAGAGTTTGAAAATGCATTTTTCATTATTTGCAGCTGCAGTAACAGCAATAGCACCAGCAGCAACAGCAGCAACATTGGCATTTGCACGGCACTCGGATGAGTTACAAAAAAATCCATTTGCTGACTGAGCTCATTAGGCTGACCCACTCGCCGTTGACGTGTCTCCACAATAAAGGGCTGACGAGCCGGCTGACGGATGCTTGAAATCCAACCCAGAGCCATGGCAACAACTATTTATTTTCGACCTGAAGCAGCAGCCGAGGCCAAGAAGAAGCTGACGAAAATAGACATCAGGTTGGCAGCTGGAATGGGTAAGGCATGGGATGGATGGATGGATGCAGGAGGCCCATTCGAAATATCTTAGTTCAGGTTGGCTCCATTGTGTGAATGGGGCTCTGCTTCTTCTTCTGGTGCCCCGCCCCCTGGAGTCGGGTCATCATCAGCCGCATCATCGTTTTTATTGTGTGGGCATTTTTATGAGCACTTTGAATGCTCTGCAAAAAACACAATAAAATCAATGAGGTGTGCGTGTGTGTGTGTGTGTGTGTGTGTGTGTCGCTGCACCTCAGCTACATTCAGGGCAAGGCAAACAATCAGGCAACACACACACACACACTTACATGGACACAACAGCTAAGCAATCAAGCGCAGGCAATGGCCAACTAGAATACTGTGATGAGACTCTCGTGCCTCCTGCCTCCTGCCTCCTGCTTTCTGTCTCCTGGTTAGATCGTTGAGCACAGCGCGCCAACGTTTTTACCTATTCATACGTTATTATTATTATCCTTGCACACTCAGGCACACCCACACACACACACACACACACACACTGACTGACAGACAGGCGTAAGCTAGCGTAACACGTTATCCTGGCCCGGCCTGGCCCGCCCGCTTTGTTGAGCACTTTGCGAGCCGAAGCCAAAGCCGAACAAAGAATGTGCTTTATTGGCACTTTTTGCACAATTGCCGAAACCCCCTGCCCCCCTCACAAGCCCCACCCAGCACTAAATGAGCGTGGCGGTGTAAGCGGTAGATGGAGCAGCCTGGAGGCCAACAAGGTATACGAACATGGCACCGTTCGAATTTCAGCTGCTGCTGCTGCTGCCGTAGCTTCTCGTCATTGTTGCGCTTTGGCAACAGCCGGCATTGATGTGCCAGCCCCAACATCTAGTTGGGCCCGTAGCCCCACATAGATCCACGGGCTGCTGTATTAGGCGTGGCAAGCGTGGACTATAGCGAGGCAAAGGCAAAGGCAAAGGATAAACACATTCATGGTGTGCAATCGATTGGCATAATGTGAAGCATTTTATTAAGGTTATCAATCGAGTATGAATACATAGCCTAGGTGTGTGTATGCGACGGTGTGTGTGTGTGTGTGTGTGTGTGTGTGTGTGGCTGTACGTGTTGTTTGTTTGGTGAGCAAACAACAGCCAGAAGCGACGCAGTTCGTCGCAGCGCGGAATTGCCCTTATCGTAAGTACCGCATAAAACGTTCATCGATATGAATTATGCGGAAATTATTAGAAAGCATTTAAGCGGAATTATTAATGAGAATGTGAGAATGTCGTGCACTGAGAGAAGCAAATGTTGAGAGCAGCAAAGGCAAACAATGTGAAGCTAGCCAAAATTGAGGTGAGAACTTGAAGAGATACTCTACAGCTGTTGCTGTTAGCTCCCTTGAGGTGTTACCTAGTGTAAATGAAATGAGATGTTCAAGATTAAAGCTAAAAACTTGAATGTATATATGAGATGATGTTTTATACGAGCTTAGTTAAGTCAATTATTCATATAAGGAAATTTAAGATTTACATATTGTATTTGTCGTATCGGTGTGATATCATGACGTTGTGTTACGTTATTATGTTGTGATTACAGTAGTATTAAAGAGAAACTGACAACTAGCACTAATCGAATGAGTTGGCATTTTAGTGACAATTAAAGGATGTATTGTCATTTAGAGAGAGAGAGAGAGAGAGAGATAACTATAGCTTTTGCTGAACGCGGTCTCTGAAGTCGCTGAGTGAGAGCGAGAGGACTACTTATGTCCTTCGCACAGAGTTGCTATTGATGAACGAGAATATGCAACCAGAAAGAAGCAGTCTTGACAGAGAAGCTGCAAAAGGGCATTCAATCAGAGACGATTGAATAAGAAAGAGCTTTGTTGTTAGAGGTTGGCGACTCAGAGAACTCGTTAATAGGCAAACCTATAATGGAAGGCGAAAGCAATAATATTAACGCTACGACATATTTATATTTATGTACATATAATATTCAATTTATATTTACTTATTATTTTCTTTCATTTAGCCAGATTGGTATTTAATCTAAGTAATGAGCGAGAAAGAAGTGTCTTAATATTATTTTGAGATATAACAGAGAAATAGAGAGGGAGAGAGAGAGAGAGAGAGTTAAGTTTTAATAGCTGTTTTGAGTAATGGAATATAGAGAAGAGTCTAACGATAATGAATAGTATTTAGAGATATCTCTAGAATAGAGTAAGAGACAGAAGAGAGAGAGAGAGAGAGAGAGAGAGTATATACATATATATATATATATATATATATATATATGCTGTTGAGTTCAATAGAGCTCCTTCTTCTCTCTCAGCAGAGTCATTTTGTAATTCTGTGCAATTCAATAATTCACACTTTAAACTTTATCTAAATGCAAATGCACTCAAATGCACACTCACACACTCAGTCAGTGAATATGCTCATTTTGAAGCTGTGTCTGCTCTGTCTATTGTGAATGCTCTAACATGACCAATTCTGATTGTTTTTGTTGTATTTGTTGATTTTATTGCTGTTGTTGTTGTTGTTGTTGTTGTTGGTGTTTCACCTTTGAGCATAAAATACATAACGATAAAAGCGCCAAAACAAATTTGGCCTGGCAAATGCAATGAACAGCTGATTGGGTACCCTTCACAGAGTGGGCGTGGCCATTGGTGGGGACTTGTGGTGGGTCATGTAGGTCAATGAAAAATACAATCAAATGCATTCAGCTGGAAAAGCTGTACGCAAAAATAAATACACATATAAGCATGTAAGTGCGTGTGTGTGCGTGTGTGTGTGTGTGTGTTGCCTGTTTGCATTTGTGGGCTGCACACTTTTGGCTGCACATAATTGGATTAAAATTTACACGCAGTTCAGCCTCGTCGGCCACACACGCAATTATCTGGCCATGTTGGTGCGGGGGAGGGCATGGGAAAGGGTATTCAGCGGCTGGTGTTGGCCTACGCGTGACTGCGTTAATGTGCTTAACAATAAAATGCAGCGCATTAATTGATAAACCAAATGCAAAATGATGCAAAAAAAAAAAAAAAAAAAAAGCGAGAAAAAAAGAAGAAACCAATAATAAAATTGATCCGAGAATAAAATAAAAAAAAAATTAAGCGTATATTAATATTACAAACAAGAATTATCGTTGGCCTATTAAATCAATTAAGTGAATGCGGCATCGCCGTGGCCCACCCAGCGCAATGCAGTCGCGATTCGTGATAGTTTTTCATAAATTTAATGTCTAACTTGGCGACGCGCTAATGACGCGTTCATGCCAAGGGAAGCCCCCTCTGGACAACATCTCCCCGCTCATCCACAACCCAGACTAAGCAAATTTCCTTGCAACTCTCTACCCCCTCTCTCTGACTGCAGCGAATTAAAAACACTTTACGCGCATTTTGCATATAGTTTTTGGATTGAGGCCAAATACAGGCAGAGATCGGTGGGCAGACGTTTGGGGTAGTGGCACCTAAACGGCGTACATCTAATGCGCCTTAATATCATTTGCATTTTCATTTTCGTTTGCATTTTCATTTTCATTTCAGTTAACTGCAGCACAACACTGGCCAAAGCGCTGAACGAATGCGATTAGATCACTAACAAGACAAATCAAACTGATGAACAACTAAGAGCAGATATACCAGAGCAGAGCAGATAAATATACTTTTAGCATGCCCTGTAAACTGTCTAGCTGAAGAGTAGTTTGTTTTCATATTTGTTTGTAATCATGAAAAGATTTGTAGGAATACTTTGTTTCTATGAGATTTTCTAAATATGTTAATTAGATTTCAGATGACTTTAAATTTCTTCTGTTAAGCTGTTGATTAATCTTTAATCATTGATCATACATTGATACATATATAATATTCTATATTGATTAATGGGATAAGAGATGAACAAGGTAATAGAAGAGATATATATATAAATAAGTATTTTGATCAAGAGCCTTGACTCTGCTAACACAGTATATTGGTTTAACATAATTAATAATATTTTATTTAATTTGAGAGAGAGTGTATATTTATAGGATATCATCTAGTCGAGTAGACGTGCACATTTAATCATTTCCGTTGTTGTTGCTGTTGTTGTTGTTGCTGCTTTTGTTGCTGTTGCTGTTGCTGTTGCTGTTGCTTTTGTTGCTGTTGCTGTTGTTGCTGTTGCTGCTATTGCTGCTGCTGTTGCTGCTGTTATTGTTGCTGTTGCTGCTGTTATTGTTGCTGTTGTTGCTGTTATTGCTACTTTTGCTGTTGTTGCTGTTGCTGTTGCTGTTGTTGCTGTTGCTACTTTTGCTGATGTTGTTGCTGTTCGTGCGCGTGTCTCGTAAATAAATCGAACGACAGACATATGGCATAGGAGCTTTTGGTGTTGTTGCTCGATCTATTAAATGCACATAAAATCTTGTGCAGCATAAAATGGTATTGAGTGAGGTGAGCATGGCGATGGCGGTGGCTGGGTGGCTTTGGATGGTTGTGTGGTGCCTGGGTGGTGCAGTGCTGCTGCTGCTGCTTCGGTGGCGCCTTGCCAGCCATGTGGAAAAACAAAGGGCGCAACTTTTGAGCAAATAACAATTTATTACATCAATAAACTTTTCTTTAGCGCTGGCTCAGCTCGGCAAGGCCCTAAGGTGAAATAATACGAAAATTATGCAAAATGTCGGCAGCCAAGGCATAAACAACGATATCCCATGCCATTCAGCGTGGGGCTGGCATATTGGCAAAGCATTTGATGAGATTGTAAAAAAATGTTGCCGGCTTTCATTAGAAGGTGAATTGAGTTTTGACTTTTGCCTTTTTCGGGCTGGAATTTATGGGCCACGTACTTTATGAGAGGCATTGCTTTAGATTTGCCAACAAATTTAATATTGACAAGAAATATGCACATATATATGTAAATATATATGTAAATATTCTTTGGGGCTAAGCTCAGCTCAGCTCAGCTCAGCGGCGGCGCCTTAAAGTATGCCATGCAAATTGTGGGCAGTGAAATGGGTTTGGAGGCTACGCGGCTAGCTGGGGCAATTGAAAAACTGCAAATGCTTAAGTAAATAATCATAAATTATTATCAATAGGACATAATGCGTGAAAATCTAGCCACGAGCGGGCTATAAAATGGAAGCTGCTCGGTTAAAGCTGAGGCTATCAAATTGGCTTCTGATGCCGATTTGCGACGATTTGCAACGATTTGCGTTTTATTTATTTATTTTCATGCGGCACACAAGCAAACAAATTGATTCCAACACACACACACGCACACACACACACATCCAGGGGCGTGGCAGGAGGCGCAGCAACTAAATCAAAGTAAAGGCAAACATAAAATGGAGAAAGCAAGAAAGTGCGAAAAGCGGAATCACAGCAGCGAGAAAGTGTCGACTCTTCCTGTTGTTGTTGTTGTTGGTGTTGCATGCGATAAGTTGCAAAAAATTACTTGCTACATCGTAAACAACAACAAATACATATATCGCCCATAGTCGAAGCATCAGCCAGCCAGGCAACAACCCTTTGGCCCCTTTGAATCGAACGAAGCTGGGGTAAATTGCACGTAGTATTTCAGCATCAGCAGCAGCAGCAGAAGCAACAGCAGCAGCAGCAGCAGCAGCAGCAGCAGCAGCATCGGCAACGGCTTATCCCGGGCAATGAAAATTTATACAAATTCGAAAAAAGTGACAACATTTTGCTTTTATTGGCCATTAAAACGACTTAGCGACTTGGCGCATCGCTCGCCGTCCGCCAAACTGGGCGAGAGACAGAGAGAGAGAGAGAGAGAGGGAGAGAGAGAGACTCACATGAGACTTTGTATTTGTACCTTGCGCCCACTTTGCATGCCAGTCAATCGGGTGGTAAGCACTGTTTATGACAGACCACGCTATGCCCCGTTGGGGTGTATGTGTTGCCAATTTATATTCGATAAGCGGCAAAGAGATTTCTTAATGATACAACATGGCTATATTTACATACATCGCACATGCAGTGTGAATCATTTTTTATTCAATCATTTGAATAATTCTTCAAATCATCTTGAATAATTTTGTTAGCTTAAAAATTATTTTTTTATCTGTACCTTTAATAGGCATGTGGTCCAGTTACTTGAAATGTAGCTGAAAGACGATTAAAGAGAAATCAATTGAAGAAGCGAAAGAGACGAGAGAGAATTTAAATCAAATATTTATCGGCTTATATCAAACTCCTAAATCTAAATGAGTGTCAGGATTTTATGAGAAATTTAAAATAGAAATTCAAGTAGAAATTTAACATGGTCATCAATAGTATGAAAACTTTAGTTAGTTTGTTTAGTTTAGTTTAGTACTCAATCATGATATTCACGAAGGTAAAGGGAATATATAAAAAATAATCTACCTAAAGCATTATCAAAGCTTTCATGTATGTTTCTTATAAGAATTGACTAAAATTTGCGCAAAGTGAAATACTAAAATATTGTTGACTCACGAGACATGAGGCAGCCCAATAAAAAAAAAATATAAATAAATAAATAAAAAGCAAAACAATAAGAATACCCGCAATAAATAAAATGAAAAGGTTTTGAAATTTGTGAATGAATTTCTATTTCTATTTTCATTTTTTTTTTTTATATATTTTCCTTATTATTTTTTATTTATTTACATATTTATTTATATATTTTTATTATTATTTTTTTTTATTTTACCTAGCCAAAGTCATTTCTCTTATTGAAAATATGTATATTTAAAAAAAATTTATTTTTTCATATCAGTTAGAATTAATGTAAAATTAAAGCTAACTAAATGCTACAACACTGGCTACTGAGGCCTTCATCTTGAAGTTTTACATTTATTATTATTATTATTATTATCATTATTATTATTATTATTATTATTATTATTATTATTATTATTATTATTATTTTTTGTTATATGAGGTGATATGTGGGTTTGGGATTTGAAAAATAATAATTTTCATGAATTCTGTGCATAGACTTTGAGCCCAAGGACCATACGAATTAATCAAATTATTCAATGTAGAGTCTGCCGCATAAACTTGTAATTCAAATGAGATTTCTCTTTCATGCTTTTTATCATCATTCATCAGAGTCGCGCATAAAAGTATTTCAGAATCTATTAATAAGCCAAACAACATAGAAACAGACGATGCAAACCTTTCAAATAGTACCAAAAATATCTTTACCATATTGACAAACTTTAAAAACTGTGGAAGAAACGACGATGACGATGCCTTGCTCCTCCTAATATTGTCAAGTTATGTTATTATTTGCCGTTTAAAGTGTTGCTAAGTGCGGTGGCACCTTCTGGGCGAAATCTGATTGCTCATCAGCTTGGCAAACAATTTCTTGTGGCACATTTAACAATTTGCAGCGTCTAAGACAAAGCCGCATGGAAGGTGCGCCGTTTAGTAGGCATCAGCAGAAAATACGTGAAGCCAGGCCAAAAATTGAACGCAGCAAATGAGGCAGACGCGAAAGGAGTTTGAGCCAAATTGCTTATCGCTGGGAAAATGTTGCCGCAGCTACGGAAGAAAAATTTATTGAGTGGAAAATGTTGAATCGCTGCAGCAGCAGCAGCAGCAGCCGTAGCAGGAGATATAGCAGATGCCAAGTGAAAGTGAAAATTTTTGCGTGCGACGGTTGCAGGCGTCAAATCCATTAACCTGATATTTACTGTACACATACTCCAACACAAACACACACACACACACATACATATACATATGTATATGTATATATATATTTGTATTGAAAGTGTAAGTGAAAGTGTTTTGTCTGCTGCTACGGCTCCTGCTACGGCTGCTGCTGTTGCTGCTTGTAAACCCCTCCGCTTGGCACATTTCCTATTGTTGTTTGTTTTGGGGCCCGGAAACATGATATTTTTACGTTTAGTTTGCAAAATTGAATAACACGTAAATGTGTGCATGTGTGTGAGATGTAGTATGGGTGTATGTGTGAGTAGGCCGTAAATTAAGCTACCCAACGTAGGTCGAGCTAAATTACTTACATTACATTAACACGAGCTCTGGGTGAGTATGGCGCCTATGAAACACAGCTGTTGATAGCCATTGCCATTTGGCCAAGTTTATTGGCCCAGCCGATAAGGCCGATAAGGCCCAGTTCGGGGCCAGCTCTTTAAAGAGCCGCAGCCTCTTTAAATGTGTCGGCAGCAAATCAAATTAGTCGCCCCGCAGCGATACACGAATAGCAAATTACAAAAAATTACCTTTTGGCAGACAGGCGTACCCTTTTACGTTTCCCATTTTACGTTTTACGTTTAACGTTTCTCGTTTTTCGTTTCTTTCCGTCTTTTTACATTTTTATGGTGCGCGGCTGGCAAAAACCAATTAGACGCATTTCTGATGGACACGCGCTCAATCATTCACATTGCTGTCAAGTTCTGTTGCAACTTCCAACCCCGGCGCCAATAAACTCAACGCAACGTGCGGAGCATTTTGAAGTGCCAGTGCCAAATGTTGGCTGCCAAAAATAAAGTACAACAAAAACAAATTTGAGTAAAAAAAAAAGTAAAATAGAATAGAATAAGCAACAAACTCATTAGAGCCCCAAAGCAGAAAAAAAAACGAAAAAGGTGCGCGAAATTGTCTACGTTCATTTTTCAAGTATTAGCAGAGTCCAAGCCCATTAATAATGCCTAAAGCGTGAAAGGGTTAAGAAATGTTTGAGAGTTGGAGCAGAGGAATGGAGGAGGGGGAATGTATGGTGTCTGCTGCGAGTAGAGACTTGTCTTGGCCATCTTGGCCACATGGCCGCCAGCCAGCAGCAATTTATGCACTAATTGCTTGAAACGGCTCATCAATAGTTCAAAGGCCGTCATAAATGGAGCTCAGCTGTCGCCAAGGACTTGGATCATTTCAATTCGGATTCGCACAGATTCCACTCCCTCACCGTCTAATGGCGACGCGGCGCAAAGTTTCTTCTCAAGTGCCTTCCGTTTGTCATAAAATGTGCGCGCTGGCCTCACGGCCACACGGCATATGAATCACAGCAATTGGACGGAGTTTAATGGCCAAACTTTGGCCATAGATGTAGCGACAAATGAGCGACAGCAAATGTGACTCGAACTGTCTGTCACTGACACTGTCACTGTCACAGTGGCAATGGCAGTCACAGTCACAGTCGCAGTCACAGTTGAAGTCACAGTATTTACAATTACAATTGGCCAATTGGCTCGCTTGCTTGCTTGGGTTTTGGCCAGTTTCTGTGTGGCCTCAAATACGTTGCTGCAGTCCCAAAGGCCGTTCCCCGACTGATGGCCCTGCGGCAAATGGCCGAGAGGCTGTGTGTTCTATGTTAGCCATAACAGTGCGCCACTGTTAACAGCCACGCTGCTGTTAACGCTATGTTATGTTCATTTCCCCATACGATATACGTTGCTGAAATTGAATTGTGTTTGTCTTTAAATAAATTTCATAAAAATTTTAAATAAATGAAAATAATAAATATTTGGAAAATTAATATTTTTTAAATATATAATAATAATATAATTAAATTTTTAGGTATTTCTATATATTTTTGTTTTCTATTTTTATTTTTATTTAAATTTCTATAGACTTCAGTTTAATTCTGCTTCTGCTTTTGGCTATCTGCTTGCAGTTTTGATAATATTTCAACTAACTATTATCAGCTGATTGTGTGATTTAACTTGAAAAACCTACAGAAGCTAAACAAACTTCAAGTGCTTGGCGCAATCAAATTGCTCATAAAAAAAATAAATAAAATAAAATAATTTTTCGCTCCGATTCGTAATTTATCTAATCGAGGCGAACAATTATTTTATTTTATTTATTATATTTTTTTTTTTTATTTTTACTTGATTAAGTACTTGTATTTGGCACAGTTTTTATGTTTTTAGTGTGCAAATTTAAGAGTATTAAATTATTGATCGTAAATTATTTATTATTTATTGCTGTAGGCCACTTAATGTTGTTTGAATGTTTCATTGGGCGCTCTTTATATTTATGCCGCGAATTCTATTTAACTGTGAACAATGGCAATGGCAAGCAAACAGCGAATGAATCATGTGCGATTCTACACAATGTGCAAAATACAACAATAATAATAACAATAATAATATGTTTCATTTGATAAATACCGGCATAAATCGCCTCTGCCACATACGTTGCCCATCGCTTAGCAGGAGGCGGCCATTGTATTAATTTGTCATCAAATTATGCGCTTACTCCCATTTTAGAGACCATAAAAATATTATACTCACACACACACACTCTCTCTCTCTCTCTCTCTCTCTCTCGCGCTCTCTCTCTCTCTCTCTCTCGCTCTCTTTATCTTCATAATATTTAGTGATTCGCTGGCAACTTTTGTTGTTTATGGCATGATCGAGGCACCTGCTCGACGCCAATCAGACGTGGCAAACGTAAACAAAATGCCAAACAAATCAAAACTTGCATTGGGATTGGGATTGGGTAGTTTGCATAGACGATCGCTAAAATTAGCGAACGGATGTTTTGACGCTACTTTGTTGATGCTAACCCACATCGTAATTCAGTGAGTGTTGCTGCTGCTGCTGTTGCTGCTGTTGCTGCTGCTGTTGTTGCTGCTGTTGCTGCTGCTGTTGTTGCTGCTGTTGTCAGCAGCTAATTAAAACATATTTCCTACGCATAACTTCCTCAGCAAAGCCAAAATCTGCATATGTATATGAAGTCGTAAAACTCTGCTCAGCTTTTTGGCTCAGTGTGTGCTAATTTGTGTTCAGCATTTTTATGCGCGCAACATAGTTGCCCTAGGACAGCCGCTGGCCATCCCAGATCTAGATCGTAAAGCCGCCTGACATTAAACCAAAAAAAAAAAAAATACAACAAATAAAATACATAAAAAAAAAAGAAAAAACTGAGTCACAAATGCCACAAGGCAATTTGTCAACAATGTTGTCATATTACCTTGATACACAATTTTTATTATCGTTTTTTTTTTTCTTTCATTCTTTCTTTTTCAGTTGGCATTTTAAAAAGTCGCTGTCAGTCATTGTCATATTAACTGCAGATGATTTATCTGGCTGACAAATATTATTAAATTATTATGTATTTCGAGACTTGAGCGTAGAGACAGAATGAAAAGCCATGCAAATAACTTTGCCAAATGCTGCCAAACGCTCACCGGGGAGCAATTTGTTTTTCAAAACCAGAACTACCTATAGAGCGGGCTTAGCTACCCATACCATTCCGGCCACCCCTTCCGCTCCCTTGCACCCCCCTCTGATCATCACGTGACAACACTGACAACCAACCCCTGGCGAATCAAAGCGCTGTATGTGTGTGGCTTGTAATAAAATGCAAAAGAAATAGTCGAGGGAAAACAAGAAAGAGTGATTTTATAGGGAGTGCCTGACTAGCAGATACCGTGCACTTACCTGTGAGATATTGAATGAAACTGGGTTGAAAAGCCAAAATGATTCATGAATCACATAAACTCTCATACATTTCCTTTCAAGATAAGCGCATTCAAAGCTTAACTAATATCACAAAACAAAAACAAACAAAATCAAAAACAAAATCTGTGTTTTAGTAAAGATACTTCTACATGGAAAAACCCCTCTCTATCTAGTCACTTCTACCCACTTTATATAGGGTATGGAAACGAGAAAAAATGAGACAAAAAGAGACAGAATGAAAAAGGTAGGCGATGGCCTGAGCACTTGTTTATATCTATGTAAAATTCGCAATGAAGTGAAGCGAAACTGGCACAGCAAACACAAAGAGCAGCGTGAGGGAAGTGCTGAAGTTGGTGAGTGGTGCGAGGGGGGTGGGTGGCAGGGGATGGGGCTCTCTAGTTGGGGTATGTCAAATTGGCGCAGCAGCGCAAATAAAGCAATTTGTATTCAAAATATGAAAGCCAGGGAAGCAACTGTGACGCTGACTTTCAACCCAACAACAACAACGTGAAAAAGAAGAAGAAGAAGAAGAATGACAACCGCAGCAACAAGCCAACCAGTGTCTTTTTGTCACCCTTGGGCAAGCAGCCCCCTTACCCAGGGGTTGACCAAATTTCTTTTTTATGCGGTTTGCAAATAATTTTTCTGTGCGCTAGCAAATTTCTTAAAAAAAAAAAATTATATATATATATATATATATTTCGCAAACGGCGACTGGCGCCAGCGCAACTACATCCAAAGGCGATAAGATATATATTCCGATAGTTAAACTTTGGATTTGCGCGGCGACAACAGGAAGTTGCGTATGCGCCGCGTTGTCAGCGCCAGCTGCTCGAAATTAGCATAATGAAGCAGCGCCGTGTCTCAAGCTCTGCTGCGCGTGTTTTGCGGCTCATTAGCTGGCAAATTAACGCCGACGTCTTCAGCAGGTGCGCCCGCCCACACAGCAGAGAATGCGAAGCCCACGAAAGTATGCAACACTTTGTGCAATAAATTAGCTAGGCATGTGTGTGTGTGTGTGTGTGTGTGCGTGTTTATGTAGTATATTTTGGTTGATTTGTGACTCAATTAAAGTCAACGACAGCCGTGGCAGGAAGGTGCTTGCAACAGCGTATTAGCAGCATTTAGTCACTGCACTCGACACTCAACTCTCAACACTCAACACACGACACTCGACATGGACCCAAGTGGCTTTTGGGGTCGGCTGCTGTTGACCACATGCAAGTTTTGGGCGCAGCTCCAGTGCAGGCATGCATTTCATGCATGCGTGTGCGTGTGTGTGTGTGTGTGTGCACCGCTTGCAGAGCTAATTAAAGCGGTTAGCCCAAATGCCACATAATGAGGCGCACAAATGCTGCCAAACACCGTTAACACTGCCCGTCATTTGTCAACGGACGTGTGTGTGTGTGTGTGTGTGTGTGTGTATGCAGAACAGACTGTATGTTGAAAGCTGTTGAAAGCAACTAATTGGCTGCAAAGTAGCTTACAATTAGGCCTGTGCATGTGCGACAATTGAAATTGGCTTTGCAGCCAAAATGGCCAAAAGTAAAAGGCCTTAAAGCTAGCATTGGCTTTTGTGCGCGCCACGCTTTAAGCCAACTGACAAATGTGTCAAACGACATGTTCACATATGTTACACGTCGATAATATCGAGAACACAAGAAACGAAGGAGAGAGAAAATGAAGAAGAAAAACGCACGTACTGTGAAGCGAATCGCAGACACGCAAAACTTTGCTGCTGGGCAAGGACTAAACTTTTGGCAATGTCCTGGACACACTGCAGTGTCACCTTTTCAATAAACTGCGCCAAACGATGAGCCAACCAAAGCCAAAGGAAGAAAAAAAAAATGGCATTAATCCCCAATCGTTTGCCAAGCACGCCAAGGATGTGGATGCGCATCCAATCGCCGGCTGCAGACAAAACGGGCAACAGCTGTCGGTGTCGACCTTTGCCCATGTCCGAGAGCAAAAACAAAAGCTGCAGAATGCCAATGGTCAGCAGAAATGCGCATAACTTTGAAAACTTCCACACACACACAGGCATACAGATGCCGACAGACGGTCGAGACAGTAGCTATACCTATACACAGACGCACAAACACAATTGGAATAGCCTGGACATACCTTCGATTGGCGGCATGCTGCGATACCCGCTGCTGCATAGACTCTGCTCTGCCTGCCTGCAGTGCTAATGTTCGCACATTCTCACCAGAACCAAGAAAGAGAGAGAGAGAGAGTGAGAGAGAGAGAGAGAGTGTGGGTGCTACAACTTATGACAGGCTAACAAGTGTTTCGCCTGGCCAATGATTTAGGATCAGTCCAACGGCAGCAGTGTTGAGTAACTTATGGCCAAAAGCTGAGCCAGCAAAAACAGCTGCTTATTAGCTGTCGAACTGATATGCTATAGCAAGTCTTGAATATCTACTTAAGATATCAGATAAGAAAGAGAAGCTATATATATACATGTGTGCAAAGTTTCATCTTTTATGTTTCTATCTAGGCATATGCTTTCGATATTGGCTTAAACTAGATAATTAATCAAAAGTAACATATTCAAAATGATAGATCTAAAGATCTAAATTCATTTGTATATATTCATTTTATATATATATAAGAGCATAAAAGGGATAAGTACCAAAGAGCAGCTTACAATTAGTACTCTAATTTATATACATATATATTTATGTAAATAAATTTGCTTTGCCTATCACTCTACCCCAATACTCAAGATTTGGCTAAATAAAATTACCTGTTTACAGCAATGTAAAAAGAAATGCCCTCGCCCTATCTCTGCCCGGTCTGCCCCGCTGTCAGGCCACAACAAATACCAAAATTTCTTGGCAAACTTTTTAATGTGAACCACTAAAAGCGGCACATTAAAATATTATCTGTTAGATTATGAAATTTTTAACAGCAGGTAATAATCGTAGAGCAGAACGCGCAGCTCGGGATGGGAGCAAATGAAAGACAAACATTGGGATTGAGCCAAAGTGAAAATGGGGCAGGCTGAGGCGGTGAGGGCGAGTCCTCGCGTAAGCTTCGTTGCGCAACTTGAAACGGCATAAATGAGAATGTGCTTGAGGGGGCGGGCGGGACTGTTGGCAGAGGCGGTTATGCGCCTGTAACGGTAACAGCCGCAACTTCTTCAGCTTTGTGCCTGTAACTGAGGTAATTCAAAAGTTTGTGGCAAGGCGTCGCAGCTCGCAACACATTACGGCTAAGTGCCACAGCCGCAGCAGCAGCCGCAGCAGCAGCAGCAACAGACTTCCCTCTGCATCTTTGGCAATGACAGTCAAAAGTATTTACTTCCAGACACTCGTAATGCCCCACCAGCAACAATTAACTCTTGTCGAGTGGTTCGCATTTCACGGAGAAAAAAAAAATTAAAATCTGCTGTGCGTCAGCCTAAAAAAAAAAAAAGAGGAAAAGAAAAGCAAAGAAAAATACGACAAAAATTTTGACATTTCTTTGCGGCAATTGGAAAATTGCTTTTGCGTACGTGTGCAATTGTTGTTTTTCCGGGCTGCTTTTTGCCAGTTTCCATACCCTGTATTAATTGACAACAGCTAGAAATGGGCATGAAGCGTGTGTGGCAGCAAACACTAGAAATCTGAAAGATAAACTATAAATATTTATTCGACATGAATAGGCGATCTTTAACTCTATATCTGACTTCAACTGGAGCTAAGATGCTTCGATTGCTTAATCATTCGTAATCAGATCTAAAGAGCGATGGGAGTGATTCATTTGAGTCTCCATTGATGATATATGGATAGAGAGTATCTTTTAGTCAATCATGCCCATCTAAGCACACTCTATAGTATCAATTTTTTTCTGCAATTTTTTGTTTTCTTTGCCGCCTGCCATTTCTTATCACGTGTCATTGGGTTTGGTTCTTGGACAAAAGCAAATAAAACGCTGACATGTTGCAGAGGCGGAGCCGAGCAATTTGCAGTGTGCACAGGACATAGATGCGGCCAGGACGGCCAGGACACCCATGCACGACCAAATACCGCAAATGAACGGCCGTTGACTAACCGATGCCCGATGCTGGGCCCACCGTGCGCGGAGGGAGGAGGCGGGAGCGGACTGGCTGTGCGTATATGCAACATTGACATGAAGTTAATGGATGTTTTATGACCGACTAACTTCCCCAGCGATAAATCGCTTTTCCATGAGCCAGTAAATTGCGATTTGATTGTTTCTGTTGAACATGCAAACCACTGCCATTTCTGTCCATTCACTGCCCGCCGCTGTTCTTGTCATCGTTTTTCGCTGCCAAAATGAACGTGAAAAGTGAACGAGCCAAACAAAGGTCAGTCCGCATTTGGCTTGGCCATCTAAACATTTTTTAAGGCAAACTTAAAGCGCAGCTCGATGCCGGCTTCCAAATCGATGGAAGCTGCTGAACTCTTATGCGATTCGTCACACGTTGCCAGCCCCATTTTCATGGCAATCAGCCCCGCACTCAAATCTCATGCTCCCCCCCCCCCTCCCTCTCCCTACTCAGATATGATGAGCATGTTGCAAAACTAACACAATACCAAATATCATATAAATCAAAGTTCTTGCGTATCCCGCAAATTTATGAAAATTTATGCACTCACCCGTCCGCTCACTCCTCCCACAAGAGAGCACTCTTGTGTCCAGCTTTGTGTGTTTGACCCTCTTTGCTTTACCTTTTGTTGTGCCACACACACACACCCCAACACACACACACACACACACACACACACACAGACATGCATGTCAAGTGGCTCGCAAATTTATACAACTTTTGGCCCTTGTTGTTGTTCTGCGGGTGGACCACAAAAATTCATATGATAATGCGGCTATTCACGATTTTGTATTTTGTGTGTTTTTTTTTTTCTCCATCTTTGTTGATTTTTGCAGCTTTCCACGCTTTGACATTTTCTTTTCATAGGTAAATTTTTAGTTGATTTATGAGCTAGAGCTCGCTTAAAGCAACACTTCAAGGCAAGGCAAGTGGCTTTAAGTGCACTAAGAGAGAGAGAGAGGCGAAAGAGATAGAATGAGACTGACAGAGAGAGGGGGAGAGAGAGAGAGAGGAACTTCAAACTGACTTTATCTATCGTTTGCTGCACTGTCCACTCTAATCGCCATTTCAACATCAATTTATTTGCTATTAATCCTTCACCTTTTTATTGTTGTAACATGTGCGCCCTGACCATGTCCCTGGTCCACTGGCTCTGGCTCTGGCTTCAGCTGCTGCTGCTGCTGCTGCTATGAACTTTGTCCTAAGTAGTCCCCAGTGTCTTCTGTGTGTATATTTGCTCTGTCCAGGCAATTAGATGTTTGTGTTGCTTCGTTCAGCTGCGATTGCTGTTATTTTTACCGCTGCCAAGGAAGGTGAAATGAGCTGCCGGCTATTGGCAATCGATTTCGGGTTACGCCCAGCCCTTCGAGACCTGCTCTCCACGCTCAGCTGCGTGTGTGTGTGTGTGTGTATGGGAGTGTGTGAGGCTGGGCTGCTGCGGCATGTCGCTTTAATCTCGCTGCTTGTTTGACAAGCTCTTAACACTAATTGAGGATATGTGAAGGAATCACGAAAAGCTGCCTTTGTAGACAACTTCGTTTGACGACTCCATAATGATGCCGCTGCACAGCTCCATTACACGCGACTTCAAAGGCGCGTGATTTTCGAACGAGTTGCTCGATGCGATGCTAAACGAGGCATTTCTTTACTCTAAGTAGTCTGCGTGCTTTTTGATAAATCAGTTCAATATGGCCAGCTCTGAAGAGCTCTGTCAATAGCAACTAAGTTGAGTTTTCAAATATTTTCAATAGTTTCAACTTTTTGCAGTTCTTTAAAATTCAAATTATAAAAGCGCAGCTAATGAAGAACTTGATGCATTCTCAATAAATGCATCTTTGGTTCTATCAAGCATTCATTATTATAACTCAATATTTGTAGTCTAATCGATGCATACGATGTATATCAAATATTTATATTTATTTATTTATAGTTTTACATTTATTCAACTTTACATTTTGTATATTTCGGAATAGTTAAAATTCGATCTGTATGAAATGTATTTTTCTCTGTTAGCATTTAGATTTCTTTGGGCTTTTGTTGGCGTTTACTTTGAAACTTATATAAATTGGCTTTGAACTTTATGAACTCACGCGGGATTAACTTGTACCTTTGATTGAATTTCTTTCTGTGCTCTGTACGCGAAGTGAACTTTGTGGCGCAGTCTCCCCAAGCTGAATCCGATAAGAGAAAGACAGGAACAACCATTCGCATTCTCATGCTGGCCCTCGCAGCTGACTGTCTGACTGTCTGACTGTCTGTGGCTGGAAACAGCTGCCAGACGCCAAGCAATGGCGCGAGAGGGGGGGGCGAGGTTAGGTAGTCTCAATCTCGGCAGCTGGAATTAGGCGTTTCCGTTCAAGTGGTCCACGGCGTAGTCTAACAATTTGAAAATTTATGCTACCCATCGGCAAGCGGCTGCTGATTTTTGATTGTGCAACTGGGAGCCACTGTGGCGTCTACCTTTTTGGACGCGCTTAAGTGGCTGTGGGGCACAATTGGTCTGGGAGTTGTTTCAATTAAGGCGCATTACAATCTCTCGCTCGCCGGGCCCTACCTTCGATTGGCTGCGAAAGTTTTTATGGTTTTCTGGCGAGATTCTATTATAAAGTTTGGGTGAGGCCAGCAAGCTGAACTGGCTGGGACTGGCTGGAGGGGAGATGCGCCAAGGTATAAATAGTTTTTGCTCTGCGCGAAAACCAAGAAAAGTAATTAAAATTCAAATAGCAGACAAACATTTACATTAACATTTGCCTCTGGCATTGGAGCACAGCCAATGTGTGTGTGTGTGTGTGTGTTTGTGTGTGTGTTTATCTAGGTATGGGCTCTATCAGTTACTCGAGGCGGCTTTAAGTTGAAGTTGATGTCGTTGCTTTATTAAGCGACCCTCTCTGCGCCATTCTGGGCAACGCTTTTGTTTGGCCTGGCGCCAGTCTGGCGCGCGACGCCACAAAGTATGCTATACTTTTGTGGTCTAGGTAAAAATCAGGCGTGTCTGCTGCGTGTGTGTGTGTGTGAGTGTGTGTGAGTGTGTGTGTGAGTGAATGAGTGATGACTCTTGGCGTGTGCTGCGTAGTTGCAGACAATGTCGGCATGATTATACTGGCACTCGCACCCGTTTCTCATCACTCTCTCTCTCTCTCTCTCTCTCTCTCACACTCCACACACACACATACACATGACAATGGCAAGCGAGATTATTAATATTGTATTTAATATGTGTGTGTATGCCAGAGACATTTCATTATTTGCTCTGCTTCCAATCATAAGTGAAAAGTGTCTGCAGCCAAAGACCTGTGCCGCATGACAGAACTTGAAGCCAACTCTTGAGCCAACTCATATTTAGAGTTAGCTTTTACTTAAAGTTATATCAATAAGTTTAGCTGCTTTAGTTGGTATTTATATGTGTTTATGACATAACTTTATGCTGCTAGACTTAATACTTGTTAAATAGCATGCAGCAGCTAATAATTGCTCTTAGATTTAGTTTTCTTAAGCTCATCATTTCTTTATCATTCCCATTTATACAGATCTATCATTATATTTCTTTTTTACTTACTTTTACTTGCATTTTTCTATGCTTTAAATTCTGTAATTTTGTATGAAAATTGTCTTCAATCTCGTTCGTTTTCGCATATAATTAACGTTGCCTTAACAACTATTTACACATATAATAATTATAATAAAAATTAATAAAATTAAATCATATTTGTCAAGCTAAAATCACATTGCTTAAGCAATATATTCAAATATATTTATATATATTAAATATATTATATTTATTGATTTTTTTATTACTTACAATTTGTATACTAAAAGCAGATTTCTCAATTTATTTAGCAAAACTACCTTAGGTTACCTTAGCTAGTTTTTTTTCATATAAATATTTTAAGATTTTCGCTTTGTTACATATATTTAGTTGAAATATTTCATAGGATATTTCAAGTATTTTGTCGAGTTTTAAATTTAATTTTTCTATAATTATTTTCATAGTTACTCCACAGCGTCTCTTTGCTTGTCTCCCATTCCATTCTCTCGTGCCGCTAAATATTGCAACAGTTATTGCCTATATTTTGCTGTACTATTTGCCCACTATGTTTCATTTACATTCAGCTCTCAAAGCAGCTCACAGCTAAGGCGCACTTCATTTCGAATATTTTGCGCGTAAACACAGCGGATATTAAATCACGGTGATCACGCCCCAATAAAAAAAAAACAGCTAAATACGCTCACATATACATACATATGCATAAATAAAAGGCAGGTTCATCTAGTCGTATTTCATTTCATAAAAATTCAATATCAAAGCAATGCAAACGTTGCCCGCCCGCCCTCGCAGAGGTCTCAGCATGCTGCAAAATATGCATTGGCAAAGCGCATAGAGTTCGCATATCTCTCTATGTATGTGTGTGTGTGTGTGTATCTATGTAGATGTGTATGTGTATAGAGATCCACGTTCACGTATGCAGAGCACGCGTTGATAACGTAAAGTACGACGCGCCACCAACAGCGCGCCATGGACATAATTAATTTGGTTCCTTTTTATTTTTTTTTTTTTTAGCACTTTTTTACTTTGGCCAGCAACTGGCCAGCAATTTGTTGCTGTTTGCTGTTTTGTGGTGTGTGCGTGTGTGGGTGTGTTTGCGTGAATATTTTTTTTTTTTTTTGCGTTACTTTTGTGTGCAACCAAAAATTAATCAAGTGCTAGTTACTCAGTGCGCGCAGTTTTTAATTAAAGCAGCGCACAGCATCAAAGCAAACTTTGCTTTAGAATTATTTTGTGGCATTTCGCTCTGCCACATACATACACACATACATACATATATGCCAATTGGAATTGTGGTGCTCTTTAAGGCTTTCAGTCACTGTGGCTGACTGCTTTAAGCAGAGCTGAGGTGTTGCCCTGACGCCGCTGGCAATGTGAGACGCGCGATGAGAGCGAAATAATAATACAAACCAATTTCATGCTGAATTAAGCAGAGGCTGAGCGGAGTAGAGTGGAGTGAAGTGGAGTAGAGTGGAGCAGAGACAACAACAATAGTTGAAGTGTCCTGTCAACAGGCACCAATTACAACAACAACAAGAAGAAGAAGGAGAGCACAAAGGCCGCACGTGCATTGCGCTTTTTGTTAGAGAAACAGACAGACGCAGCCGTCAAGGGGCCAACGGACAAGGGCCTGGCCACAACACACTTGGCCTTGGGCAATTTTTAAGAAAACTTTTGTTGGCGCGCTGAATTATCACACGTAGTGCTGCAAGTGTATGTGTGTGTGTGTGTTTGTGTGTGTGTGCATCACCTCAGGCACACCTCGCTGGCAAATGAAAGTACGAGCAGAGAGATAGATAGAGAGATAGAGAGAGAGAGAGGGAGAGAGCCACAACAACGTGTCTCGCATAATTTACTGCAAGTGCACAACAATAGCGAAGCTCTCACCCGCCGCCGCCTCCTGCACGCGTTGCTCCCTCAAGCATTAGCTCTAGTTGCAGCGTGAAATATTAGAAATTAAAAAACACATGACAAGCATCGCGGGGGCACTTTGATTTGTCTGCCAGCCGCAGACACACACTCAGTGATACAGATACAGATACAAATACAAATACAGATACAGACAGAACCGTCACGCCACCTCCCCCACCACCCTATCGAAGCACACTTTTAATAACTCAAAGTCAAACAGGACATTCAGGACAACAGTCGAGTGCGTCTATTGCCAGGGTGTTTCCATAAATTAGAAAACACCTGTTTTTAGCGACGTTGTCAACAGCTGCCTGAACTGCCTCCTCCTGCTCCTCCTGCTGCTCCTCCTGCTGCTGCCACGCTACGACCCCAACCGAGCTAACGCGTAATGAAAATAAGCACAATATTATGCCGACTACATAATTTGTGCTGGACTGGTATCCTCGCTCTGTCTGCCCTCCTGACCCCTGTCTGCTACTACCTATGTATGTGTGTGTGTTTGTATGTGTGTGTAATTTATGTTCTTTATACTCTGTACGTAAAGTGAAGAGATGTATATTAGTTTAGCATAGACTAGCTCAGGCTACTTCCACTTTAGTTTTCTTCATGATCAATGTCGTATACATTTTATACGTACTATAATTTCTATATCATCCTAAGTTATTATAGAGTAGACTTGAGCTCTCTATATTCATTTATTAATGTCATTCAGAAGTCAGCCAACATCTTGAGCCAGTTCAAACTCTGTCTGATCACAACTTGAGCATTGACTTCAAAGATTTTATGAGCATTAAGCAAGCTCGTATAAAGCTGTGAGCGAGTATTGGGCAGTCAATGCCGGCCGCTAGCTGCAAACGCTCACTTGCACGTTTTTTGCTGCTACTTGGCCGCATTTCGCGGTTTTTTATTGCTTCGTGTTGGCGCGCTTCAGGCCGGGGCCAGGAGGCCGCGCCGTGCTGGCCATAATGTCGTCATGACAGACGCGGCCATAAAAGATAATTATGATTCCGGTAATAGGTTTTATTTTCGCGTGTACCTCTTTTGTTCATGTGCCACCCGACCCCTCTCTGCCTGCTGCTTGTCCAATACTCTGCTCATTGCCAAAAACTGACGCCATGTTTGTGCCTGTTGTTGTGGCTGGAGCCTGTCGCAAAGGTCGGCTAGTGCCCTCTGCTCTTGGCTGAATCCATGCGTCTACATTCATTTTGCGGGCGACCGACGTGGCATAGAAATTATGTGCATTATACGCGCCGCGCTTCAGCGCCTTGCTAAAAAATTATATCCGCGGCATAAAAAACGTACTGCTTTATGCCTTTGATAAATTGCGAGCGGTTTAAGTTTGCTCTCTCTCTCTCTCTATACATCTCTCTCTCCCACTCTCATTGTGTGTGTTACATTTTTAATTAGCAGATGAGCAGCAACAGCGATGCCTGAGGGGAAAGGGAAAGGGACTTGGGGTGTCTGCTTGAGATTGGCAAACTGTGTTGCAGCAAATCAATGCCGTGTTTGCTGCTGTCGCCAGTCTAATGAAGTTGTCAACCTTATGAAGATTAATGTCGTCTTTACCGTTTCAATTAGATTGGGAAAAACTTGCGCTTAACAAAGAATAATTGTTCGAACATGATAATTGAATGAAGAGTGCGAATGCAAATTGAGTGTGATTAATGGGCGTCCGGCAGTTGACCCAGTTTCAATTAAGGATTTTTCGCAAAGGATACGTATCGAAAATCAAACAGGCGAATGCGGAAATGACGACCGTTGACGTCTAATGGAAAACGTGTGCGGGCATAAAAATGGCCGCTAAGAAAATGCATAAAAATTGTGCGAAAGCAAACAGGACACACACACACACACACACACACACATGATGGCTAAAGGACATGCAAGGACAAACGGAAGTCACATACGCAAACTTCGCTTATCGTCCAAGACACAAAGTTACTTTTGCACCCAAAGTCCATAAAATATTTTTTATACAGCTGCAACAGATCGAGGCACAGGATAGAGCTTCAGCTGGCACATACCTACACGTAAAAGGAGCAGCGCGTCCTCGAGGGTTGTTGGCGTTGGACTTGGCGAATGCCAAATTGTTTACACAAGTCATAAGCATTTTTTAGCGTGCCCTGGCCACATTTACTTGGACGTCTGTTTGCCAGCGCTAAAGCGTTTCGCATTTGCATAAACCTAGCCAGCTAGCTGGATAACCCATTATGCTCAGACAGAGAGAGACAAAGAAAGAGAGAGTGAGAGAGTGAGACAACTTTTGACAACTGCAATAATCATAACTGCAGCGCTCGACATTGATTTCTAATGCTAAGATTGTGGCATAAAGATTCGCGTGGCCAACGCCGGGCGCCATTAATGGCTTTGTCTTACAAGTCGTTCCAAGTTCTGTTCCAGCATTTCCACTTGATTTGAATTCGCCAACGAGGCCATAAACCAACTAAAGTTTCAACTGCTCATCCACCAAAAAAAAACGAAAAAATAAATAAAAATAAAATAAAAGTGAAGGCGAAACGTCGTAACTTAAGCGCTTTAGTTTTACGGCCCGGCACAGAGCACAGTGGGTCATCAAAAGAAATGCTGAGCCATGATTGAAATTGATATGGGCTCAAAAGGTGCTGCTGCGCCTACAACCACCCATTACACCACTCACACATCGAGTGGTGCCCGACCCAGTTTTGTGTGTTTAGGTGTACAATGTTTGCGCTCAATTCGAAAGCGTCAAACTCGCTCCAATAACAGCGCTCAAATTTCTGCTTCAAAGGGCAGTTCCAGATATCAATAACAATAGTAATTCGCCTTAGAATTAGGTATATTTAATATATCGTCGATATAGAATAGAAATAAAAATAGTACTACAATTTCTATTGATAGAAATATAAAAGAAAAAAAAACTATTAATAGTTTATTATTAATTTTAATTTATAGAAAGTAATGTAAATTTTTAAATAAAGTAAATAAATAAAAATAAAAATATTTATTTTAATTTATAGAAAGTATTGTAAAATTTTAAATAAAGTAAATAAATAAAAATAAAAATATTTTTATTTATTTTATTTTTTTTATTATTCCCACACAATTTAAATTGTTTTATAAAATTTATATTTTTTATTTCATATTTAATATTTCGCTGCTGTTTTGTGGAATACCCCATATGGTGTCTAATCGATGTCTGAGACTTAAGTAAATAATCTCTGTAGTTTTTTTTTCACATTTTAGGTTTATGTTTAGGTTTAGGTTTAGGTTTAGGTTAAGCGAGAGTTTGTACCGTGACATGTTTGTCCGACGTCGCGGCTGTCCATGTCGCTGTTGTCGCTATATTTCGATTGCTTGCAGATGATTGATGACACTTAATTGATGAACATCGGGCGGGGATTTGATGAAGCTTAACAAAGGGCGACTTGGCGTAAACATTTGCACTTGGCCCAGACGAGCACCGGGCTTTAAGTGCTGCTGGTCAACAGCTTTCGGCTTAAATCTGGTCAGCAAGCAGCAGCAGCAGCAGCAAAGGCAGCAGAAGCAGCAGCAGCAGTTGTTAACCACGAGACATTTTCCAGGTCACAGGTGCTTTTGTTGTCCGCATTAGATTTGCCTCTGACATTTGCCCACACAAATCTCTGCATCTGTATATGTATGTATACGTGTGTGTGTGGGTTGCTTTTGGCCTTTTTGTTTGGCCAAAAGTCTGCCCATTTGGCTGTAAAATTTATTTCATTTGACCGCCCTGCGCTGCTCTCCGTGTCCACTACACGCGTGACGCTGACAGTTTTATGGCAAAGTTAAGCCGATATCAACGGCAGGACACATGCCGCTGCAGGATGACAACTGCTGCCAGCGCAGCCAACACCCAACCACACGCCCCTCCGCCCCCATAAAAGTGCAAAATTTAAAGCCCTTTCCGGTCATACCTTTGCACAACAAGTGGGTGGAGCACCAGGCGACTTGCCAACTCTCTCTGTGTGTGTGTGTGTGTGCAGCTATTTTGTATACAAAAAGGTTTTTAGGTTTTCCACAAAGCCTTTCAATGAAATCATTCATGGTTAAAGCAGATAACAGATTGTCACATTCCTGTCCAAAGGTCCCTAACTGAGCGCGTCAATGGACTTTAATGGAGAAGAATATTATATAACATTTCGCCAGTGGTAATTGAAAATAACAGAGAAAGCTAAATAGGGATTAGAAGAGAATTTATATGAATAAACATTATTCAATACTGAATCAATCGAAACGAGTTTATTTGAATATGTTTGCAGGCAGTTCATAGAAGATATACTATGCTGTATATATAAATATATATCTTGGCCCTGTGAGAAGAGACAGAATCAGTTCAGTTCAGCTTGATAGCTACAGAATAAAATTTAAAAAAACTACTAAGGGATATCGATACTATTAATTCAGAATATTGCAATACCTTTAGCTGGTAAAATGAAAGCTATATTTTAGCTAGTTACGGATTTATTTCAATTAGTAGTTAGGACGTACATAATTTGATTCATACAAAAGTCATAAAGAAAAATATAAATGTGCATTGTCAGTAGGTACGTTCTTAATACAAAAATTTCAGATTTTAATTAGCTTGTTAGAGCAGAAGTCGTAGAACCATTCATATTCCTCAAGCTTCGATTGCACATATTCACCAAAGACGTAGAGATGGATTGCCATATACTGGGAGTCGTCGCCCTCTGTAAATAAACTGTGAGCTGTTAGCTTGACATCTATTAGAATGGTTGCGTGCAGCATGTAGAGAAAGCCACAGGCCAGCGAGGCAATGGATTGATAAAGCATAAAAGACGAGAAAGGATGGACGGGTTTATCCGTTTGATAGACACCTTCGACGGGCTCCTTTCCACTGTACATCAAGTGAAAGTCACGTTCGGCATCCCACATGGTTAGAATGGAGATCGATGTGAATCCTAGCGAGGCAAGGCAGGACTTGAAGATTTCCATGCCAATCGTGGGATTGTGGCCCGAGCAGATATTGATGCTCTGGAAGAGCGTGATCACCATGAACACGTAAAAGGTCATCAAGTACGTATAGAAAATGATATGCCTATCCCAGGACAACATATACAAATCAACAGACAAAAATCCCTTGATGTGATAAGCCAAACAATACATATTAAAGATCGACTCCAGCGTGTAGAATAGAAACGATACTGGCCGCAATGTAGTCATCGATGTCTCCTCCGATGATTCATGACTATAAATTACGGTGTTCACTCTGACCATTTTTTGACTGTCACTGATAATTTAAATGTTCACTCTCTCTCTCTCTCTCTCTATCTCTCTCTCTCTATCTATCTCTCTCTCTATCTCTCTCTCTCACTTTCTCGTGTTCTGTTCTTCTACGCAAATTTAAGTAAACAAATAAATTGTGTTTGTTCAATTTTGACAAACACTTGACTGAAATGTCACGCCCTTTCAGAGCCTCCCACTTCATCGCCAACTCCACTAAACACAATCGCTGAGTAGAGCACAAGTTCCGAAAATATCTCTAACAACTTTTGCTGTTCTGGCCACGTAATGGAAGTGCCATCAGAGGCATAATTGAGTTCTGAACGGTCAATATGTTAGCAATATACGACTTAGATGTCTTAGCTACGAAAGTCAAAGTCACAAAAAAATATTAAACTTGGCTGAGTCAGAAATTCTTCCACTGCGCTCGTAAGCAAAGTTTGATGAATCAAATACGAAACTTCGAATAAAATGAATGAGAAATTATTTTAAAATCCACTTATAAATCTTATCATCTATCTATTATATATTAGCTTCTATATTTACTCACACAAAAATATTTGGCTTATCACAGAATTTTACTATTTCCATGAATGACCAGCAATGAGAGCTATATTATCAACAAATATTTTCGGAAAGAATATACCTCAAGTGGCACACAAGCCATGTTTTCTAAACGTATTATATGCAGACGTTTATAGATAAGCTTATGAAGCAATTAAAAACTCTTTTACTTTGCTTTGGATACGTGCTAAGCGCTTTAGTGTGCTGAAAGCTGCATAAGCAAAAAGAAAAAGAGTTAAAAAGAATAAATAAAAAAATGCTGCGTCTTATAAACAATGCGATCAACAAATTTGAAATGCACAGTGGAAATGTGAGAATTTTTTACAACAAAAAAAAATGCAGAGCTATCAGAGTTATATAGTATATACTATATGAGCTTTATTTAGTTAGCTATCATATCTACGAGAGTGAGACAAGCATACCTGCTGCTGTTGAACGTGTTCCCTGCTGCTACTGAGAGAGAAAGAGATGGCATGTATGCCTCTTATTAGTATGTGTTGGCAGGAAATCCATATAGAAGCTGCTAGAAATTCAAGACATTCAACGAGAAAGCAAACAATATAGATATGAAATATATAACGCATTTTATTTAACTCTATTTTAAATATTAAAATTTATTGAATTATTAATACTACAATTTCATATCGTACACATATATTCAATATCAATCAAGTGAATATTGTAATCAGAACATATCAAACTAATTTGTTCAATCGATTTCTGGCCACTTGTAGAGAATGTTTTTTGGCTACGTGCTCCACCGTACACGACGGAGTTGTTACTGATTTTAATTAGCGACTGCGCGACCCGCTATCAACTCGTTGACTCGCATCGAATCGCTTATCAATCGGGGAAACGAATAGCAATAATGTTAAGAAGCACGGTAAATGTGCGGTAAATGCTTTTGCCCATCTACGAGTATTTTTGAACATTTATCTCACGCCAACGTCAACGTTGCGGCATATGCACGAAATTGTTGACAGTTGGACCTGGCCCATTGGCACCTGAAGATGGCTGCAGAAATTGTGCATTTGCCGACATGGAAACTCATCTTTCTGGCCGCAGTTCTGCTGCGCGCCCTGGCTGATGGCCAAAGCGTGGATAATGAGCAAAGTCATTCCACCTCGGTTGCCGGCATGGTGCATCTACTGAAAGTGGAGAGCTCACTCATCGATAATCTCGATAACTACGCCGCTGAGCTGCAACTGAAGCTGAATGTGGTGCGCAGGTTGGTTAACAGAGAGTCACATAGCTCGTCGATGAATATAAATTGAAAATAAAAAATATAATATTCCAGCTTTGTTACGCAAATGCGCAACGAGAATACCAAGGCCACGGGAGATGCAGTTCAGTATTTGTCGAATCCGCTGAATGCCTTCTCACTTATACGCCGCATGCAGCAGGACTGGACACACTGGCAGCGCTACATGGAGCAACCGGTGGGCAAGCAATATGTGGACTACGTGCAGCTGATGCGCGAGCAGTTGCCCAGCAGCACAGATCTCGAAGAGGCCTGCGCCGCTTTACATCGCATACTCATTACCTACGACTTGCAGGCCAGCGACATGGCTCAGGGGCTGCTGAATGGCAGGAAGTACAAGTACGTAGCTTAGCAAGCAAATCGAAATCACATTTCGAGCACTATAATCAATGGACTTCACAGTGTCAGCTTGAATGCGCTGGACAGTTACGCCCTGGGCAACTATCACTATGACCAGCAGAACTTTGGGTATGCCAGCCAGTGGATCTTTGAGGCCATCGTATGGCTGAAAGGACAGTATAAATTGCCGCTGCCTCTGCAGTTGGAACGGGCTGAGGTGCTCCACGTCTACGCCGAGGCACTTATCAAAATGAGTGAGTGCCCGCTGATAACAGGTAGCAAGTTTTACTCGGAGCAAAATTAATTATTTGGTTTCATTTTTAGATCGATATAAAGATGCTCTGCAGGTTCTCCATACGGCAAGCACTCTTAAAAAAGATAATTTGAAACTTTTACTGCGAAAATCGGAACTGGAAACGCTGATAAGAACGATGCCAAACGTCGTACCCAAGACGGTACGGAGCACTTTATAAAATTGAACGCAATTGAAACTATTCTACTCTACTCTACATCTCTCTTCCATCCCAGTTCAATAAGCCGCCAGTGCAAGCCTTTGAGCGTGGCTGCCGTGGTCTGTACCCTCAGAAGTCCAGGCTGCACTGCGTCTACAACAGCACCAATTCGCCCTTTCTGCGCCTGGCTCCACTGAAAATGGAGTTGATTGCCCTGGATCCCTATATGGTGGTATATCACGATGTTATAACACCCAAAGAGATCAGCGAACTGCAGAGCCTGGCCGTGCCTAGCTTGAAGCGTGCGACGGTCTTCAACCAGAAGATGCAGCGTAATACTGTAGTCAAGACACGAACCTCGAAGGTTACGTGGTTGTTGGACACACTAAATGAATTGACCATTCGTCTGAATCGACGTATTACCGACATGACGGGCTTCGATATGTATGGCTCGGAGATGCTGCAGGTCATGAACTATGGCCTCGGCGGGCACTACGACAAGCACTTTGACTATTTCAATTCCAGCGTTGTAAGTAAAATATTAACTAACTCGGATGCAACTCATCTATAACATATTCAATTGTGATTCTAGGCCTCCGATTTGACGAGACTCAACGGCGATCGCATTGCCACCGTGCTCTTTTATGTGAGTAACCTCATGTGGGTGATTCGCTCTCTCATTTGCCATTGCTCCCATCCATAGTTAACCGACGTGGAGCAGGGCGGCGCCACGGTCTTCCCCAATATTGAGAAAGCCGTCTTCCCCAAAAGCGGAACAGCCGTTGTCTGGTACAATCTGAAGCACGACGGAAACGGGGACCAACAGACATTGCATGCCGCCTGTCCCGTTATAGTGGGCTCCAAGTGGGGTAAATATAATACGATTCGATTCACATGCATGTGGATCTCATTCCCCTATTTCACAGTTTGCAACAAATGGATTCGCGAACGGGAACAAGTATTTCGAAGACCTTGTCTAGCAAATAGCCAAAACAAATAACGTTAACTAGTCTTATTTTTACGAAATGTCAATTTATAGAATTAACTATTTATAAATAAATTAAAAAGAAAATAAAATATATATATAGATATATGCTATATAGATATAGATCCCAATAAAGAAGTATTTGAATTGGTAAATTTTTTATTGAAGTACATTTTTTTTTTCAACTTTTTAGTAAATAAAGTTTTCCATGAGTTTTTGAAATTTAAAATATATTTGATTTTATGAAATCTTTATATTGTAGACAAATTAAGTAGCACAATGAGCCTGTATATATGGGCACTACTTTATATCACAATAGCCTTGTGGACAAATGGTGCTAAAGGGGAATTCAACAGCGTCAGCACCTCAGTGGCCGGAATGGTGAAACTCGTACAGCTTGAAGCCGAGCTCATAGACAATCTCAGCAGCTATGTGGATGAACTGGAAGCGAAACTGAAAAAATTGAAAAGGTAATCGACTAACCCTCGATACCCTCGATAGATAATTAATATGTATAAAGTCTTCAGTGTCATTCCAAAACTGCAGGCGGAGAGCAATAGCGCAATGAATCAAATGGAGAATTATGTATCGAATCCGATTAACGCCCTTTCACTTATACGCCGTATGCATGAGGATTGGTATGATTGGAAGATATTCGTAGAAACATCCGTCGGCCAAAAACAGCTGGCCTTCTTTAAAAAAGCGGAAACTCAGTTCCCAACTAAATCAGATTTTAATGAAGCTATATCATCTATGTTGCGCCTACAAGAGATGTACAACTTGACGGCCAAGGATATGACCAGAGGCATTCTCAATGGAAAGCAATACGAGTAAGTCCTCAATTCACAACACATTTAATGTGGAAGCCGACTTCAGCTGCTAATTGCAGCGCAAGCTTGAATGCTCTGGATACCTATGCGATGGGCAAATACCTGGCTCAATCAGATAGACGCATGGCCAGCGAATGGTTCATGGCAACAAGCGAGTGGCTGAAGCAACACACACTTGAAACACCAATCACAGAAGAACTCGAGAAGGTCTTGCATCTCTTTGCTCAAGCGATCTCCGATTACAGTGAGTCTGTGTCCTCTACTTAGAAATTGATTATGAAGTGAGTCTGTTTCCTCTTTCTCTACTTAGAGTTTCACACGATTGCCTTGTCAATTTTCGATCACGCGCTACTTCTGGCTAATAACTCTGCCGATCCCACACTATTGAGTAAGAGAAACAGAATTGAGGAGCTTGCCCGAGGGGAGGCTGAAGAGATACCAAAGCCCGAGAGCGAACTCACAGACTATCAAATCGGATGTCGAGGTCAATACGTACAGCAATCTAAATTAGTGTGCACCTACAAGTCGAATATTCACCCATTTCTGCGGCTGGCGCCTATTAAGGTGGAGCCCCTGCTTCTAGATCCCTTGATTATAGTCTTTCATGACGTGTTGTCGCCTCGCGAAATCGACGAGCTCCAACAGCTCGCGAGGCCACTTTTGGAGCGCACTCAAGTTTTGAACTATTTTGGATTCTCAACTACGATGAATTCATGGACGGCAAAGGGCGCCTATCTGAAACATGACCTCAACAAGCTGACGAAGCGCATTGAGAGACGTATCACGGACATGGTTGAACTGCAGCTTAAATTGTCTGAGGACTTTCAAGTACTAAATTACGGCATCGGGGGGCACTTTTCCCCACATCACGATTACTTCCACCAAGAAGTGCGTATCTACATATATTCGCAACTGAATCAGATCAGCTTTAACAACTTTTTATTATTATTTTTAGAAGTTAAATTCCGGTGGGAAGAATCGTCTAGCTACGCTCTTATTTTATGTGTGTGATTCTTTTAGGCTTTAAAGTTTCTATTTATTACTGTACTTCGATCCACAGCTAACTGATGTAGAGCAGGGCGGTGCCACAGTATTCCCGCTTCTTAAGGTGGCTGTTAAGCCACAGCGCGGCACTGCTGTCTTCTGGTACAATTTGAACGTGGATGGAACTTGCGACCCCAGATCCTTTCATGGTGGCTGTCCAGTTCTAGTTGGCTCCAAGTGGAGTAATATGCTCACAAATTAAGCGAAATTCTATATATATATTAATGTAATCTTTTTCCAGTTATGACCCAATGGATAGGTAATACCACATAAGACTTAAGTAAGCTGAATGTAAGTGAGCCACAATGTGATGAATATTCGACTAGATCTTCAATAAGGTAATAATAGTAGCACTCGAAGACATGAGAGATTCCAATTTCAATCATATTTCTATATATATTTGAATGATGTGAGATATCTGTAGGCATTTAATAAAAATTGATTTATGTGAAATAAAACGATTCCTACATGAATTACTAAAGACTTTGCTCTAAGGCGGTTCCTATCTTATTTTAGGAATGACAATTTTTTTCTATAAGCAAAGTTGGCTTTGTGTTTTCGAGTTAGTCAGGAGACGTTGAAGCACAGAAATCTAAATATCGCTATGAAATTGACTGTATGGAATTTACTTTGTATATCGTTCATTTTATTAAACAATGGGACGGAAGCTGCACAGGAAAAAATCTTCAACTCTCTGGAGGGGATGATGGAACTGTTGCAGCTTGAAGCCAAGCTCATAGACAATCTCAGCAGCTATGCGGATGAGCTGGAAGTCAAACTGAAAAAACTGAAAAGGTAATCGGCTAACCCTCGATACCCTTCACAGATAGCTAATATGTATAAAGTCTTCAGTGTCATTCCAAAACTGCAGGCCGTGAGCAATAGCGCAATGAATCAAATGGAGAATTATGTATCGAATCCTATAAACGCCTTCGCACTCATACGCCGGATGCATGAGGATTGGCACGACTGGAAGGGGTTCATGGAAACCTCTGTTGGCCAGTCTTTTCTTACTTCTTTTAACAAAACGAGACCAGGGCTCCCGAATAAAGCCGCCCTGAATGAAGTCTGTTCATCCATGTTTCGCTTACAAAAGCTCTACAACATGACAGCGAAGAATATGACCAGAGGCATTCTCAATGGAAAGCAATACGAGTAAGTCCTCTAGACTAGCAATTTATTGTGGAAGCCGACTTCAACTGCTAATTGCAGCGCAAGCTTGAATGCTCTGGATACCTTTTCGATGGGCAAATACCTGACAAAGGTAGATAGAGGCATGGCCAGCGAATGGTTTATGGCAACAAGCGAGTGGCTGAAGGAACACACACTTGAAACACCAATCGTAGAAAAACCCGAGAAGGTCTTGCATCTCTTTGCTCAAGCGATCTCCGATTACAGTGAGTCTGTGTCCTCTACTTAGAAATTGATTATGAAGTGAGTCTGTTTCCTCTTTCTCCACTTAGAGTTTCACTCGATTGCTTTGTCAATTTTCGAGCATGCGCTACTTCTGGCTAATAACGCTCCCGACCCCACACTATTGAGTAAGATAAACCGAATTTTGGAGCTTTCCCGAGGGGAGGTTAAGGAGAAACCACAACCTGAGCGGAAGCCCACAGATTTTGAAATCGGTTGCCGCGGTCAATTCGTGCAGCAGTCCAATTTGAAGTGCTTCTATAAGTCAAAGTTTCCGCCATTCCTTCGGCTAGCACGAATTAAGATGGAAGTTCTGGTCTCAGACCCGTTAGTTATACTCTTTCATGACGTACTGTCGTCTAGGGAAATTGAAGAGATGCAACAGATCGCAAGGCCGAAACTTGTACGCAGCTTTGTCATAAAATACAAAGTCGTCGTTCGGGACAACATACGCATTTCGTTGGGCACGTGGGTCCATCAGAAGTATAACAATCTGACAATGCGCATTGAAAGGCGTATTATGGATATGGTCGATTTGGAGTTGAAGGACTCTGAAGAGTATTATGTAATTAGGTATGGTGCAGGCGGTCAGTATCATAGTCATTACGATTTCTTCTCTGCCATTAATGTAGGTCAATCGAATTCTGTGTATCTTAATCAATGCAATCTGAAAGATTACGTTTTCATTTCAGTTGGACAACAATCGCATAGCTACGGTTATACTTTATGTATGTGAGCTTTATTTAAGGCGCATTTAAGATCTATTATAAACTCTATAATCTATAATCAATAGATGTCTGATGTGGAGCAAGGCGGCGCCACAGTATTCCCCTTACTTAAGCAGACTGTTGAGGCCAAGCGCGGAAATGCTCTCTTCTGGTACAACCTGCGGCATGATGGCACTAAAGACACGAGAACTTTACATGGCGGCTGTCCAGTCCTAGTTGGTTCCAAGTGGAGTAAGCTAATGCCTGAACCTGACAATTTCATAAATCTCTTCGCATGACTAAAATCAATTGTTCCCAACAGTTTTTACTCAATGGATACGCGAACTTCCCAACATATTTCACAGACGTTGTGGGAGGCTATAACCGAGTGCCGAGTGCCGAGTAGAGAGCACGAAAGAGACTAAATAATTAAATTAAAATAATTAATAATTAACCGTACTCTGTTACACTTAATCCTGTGACGACGACTGCTGCTGCATTGAGATGGAATTCAATTACGTTTAGTCGAAATTCGAAATTGGCTTACCCAAGTGACCCAAACAAGATGTTCTCAATTATTATTTATACATTTAATACGAATATTCAATTCGCACGGAATAAATATATCTTTTTGTTCGCAATGAATAATTAATTTAATTGGGCTGGCGCTCTAATAACTGCCAATGAACATGTCGTTTAGTTGGGACTTACATTCCGCTCTGAGCTGAGGCTGGTGAGACATCCGGGATGTCGGACTACTACTTTGGTCGACCCACACGTCTGTGGAATCATAGACAAACAAATTTCCGGCGTAATCACTTTACACACTTAACAAAAACCAACACGAGACCCGAGCCAGCTCAGCTCAGCCCCTACCTTTGGTGGCTTAAATGCCTTTTAAAATGCCAACATGGAAAAAATAAAGTGCTGAGTGGTTGATACTCATTCGCTGGCTGGTCGTCCTGCCTGTGGGCCTCGGCTAGGTAAGAGTAGAGCAGAGTTTTTAGCATACTGCTAGGCGCCAACTGCCACGCCCCCACGTCCTACGGGCGTCTAGTGTCTGACACCGCGTACGTGACGTGCAACTTAATGTTTCAATTAGAGGTGAAGTGGCGCCCACGTTGCCTGAGCCATCACGTGGTGGCAGCTGCCTGCTGCTTAGGTTATCGTTATCGCTGCCCTGTTAACCCAAGTGTCTGTTTGTGTGTGTGTGTGTGTGTGTATCAGTGCTTAGTATCTCTATCAGTCTGTGCACTTATCTGCTTTTAAAAGTTTTAATAATGAACTGGCGCTTACCACGAAGAAACGTGTGCGTTAGCGACTGATGCTCCCCGATTAAATCTAGCTCCAACTTCAACTCCCACTTCAGCTCGCCTGCTGACTAAGCGCTTTTGGTAATTTGTTTACAATTCACTCGCATAAAAGGTGCGCTTGCTTTTTTTTTTTGGCATGCAAGGGAAGGGCATTCGAAAGGGTCAGCTGGAGCTGTGCAGTGCAGCGTGGCTGATGCGTAGATTTAATTGAATTTCGCAACTGAAACTAACTCAAATAAAACTTTTGCTTGACCACAAATGAGAATATTTTCGGTCAGCTGCAAAGTTTTAGCAGCTCCAGCAGCTTCAAAGATTTCTTATTCAAGTTTTGACACAGTAGCACAACCAAATGGCCAACGGCCTCAGAACTGTTCTGTTCCAAGAGCACGCCTCGAACACCTTTAAATAAGGCGAACTCAACGCCAACAGCAACAAAAAATTTGCTAGCATATGCCAAAATGTAAACTAGGATCATAGCCGAACCAGCAGCCATGCTCATAGAGAGTCTGCAAGAGTAAATCACAGAGCAGAAATCGAAGGGAACACATTTCAAATTGGCTATAACAACCTGAACCTGAACTAACTGCCTGACCCACAGGTAGCTCATTGGGCAGTCGACTCTGTGCGGTCGAGCGTGTAGATGAAAACGTACCTAAAACGTATTTCATTTTGATTGTGTGCACTTTATGATACTCCCAGCTACACACAGAGATGATTACATATGCGCAGACCAATAATTTTTGCCAACCACACACTCGCTCACTGAGGGAAAATAAAATAAATAAATGGAATAAAAATCAAACAAGGTTAAGAAATGTCGGCTCTAAGGCCGTTCTAACCAACGTTGATTGTGAAAATCTAGCAAAATGTTTTATGCACAGGCAGGAAAAAAAAAATAAAATAAAAACGAAAAGAAAAAGAAGAAGAAGAAGAAGAAAATAAAAGGGTTGCAAACTCACACACATTCTGTGGTCAATGAAGGAAATATGATTTGGATTTTGTTACTTTGATTACACACATTACATGCGAAATATGAAAAACGTAGCCAAGGCAGACACTCCCAGACGCTCCGAGACGGGCAATGAGGTCAACGGTGGCGGCCAAGTGGATGCCGTGCCACAACGTGTGTTCAATTTCAGAGAGGGCACCGGGCAGCGAGCCGACTGCTAGGGGTGTGGCTGGAAGTGGGGACCAACGCGCGGCCGTAAAGCATTTGATGTGCCAGTGTCCGTCGCAGGAAATTGAGTTTTTCGTACAGCTGTACAGAAACACACACACACAGCCACATATATATATGTGTGTGTGTAATGTAAATAATAGCCAGCAAAAAGCACAAGAAATTTATGCACGCATTCAAGCGCACAAATTCGCTTGGCGCGTCGTCGTCGTCGTCGTCGTCTTCGTCTTCGTTTCTTCGGTCTACGCAGCAGCCGCATCGCACTCTCAGGGTCAATTTGAGTCTACATATATACACTATGAGTGCAGAGAGTAAAATGATTTTGCTAGCTAGAGTGTCTGAAACGTATAGAAACGTATGAATGTGTGAAATGTCTTTTATTTCATACATATATGAAAGTATGTCGAATTGAAAAGTATATACAAAATCAAAAGAGTTAAATAGAATATTCCTCTATTTATACAGCTGTGAAATGTAAATATATTTTCTTTTATTTCTTTTATATACATATATCAAATTGAAAATTATCTAAAATATCATACAAGTTTATTTTATTATATAAATAAAAATTATTTTCTCTATTTATATGTATTTTTTTCATATTTTCTTATATTTCCTATATAGTATATCAAATTGAAAAGTATATGAAATATAGCACGAGTTTTTTCCATTATTTATTGAGAATTTTACTCTTTTATATATATTTCCTATTTTTTTATTTTTTTTCAGTTTATATATTTTAAATTTCGGCTTCTCTTTCCTTTTCATTCTCGCTGCTTCACCAAATATTATTATAATTACTATTATTAATATTATTATTATTATTATTATTATTATTATTATTATTATTATTATTATTATTTTTATTATTATTATTACTATTATTATTATTATTATTATTATTATTATTATTATTATTATTATTATTATTATTGTTATTATTATTATTATATATTTTTTGGTTTTTCTTAAAAAATATATTACATTATTATTATTATTAATAATATTTTTTATTTATTTATTTTTTTTTTTTTTTATTGTTTGTTTGTTTATTACTGTTTAAAGAATCAATTCCAATTTTAACATAAATTTTCAGACATTGAATAAATTAATTTAATTATTATTTCATATACAAAATATATATATTTTGAGTCCATCTATGACAATTAATAAAAATTAATAAATTAAAATTAAAAGTGCATTTAAAAATCGATAAAGCCAACGTAATTTTTGCTCTTTCTGCACGCATATTTTCTCTTTTTCTATTATTTTGTTCAACATTGTAAATGCTCAAGAAAATCGATAATTGAGAGTCCGAGAGTGCAATAGCATATATATATATATATATGTGTGTGTGTGTGCTGAGATCTTAAGCTATTTAAGTTTTGTAGGCACACAGTCGGTCCGACTGCCTGACTGTCCGACTCTGTCTGTCCATCAGTCAATCTGTCCGTTTCGATATTGTTAGCTGCCTGCCAAGGCACTTGGACTCTGGCTGACCCGCCTTTCAACACGTCTGCCGGTTACCTTGTAACCGAATGCTCACAATTCAAATATCGTGCTATATGCAGTGCGTATTTATACAAACGTCGCGCAGATCATGGTCGGGCAGGTGCCAACATTTGAATGGGATGCAAAACGATTTTTGTGTGTTTGGGGTGCGCTCGTTTGATTAGAAATGAGCCAAACATAAATTGATTAAATGTCATTCGATTGCGTCTGCAATCGGCTCACAATCAATTACAAAATGACAAATTTGACAAGCCTTGTGTGTGTGTGTGTGTGTGTATGTGTGTGTGTGTGTGTGTGTGATTGGGCTAACGAATGGCATGCGCATAATCTGAACAGTACGTCCTTTAACTGACAACTGTTCAGGGTTCTGTGTTCAGTGTTCAGTGTCCAGTGGAGCGAATGTCAGTCGAAATCAATGGCAAAGTTGATTTACGTGCGGTTGGCAAATTCTGTTCAAGTGAATCGCATTCGGTGGGCGGCTTATCGTGCGTGGGCGTGGCTGGAGTGGCCATATCGAAATGATTTGCTGGCCAATGACAAATGCAGCTAAACGAATTATGTCTAATGGCATTTCAGGTTGAAATGCGATTAAAATGCAATTTGAAATGCAAAACATTCTACACACACGCACAGCCAACACACAGATGTCCGTCTATGCGCTGAGGTGCATGGGGCGCGAAGGGGGCGTGGCTGGGCAAAGATTGTGCTGCAGCTCGTGTCTGTGGCGCACTTTAAAGATGCTGTGGCCAGGCCGTCTGATTGTCTGGCCATTTGGCAGCCAGCCAAAAGCGAAAGTCTTTTTTTTTTTTTTTGGTTAATGAAGAGACGAAGGAGCTGGAGGAGATGGGGGAGTTGGAGGAGACTGGGCTGAGCTGCAGCTGCAGCTGCAGCATCTGCTAGGCAACGTGATTACAATGAAGTCGTGCGTTACCTGCTGACCAGGCTAAGAGAAATTAACATTAAATGTTACAGAACTCAGCTCAAATCACGCGCATCGCATGTCTGATTTATGTCGAGATTCGACAATTAAAAGTCCATTCGAGACAGCCAGAAGAGCCAGAGACAGAGCGAAGAGACTTTGGATGGCATTTGCTGTGCCAAGAAATGTTTGAAAGAGTTTTTGCGTACCTTTGGCACCTCAGCAGCCTCAGTCAAAGTGCCTGCCGGCTGCGTTGTCAACAAAGCATAATTTATGCGTTTGCCGTTTGTCTGGTATTGGAGTTGGATCTGGGTCTGGGGCTCTCTGGCCAGCGAACACATTGCTAGACAAGCGAACATGACAGCGGCTATGTTCTTGTCGTCTGCTGCAATGCGGAATTTCACGTGGAAAAAAGTGCAGCCAGAAATTATTTTAATTAAAAGAGCAGCCAGAGACAAAGAAATAGATGCAGATACTGCACTCAGCACGACGAGGTAAGCACGTAGATACTGATCGAGCGAGCGAGCGAAAAGGAAACTGAGAGAGAGAGAGAGAGAGAGTGTGTGAGAGTGAGAGTGAGTTCTGCACGATTAACGCGCTGCATTTGTCATGATCTGTTTATTTTGATATATATACAGCCCAATGATTAATTTAGCTACCTCATGCTGCTGCTGCTGCTGCTGCTGCTGCTGCTGCTGCGGCTGCTGCTGCTGCGGCTGCTGCTGCTGCGGCTGCTGCTGCTGCTGCCAGCGATTTACACTTTATTATCAAAGCAATACACACAGCTAAATATATATATATATATATATACATATATTTATTTAGATACACTTTTATATATATACATATATATATCGATTGGCATTTTTATGTGGCCATCACCTGTTGTCTGGTGCGCCCCAAAAAAAAAATCAAATTCATTTGCATATCTATTGAGCAGCCGCACGCCCTCAATCGCTCTCCTGTTAGGTGGTATCTGAATGTAATCAAATCAAGGCAAATGCTACAAATGCCAGCTGCGTACCCCACACACACACACACACACAGAGAAACACACACACAGATATAGAGACACTCTAGCAACACCTTACCAAGTGTGGCTGTAACATTGTATATTCGTGTATCTTTGGCTGTAACAGCTGCACACACCTACGCACAATTTGATTTTATGTTTGCACACGCAGCAACAATTTTCATTGTTTGCAAAATAATTGCAAGCCACGTCAGACAGCTGCGACCCAGCTACAGAGGAAGGGCTATGTGTGTGTGTGAGTGTATTAGTAATGGCAAAAAAAAAAAGTGTATATATATATATAGAAAAAAATAAACTGTAGCTGGCTAAACTCTTAGGCCAAGTTGCCGCAGCAGCAAATTGGTCAAAAAGCCAAACAATTAGCGCGGAAACAATGGACCCTCAAATGTTGCTCTTGTTGCAGTTGCTGTTGTTGCTGTTGCTGTTGATGTGCGGCCCCAAAATGGATTATTGCATTGGGCATAAATTTACAGTTGCTTTGCCATTTTTGGCCATGCCCATGCCCATGCCCACTGCGCTTTTGTCGCCAGCGCCCACAAAACAGCAACTCACAATATGGCCAGAAAAACACACTCAGCCATTGAACAAGCGCTCTTCATGGTGCTCAATATGTATTTGTATTGGCCATGTATGTGCATGTGTGCATGTGTGTGTGTGTGTGTGCGTGTGTGTGTCGATTTTACACACCGGAAGTTCAGTCCATTTAATGCACGAATTTCGCGCCATTTTACGTTGGTCAACTGTGCCCCTTAGCTGCCAGCGCATCGCATAGAAATGTAACAATACAGTGGCGGCAAAAAAAAGTAGGCATACCGCAAATGATTTTTTTTTTTAATTTTGTTTTTATTTTGGCCAACAACAAAAATGTCGCTTGAAGCGCTTCCGTTTTGAGGCTTGCACTATAAAGAAAAACCAACTGAAATTCAAGTGAGCTGCACTCGCAAGAGGCATAAACAAATTGAAACTTTAAAATAATTTAAAGATATTTCAGTGGCGTAATCTACGAGTAGAGCTGAGATACTTTTTGATATATTTTGAATATATTATAAAGAAATTGTTTTAGGATCGTCGAAGAAATTCTCCTAGTTCAGTTCTTCTTATTTTTGCAGAGATCAAAATGTTTCATTCTGCTAAGAGTCTCCATATAGAAGAATTCCACTATTGCAGCTACTCAAGCATAGCCACTCACAGTCATCTTCATCAACATCCCAGTCATTATGCACTATCCCGTTCTACGAACACTACGTTTAACGTAATCGCATCAAGGCACTCAAAAACTTTAACTTGAGTGGCAGCACTTAAAGTAAACCCTTTCATGCTGCCTCTTTCGAGCGTTATGGCCACCTTAACAATTAAGCGTAATTTGAATAATCAAAAGCCAACAAACAACAACAACAACTGGCAAATTCCTGGCGCGTGTAATAAAAACTTTGGCAACCATCGAACCTGGCAATAAATTTCAGCCCAACCTAATAAAAGTGAGTCCAGCCCACAGCTCGCAAGCCAGAATACGCCCACTGCCCGCTGCTCAAGGGGGGGGGGGGGGGCTATTTCTAAGAAACTTAATTGAAATAATTTCGACGGGCGCAAGAATATGAAGCCGAAGCCGAAGCCGAAGCAGCAACTGAATTTGGCTTGGGTTGTGGGCTCTTCACAAGGTTTTGGCTAAAGTTTTACTTAGCAATCAAAGTGCAAATATTTCATGAATGCGTCAGGGATGAGGCCAAGTCCCCACAGTAATTTACCTATGAATAATGTGTGCTTCAATTTTATTATGAAATGTTTATTGAACTTGATTTGGGATTTGAGATCTGAGATTTTACAATAGAATTTATAGAAATTTTCAAAATATTGATTTACTCTATATATGAAAATATATAATATATATATAGAAAATGGTTTTCCAGATGTGATTTTTAGAACTGAAATTTTCTATCTCTCTGTCTCTCTCTCTCTCTCTCTCTCTCTCTCTCTCTCCCTCTCTCTGTCACTCTCTCTCTCTGTTTTCTCTCTCTCTCTCTCTCTCTCTCTCTCACTCTCTGCCTCTGTCTCTCTCTCTCTCGCTTTTCTCTCTCTCGCTCTCTCTCTCACTCTCTCTCTTTTTTTTCTCAGTTTCTCTCTATATCTTACTCTCTTCATTTCACTTTTTATTCAATCTCGCTGCCATTCTTCATCTACAATTTAATGAATAAGCAAATGAGTTTCTTGTCTATAGCTAGAGTAATTTAAAGGTCGCCAAGGAGCTCACATGTCCTCACATCCCTGCTAGGTGAATGCCGCAACATTTCAAAGCGAGCCAAAAGTTTGGTAAATAAAGCGCTTGGCCCGCTGGCTATTTGTGCGCCAAAAACTTCAGATACTTCACTCTTTATATACATATATATTTTGCTGTCTAAATTGCAATTGCAACTCACCTCAAGATATTTGTTGAGCAGAAGAAGAAACATAGGAAACTGAAGCGTTGAAGCGGGCCGCGTGCTCTAACGAACTGCCCGAGGCACTTGGCCAACTGTAGCTGTGTCTGTATCCTTGTGTCTCTCAACTGTAGCTCTGTAACCGTATCTCTTTCAGCATGCTCATTAGAATCCATTAGATATAGAATCGAGGCAGATAAATAACCAACACCTGTTTGCCTTCTGCCTCCTGCCTTTGCCTCCTGCTTGTGCCTCCTGCTTGTGCCTCCTGCCATTTGGTTTGCTGGCGCATTGTCCGTGGAACGTTTGGTCTCATATTCTCTGGCCGCGGATTACGCTTTGTGGCAGGCGGCTACGTGAGATAGCTGCAGCGGATGTTTCTATTAGTCCGGCCGTCGCTGTAAATGTGGCAGGACACGCGTTATTTATGCGTCGCGCTGCGATGTCTAATTTATGTTGCAGCTTGGCTGCAATTTGTGGCCGGGTTATTATAACAATTATGAGTAGCTCCGCAATATGCTAATAACTGGCGACAGCGACAGCGAGAGCAACGGTTGGCATTAAAGTCTGGCTAAATTAGTTGGGGACACGGAACACGGATGCAGGACAGGACAGGACAGGACACAACACGACAGGAGAGGTGAGGAGAGGACAGAGGACTCGCATGGCTTATTTAACTTAAACGCAAGTTAAACAAGCAGCACACAGTTGGCAAAGTCGAAGGCAAAGCAAACGATTAAAATATGCACAACACGAGTAAACATATTTTCAAGAAGTAAATATCCTTGAGGAACAGCAGCAGCAGCAGCAGGAGTAGCAGCAGCAGGAGCAGCAACCGAAATTCAGGAGCGCATGAAATGTATTTAAAATATGCCAAGTGGCAGACGTTTTGACGCAACCATGGGAGTAGGATTTGGTCTGGGTGTGAGAATGAGACTGAGACGGAGACGAAGACTGAGTCCTGAGTCTGGATCTGGGTCTGCACGTAGCATCAGCGACGACAGCCAGCAGCCAAAGGCGAAGCCGAAGACGTTGCACGTAGGCACAAAAGGCGCAAGGTAAATAAATATTGTAGCACAAAATGCGACCAGGAAAAAGGACGAACAAGTGAAAGAACGAAGATGAAGACGAAGATGAAGATGAAGACGAGCATGCTGCTCATGCTGGGGCAAGTATTGCTGCCACGCCCCTCGCCCCTTGCACGCGCACACTCAAGCTAAGATACTTACAAGGATTAAAGAGTCACTCAAGTTAAATGCATTGAAAATGAAGTAAAAGAAGCGTAAAAATTGTAACGAAACTTGAACAAGTCCTAGCCAAAATGGAACACCCAACAGTTGGATGGAGGTGTATGTGTGTGTGTGTGTGTGTGTGTGTGTGTGTGGGTGTGGAGGTGTATGTGCGGGTGTTTGCTTTTGCCTCTGTTACTTTTAATTTTACTCGCAGTTTATTTAATTTTGTGCTTTTTATTCCAACAACGTCTGCTCGCTGCTGCGACTCAATATAAAGTGGCAGTTGTTGATTTAGCGGTATTTAAATTGAAGCAACTTAGTTGGATTACGAGCAAGCTGCTTGCGGTTAACCACACGATGAGATGCCACTCACGGCTGGATAGCCCCCGCCCGATATGCCCAGCCAAAGTGAATGAATGAAGGAATGTTTGAAGTTGTTGCATTGGCATTTAGCTTGTGGCGGTATTTGTTAATGCCTCACATTATTTGAGATTGACTAAAGCACCTGCTCAAGAAATAATATATAATATAAATATAAATTTAAATAATTTATATATATATATATGTATATGTGAAATTTCAGAAAAATTAAGAATGAAGAGAAGAATCATTTAGTTATTATGAACGATAGAAAATAAGTAGTATAGAGAGTTGTTTAAGTAAATAGTAGTAAAAGTAAAAAGTAGTAAAAAAATTAAATGAAAATCTGAGACAGCTGCGATAAAATTGAAATCAGATTCGCGCTAGATTAATCTAACTTAAGTGTAACTAAAACTAATGCATAATAAAAACATAATTCAATATTATTAAGTGACTTTTCAATTTAATAAAATACCTTCATATATATATATATGAATCCAATCTAACATACATAATTCTGCAATGCAAAGATAAAGTACGCGATTTCAGAGATTTTTCAACTTTTTATGTTTTATGGCGTTGGCCTTTAGCGCTTAAGTAGTCGCAATTAAATATGGCCCTTTCCTATTGCCAATGCCATTGTTGTGTCTGCAGCTGTTGTTGTTGTTGCTGATAAAGGATAGCACACTGTTTACACACACACACACACACACACACACACATACACCCACTCGACGTTGCACTCACTGTTGCAACATTTTCACAGTATGTAATGCAAATTGCGGCCGATGCGGTAATTGCCGCTCATTATGGTCAGGCAAATGTGCCGATGGGCAGCAGGAGTATCGCTTGGCTGCCAATGCCATTGCCATAGCCATTCCCTTTCCCTTTCCCACTGCCATTCCCATTGCCATTGCCATGGCCATTGCCAATGCCAATGTAGCCTGCTGATAAGACAAATGCATGCGGCTGTTGCACAACTGAAATCGCCATGCCACGCCCACCTAGCGCACTTTGCTAGCGCTTTTAATGCAATTTTTACATGAGCCCCCAGAGCGAACGTATTCCAATTGCACTTGGAGCCGGAGCCGTAGCCATAGCCGCGCCATCACATAAGTCACTTTAATGGGCTTTCAATGAGGTGTGCCAAAAAAAAAAAAGAGGCAGAGAGCGAGAGCAGGAGGCGAACTGAATATTACACACAACATTACGCAAATGCATTAATGGCATTTTAATGTTGAGGTATTTTACAGAGCCTGGCTGGAGCTGGACTTCGAGCCAGCCAGGTACTGGGCCCCAAGGGCCCAAGGCCAATGGCATTTCAACAATGCAAATTAAAAGCGAAGTAAAAAAAAAACATAAACAAACTTTAAATTACTAAAAACAGTTGACAAAACTTTAAACCACTAACCGCCAGCCAATGCATGGAGTGGGTGGTGTGGGTGGTTGCCAAAAAGGTAGCAGCAAATGTGGTGACAAGTCAACGTGCCACTTGGTGGGTTATCCGATGCCCAGAGCATGGGATACGCCAGTGTCAGGTCTGACAACAGCAGGCTACACACCCACACACCCATACACACACACACACTCGCACACATACAAGTGAATTTTCACACAAAATTCAAAGTGAAAATGATAAATTATTTTCGGAGCACATTCAGAGGCAACCAAAAGGCAACGCCGCAAGAATTTTGCTTGCCAAGCTGAAAGTTAAGAAAGCAGTTGGGCCAAGGGATTATGGAACTACACACATACACACACACACATGTGTGTGTGTGTGTGTCGAGTGAAAGTACAAAATTTTAAATCGTTTTTCGTGAGATTTATTGTGGCTCTGGTTAACCGCGCCCTCGGCCGCCCCCTCAGCCAACCATTGGTAAATTTATGCGCCTGCGTTAGTCATCTCACAGCTCGCAGTTCTCAACGCAGTTCTCACATCTCTCGCATCTCGCTGGCATTTCAACAATTTACACCTCAAAAATATTTATGTCGCCAGGCCTGGCCTGGCATGGCTTAAAGGTCTGCCAAAGGGGCACGCATCAAACTTAATTTGCTGGAAAATTTTAGCAATTAAACAAACGTTTCCATAGCCCATTCGGACTTTAGCACATATGGACACATGGACATGGAAATTAATTTCGACAAGTTAAGGAGCGGGGGACGATGTGAACTTTGACACCTCATGCAACAATTTTGCGGTTGACAATGAGCTCGCATAGCCCAAAGCTAAAAAATAAGAAGAAGAGGAGGAGGAGGAGGAGGAGGAGGAATAACCCAGCTCAGCTCAGTTGGCTTACACACGTTTACACCTAGCCAGAGTTGGGCTGTTTGTGTGCTCTTCTTCCTCTATTTTTTATGCAGTCTTTCACATTTAATGAGCCCAGACCGATGTCGGCATCAACATTATTATTTCAAATAAAAGCGCATTATGCCGGGATTATCAACTGGACTTTGGCCAAAGCACACACAAAATGCAAAAAAAAAAAAAGAAAAAAAAGGTGGAAAATGCGAAAACTTAATTTTCAGCTGGTATGCCATGTATGCCACATACCACATTTCGGCCAGCCATATGGGCAGGGGACACACGACACGGGACACTTGACCAGCTCAGTCTAGGCCACCCCCGCTTCCTGCTCCGTTCCATGGCGCACAAGGGAAACCCGCTCAAGGGTTGCTTAATGAATGTGGCGTCCTGCCGGAGCTGGAACCCTTGTGTGGACATGTCCGACGACCGCCTTGCAATTAAATGTGAAATGTTGAAAATAATTTGCATTACGTATGCGCCCCGTCTAACGGCTTATCTCATGCAATTAAGGTAGTTGCCAAAAGTTGACGCTTTATTTGCCGGCATTTGCATACAGTTTTTGGGAAATTTAATTAGTGCATGGATTTAATTATGTCATCCCAGAACGCTGAAAGCTGCGCTGACTATATAGCAGGAGTCCTGCCTTTCGCCACCATGGCTGCCGCCTCCTGCTGTCAGTTAAGTGACGTCCACCCAATTGTGTTCGATAAGTCATGCATTTCCATTTGCATTTCAGTGGCAATTTGCTGCTGTTGGAACTTTATTACGCACTCGCACTGCTGCCAAGGACAAAGGACTCAAACGCCATCTGCACTCAATTTACCTGCATTGTTCGCCAGCCAATATTTTTTTTTTTTTTACATATATATTTTTACACTTGAGATTTTTGGGTTTTTGTGTTATTTTAAATGCAAAAGCGTCGCTGACAATAAGCGGAAATGAATTATGTTTGAGCGGTGTGGAAGGGATGCATCCACTGATGCCAATGCTGCTGCTGCTGCTGCTGCTCCTGCTCCTGCTCCTGCTCCTGCTCCTGCTGCTGCTGCTGATGATGATAATGGAGGCAGCACTCTGAAACCACCGCTGAGGTGGTGCAACTGCCTGTGGCGGTGCCGAAACGGGTGCCGGTGCCAGTGCCGTAGCCATTGCTGTTGCTGGTGCCGTTCCCGGTGCCCACTTTGTGCATTGTGCGAGTGCATTTCGCGTTCAGTTTATTGTGTGTTGGCCACGCAGCAGACAAATAAATCAATGACAGCCCGACTTTATTGTTTTGGTCACAAAAATATTGCTTTTATATTATTAAATAGCGCTTCTTCGCCTGCGCACGGCCTATGCCGTCGATCCTGCCGCCCTGATATGTAATAAAAACAAATACCTATAGGGACAGCCAGGGAAGGACCACTGGCAGAAGTCGGCAGGAGTAGGCCTAGCATGAAGCGAGTGCCACATCCAGTAAACAAAAATATATAAATATATAAATATATATATATATATATTAAATGTGCTGCGGTCTCTATTGACAAATTTTTGAATGATGCATTGCTCGTTGCGGTGGAAGTGCAATAAAAACGCGTTAATTGTTGTTGCTGCTGGCAGCGAGGACTGAGATTGCAGCGAGATGGCTAGAGAGAGAGAGAGAGAGAGAGAGAGAGAGTGTCTGAATAAAGCATTAATTGTTTGGATTAGCATACATATATATTTATATATATAGTAGTAGAAGAGTTTGATAAACAGACTGATTGATTGAGTGTATAAATTACAGTGATTGATTCACTTTAATACTGTCTAAATTATATATTTATATAAATAAATCTGTATTGACTGATTAATATATTGTGTAAAATATATATGAAGATATACTCAGACTAAACTAATTTGATAATTCTTTAAATTGAATGTAAGTTACATTTCATCAACTTATTGATCCTGTTCAGGCATGAACATACAAATATATGAATATCGTATATATATCAACAACTGGCACTCTGCTCTATGCTCTATAAATAGGCAGCAGAACGCTGACTCTTAGAGCCTCAGCGATAGTATAAGAATTCAATAGACCAATACATACTCAGCACTAAATTTAAGAGACGAATTTACACACGAGTCTGGGTCTGGGTATAAATACTCCGACTCAGCAGAATAAAATTTAGTACTAAGCTGAACGCCACCGCAGTCAGGTGTATTGTATACATTGAATAACTGACTAAATGAGTTGAGCACTAATAAAAAATATAATTTATTAATCATTTTCGCTCTGCATAGCTTAATTCTTTGTTGCTAATGCTGACCAGAGAATCTGGAAATATCATTATTTGAATAATGACGAGTTCTCATCAGAGAAATTAAATGGGCAATAAAATAAGAAATTAGCTTATTTAATGAGCATTAATTTACAGGATATACTTAAACATTTATGTAATTTATTTAATTTTTGTCAATGCATATTTGTATAAAGTTTCAGAGCTTCATTATGCTTTATTATTTGTCTCACATGTTTAAATGAATTGTATATTTAAATTTAAATCGAACTTTATTGATAATTATTGATATTTTGACTCATATATTACATTTAAATTTAAAACTCACTTTATTCATATTTATTTAAATTATAATTCATATATTACATTTAAATTTAAATCTAATTTTGTTGATATTTATTTTAATTATTATTCATATAATCAATTTAAATTTAAATTAAAATCTAAATTAATTGTTTTTTTTTATTATTTTAATTTATACATATATTAAATTTAAATTGAAATATAACTCATTGATAATTATTGACATTTTAATTGATATATTAAGTTTAAATTTAAATCTAAAATAATTGATATTTATTTATACTTTAATTTATATATTAAATTTTAATCTAATTTTGTTGATATTTATTTTAATTAAAATTTATATACTCAATTTAAATTTTAATCGAACTTTATTGATATTTATATAAATTATAATTCATATATTACATTTAAATCTAAATCTAAATCTAAATTAATTGATATTTATAATTTATATATTAAATTTTAATCTAATTTTGTTGATATTTATTTTAATTATAATTCATATAATCAATATATATTGTTTTATTTTAATTTACATATGAAATTTAAATTTAATTATAACTTCATTAATATTTATTCAAATTTTAATTTGTATATTAAATTTTAATCTAACTTTGTTGATATTTATTTAAATTATAATTCATATATTACATTTAAATTTCAATCAAACTTGATTGATATTTATTTAAATTGAAATTCAATAGCAACAACTTTAAGTTTCTCTTTAAGCCTTCACCTTCACTTGCTCAGCTGTGTAAATGGCAACATCTTGGCAGAAGTCGAGAAGTGAAACCCCAAATAGAGGGAGTTGCACACGGGGCCCTGAAACTAGCTGGCAGAAGTTTATGGCTAAACAAATTCGAGAACTGAAACTCAATTTTTGCAGAACAATGCGTTCATAATTACTGTGGATAGTCAACAGGCAGACGAAATCGAATCAAATCAGAAACTTTAAATCTTGGGGGCTAAGTCGGACAGCAGCTGCAGCTAAACAGTGCTCGGCCCCTCACTTAATCGTCTCGTTGGCGGACACGGGCTCATTCAATCGTCAGTTCCAGCAATTACACGCATTTTGCGCAATTTAAACCAAATGCTAACGACAGCTAACAACCAGCCGGCAACCGACAACCGACAACCGACAACCAACAACCAACAAGCAACAAGCAACAGCCAGCAGCAGCAGCAACCTTTGCGCTGCACCTTCGGCCAGCTGAAGCAAACAGGCAGAGCAGGAGTTGGGTCAGCAGCAGCAGCAGCAGCAGCAGGCAGGACCAGCCAGGCGTTTGATGAACAAAAAGTAGCATACTGTAAATCAAAAAGTAACTTGCCGTACGGATGTCATTCGTTGCAGATCGTTCGAGCGCAAAATTTAACAATGACACAAACACAAACTTTGGCCCAGCACCAACAACAACAACAGCAGCAACAGTGGGCTCGAAAGCTGCGTAGAACATCATGATGACACACACACACACACACGCACACATGCTAGAGATAATACCTTATAGCACACACCTACAACATACGCAGAGTTGGGCATTGACTTTGGCTTCTGGCATAGGGGCAAAAGTTGCTCATGCAGAAGCTGTCATGTCCAGCACTCAAATTTCTAATGCTGGCCTAAAGGACTGTGCGGGCGGCTGTTGGCATGTGCGTGTGCGTGTGTGTATGTGTTTGTGTGTCTGTTTGTGTGTGTATGTTCTGGCAACACTTAAAAGTCACACGGGCGTGGCAAGTTAAATGAAATGCACATTGATGTGGCATTTGTGTATCGTTTCGACAGCCGTTGCAAGTGACAGAGTCAAGGGGCAAACGAACGTTTCCTTGTGGCAGGTAGATCACTGCCACTGACGCCAAGTGAGATAAATGCAAGCTAAATCAACGAAGAACAATCAGGAATATGTGCAATCGGGTATGCTGAGCTGCCTGACACATTATTTGGAATTCTGCAATTAAAAGAGAGAACATTGCCTGCATCAATTGAAACTTCGTAGTAGACTCGGCTTATCACAAATACATTTCTCAATTCTCTACTCTGCACTTGTGTGTTAACAACTAATATGCCCTTAATACACAATGTGCATGAGCAGCGCGTAACCTGTGGCAGCTGCAGCTGGTGTCTGTCTAGTCTCTGGCATGCAAAGACACAGCCACAAGCAATTTCGGCAAAAAAAAAGAAGAAAAATTCAATCAATAACCGTAACGATAACATTGTCAGCGCAAGCATACAATAAACTAGAAGTGAAAGAGCATCATACTAAGCCGCACTCTGCATACACTAACTTTGTGATACGTGGAATAAAAGTATAAAATGGTTAAAATTCCTATGAAATTCCAGATAAATGTCCCATATTAATAAATTAATTAAATAATAAATAATAATGAATTAATAAATTATTCAATTTGATTTAAGTCACATAATTGTGAATTAATGTATACTATTTAGCTATTGATTTATTGCAATATGGAATCTTTAGAGAAAATTTACAAAATGTATTTAAAAAAAAAATTAAAATTAAAAAATTTATTTCTATCAATCTTGATTTATTATAAACTATAAATTGTATTGTTAAAATGCCAAATTAAAATGGCATTGATTCAATACTCAATAATATGAAGAAAAAAAATAATAATTTGAAATAAATAAAATATATATTATTTATATTAAATGAATATACATTTTATTATTATTATTATTTGTATTAAATTAAATTAAATGTAAAATTAAATTAAACTTTAAATTAAATTAAGTTATAACTAAATTTAAATAAAATTAAAAATTAAAAAATAAATTTAAATTAAAATTAATTTTCATATCTTTATTTTTATTATTATTAAATATATTCAAATATTTACCATACAATGCATTCGAATATTAATTAAATATATTCAGCCAAGCTAATTGAATATATATTTGACTATTATATTATATAGTATTTTAAAGAATAGACTCTCAATATCTTATTAATTTGCTTATCTAATCACATAGTTGCAATACCCTAAAATTGAAAGTGTGTGACAAAATGTTGCAACTCTTTGGAGCGCAATTTCAATAAATTGTGCTGCCTGTTGACAAGCCGCAAAGTATGCTTTAAAAATGGCTTAGCTACCGACTCGTTTGTGTGTGTGTGTGTGTGTGTGTGGCAGACGAGGACAAGGCAAGGCAAACGCGATTTTTATCGCAATTCAATAGAGTTTCCGTAACATTAGGCCACGGGCTTTGTCTTGGTGCGGAACTAACAGCGCCATATTTGTATCCGTTCGACGTGTCAACGTGTATTGCTTCCGTTTGTTGTTTGTTATTGGTTTCGCCTCTGCACCAGCAGCACCAACAGCAGCAGCCGGTGCACCTTGCCAAGGATTCCAGACAGACACTCACACACACACACACACACACATATATACAGAGTTTTGGTGACAAGCATTTGGGTTAAAGTGTTATTGAAATTTTATGTTGTCTGCGATTTGTGTGGAGTGGATTTGCGTATTTGCAGCTGATTTATGGCCTGTGCTTTGTAGCGGGAGTTCACTTTAAGCAGCGCTTTAAAGCATTCGCAGCTAATTACGCACCACAAATAATATTTTCGTTATTTTGCCAACCCTCTCTGTGAGTGGGGCTGTCGTCAAAGGGTTGGTTTATCTTTGGTCTGGCATTAAAAACTTTTCGCTGGTTTTATTTTTCTTTGAGCTCAGAAATTGAATTAGCGCGGCGCGTCTTGCTGAGATGTCAATTTGGCTGACAGTGGCTGATAGGTTAAGGAATCTGGCATTCACCTTGAGAGACAGCTCATTAGAATTCCGTTTTGACTTTCAAGTTGTTTGTCGTTTGTTTACCTTGAAATTAAAAATGCAAAAAAAAAACCGCTCGCTTAAGGCAGACGTAAGGCAGATGCTGCTTCAGCTACTATTTGCAGGGCAGCTCTAGAAGTTGCAATGTTAAGTGTCTGTCAGGCAGCTGAATTATTTATGGCACTTGCCGCAACGCAACAGCAACGGCAACAGCAACGGCAACAGCAACGGCAACAGATTACAAGATTAAATTATTGTAACAAGCGCATTACGTAACTGCTTTGCATAATTTACCGCCGCCGTGAAAGGCAGTCAGAGGCAGTGAAGGAAAGTAAAGAAAAACAACATTCATCTTGAGCTTAAACAGCATTGGGAGCATTGCAAAAGTCGCCAGCCAAAATACACACACTAGAGTTAGGTAACGCGATGCGACCGACCTCAATGTAGGTGACATCGATGGAGTCACGGGGTCGTCCCAATGGGCGAATGCGCAACATTTTTGCCTGGCACAATTTGTCCGTGTGCCTGTGCATTGGTGTCTTGGCTTTCAGTATGTCCTTCACGACTGCCTAATTTGCATTTTAATTTAATTTTTTCCATACCGCAAAATGTCAACAAAATGCCGCAGACGCTCGCCGAGTCAATTGCAGACGTTGCCAACTTCTTGCAGCGCAGCCCTCTCACAAAAAAAAAAAGAAAAGAGGGAGGGGGGTAGGCTGGTTGCTCTTGCGTTTGTTTGTCTACAGTTTTTCTGGGCGCACTTTTAATTGAGTCTTGCATATGCATGAGCAGCAGCAACAGCAACAGCAACAGCAACTGCTACAGCAGCAACTCAATTAAAGCATTTGCCGCGCCTGAACTTCGACTTCAACTTCAACTTGAACCTCGACATTCGTCTTTGATGGCCTGAACCTTGAGTCGCTGACAAAATCAATGCCAACGCGACATTGAGCTGTATGAGAATCGTAAAACTTTCATCGATTGCTCAAACATAAAATGACAATATTGTCTGCCGCATCAAATTATGACAGACTAGAACTAAAAATTGCAAGCTCGACTGGAAAATTATCTGTAAATGATAGACACAAATTTAACTAATGAAAGAAAGAGATCTAGATTATAAACTATATGATATTATCCGCATGAAATAGAATGGAAAAGATATGTGCAAATGGGAAATAAATAAATGGAAAGTCTAAAGAGATGTCCATGGATGAGAAGCCTGTAGCAAGGGAAGTCTATGAGTGAGAACTCTGTTAATGCAATGGCTACAGATAGAAATAGATATTAGTGGATCTATAAGTATCTACAGCAATAGCTTAGTATAGTATACAAATCATTCTCAAATCAGTTATAGTCATGTATACCCCATATTTGCTCATTTACGTGGCATTAGCCCTGTCATAAAATACCGTGCGATAGACAAAAGAAATGCGACGGCCTTCGAGTAAATACAAAAAATACAAATTTATGACGACAACTTGTTGTGGCTAGCTATATATATATATATATATATATAGCTAGCCACAACAAGTATATATATATATATATAATATTACACAATGTTAAAGGTGGTTAATATGAGAATGCTCTGTCAGACTTTCAACTTCCATCTTCCATCTTGCCTGTTATAAATTCTAACGTAAAAAAAAAACAATAACTGTCAGGCTAACCAATCGTGCAACCGTTATTACCTGTTGGCTGCTCCCACTGAGCCGCATCGTGGGGCCTTTTGGCCATGGCCGTTGTCGTGCTTCCGCTTAGGAGTCGCAACGTTACGGCTCATAATTCCCAGAATTTATGAACTGTAACCGAGCGTCTACTACTGACAAAGAGCAGCGAGCAGACAGACAGAGAGAGAGACAAAGAGAGAGAGAGAGAGAGAGCCTGAAAGGTTAAGTGTGGATATCAAATGAATATGCATGCAAATATATGTTTGAATTGAAATTGAACTACAAATTGAGCAGGGCTCGAGTAATTAGCTGACAAATTCGACTTATCGATAGGGAAGTACGCATCACTAACAATTTGATGCTGTCAAATTGTTGACGATATATATCGCATTTAATACGTGTGACTAGTGGCTAATCAAACAGTTCTAAAGAGACATTTTTTTTTTAATGAATTGAATTGCAATTAATTTTGATAAATAATCAAGTTTTATTAGTAAAGCACGCTTTAAAGACTGCTGAGCAGACATTCCAACAACATCCATTCCAATCAAGGTAAGTAGCGCACACATCTCACAGATTTGCTGACTATATTGTTATGTTAATTTCATTCATTTGGCAAATAACAAAAGTTCTTTTCAAATACACACCTCAATGCTGCGTGGCACGTACTTGGTTTGAGTTGACGTCGCTTCACGTTCACTCAGCCCACGGCTGCGTCTTACCTAATTTGAAGACAAGAACAACTTAATCTACACAATGAGATAAATACCTTTTGTGGCTGCCCCACCTGTCCCCATCCTGTCTGTCTGTCTTCCTGTTGTTGGTCGTTAACTGTTATCGAGACACTTGGCACGCTCCCGAATTGCCACTTGAAGCAAATTGCTTCGACGAGGCTAAAACTTTGCCACGCAATGTCAAAGTGAGTTAACGACAATGAGCTTTATTACCTGACAGCCGCCTTCTCTTTCTCTCCCCCTCACACTCGCCTCAGTTAATGTATTAATTTGAATTATTTTTCATTCCGTCTGCCTGCCTGCCTGACTGCAAATATGTTTGACATGCCAAATTTAGTGGAAAATTGTCGCATGTCATTGGGCAAATATGCAAGTGAAATGCTACGTGACTCCATTGCCAAAATACAAATAGAAAATTCGACAGTTCCTGCCAGTTGCCAGCAGCAGCAGCAGCAGCCAGCAGAGGGTGGACAATGCGACAAATTGGCCAGTAGCATTGCCCTCCTCCTGCCCGAGCTGGCCTTACCTCTTGGGTTGCCCCTGCCAGCGACACCGTTGCGTTTTTCATTTTTCTTTCAAGGCTGCAGAAATTTAAAAAACAAATCACACACCTACAAGCACTCCAACCCGCAAGACAAATTTCCGACATATACGTTTTGGGTCGGAAGTGCACAAAACGTTGGCTGCGTCTCAAAGGACAACAGAAAGCATGAGAGAGAGAGAGAGAGAGAGAGAGGGGGGGAGAGTGGAGTAAGAGTGAGTGCCTGCCGGTAATGGAGTGGACTTTATTTGTGTTGTTGCTGATGCAACGCATCAGTGGACCGACACTGGCACCTTGTGGCACGCTTCAGCAACGCCGTAGACGACCGTCACATTTGTCAGCCTGTACAGTGTGTCCTGCCCCATGTGTAGTGCATACCAATGCGAGTATTTCAGTTAACAATGGAATGTTCAAATACCCTGTAATGATTGAATAATGAGTATATTCGAAGCAGATAAGTTAGATGAATATGCAGAGATGAATAAATTGAGAGAAAAGTGAATTATTTTTTATTTATTTAGTTGACTACCTACACACATATTATTAATGCTAAATGATATATAATGAGTCAAAGTGTCCTATTAATCGTCTATTGATTAAGCTCACACATATTACTACTTTCATATTCAGCTTTAATCAAAGTCACTTTTTGAGTTGTCAAATGCTTTTCCTTTTTTCAGCTTCAGCTTCAGCTTCAGTTCAGTTATTCGTTGGGCAAATTCACAAAAAATCAAGTAAACATATTCTGGCTGGGTAATTGGCAATTCAAGTGATCTATAATGGAGTACCTAATGCAAATAGCGGAGGCTTTTGATCAGCAATCGAATAAGCAGGAGGCGGAGGAAGGCAATCGCTTCAAGTCCGTCTACACAATCAATGGCAAGTCCATCTTGGCGCCCTTGGTAAGTGTTGAGAAGAGTTTCGCAAACTTCAATCTGATTGTGTTCATGCAGATGACGCCTGAACGTCGCCTGGAGATGCAAAAGTTTCGACGCGCTGCCATGGACATAGAGGAGAACTTGAAGCGGCGAGCCAAGTCGTCCAGTGAGACCAAGATGGCCATGCTGAAGCCAAGGCACGTCGGCACAGTCGGCGGCGGCTGCTGCCTCGTGGATGCCAGCACCAACACCGAGCCGGTGCAGCAGCCGCTGACTGTCGTCGGACGCATCAAGCAGCAGCTGCAGCAGTCCGAGACGCTGATCTATGACAACAAGTGCAATGCCATCATCAAGTTCGTCAAGGTGAGCAAATTGCCAGCCAAGCAGCATCTTGTCTACGAGGAGCAGTCACTGATCAGGCCACAGCAGGCAGTGCTCATAGAACCGAATCCACAATATGGTTCGATGTCAATTAACACGCTGGAACCGCTCTCTGAGCCCTTGCCCAAGCAGGTGCCAGGTCTTGGATGCATCCCGCTGCAATTGCATGAGGGGGCAGATCCCGACCCGGACAGTGCTGGACAGTTGAGCTCGGGCGAGCAACCACCAACCAAAAGGCAACTGCTGGACATCTCCCATAGGCTGAACCTGTCCATCAACCGGGAAGAACGCGACATCCTGCAACGTGCCATCACGAGTCCTGCGCTGCGCCCAAGGTCTCCGAATGCAGCGATAGATCGCGGCGAGCGACTGCATCCGCAGCTATGGAAACGCCATAATTCCTATCAACTTTCCCACATTTGGGAGGCGCAGCAGAAGCAGCCAGCGCCAGCTGTTGCTGCAAATGCGAACACGAGCAGCTCTACGCCCAATGCTCCACGAGCATCGCCCAGCAAGATACAGGTGAAGCAGCAGCACTCGACAGCGAAGCAGCGCTGCAGCAAGGCTGTCCCATCGGCAATGTCCAAGTGGTCGAGCAGCAGCAAAGCTGCCAAGCGAACGCCACGTGCTCGCAGCAATGTCAGCTATACGGCGCACGCCTCCTCGCATGCCAATGCCGTGCGGCAGGGCGCCAGCGGCAGCAGCACGCGGATCAGCAGCACTCAGCGTCGGCTCAGCTACGATCCGCGTGCCACAATCAAGCGTGCCGCGGCACTGCGCAAAGTCGAGTCGAGCAGCAGCTGCGGCACGCTCTCCATGTCCAAGATATCGCCCTCGAACAGCAGCGACATTCAGACTCCAGCAGCAACAGCAGCAGCAGCAGCAGCAGAAGCATCCTCTCCCGATGCCAATGCCGATGCCGATGCCGATGCCGATGCCGATGCCGATGCCGATGCCGATGCCGATGCCGATGCCGATGCCGATGCCGATGGCAGCATTGCGGAGCTGATCAAACGCAATCTGTTGGACAACATGGAAGAGCAGCAGCGGCAACGCTTCCAGCAGTTGGTCGCGCAGCAGGCCGAGGAGCAGCAGCGTATGAAGGCCGAGTTTGATGCACAGCAGCAGCAGCTGATAGATCAAATGATCTGTGACCTGAGCAGACTGACCTTCGACAAGGACGACGAGTCTGACGAGTGTGACGAGTGTGACGAGTGTGACGAGGACAACTCCGAGTCCAGTTCGGTCAGCTCGCTGCCGCAGAGCCGCCTCGATCTCGAGCTAGATGAGCCAGAGGAGACAGACCTATAGATCTATCCCTATATATATATATATATATATATGTATATATATATATATATATATATATATATATATATATATATATATAAATATATATGTATATGTATATGTACTCTGTGTGCATGTGCTTATTAATATATAATAAAAATCCACATTCGCTTGCGTAACGTAGCCGCTAATTCACACATCATAAATGCGATTAATCGCAAATGCTGCCGGCAACAAATGCCAAATTTAGCCACCAACACCAACAGCAGCAGCAACAGCAGCAGCAGCAGCAATGCGTTGGCGCACCGTCTCTAATTATGCTCGGCGCAGTCGTCTGCCAGCATGCCACACAAGTTGCCAGCAGGCAGAGGATGAGGAAGACGGAGCTGCCTTCAGTTGCGCTCACTCCTCTTGCTTCACCTGCGCTGGCAACTCACGTTGATGTCTCTATATGCAATTGCGCTGGGCATGGAGGGGAGCATTTGCTCGCCCATAACTCGGCGTGTTATTAAGTGTAAGAAATTAAAATTTCATAAATTGTTACGCTTTATTTAGAGCTCCGGCTCTGTCCCACTCACTCTCTCTCTCTCTGTCTCTCTCTCTCGCTTAATTGCCCGCCCCGGCGGACGGATGCAGTGCATCGCTGTGGACGCAGCCGTAGCGTGATTTGCGTATTTCGGAAACTTGCAATATTTGGTTTAAAGTGAACGTGGACATAATTAAAAGCACTTAAGTTGCTTTTCGCTTTTACTTATGACTGCTGGTGGTGCAAGTGGTGCAAGTGGTGCAAGTGGTGCCAGTGGCTCTATTGGAGCAACGCCAAATTGGCAGATGCACTTGTAGATTGTTTCGACCATTTGAGTGCTTGAATGTTGCGTGCGGTCTGATTGTGATCAAGCCAATTGAACGAAAGAGCTGCTCTGCTGGCCATTATTTAAGCATGAATTGCTTGCAAATGATAATCAACAGGGAAAAGAGAATCTTGTAAATGAGCATTAGGAATTATGAGTAATAAGGCTACAATGGAATGTATAGACTACATAATCTAAACTTTAATATAATATAATCTCATTCAATCTATTAAATTTGATAAAAAATCTAGAAATCATTGACAGAGTAATGTGAACCAAATGAATCAGCTTTGATTGATTCTAAATATATAAGCATTAGATTCCATTCACGCATCTTCCTGTTTAGCTTGAATTATCTATCTAATTTGGAAATGGAACATTTGGAAATGGAACATTTGGAAATGGAACATTTTTTCATGAAATCTAATGCGCATTGATCTTGGCTCGTAAAGCGTTTGAAGATCGAGCTCAACCGAAATAAAATCTCTAAAAACTCTTTCTTCGTCTCTCTCTCTCTCTCTCTCTCTCTCGCTCTCTCTCTCTCTCTTTCTTTCTTTAAGCAATAGCTCTCGCTTTATTTCGTTCCTTTTTTTTCATTGAGCTATTCGTGTGATGCTCTTTTCCCGAACATCGTTTAGGGAGTGAAACGATTGACGCTTGCACAATGAGACTCAGTAAGTGATTAGAGAGTCTATGCAAACGTTCTACTCATACACATACACATGCACAACTTTACACTCAAGTTCTTCATTGATGCCTTTAGCTAAGACAAGTCTCGCTTACATACCAATATATACTCAATAGACTTTTTGCATCATAAAACTCATTACAAACTCGTTGCAGAAGCTATGCAAGCGGAGAAGCTATGCTCTCTGAGTTTTTTCCTCCAATTGTGAGTGAAAGATACATACATACATACTTATTTGCAGACATTGAGAAACGATCAACAGATATTTGCTCAGATCGGGAACTGACTGTGATTTTACTAGATCACATTTAAATCAACATTATTAAAATTATTCTCTTATTGAAGCTCTATAGAAACATTCTCTATTCGTATGGAAATGCTCTTAATTAAATACATTGAATTACGTCTCACCTCAGTGAAATAATATTCACTCAAATTCTATGCACAAACTAATAAAGTTCTAAATAGTTTTGCCTAATCTTGTGTTTTTTCACTTGGCTAATCACAGAAAAGTTCTGCAGAGCAAAAGAGCAATAATTGTGAGGCGAAAATTCAGTGAAAATAATTTCGCGCTTCGTCTGCGAGTTTATTAAATGAACGAGAAGTGCACAAGTAACTGGCATTAGGATTTCATGACTAAAATAAACATAATCAAAGTAATAACTGAGCATCCAAATTCGCCTCGTTTCGCTCCCAATCCCAATCCCAATCCCAATCCCATGCCATGCCATACACATGTGAAATTAATCTTGTTTATGCTGCCAGGAGATGGCTCCAAGGACTCGTGTCGAAACTTGGCGCCCAACTGAGCTGCCTTTTGCAAAAGTTTCGCTCGACAAAGTTATTTGAGTAAAAATAAATAAAATCGAATGAGTTCACATTTGGCATGGGTATTGATATTGCTAGGTATACAAACTACATAAACATATACATATATGTGTATGTATATATATTTGGGATATACAGATATAGTTTTGTTAATTTAATGCGTGCGCTCCTTGAGCTGAACATTTAATTGAAATTGTATTTTCAAGCATTTAAAAAGGCGAGAAACTCCTTGCCATGCAAATGTACAGAATGTGTGTGTGTGTATGAGGGTATATATGTATGTGTGTGTGTGTGTGTGTGTGTGTGTGTTCGGTAGGTGTTCAATAGACAAGGCACAACCCTTGTTGGCTTATCCTGCTGAGCTGAGCGCGCCGTTGCCATCGCCGTCATCACATAATCTGCTTATTTTGCAACATAAGTGAAAAGTTCTGTCAACAAAATCAAAATCACGAAAAATTTGTTTGCCATTTAAATTCGATTTTGATCCTATTTATCCTGTAAATTGCAGCAATTGAAAGGATTTGCTGTGAGACGGCGAATCGACGTCGCTAGCAAGCATCCCATCCACAAAATTTTCCCGTTTGCACTTCACCAGACTTTTTTCTCTCTCTCTCTTTCTTTTTTTTTCGGCAAGTGTTTGATTTTCAAATTACCTTTTATTGGCATTGCTTGCATGTGTGTGTGTGTGTGTATGTGTGTGTGTGAGGGGGGCGTGACATATGACGTGTGCCACTGTGACGGTGTGTAAACAGCTCTAACTGTATTAGCATGCAGAGCATATTATTCAAGACGGGATATGGGATATGGGATATGGATATGGCCGCAGCTTTAAACAAAGCACTGACCCCGCTGCGCCAGCCAGAGGATATTGAAATTCAATAGCTTCAAAAAAAAAAAAAAAGAAGAGAAAGAGAATGTGAGAGTGAGAGGAAGAGGCAGCAGAACGAACAAGAATGAAACAAAGCAAACGGAAATCACTTCATAGACGACGCATCGTGAACAAAGTAGCAAAAGTAGCAAAAGGAAACATGAAATGGAAATTGGCGACTGCGACAAATGGAAATCCCCAAGTGCGGGTCAAAGAAAATAAAACTTTATGCAAATGCGCCACTTTGGCCGTAAAATGAAATAGTCCCTGGCCAAATTATACCTGATGCCTGATGAGCTGACTTGCAATTGCCGTGAATTGAAACAAAAGGGACACAGTTCACCAATCCCCTTCTTCCCCTCTGGCAGGCAGCTCATAAACTTTTGTCTCAACTGCGGCCAGGGCCGTTGGGAACCAGCGCAGGTGACTTTAAGTTGCAAACTTTTGCATTTTACCTACTTTCTGGGCATTTACATAGTGCGCCCAGCTCAGCTCAACTTGGCAACACACTCACTGCGTCACATTCCGACACGGAAGTTGTTACGAACACGTTTTGTCGCTGCGGATGTGTTGCCTACACAAGTTTTTTTTTTTTCTCATTTTCCACGGTTCTCATTATGATTGTTATTAAAGTTAGCTGAGCAGAGCAGAAAAGCAGCAGAGGAAAGTATTTGAGCTCGCTGAAACAATGTGTAACGCGTGGCAAGGTTTGCACTCTATGTGGCACTAGAGTGAGATTGATATAGTCTATAGAGTGGGGGCTGGTAAAGTCTACATTGATATAGCTCTTATATTAAATATTATTTAGAGAAATATATCATATGTATGTCTTTATAATATTTTTTGCAAACAATTTATAAAAAAAATTGCATCAATTTTAATCATTTTAATGATTTAATTTTTTTTTTTAATTATTTTATTTTATATATTTTATTTATTTATTTATTTTATTTATTTATTTTATTTTATTTTATTTTATTTTTTTTTTTGTTTGAGGCAATCTTTAAAGTTTTATTTTTAATTTTAATTTTTACATAAATACATAGCTTAATTGTTCAATGAAAAAATATTTTTAGAAAAAGCTTTAATTACTTTAATTGTAAAACAGCTAAACTTTATTTATGTGTGCTTATAGATACGATGCGATACAATAATTTACAGTGCTGAGTAAAGTTCTACCGGATTTGCATTACATAAATTCCTACATGTTATAATAATATATTTTTCATTTCTGACTAGTATTTTTTATAGTATTAATGTATAAGAAAAATTAAAAAATAAAAAATAATTTTTTATTTTTATACGATTTAGTCCCAGCTTATAAATTTTATTTAATTTTTTTTTTTCATACAAATGTGTGATAAAGTTTCTATTGAAATTTTGTGTGTCATTTAATTTTAAATATTTATTTCTAAATTACAATTTTAGTTTAAAAGATAAATTAAAAAAAGTCTTTCAAGCTTTGCTTCGCTTAACTTGCAGTATATATATATTATATATCTAATATTAAGGTAATTTAAATTAAATAAAATAATATTATATTATATTATATTTTTAAATTATATTATTCATTATTTATGCCATATTAATATATATGTTAATTATTTATTATTTATAACCAACTAGGTGCAAGTGTATTTCATGTGCGACTTGTTCTCATATTTTATTATTATTATTATTTTAGCCGTAGTTGCGTTCATTTCGTCGCTCATTTTTGACCGGAAACGGAAGCCTGTTATTAATTTGCATGTCCGGCGGCGACAGGGACAGCGATGGCCACTAGGACAACCATTGGGCAGTGCTACCTAAACAGGTAGTTAGTCACATTCCCATTCTTATTAACTAGCAACATACAAACTCTCTCTCTCTCTTCCCCTCTCTTTTGCTCTATTTCCATCTCTTTCTCTCTGTGTAGAGTGTAGCTAATTAAATTTCGCATGCCCTTGGTATAGCTACTCTGCTATGCTCTTTCTTGATGCTCTCGCTGTCTTAATTGTGTTTGTGCTGCTCTATTTCAGCAGCGCACTCAAAGACAGCTTCGCATTTATTTATTTTTTTTTTCGCTCTGCTGCCACGCCCACCACAAGACCAAAGCATTTATATATTTGCCCGAGTTTCGTTCTGGTCGTCTGGCCTGGTCCTGGTCTTGGTCCTGAGCAGAGCGTCTTAGGTGCTGTTTGCGCTAAAATAATTGAATTAATAATTGCTGCGTGTGGTTTTCATGCTTTTCCAGCTAAGAAAAGCGTACCCCATAAGCCTGAGCCCCGGCCGCAGTCTGAGTAAGTCGTGTGAAACTTTTATCTTTGCCAGCGGCAGCCGCTAACCCAGTCTTCCCCCTGCTGCATGCCTTTACTTACACACTGATTTAATAAATTAACGTTAATTAGCTGTTGTGGTCGATGGAAAAGAGGGGAATGAGGAACAGGGGCTGCTGCTGCTGCTACTGCTTCTGATACTCATGCTGTCTTAGCTTAAAGGACAATAATGCTAAAATCCAACACGCAACGTGGCAACTTTTCCGTTGGTACGTGATTTCCGGCGTTCGTTCAAGATTTGCCCGTTCGATATATGAATTATGGAGCTTGGCATGAAGCATGAAGGCAGCTAGAAAAACAAACGCAGCTGAGCAGCATCGCAGAACGGTAGTATCTCATTCTCCGCCAATAATTCACTAATTGACTCTGCATTTTTCTGCTTCCTATATCATTGTTTGCCAAGTGCGAAAAAGTGTGTTAGAGCTTGTTTGTTCATACCATTTTAATTAGCCAAATGAGCAGCCAGTCAGCCAGGGAGTCGGATTAAAGCTGTTATTTAGAGTCTTGATTCTATGGCGTTATAATAAATGAAAATGAAATCAAAAGTCCTTGAACTTTTAGCTTTCAATGTGTAAAAGAAACTTTATTGCTTTATATTTGCATATCTAGTAATTAATATTATCTAAATTTATTTTAGATACTATTAGTATATAAAAGTATCTTTCACTAAAAGAAGTAGAAACAAATAAAAATAATAATAATAATAATTATAATAATAATAATTGTAAGTCTCAGAGTGCGAGAGTTAATCGTTTCACTCCCGACATAAAACTCTTTAAAAGAGTGTAACGCGAATAGCTCAATGCAAAACACTCAGACGGAGATATAAACGAAACAAAAATAAGTCTCTTGCTCAGAGTAAGAGCTTATGCTTTATGCTTTTTTCCGTTTGAGCATTTAAACGGTTAACTGTTATGCATATAATAGATTTCTTTTACATTGCATTATTATTGCCTGCTTGCTGTTTATAATTAAATGCTATACTCAATTATGTACGAGTGAATAAATTCATTTGAAGTTCTCAAAGTATGACTGCGACTGGCCGCTGGGCCTTCACTGCCTGTGCAGAGAGAGAGAGAGAGAGAGAGAGAGAGAGAGAGAGAGAATCTAATTAAAGTGCGCATCGAAAGGCGGAAATGCAGCCCGGCAAGAGGAGGACTAGCTGCCTTTGCGGTCAAAGGTTAGCTCAGTGACCGAAAGTGGCCGAAGGCTGTTTACCAGTTGAGCAGTTGCTTCTGCTCCTTGAGACATCTGCTGACCATTCTGAGTTGAGCGCAACAAAGAAGCAAGGCAAAGCGCTTGCAGCTAAGGACGTCGTATGTGACAATTGGACACAAGGAGCTACATAGCATGGATGGCCAGCAAGCAAGCATTTAAATTGAAATTAACATCCTGTTGGTCTGCAGCCGCATGGTCTGCCGGAAGCACTTCAGCAATATGCTTCAATCCAGCGAAGAAATTCTGCTCCAATTATGGCCTTAAAAAGTCAACTCAAAGCCTTTGCCCAACTCAATGAAGAACTTGCCCAACAAGTGGCGCGAGTGGCATAGCAAAAGTGTCAGGCAAACATCAGACTGTTGGCGCCCTAGACAAACACTCGCAACACACCCACACACACACACACGCACACAGTGACATACAGACAGACAAAGCGAGAGACACACACACGTAATTAAGAGGCCATTGTTGTTTCGCTGACAAAAGTGAAAGATGTCTTGATGGATAACGTGGTTGCGTTTTTCCCATTCCAATTTGCCGTTGACACTTCAAAGTGTGAATGAGTCGCTCACTCTATATGTGTATGTATCTGTGTCTGTGTCTGTGTGTGTATGTGTGTGTCTCTTGTGAGCTTGGCTTTTGATGTAATCAGCTTGCAGCTTGCTCTCTCATTCAGCACTCAGCACTCAGTCTGACACATTATCCCCAATCTTGCAATTATTCTTACCTCAGCCTTTGAAGACAGCAATTAAAAGACTCACACATATGCAAACACACACACACACAGACGCGACAGACAGCTAATGTGTGTGTGCTGATGTATGCATAAATATATAATGTGTTTGCCTTGTTAGTGGCTGGCGGTATCACTTTATTTTGCGGAAGGATTAAATTAATGCCAAACGTGTGCTCTGTTTTGTTGTTTTAGGCAACACACACACACACACACTTACATACACAGTGTGTGCATGCTATAGACAAACAACGTGTGGAAACCGCTACTTACACTAGTTAGCTAATAAAATTAGTTTTATTAACACGTACTACGACAAGTGTCAACAGCAGCTAAACACACACATCTATACGTATACATGTGTGTGTGTGTGTGTGTGTAAATTTCGCTTTAAGTGTTAATTGCATGTAAAACTATTAAATGCTCAATGAGCATACGAAAGTGCTAGCACAATGTGTTTAAAGACACAGCCAAACAGACGACGAGCAGACAAAATTCGTTGCCTACTTTTGAGCGCAACTGAAATGGTAAGAATTTAAGCTTGAATAGTTGAGAAATGAATATCTTAACTAGATTAACTAGAATTAAAAAATATTATTTATACTTTTATTTATGTATATATATATTAAAAAGTTGTATATTTTATTGACAAATTTACTGATACATTTAGTGGCAGCTTAATCAGGTTTTACATAAAAATGTATGACATAAGATCAAAGATGATCTTTACTTGGGAAATTATATTTATATGATATTACTATTTTTATATTTATTTATTTTATTTTATTTTATTCATTTATTTATCTATGTTTTTTTTTTTTTTTAATTATACTTTGTATATTTATAAATATTTGATTGGATTTTTTGGGGAGATTTGATAAGTCTTTTGAGGCGTCTGGCTAGTAAACTTGTATGTTTATCCAGCCAATTAAATTACCTGGTAGCATATATAAATTATTCTTAGAAATGTGTAAGTTTTCTAGTTGAAAACATTATACTAAGTGAATACACATGTATTTATCTACTGCACTGAGTAGAACTAAAATGTTTAGTTTTTTTCAATGACTTTTAAACAAGTTTCACACACTGACATGCATATTGGAAAATGATCAAACTGTCAGCCAAGTAAAGAATCTAATCTTACCTTTCTACTGAATATTTCCGTAATGTGCTCACACTGACTAACACTTGCGAGGTCAGCTCGCATATATGTATGCATGTATGTGATATCCTATATCATCATGTATTCCATGAGCCATACAAATTGCCAGTTAATTGGAGCGCTGACATCAGCAATGCCAAGCAGATAGCCAGATGAAATTTGACGACAATGGGCCAGTTAGATGACGGCGTCTGCAATTACCACACGCACACTGACCAACATAATTAATGTTAATAAATAATAAATTTACATATATATAAAACTAAGTGGCCCAACCACAGAAGCGTGTAATACAAGACAAGTTTTGGCTTGGCCGAAAGTGAAAGGCATACAAATATGTGTAATTAAAGGCGGCATTCAGCAACCGAATATGCGGGGTGGGTGGAGTGGTTGGCAGATAGGAGAGGGAGTGGCATGATGCCAACGTAGAGATAACATGCAAAAACTTTTGGCCGGAAACGTTTAATTAACTTGTTTGTTTCGTCTGGCCACAATTCATATGCGAAACGTATCGTGCAATTAAAAATCTTGGCCAAAAAGAAATTGAAAGTAGCCATGGCCACAAAATCAACGTCTAATGTGTGCCATGCGTATGCGTAGGCCATCAGAGATCGCCCATAGATAGCTAGTTTAAGGACACTTGGAAAGCATATTGCATTAACCAGAGTACATCCATCGAGTCAGTAGCCATGCCAAAGTCTTGGACCGCAGCTGTAAACTTGGCAGCAAGTTCCATTTGGCACTTGGCGAGAACTTTCAAGAAAATTAACCGCATTTCGAATGCAGCAGCAACAATCTTTTGTAACTTGACAAAACATATCTAGTTACATTTATTGAATTGTTTCATGTGTCTTTGATAACTATTCGACAGACTCTCTCTCTCTCTCTCTCTATATATATATATATATACATGTGTGTGTGTTTGTATTTGAGTTTTGGCAATTTGCACTTATTCAGTTGCTTCAGTTTTACTTTGGCAACATTGCAACAGCAAAGTTTTTCAATTAGACATGCCAAGACCCAAAAGCATCGCAACGATGCGGAAGTGTGCCTGGCATTAGTGTCCAGCGCCAGCCCACTCAAAGGGTTGTTTTCCGTCTCACTTGGACTCTCTCTCTCTCTCTCTCTCTCTCTTGCTCTATCTCTTTCTATCTCTCATTGACTGCCATCCAGGCATAATCAATCGAAATCCAGCGCATAGCTCACGTCAAGCGTAAAGATAAGAGGCAGCCGCCTTTCAGCTTAAAACAACAAATTAATTAGCATTCATTGCCGCCCAATTGAGCTTGTAAATATTTAATTAATCGCCGATTTGTGCAAGCGCTCAAAATACCAAAGCCAGCAGCAAGACACCAAACGCTGGCAATCAATTAAAACTGTTGATGAATGGGCCTCGAGTTGACAGGAGAATCGCATAGAGAGGCGTGCTTAACCAAGAAAAAGAATAAGCAAAAATTAACTATGAATTATTTAAAGGCAAACTCCTCTATATACTAAAAATATGTCTATATAGCGATAGATAAGTACTGCAGAACAGAAGACTTAAGAAAATTATAATAAAAATCGTATTCATCAATTTTGGTAGTATATATAGCATATAGAAATTATATATAGTATACAGTATATATAGAGACTTGAATTACATAACAGATCTCAAAGATATTATAGATCTCATAGATATTTGGCAATCTAACTGATGTCTTAAATTATAAATATTGTAAATAATTTAGTAGTATAAGTAATAAACACAGCTAACTTTTAAAAAACTTTTATCCGGCGAGTCTAGTCGAGGGCAGAAACTATAGAAGACAAAGTCCCCAAGGGGGTTATTAGTACCGTATGACTTCATAAATAAACAGAAAAAAAAAGTAATCTATATAGCATATACTATATGTACTTCCAAATTGATAGATAATAATACAATATATATTAATTTTATTCAATTTTGTATTCTATAACTTAAAATACTATTTAGTAAATACTAAACTCTTAAATGTTGTTGTGTTGAAAAGTAGATCATAGAATCAACTTCAATATATCAGCTATAAATATAAAAGTCAACAAATTTTACAATTATCTAATTTGCCATGCCCACAAATGGTCTTACATATATTACGTCGATATACTTGCTTATAATTAAAACACAAAAATAGTTACATTTTAATGATGCCTGAGAATCACCGAGAGAGGCTTTAAAAATGTTTGGCAAACATAACGTACAACGCTCCCAAGGCAGCCTCTGTGCTGGCAAACGTCAACATTCAGCTAGCTGCTGCAATGCCCCCAAGGACTTTAGCTAAAACAAACAAGCAGACAGAGAGAGAGAGAGAGGGAGGGAGAGTGAGAGTGAGTCTCTCTCACACACACACACACACACACACATGAGTCAAGTTTTAATTTGCTCGCTCTCTCGTATGTGAAAACAAAGTCACTTCGACACTCCACAACAAAAGATGCCAATTTAATCTAGTTCCAGTGCCTGCTGGCCACATGGGACACTTAAAACCACTGGACAACAGGGCAGCCAGACGCTGCACAGGAAATGACTTCAGTGCCAACCCAGCTGCTGCTGCTGCTGCTGCTGCTGATGTTGCTTTGTGTGTGTGTGTTAGAGTGAGGCTGGCGCCAGCAGGTAACTTCCGGCATAGTCAAATTGAAAATGGCATAGAATACCACAGGACGCCCAAGACCACTTGGCCAGCTGCTCCACTTTTTGTGGCTAAAGTGTAAAGCTGTGAAGCTCAGAGACTTCTCTGAGCAGGAGACGTACAAAGAGATGGAGTTGAAGTAAAAGTTGAGCACTCGTAAAGTGTGACAAATTGAATTAATGCCGCTGCAAATGGCAAAGTCTTTTCGAGCTGGTCACCGTAATTGTTTAATACGCATTCTTAATTAAGGCACAGCTGAGCTGCGGCCTCAACCTGAAACCGATGCGAGAGTTTGCTCTGTGAACTGCGACCGGCACTTGACTTATGGCACAAAAGCGCAGACACAAATCTTTATGATGTGGTCGCTGCTGCCTGCCTGCCTGCCTGTATGTGTGTGTATGTGTGTATGTGTGTGTGTGTGTGTGTGTGTGGCATGGTTAAGTAAGAAAAACTACAGTTTCCACTTAAGGCCGTAAGCCACGTGCGACACACAGACACTGCTTGGCCACTTGGCAGCAAGTCGAGTCAAGTCCGAGTCCAGTCCGAGTCCCGTTGAGTCCAGTCGAGGCGCTGCAAATGGCAACCGTAGAGTGGACATTGACAAAAACGCAATGTGGCTGCTGGCACTGCAGAGAGCGTCTAACTGACGCATTGTTGTTGGGGCCCATAACTCAGGGGCTCTGCTGACAAAAACCTGTGCAAAACGCATTTGTGTGTCTCTCTCTCTCTCTCTGTGTGTGGCAAGAATCTTAAAGATAAATAAGCAGTCCCAGCATAGACGTGGCTGAACTTTGACCCCAAAACAGTAAAAACCGCAAACACAAAAGGGCAAAAAACGCTACGAAAATAAAAGACGACAACGATTATGATGCTGCTGCGAGCTCAGCGAAGCGCAACTGATGAAGCCCACTTAGACGAGGTGTCCCCAACTGGACAGCGGTCAGCGCGACGCGCTGGCAACATTTGCCATTGACAGAGCACAAGCCAAAGAATGAAGCAAAAGAACGCAAAACACACACACACACACACAAAAGACAGCAGCAATGTGTGTGTGTGTAGTACTTGGGGTCGTCTGGACAAACATTGCGGGGCGACGACGATGACGGCGACGACGATGATGACGACCGGACATGACCAAATGAAAATGTGTAGCCCGGCCTCAGGCCCCGCGGCGCTGTTGACGCCGTCTTCGGTTTGGGATTGGGTCTGCTTATGGCAAACGGGGACTGCACAATTATTACTTCAAGTTTTCATTTGCTTTTGTTGCGGCCATGTCTGGAGGTGCACCAAGGATATCAGGAAGCTGCCTCCGCCTTGGCGCGGAGTTTGTAATTTCGCTTCCTCCAGCGTCTCATTTTTCATATTTGGCGCACTTTGAGTGCCATTTGGCAACGGCAACTGCAATGCCAACCAGCCGAAGCCCAACAAGGTAAACAGACAATTTCTCAAGCGACTAATGCTCTGAGTTATTGTTCAAGCACTGAGCAGAGAAGCAGTGAGAGAGAGAGAGAGAGTGGGGAAAGAGGCAACCGAGTGGCAATTGGGAGTGGGTTAAGTGCGCTATTAGAGACTCTCAGCCATGGCTTGTCGAAACTCTGAGCAACATTTACTAGAACTACTTATATGATTTATGACTCCAGTCTACATTTCAAGGCTGAGAAGTCAAAGTCTTAGGAATAGAATTCTATTTTAAATGAAGTTAATGCATATGTTGGGCAATAAAAGCTTATATGAGATATAGAGCATAAAAATAATAATAAAAATCAATTCAAGACAAGCTAACAAAATTTAATAATGTATTAAAACTAAAATGAAAATGTATTTGTGCTTTAAGCATGCATTTATTCACATTTATTAAGGTTGCCTCTAAAAATAATTGGAATTTTTATTGAAAATTTTGTATTTTGAAATTTCTTTATTTACTTATTTAATTTTTTTTTTAATTTTTACTTATTCAGTCTCAGTTTATAGCACACTTTATCTATCAGCTGGTATAGGTTTAGTAATGTTGTCTTCAGGGACCGTAACGATTATAATTCTTATAAAAAAAATATTAAGAAAGTATAATTATTTTTTGAGTTATTAAAAAGAAATTATTTTATTATCTATAATATTATTTTATTATTTATTATATTTTATTAAAAATCAAAAATAATTATTACAAATCAATTTTTACATAAAAATCAAATCACAACTTTTATTTTCAATTTCGATTATAAAAAATTAAAAATAAGAAATATGCCTTAATTATTATTTAAAAAATTGAAAGAACAATCAAATTGAAATATCGTTTGATATAAAGCAGCTAGATCATATATAGACCTATATAACTTGTCTTACATATTTGTGATAATGAATTTATCAATTGCATATCCGAAATATTTATATTCAGATTTCAAGTGATTTATTATTTAAAGAAGTTCACTGAAGTTCAAAATTAATGTATTTAAAACTAAAAAAAAAATAAAATAAATAAATATATAATATATATTTCAGCTGAACAGCTTATATATTAAATCACTATTATGACGCGATCAGCTCAAAATTGTTAATAAATAACTGTTGTCCGTTTCTCAATATCTGCATATAAGTGGAAATTTGAAAGAAAAACTCTCTCTCCTCTCTCTCGACGGATTGCATAGGTTCTTCAACAACTTTGTTCGCGATCGCACATACATGTTTTATAAAGTCAAAAAATTTGAGTTCGTTAGTGTAAATGTGTATGTGAATATGAAGACAGTTTGCATAGACTCTTTGAGTTAGCTTCTCACTTAGTAAACCTCATTGTGCGAGCGCCACTCGCCTCGCTCCCTAAATGATATTCGAGAAAAGAGCATCACACGAATAATTCAATGCAAAGCGCTCAACAGGAAATCAAAACATAAAAAATCGAAGACTCTTGCTCAATGCCTCAAAAAATGAAGCAGAATCTGAAGTGCAGCTCTGGGATGAGATGTTTACTGTTTTTTATGATTTTGCCGATATACGATATTTTATAATAAATGCTACATTATAATTTTATAAGAAACGCTTGTGAAAAGTTAATAGAGATGAGTGAATCTAATATTCAAACTATGTATATATATTTTGTGTATATGTTTACTCTAAAATAAAATATAAGTGCGAAATCAAATACAGAAAAACAGTTTTTGAAAATGAATATATCAAATTCATTAATAGATAGATGTCTGTCAAATCGTAAAAAAAAAGTTTTAAAAAATTAATTCATTTATATTTATTAGTTTAATTTTCTTTAGTGATGAAATCTTAAAGTGGAAAAATGTTTGCCTACAGTTAAAAAAATTATTATTCATAATGAAAAACAGAAATGTCTAAGAAACTACATGAATAAATGCATATATTTGTTTCATTTAAAATTGAAATAGAATTCAGAATTCTTCGTAAATGAACTCAAGCAACACTCGATACTCGACACTGATTCAACAGAATTGTTTGCCTTGAATTGGGAAACTTTTCGAATTGTAGAAATGTATAAGGAGGAGTTCATTGACAGTCTCGCATGTCGCGCTCAATGTCAAATTGCTGACCTTAGCAAAGTGCAAGGCACAAGTTAAATATCATCCAATGGGACGACCTGTTGAGAGGCGACTGTAAAACTTTGCCTTGCCCAACGCTAAATGTCAGAAATGCAAGCCAAATATCGCCATATTTATGTGCACAAAAACCGCCTACAAGATGGCCAAAATGAGAAAAACAAAAGAAAACTCAAGCAATGAAAAGAAAATTAAATGAAAATGAATGTATTCAAGATATATCAAAATATATACATATATAAATATATGTATATGTTTATGTATATACTTCTGCGTCTGTATGCGAGTATCTATGCCATGAAGGTCATATTAAATTGCTATAAAATGTTATCGATTTTATTTGCAACAAAAGAAAATGCGCTGCGCACAAGCAAGAATCGCCTAACGAGGACACTGACACCACAACAACAACAACAACAACAACAACAACAACAAAGGCGAGAAAAGCAAAAGCAAAAGCAAAAGAAAAGCAGAAGCGAACAGTGAAGCCAGCTGGCAACGTCCGAGGCGCACAGTCCAAATGAGAAACGGAGATATGGAGAAATGGCGAAACTGAGGCCCACAAAAAAATCCATAAAAAGGCGAAACTTTTTTTGCCGCCTATTTCATACAGTCTGTAGCTCTCCCGGCTCCTTGGCCAATTTGCAATGCTGGCTAATTAGAAAAGTTTCCTCAAGGCGGTCTGGCGCTGGGGAGGGGGGCCGAGCTCGACGCTCATAGGTGCGTGCGTCGCCATTTTTAAGCGCACGTGGCAGAAGGTGAACGCTGCTGCGCTTTGTTAGCCGAATAGCCAACTAACGGTCGTGGCTTAATGTCACACCTACCTCTCCGGCGGCAGAGACGCAACCATTGGCTGGCATAAATCACGTCCCCGTCGCGCACCTACAGCGCTGAGAGCAACAGCCGCACACAGAGACACACCTTCCAGGCAGCCACTGGCTGGCTGGCTGGCTGGCTGACTTGCTGGCTGGCCGGGTTAGCCAAAGCAGCGCACCTGCTGCTCTCCGCTCTCTCTCTGTCTCGCCAGCTGCCACTGAGGTGGAGCCACTCGGCAGCGGTCTCATTTGTATTTACCTAAAGACGTGCAGCAGCAGCAGCAGCAGCAGCAGCAGCAGAAGCAAACGTAAAAAAAAGCAAAGGAAAGGCATAGATATACACGAGAACTAACGAACGACACGAAGCTCTGTCTCTATCCGTGTGTGTGTGTGTGTGTGTGTGTGTGTGTGTGTGAGCACCTAACTGCGCTCAAAAAACTTGCACACCAAAGCAGCCACGACGAGAGCATATCCTCACACACACACACACACTCACTCACACAGAGAGACACACCGTTACACGTATACAACGAAAGCTAAGAGCAAGGTGTATGCCGAAAATGAGACGATGACGATGACGATGACGACTACGCGAATGAGAACGAAAATATTGCCGTGACGTTGATGAAAGACCAGACCAGACCAGGCCAGGCCATGCTAGCCTAGGCCACTCGTCTAACAGAAGCGCATGTGCTGCCGCCAAAAAAAAAAACAAAAAAAAACAAAAAAAGAAAACAAAAATTATTTTAAATATTTGCAGCAGGCATAATTTCTTTCATATGTCAACAAATGGCCGCATCTGGCGTATGTGTGTTAATATTAAGCATACGATCCGTTTACCAGTCATAAATCACGTTTAGTAGCCCATACGATGCGCTGCCGTCGGTAAAAAAGAGAGAGAAGAAGAAAATAAAAAAAAAATAGCATGAAAGGCGTCTTGGTAGCACGCTCGATGCTCGACGCTCGACGCTCGATGCTCGATGCTCAGTGAGCAAGCGAACAAGGTGCTCGGCTTTGGTTGGCTGCCAACATTCTGCACACCTTAACGGTAACGGTAAATGTGCGAGCGAGCCAGCAAGCAACAACCTGTCTGTGATGCTATACGTGTGAGTGAGTGTACGACTCTGAGTGTCTATGTGTGTATGTGTGTGAGGAGAGAGCGAGAACGCAAACGCACGACGCCACAGCGAATGAGCAACGGAGGCGCCAAGGCCCACAGCGACTGGGGTGGGAAGGGAGCGCTGCGCTACGTACACGGGTGCAAATAAACGCAAAACAACTGCCACTTGCGGTTAGGTACCAGTCAGCAGAGGCAGTAGCAGAGGCAGTAGCAGAGGCAATAGCAGAGGCAGCAGCAGAGACGCAGCTGTTAAATATAGCCAAGACTAAACACTGAAGCTGACTCTGACTGATGGGCAGCAGCAGCAGCAGCAGCAGAAGCAGAGGCAGAAAGTGTTTTTCTAGGTGCTGAAGAGGGGCAGCACACGGCAGGTGGCGCTGCCAGAGCGAAAGAGAGACAGCGGCAATAGCATAGAGTGAGAAAGAGAGAGTGAGATAAAGCCAATGGCACCTACAAAGGCATTTCGTACTGCTCTCACTAAAACGATGCCACGATGCCAAAGACGATGCTGACGAAGACCAACACCTAGAGCAGGTACACACACATACATAACGGCTAACACACACACACACAGTGAGAGAGTCACAGATGTACATAGGTTTATGTATGGTTAGCTGGTTGAGGTTCGTTGGGGTGAGCGGCATTTCTTTGCGCAGGTAGATTGGTGGATGCGTAAGGTACATTATATACGCCAAAGCACACACACACACACGCATACACACACACACTCACACATACAGGGCACGTGTTTAGCAGCAGAGGTGTGAGGCAGGCACATGCGCAATGCCAAACGAGCGCCGAGAGAGAATTAACAGGCAGTCCGTCTAGCAGCGCTTTTAGTTAACATAACACTGTTGGCTCTTAACATTTCACTGTAATGTTAGAGCAAAGGGGAAATCTGCACTGTTAGCTGCCTAGCTATGTTAAAGCTGCATTTGAGCTGCTGTTGCGCTCGCTCCATTAAAACGTTTAATCATAAATATTTTTTGAGTGTGGACAATGGAAATACAACTTCAGAGAGCTGCATATATATAGTGGATATATATGTATATATTTACAAGTACTTTCCAAGTCAGTTGAACCAGACATTGACCCATAAACGAATTAACATAATTGTCGAGTCTTGCATTTTATTCCTTTGTGAGCGTTGCAGCAACTTCGCATCGATGGAACGCGAGGCGAAAGTGAAAATCGTGGGCAAAAATGTAATTCGATTGAATATTTAAAGAGATGCAAAAGAATATTAAGGATAGCATTGAAGTGGCATTAAGCTGTTTGGCAACAATAATAATTATATGCTTTCTTAAATTAAATAAAAATGATAGGTACACAAAGTGTATTTATTTAATTTGTTGATTAAAGAAATTGTAGAAAGCAAAACTAATTTTTAAATTTATTAAAAATTAATATTTACTTATATAATATTTTTTATTTTATTATGTATTAAATTTTGTCAGTACTAACTAATATTATTACACAAAGCAAGTAATTATTATTAAATATTAAAATAATAAATAAGTCTTCCTCAATTTTATTATTTTGTTTTCAACTGAAAACAACTTTATTCATGGGGCTGCTTCAGCTGGGTTTACAGTAATAAAAAAAACCTTGAAATCTTCTTAGGTCAACATCAGCGGCATAAGCTAGTCAATAACATTTTTAACGCAACATTAGCTAAAGCTAAATTAGCAATTATCTATATGGTATAGAGTTTGCGGTTGAAGCTAGTAAAGGAGTGACTTTAGTAGAGCATAGCATAGAAGGTCGACAATGGGAAGTTGCGAATTTAAGAATATGTTCCTGCACTACTTGCCTTAAGTTATATGATAAGGAATTTAGAGAATATTATTATTACTTGATTGATGTTTTTAATTGCTAATGCTTAAATTAATATACCAAAATACCATTTCATAAAATAATAAATAAATAGTGTGAATGGAAAACGAAATCCAAGTCCCATCTATTCAATTACCTGACTCAACTCAAATGTCTTCCAAGACTCACTGAAATAGAATGAAAGATATCTGAGAAAACCTGTTTGGCTTTCATTAAAAGATCATAAGCAATGTGCTAATCAGATTAAGCAATCACGAAAAACCATGAAGTAAATTAAACTTCAACTCGAAAAAAAAATGGAAAGAAAATGACAAAAGGCAAAAAAGAAAAGTAAATGATTTAAGAGCTTATCGGACAACAACGAAGAGAGCGAAAAAGTGCGCGACGAAGTTGCAAGGAGACAAACGAATGAAGCTTAAGCAAAATGCTTGTAGGTGATTATGCAGCATAATTTATGCAGAGGGCAGCAGACGGAAGCGAGGGCAGGACTACGGGAACAAGACAGGAACAGAACCTGCGCAACTGAAACTGATTTAATTAAGCAGGTGATTAAAGTTGATGCCGGTTATTTGTAGCAGCCAAAATAGCAACAACAAAGCCAACAGCGAGAACAACAGCAGAAAGGTCTCCTGCTCCGGCTCCTGCTCCTGTTGCTGTTGCTGCCCGCAAGCGGAAGTCAGCGTGTAAAGTGCGCGAAAAGTTTTTGGCATCGGACAGCCGTAAATTCGCTGCCTGACCAAACAGACGCCCAGGCCAAGTGCCTGCGGGTGCAACTTTTGCACTTTTTATTTTTCATTTGCATATTTTGCTGTTAATTGAATGTTGTTTGTTGTTGCACGAAAAAGGTCGAAACACAGAAATCAACGGTAATTAAAATTCAATTAGAACACAAGCAAATAAACAAACAACAACAGCTGCGGGCCATAACTATATAAATGTATATGTAGAGGAAAACTAAATAGCTGCAAAATATTTGTATTCATCCAAAAGAAAACCAATTACAATTGGCCGCACTTAATTGGCAGAGCCTCCGAGTTTGCCGTGTTAATGTAATGGCCCACCATTTACGTCAACTTAATGCCCATTTGCCGACTGTGTATGTGTGTGTGTGTGTGGTTTGGTTCATTTACTGTTACATCTCTCGCACCACTTTCGCCTAGGTAAGATTTATGTTATAGTGGCCAGTGGCCAGTGGGCTGTGGGCTGTGGGCGGGCCACTGTGTCAATCGCTGCGAGCGGCCTCAAGTGTGCAACGCAATTTAGTGAAAATATCAAATTTCCCACTCACACACACACACACACACACACACACACATACGTATACCACAAATTCTAGCACACGCAAACACACACTTGATTCACTTCTTTCTTTCCTTCGTCTATTTTTTTTTTTTTCGACTGGACGTAGAAAAGTAAACAGAAGGTTAATGGATTTGACACACGGTCCAACATCAGGGGCAACATCTACGGCACTTGTGCGTGAAATGGATATGCTTTCAGGCCATACACACACATACACACATACACTCACACGCACGCATACATGCGCACACGTAACGGTAAAAGCTGCTGCATTGAAGCTGAGCCACATTTGCTGCTCAGGTTTCAACTTAACAGATTTTTGCTTTGTGGCATTTGAAAACACTTTAACGCCAACTGCCAGATTGTTGGCAAAAGTTAACAAGTTGTTAGAGCTTTATCTAATATCTAGAAATATAATAGAGCTTAGCTTAACAAATCAAGAGAAATTCCAAGCAAGCATAAGCATAACTTTATTTATGATCTTTAACTTGCTGTTAAAATTAGCTCAACTGCCTTAAGCCTACTGTCAGATAATGTTGACTAATATAAACAGAATAAACATATATACATATAGTTCAAAGAACTTACAAAAATGATATTCTTAGTCAATTAATAATCGAAATATAATCATAAATGGCATACACATGGCTGATAGGCCTTTCAGTTGGAAGTTTTCAAGCAGCTGTTACAAGATATTTTAACTATTCTTTCAGCTCTCTACATTATTGATATCTGCATTGCATCAGCATTCAGTCAATTAGTCAATCAATCAGTTAGTTTTGTCAGTTATTCAGCTCTATATAGAGTCAAAGTTTTGTTTTTCTGACTTAGTCACAGCTCGTTGTCTGGGCTATAGCAACCCCTATGTGGGAATCAAGGTACATGTGAGCATCTTTGCGCTTTTTATTTAAACTTTCATGGCACGTTCGAGCTGGCAATGGCAAAGGCCAGAAAGCATAGCCAAGTTCCAATCAGACACGCAAGACGTCTCGACGCTGACTGACAATTGGCCACCGGCTGTGGCTGTAGCTGTGGCTGGGACTCTAACTCCGACTGTGACTCTGAGGCAAAAAGTGTGTAAGCAAACTGCAACTGTTTACGGAATTTTGTGCGCAGTTTTTACGCCAATTTCGCGATGCCTGTAGCCGCTGGATGCTGGCTGCTGCATGCTGCACTGCATCATCACCGTTGGGGCAAATAAATCATGTGTGAAGGTGTTCTGCCACCTAACGCAGGCAATCTGCGCCACTGACAGTTTTAATGCTGCATGAAGTCCTGGCTTCTGATTCCTGCCTTCTGACTCCTGTTTGCAGCGAAACTTTTATGATTTCCTACTCCAACACCAGCTCCTTCTCCTGCTGCTGCTCCTGCTCCTGCTGCTGCCGATGCTACGTGCGCGGCTCGCACTTGTGGCATATGTGTGACGTTTCAATATCCTGTTGCGTGATTTTTATTTTCATATTTCTTTTTTTTCCTCATTTTTTTTTATGTTGATTTTGCAAGCGCGTGTTGGCTTTGCCGGCTTTTGGTGTGAATGGGGACCGGTTGCCCACGCCCACGCCCACTCTCATGCCCACTCTCATGCCCACAGCTACGTGAAGAGTCGCAAGTCACAAATCAAATGCCAGCCCATTGTTTGTTTGTTGTTGCTCCTGTTTGGCTACGTTTAGGCCTCTGATCTGTCTACTTAGCCCCAGCCTAGCCGAGCTCAGCGCATGGAGCTTGGGGTTGAGCCTCGACAGCGGCCAATAAATCAAAATATGTTTTCGGTTTCTTTCGTTTTGCTCATAACTTGATTTTTATCCTATTGCGTGTTAGTTGTTGATTTTGTAATTTATGTCACGGTGTTCTCCAACAAAAAATAGAACTGACAACAGATTTAGCTATGTTTTTTTTTTATGCTTAGAATTGTAATATCTTAAAGAGACTAAAATGTTTAAAAGTGTAGTAACTAAGTGTCATTTGATGGGTTGAAAATTCAGATCAATTCTAATACTTCTTTTGTTGTTCTATATTTATAAAGTAAGTCCGTAGAGTCGACTGAAACTTTGACTTTCTATCCATAGCTGACATCAACTTGAATCATTTGCAATTCAAGTATCTAGCTAATTCTAATAATGCATGATGAATATATAAGATACCAATATACCCTTCTATCACTTCACAAACTCACAAGTTAAGTACTTAAATGAATTAGCAGAGCTACGAGCACATTGTTTTAGTGTTTGACTTTGAAGTAAGTATGCCATAGCTTTCAGCACGGTGTTGTCAATATTTTAATATCCATTTGGTGTAGATGCTGCAAAAGTTTTCCAATACCATTTACCATAATTCCACTTTGCACATTGACACCTAACCAGAAGAAGTCATTCACAAAGAAGGCAAGACAAGAGCTGTTACCAGCTGAGAAGCTCTGCCACTGAGTAATAGCTAGTAAAAATGAAAGAGAGCGAGAGAGAGAGAGAGAGAGAATTGTAAAAAGCACTCGAATGTTGAACAACACTTTTCGACATGGACACTTAACTGACAATGTCTGACCTTTTCAACAAACTGGACAGGCAGCAAAGCCAACAACGACGACGACGAAAAGTAAAAGCAAAAATTTTTGACAATAAAAAATAGGAAATAAAAAAAAAATGTAACTATGTAAGCATATACATAAATATATATATATATATACATATAACTAAAGCAAAGTACAAAATAGCAAGAAATAACCAAAAATTGATGCATGCACAACTCTGGCCGTTGTTGATGGGGCTGTGGGGCTAGAAGGTAGCTGAAAACCCGCATCTAGTGAAATGCTTACGTGATATTTGAAGTTGTCAGAGTGTGTGTGTGTGTGTGACATGCACTGAAGGTCGCAGGGAGGGCAGCAATAGAGACAGAGACAGAGACAGAGACAGAGCCAGAGACAAGTCAAGTCAGCGCATTGCTGCATACAAAAAAGGGGACACGGAAACAAAGTTCTTTCCTTGTGAGTCGCTAGAGTTTTCGAGGGTGTCAAAAACTTGAAACTGTCAAAAGTTATGCATACCCAGCATGAGTAGACTGCCTGGCCCATCTACGTGAGTTTGTGCGTTGCTGTCAACAGCTGCATAGACACGCGCCGGTTCAATATTGATGGCAAGTTTGGAGCCAATGCCGAGCACAAAGTCAGCGATTAAAAGCGCATTTAAAGGCAACGGCAGCAGCTAGAGCAGGACACACCAAAACCGCAAGCAGCAGCAGCAGCAGCAGGAGCAGCAGCAGCAGCAGCAGCAGCAGCAGCAGCAGCAGCAGGAGTTGAATGTGACCCAAACCGCTGTTCGGCACACAAATTGCCCCCAAATGAGCCGCCAGCCACGTTCAGCCTGAAAGTATGCTACAATAAACTGCAGCAGCCAAATTGCATGTGTAAGTGTGTGTGTGTGTGTGTATATACACCGGTTGTTGCGTGTTTACGCAACGTAACCAAAGTCAAAACCTCGATTAGGATTCAATCTGCTGCGGGCCACACACGCAAACTCGCTGTTTGTCCTTGTAGTCCTTGTTGCCATTGTTGTTGCTCTTGCTGTTGCTGTTGTTGCTGTTGCGCCGCAGGTCAGCAGCAAAGTCAAACCGATTAAAAGGCACACATGCCCAGCGCAATGCTTTTGTGTCCGAATAGGTACAATACGTAGTATGCGAGGCGTATTCTTCAAGGGGCAATTAACAGCGACGCGCTCGAAAGTATGCAGCAAAAAACTGAGTGCCGCAAAAAAAATAGTGTGTGTGCGTGTGTTTGTGTGTGTGCGAGTGTGCGTGTGTGTGTGGCTAGCATAGATTAGATTTTTGCCTCCCCACGAAACCAGTAACAAAATATTTAGCACTGGCAGCTGCTGTTGCTGCTGCTGCAAAGGGACCGCATCGTTTGCCCATAAAACAGCCATTAACGCCAGGAGTCCTGCCCAGAGCAAAGTGTGTATGTGTGTCTGTGTGTGTGTGTGTTTTTTTTTTCCGCCGTTCACTTAAAGCGTTTAAATTTTTTGAAAGATTTCGCTTTAGTCGCTGCTGTCAGCAACATGCGCATCCAATTGCAATTAGCCAAGGTGCAAGAAGCAAAAACAAAAAAAAAAAACGACAAACGGCCAGCCACAAGTGGGCGATGCAAACACGAAACCAATTTAAAGCAGCTGCAGCAAAAAAAAAAAAAAAAAAAAATAGAGCGCAAAAACAACAAAAAGCAAGTGGAAGAAAATAATAATAATATACTCAAGGCGTCGACGTGAAGGTCTTGGCGGGCGGACCACGCCCAGCTGCTTGAGTGAGCGGCGTCTGCAGCAAATTAATTTTGCCGAGTGTCTTTTGCAGCAGCCCGCGGACATGGCCAAGAAGTCCTTGAGTGTCCAGACGACAGCGAAAGCAGAGCTCTGAAGGTAAGCCAACGGATGGCAGTTCGCCTTTCAGCTGCCCCCAAGTATCTATCCTGCGTATCCACAAGTGTTTGGCAACGCGGCATTAGAATTTCAATCTGTAGCGCAAACAATTCATTTAGCGCTACTTTAGCACAAGTCTCAATCTCAATCTCAATCTCTACCATCATATTCCTGTTTAAACACAAATTGTGGTGCGGCAGTAAATCGTTTGTGGCAAATAAAATAAATATGAGAATGAGAATGAGAATGAGAAGAGAAAAAAAAAAGTGAGTATGAAAAGATTGTAAGCCGCAGCATATCAAATTACCCAAGCAGAGGCAGGCAGATGACAAAGTGCGTGGCATGCGGCATGTGGCATGTGGCATGCGGCAAGGTGTAGCCGGCAAAGTAAGTCAGCTACTTGATAAGTGCTCTGCCCTCCGCAGCGAGGGTTGCCTTCACGTTGTGCGGTTGACAGTCGACGCATTTGATGCGATGCTGAAAAATTGTTGCTAATTTTTTATAGCACTGACAGCCCGAAGAAGTTATCCGGGCCGGGACTATCGCATTGCACGGGAGCTTAAGTGAAAATGGTTGGCATTTTCATTTTATTAGAGCAATGTTGAAGTAGGTAAACTGGGGCACGGATCATGTTGAAAGCCGCGCAACATGCCCAACGCAACGCAAAAAATACAAATAAATGATTGTCAAACAAATCTGTGAACTCACATAGACTTAAGCTGATGGAGTTTATACGATTTGAAATATGTTTGTGTGTGTGTGTGTGTGTGTGTGCGCTTTGAATTGTTTTAAATTGCTGTGGCATAGAAGACAATGGAAATAAAGTAGAGTTAATTTGATTTAATTATGTTTACCATATATTAGTTATTTTTTATTCGAAAATTAAGTCATCTGTAATTACACATGTGTAAAAGGGACAACCGATCTCTTGAAGAGATGTTCGGCAATGGCATTTCATTCTCATTGTATGCTCAACTAAAATAACGGGATCGAACTAATAACGACAAATCGTGTGCGAGCAAATAACTCAAAGACTGACCTGCTGCTTGATGACTACTCATAGTAATAGGAAGAGAGAGAAAGATTTACAGTTTGCTTAAGCTGCTCTCTACACTTCACTCTCGTCGAACACTCTACTAAGTTAACGGGATCAAACTAATGACAACCAATCGCGTGCGAGTAGGAGACTCATAGACTTAGCTTCAGCTTAATGAGCACTCATGGCGATCAGATAGAAAGAGTGGGAGAGATATACAATTTGTATAAGCTGCACTCTTCGCGCTTAGAGTGCATTAGCATAGTTATGCACTGCTTACACTCAAGCAAACAGAAGCATGCCGACGACTGGCGTAGATTAAAACAAAATTAATTCATCACACACACACACACATAGAAAACATGCACATATTTAACTCTCCTTATTGTGCTGCCTTTGACTTATTTTGTATTTACATATCCTTACCTCATTTGTCGCAACCAATAGGCCACAACACACACACTCACTCACCTTTTGCACTCGCAATCATTGTTATTGTTGCTGCTGTTACTGCTGCAGAAGCAACAACTGTTCATTGTCTTGTAAAAGCAGCCGCAACAGCTGCCCAGGCCACCCAACCACAGTGCCACAGTGCAATTTGAGCAGCCACAGAAAAATGTTGCCAACATACATATTTTGCACAGTGTTTTCTTGCGCACACCCACACGCACACACACACACACACACACACAGCGACGGTCGGCAACAGACAAGGCAGATGAACGACTTGAGGGATTTTGCTGAAATGACATTTGGCTCCACATGTGACAGGCAGCCAGCCAGGGCAACAACAACAAATAGCTGCAGCCGTTGGCATTGAAAAAAGCAATTTAAGTCAAGTACAGAAATACACAGAGAGAGAGACACACACACACAGGCAGTCGCAGCAATACACCTACACACAAACACAGAGACATGCAATCACGCACACACGCATGCCAATTGCTTTTGTTGGCTGCGCTGCGTGCTCTCCCTCTCCCACTCTATCTGTAAACCACACACACTCATTCCGTTTGCAAATTTTGATAAATTGCCGCTGTTACCTTTCGTGGAATGGCATAGAGTAAAAGACAGAGAGAGAGAGATAGAGAGAGATGCAAAGTTGCCAGATGTTGTCTGTTGTCTATTGTCTGTTGCCTTGCTCAATGTGACTCAATTTGTATTGAGGTGAAAGCAAGATAAATGCACAAATCACAATGAAGCGAGCTTAAAGTGATCTTTTAATGGTAAGCTAAAGATAGCCAGAGGTAAAATTCATTTTGGATCTATCGATATATATATATATATGTCTGTCTCTCTCACACATTAATTATATGAATAGCAGCTCAATAAATCGTTGTATATAAATAATTGAAGTAAAACTTAAATTCAGGTAATTTTATTGCATCTTTACTACGTGTCAAGTGATTGCAATAAATCTAAATTGAAATTAAAATCATAATCAGAATCGAAATCGTAGTCAAGAACTTTGCAGCTACGTAAACTTTGTCGGCCAAAGTCAAAATGCAAGCCAAACGATAAATCTATGAAATTATTAGCAACGCCCGAGGAAATCAAAGTGAATAGTTCAAGAAGCTGCAACAGGAGCAGGAGCAGTAGCGGGCACAGTACAAGGAGCCTGATAAATGGTCTGCCAGGAGTTGAGTGTGTGCGGGGCTAATTGAATTTAATTGCCCACTTAATGGTGCAATGAGCTGAGTACCAAAAGAAACCAAGGAAAGTAAATCTCGCGCAAACTACGTTTTCCCATTTCAATAAATGTGGCGGCAAGGCCAACAATTTTTTTTGTCTACTTTTTTTTTTTTTGCACATGTGACTACAGCTAAAATCGATATCTTTGCAAGCAATGTATTTCCCATTTCTAAATATGTTTTTTGAATTGAATGTTATGAAACTAGGAAGATAATGAAGAGTGTATAAAGCATGCCCAACACTGGCTTATAGCTAAACATATGTTGGAGGGAAATTAAGTTAATCTGTGAATAGGTTGTTATAGCACGTTCTCTATCTCATATTTTCTCTTTTTTCATTCAAACTGAATCATTCACACACATTCCCTCGTTCTCATTTGGATCCGGTGTGCCCCAACTCTCTCTTGCTATCGTTATTCCCCTTTTCTCTAATATCTCTCCCACTACCAGCCTCTCCCTATATATCTACCTGTATCTCTGTCTCTCCCTCCCACTCTTCTATTTTTCAACCATTCTCTCCCTTCCGCTTCGCCCTCCTTTCCCACTCCATACATCATTATCAAGTTCGAGTTATTGGTGGCTGCATGCAGGGCTTCAAAAACATTTGATCATGCTCGTCGATCCAGGAGACAATGCCTACAAATAGAAAACTGCTTAATAATATATTCCAAATCATAATATCTTATCTTTACCAATCTTTTGGCCGACCAGAACGGGGCAAGCGCCATGCAAAGACCGGTTCTCAAAGTCGAATGAGTTAGGATTCATGTTGTACCAATGGATTGCTTTGCCTCTCTCGGGATGCACAACCAGTTTTAAGTCGGGAAAGATGGTAGCACCGCCCCGAGGCACATCATTGAGCTGAGAGTACAAATATCAATAGATCAATCAATTCTTTTACATATAGAACCATCAACACCTACATAAACTATGAAGGTGGCAAAGCGATCGTTATTAGGATAATCAAGGGAAAGCTTAAAAAAGTCGTAATGGAGATCATAATGACCCCCATAGTCATATTTTATATATTGAATCAAGAACTCTTCACTTTCGAGCTGAAGATCCGTCGTATCCTTCAATCTCTGATGTACACGTTCGACTAATTGAATATCCTTCGGGGATATATCCGAGCTATATAGCCCAGCGGAATTTGCAGTTCGAGTCTTTGATATAGTTGATTGGTTCTTTTCAGGCCTAACATAGGACCGATGCAACAAAGGCTCAGACATGCGGTTAAACTTTTCGACTTCCGATTCATAGATTACATCATGATAGACGACAACGTAAGGATCCATAGACAACTGTTCCATTTTGAATGGAGCTAGATACAAAAACTTTGATGGACTCGTTTTATAAGAACAGACAAGTCGACTCGGCTCGGCTTGGTAAGGCGAGCCACAATACTTAATAAATTCTTCTTCCAATTTATCAATATAAGGATGCTCGTCAGTTGTGGGAGCTATGTAGTTTCTATAAACCAACAGCAACTCATCTGCCTGATCCCTCAAGCTGGCCTCTTCCGTTAAAGCAGCTCGGGCTAATTCCTCGTTACCTAAGCGAATATCAATGAAGTCAAGCTTGAATGGACTTGAAGATGAGGTAACTGACCTGCTGCCATTTCGCATCTTGCCAAGAGGGAGGATATATCACTACGTGGAACGTTTAGCAATGCGAAAGGTTTGCTCGGGGACTGATCCCACAAATCTCTGGCCACATATAACCAACTAGCTGATGCAAGAAATAGCGAAGCCTCGAACAAGATCAACCCCATCTCATAGCAGTCGGAGATCGAGAGCTTTGCACTGTGATATGGAGATATAAAGTGTTTAACTTATTTGATTTATCTGTACACACGCTTACGGACTTTAGCTGTAGACCATCAAGCAATCCGTTGGCGATATCTGCTGCCTTGAGTTTGTAGACTTCCTGCACTCTGGCCATAGCTGCTGCTGCCCCCTTGACGTCCTCAAGTTTAGGCAACTCATCGCTCATTTTCTTGGCGAACTCAATTTCCTCTACAAACAGATGAGTTGAGTGGACATAGAAAACTGAGGAGCAACTTACCTAGACCCACTTCCTGCTCCATTAACTCCTCCACTTTGGGCCAGTCAAAGTGCATTTGCCGTATGAGCGAATAGCCGTGCAGAGGATTGGAGAGAAACTCCATCTCTGGATCCTTGGCTAGCAGAATAGGACTCTCCAGTTCCAGGGCTATCCTATAAGTCTTTCACCTTATTAAATAGTCCGACATGTGTTTTAATGAATACCTTCTCAGAGTGTCCAGCTTCTCCTGTAGCTTATTGGCATATTCATTCAGGTTCTCCAGAAGCTGCCTGTGAACCTTCAGCAAGTGCAGTTTGTTCGTCAGGAGCATCAGATCCTTTGAGGCTTGTGTGGGTTTCATCGACTGAATTAACATACCCAACACAGCCAAGCAAAGAACGTCTAGCCGCATTGTTTTTATTTTACTGCAGAGCTTCAAAGTTTCATGAAAACTGATTCAATTTTGATCAAATGCAGGGAAAATGAATTTGATATGCCTTGGTTAGATTAAACTGTGAAAATGTGGATGAAAACAATCTTAAACCAATTATTGAAATTCAGTTTTTATACCCTAAACCCATTGAAAATGGGAAATCAGGGTATAATGGTTTTGTTAATAGTATGTAACCAGCAGAAGGAGACGTGGCAAACGCCATAAAGTATTTATATATATTCTTGATCAGGTTGACGAGAAAAGTCGAAATAACCCTGTCCGTCCGTCCGTACGTCCGCATGTATAAACGCATAAATTTTCGATTTCAAATCTTAAGCTGTATAAAAGAAACTCATTCCCAAAAAATCCAAAATACTCTATCAGAAAGAAGTTACACTATACGAGCATATATTTCATATATCAAGATTCTAGATTCAAAATAAATAATTTATCAACGTTACATTATATTATTCTATTAAGAATAATGCAGCTCGTATTCCTCTTTAGCCAGGAATCTTATGAGCACTGAAAGAGGAGATAAAGAGAGAATGTTAGAAAGAGACAGAGAGAGAGACAGTGAGAGAGACATATAGTAAAATATGATTAAAGAAAGATATAGATAAAGGAGTAAATTGAGTTAAGGACTCACTCAGTCTGTTGTCCACCGTTGCGCCAGTCGTCTTCCTGATGGAATATCGATATATCACATCCAATTGGAATATCAGATAGATTCTGATTGGCTGAGATAATGACTCTACCTATTCCTATAGCAAATGATTATTGCTAACGATGGTGGCTTAGGGTTATACATACATATACTGGAAATTATGTTACTTCCTCCTACATTATCTAAGTTCGACTAATTGGTGGCTGCAAGCAAGGTTTCACAAACATTTGACTTTGCTCATGGATCCAATATGCGAGGGCTAAAGTATCAAGAGATCTGTTAAATTATATTCCGATAGATAATATTATCTTTACCAATCTTTTGTCCGACCAGAACGGGGCAAGCGCCATGCAAAGACCGGGGCTCAAAATCGTACGAGTTAGGATTCATGTTCTGCCAATAGATTGCTTTGCCTCTCTCGGGATGCACAGCCAGTTTTAAGTAGGGAAAGATGGTAGCACCGCCCCGAGTAACGTCATTGAGCTGAGAGTAGAAATTATCACTTGAAAATTGTTATACATATGGAATCATCAGCACCTACATAAAATATGAAGGTGGCAAAGCGATCGTCAGCGAATGTCTCATCGGTGTAATTGAAATAGTCCTCATGGAGGTTGTAATGGCCCCCAAAGTCATATTTCAGATATTCTAAGCTAGAGTCATCTATCCGCAGATCGGACATGTCCCTCATCCTCTGGAATATGCGCTCCACCAATTGACCATCCGGGGTTAGTTCTTCGGTCGATAGATAAGCGCCATTGGCAGTTCGAGCCTTCAGTGATATACCATCTATATTATCTTCATTAACAACCATAGTCCGATCCAACAAGGGCTCCGACATGCGGTTTAAATTTATTACTTCAGATTCAAAGACTACATCGTGAAAGGCAACAACGTAAGGATCCATAGACAACTGTTCCATTTTGAATGGAGCTAGATACAAAAACTTTGATGGACTCGTTTTATAGGAACAGACAAGTCGACTCGGCTCGGCTTGGTAAGGCGAGCCACAATACTTAATAAATTCTTCTTCCAATTTATCAATATAAGGATGCTCTTCAGTTGTGGGAGCTATGTAGTTTCTATAAATCAACAGCAACTCATCTGCCTGATCCCTCAAGCTGGCCTCTTCCATTAAAGCAGCTCGGGCTAATTCCTCGTTACCTAAGCGAATATCAATGAAGTCAAGCTTGAATGGACTTGAAGATGAGGAAACTGACCTGCTGCCATTTCGCATCTTGCCAAGAGGGAGGATATATCACTACGTGGAACGTTTAGCAATGCGAAAGGTTTGCTCGGGGACTGATCCCACAAATCTCTGGCCACATATAACCAACTAGCTGATGCAAGAAATAGCGAGGCCTCGAACAAGTTCAACCCCATCTCATAGCAGTCGGAGATCGAGAGCTTTGCACTGTGAAATGGATATATAAGTTATTAATTATTCCGATATCCTTACACAGTCCTACGTACTTTAGCTGTAGTCCATCGAGAAATCCGTTGGCGATATCAGCTGCCTTGAGTTTGTAGACTTCCTGCACTCTGGCCATAGCTGCTGCTGCCCCCTTGACGTCCTCAAGTTTAGGCAGCTCATCGCTCATTTTCTTGGCGAACTCAATTTCCTCTACAAACAGATGAGTTGAGTGGGCATAGAAAACTGAGGAGCAACTTACCTAGACCCACTGCCTGCTCCATTAACTCCTCCACTTTGGGCCAGTCAAAGTGCATTTGCCGTATGAGCGAATAACCGTGTAGAGGATTGGAGAGAAACTCCATCTCTGGATCCTTGGCTAGCAGAATAGGACTCTCCAGTTCCAGGGCTATCCTATAAGTCTATCACCTTAGTAAATAGTCCGACATGTGTTTTAGTGAATACCTTCTGAGAGTGTCTAGCTTCTCCTGTAGCTTATTGGCATATTCATTCAGGTTCTCCAGAAGCTGCCTGTGCACCTTCAGCAAGTGCAGTTTGTTCGTCAGGAGCATCAGATCCTTTGAGGATTGTGTGGGTTTCATCGACTGAATTAATATACCCAACACAGCCAAGCCAAGCACGTCAAGCCGCATTGCTTTCATTTTACTGAAAAGCTTCAAAGTTGCATGAAAACTGATTCAATTTTGATATTTGAAAATGAATGCGTTGGGCTAGATTAAACTGTACAATTTTATTAATTTATCGATTATTGTCTAAGCATTGAAAATAAAATTGTAATTTTCAAGATGTGCAATATTTTACTTTGTTTACTTTATTTCCAATAAAATCTTATAAAAGTAATTTTGGAACTATTCAAATAACTCAAGAGTAACTAAGGTTTGGCATGAAAAAGTTTCAATTGCCTAACTTTACCTGACTGTGATGAGAGCTCCAACTATAGCTTCTCTAGAATTGGAACTTTAAAAAGATATTAGTTATAATGTATTAGATACTAATATGCATTTCGAATCATTTTTCCGAAAGGAACTTTACTCAATACTATCCTCTTTAATCTCAGCCCAAGTTAGCCCCAAATTTTATCAGGAGCAGAGACAGCTTTATCAAATATGTAAAGAAAATCTTTTAGCAACATCGCTAAACGAAAATTGAAATACTTTTTGAACTGAAATACAATTTATTAAATAAATAAAAATACAATTCAGTCCACGTAGGTTAGGAACTGTACCATAACTGTAGGATGTGACGAGGAGAAAGAGGGGAGAAGGACAGGAGAATGAGATATGTAAATATTATTCAGGAATAACTAGTGTCAGAGCCTTACCCAGTCTCTTGCCCACCACATTGGGGCAGATTGTGATCCGAAATTCGTCCTCGAAGAGGAATACCAATGCATCGCCCCGACTGGGAAAGGCGGCCAGCTCATGGTTAGCTAAAGTAATTGCTCCACCCATATCCATATCGTTCAACTAGCAAATGAGAGTTGATTAAGAGGAGCTACCTGGAGAGGAGATGGACTTACAAACAAAATGGCCGTGGCTTGAATATCATTCTTCAGATTCAAGAACTGGAATTGAAACAAAGTGTGTATACGGAGTTCCATAGTCATTCCATAGAGCTCTGATGCTTTACCTTATATAGGTCCTGCAACCTGAATGGATCACGTGGACTATACTCGATCATAAAGAAGTGCTCCATGTGCATTTGGGCGCCTGACATGTCATTCAAGCGTTCCATCAATCGGACTGTGGTCGGGCTGTAATCATTCAAAATGGAGCAGATCTTTATGCCGGGGATTCTCGTCAGCAAGGAGTTGGGCGGACAATGTTCGAAGGCGTTCACCAGGTGCGCGATCTCGCTTCCATGCAAGCCGTTCCTGTAGAGCAGGACCATGGGATCGAAGGACACCTCCTCCGCACGCAGGGGTGCCAGGTGAACAAAGGGCGTGATTTCATTGTTCAGTTCGCAAATTAATTGTAAATCCTTTTTGTAGTTTCCTCTGCAGTGCTCTTGCAGTTCGCTGGCAGGTTCGACAGGCGTCCATCGACTACGGCCAACATTCAGCAGGTCCATACTCTCGGTCAGTGTCTCGTTTTCATGCACTGCCAAGAATTCAGAGTAGAGTTTGAGCTGCAGCTTACCCCAATCTTGCCCAACTCACTTTGCTCCCTTAGCTTCTTCAGGCACTTGCTCTGCAAGTAGCTAATCCGCTCAGCTTTGGCGCCCAAAAGCTCATTGTGGGGCGATGGAATGTAGTTGACTCTAGCCACGGCCAGCCACTCCAGCGCCTCATGATACTTGTCCTGCTCGTACAACTCCCGACCCATGTGATAATAGTCCCATGGATCTAGCCTAAGTATTTGATCAATCGTGATTACAGGCTAACCATTTAACCTCTGCTCAGCTCACCTCAAGTGCTTCTTCTGATGCATCAGGAAATCTGCGGGCGTATAGTTGTAGAACTTGAACAGAGCCTGCAGACTGTCTGCCGCCTGCTTGTGGGCCTGGGCCTTGGGTATAAGCGTAAGGAAACGTTGCTGCAGATCAGTCTGTTCAGTGCCCACAGAGAGTGTCGACAGCGCATGCCACAGCCGCCAATCGTAGCGTATGTGATTCATCAGCCGGAAGCCAAATATCGGATTCGACATATAGAGATCGGGATGCTTATCGGCGTATTTAATCAGACGGCTATACTCCTTAATGGCGCTAATGGACGAGAGAGAGAGAGAGAGAGAGAGGGAGAGAAAGAGAGAGAGAGCGAGAGAACGAGGAGAGTAAAATCATGAAAGAAACGTGAAAGATAGAAGAGAAGAAGGGAAAGGAGCTGTAATATACGGAACAAGTGAGAGAGAGAGAGAGAGAGAGAGAGAGAGACAGAGAGAGAGAAGACAGCGGAATTCCAGCACGAAGGATGAGTTTGAATTGAAACACCCAGCAGGGAAGGGGTGGATAGAAAAGGGCGACAAATTTAAGATAAATAGAAATTTGTGTTAAATTTGACAATTCAAATTGATTTTCATACTAACCCATTCATCGTTTTTATTCTCTCTTCATGAACTTTCACGTAGGAACGAAAGTTGTGCAACAATTCACGTTCCAGTTTCAAAACCTTATTGAGTTCCTCAACACGAATATCCTCACAACTTGCTGCGGCAAGCAGCAATGGGAGTAGGCACAGAATGGCAACCATTATGTCAAAGACTTCCCACACGAATGAGCCGAAACCACGCGCACCTGGCCCTCACCTTGACTAATCGCACATAGGAAATGGAAAACAATTCGACAAGCACAGCCAATCGAATTATGCAGTAGAGTGGACCAGCAAATACATAAGTTATAAATGTATTTTAAAGAAAAATGCAATTTTTAATTTTTCGTTAATATTTTGAATTTTTATTAAAATAAATATCACAGTTTTAGAGCCATGTTCGTTACAATTTAAATAGTACTGAACATGGTGTGCATGCAGTGTGCAGAAAGAAGTACACTGCTTTACAATTTAATTTATATCGATATAATGCACGCAAAGGAAAGCGCCTATCGATATTTTTAAACGCCAGCTTTGTCAAGCAGTCGTTGAATTTAAATACATTTTGAATGCTTCTATATTAATTACTTTACGTTTACCATTTTAAATTAATAATAATAAAAAAAAACTCTTGATCACGCATGCTATTTCGCCTTCTAAGAATGTCCCAATCTCATATTCCTTGCTGTCGCATGACTGCTCAACTAAAACCTACTCTGGATTATTATCCGGCGGGGTGAATCGGCCACAAATGATGGCATTTCATATTCACAGCTGACCTAAAGATGAGAGTTTAATTTTGCTATATATAGCGCGCTCATCAGAGCGAGTGCTGCCATTCGATGTTGACAGAGCTGCCGGACAGTCAACTGAAAAACTTTAGGATTCAAATACATACAAATAAAGCTTTCCCTTTAACAAATGCTAACAGCACTGTATCGGTTAACTTTTTAGGGGCTTTCCGCTAAATGTTAGAAATAGAATTTACCGTGACTATAAAACAAATGCTGCGGAGTTAATTTTTGTGCTTATATAAACACAAAAATAACAATGTTTTTAAATTAAATTTGCAGATTCATTTGTAATAGATATTAATTAATAATTACCAAGAAATTTCGGATATCGATAACAGCCCATCTAAAGTGTCCATTTTATCTATGTATCTAACAGCTTCAGAGTGTGGCCAAGAGAAATACAATTAAATTTAACTCTATACTTGATGCTCCCTATTAAAAAAAAAAGAAAATAACAAACTTTCTGATTGCTCACGGCTCACTCAGTTGCATTTGTGCTCTTAGTTGCAGCGGTTGTACGCTCACCCAGCGTGAAATAAATGTCTATTTAAAAATTGCAACAATTTGTGTGTAAAGCGATCAATAATTCTGCAGGGCGGACGCAACGCGCTCTCAAGTGTGGTATATGTGTTAGCAATAAATAATTATTAACGTTTTTGACAGCAAGAAGACCTCAAACAACGACATGCTACTGCAGAGAAACAAGTAAAACACAGAATATGGTTTCTTTAGTTTCGTTTCGTCTCGTTTGTGCTTACGTTTGTGTTACCCTCTTAATTTAATTAGTGGCTCGCTATATGTACATTTTCTGTTTCTCACAATACGTATTCGCATTGCACATCGCTCCCACTTCATTTCGGCTTGCCTACACTCCACTTTTATTTGCGTTTCAGTTCCGTCTGTTGACATATGCTTGTTTTTATGTGTTTGTGTGTGTGTGCGTGTATATATTTTTGTATGTAATTCTGTTGCCGATTACTTCATTGGTTCATTTTTGCTTCATTTCGGCTTTTGTTTTGTTCATTACATTCTGCTGGCGTTGCCAGTGCTAATCACATTGGCCAGCTGTTAGAATTCGGTTGCATAGCAACAATACAACACAAAAGAAAACAACATTATTATTTAAATCGTTGTACAATAAATATATTTCTTAGACTAATTTTTGAATGTATCTTTTTTTTATTTGAATTGTTATCAATTTAGTTGGCTAAGTTGGCCTCTATGGAGGCAGTCTGGCAACGCTGCCGTTCGCTCGCACGCCCGCTCTCGGAGTTTGCCGTAGCTCTTCTGCTCCATTTATTTATTCTATTCGTTTTTATTTATACAAAACGATAAGTGTCTTTTTATTGATTTCGAGCCGTCGAACGTGTACACAACAAACGTCGGATTTACTAATTGAAGGCGTTAATCAATCAACGCTTCAGTGTCTGTCGCTCGTTACCCACTCACCGGTTTGGTTGTGTTATCACAAAAATCGCGCGTGTTTTTTCTAAAAAAAAAAAAAAATACTTGAGAGCATTTCTTAACAGGTATCTTCTTGTTTATAAATAGTATGTACTCTCTCCCAACTTACTGTGTATACATGCTATATACAAATTGTAAAATCATCGCGATAAGATAAATACCACCCGGCTAGCAATGTGACTTTTGGCTAATTGCATGCCACAGTCCACAGCCCACGCACATTTGATCTCACGTGAATTTCGCTGAGGTTGAAATGTCAAGAGATTGCGACACTTTGAAATGAGGCGCCATTAGGAAAAACTTACAAGTTTCGCGTGGTCGTTTTCGTGTGAGTGTACTGTTTGTTGTTGTTCTTGTGTGTGTCAGTTAACTGGGATTTGTATATATTTGCCGCAATATACTCGCATTACACTTGTCGACGCCAATTTGGCGCATGGGCTCATGAGCTGTTGATATATCTGCGCAAAGGAGAAGGAGAAGGAGGAGCAGAATGACAGAGAGAGCGAGAGTGAGAGGGCGAGAGCTTTGTGAGAGCTGTGTCTCTGTCTGGCATCAGGCCAACAAAGCAATGCGCAACAATAGACCGCAATTGCCATACAATTCACACAGATACATGCAAATGTATGCGTGGGATTTGGGTACAGCAAAAACACCGTTGAGAGGACTTTTCTGTAGCTTGGGTAAATTTGAAATCAGAGCAGAACTTTTTGTTTCTATATTCCATATTCCTAAATAAAAAAAAAATAATAAAAACAAAACTTAAATGTGCCCTGAAATTAAAATTTCACCCTAAATAAATTTAATAAATGAACCAAAAAATAATAATTAAATAAATAAAAAAATATTCAACCCTAACATTTAATAATTAGTTATACAAATTTATAAAGTATGAAAAAAAAAAAACAAAATAATAATAATAACTCTATTATTGTCACCTATCCCACTTATCATCAATAGACACTCTTTAGATGTCCACTCGAGGCAGCTCTCACTGTACATTTACCTACGATATGTCAAAGAACTCACTCAGTGGAAGCGCCAACTTGTTGCCTCAACCAAAAAGCTGTCGATTAGATATAACTGTTTATTTAGAGAAACGACTGCAACAAGCGTTAAGCATATAAAATCAATTAGAGTCGCAATTAAAGCTCTACCTAGCGCCGATCGTCGGCATCGAAACTGCTCGCCTTTAGCTTGAGGCTTCCGCGGGTCAGCTGATTCAGATCGATAATGGACAGGTACGGCTTGGGCGGTACAGGCACCTCAGGGGAGATTGCAGCAGCGGCGCGTCGCTTATGTCGACTCCCAGTGGCCGGCTCGCTAGCGCCCAGGGAATACTGATCATGGTGGCCGCAGCTGGCGGTTACAGCGCGCCGATAGTTGCGATAGCCGCTGAAGCAGCTGCTGCCGGGCGCAATTGGCATGGGTCGGGTCGGTGAAAAGCCGCCCTCGTCAGAGGAGACCGCACCAACTCCGCCAACGCCACCGCCGCCGCCGCCAGTTGAGTCGTAGCAAATGCTAAGATTTGTGTACGCAATGGGCGCGTGACATCGTGTAGTCTTTGGCCTCGGCTTCACCTCGTAGCGTGTCCTGGAGCGAGAGCGCGAATGATGTGTGCGCGGCCTTCCACGTCGCTTGCCCTGCTGCCGCATCTCCGACACCAGTGGCACGGCTAGCACGTTGATGAAGCGATAGTACTGAAGCAGAGTCCGCGCCAAATTGCGCCCGACTCGATGATCTGTTCGGTGTTTGATGTATAAGACAGGTTGAAGGAAGAGTAGGAAAGAGAAGTACTTACACCCATCCTCGTTGTACAGCGCGATTGTCTTGCCGTCGCGCAGATAGTGACCCGCCATGGAGACCTCCAGCGTGTAGGCATTCACCGTGTCGCTGAGCCGCTCGCAGCAGTAGCGTCGAACGCTGCCCATCTTCCGCTCGTCCGCATTGAACATTGTGTGCTCGGCAATGTAGTCTTTGGCGTTGTTGGCGAAGAGGCGCGGGAAGACGAGATGCCGCTCATAGCGATAGACATCTTCGTACGTATTGCCGTAGATGAAGCAGCCGTGCATGCTGTTGTTCGCGTGCAGATCGATCACAAAGTCAATCTGATAGGTCTGCATAGGTCAAGGTCAACAAGTGAAGGATGTTATAGTAAAGGTTATCCGTATTCTCCCCAGTCTCACTCACATCTGAATTATCCAACTCTTTTAGCACATTCCGGATGGCATGCAGCTCCGGCTGGGTGAACTCGGAGGCCACATGCCAATTGCGATTCATGTCCTGGCCCATCAGATTGCAGCGATTGTTGCCAAGAAAGACCCCGTCCGGATTGACCATTGGCACAATTTTGAATACGAAATTCTCGCGCAGCACCTGCGCAATGGGATGATTCCCCACCAGAAACTCGATAAAGCCCTGGCACACATGCGATGCGGGCGCTTCGCTCGAATGCGTCCTGCACAGCACGACAATGACCCGTATGAAGCTACGCTCGAGTCGGTTCGTCGACCTCTGGTTGTGCGTCACTTGATCAATTGTCAGCAGATCCACATTGCGATTTTGCTGCGAAGATAAATTGCTAAATTAATCGGCATGTGAATATGCAGTAATAGGCATACAAACCAAAGACTTGACGAGAACGCAACGGGTGAAGCGCTTCTCGGTGCCCTGACGTGAGTCGATCACATTTAAGTAGGACTGCAAGCGGGAGTAGCTGTACGGCATGGCCAGGGCGAACATGTAGACATCCTCCTCCTTGTCGAAGTTGAAGCCAAAGCTGAGCACGTAGTGGCCCTGGTGAATGGCCGAGCGATAGAAGAAGACCTGACGCTTGGGCAGTCGCTGCCACTTTGGCCGGCTGGAGGACTTGACAAGCGGCGTCAGGCCGGAGTTGAAGAGATTGCGGCTCTTGCTGATGTTCACGATGTTGAAGAGCACACGCTGATCCTGCTTCACATTGTCCACGGTGAAATTGAACCAAAAGCGAAAGCGCGGATTGCAGGTGTCTGGGCGCAAAAACAAATCGTACTCGAACTCGCCCACTAGCTCCGCCTTGCCCAGATTCCCGGTCTCGAAGGCCGCATCGAAGCACAAATGGCCGCGTTTGGCCTTGCCGCTTTGCCCGGGCGGACGAATGATCACACGGGAAACATTGCCCAATCCGCCCTCACCATCGCTGTCCTCGCTATCTGGAATTTGTACATGAATAACATATTAGAAGGGAGATCGGGCTGAGCTGTAAGCTGTGAGCGTTATGGAATTTATTGACCAAATACCATCCGAGCCGCGATCATACATGCTCGTATGCTGCAACGGATCGCAGGCTATGCCCAACATCTTGGCCAATCTCCGTGAAGGCTGCCAACGTCTAAGACTCTTCTACGGCAACTAATGCAAGTTTCTAATCCTGCAGCAAAGCTGTCACAAGTTGCAACAGCAACGGCAATAACAACAACAACAACGCCTTACCATATTGCAAAAGGTTAATCCTGCCGGGTTTCTATCTTTAAACTCGACAGTCAGAGGCAGTGGAGCGGGCACACGTATGCGTGTCTCGGTTATCGCAACTGCAGCAACTTTTCGTTGCTGCAACTGCCACGAAATTGCCGCCGCCTCAAACGTCAAATTGAATAGTCGCGGTTGCGTTCCCTCCACGTCGGGTGGGCCACACAAAAGCAGATGGGAAGGAAAGGAACAGCAGCCAGTCAGGCAGCTCAAGGCATCTGCCGCACTCACCTGAGTCGCCCATGCCGCTTGGATTACAGCTGCTGACGAGGCGTCTCCTTTAATGGATCCAGCTGCCAGCGCATTGACCCGCTTTGCTGGCAAATTCAAAATAGAATTTCAATTAGCGCCCATATATTGGCCGCCCACTTTTTGGATTTATGTCTTGTTAGAGTTTGTTTTTTTTTTTTTTTTGTGATTTATCCACTTGAGCCTTTCACTTTCGCCAATTCGCGTGCGATGTCTTGGCTAGAACTTATAGATTCCAATCAGCGTAAAGACTATGCGTCCTGCCCTATAGCCCAGGTATTAACTGGCACTGGCCGTTCGCCCCGAGTTGGGCTGAATGAGTGGCACAGAGCCACGATGACGATAGCTGCCGCTAGCCTGTCTAATGTATTGCTTGGCACTTTTGACGTTGCCATACACACACACACACATCAGCACACACACACCTGCACACCTGCACACACACTCACCTGGTGCTGGCAATGGTTCACATGTGCAACTGTTTGATCGATAGAAACGCGCGCAGTTGGCATTGCGGTTTTGGCCAGGATTCACACAGTGAAATCGCGTCACGGCAGTCTTTAACTTTTGGCAGCGAGCAACTTCGCATAACTCGCATTAAGCAAAAGCGAAAAACACTGAACTGGGCAACGGCGTTGTCAAAGTTGCAGACTTAATTGCCTGCAGCGCGTTGCAGCAACAACACACACTAGAAATAACGCCACTCGCAACTGGCTGAAACTAGTTCACGGGGCTAATCAATAAAGCCAACAAAATAAGTTAACGACAAACGAAACGTGTGGGGCAACGCGTTGTTATATATATATATATATATATATATTTATGACAGCCACTGTCACAGCCACAACCACAGGCACATAGAACCACCCATAAGAGCTGCTAGCAAGCCCATAGCATGTCCAAGCGCAGGTAGCTTTCCATGTACCCCAATGTTGTTTAAATGATTGTTTTTATTATTTTGTTTTGGTTTGTGCCCGTCTTGTTAGTGTTGTTGTCGCCATTGATGATATTACTTGGCTAATCGGAAATGTTTTGCTTGCAGATTAGGCAGCGTACGCCCACCGAAGCGTTGCAGGAGCGACATGGACAACACTTCCACCTCGGACATTGTCATCATCAATGGCAATTCGCACCCGGACCTGGCCAACATGGTGGCCGAGCGTATGGGCCTCAAGAATGGCGGCTGCTCGGTCTTTCACAAATCGAACCGCGAGACGATCGTCGAGATAAGCGACTCGGTGCGCGGCAAGGATATATACATCATACAAACGGGCACCAAGTGAGTAGCTCACCCGCTCTGTGTGCCAGTGGATGACAAGTTTTTATTTGTTTCTGTTCAGGGATGCCAACAACAACATTATGGAGCTGCTAATCATGGCCTATGCTTGCAAGACGTCGTCGGCCCGCTCTATAGTCGGCGTCATACCCTATTTGCCGTACTCGAAGCAGTGCAAGATGCGCAAGCGTGGCTGCATTGTGTCCAAGCTGCTGGCCAAAATGATGTGCACCTCCGGGCTGACGCACATAATCACCATGGATCTGCATCAGAAGGAAATCCAGGGCTTCTTCGACATACCCGTTGACAATTTGCGCGCCTCGCCCTTCTTGCTGCAGTACATTCAGGAGAGCGTGAGTGGTAGTTGAAGATGTCGTGCTCATGTCTATTTTATAATTTGATTTGGCCTGACTCTTCAACTTAGATACCCGACTACCGCAACTCGGTGATTGTGGCACGCAATCCGGGCGTCGCCAAAAAGGCCAATTCCTATGCGGAGCGTTTGCGCCTCGGCCTGGCTGTCATCCACGGCGAGCAGAAGGAGGCTGAAAGCGACGAGGTTGACGGCAGATACTCGCCACCGCCCACCAGGTAAGTCTCCACGCCGAGCCAACCCCTTTTACTCTGACCACACGCCTGACTCGCCTTTGTGTGCATATTGACGCTCTTCCAATGACCGAAGCAGCACTCTTTGTTTATATCTTGCAAATGCACATTATACAAATATTTTGCAAAATATAATTCATTATTTGTATATAGTATTCGATCCGCCCCATAATTATTCTTCTGCGAACTTATGTATGCTAAGCAGCGAATTATTTGTTTATGTTGAATTGTAGCTGAATTGATGCCGCGTATTTGTTATTTTAACTTGAATATTTCCCCTTCCCAGAGCTATGTGTTCATTTCATACTCGAATACAGATGTCCATAACTTCGACTGTTGTAGATCCATTATACTCGTTGTTATCCTAAGCTAAGTAAACAGTAGAGCGAAGGGAATTCATTGTGAGATTTATTAGCTGAAAAGTAAAAGTTGATCATGCATTATAATAATTATGGAATATAGGTCAATAGTCCATCAGTTGATAGCTTATCAAGCTCTCTCTATACTGTTGCTTTCCGACTTTATCAAATTTCATTAATCGAAAAGCTTTTTCTATGTAGCCAAAAGTCGTCTCTTAACTAGAATCATGTTTACGCATAACCCTGATATAAGTTTTATATGTACTTCATGTGTATGTAGACCTGTGAAGCTGTCATTAATTGAATTAAATATAAAAAAAAAAACTCATTGACATTGCTATCAAGTACGTTCGTTCCATGCCCTAACATAACCAAGTAGTTTGAGCCATGACCTCCATGACCTCCATGACCTCTAGTAATTGTTGTTCACTTGTACTTCTCGACAACAGCTGCATAAGCTCAGTCCGCTTAAGCTCATTTTGTATCTGATTTATCGCTTAACGCATTTTGGCAATTTATTTGCCATGGTCTGCGAATTCCGCAGCGCTTGGCACTGAGCGAATTCGAGAAAGAACGAAAAAACAAAACAAAACCATTTTCTCTCTTTATTTATGCAGGGCGTATAGCAATATTTTAGGAAATTCTATTGAAATGTGCACTCCAACGGCGTCTAGGTTTGTATTCTATATACAAAATATATACAGCTATATATATATATATATATATTCGTACATTCTTGATATACTTGATTTGTTTGGACTATAATGAACTGTGATTTGTTTATGTATTGTCATTTTTTATTCTTTATTTTTTTGGTTACGACAACGAACCACAACACAACCTCAACAACAACGCACTACACTAAATACATATGCACATGCACAATACGACAACACCACCACAACCACCACCACCACCACCACTCTGCACATTAAATGCTCAATATGCCAACTACGCGACACTAATCACAAGAAACTCTACTCCGCAACATGCACCCAGTAGCAGCCGTCAGCGCACCACCTCGGTGTCGGTGGGTGTGCCGGAGCATCCAGTGAAAGTGAAGCCGCCGCTGACCATAGTGGGCGATGTGAATGGACGCATAGCAATCATGGTGGTATGTGTTGCAATATAACAAAAATATTCCAGTCAATTATATGAATACTTTATATATGTCACTCTGGCTGCAGGATGATCTGATCGATGATGTGCAGGCGTTTGTGGCCGCTGCTGAAATGCTAAAGGATAACGGTGCCTGCAAGATCTATGTGTTGGCCACCCACGGTCTGCTTAGCTCGGATGCGCCGCGTCTGCTTGAGGAGTCGGTCATCGATGAGGTGCGCTCTCAAGCACAGCTTGCTGTTAATGCTTTAATGCTAATTGATTTACGTTTCTTGCTTTTAGATTGTTGTGACCAATACCATTCCACATGAGATTCAGAAGCTGCAGTGCAACAAGATAAAGACTATCGATATATCTATACTGATTGCCGAGGCCATACGCCGCATTCACAACAAGGAGTCAATGTCATATCTGTTTCGTAATGTCACGCTAGAGGATTAAACCCGCAATCTGTCTGGCCTTCTTTTTACAACCAATACACACACACACACACACACAGAAACACTCACATACATCACATGTACTGTGCCACAAATTGTCACTAGCCAAGTGAAGTAGCTTCGTGGAAGTTGCATCTTCTTAATATTGTTTGTTTAACCCCTCCCATTTCCCTATGCCTTTAATTTAATTAAATAAAAACTATTGTAAAACTCGCTCTGCGTATGGCTGCTCAAATATGACATATTATATGCTTTAAATATTGGCAAATTCATAAATATATATATTTTAATTGACATGCGAATAAAATGTGAACACACACACACACATAATATTTTGTAAACTCTTTTTTTCGTTGCATACTTTTTGGCTGACGCAAAAAAAGAATAAGTTCTCACACACACACACATGTATATTAATAAAACCGACGTCATTTATGAGCATCTTAATTCACATGAAAGACAAATAGAACCAATTTTATCATCGAGCCAATTGCTGGGGCAAACATGTAAAGCCCTTGCCAGCCCATTGAATGTAATTGGGAATGCGAATGCGAATGCGAGTACTTGGAAAGCTAACCAACATTTGGCTAGCTAAACTCTCCACAATAAATAATATTAATTGGGCAATTTTGACCAGTTAGCCAGTTTCCATTTTGACGGAAATGCTACACTTAAGCGCCATTAAATATTAAATATTTATTAACAGACGTCTAATCGCAGCTAATCAGTCGCATTGTTCTTTAATTTTTTTTATTTTTTTAATGTTTGAATTTACAATAATCGTAAAGCGTACAACAGGTACAATATAATGAAATAATTGTGTTTGTTTTTCTCTTTCTTTTATTATTATTTTTTTGATTGCCGCCATCATTAGGCCAATTAAGTTTTTGTTTAAATTAAATTTATAGTACAAACTTCAAACTATAAAAATAAGTCAGATAGAATATAATTTATTATTACCCGCCAAATAAATCAATTTAATGCTGCATACAAATTTTGCCAGCCTATGTAATTTTCCAATTAGCTATTTTTTCGTTTTTTTTTTTTTTTTTAGTTATATATTATATTATACAACATGAATAATAAATTATTGCGGCGACTGACAAAAGTGCTTCACATCAGATATTTCAGCAAATATTTATTCATCTGCTGCATTGTATTTTATTTCGAGTGCGTTACGGAAATGAGCATGAGAACTCGATAAGATTGCGGAGCATCGTCAGTGCAATTCCCGTTACGATTAAACTGATGACGAGCTGAATGCTTGTCGCACTTGATGCATGTGCCAATTAAAATAACAAACATTGCGCCTGCTCACGCCATATAAATGAAACATGAGCCCAACTTAAGGGCTGCGATTCTGTGCCCCAGCGTGACGGCAAACACGTTGAGTGTTTAAATATGCAAATGCCATAATAAAATGGCGCAAAACTCTGTATGAATTCGCATTTGCAGCCTCAACTGTTTGCATATCTAAATAACGTCTGATGTCTGCCACTGTGCATGTGAGCCAATAATTTATTACCTTAGCTGTTTGGCTTGCAAATCAATGTAAATTGTAAGGAAATATTTCAGTTGCTTAATTGAGTATGAATGCAGCGCCTAAATGGTATAAAAGATATTTTTTATTATTTAAAAAAAAAAAAATATATATATATATATATATAATATAATTAGTAGCTAATATATGTCATTATTATCTACGACAGATCAATTAAATTTAATGAATCAAGAATAAATGTTTATATTGGCTCGAGTTACAGACTTATAGTGTGTGTCTTAGCCGGAGTTGATTTCAACTTCATAAATAGATAATTAAATTGAGTTGAATTTGAAACCGGAATAATTCTAATATGCTATAAAAGAGAAAACTAGAATAATTCAAATACGTCACAGTTGATTGCCTAATTCAAATTAAAATTTATATTCAGCTTCAAATTGATATATCTTCATCTCTTGCCTTAAACAATTCTTAGCTATTTAATTTGTATGCCACTAGTGCAAGGCAAAGTAAATTGAAAGCTAACCAAGAATAACTAAACATTTGCTCTATTTATTTTAAGTACGTGCTTAAGGCACAAAGTTAGTTAACTTTTAGTTTAATTTTAAAGCTTCTCAAACATTAAAAAAAAAAAGTAATAAAATTATAATACTATTCATGTGCTACGTTTGTTGCTCAACTGCAGCACATGCCAAGATTCAACAGCAAAAATCTCTCAAATAATATCTAATATAATATAATATAATAATATAAGATGGCGCATATTTATTTAGTAGGAGGTCACGCGATAAATTCTCGCTATTTGCTAAACGATTTACCAAAAAAAAAAACGAAGAAGCAAATCACATAAAACTTGAAAAAATGCGTCAGTTGATGCTGCACACATTATCTGGCCGAGGCTTTTACGACAAGATGATTGCTGTCGAGTTTGTCTGCTCTGCTCGAAGGTGGCAAAATATTTGCTTAGCAGATGCCTTTAAAGCCAGTCATATAATGGCTTAGCTCTGATAAGTGTAGCACATCTGGCACGCTTTGTACTCGACTCTCTCTCTCTCTCTCTCTCTCTCTCTCGTCAGTTAATTAAACACAATTGAAATGAAAATTTGCTACAGCGCAATTGATAATGCTAATGTAAAGTCTTATTAAAGCTGAATATTTCTCTCATTCAGCAATCAATTGTGAAACGCGACGCATAAATTTCACAGTTTAAGCCAAGTTGTAGTCGCTGTCTCACGTGAGGGCGACACGCAATCAAATATATTGAAATTTAAATAATTTGCTGTAGGTCATATTGCTCATACGCACCGTCGCCCCTTTGCTATGGCGTGCATTGAACCCCGATTTGGCGGCGTTCAATGTAATTTCCGTAAGCTATATAGAAACTGCATAACGTTTAACATATTAATTAGCTGTCACCATCAAACATCGCACAGCATTTAATAGCCCTAGTGTCAGAATCTACTACCTACTGTTTACCATATCACAAATATTTTTTTATCTGGTTTTTGTTTTATTTTTTTATTATTTATTTATTTTTTATCAACTCGCATGCTCGCTAATGGCTCAGAGTAATGTTGGCAGCTGCTGCTCGTCGGTGCTTTTGTTTTTTTTTTTTTTCCCCGTTTCCCCCCGTTTTCTGTTCACTTAAATTTGTTTTCCTCTCATTTATCTATCAGTCAAAATTGATTTGCTAATTCAAGTTGCTTGTTGGCAATTCATTAGCACGCCAATCGGTTTGAATGATTTTGGTTGAATGAGCGCAGTTTAGCGCCACTTAGCAGTCGAGTCGGGGTGCTAAAACTTCCGATTCAATGGAACTAACTGGCTAATTTCACCAAAAATAAACACAAATTATTGCCCTTGCAGTGCTGTGGGCATTTTGATTGCTTTTTCACATTTAATAAACGTCAGCAAATTATGTTTAACAAAAACAAAAATATTTCTCGTTTAGGCTCCATTACGGTTTCATTTTTTTAGGTGTTGTTATTGATATTTTGTTTATTTATTTTCGTGCACAGATTACTTTTTTTTATGGTTGGTGCGAAATGAGGTTTACATTTGATACAAGCACATGCACCTAGGGGTATTCAGTGTTTCAGAAAAACTCACAGCTGAGGCACAGAATTGGCATCGGTTCAATGAACCCAAATCTTAATTTGTCGCAAACTTGTTAAGGAAATCATCCAATTGGCAAATGCAGCACTCATTTATCAATGGGTCTCGGCTACATACGCCATGGCTAATATATGTATATCATATGTCTACACATGCATATGTATGTATCTTTGTTTATATGCGGATATCCAGTTTATGCACAGTGGTTCGGCCAAACTCGTTCATGAAGTTGAATGAATGGAATGAGAAGGTCTGTCTAGCTATCTATCTTTTGATAAGAGACTAGAAATTAAAATATATAAATATATACTAAGTATAATTATATGGTATATATATAGTATATAGTAGTCTCTTTAAGTAAAATATTTATTTGGCTGCGACAAATCAGGAATTTCAACGTCACTTGTAATATAAATGCTTTAGTTTACCTATAAAATTGTTAATAAAAATAAATACTTGTTAATGTCAAGTATATCAAATATCATCAAAACTATATAAAATATTTTATTAAAGCTAGAGTGCGAAAAAATTAAATTTGATAAGTAACTCAATGTTCACTTATTCTACAGATTTAATCAAGAAAAAAAATTGATTATATTTTTTAAAGAGCTATTGAAGATTAAAATCTGCAATTTAAAATAAATATTCATAAAAAAAAAAATAGAGATCTGCAAATTGATATATATATGAAATATATAGTATACTGATAATATAGGCTTGAAGGTCTTTGGGGTTAAGAAATTAGAAAAATCACATTATATAGCACGAGATAAATTGGAAAATCGAAAAAGATATATTTTTTTTAATAAAATGTAGCTGAATGCAAATCGTAAAACAAGTATTATGCAATCATTGACAACTGTTGGCATTCTGTCTAGTTATTGTTGATAAATAATAGAAAAAAAAATAAAATAAAATATGGTTAAGTAAAATATTAGTCAGAGGCAACCGGAACAGCATTCAAAGTTCGTCGCAGCTCGCGTTTAGCTAATATATCAAATTCAGTTAATTCGCTGGCATTGAACTTGGTCAAGCCGTAGACCCTGACATGCATTTCAGGCCTTAAATAATGTAAGAGGTGTCACTGTATTGGACGTAGATATGGAGTGTGGAATGTGGAATGTGGAGTGTGGAGTGTGGAGTGTGGAGTGTGAAGTGTGGAGTATAAAGTGTGGAGCATGTGAAATGAAGTTCCTCTAAATGTCAAACGGCAGCGCAAGCAGGTTGCATAATGCGACGATTGAATGTATTTAATCTGTGTTAAATTGTATAAAACCGATATGGTTATATGGACAGCAAGTGAGTCACGTGAAGCCTCGCGACAACTAATTTACATGCCTCAATGCATTCCACTGGGCACGAGCGAATGGCTGCTGCTGCTGCTGCTGCTGCTGCTGCTCTGCCTGCATTGCGTAAACTGTGATCCGTAGGCCTAGTTAATGTCATTGTTGTTGTTGTTATTGCTGTTGTCACTTATGCATGATCATAGTATGGAATTAATCGCCAGCGAAATGAACAGTTGTATTTGTCTGGCCAACCAACTTGTAATCCATCATGTTCATCGTTGGCGTTGATCAGCTGACACTGTTTGCCCGCTCATTTGTTTGTCTGTTTGTGTTTGCTTATTTGCCAAAGTTACAGTTACTTTTGTACGGCACTACGTGCGCATCATAAATAATACATACGTAAATATGCAGCTGCAATGCATACAAATTTGCAAGTCTCTTATCAGATAGAGAGAGAGAGAGAGAGACAAAGTCTAGGAGAAGCAAGAGAAGAAGAGCGCCAAACTTGAGGCTAGAACTCAGCATGTCAATAGATCTGATATTTTATGCAAACTCTAAGACTAAGAATCTATAATCGTAAATCTCATTCAATTTACTCACTCCCTTAGCAGCAATCTGATAATAAATGTGTGAATCTTGTTCAACTCATTTCAAATTTTCATCTGCTGTTAAGCATGAGAAATGCAATTAGCTGCACGCCAACTGTAATTAAATGTGTATTTCGAATACGGTTAAGTACTCACATTTAATTGTTATTCAATATATGTGGTATATCTATATCTATAATTTGTGCCACTCTCTCAATTATATTCCCCGCGAACAACGTGTCGTATGAGCAACGCAATTTGATCGCATGAAAGTTGCGCATACGTAAAAACTAAAGACGATAAAACCAAACAGACGCTGCTTAAATACCCTTAAATATTATTTTTGTTTATAATTGGGATGCATTCAATCGCACATGAGTCAGAGAATAAGTACAAGTACGTGCGAAGATATCCTGACTGCTGTGACGTGCTCTTTACGCAAGAGTTTGATCCGGTTTTGGAACAATTCTTATTTTTGTATTTTTGTATTTTCTATATATATTTTTACATTAAATTCATTTGCTTTTGTAGCTGCTAAAGTGAATTTAAATAACTTTAGTTTTTATAATTAATTTAATTGATTTAATGGAAAAGGTAGTTAATCCGAAGAGAATCTGCGAATCTCTGAATCGTGATAGATCAGATATATGAACAGATAGATAGACTTATGTTACCAATACCAATATGCCAATATATATTCAATTACAAATATTCCGGCCAACATTTTAATGAATTTATGATCTCCTCACTTCCCATTTTCAATGGATATCGAACAGCAAGGTATTCCACACTTATTTATGAGTCGACTGATTTATATTACAGATATACACTAACAACATGACAGCATGTATTTTGTTGATATTTGGTTTATAAATAAGTTATTTATTTAATACATTGCAATAAGCAAACGAGTTTCATATCAATAAACTTTATTTTTCCCAGAACTGCTTATTGAAACAAATGCTATATAGTAACTGATCAAGCCGATGTGCTTTAGCAATCAACGTTTTCATAGAGAACTATATTCTCATCATGATTCACAATTAGTGAAAACACAGCATGACGCCCTCTGCTAGTGTATCGAGAGCCAATAATTGACTCAATGCGGCTGTGATTGTAAATACTCTTAAGGTTGAAAAAAAAAAAAAAAAACACACACACCTTTCTAGAGACCCGCACGATGCATATTCATGTGAGTACATTCATTAAGTTGTGTGAGCGAACTGAAAGTATTCGAAAAGTATTTCAGCAATGCCATTATTATAAGGGTTAATAACTTGAGAAGCAGTTAACAATGATTCGCATCATTCAATCTGCCTAAATAGCTTGTTATATAACTTGTTTTTTTTCCTCTCTCTCTGTTTTGGTTTTTTTTTGTTTTTGCATTCGTTTTGATTGACATACACAAATGTTAACTGGTTTCCTAACTCATCCAATATTTGTTTCAGTAAATTTGTGTGCCTTAGACAGCGCTACCTGTTTATCATGTTCTAATGAGATTTCCCTTTGCATACCCTGTAGAAGTTGAAGGTGGGTAGAAAAGGCCTTGGAGGTGGGCAAAGTGTGTTCATGATAAGAGAGAGATTATTCACCTAGCATGGGTAAGAGAGTATCTGAAGTCACGCATAATGATTTTCTAACTCTCAGTTCATATCTCGATGATTTTGAATTTGCTTTGAATTCGCTTAATGTTCAAAAATCTCTAGACGTTTCTCACAGCATTTATCAATGCGATGCGAATGTTTCTAGTTGTCTTGTGAGCGGAAGTTCGAGTTGAGTTGTCCCTGGATACAGGGTAACTAGCAGTCGGTCACTTCCGACCTTAAGCACTTAATTTATTAATTGTTTTTGACAGCATTTTTGTTTTTGTTTTTGCATTGATTCATTTCCATATTGTATCGAAATTTGAGCCATAACTTTTGCAAATTTCCTGATATGGCTCTATAATGAGAGAAAAGCGTATTTTATATTCGCCATGATATAATCAGCAATGTTTTGTTATTTGTTTATTAACGCTTTTGTTTTGTCTCTGTCATTCGTGTGGAAAGGTTTCTCATCTCTTGCTGGAGCAAAAATCTTTTATCACTCGCTCAACACGTGTTTTTGTAAAGCTTCTCTTCGCCAGCTGTTGTGTGTGAGTGTGTGTGTGTGTGTGTGTGTGGGTGTGTGTCTGCGTGTTGTATTTATTTTATTTTTTTCTTATTTATTATATACATATGATTGATTGCCTGACTGACTGCTTGAGGGTATTTATTTTAAGTAATTGTAGGTTACAATTTCGCGTACTTTTCCATTAATAATTGAATTATTATAATGAAGTCAGAGTTCGAAGAAAGATTCTTGCCAACATTTTCCCCTGATCACATTTATTCATAGCACACGCAACACAAGAACTGCATAAGTTTAGTTTAGTTTAGCATTGAGAAAAACCCCATGGAGAAACCCCCGCATTCCAGTTTCTATATATATGTACATATGTATGTATATGAATGTAGGTAGCTCTTGAATTCTGCAAACTGATAAATCTTGACATTTACGGAAGAGTCAAGTTAACGCTCCAAAAACATCATCATTCGGAGCAAGTAAAAATCTTTAACTAGCTGATTAATACATACATATGTATGTATTCAAATATGAAAACTAAATTAAAATCACTTCCTGGCTCTGTTGATAGACAGGGTTAGATACATATTTATATATAAATAAATGAATATATATGTATGTATTAAGTGAATTCTGATTAGTTTTTCTAAACTCAAATTGCCTTTATCTTAGCCAATATTCATAACTGATTTATTGTGGACGCACTTCAAAGCTGATTTATTTACGATTGCATTGTATTTTTTTTTTATTGTTTTATATTTTTATGACGTCGCCGCCGCCGCCGTCGCCTTTGCTGCTGTTTAATTTCCCCTTGTGATAGTCGCACTTTTCCAGTGCTGTAAAATGTTTTAAGTGGTATTTTATTAAAGGCTATTTATAAAAGGGCCATTTATGGCCTGCACACTTTGGTACTTTTCGAATGCAAATTCCCAGCTGACTTACGCGCCCACAGACTTTAGCTGTAAATATCCCATTAAACAGCCATAAGCGAAAAAGTTCTATTTTGTTTGGTTTTGCATTTTTGTATTCAAATCAAAATAAACAACTAATCAGCAATACATATATTCCCATGGTGTAATAAAATTTATTTATTTACTTGACAACACAGTGGAATTTTTTTTAGCTGCAACGAAATTCTTTATAGTTGACATCGGACAAAAATCTAACTTTATATTTACCTTAACTGTTATTCTATACGCAAATTCCATTGCTTTGTTTATAGTAAAGGAATGCCATTTATATATATTTAAAGAATGCCAAGAGTCCAATATTATTATTATTTTATTTTCTTTCTTCTTTTAATTATGTGGGGGAATTAAGTTCAGCCAGCGGACAAGTCATGTGACTGGTGTGAAATTCGCTTTCAATGGATCGGAATAATCGGAATAAAATTAATTCAATAAGATTTGCATTGTGGTTTTTATGCTGGTTGTTGTTGTTGTAATTGCTTTTAGCACGTGCAAATAAGAAACTTGAAAAGCCTGAATTTCCCTAAAAGTGCAAGCTGTAGAAGTTAACCTGCTGCTGCTGCTGCTGTCGCTGCCTCTGCTGCTGCCTCTGCTGCTGTTGCTGCTGCTGCAACTGGGAACCCCATGCGCTTGCTTAGGTTACAAGGCTGGCCAGAAGAGGCTGCACAATTAGCATTTCTTTTGGTTTGACTAGATGTGTTACACGATACTCGAGTCACGCCAAGACCACAGACGCAAGCCGGTTTAGTTTTTATTTATTTATATTTTCGTGTTGCTCTAACGAAAGCCGGCGCTGAGTCTCGAACATCGGGGACTGCCTCTGCTGCTGCTGCTGCTGCTGCTGCTGCTGGGCGGCATTTGCCGGGTGACACGAGCGGATTGCCACTCGCGACTCGCACCTATTTATAATCAGTTCCCAGCCATTCGGCTACAGTTGAGCGCTGCTTCTGCTTCTGCTGCTTTTGCTGCTTCTGCTGCTGCTGCTGCTGCTTTTGTTACCTCTGCTTCTGGCTCGATCTCGAATTCGTTTCATTCCCGCATTCGACGCGGTCGCGAATAGTTTGGCTTTTGGATTTAGTTTTGCTTTGACGGCGCAACATGCCAGAGTGAAGTGATTGCGATTGTGATTGTGATTGTGACAGTGAGATGAAGCCGTAGATGAAGCCAACGCTAACGCTGAGAAAAGCAAATTGGAGAAAAACAAAAATAAAAATAAAAAAAACAAAAACAATAAATACCAAAGACTTGAGCTTTCAGCGCCACATAAGTGCATAGAGAAGAGTGTGTCATTGTGTGTCGACGACGTCATCCGAGATGAGTGCCAAAGACACGGGCCATGTGAACAGCGCCTTCAATGGCGCTGATGTCTCAGTGGACATTCCAACGAATACGCTTTACCACACATCGCGCGACTGCATCGTGCAGCAGGAGGAGGAGCCGGTAATGTCTGGCTGGAAGGATTGCTGCCGCAGCACCTGGGCGAACATCTTTCGCCGCAAGACGCTGGAGAAGCGCTTCCCGATACTCGTCTGGCTGCCGCAGTACAAGAAGGACTACATCTTTGGGGACATTGTGGCCGGCATCTCGGTGGCTCTGACTGTGATACCCCAAGCGCTGGCCTATGCCGGCATAGCTGGCCTGGATCTACAGTATGGACTGTACGCGTGCTTCCTGGGCTGCTTCATTTACATCTTCATTGGCTCCAGCAAGGATGTGCCCATCGGGCCGACGGCCATTTCGGCTCTGCTCTCGTTTCAAATAGCCGGCGGCAGCTGGCAGATGGCCACGCTGCTGACCTTCCTCACGGGCCTCATCGAGATACTGATGGGCATCTTTCGGCTCGGTTTCCTGATTGACTTTGTGTCGGGGCCAGTGGGCGCGGGCTTCACCAGCGCCGTCTCGCTGATCATCTTCAGCTCGCAGATGAAGGACCTGCTGGGCATACGCACCAGTGGCAACACCTTCCTCCAAGTCTGGATTAGCATCATCAACGACATACAGAACATCAGCTGGCCGGACTTTGGCCTGGGCATCACCTGCATCGTGGTGCTGCTCAGCCTGCGCGCCTTGGCCAGCTGCAGCCTGGGACCAAAGCAGGGCAAGTCCACCTGCCAGCAGCTGCTCACGGGCATCTTCTGGACTGTGGGCACGGCGCGCAATGCCCTTCTAGTCTGTGCCACCGCTGCACTGGGCTATTGGCTCTCCATCAGCGGCAACGAGCAGCTGGTGCGCACCGTTGGCTTTGTGCCCAAGGGATTGCCCCACTTCCAGTCGCCGCCCTTCCACATGGATGCCGTGCTCAATGAGACGACGGGTGAGGTGCTGCAGGAGGCGCAGAGCTTCTGGGATATGGTCAGCATACTGGGCTCTGGCCTCATTGTGGTGCCAATGATAGCGCTATTAGAGACAATGGCCGTGGTGCAGGCATTTGGTAAGTTGTTCTATAATAATAATAATAATAATAATAATAATAATAATAATAATAATAATAATAATAATAATAATAAGATTAATAATAATAATAATAGTAATAATAATAATAATAATAATAATAATAATAATAATAATAATAATAATAATAATAATAATAGTAATAATAATAATGATAATAATAATAATAATAATAATAATAATAATAATAATAATAATAATAATATGAATTAATTAATATTCATAATAATACTAATAATAATGATAATATGTTTACTTCCATTGGCACAGCTGATGGCAAACCAACGGATGCTACCCAAGAGCTGATTGCCTCCGGCATTTGCAATGTGGCCAATTCGTTTGTGCAGGGTCTGCGCAGCAATGGGGGCGTGGCACGTGGCGCCATTTTGAATGCAAGTGGAGTGCGCACACAGTTATCCAATTTGTATACGAGCGTCATTGTTATCATTGCGCTGCTCTACCTGACGCCCTGCTTCTACTACATACCCAAGGCGGCTCTGGCTGCCATTATTATAGCCGCAGTGCTCTTCATGGTTCAATATCGTGTCATCAAGCCCATGTGGCACAGCAAGAGTGAGTAGAGAGCAGAGAGAGAGAGAGAGAGAGAGAGAGAGAGAGAGGGAGATTAGCTATAACTTTGCTCTCTTCTTTTGCTTTACAGAAACTGATTTGATACCCGGTCTGGGCGCCTTCTTTGCCTGTCTGGTCATGCCACTGCAGCTGGGCATTCTGGTGGGCATTGGCATCAATGTGATCTTTATACTCTACCAGGCAGCACGTCCCAAGCTGCGCATTGAAACACTCAGCGTAAGTAACGCAAGATGTCAGTGGTTAGCTCAGTTCGAACAATTTATTAAACTCTCCTTTGCAGTCGCCGAATGGTCAGCGTTATTTGATGCTGACGCCGGATCGCTGCCTCATCTTTCCCTCGATGGAGTTTGTGCGCAAGGTGATCAATAAGCAGGGCGTCAAGTCGACGCTGCCCGTTGTCATCGACTGCACGCACATCTATGGAGCGGACTTCACGGCCGCCAAGGTGATATCGACGATGGTCATGGATTTCGCACAGCGCCAGCAGCCGTTGTTCTTTTACAATCTGCAGCCGCGTGTGGCACAGGTATTCGAGGGTCTCAACAAAGATCTGGTGGCTATATACGACATTAGCCAGCTGCATGCCAAGCTGGGCGACAAGACGACCTAACCTCGTTTAATGATAGATTAATTTAAGTCTCTTTTATTTATTTCAACATACACACGCTCAAAACACGGCTAGATCAATTTTGAATGCTTTGGCGAGGCCAGCGACTAGTTTTATTCAAAGAAAACAAATAGCTAAAAGAAACATTCAAACTAATATGAAAAGATCGAATGAAACCCACGCAACGTCACCAACGATCATTACCGCCAACAGCAACAACAACAATAACAAAATAGTCCAGCCAAATAGTCAAATATTATTTTTCGTAAATTTAATTAGCATTTAAGTTGAAGCAATCTTCCATTATTTATTGGCCGTTGAACGATTTGATTTCATATTTGGCAAAATGCTGCGACTTTTGCTGAACGAAATCCAAAAAGAGAAAAACTTTGCACCTCATTGTTGTCTATCATCCGATACGCTACGCATAGTATTATAAATATATAAATAATAAATATTAATATAAATATAAAGCATAGAGTGCTGCCTAGTACTTAAATAAACAATCTACAAAAATATTTCAAAGTTTTGCTATATTTAAGTTTCATTTTTTATTAGACATTCTCTGTTGCTGTTGCCGCATTTAAACGGCAACTTTAATATCTAATCAGGAATTGCACAGATTTAAGACTTTCCCAATAATAATTGACGCGACGTGATTTCCCATCAATTCACTGAACACAAAATTTATTATTTATAGACGATACGAACAAATTCAAGGCGCTGTATTATTTACAACCAGCTAAATCGAGCAAACATACACACATATATATATATATATATATATATATATATATATACATATATATATATATATATATATATATATATATATATATATATATATATATATATTTATATATACATATGTGAAAGCAATTAAATTTTGAAATAGTTTCCAACTGTTGCATCATCAATGTAAAGGCAAGTCTAGACAATTGCTGAAACCAGTCGACTCTCTTTTATATAAGTTAATGATTTCAGAATCTATTAAACGGTTGCCCATAGCTGCTGCTTGTTAATCTATCAATCAAATTCTGAATTGTAACAGTCATTTATAATTTCGCTTGCCATAACCAGAGCTTGATTAGCAAAAATAAATATAGCATACTTTTAGGCAGTTCCATAAATTCGCAGCTGAGGCAAGTACGCAGCTTACACAGCTCAGTTCAATGCAAGCAAAACTCATATTTATTTCATGTTCAAACCTTTTAAGATACTTATTCCTTAACAATCAAGCGAAGACACTAAGAATAACTTAAATTTCAAATATGTACCTTACTTTTAGTATTTCCAATGCATGTACAAAAAATACCTTCTCTAAAAAGCAGTCATTTTTAGTACGAATGTGGGTAGAAAAGGAATCACACAGTACATACGTTTTGCAACACTGTTATTTAAAACTGCCGTCTCATATAAACATACAAAAAATTTTAAAGCCTTGAAGGTGACAAAAGCAGTTCGTATTCAGATTTTTTTCATTCGAAAAAAAAATTAAATAAATAAACCCCTTTTGAAATGTCAGTAGCGGTGAGTAGTTGAAGCAATCCTTATCAAATTCATCATTAATACAAATCAGTAATAAACGCCCGGTTAGTTGAAAATGAGTGGACCCAAAGAGCCCAAGGAACCTAATGACAAAGACGGCACCGGTCTCAGCTCATTCTTTGAGCAAAAAATTGCCGAATTGCAGTTTATAGTTTCGGAGAAACAGCGTAATCTACAGCGCTTAGAGGCTCAGCGCAATGAGCTCAACTCGAAAGGTATGAAATAAATAAACAATAAATGAAATATTTATTCTCTACATTCCCTACTGCTGCTGCAGTGCGTATGTTGCGCGAGGAGCTGCAGCTGTTGCAGGAACAGGGCAGCTATGTGGGCGAGGTGGTCAAGCCGATAGATAAGAAGAAGGTCTTGGTCAAGGTGCATCACGATGGCAAATACGTTGTCGATTTGGAGAAGAATATCGATATCAATGATGTGACCACCAATAGCCGTGTGGCGCTCCGTCACGATAGCTATACACTGCACAAGATTTTGCCGAACAAGGTGGATCCACTTGTCTCGCTGATGTTGGTCGAAAAAGTGCCGGACTCCACCTATGAGATGGTGGGCGGTCTATCTAAGCAAATCACCGAGATCAAGGAGGTAATCGAGCTGCCCATCAAGCATCCTGAGCTCTTCGATGCCCTGGGCATTGCACAGCCCAAGGGAGTGCTCCTCTATGGACCACCTGGCACTGGCAAGACGCTGCTGGCTCGCGCTGTCGCTCATCACACGGAATGCACATTCATACGCGTCTCCGGCTCGGAGCTGGTGCAAAAGTATATCGGCGAAGGCTCACGCATGGTCCGTGAGCTGTTTGTCATGGCTCGCGAACATGCGCCATCCATCATATTCATGGACGAGATTGATTCGATTGGCTCGGCGCGTCTGGAGTCGGGCAGAGGCGCCGACTCGGAGGTGCAGCGCACAATGCTGGAGCTGCTCAATCAGCTGGACGGCTTCGAGGCTTCGAAGAACATCAAAGTGATCATGGCCACCAATCGCATCGATGTGCTCGACCAGGCACTGCTGCGTCCCGGTCGCATCGATCGTAAAATCGAATTTCCCCCACCCAGCGAGGAGGCACGCGTCGACATCCTGCACATTCATTCACGCAAAATGAATCTGACGCGCGGCATCAATCTGCGCAAGATTGCCGAACTGATGCCAGGTGCCTCCGGCGCTGAGGTCAAGGGCGTCTGCACCGAGGCTGGCATGTATGCGCTGCGCGAGCGCCGTGTCCACGTCACCCAGGAGGACTTCGAGATGGCCGTCTCCAAGGTGATGCAGAAGGACTCTGAGCGCAACATGTCCATGAAGAAGTTCTGGAAATAATTTTCGATTAAATTAATCCGCATTCATTATAAGGCTTTATTTTCTTTTTAAATAATTATAAATCAGACAAAGGAGCAATCTCGTTTCGTTACTCCTCGCAGGTATGCTTAGAAGAACTTTGTTGTTATATTAAAGATTCTAATGCCATCACAAAAAAGTTAATTGTTATAAATATAAAAAAATCAAATACTTCATTTTTTATAACAAATTTTTACTATATATTTATTTATATATATTAACTGATTTTTCCTTCGGTAAAGCCTTCTAGTACTTGCCAGGAAAATAATTACTAAAATTCTAGGTAAAGTAATACCAAACGCCTTATTGAATATTCCTTTTTATGTTTTTATATTTTATATTGCCAAATGGCTTCTATTGCATCTATGATAAATTATTCTATGCGAACATGATATGTTATTATTACTCTCTGAAATAGTAGTAATTATGAAATTTGTCGTTAACTAATTTTATAAATTTATTTCATTTAAAAATCAAGTTTCTTTCTTCATTCTTTATTGACAACCTCACATATTTCAAAATTTATTCTTTATTAGCATTAAGTGAACAATTTTAATATGTAAATTTAGTAATGAAATGACAAATTTCTGTCAAAATTGAATTAATTTTCTTTGCTGCAATATAAAGTTCTTTATGATCTAAAAATGCATAAGAAACTAGATTTTTAAAATTTTCACAAAAGCATTTTATATTTCATTATTATAATCTATTATATTATAATTATCTTTATTGAAACTTTATTGATGCTATGTGTATCACTGTATATTGTTTTTCGATTTGAATTTGAATTCATATAATTTTTTAATATTTTTTGTGACTATGTTTAACCCTTGTTTGAGTATAAAATTTAAGAAATTCTTATAGAAATAAGTTTATTACATTTACATTTAAAATCTAATTCAATTGCTTACATTACATTTCACTCTTCATACATACGTCTCTCTTGAGATTTATTTATTTCTGCAATTCCTGTTGCGAGTTGCTCTCTAATTTCTTTGTTTACATAAACAGCTTGGCTGGTATTGAAATTTCAGTCAGCAATATATGCACATACGTACATGTATTCATATGTGTATGCTAAAGTTTGGAGCTCAGATTGTTTGAGCCATTTCCTTGGCTGCATGATAATATCTGGCAATTGTCATATTTAATGTGGAGTTTGGGGCTGGTGTTTAAAACGTCGCAAAGCAATTAAGGAATGCGCTGGCATCATCACGCGAGCAGCGAACAAAATTACCCAATGGTCCAGCAAGAAAGCAATGACCCGGCCATTTTGTTATTGTTGCAGCTGAATTTGCACTTGTTGTTGTTGTTGTTGTTGTTGCTGCTGTTGCTGTTGCTACTGTTGCTACAAAGCGGAGCAATTTACGTTGCATTGCAAACTCATAAAGTAAACGTTCAACGGGTTTGCACTTTCATTGTGCACGACTCGAGCGGGTCGCCGCGGTGCTGGAGACGCGCCCAACGAACCCATACGGCAAACCACTTGGCTTATAAATGCCAGCCGCATCCAGGCGCTCGCTGCCAATTGACAACGTATGCTTACCGGATTTACAAGCATTTCCGTTGCATGCAACACGAAAGTAAAAGCGTTTTCCAACGAACCCGCCCATCGACTCGCTGCTAGCCACAACGGCTGCTGGCACTCAATCGCTGACCGCGCATTAGATACGTTTCGCCTGTGCTCCACGCAGGACGTCCTCCTCGGTTAACGCGTCGTGTAAGTGTCTACAGCGGGGCATCGAGCCACTCCACTGCAGATTGTTTGTCTATCTATCAAATTGAGTGATTACTGTATTTTCAAATGTTGCCACTGTCCAGTTATGTGTGTGTGTGTGTGTGTGTGTGTGCGAGTGTGGTGCAAGGTGTTCGAGGTGGTGCTGGCCTTAAAAGTAAACTGGTTCTGCTCTCCCAATCCGCTACCAGAGCTGACTGACACAGTTTATTAGCCAAGATGAAATTCTACAATTTCTCCAATACCAAAAATGGCTAAATTCACTTCCAGATTATTCCAGATTATTATAGCCAACTGTTGTTTGAATTTTATGATTATCAATGCAGAAGTCAACTATTATTTAATGAATACCAAATACCATTTGAGTGAACCTATTAAGTGCATAAATTCTAGAGCCGTATAAAAAGCTGTTCTTTGTTTCAAATCTACGTTTGATTTCTTAAATAAGTTTCTTCTAAATATTCCATTCATGTATTGTTTGGTTTTCTGTGTTTTTGCTCCACGACTCTGGAATATCAGATCTGCAGATCGTTTCTTTTGATAGCCAATAATTTTAACATATTTTATGTTATTTAATGAAACATCGAATATGAAACGGCATACCTAAATTAAATTAAAATTAGTAATCAACTCAAATCAAATTTCTTTAATTCTTTTACATTTATACATTAGCTGGAAAACACTTTATATTAAATCAAAATTGAATATGTATAGAGAGTTTACTATATAAGCTGAAATGTTCACGAAATCAGTTCGTTCTTGACTTTGAGCTATCTCTTAGTTAGAGATTGTAAACTAAAGTAATTTGACTTATGAAGATATAATTGAGTATAAGCTGACTTATTTTCAAGAAAAACTTTCAATAGATATTAAGAATAATATCCAGTGGCGTACCTAGGGGGCTCACACTACTCGCCAAATCAATCGGAAATATTGTAAGTTCAAATTGCAAAACAAACTATTGTAGCAGCCAGATATAAATGTTACGAATAATACTAATGATAATAATTATAGGACTAATACAAAATATAAAAAATAAACACTTAATCCAAACAAACTCCAAAAGGCTTACTCTCACATCCGCAAAGCAAATTTGCAAGCTGTAAATTTAAGGTTTCAAGGCTTCAGCAAGAGATGTTATGAAACTCTTATTTCATGACTAAGCCTCAGCAGCAACGCGTCGTGATGTTAGGTTATTGTATTTAAATCAAAGCCTTATCTTAACTTAGCTGACATTCGTTTTTGCAAAGGCTAAAACCGCTAATAAATTGAGAGTTTACAGTTAGCCGAACCGGTTGCAGTAGTTCGGAAGTGTTTTAGCTCGCCTTGAGGCACTTGAGGCTGGCCACACTCTCTTCTTCTTTGTCCTCGGCCACAGGAATGAGCGCGCACCTGCAGCACCCACAGCTGCTTCCTGTCTGCCATCCGATTATGTAAAGACTTTTCTTTCACCTTCCCATTCATATTCACAGCGAACACGTTGCATAAACTAAAAAGGCAAAGCCCACAAGATGTCACCGATGCTGCATTTGATGTTGCTGCTGCTGCTGTTCGGTAAGTTGTGCCCAAACACTTTCCTCGAGTGCAGCTGCTTATTTTCAACTTCCGGCTACTCCAGGTGAGGTGCCAGCATTTGGACGCAAGGTAAAGCGCAAGGATGTTCATTACCATCTGAATGTGCCGCCGCCACCGCCAACGCCACAGAAGACCTCGGCATCGGCACATACTGCGCCCGTCGAGCACGAGTTGCCGCCGTACAGTTTCGAGGCCATCAATCATGATGAGTTTGCGGCGCCAAGTCATCCCCAGTACGAGAGTCAGCATTACGAGAGCGCCGACTATGCGTCACACAGCAGTCACAGCAGCCACAGCAGCCACAGCAGCCTTGGCAGTAGCAGTGGCGGCTATCTGGTGGATAACGGGCTGCGCAGCATTGCTAAGGGCTCAGCGGATCAGGCGATCTCGGCCGTGGCCAGCCAGAATGCGGCCGGCAAGCAGGCCTCGTATGTGGCCAAGAGCACCTTGGCTCAGGCCGCTGCCCAGGCAGCGGGCACAGCTGTTGCCGTGCTCAAGGGCAAGGAGGTGCTGCTGCATCGCCTGGAGGAGCAGAGCGTCGAGGCGCACAAGTCGGTCGAGAGAGAGCTCACCCAGCTGCAGCAGGCCAAGCGCTCGGCCAAGGCAGCCCAGTATGCCGCTCAGCAGGCCATCAACCATGTGAGCGTTCTCACCGCAGCACTCAACAATGCCCAATCCGCCTCGGAGCTGGCACAGAAGGCCGCTGCAGAGGCTGCCGCCGAACTGTCGTCCCAGATCGATATGGTGGCCCAGGCCAAGGGCAAACTGGAGCAGACCGAGTCGCAGGCCTATGCAGCGCGCTTGGACTATGAGGAAACACGCGAGGCAGCCGAGAAGGCAACACTCTCCGCCCAGGAGGCGCAGCTCAATGCCAACGATGCGGCGCTGCACGCTAATGTCGAGCTCAGCGAAGCGGTTCATCTGCACGACAAGAGCGATCGCAATGTGGAGCAGTCGGCGAGCGGCCATAGGACACGCCCCCACCAGACCGCATAACTGTTGTTTTCCCACTTAACTTAAGTTGCACTTAAATATTTATTGTCTTTGGCTTTGTGCGGAGTCTTAAATGAGAGTTACTCAATAAAAGCGATGAGCACTTTTTCTAGGTTATGTCACGAGCATTATGAAGTCTTTTTTTTATGGAGTTGAATCATGGGCGAGTTCATGAACTGAAGTTGTTGAAGTACGTTTGATGTAAGAATTGGAATATATTTTGTGCAAATATTTTATTAGACCTTGATCATTTGATCATCATTTGAGATTCTAGTTTCGAAATGGTTCCAGTTTTAGCTTAAAGCCGAAGTGAAGCTTTTTGTGTGCAGACGTTTTACGTAATATTGGCATTAGGGTCTGATTAAAAATAAATAATAAATAATTGTATAAATTTATTCATCCACATATCTCGTTTACAGCTCCAATGTGCTTTCGAAGCTCTTTTCAATGGTTATACTGATTTCATAGGCCTCTTATATTTCAAGCTATCTTTATTTTAGTATTTGTCTTCTATGCCATGCACCATTAATAAGCTTTAAAGTTCCAATGAAACTTATTTTCAAAGTAAATATAATTCTATCAGCATAAACCTAATTAGTTCAAGCGTTAGTACTATTAAATAACATATTCCTATATAGTCAACATAATTCATTCAGCTTAAATCTCGCACATGTGTTAAAAGCTGAAAACTAGATGAATCATTATGCCTGTATAAAAACTTGAACTTAATTAGAACTATCGATGGAATTTATTTTATGCTGCTTTTATGCTGTCAGAATTGCATTCTCAAAAGCGCATCACATATGTATACATGTACATATATGTACATCTAATTTTTTATAAAAAATGTAAGCTTTCACTTGCTCTGCAAATGTAAAAATGCTCTTAGAATGACATTCACTCAAAAAAGCTCATGACATTTACATATGCTTGATAATTGTTTATAAAAATAAATGCACTTTAGAGCTTTCACTTGTTAAAGCTCTTGCATGTACTTTGAATATTTAAAATCTTAAATGTGCTTCGAAGCTCTTCTCTCATACATAAAACACACAAAGCAAAAAATATTCAACACAATTTATTGATCTTAACTCTACCGTGACCTCTCTTTACCAGTTAAATATTTAACATAAGCTAAGCATAGTGTCTTGGATTTATGTAAATAACGAGTTTGTATTTTGTTGTTTATTGTGTCGAAATATATAATAAATAAATAAGTCATGTAGTATATAGAACGTAAAGCTAACCGCACAAGTCACACAAACACTTAGAAGATTGCACTAGATTACGTAGGATTAAACTAGAGATGGATCCACTTAACGATAGTTAGCTATAGAGTAGAGACTACAGCTAGGACCGCGCCTATGCCCGGGCGCTGCCAGAGGAATGGAGTTTATTAATGATTGGCCAGAGACGACAGACAACCCCGTTGGCTTTCGCAAGACATTGACTATGTACGGCAAATCGACCAGAGACGCTCGATCTTGAACTTGAACTTAACCTAGATCTCAGATAGCAACTAAATATGGTCTTAGCTGGGTCTAGTTGGCCAACTGCTGTTGGCTCTCGCCCTCGGGCACAACGTGCTCGTGCTCGGCCTTGGGCTGCGCCGGCTGCTGCACCTCCTCCAACGGGGTCTGGGCGTTCTTCGCCTGCTCCAGGCGGCGAGAGACGCTATCCATGGACTCGCGCAGCGTATCAATGTCCACAGCATTGTCATCCTTGTCGCCATTCTGCTCCGTCTTCTGGTTGTTGTACTTGGAGAAGTAGGTGAGGGACTTCATTAGCTGGTAGCTCTTCGAGATGGGTATATTGGAGTCGTAGACGCTGGTGCTGGCACTGCAGTCCACATAGAACCACCAATTGCACTTGAGTATGGTCTGGTCGAAGAGCGTGTTCTCCGGGCACAGGAAAGACTTGCGCACCATGCCGTCATCCGTGAGAGCGCACACATGAAAGACCTTACGATAGAAGAGTGAAAGTGACAAATGAAGAGTGTTCCAGGAGAGATCATCTACCACTTACCATGCAACCCAGATCCGTGTCTGCGTAGAGGCCGGGGAAATGCTTTTGCCTGGCGCAGGAGAAACTCGTGGGCGGCAAATCCACTTTGGACTTGAAATTGTCATCGAAGTTCTTGTCGTAGCCCACCGGATAGTACTCCTTGGGCGCATTCATGACCTGTCGATGGCTGCATTAGTGATTGCATCACAGTCAAACGCCAATTCAAACCCACCTTGGACACTTTGTGCTCAGCCAGTTGCCTGGGCTTCTCTGTCGTCGTTGAACTCGTCGTCGTCGTCTTCACCGTTGAAGTGCGTATGAACTCCTCCCGCAGCTTCGCTGCCAGCATCGCACGATGCTCCGCCTTCAGCTGCTGCTCACGCACATAGATGGCATGCTTGATGGTGTCAACGGTGACATTTGCTGCCGCTGCCAGCTCCTCGACGGTCACGTCCTTCAGGTCAAACTTGGGCTCCTCGAACTGCAGGTAGTTGGGATGCTTGGCCAGCGAGCTGCGCTGCTCTGGCCGCGTCACCTCCGGCCTGGCTGCATTGGCAATGCGTGAAATGGACTCGGGCATGGCCTGGAAGACGGGCACGGCCACGGGCTGTGACACAATCGGCTGCATGACCATGGCATTGTCTGCATGGAATGTGCGATTCGAGTGCTGCACGAGAGCAAAGGTTAAGGTCAGCTGAGAGCCAAAGTGGACTGCTTCACTTACCGGTTTCGCATTGCCATCCACCAGCTTGTTGTTGACGCTGACGCGCGGCTGCGTCGTGTCCACGGCAATGCGACGCTGTGCGATGGCCTCGTTGGCCACCGGCTTCTGTGGTATGGGCCTGAAGGCGGGCACGCCCAAGGGCAGCGGACGCGCCTCTGTCATGAGGTTTGCCTGCTGCTGTCGTTGCTTTAGCTGCAACTGCTGTAGTTGCTGTAGTTGCTGCAGTTGCTGCAGTTGCTGCTGCTGCTGCGCTTGATTCTTGACCCCTGCCCCTGCCCCTGCCTGCTGCAGCAGTTGCAGATTATAGGGCCCCGGCGCCGTGGAGCGTGAACTGATGCGTTTGTCCGGCAGAGTGAGCTGCTTCGGTGCAGTGGCCTGCATCAAGAGTGTTTACAGTTAGCAGTTAACTGCTTTGACTTCATTTAGCTGCACTTACCTCCTGCTGTTGCGCCGAGGGCAGCACGCCCACCAGCTCTGGCGCTCCATTCCTATAGCTGATGGCGCGTCGCCGATCGCTCTCCACATTGCTCAGCGACTCCTTGAAGCCCAGCTCATCGCCCACACTCAGACCTGCAAGCACAACACGGATTAGGCTAGTAGACTCGACCAACTATGCCGTCGCGACACTCCATCAATCAAAGCCAAAACAAGTCGATAATTAATCGCTTTTGTTTCGCTCCTCCTTTGTCTTTAGACCTACGACTATTGTGTGCATTGTATGTACAGGTAAAAGGTGTATGCAAGCTGGCCAATCAACAGCTCAGCTCAGGCCAATAGCTCAGCTGGTCAATGCTAATGCTACGGATATTGAACCGCAGCTACGCTCGACTCGGCATTGGCATTGGCATTGGCATTGCCATTGGCATTAATTCATTGATGACTTAAATGCTGCAAATTATTTGATTTGTTTTTAATCTTTGTCTTTAGCATAAATTCTCTTCGCTCCACTTGGGTTAAATGTTTTATACAGTTTAACTGAATATATACACAGCTTACATTTAATATAAAGAGAAAATTCAGTAGATAGTTGAGGTGGGTAGGTTAAGGATTACTTCAAATAGAATAGAAAGTTCTTTCAGTTTTGCTTTCAGTGGATTTACCTAAACCAAAATGCGCCTTGACGCCACCCAAGTTTCGCACACGAAACAGTCCAGACTTTTTGAAGTTACAATCGAGTGTGAAACCGAAATCGGACATAAAAACGCACGTCCCGCAAGCCAATCCTATAAGTAAATAGAAAAAGCAAACACAGAATAGGAAAGTTCTTCAATATGATACAAAAGGTGCTCGGTTAGTATATAAAAAGCGTGGGATTAGCATGTGAATGGGATATACGTATGTACATATGTAATGAAATCAAGTTTAATATATATTTAAATGTATTTATGTTACTTAATTTGTGTATACATAGCAAAAAAAAAACACCATTAATTCACATTAGTCTTAGAGATTTTGTTACGTAAAGCGACGTGCTTCTGAGCTGCCTTAAATGATTTGAATTTCTGGGTTGGGCTATCCTATTATAAAGATCTTGGCATAGGCCGTGACTGCCCGTGGCACAGTTATTTGCAAAGGCTTAAACATATGTATATATCTATCATAAGATGCCCCGCATCAAATTCAAAATGCGTTGGCTACAAATTTTTGATTGATGCTTCCACAGCTATCAAAGACTAAAAAACCCACAGCAGCTGCTCTCATGTATATCAAAAATTTATTGAAATTGAACAAAGGTTTTTAAATACTTGGATGTTCAAAAGCGGAAAGCTAATAAATGTTTTTTTTTTTTCTTTTTATTCATAATTTGCCATTAGAGAGTGAGAGAGAGAGAGAGATAGAGCGCTTAGGGTATCAAAAATCAGATGCCAATGGGTCAGAGCTTGGCTAATGATGCCGTGACCAAGACAATTTCGACATAAAGCCATAAGAATTTCAAATATATACTATTTGTAAGCCACTTCCTTATGTGGTGCAGACACTTTTAAGCAACTTCAAATAACAAATGGAAAATGGGAAAAAATAACAAAAGCAAGTCAAAGCTTAAACACTTATGCGCACTCAAAAGATTACGTTTGTGTGTGTCTGTTAGCTAATCTACATGAGCAACAATAACAAGTCAAATTGCAACGTCTTGAGTTCAAATTAAATTGTTAGCATGTCAAGTGGGACATGAAATCAGTCTATGCTCTGAGCCCTCTAAGTGGGTTCTTACCAAATGTCAATCATAGCATGCCCAGCATAAAGTAGAGTAGAGTAGAGTAGAGTAGAGTTAACTAGAGTAATTTCATGCATATTCAATATGCGCACTTGAAGCTTTAACTAATTGCTTGAACATCGATCACTAATACGATACGAGCACATGGCATTCACTTAATGCAGCCACAGGCCAATTAATTGGCTTTTGCTCTTGTGTTAATAGCTAAACTCATTCAGTTAGTCAGTCAGTCAGTCAGTCAGTCAGTCGAGCTTTGGTTCAAGGAAAATGGAGCGTGTTTTAATAGAAACACGGACTTTGGCATCGACGAGGCCCAATTTTTCGTTTAGATTAACGTCTTTCTGCGGTTCACTTGGGGTTAGAGACTGCAGCCAGAGACTGGTGCCATTAATGGTTCATAAACCACCAAATGGGCACTCGCCATGAGAAATCAACATTAGCATCTTCAAAACAAAAACTTCATTAGAGTTAGAATAATGAAAATGGAATCTAGCGCGTAATTATATTTAATTTTATTTTTTTCAGTTCAGTTCAATGTACAGAAACTAAAACAATCGGAATGTGCTTGAAAATTAATATTAATATTAGTATATGAGAGAATAATAATTTGTATTATAGCATAATTCTTAAATATGAGAGATATGAGATATGACAGCAAAGTAAATATATATAATTTATTTTTTTTATATATATTATAATATATATGTATGTATATCAGGTAGATTATTTATAGATTGCTTACATTTATTTGCGCAAATATATTCACGATTCGTATTTGAGGAGCTTTTTCTTAATACTTCTGCCATAATATATTATTAAAATATGCTATGCAGCCTAGATGTTTATTTTATATATGATATATAATTACATGTTTTATTCATATTTGAAATCTAAATAAACTTCAATTATTGAACATAAAAATATAAAAATAAAAATATAAAAAAATTTAAAAAAATATATAAATATATATAATAAAATATGTAATCCTTATATATGTACCTTATCGCATACGTTTTTAAAATGAAATATATAATTCTCATTAAAACTATTCGCAGCACATTTCTCTGTAGTTTACTCATAGGCAGCACTCCCTCAATTTGCTCAATTATCATCAACTAAATTTACTACATTTAATATAAATAAAAGTTTTCTTTAAATATGTACAACAATTAGGATCCCAACTCTAAGCAGATCTCAAAAGCAAAAAGCATATTTAGTTAATTTGTATTAATTTCTTGTGACGTCAATAGTAACTCAGTTGCGAAATTTTGGCTTTCTACTTGTGTGATTTATATATAGATAGATTTAATTTATATTTTTGCCTTTAGCTTGATTTTTAGATATATTTTATGAACACATTTATATTTTTATATGTTAGATAGTTTTACCTAACGATATCATCACATCAGCATATCTATAGCTTCAGCATTGTGAAATATATTTGTAGTTAATTTCGGCTAGACTCCAACTCTAATTGGCATATTCAAAATATCTTAAGACTAACCGACAAGGGTACACATGTATACAGGTGTTTATAATAAAATTTCAAGCCTCTGCTTAAGCCCAGGCGGACTGACAGACAGATTAACAGACATTTAAACTCTTCAAATTCGAGCTTAACTTAAGAGTTGGCATTTCACAATTTTACTCCACAGGCATCATCGTTATGTATGTATGTATGTATGTATATTCATAAGCATAGGTATAGCTACAAGCATATATATATATTTCTCATCAAGTCTCTTATAGATTTCAACATTTATTATCATTGCAACGTAACTTAACTAATCCTTAAAGACTCTTGTTTGGGCACGAGTGAATAAATTTAATTCATGTCAATCATGTTTCGAAAACTTTCATTGCATCCGATGCGCCCAATTTGGTATTAACTAGACTTTTGTCAAGCTTAATTGCACTTTTACCCATTTACCCATTTGCATTAGGCATTCGCTGCGTGGCGAGGCGAGCAGCAATTTTAATGACCCGCCCGAAATGGGCAGACAAATTTGTTAATAGAGACATTAAAATAGAGTGGGGCTCGGGGCGAAATTGACAGCCAGACATGGATAAAGAAGCAAACAGGCAGGCAGGCAGGCAGGCAGACAGGCAGAACAATTAGCCATGACCAACAAAATAAATATTAATATTTGCAATTGGTATGGAAGAAAACGGCAAAACAAATTTGTGCAGCGTTTCAAATAGTTGGCACAAAGGAAGAGCAACAGCCGGCAAATAGACCGGTGCACGGTCGAACAACAACAAAAGCTAAAAACAACTAAACATACAGCAAATACAACAATAACTTAGTCGGAGACCGCTTTCACTCGACATCATCTCGAGCGAGTCTGTTTGAGCTATATGACTTGTCGCTGGAGTCACATGGCGAGTAAATAGAAATAGAAATTGAAATTGAAATTGAGACTGAACAAATAATGAGGCATAAATATGCAGTCGGTAATGCCGGTCGCTTAGCATATGCCATTGACCGACGCACCAGCACCAGCACCAGCACGAGTCACAGTCACAGTTTGGGCGTAGCCTAATGCAACTTTCCGTTTCTACGACGCTTGCTTGCTCTCTATACTTTTCCTCAGCAGGAGAAGATCAGCACAGCTGCCAGCCACATCCAGTTAGCACCTCGACGCGAAAGTAGGTCGCCAGTCAGCAGGTAGCAGCAATAACAACAACAAGCATTGATATTAATTGCTGTTGCTTTGCGGAATGTTTTGCTGTTGTTTCTTGACATTAATTCAATTTGATGATCACTTGGCCCCAGAGCTAAATGCAAATATCTTGTATAAATTATGGCCCATCATTTGATTATCTGGGCCCAAGCATTTTAGTTCAGCCAAAAACAAATTAATAAAAAAAAAAAAACTTTAGCAAGTGTTGCTCTCTATAAAACCTTAACCTTTAAATAATCACAGTTTATAATACGATTTCTGGATGTGTTTTGGTTTGTGTTTATAAAGTTGGTTCAAGACATTCAACAGAAGAGGTTTTTGCTGAAAGTGTATTATATATATATTTATTTTTTTTTAATAATAAGTATGTATATATTTACTCATGTCTGGGTAATACTTTCCTTTACTTACATCCAAGCTGAAACAATTTCTACATATTTTTTTTTTTGTTTTTTACAGGTTCAAATTCGATAAATAAAATGTGTAGGCTCGAACCGTTTCTTTTTAAACCGGTTTTTTTTTTTGCAGCCTTGTCTGCTCGTTTTCCTTTTAGCGAACGCTTTTTATATTATATAAAAATATGGTATCTTTTATAAAAGACCATGCCCAGCATCAGTTTCCATTGTTGGCTAGCTTTTTATGTTCAATATTTGTTGTTGCTCATTGTCAAGCGCAGTGCATTGTTCAAATCTGTTGTCGTTCATTTAAATTTAAAGAGCGCATAGCCCAAAACTATTAAAGTGTTAAGACAAACGAATATAAAAAAATTGTAAAAGGAAACAGCTATGAATTGAATTAAACGATTTGAGAATTCCTTTCCTTTCCGGCCTAGACAAAATCTTATAGGCAAAACATCAAATCTTGACCTCGCCAACATTATATAAGATTTCAATTTCCCACGAGAGATCCCATAAAACGCTTAGCCAAATGGATCGCCGATCATTTTCATGCAGAGCTCTGATGATCTATGTAGAAGATAAATGTTGCTAAGCTGACCTTGTGAGTTAGCCAAGTTCGACTATTGGACCTACGCGTGAGTGCTTGGTCTCTTGGGTCTCTTAAGACAGACAAGTGTCAAATGAGAAACCAGCCCAAAGACACTGGACAGCATCTGTGTAAAGTGTTGGCTGCCAATCTGCATGCTAATTTGTTTTGTCAGTTAATTATGTTAATTGAACCATGGATGGTCTTGACAGTGAGTGATAGGGCCCCAAAACAAAACACCCATCAAACAATGTTGCGAGCCCGCTTCAAGATCTTTCAAAAATGTCGAATTAAATTGCAATTTGAGAGCCATTTCTTGCATGTTGTGTTTGCTGTTGAGTGTGCCTCTGTTTATGTGTGTGTGTGTGTGTGTGTATGTGTGTCTGGTCTATGTATGATAGAAAAACAATAACAAAGCAGAGGTAAATATTTACTTTGACATGCCGAAGCTTTAATGCGCTTTCACTTGCTATAAACTGAATATATTTCATGTAAATATTTATACAATAAATATCTAGGCAAATTCAATATTAATTTAATTTTAAAATTAAATTAAACTTGTTAGAAAATATTGTTATAAAAAAATATTAAAAAAACTATACATATATTTGTTTAAAAAAATAGTAAAAAATAATATTAGTGAAAAATTAAATAATAAAAAGAATAAGTAAAAATATTACAGAATTTTGTTTATATAAAAAAAAATTAATAATAAAAATCTATAGAAAATATTAAATAAAAATAATAATAAAAATCACTAATAATATTAGAGAAAAATTAAATAATACAAATAAAAATCAATAATAATATTAGAGAAAAACATTATAAAATTAACAAAAATATTATTAATAAAAAAAAAATATATATATATATATATATAAATAACAAAAAAAAGCTGAGAAGTGGTAGATTACTTTCAGTTCCCATAGACAAAATCAATAAAATTTACTAATAAACAAATATTTATAAACAACAATGAAGCTGAGTAGGCAAGGAAAACTTTCAATTCCACATAGACAAAGTCTAGATATTCATGATATATTTTCAAGTTCATATTGAGCACAATAAAAACCTTTGAAAATGATCTGATTTTGAGCGATATAGTTTCATAATAAAGTCATAAAATAAGTCAAAAGTGATCAGATATTTGATTATTATTGATCTAGGCAGCTGTGATTGTTTATTTATCTATTGAAAGAAAACAAATGTGAAGAGCTATAGACCTGACTCTCAAGTAAGGGCAATAAAACGGCGAAGCGACAATAACAAATGGTAACAAAGACGCCCAGAAGCAATGCAGCCCGGGGTGAACAAAATGAGCTCTGGCTCTGACTCTGGCTCAGAGATTGAAGCGGAGATGGTAGCTGGGCGCGATGTGTGCGATGGGTGCGATGTGTGGTTGGAGTCATAGTTGGAGTCACAGTCGCAGTCGGCGTGCGTGACCTTTGAAGGTCTTACGTGAGCGAACGGATTGCGTGAGCGAGCCAAAGTAGCCGCCAGCCTACGAGAGACACCACTAATACATACAGTAAACTGTGGCACAGTCAGACACAGACAATGGACCCCACATGATCGTGCCTACATATTACATGTGTGCATGTGGACCAGTTGTGCTTGGCGCTGCTGAAGATGCGATAATTATGCTATAATTTATTGTTAATTGTATACAAAGTGAGGCGGTTGGCGGAAAGCTGTGATTGGGCCAGCGGCCTAAAAACGCGCCAAGCGCAAAGATGCCAGGAATTTGCAAGTGAAATCAAATAATGAAGCAATCATGAGTTCACTTACAGCCACATGTATTACACATTAAAGCCAGACAAGAGGAAGGACGCCTCAGTTGATTGCCATGCGCCTTGCAGAGGCAGCTGTGGCCGCGCCTTTCACTTTGCAAATTGCTCACTTAGTCACTTAGGACGGCATAATTTTTTCACTATGCAGCCAAGATCCATCAATATGACAGTGCAATTTGTAGGAGTCTTTTTTGCTAATATTTTGCTGTGTTAATTAAGAAGAAACCTAAATGCTAATTGCTATTTGAAAGTCATTTCAAATATGTCCGTCACATGGGCCGTATGCGCATTGTGGGCCATTAAGAGCCACAGCAGCAGCAGCAGCAGCAGCAGCAACGACTTCAATTACAATAATATCAACTACAGCTAGCTCATAAGAAAATGTGCCAAAATGTGGATTACATAAAATATAACAGAGAGAAACAGAGTGTGTGAGAGAGAGAGAGAGAGAGAGGGAGAGTAAGAGAGAAGTGCTGCGTCATTGAGCACAAAACAAAAGTCTGAGCAATGCGCAACAAAAAGGGAAAACTGAGCTGATGCGGCTGCAGACGCATCTCAATAAGTTGATTGGCTTGGAACTGATGAATCACTATGCTCGATTGCCCAAGCAGCGCGACTCTGATTGAGCTTCAGGCCACACACCTTCAAGCCGCTAGACGGCAGCGCTGCTGATTGTGCAATGAGGGCGGAGTTTCGCCGCGTTTCTAGCCAAAAGTGATTCAGCGCTGTCCAAAACACCAAATTGACTCAAGTCAAGCTGCAGTCTTCGCATTCCATTCGAAACAGTTTCAAATAAAACAAATTATACAAATTATAACCAACTCATATTCAAATGAAGTGTGACGCTTATGTAGATTTTTCAACGCTTCGCTTTCCGTTTCAAACAATGCCGCTTGGCAGTTAACGCCGCTCGGTGTTTGGCTTGGTCCGATTGCCCATCTTGAGGCTGAACTTGACCGATTTTCAGTGTTAAGTTGGGCGTGAGCATGCTAGACAGAATGCCCATTCGTCAATGTCGAGGCAAATGCCCCAGACTTAAATCAAATGTTACACTTCATTCAAGTCCGCTCATGCCAAATTGCAGTGCGAAGGTTATATTCAATTAATTTGCATGCGAATTGATTGATCTGACCAAGCTAGGTAGCATGACAACACCTGCTAAATTGTGGCCATGGATGAGAATAATGACTAACTGCCCTAACTAACGAGGAGCTGAGGAGTGGCGGGCAGAGGGTCACTCCTTCAACATGCCGAAGCACTCTTCAGCCAAGTTCAATTCTAGAATCAAATGTGTGCGACTTTTAATTAATGCATAATTTATCAATTGCAATCGTTCGATAATCAACAGAAAGAACTAAAATACGTTTAGTATGTCTCACAGTATTGTTGCAAGTCACTGTTTATGGCTCCAGCCGAAAAACACATATCAAGTTGTTTTTGTTCCGTTCGAGTTGCATTAGCAAAGCTTTAAATGCTCGAGCTCGTTTGCATTGAGAAACCGCCGAGCTGAAATATTAAGCATAGCCAAAAACCACAGAAGCTAGCCAAATAATCGAGTTAAATGCGAGCGGCAAACCAAACAACACAACTGCAAAATACAATGCAAAAAAGAATCGAAACAATGAAGTCAAGGATGCACGAATGGCGAATACCCTGTAAAATAATGCAACAAGCGAGCTGTCCTCAGCATATGGAAAATCTTTTGAACCTTCATTATTTCCTTTTCTATTGTGAACATTCTTTTCTTCAAAAAGTTAAAGAAAAATAGGTTTATTGACTACGAATACTGATTCTATGAATATTTAATACAATATAAAAGTATCTTAATCAAACTTTAATTTATTTATCTAACGTGTCTTGTGTCTTATATTACCAAGATCATAATTCAATCCTTCTTAAAACTATAATTAGCTATTTTATATCTAACTTTAGATTATCTTCTACTCTTCATTTTCTTGACATATTATTTATTAGTTTTAGGTATATTTGAGCTTGTAAAGTTTGTAGCTTGAACTAGATGCCCGCCTTGAGACTCAGTCTATTTGGGTCTTCATAGTCAAAAACAAACATTTCTGGTTCAGATCTTGTTTTGTTATATTTAATAATAAACTTGTATTGTTTAATATACTTGATACATGTTTTATTATGTATATTCCAATGTATATACATAAATTCATTGTCATGCCATATCAAAATTGATGTCTGCTCCAATTTACAATGTATCCAATATGCAAATGTATATACAAGATCTAAGTTATATTAAATATGCGATCTTTAGCAAAGTAATTATATCTTAATGCAAGCCAAAATTGTTCAAATCGCATGCTACCCAATTGAAATACCAACAGGGTATTACAAAGCGAAAACCTATCGAAAGACTGCAATCAACCCATCAAGCGCGCTGCAATCAAATGCTCATTGCAGTTGTTGTTGTTTCTCTAGTCTTTCGAATATGTTTTTGCGTTCTTTTAAGAGCACTGCCCACCTGCATAGAAGAGGTGACTTGAATTTAATTGAATTTGCTGCTCATCTCAATTACACTCAATATAGACCATGCCTAACCTGTTCCACAGCCTTGTCACTTATCAATGCGGTGAGCAGCATTGCTTATGACATCTTAGGCCGGTCTTATAATCGTTTAAATGTGATGCAAAAGAATTTTTCGGGTTAGCAAACGAAAAATGCGGTAAAAAGTTGTATTACTTATGTTGACGAAGCAGTGAAAACGAAAGACTTAGGACACGAACTTGATTTCAGTGTAGAAAATTCGAAAATGAAGACTACGTTTATGTTATTACTAATTTTTAAAAAAATTCTCAAGCAATTATTAAAATGACTTTTCAAGGAATAAGTATTTTTTTAAGTCAATTATTATTATAACACAAACTTTATTCTTTAAAAAAATAATAATTACTTATAAAATATGCAAAAAATTAAAAGAATTAATTGCGATGAATATAGCCAATATATAATACAGAAATCATATATATATATAATATATATATACATAAAATACACATAAATAAAAGACTTAAGACACAAACTTGATTTATTACACCAATTATTTGAAAAAATCGTGATAAATGCATTAAACATCTGTTATATTATAAGTTTATATTGACAAAAAATCAAACGAAAGACTTATGAGACAAACTTGTTTTGATATAAAGAAATTTACAACTAACTCTCACAAAATAAATATATAAAAAGAAAAAAATCCACAAATGAAGATTTAACTATGAAATAGTTCACCCAGCACCGCAATGAATGAGCTTGATAAAAAGAAAAATATACGATTTACTCACTTGCCGCCTGCATGATCAGAAATCCAATAACGAAAAAATTCATTTTCTTCAACTATATTTAATATTTATTTTGATTAATTGTGATTCGTAGGGGCGAAACGTCGCGTCGTTTGTTTTGTTAGATTTTTGTTAGCTTCGTATCAATTTTTGGCTGCCAGCTTCCTAGTGGAACGAAATAAACACTCACGCACTCGCACACACTGAAAAACCTTAATGGAAAATTGTGAGCATAAGCAATTGTACGTTTCTTTTTTTTTTGTTATTTTTGTTTTCTTAATGCGCTTATGAAAATGGAAAAATAAAACGCTTATTATGATATAGGCACGAGCTTATTATAAAATGGCTTTATGCTCGACTCGTGCTGCCGGAGATGAGCGCTGCGAGTCGGAAGTAGTTGCTTTAATTAAATTTAATGAAGCTATTACAATGCTCTATCTCTCTCCCTCATATATAGATATATAAACATATCTATTATGTATGCACATATTATTTATTTTGACTGCCTGCTGAGAAAACAAAGTTAGATATCAGATAAGCAATTGCCGTTGCTGTAAAATTGAATCAAAAAACAAAACAAAAAAAACCGGTAAATTGAAACGCAAATGAGCTGGACAAACACTCTCTCTTTCCGTTTAAAGTAAAAGTGAAGAGCCGCAGCCTCAACCTCAGCCTCAGCCTGAGCGGCCGATTAATAACAACAACGCGGCGTGGGATGCAGAAGTTTGGCATTTCCATTAATAAATATAATTTATATTCAATTTTCATATATATATAGAAAAATATGATTTTATGCATATATGTAGTTGATATTTAGTTAAAATGCCAGTTTTTTTATCTGTTTGTTTTTTCTTTTATTTATTTTTTTTCGCTTTTTAGCGGACCGAACACTTTCCAATCAGTTAGTCGGGCCGCTTGGTTGATTTCTTGGCTCTCGCGCCATAATTTTTTTTTTTTTTAGCTGTCGCATGTTGTTTGTCGTTGCCACGCCCCCCTAAAAACAAAAAATGTCAGCACGTTCAAACGCCTACTGCTACAACAACAGCAACAACAACAACAACAACAGTAATAGTTGACGTGCGACGGTTCTGCGTTTAAAACTTGTAAAAAGATAAAAATCATAGGTAAAAGTTGTTTGCGTTACGCTTTTATTAAATTCATTTGTTAGCATTTTTTTTCGGTTTCATTTAAATTAGCACACTTTGCGCTCTTGGTCTAATAAATTAACAAATTCACACATTTATTTTTTTTTTATTTCATTTCATTTGTTGTTGGTAATATAAACATAAATGATTGTTAATCTATTGATAAAATTGAGGCAACGGCCTCGCCTCAGCTAATAGACGCGAATATGTATTTCACTTTTTCACATTTGTTGTTGTTATTAAATTGAATACATATTAATAAAACACATATATATATATGTATGTGCATATATATGTATATGTATATACATTTGTAGTTGTATTCGTATTTGTTTCTGTGCTATTGCAATTGTCTCCTTTACCGATCTGCGTTTACGAAAACAATTCGAGACGTGTTCGAATGCGCGTTATACAAAACTAGTTGCTTCAACGAGCGGCCAACGACTGAAAACTCTGAATATGATTCAGAAATTGTGGCCACAACAAGCCACAGCCGAGCTCTGTTGGCCTCTTTGGTCTTTTGGCTCGGTTTCGAAAGCGACGACAGCTTCGCGCATGCGTGCCAGTCTCTGAGCTCTGAACATGTCTCTCTCCACATATGGACATGTCCGGAAAACACTTTCCAACACTGGCTAACGAACTGAGATTTTCAAATGGAAATGTAGAGGAATTGATAAGAAATATAAATTATTTATAATATTTAGTGATATGAGAACAGGAATATTAAATAGGAAATATAAATTTATATATTCATTTTAATTATTATAATTATTTAGATATAAATATAGATAGTTTCTCTTTAAAATAAATTACATTTACTTTTCCATAATCATACTATTGCTATAGCAATATTATTACTATTTACAGTAAGTAATTCCTTCTTATCAGTCTTACTATATTCCATTAGCCCTCAGCTAATTAAGTCGTGACTAACGGCAATTTCATCACACGTTTTCCATAACAAAACAAATTTAATAGAACTGCCGAAGAACTCAACAAATCATTCGCTGTAAACAAGATAATAATCTTGTCACTAAAATGAAGTTGATAAAAATAATTCTCTACCTAAACTCAATATACCTAACGCTTAATCTAGCAACTGCCATAAAGAATCTTGTAAAGCAGAAATCATATGCAACATCAACAGAAGTGCTGAAGGCCCTGCTGAACATTGAAGCGATGCTGGAAGAAAACTTGAATGACTATAAGAATGAGCTTAAAATGAGACTTGACCTAACGCAACAGTATGTAATGCCCAATCTAAACTTATTTTATATTCTTTTTCGACTCCTACTTAATAGATCCCTTGAAAACTTTCGTAATGAGGCGGCTAGAATGAGCAACGATTTTGAGACTTTGAGCAATCCGTTTGGCATCTTTGCTCTCATGCGACACCAGCAACAGGATTGGCATAAGTGGGCGTTGTACATGGAGCAAAGGATTGGAGGGGGTAATATCATGATTTATATTATGAATACAGTTTGAATAGTTTTCTTATGCCTGCAGAGCATATTGCTTATGCGCAACAAATGCGCTCCAAATTGCCCACAGCTGTTGATCTGCAGGATGCGAGTCGCAGTATCGAGATGCTGATTGAATTTTATCAGCTAAATCCCATAGACTTGGCAAATGGCATTATCCTAAACCACTCACAGCCAGAGTATTCCTGTTTATATATTACTTAAGAACTACTTTTAATAGAATTTCTTATCGCAGCTCTTCTCTCAACTCTTTGGATTGTTATGCATTGGGAATGTTTAACTATAGACGAAAAAACTTCTCAGAAGCTGAAATTTGGTTTAATATCTCGCTTTCGTTATACGATAAAAGTGAACAGGATAAATACAATGTTTACGATTTCAGTGATAGGAATCTTCACAAGTGGTTGGGTATCCTGCTAGTAAGGCGCAAGGAGAATAAACTTGGACTGTGGCATCTGAATCAGGCAGAGGATCTACTGGACTACAATGATGAACTGATTTCCATGGCAAACCTCAAGGAACACTGCTCGACGAGCTTTCAGCGACCCACCCACCTGCACTGTCGCTATAACAATTGGATGAGGCCTTTTCTACGCATCGCACCACTCAAACTGGAGGAACTCAGCCTGGATCCACTCATTGTGCTATATCACAAAGCAATCTACAATAGCGAAATTGAAACTCTGTTAAGTAGAAGCAATTACAATGCAGAGGGATTTAATCTAGTTTCTGGGAACTTGGAACAGACCATCCATGAGCGAGTGGCCGATATGTCAGGCCTGATCTTGGATCACTCTGAACTATTATCTTCAATGAACTACGATATTGGTGGGCATTTTCAACTGCAAGAGGATGGATCCGCTGAAACGGTAATGAATACTCTTTGCAGACTCTGATAGATCAGCCAGCTAATATATTTTTTCAGGCAGAAAGGCCACTCAAGCGCTTAGCTACAGTATTATTTTATGTAAGTATCTTTAACTTCTGAAATTGACATTAAGAATTATATTTAGTTGGCAGATGTTGAGCTTGTCGGTGCCACAATATTTCCCAGACTGAATCTAACCATCAAGCCCGAGAAGGGAACTGCGCTGCTGTGGCACAATTTACAGAGTTGTGGCTCGAATCATCCCAAAGCACTTCACGCAGTGTGTCCTGTCATTGGCAGCTCAGAATATGGTAAGAGCCGAGTACTATGAATTGAATCAAAAATGAGATTGACTTTATTTGAAGTGCTGACGAAATGGATTTATAACCTGGATCAGATGTTTATTAAACCATGCCAGGCGAGTTGTGCAAGCAGTTGAAGCTACAGTGCCTCAACCAGTTGCTCGCCCTTACAATTAAAATGCAAATTTCATTTCATATCACGTTAACTGTTCGCTTAAAGTCGCTTAAATCCGACTACTAACTTGAGCTGGCGCTGGCCTTGGCGAGGCGATACTTTTGCACTGCAAAGAGAGCACCCTCTTCTGAGGTTAGCTGGGCGATATATTTGTCCTGTAGGAATTTGTTAGTCTTTGCGTTCAGTTTCTCGTTCACGAATAAAAAGTGCAACACGGCATTCGGCACACAATTGAGTTCGAGCAGGGTTTCATTCGTAGGCAAGACTTTCTTTGGCGGTATGGTGAATAGTTGAAACTTTTCGCTGGGCGTCGCCAAAAATCCGCTTACAAACTCCACCACCTTTTCGAGCATTTCATGTGGCTTGAATATGCCCTGGAGCACATGGCGGTCGGGAAACTGAATACGCAGCACGCAGTCCTTGTACTGATTCAGCTTTGCCAGCATCGCTTTCTGGCGCTCTAGTTCACGCAGATTGGACGTCAGCAATGGCGCATCCTCGTTGCCCGAAGCAGTACGCTTCAGATCGCGCAGCACCATTTTTAAATCGTTGACAGTCAGATCGAAGAACGAATCGGGCAATTCATCGTTGTGCCTGTTGGCAGCATCCAGCGAGAATACGATAGCATTTCGTGGACCAATTACATTGACAACTGGAGGTTTCTTAGCGAAATGTTCATCCCCAACATCTTCGTAGCGCGTCTCGGTGTTGCGATTGTGCAGTTGATAGCCCGAACCACTGCCCCAGTCATATTTCGGTGGCTCGGGCTCGCTCTTTTGGGCCTTTGTTTCGGCAGTATCTTCAGCTTCGGGTGTCGTGGGCGACCTCTCGTTGGGTGCTGTACGCTTGAGCGATTTCAGCATATCATTGGTAAGTGCAAAGCCACCGCTCCCGGTGCCAGATGGACCCGTGACAGAGCGCGAGGTGCTGGGCAAATCGTCGTCCTTTGGTTTATCTTTCACCACGGCTGGCTTATATACGTTGGCTTGCTTTTTGAGGTCCTCCGGCTTCTTGTCGATCAATCGCATCATGGCGCGTCCCTCAAGTATACCCAAGGACTTCAGCGTTGTCTGACGCATTTTATCTGCACCAATTACTTCGCTACGCATATAAATGATAACTGGACTCTCGTATGTCTCCAGATGCGAACTGCACAGCTGGTGAACGACAGTCCAGACGTTGGTAGTCGGCACAAACTCTCCTTGTTCACGTGACCCATCATTCAGCTGAATGCATACGACAACGTTGCCCACTGGCCGCCGCTTGTCCGTTGGCTCCATTTCTAGCACACAGTTGTTCGGTAGGCCGCTAAAGCGGAATTGCTGGGTTAGACTGACTTCCTTGTTGTGGAATTTGAGGCAATGCTCTTCGCTGTCGAAGCCATGCTTTGCACTTGCCGTCTCCAGAATCTCCAATAATGTCATGTCGGCCCTCACGTTGACATTTTGGCGACGACCATTGGGCAGCAGCACAGTGACACGCTTGTCCATGCTTCAATCCCGCTTTCAATAAAGCCCTATTATGAGCGACATATGAAATAAGAATTTCAAAGTATTCAAATAAGAACAGCTGCTTGACTTTAATCTCAACCTACAAATTCACTTTAAAATTATACTACTGCAGACGGGCCTTCAATTCGCAAAATCCTATTGTGATTTTGTTTGACTAAATTTTCGCCGGTCACTATTGGATTTTCATCGAATCGTTCCGCATTGGTTCGATTATTAAACCGAGCTATCGAACTATGTTCGTTAGTAATCGTTCCACTGGCTCTAATACAATTGGCTAATTTATTGATACTTTCTACTTTAAATAAACGTGATATTTAATTTTAATAAAATAATAAGTATTGTATAATCACATACAAAACTTTATAAAAATGCGGCGTTAATTTAAATTTTGGAGCTGCCAACTATGCTGCCAACAATGCACAGCTGTTTGTGTTATCGCGTAATTTGGCGACTATCGATATGGCATCGTGCCTGTTGCACGAGCCGCAAAAACAGGTGTTGTTCGCATTGATCGTGTGCCGAACGTTTGTGATAACACGGCTAGCAATAAAAAGTTGTATTTTATTCATTATTTACATTAGCTAGCATCAACATGTACACGAGACTCTTGCAAAATTTTGGCAACAGCGTCAGGTAATAACTTGCTAAGACGACAAGTAATATACAAAAAGCTCAATGGCTTCTTGTGTATATAATTGTTACATAAACATTTTTATCTCCTACAGGTGCATGACTACGAAAGCCACGCCAAAGGTGAAGCCGATCAACAAAATTTTAATATCCAATCGAGGCGAAATAGCATGTCGTGTCATCCGAACTGCCCGCAAACTAGGTGTGCGTACTGTGGCCGTTTACTCCGATCCCGATGAGCACAGCCTGCACACGGAGTTGGCCGACGAAGCATATCGAGTTGGCGCGGCGGCGTCTTATTTGCGCGGCGACCGAATTCTGGAGATTGCCAAAAAGTCGGGTGCTCAAGCCATACATCCCGGTTATGGCTTTCTTTCAGAGTCGGTGGAGTTTGCAGAGCTGTGTCAAAAGGAAGATGTCATCTTCATGGGCCCACCCAGCTCAGCCATTCGCGACATGGGCATCAAAAGCACCAGCAAGGCCATTATGGCAGCTGCGGGAGTGCCCATTATCAATGGATACCATGGCGATGACCAATCGGATGCGTGCCTGCAGGCAGAGGCTGCCATAATTGGTTTCCCTCTAATGATTAAGGCTGTGCGCGGTGGTGGCGGCAAGGGTATGAGAATTGCAGAGAAACCCGAAGACTTTCTCACAGCCCTGAACTCGGCTCGCACTGAATCATTAAAGGCCTTCGGTGACAGTTCTGTTCTGCTCGAACGCTACGTTCGCTCTCCCCGCCACGTAGAGGTGCAGGTGTTTGCTGATCAATATGGTGACGCTGTATATCTATGGGAGCGCGATTGCTCCGTGCAGCGGCGTCATCAGAAAATTATTGAAGAGGCGCCAGCGGTGAGTCAGAATGTGGACTTCAAGCTTAACAAATAGATCTGAATTCTTCTCCCAACGATTAGCCGGGTCTGTCGGAAGAATTGCGTCGCGAACTGGGTGAAGCTGCCGTACGTGCAGCTAAGGCCGTGGGCTACGTGGGCGCGGGCACTGTTGAGTTTATACTGGACAAAGAGGATTTGTCTTTTCACTTCATGGAGATGAATACGCGCCTGCAGGTCGAGCATCCCATATCAGAGATGATTACCGGCACTGACCTCGTCGAGTGGCAAATTCGCATTGCCGCTGGTGAGCCACTGCCACTGACCCAGGACCAGATCACTCGTCGGGGCCATGCATTCGAGGCACGCATATATGCAGAGAACCCTCGCGGTGGCTTTTTGCCCGGCGCCGGTCCTTTACGCTACCTGAACACCCCGAAGCCAAATACCGAAGTGCGTGTGGAGACGGGCGTGCGAGAAGGCGATGAGGTATCTGTGCACTACGATCCCATGATTGCCAAATTGGTTGTTTGGGGCGAGAATCGCACGCAGGCGCTGAATTCGCTGATTGCACGTTTGAGCGAATATCATGTGAGTAGTTTATTTGAATATTTATGAATGCCTATAACTAATCTACCACAATTTATAGATTTCTGGACTCGAGACAAATATCAATTTTCTGATTGACCTGGCCTCGCACCCGGAGTTCCAGCTGGCCAATGTGCACACTGGTTTTATCGATGAGCACTTTGATACGCTCTTTCCGCCAATTGTAGTTGAACAGCAACAACTGAGCCAAGCCGCTCTGTCGCTGATCTTCAATGAACTGCAGGCTGCGAGTAGCAATGCCAGTAGCTTACAGGATCCTTTTGCTGCAGCAGCAAATATACGTCTCAATTACGCGCTAATTCGCAGTTATAACCTGAAGGCACATGATAAAGGTATAACAACATTTTAATTATAACCAAATTATAAATTAAGCGGTTATTTATTTTGTAGTTTACGCCGTGGATGTTAAGTATGATAATGGTGACATTGAAATCCGCGTAGACGGCGGCGCCTGGCAAGTCGTTAAAGCGAAACGCGTACAGGATGATGGACGCTTGAAGATACGCGCCAACATTGACAGCCACATATCTACTTACAGTGCCAACATCGATGGTGGAAATGTAACGCTATTCTTGGAGGTAAGCAAGCTCACAGAAAAGCCTTTAAATAAAATCATGTATTGATGTTTTAATTATTCGCAAAAGAATGGAAAATTGGACTTTGAACTGGTACAGCCGAAATTCCTAAGCGCCCAAGCTGATCAGCTAGGCAGCGGCGGCTCTCGTGTGGTGGCACCCATGCCTGGCGTCTTGGAAAAGGTCTTGGTCAAGCCCGGAGATGTAGTCAAGAAGAGTGACAGCCTAGCTGTGCTCATTGGTGAGTTAAACATGATATCTTTTATATATTGTCATGATCCCAATTTTATTCACATCATCAGCTATGAAAATGGAGCACATTTTGAAAGCACCAAAGGATGCTACAATCAAATCAATTGGCGGAGCTGTTGGCGACAATATGGCCAAGGGTGCGGCAGTAATAACATTCGTTGACGACGACGTCAGCAACTAGGGAATCAAATGTGATCCAACCGAAACTTGTTGCATTTATTATGTACAGAAATTACAAACTTGTTGCATTTATTTCTGTGCATCGATCAGTTTTAAGCTAAACCATGTGCATTTATTAGATTTAATCGTATATATGTCCATTTAATGGAGCTTTGTTTTAACATGTCCCGAGACAATAAAAATACTGGGTGTAATTGTTTTATATTGTTTAAACCATGAATTTCATTTGACAGTCATACAAAAACATAGTCAATTAGCAAAAAAATGTAGTTTTCATTTATTCTTATTCGTTTTGTTCGTTTAATTTTTGCATTATGTGTGTGTGCACACACACTCTTCACAGGCATACATATGTAAAATATGTAAATTATAAAATACAGTAACAATTTTATATTTCATTGTGTTGTATATCGAATTGAACTATTGCTTTGTTTTTTGCTTTGCTGTGTGTGGCTCGTGAAACAACAGAAAAGATTATGAGAAAAGTAATTGAAGCATTGTTTGCTTACACATCGCGTTTATTTTGCAACTTAAAACATAATAATTTAATAAATGTTTAACAAATTTCACTTAATACAAAAAACACTAAATAATTAAAAATATATTTATATATACTTAGTATAAACATAATCAAGTTTACTTTTTCATAATTTTCCCTTTATCTCTTAGTCCACATTTGTCTATCAACTCGGGCGTTATTATACTGTTATTTGCTTTCCTTTTGATTTCACATTCAAGTTTTCTGTTTGAAAATTGAATTTCATTATGAAACGCTTTTCGCGACACTTGTGGCTTGATGAGTACTGAAGATGCAATTTGGTTTTGCTTGCCTTAATTGAAATATTTACGCAGCCGTTCTGACAATCCAGCCGAATTAATTATTTTGTTATTTTTGTTTCCTAAGTATGTATTTATGTATGCATGTATTTATGTATGTATGTTTGTATGTATGCATTTGTTTCCATTTAGTTGGTTTTATTTGATTTAGTTAATCCTTAGATTGCTCGCTTTCAACGCGTAATACATCATTTATATATACTATATATAAATACAATTTTCTCGTACTATTAACGTGCAACTTAAACCATCATAGTATGTGTATGTGTATTTGTGTGCGTGTGTATGTTTGTATATGTGTGTGTATGTTTGTGTATGTGTATATTATATGCAATTTGTTTAGGTAAATGTGTGTAAAGTACAATAACTATTTAAACACCTTTGTTGGTATATAACCTTGCTTAATGTTTACTATTCTTGCACTCCATTCGCATTCGACTTCGGCTAAATATCGCTTTTCGTATTCTTGCTTTTGCCTATGTTTCATTTGTTAATTCATTAGTTAATAACTACTAGCGTTTAAGTCTCGTTTTAGTTGTATCTTTCTGTTAGTTTTCTATATTTTATTTGTTTAATTATTTTTTTTTACAACGTTCTGCCCCCACACTGTAACCACCCAAACAATTCACAATGTCAATTGATGGATGCTGACAAGTTGTTTAGTATTGTAATTGTATTAATTATTATTATGATAGTAGTATTATTGTTATTATTATTAGTTATTATTGTTGCGATTAATAATTTTTATTGAAAAAACTATTCGTTTCGTTTTCTATGTATTTTAAATTAAGTTTTTCTCCATTATTGAATTGAGTTCAGCCGCTCCCGTTGTTGTTGTTGTTGTTGTTGGTGTTGGTGTCGTTGTAGTGGTTGTTGCTGCAGTTGTTGTGCTCGCCGGTGTTGTGTTTGCGATTGTTGTCTCACTGGCTGTAGCTGTTGTTGCTTCTGTTGCCCTTGTGGTATCTGCAATTGTTGTCGCTGTTGAAACTTCGCTAGACGCTGTTGTTGCTGTTGCGGGAGTTGGTGTTGGCGTAGTGGTTGCCTCTGTTGCTGTTATTTCCTCGTAGTCCTCCGCATCTCCAGATACATTCTTTTTTTTCAATGCCCTTCTTCTTGGTTCTCTCCTGTGCGCCGACTGCTGTGAAATAAACAATAAATATATATATGAATTATGAATGCGAACGAAGCAATTGGAGAGGAATTAAATATGTAAACGAGACGCTTGGAACATTTTGTGGATGCTTTTGGCGTCAGCATATCAATTAAGCATAAATCAAACTAAGTGCGCAGAAATGTGTTTATTCATTAATATGTACATATATACAGGGTGAGTGTCTGTGTGTATGTGTGTGTGTGTGTGTGTATGTGCCTATATCAAGAAAGCAACAGCTTAAAAAGAACAGAAAAAGAAAAGAGCCAAGAAAGTCATGTGACGCCACTGGGTAGGCACATCAATGGGAATGACATTCGTGTCTATAGTGGAAGCTCGGATACGAAGTACTTTTGGTTTTTTTTTTTTTCGATTAACAACAAACAATGTTCAAACAATAACGATGACACATGTGGGTCGGATCAGAGAATTAAATGAACAACTCTAACTAACTTGGCGCAAATCAAATTAAGCGGCTGGTGGAACTGTTGCTAATATCACCACGTTGTTGTTGCTGATGTTGCTGTTGTTGTTGCTGCTGTTGATGTTGTTGCTGTTGCTGTTGCAATTGTTGTTGCTGTTTTGGTTGTAGTTGTAGCTGTAGTTGATGTTTTTGTTGATGCGACTGCTGCTGTTGTTGCTGTTTCTGTTGTTGTTGTTGTTGTTGTTGCTGCTGTTGCTGTTGCTGTAATTGTAGTTGTTGCAGTGGCGGCATTAGCAGCTCCGCTGCCGGCGGCAATTTACCTCCTCGGTTGACACGATTTCGGTTTGCCTGCTTGCACAGTTTAAGAAAAAGGTAGAATGGAAGAGGACAACAAAACAAAACAGCGAAAAATCGAAAGAAGAAGAAGGTACATTGGATAATTTGAAACAGAAAGAATTAGAACAAAGTTACCATGTTGTGGAGTGTAAGGTAGTTTGTTGGTATGTTTAATATATATATATATATATATATTTACACACATATATATACACATATAAATATATTTATATATATTTCTTATGGGTGTCTTGTGTGGCAAGGCGGAACCTGAACCAGGTGGACTACTTCAGTAACAGTTGCTGCTCAAAGAGCCGCACTGTCCAGCTACTTAGTTACCTTTTCCATTGAAATTTTAAGATGCTCCACACTGTTAGTGAGGCCATTAATGTTGGAGTCGGTATTGCTCGTTTCTTGAGCGCTGCTCTCGGTTTCGCTGTTAGCGCCACTGCCACTGCCACCACCACCACCGACAGTCGGAGTAACAGAAGAGACAACGCCCATTGAAGTATAGGCGCTAAACAGCTGACGTGACAGACGTGGAATTGCATTACCATCGATTGCCCCCGAGTTTGGTGCGATTCCAGTTGTTGGTGTTGAGCTCGGAGCAGGACCGGGCCATCCACCAATCGTTGGGATTGTTGTTAATTGCGGATAGTTTGCAGATTTGTTGTCAGATTGCTGTTGTTGTTGTTGTTGCAGCTGTTGCTCATTACCAACATTTCCATCTGCGACAGGCGGCTGCTGTGCTTGCGACGCCTGTTGCTGCTCCTGCTTGTTATCATCGTTCGACTCCAAATCAGATTCGTTGTTTTCTTCCTGATCCTGCTATTAAAAGAGTTTTAATTAGTATAGAATCTTTTCATTGCTTGATTTGCATATAGGCACCGTTGTAGCTTTCTCGCTCACCTCCTCCGGGCACAGTTCATAAGCCAAAGACCAGGTGTTCTTTGCCGATTGTGAACGCTCTAGCATGTAGCCATTTGTGTTATCATTGCTCTGTGCCGGCGGAGACCATGAATACGAGTTATACTGACAGCCGATTCCACGCTGGCGTTCCAGTTCATCCTGAAGCCACTCAACGGCAATGCTCCAGTGGCGACTAATAGTCGGATTGGTGTTAAGCATTTGGAGCGCAATGGGCGATTTGTGAAACAGTTGCGTTAGGCATTTGATTATCTGATAGGCGCGCTTCTGATAGTGCGTCTTAGCCCGTTGTATCGTTTCCAAGAGACCTTCGCGCTCCTCAGCCACGCCATTTAGGGCATTGTGTATGCGATGATGCTGCCAAGAATCCTCAATCAACAAAATGTTCAGCAGCAAATCTGTGTGATGGCGCATATCATGGCAATAAGCGAAGCCACACTGCCACAACAGTTCAGTAAGCACAGCACGCGAGAAATGCGGATTTTCCCAGCTGCAATACTGGAGCAGCTTTAAGCCCTCTTCGCCGACATTCGTGTCTTCAATAACCTTTTTAATATAACTGTAATAAAAGACGGTTAAGATCTATTGCAGTTCAACATTATTCAAATGGTATACCCGGTTCGATTGAAGAGAATATCCATACACTCGCTGGACAGTGGCGTCAGCTCCTCATGGGAAATACTGGAATCCTTATAGGGATTGGGCAGAGGTCGTGCATTGTGATTGGAGCTCTGACACTTGTCGCTTACATCGCTGCATCGCACCAAGTGCGACACCACTTGATGCAGCTTGCTGAATTCCGGATACTGATACTTAATCGATGGCCCAGAGCCATCGTCCATGGCCACCTGCATAAACTGCACTGGCACATTTAGCTAAAAGAAACAAATCGTTTGCTGAGTAAAATAATTGATATGTTATCTGAACTCTTGGTAATTACCTTAAGTAACTGTTGTTTTTCTCGCGTGCCCAGACCTACGTACATGCTGAACAGGCTGAAGTAGTGCGGTAAATGCTTGCCATAATCAGCAGCCTCGGACTTGAGCAGACGCAGAACACTAATAAGAACCTGCTCGCAGAGATTGCTTCCCTCATATCCAACAAGCGGTTCATCGTTAATAGCAAAGTGGCAAAAGAACACAACCAGTTTGACAAACACGGTGCGTACCTCCGGCGAGGGCGCCATCAATATATACTCGCCCAGGCGCGATGGAGGCGAGAGGAGCGCATGATTAGCGAACCACTTGCGCACCAAAGACGAGGAACGTATGTGATGTGAGAGGGTGTCATACCTGAAAATGCATTTTGTATGAATAACTAATATATTATTGTAATCCACTCTCCTCCTTCACTTACCATTCGATGACGGGACCACGCAGCGATTTCTTGGTGCGAAATCCAGTGTGGAACAGAAATTGTGATGCCAACTGCACGCCAAGTAGCGACAGTTCCTCAGCAGCAGGTGTCTGCATGAATAGAATTCATTAGTCAATATATAATAGAACTTTTATTATTTGCCACTTACAATTTTATCGCTGCGCGTTGAGGGAATACTGCAGCTGACCAGCTTTTTAATAAAATTAAAAAACTCGACCGAGAAAATGCTGCGTGAATGCAGAAAACGAATATTCTGATGCCTGAAATTGAAATTAACTACAGATTATGCATTGTTCATAAAAGCATTTAATTTGTTAACGCACCTGACACTGCGCTCAATCGGCTTCGGCAGTGGTAGCACCCCATTGCGGCTGTCTGTTAGCGAAAGCTGCTCCACACTTGGATCAAACTTTGTGGGATTCTGATCGCAACGCGTGTAGAAGAGCATGTAGGCGTTCCACCAACGCTTTTGACGGCGATATTGCATTCGCTTCAAATTGTTATCATAGATTTCGCCCAAATAGTCGCCGCCAAAGCATTGCACTTTCATTTCCTCATCCTCATGCATTTTGCATTCAGTTACCTCTCCATCGTCAAACTTGTACCACTGGCACTTTCCGTTCGCTGGATTTCTGCAGAAATACGATTTAATAATATGCTACAGATGTCATTTTATAACAACATACTTGGATACTATGTAGCTGAAGTAATGGCCACCGGATGCCTGTCCGCTATGCACCACAATGCCGGTCAGTTCGTATTTTGTTGTTTCAACACTTGTTTGACAATTATCACCTACTTCCACCACTTCGCCCTCTAGCTTAGCTAGGCCAGAAACTGCGTACAAATATAAACAGTTTATTTAAACATATCCAAATATTAGCAAGTTTTGTGTGACCTTACCTGTGTAGGGCTCCATATCGAGTATACGCGGAAATTCAAAATAATCATTAAACTTAATTGCGCAAACGCGCTCGTAGTCGTATTCAAAGCGCTTCAATTGTATGGCTAACACGGGCGGCAGCTTCTTGACACATAGCCGCTTAATGGTAACTACCTGAAACGATTCATCAAAATATAAATGTACACTTATTAAATACTTATTATATTCTGTTGACTGACTTACTTTTTTATCACATTTATCACAATGGTATGCATCAGCTCCCTCGAGCAGCTCTCCCTTCACATACTGCTCCAGAGATTCAGTTAATGAGCTATGATTCCTAATATCAACACTAAATACGCTAAATGGTTCCTCTTTGGAGTAGCGATGTGGGCACTCTTGGCAAATCTTCTGATCGCTAAAGGAGCCACCCAACGTTGCATTCATTAGCTGTGTGTAGCCGAGTGCCTTCAATCCCTCATCGAGGCTCTCGAAGAGCGACATAAAGAACTCAACTGCATCCTGTTGCTCGCGAAGATTCACCGGCTCGCCTTGCAATCTGTTGAGAATCGCACTCATAAATCAATGTATTCAATAACGTATTTAATTTCTACTCACTTAAAGTGTGTCCAGAGACCGCGAGGCACATAAAATTGCAACGCACTGTGGCCCAGATGAGCGAAAATGGCCTGCACATGTTTTAGTATAATCACGTGGTAGTTCTTCCGCACATCGTTGCTGTCATCGGAGCCCATGGCTGCGGTTACTGACGATGATGAGAGCGTGGGTATTGCCGAAGGACCAAAAAAGGATGGGCCCAGGCCACCGCCACTAGTCAGATCGGAGTCACCACTAAAGTCTTCGTTGTCATTGGTAGCGGCGCCATGTGCCTTGAGGATACCCACACGCACAGCTGGCACCATATACAGTTGCTGCAGCACTGAGTTCATATAGCAAGTGGCACCAGCATTCTTCAAGCCACAGAAACCTTTAACTGGCCGAGCTCCTACGGGTGGCAGATAATCCCATTCGCGCAATGGATCGGTGTCTAAATAAAAAATGAACAATATTAAAAATAAAAAATCAGCTCGAACTCACTTCCCAGCAGACTTACCTGTGCAGACGAAATCAATGAGTGTATTGGTGAGTAGCTTCATATTAGGAACACAGAGCTGGCACAAAGCAATGAGAAGATCACAAGCAGCAGCAATTGTATGCGGACTGCGGCACACTGGTGGCGGTACCGTGTCCAAGCGCAGGCTGCCATGCTTGCGTAAATGCAGATACTCCCGCGATGCCGTAAACAAAAAGTCATCGATGAGCTCGTGTATCAGCTCATTCAACTGTGCCTTTGAGTCGGGCATCAGAAAGAACATCAGCTCTTTGGCCAGACACAGATGGCCTTCAAGCAGTTCTTCGTGCACCTGTGTATCACCAGAAACCTTGACGTTCTCGCGAATCTTGCGCAACCACTTGATCTCATCGCCCAGTAGACCCTCTCCTATCTGCAGTGGCCAGTTATAGATGCAACCATAGGACAGCGTGCGACATAGAACCGAGAAGAACTCTGCGCAGGTGGCCTCATATTGGGGCACCAATGTTTTCAGTGCGCTCACCAGCAGATTGACCATGTAGACAAACGGACGACGATCGCCGGCACAGTAGGTAGAGGCGAGGAAAAGTTGCTCAGATGCCACTTGACGCACATGGCGCAGAGGATTCTTCAGCACAATTGAGGTAATAAATTTGGGCCAATTGCTATCGTTGCTCAACGCCTCGTTGGCGCTGGGATTGAGTATAAAAGAGATCGTTAATACCTCGAGTGCTTCCTTACACATGCTGAAGTCCTGGCCATCGGGAATAATGGCATCATCTTCGAAATCGTTGGTGCTGCCTAGAGCTTGCAAATTACCGCACGACGAGGCCCAGGCCAGCTGCACCACAGCCTTAATAGTGGTTATATCTGGACAGGACCATTGCAGCGTCGAGCTGAAGAGCGCACGACAACGCTCGCCCTCGTGACTAGCCGACAGCATCTCAGTAGCCAATATCTCAGCCAACTTCGCCGAGATGGCACGAAGCGTGCCCTGCGCATTGTTGGGCATCGTCGAGAAATTCTGCTTAAGTATGTCCACCTGGGAGCGAGCACCATTGTCATAGTCACAGATCATTGGTTCATCGCCCACGCGGGACAATACGCTACCCACTATGTACAGAAACAGCTTGGCCAGCCGCAGCACACACTGGAAGGAGGCTCGCTTTGTGTGCATGTCGGCGCTGGGCAAAAAGTTGTTCTTGGTGAGCAGCTCCAGCACGAAATGAGCACATCCCGAATGCATCCAGGCAGATTGCACCTGCAGCGCCGACTCGCCCAGCGGATCCAGCGCGGGTATCAATAGTCCATGAAGAACGCTCAGATTGTACAGCACCTGAGCTGGTGCCGGATGCAGAAACATCTGCTCTGGTGTGCAGTCCTCAGCATTCAGCTGCAAATTTATATAATTTAATTAACTGCTTTAATTTAAAAAGAGAAAACGTACCGCATCGTTAGGTGTTTGCCCACTACTAGACAAGGCGTCCTCCTCCTTAGGACCATCGCCAGCGGGCGACTTTGGGACACGGCACATGAGTTGCAGCATGCGCATTGTGTGACGATCACAGGGCAACAGATGGAGCAGCACCTTGGCGCTATCACGCAGCCGACCATGCTCCAAGTCGCTGCCCAATTGATAGAGCTTTAGAAAGAACTCAGTGTACTGATAGTGCTGTGATATAATCACACCGGGCAGCGTGCTCTCCGATTCGACGCGCTGCATATCCGGACAAGGCCTTGGTGGTGAGCCGGTGCTAGAATCGCTGGAGGAGTCAGGACTGCTGGCCAGGCCAATGCCCACCGGCGTCAGCTTGGCCGTCAATATCATTTTGTCACGAATGGTGTACTGGTACAGTGGATTGATCTCATCAGAGACCTCGATTGGCTCGCCATTCGTATAGAAGAGATCCACCTTTATGTTGGCATTGGACGTGGAGTTGCCTTTGATGCGCTTCAGCAGGTTCCGTTTGAATGCCGCCATTGTCTCGTTACTGTGAGTAATAATCTCAATGTCATCAATGGGTCGTCCAGGCGTTTGGAAACGTATATAGAGACTAGTATTCTTGCCGCGCGTGACGCGACTGAGGGGCAGATGAGTTCGATCGCCGCTGAAGCAGCGATCACATTCTTTAATATACTCTTGCAGCACCTTAATTATACGGCACATCTTCTCCGCCTCGATGAATCGCATTTTTGTATCCTTCGAATTGTCATTGTTTGAGTCCTGATTATCAGCATCCTCCAGCATAGTTTTTCCCAGTATGAGAATGTTGCTGTAGTGTGTGCGCAAACGCGAACAGCACTCGCCAATGAACATCTCGTGGAATTGGGTGATGTGCTCCTGCAGCCGTGGCCCGAGAGCTGTCGATACCTCCTTCAGTAGATCGATGGCCTTGTTGGCGATCTCCTCGCCCCCGGTGGTTATCACGCGCCACAGATAATCCTTGCCAATGAGATCCTCATTGTCGAGTATGTAGCCTCGATGTATGGCTTTCAGTTTGTCCTCCTTAGCATTAACGGCTTTAAAGAAGCGCTCAAAGCATTTAATGCCGCTTTCCGTTAACAAGTGCGGATCCAATTGCAGTATATTATTCTCAAAAAAGTCTTTGTTAATGCCAGGATCAAGGTCAGGCTCTTCGCCCATTAGTTTACCGAACCAGCGGAAACACTCCTCGCGATCAGCCGGAAAAACGGCGTTCACAGCCAGACAATGCCAGATTTGCTTTGCCTGCGCCGGAAATAGCAATGATTTCTACATAAGCCAATAAGCTATCGATATGGAAAGGAATGAAAATACACACCTGGTCAGCACAAAGCCAAAGCTGGCCATCTTTCAACAAGAACTTGAGAAACTCCAAGCGCTCGGCAATCTGAGCATGATGGGGAAATCGACCGTCCACCAAAATGTTCGCTGGATCCAGACTGGGTGTCTCATTGACCATAGCACGCACCTTCTCCATGTATGCAGTCAAACTGTTCGTGACCACGATGACAAGCGAATAATCGTTCTGCAGACGTTCAATCACCTGAAGCCGATTGGTGCCTGTTTGTGTGCGTGGCGCATGATTGGGCGTGGTGTCGTACAAACAGCAGATGTCCCGAATGAGACGCAAAGCCGGCAACACCCATGAATCACCAGATTTCAGTTCGCCCACGCATTTATCCAGCCAAATGGTTTTCTGAGCATCTCGCTCCTGCGAGCAGCTATAATCGAGTATCTTAACATGCGCAGCCAACGCCTGATCGAGGACTTCAGGCGGCACCTCTTGACTATGCGCCAGTGTCCAGAAGAGCTTCAAAACTTTCTGTGCCATCACGCCGTTCTTATCGTCTTCGGCCAAACGCCTGATTAGCTCCAGCAAACGCTCCCGTTGACGCTTATTGGCGGTCGTCATACTCGCCTGCAAAAAAATCAGTCGAAAATAAGAATGTCGACTGTGCTTTCATGTCGCGTTGCACTCACCTGAAACGCTTCGAATAGATGGTCCAGTTGTTCGGGCGTAAAGTCCCAGGCTAGCTTGGCCAGCAAATCGTGCATGTTCTTAACAATCGCTTCGTGTTTTCCAGCCTGAGCACGCCAAACCGCGTCCAAATCATCAAGCGTCAGTGCTTGCTCCTTGATTAGAAAGCGTATTATTTTTTCCAGCTTTTCCACATACTGTGGCTGATGCAGTGAGTCCTTGAGCACAATGCCGAGAACATCGGATGATTTGATCCATTGAGCCATCCGTTCTGCCGTCAACCAGTCCATCTCATCCTCGGGCAAACAGTGAGGTAGCGGCTGAGAACGATGCGAGTAATATGCCACCGATGAGAGTACCTTATTGATCTCATTAAGAGCATTCATCTTGCCATTAAAGCTGGATACCTGCAGCAGGCGCAATATCATCTTAAGGCGAAACATCTCAAGATCACGAATCAGCTCCTCCTGGCCGGTCAAACGGCTGGCCAGAGAACGCGCCGATTTCACAATACCATTAATATAGTCATTACGACCCTCCGGCTTCACCTCGCGCTTCAACTCATCATCGGTGAAGCTATCAAGCAGATCCAGCACCACATTCCAAGTGGGCATAAAGTACTTGGCAATGGTCGCCGGCGTTAGCAGCTCATAGCATTGGCCAAATGGCCGCAGCAGGCTGTGTATCAGCGACAGCGTCAGTCGATTGTCTTGTCCGGCACCCTCCACGGCCATGCTCTCATTGGACGCGATGCTCTTGACTGTTCCACTTTTTGAGTTCTGATTGCGTTTTAGCAATTCCAGGCCGCTGTTAAAGCGCTCGAGCAGATTATCAAATCCGCCCAACTGCCCAAAGCGATTTATGAGATCGACTAGCCAACCACGAGGGTTCTTCGGCTCTGGCGGTGGTTTTGCAAACATCTTATTACTGTCCAGCACACCCCAAATGCACTCGGGTGCCGCAAAGCACTCCGGCTGACGTGCCGCATTAAAGGTGTTGAACTTATTCTCCGGATCGAAAACAATGGCCAGTAAATCCAGGAGGTAGGGGTTATCGCGCTGCATGTGTATCGCAATTAAATTCAACAGCTTGCCACATGACACCAAAATGCAGTGATGTATGTTATATTTCCACGAATTGACCGCCTCATCGGTTAGGATCTTAGCAAAGGATGTAGTTAGGCCATTGCGATAAAACTCAACGCACGGCTCACAGTCATGATCCAAACCTGGAGAACGGAGAAGAAAAAAGGAACATGATTTGGATGCACAGTTCGAAGAATGCAAATGTTTTTCAAAGACAATTTGTTTACTTACCAGCCTGGGCTAGTTCAATAGCGGCATTTAGAAGTACTTCCAGCTCCTGTTCGGGCAGCACTGGCACCACCCATCTTGGATTGGAAATCTTTTGTGTCAGGGAGCGGAGCTTGGCGGTTGGAAATGACGCTATCAGCTTTTCCGGCGACCTGTACACATAATGGAAAATATAAAAATTAACTTTAATTCCGATTTTGATTCTATTTGCGGCGTCTATTATCGGGGAAGGGAGGCGCATGAGTCATTGCCTAGCCGCGTAAGTAGATAAGCGATAATTGTTCTTTGTTTTGTTATTATCGTCGCCTTTCGTGTTTATTATTTAGATTGCCCATCTCGGTCGACACACACACATATGTGTATGTTTTTAGCTAAAAGAGGCACGCACACAGAAAATACGCCTCGAAACTCGTGATTTGAATAGCTTTGCTCTAATGAGACAAATAAGTTGTATAGGGCAGCTGGAGAGCTGGACAGCTGGGCAACTGTTCAATATAAATTGACTAATAGTCAAATCAATTTATAATTTGGTTTGAGAATGGACGGCAAAAAAGTAACTATATAAACTATATATATATATATATATATATATATATATATATATATATATATATATATATATATATATAATATGAAATTTAACATATATATGTATACAGTATTTAACTGCGCTCTACTGCCTATCCAATTATCACAAAATAATTTTATTTTCAGCAACAGGGATAAGGTATGAACGAAATATTCCCCTTAGGAAAAGCTGTTTATTCTTTGCATATCAAATGAGAATATTTAAGCCCCATTAACTACGCAGTTAAAATTGTATTGCCATGCATAACAAATGGCTAAAATATCGACTACTCACATTGCTGTTGCGGCACTCTCCACAGTGTTAGCACCTGCTGCTGCTATTGGTGCATCCGTCAGTTGGTTCGCATCCTGACTGCTCGTATTGCTATTGTTGGTATTGTCGCCACCGCTGCTGGACATATTCGATGTGGTGACCGATGTTGTGCCCGTGCCAGTGCCCGTGCCAGTGCCTGTGCCCGTAACAGAGCCAGCGTCTTGAGCTGTGCTCGTTACGCCCGTGGTGGCTGTGGTGCTGTTGGTAGTGGTATTGGTGTTGGTTGTTGAGGTGCTGCTGCTGCTGTTGTTGGTCGTGGCTTGGCCAGTTCCTGTGCCCTGCCGGCGCGTATCGAATGTCATTTCTGCGCCCTTTGGCTGCACCGACCTCACAAAAGCTAAGCGCCGTCGTCGTTTGTTCTATTATGTTGGCTGCTTATCAGGTGTGAGAGTGTGCTTAAGTATCCGTATATGTATTGGTGTTGGTGTAGGCGTGTACTGTGTGTGTATCGTATCGTATCGTAATTCTACAGAAGTCTACGCTGGGCGGCTTTGGCTTTGACTATTGACTATGACTATGGCAGTCCTGGTTCCGGAGAGACAGAGACGGGCACACTTCTGTTTACACCGCTACTCCTTGCTCCTTATTATTGTTTATGGGTGTTGGGGATTTGGGGCAAAGTAAGTAATCAAATGAATGAACAATGTTTGTAACCAATGTACATAGGCACTGTTGGTCGGCGTCAGCGTCGGCGTCGGCGTCTGTGTTGACTCCTCCTCTGTGTGTGTTGTTTGACGACGTATGAAAACCTTTTCAATTCAGTTTCTTCTTAGCTTCTGTTTATCTCCTCCTCTTCTTATTATTGTCCCAATAAGAAATAGTTCTCCCTGTTGTTGATGTTGTTGTTTTTGTTATTGTTGGTGTTGTTCCTATTATTATTGTTGTTGTTATTTTTGCATGCACTGCTGCTGTTTGCGGCGCGCTGCATTTAGTTTACATATTTCTGCTCAACGGACACAATTGCAAAAATCTATAAACTGCAACGAAGTAAGAAAGAAAGAAAAGAAGAAATAGCAAAATGAATACGAGCGCACAAAGGAGACCAAAAAACACACTTGCACACATATATAAACACGTACACACACACACACTCGCAGAGGCGCACGCAACGAACGAAAAGAGCGAGCGAGCGAATTTGTGGCATGAGCGTGTGCTGAGAGTGGGTTGGAATATGAAAAATCAATATTATTTAATAGACGGGGCCAGGCGAGCAGCGGAGGCATGGGGAGCCGAACACTGGCCAAATATATGTGAGCATATGAGCACTCACTAACATATACACACACGCACAACAAACACTCTCTCGCACACACACACACATATATGCAGGGCGACAGTGTGAATTTAATTTAATGTTGTTGTTGCCGTTTTTACGTTGTTCTTTTCCTGCTTATATTTATTTATTTGTTTTTTTTTTTTGTTTTTTTTTTTTTTTAGTGGCCAAACAAAGAAGATTTTTGCTTTTCCTAAAAATTACATCACTGCCTTGAACGTTGAGTGTCCGTGGAACGGTTGCACCAAACCCCCATCCGGCACAAGCGCCGGGGACCATAAGAACAAATACTTGAAGAGCGCAACCACTTATTTTACTACCAAAGGCGCGACGGAACTCGCCTTCTACTTTTTTCTTTCTCGCCTGTTCCTAGTTGTGCTTCTTCTTCCTTTTTCGAAGTTCAAAACTTTTATTTGAATAATTTGACAACTGACGTGCAAACTTAATATTTGAGCGACAAATTATCGTTGTCAACACTGCATACATATGTACATTATTGCACATATATATACATAAATATATATGTAAATTCATACATGCACATTTCCACAATGCACAGATTGGTGGAGAAGGTGCTGAGGGAGAGGGAGTGCATAGACCCGCACAAGTGCAGCGCACAGAGAACAAATGTCAAACCCATTCAAATATATCTTATCATAATGATGGGGGCGTTGAGTGTTTATATATTTATATTTTGCAGAAATCTGATATTATATTTGCCATTTCCAATCCGAATATCAGGACGTTTTCCTAAATTTTTCACATCTAACACACACATACGTACACTTATATTCGCGCATCTACACACACGCACACAAATATAGTCACGAAATCGTTTTGCTTTTGCACAACTCACCATTTTGTGCATCCGCCCTAAAAACACTGTGCGTTTTCCTTAATATACGCATTAATTTACACTGTCGCACTAGTTTACTTCGAAAGTTGCAAGCAGATTCGTTTAGGGCTTAGCTGTCAGAATTTCATAGTTGCTGCACAAAACGTTAAAAACTATTTATGTATTTTCTTTTTTTGCAAATTTTGCAGGCTGGCTCTCCTAAGCTTTACAAATCAGCCGGCCGATAGCCAAAATGGCGTCTCTGTTGGTGATGGCCAATAATTGCAATTGTTGATGTTTGTATTTTTATAACTTGCTGGCGTATTGCCTATTTAATTTATATTATTTAAGTTTACTTTCTTATTTTCTACACTTATATTAGAATTAACTATTATTTTCTCGTGTAGATGGCCGCTTGATTATAGTAGCCGGCCGAATGTGAACCTGCTTAAATTAAACATCGACGGCACAAAAACACCTTGCATCCCTGCCCATTATCGGTCAACCGCCACATCCCGAATTGCGAGTTATAAAACTATAAGTTTTTAGAAACAAAATATTTGCCATTAATTCTAATTATGTCCCATTTCTTAAATCGTTAATTATTAGCTTTATATAAACTTTCATTTATTAACATTACCGCAGTCCTTCCCAACACTCAGTTCAGATATAACGAGCAAATCGATAGAAAATCGACTGAGACAGCTGTTTTGTGTTAACACTGCAATCTTATTTAATAAAGACGGTTATTTGGTGCCGGTTGACTGCAGAAGTGAATCTCAAGCTTTATAGACGGTTTTCCTAAAATACTCACCGACAATATTATGTTTTTTAATAAATCGTAGATAGTACGGTCTTAAATACGAAACCCAAGCAAATTGTTGGAATTGTTAAGAAGTGAAATTTCTTCGTTTTTTACAATCAAAAAATGCGCTGTAAATAACATTTCAGCGGATGTTAAGTTTCTTGGGTGACCACATTATGCAATGTTAGGATTTGGTGAGAAGAAAAAAATATATTGTTCCAAACCAAACAAAAAGAAAAAACAATAAATTATCGGCTTTAGAGTAAAGATGTACAATTATTTAGATCGTTGTCCCGGCCTTTATTGTGGTAGGTCGCTGCAAGAAAATGGAACTTGGAGCAATTGTGGTGTTTGTCCCCGAGGGACACGAGTAAGTTAGCTTTCTTTGTCTGTTAATTTTTTGTTTACGTTATTGATATTTTCATTTACTCTTGTTTGTTTAAGGTAAATGCAAGTTTCGCTTGTACGCCCTGTCGAGATGAATTGACTTCCTACTCGTGGCTCTATTTATGCTTCATGTCTATGCTTCCCTTCATGATGCATTGTTTCTTTATTGATATGGATGCCAAAGATCGTAAGTTTTCGCGCAAACAGCTCATTCTAACGGCCAGCGCCTTTGTCGAGGTGGCACTCTCCGCCCTAATGGCCACCCTATTCATGGAGCCCATGTGGGAATTGAGTCTGTACGCGTGCGAAGTGCGCAAGCTCACAGACTGGTACACATTGTTCTATAATCCCAATCCCAACTATGAGACGACGTATCATTGCACACAAGAGGCTGTCTACCCTTTGTATGTACCATAAATGATAATTCACATGCAAATGTATTTAATCCATTATGCTTTTTCTATTTCTGTACAGGCAAACAATTGTCTTGGTGTATTACTTTTTGTGTTTGCTCAATATGTTTCTTATCCGACCCATTGTCAGTTCGACGTTCGATGTCCGCAGCAAGGCTCCTATTTACTCAGCTCTCTACTTTATGCCATTGCTGACGCTAATTCATGGCACCTGCTGTGGACTTATTTGTAAATGAAATGATTAAACACCCTATAAACTGTGCTAATTCCCTGCTTTCTTGCAGATTATTCGTTTCCTTACTTAAGCATAGCCATGTCTATGGTAGCAAACGCTATACACTATTCCCTAAAGCTGGATCAAACGCAGAAAGCATTACTCTTATCATCTGTGTGGGATGTGAAAAATGCTGTAATCATTAGTATGACCATTGCCTTTTTTTGGATTTATAAAATATTAAACAATATTGTTTTACAGCTGTACACTGGCTTCTGCTCGCCTTTGGCATCTGTTCGCTGAATTATCATTATGCCTTGCTGTGTCTGGTACCGTTTCCATCTATGTTCTATATCATGACTGTTCACTTTACTGATCCCGGCGAGTTTCGGGAAATGGAGTCGCGTATTTGATCCGGAAATGTGCAAATGCAAATCTTCCACACGACGAGCACAAGACGTTCCACAGTTGTTATCTATGTGTAATTAATATGTTTAAATTATTTGTAATGAGTTCACATGTACATTCAAACCATCAATAATTCATGTCTTTTCGTTTTAGTTATATTTCACATTAATTATACACATATAATAATTATTAATTATAAATCATCAGTTTCCCCTTTTCTAAAGTAGTTGGTTTTCTTTTGTTTTTTTTTTTTTTTTTTTACACAATATTTATAATATATATATATATATATATATATATATATATATATATATATATATATATATATATATATATATATATATATATATATATATATATATTTTGAATTTGCACGCCCCGCTTTATCATAGCCCACGTTCCACACGGATACAGTTAGATGTATATGACATGTGTGAGTCTGTATTCTGCTTGTGTATATGTTATGTGTGTATTTGTGTCTGTAAGCATTCCAAATGAACATCAGCCGTTTTTCCATTTTAAAAACCATGTCAACACAACAAAGTCAAAGGAATAATCTTGGAAAGATAAGGGGTCAATGTAGTATAAGCTAAAATCAATATCCATTCATAGAATACACATCGAGTTGCTAGATGCACGTGTTAGAGCAAGGTGGGCGTTAAAGGCTGTTGCGCTGCTTTTGATGCTGCTGATTAATATTTCAGTTCAAATTCTAATCTGTTTTGTCGCTAGGAGTTATAGTCGTTGGCGATTTGTTGCGCTCCTCCAGGAACTTCAAGCGCCGCTTTCGTAGCTCGCTCAGCTCGGAGCTGTCCTCGCTGTCAACATCGAGGCAAGCGGCATCATTGGACGGCATAATATCCTCCTCAGCGCCCAGATCTTCAATAGTAACTTTCTCTGAGGCATTTACTACAGGGTTACTTGTAGCCACCTTGTCCTCATGCCCCTCGTGCGGCTTAGCCTCGGTTGCTGCGGCTCTTGACGTGCTTGGTTTATCACAAACTGGTGCTGATGCCGATGCTAGATCTGCTGTTGCTGTTGTTGCTGCTGCTTTTGGTGCATTGGTTGCCACTGGTACGCTTTGTGCTGCCGTATCCGGGTTTGATGGCAATAAATGCACAGGCGGTGGTAATCGCGCAATTATTCCTTGATATTGTTGCATTAGAATATGAGCCGAATCCACCATTACCGAAATATTGCGAAGCAACTACAAATTGTTACAGTTATATTCAGTTGACTCTCTAAACTTTAGCTAGCTCATAAATTTACCTTAATGCGTTCCTCAACATGCTTGCGTAGATTGCCTTCCATGGCACGCAGTTCATCCTCGTTGAAGGTGTTGAGATCCTGCGGCATCGGCGGCGGTGGAACTATCGGAGGCGTAAAGTATGCAAAGGGCGGCTGCATCATAAATGGCGAAAGCATCGGAGGAGGCGGTATGCCAGATCGGTTTGAGATTTCATTTCGTAAGTTATCTAGACAATAATCAAAATAGGTTAGTAACATATGTGCAAAACATAAGGAGCTTGAGCAGTCACTCACTGGCCTCGGCTAAAATATCTGCAATGTTGGGTACTGCAGGATTGCGCATCGCTGCTCCATTTGGATGTGGCTGATCTGGTGCTCCTGTTGCAGCTGCTGGGATATTTACCGCGCCATCCGCGCCAGCTGCTGGTTGACCTCCAGCAGGAGCTGCTGCTGCGGCACCTGCATTTACCGGCTCTTCAGCAGCCCGGGGAATGACGGTAGAATTGACTGTTGGTGTGCGCAGTATATTAAGGCGACAAGTGGGGCAAGTCTGCTGGCGCTGGAACCAGGAACGCAGACAGGTCGTATGGAAGATGTGCCCGCATGGCAGCTTCTTCGAGTGATTAACCATGTCTTCGCGACAAATGATGCAAATATTATCCGACTGGCGTAGTTCTTCGGGGGTGGCATCCGGATACAAAGTGTTCATGTTACGAATCGCACGTCGGGACATAATGACGTCGTTGAGAGCTTTGCGGAAATTGCGTATGGTAAAGAACATTGGGCGGAACACGAACATGGGTAGTGCATAAATCTTGGCCATAATCACAACGAAGAGCAAATAGAGCACCACCTTGATCAATCCAATCACTAGTTCCGTATACAATAGAAATACGGCCTTATTCTCCCATGGTGTGTCAGTGCGCATCTCTGCAGCGTGTAGCACATATTTGATAGCCGTGCTAGCAATAACCGTCAACAGAATGGCATACTCAAAGCCAAACACTAGCTGCACCGTCGGGCCACGCACAAGCGTTGAGTTGTAGGCGTGCATGAGGAGGACATAGTCAAGGATGCCCAGCATTGATAGCAGACTGCCGACACGTATATGGAACAGCCAACCCAGCACTGGGGAACGCTCCATCTGCAAGGGACGATCACGATATTAATAAATAAATAACTAAACACCAATTGAACGTGCACCCACAAAGTCAACGCGTTCCTCGGCCAGCCAATGGAATGATTTGAGAAAGAGTAGCACCGTAAAAAGTGCCACAAATCGAGGATTGAAGTCATCTCGAAACACTGTAAATGCCAAACATGTCTCTGTCAATGCATACCAAAAGCGTTCGAGCAGATGCTCAAATTCCGCAGCACGCAACGTGCCCAGGAATATCTGCAATGAACCAGCATTATTTCATTCTGTTTGTTTAACAAAGTCAATGTAATAAATTTAATTTTACCTTGCGCAAGAGCTTGCCGAACATAAAGACTATCACAAAAAATTGTATGTAGATTACCTGTAATCGAATAACACTTCAATAATATATGTGCGTATGTATAATTTAATATACATCAAATATATATGTATATATATATATACATATATATATACATGTATGGATGTATAAATTTTATTTGATGTTGAAGTTGACTGCTTACCGCCATGGATGCATTGGATTTGGTGATATACACAACGGCAGGATAGAACTGCTGTTTCTGGTAGTAGGCGTTGCCAATTACGGCGCTGGTCAGTGCCATGCAAACACTTGAAATTAGAAGCTGCATGTTTATGCAGTTGGTTGCAAAGCCAGCCAATTGGCTGATCGACTCGAGAAAGATGTTAATGTTGATTGCTTCGCTGGTCTATTTCGGTGAACTCTAGTTGTTTAGTTATTTTCAGTTTATTTGCTTTTTTATGTTTTATCGTTCGACATCGACACAGTTAATTTTGACTGTTCTCTCTCTGTATCTCACATATATTTTCCTTTTTTCCCCTGTTTTTATTGTACACGTACACGACTCGTCAGCACGTAACGTAATGGCGTCTGACCATTCACACGTTTGTTCATAGTCAGCTGTTATTACGAAAAGTGTGACCTGCTCTCGCAAAGTTAAGTTTGAATTTGGTGTGGGCTTGATCGTACGTTTGTGGGCTTTCTGACAATAAATAAAACAGTTGAGTTGTTTTGTTAAGCTGTAAGTTTGCAAACTGATTTCATTACTTAGTTTAATATAATTACGTGTCGACTGGCATAGCGGTTGACTGTCAGAATGACAACGCCTAAAAGTATGCAGAGTTGCCAATCGATTTTAGGCGTTAATTTTAAAACCAATTAGGTATTTTAATAGGTATTTCCGATTGCTCATACAACAATATTGCTTAAAATTCGACTTCAGTTAATAGTTAATGAACTATGTCATAATTATATTTTTAACAGAAAGCGTGAAAAAGGCTAATTGAGACTCATCTCATCTCTCGCTGACCATGATTAGCCGATGAGCTGGCCAAATTTAGCCATAATTAACGCTATGTAAATCCATTGAGCTGCTGCAACAACATTCACGCTGGGTACGCAGCAGGGTGTCCGCATTGGCAAACAATTAGTGACTTGTGATTCACCTGCCCAAAGTAACTTTTACTTTCCGTCTGCCGCCTTGAGAATCTGCACTGACCATATGGCTACGGGCCTAGCTCGGTTGCAATCGCATTGCGTAAATTCAAGTCCCGCAGTTGAGGCGCAGCTGGCATCTTTGCATAAGCTGATCAAATGCTAGACACCCAAAGGCTAAAGTTTGTGTGCAGAACTAGCAGAGATGTCGTTGCCAACTCCAGTTGTTGCCCAAGCAACCGGAGCCCGGTTCCAGTCAATTCAGACAAGGTAAAAACGTGTCGCAGCAATTTCCCAAACAATTTCAGCATTTCTATGCACGTTTGCTTTTCACAGCATCTTTTATATTTTCTGTTTAGCTTCAATTCGCATTGCATATGCAATTTCACTTGCTTAGCCTAGCCTGCCCGCCCGCACCCCTTGGTGGTTGCATGGACAACTCATCTGCCTGCATCTGCCGGTTGCCGTTGTCTTTGGCTGCTGTTGCTGTTGCTGTTGCCGCGGCTGCGACTGTCGCGGATTGCATCGGTCTCCACGCTTGACTTACATAAAAGCTAGGAGCACGGTTCGGACAAATAAAACTTGTTTTGTCTTTTTGAGGAAACGAAAGAAGACGTCGAGGTTGTTGCTACTGCCACTGACTGTCTTGCCTACAACAGCTGGAGGGGCTCTTCTGCGTTGGCGCCTTATGTAACTGTTAGCCAGCTAGCTACATATACATGCATACATATACATACCTGTAGCTGAAGCTAAATTTACCTTGTGGATGCAGTTTTTAGCGCATTCATCTTCATCAACAGCAATTACATCTTACGATATTCTCGGCATTTGTCACTGGTTTTTCTTTCGACTCTGTCATTTATACGCTTGAATAATCAGTTTTTACACACATGATTCGCCAGTTTAGAGGCATTACAAAAATTGGCTTCTCCTTATAATATATATTAGAAATCGAGAAGATTCCACGCAGCTGCACAAATTTCGATAACGACGTGCGGCTCAAGTTGCAACAGTCATTAAATTAAAAGATTATCTACAAAGACATAAGTCTACAATGCCATCACTTCTGATAATCACGCATTATCCAAACTTGGCCATTAATCTGTACAAATTACAATTTCTTTATTTAGGCAGTAATTTATTTTCAATATCCTTTTTCAACTACATTTGCATTCAAAGTATTTTTTAGGGCAGTCTGGCCACATTGAATATATTAAGTTAGCCGCGCATCATCAATTGGTTTCCATCTCGTTTATAATTGCACCAAAGTAGACGTTCAGCGAATTTAAATTATAAGAAAGAGCAATATAAGAGCAACTGTTTTATTTGCTTGAACCTTGCCGATGAAGCAAAAATATTATTTCAATGCCACTTTTGTGTTTTTTCTTTTGAGCCGTGTAAATAGCAATTTAAAGTTTGGCATTAACTGTTCCCATTTCTTGATGGGTGCATTGCTCTGAATAAACACATAGATATATATATGCATATATATCAGCATACACATGTATCTAAATAGCTGAATAAATTTTGCAACAAAAGCCTTATCGAATTATCCATCAATTGGCAAAGACGAACGACGATTTAATAATTTCAGCGCGTCTGCAGTCAATTTGCCAACTTTGTTGCTATTATTGTGTATTTTCCAGCCGTTATTTGCCCTAATTAAAGTGTCATAACAATTACCAACGCACTCAAACACACACACGCACAGCTTTGCAGCTGATATTGAACATCTACTTAGGCCGTTATTAAGCTGAGAAAACAAAAAGCAAAAATTGTACCAAATGTAAGTCATGCAACGGCGACGTCGACGTCGGCTTCGGCTACACTGACCTAGTGGACGTGTTAATGATGGATTTGACCAGATACACACAACCGCATGTACATAAACATATTGTTGCATGCAATAAAGCGTTTCATTTGTGTTGCAAAAAAAAAAAAAAAACTTTAAAAACAAAGCAAACGATGAAAACAACGCACCAAAAGCGGCAGCTAAACAAACCATAAAAAAAAACTAAAGAGCAGCGAATTCGCTTCAATACCGGAGCGATCCTACAGTGTGACCAGCCCAGTAATTAAGAATGACATCTCAAGCAGGGAAACATCGCCACGCATGGAATAGCCCAGACTCGGCACTCCAATTACAGCCTGCACTGAACTGAAAGTGCGAGTGAAAAAATGTTTAACCAGACAGGCACCCAGCGAATCCACATAACCAAATTAAAGTAAATGCAAAGAGTAAAAAACAGAATTAGCAACAAATTACAGCTAAAGACATGCAGATTCGCTTCAATGCCAGACGGATCAGGTAGTGTGTGACCAGGCTAGTAATTTAGGATAGCGCCCCAGGCAGAAAAACATCGCCACGCGTTGAGTCCTCTCCTGCCATAACACTCCACCAACATGCAATTGACTGAAAGTGCGAGTAAAAAAATGCAGACAATTACGAAATGAGTTAAGAGTGAGACCTTCACAAGGCATCTCAAGACAAAAGCACAATAAACCAAATTAAAACCCAAAGTGACAGTGGAAGCGGCAGCAGCAGTAGCTGAAACCACAACAACTCCGCAAGCTGATAAAAATAATTTAAGACAGACGAGAAAAAAATGTATATAAAAATAATGATTTAGCGCATTGTCATTGAAGTCGAACTCAAACTCAAACTCGAGCTTGGGCTCGAGCTCTGGCTAAGCTGAGCTGCTCTGCTGCTGCGGCTACCGCTACCGTTGCCCCCGCTGCTGTTGAGAGTGTTAAGTGTTGACTTTCATCTTCTTGTCTTTTTGTTGCCACCAAATTGAAAGAGCTCTGCCGGTCTGAGGGTCTAGGGGTCGGAGTCGTGCCGCTGTTGTCATTGCCGCCACCGCCACGCAACGTCGCACGCAGTTGCCAAAAGTCCTTCACTTTGAAGCGTGAAGGTTTCCCAAACACAAACCCTACACCGAGAGTCAAGCTGCCCCCGAATCGTTGCACTTTGCGAAAGTTAGCCGAGAGATGTACGACGAAGTGAATAAACCTCATTTACCACAATTTACTGCCACTTGGCACTTTGATTGGGATTCGGTTACATTTTCAACTGCTTTTGCTCCATATTTCATTTATTTTTTCTTACTTCTTATTTGTGTTGTCTTTCTCTCTTGCGGCTTAAGCGTCTCGAGTGCCCTCTCTACAAAGCGGTTAATGTTGACATAATGCACGCAGGCGAAAGACAATAATCAAAAATATTACGTATACGCCTACTGCCGATCAGACATTGTTTCCCCGACAGAATCTTGAGCAGCCTTTTTTGTTGCTATTGTTGTTGGTACTTTTCAAATCTCTTACGCATATTTACAACAATGACTCATTATCTGAACTGCCTGCTCCTCCCACTCTATATCTCTCTCTCTCCCGCTCTCCTTACACCTGTGTTATATCACTTTGACGCGCGTCAGGGAAGACCCAATGCATAATAAACGAGCATGTCGTTATCGACTATGAACGACTATGGGTTACGCTTCTCAATACATAAAAATATAAAGATATTTGCCAAATGTTTTATTTCTTTATTTATTTTTTTGTTATCTTTAAACAATTATTGACTACCCGAAAACATTTTTCATACTCCTCTTTTATACACATTTTCAGAAAGGGAGCAATTTATTAAAATGATTGGTGATTTTTTAAATTATTAGATATATGAATTATTGAACAACCTTGCCAATTATATGAATATTTAAATCTAGTAACTTTATCTTTTCTTCGTTTCTAACATCTTATATAAATATATATATATTTACATATACATATAAAAGAAGACTAGGTTCACTCTAATATTGCAGGTTCTTTATTAAGTACTTTTTCCAAATATGGTCACTCTATAATAAATACATATTATATACGATATACACAAGAGTAGATGAACCTCTTGTGTTTACTCTATTCTTCATATTGAATTTAAAATTATGAATATATATATATATATATATATATATATATATATTGGCAGGAATACCATTCAAAATCTCATTAAATTTTAATATAAGCAAACGAACACTGTCTAAAGCCCCATATGCTCTCTTTTCACTCTGCAAGCCAGTACAAGTATAATAAAAAATATCAGACGTAAGGCGAATTGAGAGTGCGAACGTGAAGTGAAACATTTGTTCGAATTACGAACACCTAAAAAAAAAAAACAACAAAAAAAAACATATATATACATATCTGTATGTGTATGTATATACACACCATATCATTAACTTTTTGTTGGTCTTCTTCATCTTCTTCTTTTTAACTGTACAACTACAACTTTTACCAAAATTGAACAACTCAGTTCTTTCAATGCCCCGCTTCATGTGAACTTAAATAATTTTTAACTTTAACGTAATTCCTTGGGAAATTGAGCAAAGTTGATTATATGTCTGGCAGTTTGGCCATCCGTCCATCCGTCCATCCGTTCGTCTGTCCGTGAGGCGCCCTAGTGCTCTACATGAAAATTATATGGCATTTTCGCAGACAAACTCTTTCGCAATCGTGCACAAGGTGCAAATTGTGGCGCCCCATTGTTGATATTTACATGGCTTAGACTACTTAAATAAAAATAATGTTGATACATTTGTATGTACATATATCTCATTTTGGATATATACAAAATGGAGTTATCTATAAATCGCTGATGAGTTTACATTTGAAAATCGATGGCTGGCCAAATGACTTCCTGGTCACAAAACGCTGGCAGATGTCGATGGCGATGTCCAAGCGGAATAAAAACAAAAAAAAAAAAAAAAAAAAAAAAACGTGAATCGAGGAAAGTTCCGTAGAAATTTCAAATGTACAGTACAGACAACTGAAATTGTTAGCGACATTTCGGTTTTTGGTCTTTCGATTTTTTAACAATTTTTGTTGTGATTTTTTTATGGTGGGAAACATGAGGCGCTGTGAGTAGCTGAAGTTGTAGTTGGAGTTGGAGTTGGCCGCAGGTCGTCCGCCAAAAACAAGTTGGTTCGCTGAAGATGAAGGTACAGACAACAACAACAACAGCACTTAATGTGTGTGTGTGTGTGTGTGTGTGTGTGTGTGTTTGTTGTGATGTTCGTTAGTGTCCAACGTTCAGGCATGTAGACGAAGAAGTTGCCGATAATGATGTTTGGTTCGACGCAGCGACGCAGCCGATGAAACCGACTCGGCTGGAGGTGAACGAGAGGGGCACCGAGCGGGCAGCTGAAGACAGTGAGCGACATGGTATAAAGAGGGCTTGCATGGCATTTGCTTGGCATTCAGTCGCTGGCTCCCCACTCGAAAGCAACTAAATTTACCTTATAATTTAATTTTACTTCTCTCCCCCACACACACACACATACACCACAAAACTCAATTGCTATGAACTCCTTCTCAGTGGTAAGTAGTCAAGTGGATTACACGATGTGGATAGCCGTTGGATTACCCAGTTCTTCTTCGTCAACAGTTCTTAGTGTTTGCGCTCGCTGCTCTGGCCGCAGCTGAGCCGCCATCGGGCTACAATTACCCACGTGGTGGTGGCGGCGGTGGTGGCTTCGGCGGCGGCTTTGGCGGTGGCTCCTCGTTCGGCGGTGGCGGCGGCGGCGGTGGTGGATTCCAGGCCGTCAGCGGTGGCTTCCAGACGTCCGAGGGACAGAATGTTGATCCACAACTGCTGGAGCAGGTGCGTCAGATTCTGTTGAATGAGGAGAGCAAATTGGGCGGCGGTGGCGGCGGCGGCGGCGGCGGCGGTGGTGGTGGCTACCCAAGCGGACCATCCACCAGCTATGGTCCACCATCGACCAGCTATGGTGCGCCCGGCGGCGGCGGCGGCGGCCGTGTTGTTGGCATCGATCTTGAGGGCGTCCGTCAGGCGATCCAGGTGGCTCAGTTCGCACAGCAAAGCACGCAGGCCGGCGGCGGCGGCGGTGGCTATCCCAGTGGACCTCCATCTGGTTCATATGGTGCTCCATCCAGGCCCAGTGGCAGCTATGGTGCGCCTTTCTAAGCACATTCCATACTTCAAACAAAATTTTTGCTGCCAAAAATGAATAACGACGGAAAGGACGACATTAATTGACTCAGCCGGACCTAACGACATCAACAACAACAACAACAACAACAACAACATTAACTGAAATGAAAGAAGAATTTAAGGAAGTATGGGTTTAACAACAGCCAAAACTTGGAACTTCGTGCGAGCCACGCCCACGCCCCAGGCCATCCCCACAAACTGAGTGAAATACGTTGTTCGACATGTGATGTAGCGTGAGACGTTTCATTCAACCTGCCTTACACATCTTCCACAACAACAACAACAACAACAACAACTACAAAAAAAACCAACCAATTTCGAGCTATTCTCAGTTCCCAACTCCTTCTGCTGCTCCATCAGATCCCAGACTCAGTGACTGTACTTATCTATCTAATCTATTCTATCTGAAGGAGGCGAGATTCGTCTTTGTTTTTTATTTTGTAAATACTTTTTTCTCAACAAACACACACAAAAAAACAATCCCCCCAAAAAACAAAAACAACATAACAAAAAAACAAAAGTGTTATAACGCATTATTAGCAAGTAAGTGTTTTTATTTTTATGAAACAAACAAAGAAACAACAAAAAAAAATATGAAAATAATAAAAAAAATAGTAAATTTTGTCACCGTTAAATTATGCCAGATTTTTACTATTTATGGGAATTGGGTGGGATTCAAGAAAGAGAAATAAAAAAAAATAATAAAAACATCTTTTTAATTGGGAATATGAAATTTTCAAATTAGTAAAGAGAAAAGCTCAAAAATACATATTATTTAAAATTTTTAAACTTTATATCTTTCACTGCTTCAAGTCCATAAATGTCTACAAGTCTTCCATATATGGATATTACGTGTCTACTCTTGAAACTCATCTGCAAATTGACCTAGATTAAATAGTTTTGTAAGCCTCAATGCAACATTCTAAAAGCTTAAAATTTATTCATTGACATTCGTGTTCTCATTGATATTACGCGAGTTCATTTGAGATGTTCAGGTGGGTTTTTTTTTTTTTTTGTTTTTTATTATTAATTTGGCGTGTTACGTATAATCCTTTCACTTTTGTTTTTGTGGTTTTGAAGACGCAGCAGACGTAAGCTGCAGTTGCCATGACTTGTAGAGCTCTCATCAAGTGTCTTGAGGCTGGCAGTCGATGTTCATTAAGCGCTGATTTCATCAGCTGCAGTTGAGATTGTGAACTGAAGAGGTGTGTGGGGGGGGGGGGACATTCGGTATTGGGTCACAGTGCAGCGCAAGGGGCTGACCATTAAGCACATACATATATTACTGCGGGTTGCATTCGTTAAAATACGATAATAATCACTTCTCTATACTCTTCCCGTATGAAAGAGATAGATTCGAGCTCAATTTATATAAATTTGCTAATTTACATAATGAATAATAGGATCTGAAATGGCAAACTCCAAAGAATTGAGTCAATTCTGTTCCTTCAGAGATAGATATCAGAGATCTATCCTTAGAGATAGATATATATCAAATATTGTATCTGTTGGTATAGTATTTAGAAATAGTAGTTAAATATAGGAACACATATATATGGGTATATAGTATTATACATAATAAATAGATAGAGTATATAGGCATTATCAGTCATCAGATCTGTGCCGGTTATTTCTTAGTTGAGCAATGCTAACTAAATCCACTCTCTCTTCTCATTTCACATAGCTCGTAAGGCTCTATAGCTCTATAGCTCTATATTAGAAGAGAGTAGAATAGGCTCTTCTTTTATATATCTATTATATGCTGTAATATGTTAGAACTAGATTAAATAGGCTGTAGTAACATAGTATAGGGTATACAGCATTCGTTACGTCTTCACTAAATTTATGCTAGATGCTCAGCTATGACAACATCGTCTATGCGCATGCTCATACATACATATGTGCAGGTGATAAGTGCCACATACATAAGTGTGTTGCGACCCGCAGAGGATGACAGCCAAATGTGGAATTCGTGGTCTTATGTCACAGAATTACATTACATAGGCCTAAATGGGCCTACGTCTAATTGGAATCAGCAACTGCCGCATTATTATCACAGCCCGCTGAAGAAACTTTGTGATCTTGTCAGTCGCTGATTTGTGGGATGTGTAACGTCATCTGGAAACAATGAATGAACTGACTGACTTTGCTCCGATAGTAAATTTGCGGAATCATTGTTGGCAGAGCTTATCTGATAAGGTCCTAGACCTTCTATGTAATAGAGATATATATATACAATCTACAGATGATCAAATTGAGCCTGTAAAAGGCATTTAGATAACAGTCATTTTATGATAAAGTCGATAACTGTGATCTGATAAAATTCTTAGCTGATGGAAGCTTATATAAAGCCCTGTAGACGTCAGGCGAAACACAATTGTGATTTCGAAACGCGTCCAGTGTCGGTAGAGTGAATTGTGATCGAATAAAAGTTCTAAAAATGTCGGCTCTATTGAATGCCACGGCTCAGACCCTGGCCGAATCGCAGTTCACATTCCAAACGACCGACTACATAGTGTTCACTCTAATGCTGAGCATATCAGCCGGCATTGGAGTCTACTTTGGCTTCTTTGCCAAGGGCGACGACACCACCGAGGAGTATCTGATGGGTGGCAAGCGTATGAAGACGTTGCCCATTGCCATTTCGCTGGTGGCCAGCCAATTGTCGGCCATCTCCATTATGACCATACCCGCTGAGATTTATGCCTTTGGCATGAATTGGTTCTTCATCGTGTTTATCATGGTGCCCATTGTACCCGTACTCAACTATGTGATAATACCTGTCTTCTACAACAACAACATTAACAACTGTTATGAGGTATATGAGGGAATCTGAATCTAACAGTCTAACATATAAATGTTGGGTATTTTTTTTTTTTTTTGTGATGATTTGAAATCTGAAACTAATAGAGTTTCAAATCTTAAATTATAATACATTTTATATGTGTGATTTCTTAAAATATAATATATACCAGAGACCACGCATGCCATAAACCATATACCATGGACCATAAACCAAAGCCATATACCATAAACCACATAGCAGAGATCATAAACCATAGACTATATACCATAAACCATATACCATAAACTATGTATGTACCAGAGACCATTTGTTATAATTTATATACCAAAGACCAAGAACGATATACCAAAGACGAAATACTATTGACGATATATCATAATATGCATACATATGTAATATATAACTTAATTTCGTTAGATTAGATTTGGTGTTACATAGATACGTTCACAAGCTAAAATAAATATACCCCAATTTATGTAGATTATTTCAGATATTGTTACTTAAAAATTTGTTTTTATTTTTAATTTATTTAATTTTGAAATATTTTAAATTGAATTGAATTTTATGTTATATTAATTATTTTTTAGTTTTTAATAATATGAAATTAAATTTTATTTTAAAGTATATTAATTTTGGTTACTTTATATTTATTATTACATTTAAAAATATAATAATAATAATAATAAAATATAATAATAATAATAATAATAATAATAATAATAATAATATAATTTTCTTTTATATGCTCATATATGATTATGTAAATTTATATTTATTTATATACAGCTATATTTATTATTTAAATTTTTAATTTATTTTTTATTCATTTGTTTATTTTTTGTATTTTTTTTTTTTTTCCGTTAATTTTAGTACTTGGAGCTGCGCTTCAATAGCGCCACACGCAAGCTGCAAACAATTTTATTTGTTATTAATATATTCCTTATGCTGCCCATATTCATATTTCTGCCATCGCTGGCCTTTGCGCAAGGTGAGATTAGATCATATCACATTACAGATAAAACACTCGTGTGTGTGTCATATAATTTAATCGTTCTCTCTCAATCACTCTCTCTCTCTCTCTTGCTCTCTCTCTCGCTCTCTTCTACAGTAACTGGCTTCAATGTTCACATTATCAATGCAATTGTCTGCAGCATCTGCATATTTTATACAATGATCGTAAGCAACTGAGAAACATATAATATGAGAATATTTTGGACTATTTACAAACGTTTTTTTTTTTTTTTTAGGGTGGCATTAAGGCCGTCGTCTGGACAGATGTGGTGCAGGCGGGCATCATGGTCTTCTCGGTGCTGCTGGTGGGCTTCCTGGGCGCACAGCGCTTGGGCGGCCTGGGCGAGGTTTGGCGCATTGCCGGCGAGGGTGGACGCTTGGATGTCAAGTAGGTGCTAGGTGCTCCAGTTGCCTTTGACTTTAGTCTGAGATGTGTATCATCCAACTTTTAGCTATGCATTTGATCTGACGACACGTATAACCATATGGAATGCCAGTGCCTCCGGCTTTGTGTGTTGGACGAGCTATGTGGGTCTCCATCAGAGCTGTGTGCAGCGCATTGTTGCGCTACCTTCGCTGGCGCATGCCAGAAGGTGGGTGAACCAGTGCAGTTGACATGTTGAACGATCAATGACCAATCTCTGGTTGCAGAGCAATCTTTCTCTTTGGAGTGGGCTTCCTGCTAATCATGAGCTTCAATTGCTTCACGGGCATTGTGATGTACGCGCGTTACCATGACTGCGATCCGCTTGCCACGGGCCTGGTCAGCAAGGTGGACAAGATGGTGCCATACTTTGTGCAGGATATTATGGGCCATCTAAGTGGCATGCCCGGCGTCTTTATATCCTGCGTCTTCAGCGCCGCCTTGAGCACACTCTCAGCCAGCATCAACTCGCTGGGCGGCATCGTCTACTTCGACTACATCAAGCCGTACATACATCACACGGAGCACAAGGCCAATGTTATCATGAAGCTATTCGTATTCGTGTCCGGCATTTACTGCATCTTTGGTGGCATCGTGGTTGAGAAATTCAGCTCCATCTTGCAGATGGCGTACTGCATTGGCGGCATTAGCTTCGGCTCCGTCTGCGGCGTCTTTTTCCTGGGCATGCTGGTGCCCCGGGTGCACGGTCGGGTCGGTATCTTGAGTTAATTTCCTCGAAGTATCAAAGACTAGATCCCTTTCGCTTTTATTTTGCTTACAGGCTGCTCTCGCTGCCGTTTTCACGAGCATTGTGTGCATGACCTTCATTGTAGTGGGCAGTTGGGGGCGCAATTATTATCCCGCCATGCCCATCGGCACCGAGAACTGTCCAACGATCCAGAATGCTACGACAACAGTCTCAACACTTTTGCACTTGAATGCAACAGTCAAGGTGGAGGATCTGCCCTCATCTGGATTCAGCATCTTTGACATCTCATACAATTGGTATGCCGCCATTGGCTTGGTCATCACCTTGGTGGTGGGCTCTGTGCTCAGCTTTGTCCTGAGCCCTGCCCCAGATCAGGTGAAGCTGAATCCGAATCTCTTATCGCCGTTTATAAAGCGATTCGTTGAGTACGAGCAGGCGCCGATGTATGAGCTGCCGGAGCTGCAAAAGCAAAACTGCAAATCATAAATCAAATTTGCTAAATTAGTATCATATACTATTTATCTGAGGCATCATGAGCAACTTGGATATAATGCTAGCGCGAATCTGACATAAATACTAATCTTAATTAGCTGCTTATACTAGAGTTTCGACAGCATCTAGTCTAGCTAGATACTAGATAGTTTATATACACAAATACACATATATAAATATATATAATAAATAATGAAAATAAAATTCAGCAAAGATGCAAACATATCTCTTTGCGAGGCTTTAGAATTGAAGGATTAAATACCGCAACTCGTCAGCATTATTATTTATTGAGTTCTTACTTCTTATCGCTGTGTATTCAAATATTTGAAACACCTTGGCCTAATGCATACCCATTGAAAGTGGTCAAGTGGGGTATGATAGGAGGAGTCGAGATATTAGAAAATCCGAAGCATAATATATCGGAAATTCGCATTCTGAAGTCTAAAAATATATATATTGGTCAGAAATATGTAGCTTATATATTGCTTAGGCCACTTGCAAAACGGAACAGCTTAAAATTAAAAATAATATTTCGATAAGCTTCTGTTATCTGAAAGACAAGAAAGTTTACTTTAGTGAAATTTATATATCAATATAATTTCCTATTTATATATAATATTTTGCACATACAGGGTACCTCTTAGTCATTCATTGCATATAATTTGTGTTAAGGTTTAAGAGTTTTTCATACAGAATAATTTAGTGAGTTCCGACATAAGAGCAAACACTGAGATAATATGACATACTCAACACCTTTATATTTAAATAGAGTATGAAAATAACAGAAAAAATGTTTTATTTAAAATAGTATATATAAGCAATTATATTAAATATCCGACAAAACTCTAAAAACAAAGAAATATAAAGTTTTATTACGCTTTAAAATGCGTAATATATCCTGTATATATATATATATTTAAAAACAATAGCATATTAAACAAGTAAGAAACAAATAGAGAGATTTTTGTAATCAAATTATATATTCCTGATCAGGTCGACAGGCTTACTACATCCCATTGCTTTCATCTTTCAGTACAAATATTCATAATTTCTTAATAGTCACAACATTTATTGTCAAAGGGTATCTCCTAGTCAGGCCCTGCACTTGCATATGTCCTTCTAGAATAACGATTTCATCAAAGTAAACAAGCAATATTAGTTAGTATATATAAAATAAATTCTTTAAAGCTTGATCTCTTTTATGGCCATGGCTATCATATCTCAATAGATACATGTAGATAAATCTGATAGCAGATAAGATAATTAGAGAATATCATTTAAAAACGACACATGTCGAGATTAGCCCCGAAGTGTGCGCACAGCATTCAAGTGTAGCACTACGAAGAGAATATAAACTAAACAGTGATGTCTTCAGCACTTACATTTGGGATTACGGATCATGTCGTCTTCGTGGTTATGCTGTGTGCCTCGCTATCCATCGGCATCTACTTCGGCTTCTTCTCCAAGGCCAAGAACACCACCGATGAGTATCTGCGGGGCAGCAAAAAGATGCAAACACTGCCCATAGCCATCTCACTGGTGGCCAGGTGAGTTTCTTTGATCGATTCAATAGAGATATAGAACCTCCTTATAAACACATTCAATTATATGGTCAGTCAACTCTCTGGCATTGCCATCATGTCCGTGCCAGCCGAGACATATACCTTTGGCTTCAACTACATTTTCATGGTTCTTTCGGTGGTGTTAGTTGTGCCCGTGCTGATCTATGTTGTGGTATCTGTCTTCTACGAGAACAATGTCTCCAATTGTTATGAGGTAAGATTCTATCTATCTACTCGCACTATGAATCATAATATATATCCTTGACTCTAGTACCTGGAGATACGCTTTAGCAAGTTTACGCGAAAAGTGGTAACAGCCACATTTGTCCTGAACTCTTGCCTCATGCTGCCCGTGTTTATGTTCATACCTTCTCTGGCATTTTCACAAGGTATATTCGCTAACTACTACCCTAGCTGTATTTATATTTCTTATATATGTATATTCTTTCTTTCTAGTCACTGGCATAAACATTCATCTGATCAATATTGTGGTCTCATCCGTATGCGTCAGCTATACCATGCTGGGCGGCATCAAGGCCGTCGTCTGGACAGATGTGGTGCAGGGCGGCATCATGCTGATCTCTGTGATTCTGGTAGGAGTTCTGGGCACCATACAAGCAGGAGGCTTCAGTTCAGTGCTTGAGAGTGCCAGCAAAGGTGGCCGGCTTGACTTTGAGTAAGTTTGCTTTTCTAGATAACTTGAGTTTACTTTGTAATAATGTATAACAACAAATTAGATAGGGGATCTAAATGATTTTAGAGCATGTCAATGTCAATGCTATCTAAATAACTAAATTAACTAAGAATTTGAACTGAATAAATTTAAATTTCTAATATTTTTAAATATTAAATTAATCTCCACTTTAAATTCTAAATTTGAGTTTTTATAAATCTATTTTGATTCTTAAATTTTTTTAAATAAATAAATTAATTAAAGTCTTAAAATTTTAAATTATTAATTAATAAAAAAAGTTTTAAATTAATTAATTTTAAATAAATTCATTATAAAAAGATTTATAATTATAGTTTTAAATAATCTAAAATAAACTTTGAAATTAATTTTTTAAATTTTCTATTAAATTTATGAGTTAAAATTTAAAATTTATGAATTGAAATTTTAAATAAATTAATTGTGAAAATATGAATAATTATAGCATTTAAATGATCTAAAATAAAATTTAAAATTATTGCTATAAATTTTCTACCAAATAATTTTAACTTTTAAAACAATTTTTTTTTTAGTAATTTATTAAAAATTTTAAATAAGTTTATTTATTTATTTTTATTTTATTAATTCAATATTGGATTTTAAAATTAATATTGCTGCTTTAATTTAATTTCTTTCAGCGTATTAAATTGGTTATTGAATTTAATTGTGCTTTAGGATTACATTCGTCATTTATTAACAATTATCACTTATTATATTCCATTTCAATAATTTATTTACAGTTATCGATGGGATCCGCGCATACGCGTCACAGTCTGGAATGCCTTCATCGGAGGCAGTGTTATGTGGCTGGGTCACATTGGCTTCAATCAGAGCTGCGTGCAGCGCATTGTCGCACTGCCCTCGTATGCGCATGCCAAAGTGTATGTTTAATAACGAAAGGAAGGCTTATGCATATAAACGAATTTACATAGTCTTGTATCACAGATCGCTTATCATTGCGGGAATCGGAATTCTAACAATCATGAGCTTTATGTGCTTCACTGGAATCATAATGTTTTCTCGCTACTTCGGCTGTGATCCCATGCTAGCTGGCGTAAGAGTAGTGCGAACTTTAAATACATTTTTAATCTTATTTAAGTTATCTTATCACATCCACAGCTGGTCAGCAAACCTGACAAAATGATGCCCTTCTTTATTCAGGACATAATGGGCAACCTGCCGGGCATGCCCGGTCTGTTCATCTCGTGCGTCTTCAGCGCCGCGCTCAGCACGCTCTCTGCGAATCTCAATTCGCTCGCTGGCGTCGTCTACTTTGACTACATTAAGCCATTCATACGGCACACGGAGGCACGAGCAAATGCCACGATGAAGCTGACTATTATCTTGATGGGTATTTACTGTATCCTTGGGGGCTTCGTGGTGCAGCATTTCAATTCCATAATACAGACCGTGATGAGCATTACGGGCATCAGCACGGGAGCTGTGACCGCTGTCTTCCTCATGGGCATACTCTGCCCACGTGTGAACAGCAAGGCAGTCGCATCGGGCATCATCTTTAGCATTGTTGTCATGATACTTATTGTTATAAGGTCACAGATGCACATTAGGGCCGGCATCATCAAGTACGATATCCTGCCCAATACTCTAGATCAATGCGAGGCAAAGCACTTGTACACGATTCTAAATGCCGTGTGAGTATAACAACATTTGAATACACTATTTTATTGTATATATTTTTATATATATTTTCTCAAATGTTATTAGCAACAACAACACAACTCCAATAAGTGTTCCCAAGGAACCAACTGTGCCGCCTTTGGTAACAGGCGCCTTTGGCAGTAATCGAGATTTTTCAATATTCGACATATCTTTCATTTTATACAAATTCCTGGGTATGATGCTGACCTTCCTATGGGCTGTGCCCATGAGCTACATCATCAAGCGAGACAAATACGAATCGCTCAATCCAAAACTCTTTACGCCCTTTGTACGTAAATTCCTGCCACCGAATCTTGTGCTGGAACTGGAGGAGCTGCCACTTAAGGGAGATCAGCTAAAGGAAGATTCTGAACATCAAACAAATTTAAAGAGTTCTGTTAAATTTAATTCCTGATTTCTTTGACTAAATTTTTTATAAATTATATAATAATATTTTGATAAGGTGTGCAGGAAATTTGTCAAAAGTTAAGATTGAGTTATATGAGTTGGATGTGAATGTAGTTTCTCGAAGCTGTCTATAAAGAATTCTAAAAACACCATGCTTGGAACATAAATCAATGTTGAAGGGAACGTCAAAGTCAAAATCTGCCTTGCTAGGATATCCGAGTATATCTTTTATTCTGTATGCTAGGAGTTTTAATGTTAATGTTAAGATCCTCAAGGAATATACTTATAAGTGATATGTTCTTATTATAATTCCTATTTCTTTAAATATATAAGAAATTACAAGAATTAATATAGAATATTTTTCGTCTTCAAATACTTTTGCCAACTTGTGTAAAATGATATGATCTCAAGTTTTAAAATAGAAAATAATTTTACTACTACTACAGGCACTTGAACATTACATAAAACACTTAGGAAGTGCTACTGTATCAAGTATTTTACCTTCGCAGCTTATGGTCTGCAGAGCAAACAAATTCAACTGCGTATGGAGTCTTATCAAAAGTTAAACATCCACTGGAAGAAATTTAAAATATCTACTGATTCAGCATTTTAAGACGCTGTCTATGAACGTTTAGAAACGTAAAAGCGTGGTGGGTCCAGGTCTACTTTATGGATACTCATTAATTTTTATAGCTCGTGTCTAGCAAATATTTTAGCTACTGATAAGCTAGCTACCATAATCTCAACTTAAGGGAAAACTTTTGATTTCAATGCTCATAACTGTGCTGACAGCTTACGCATCAGCACAAACCTGTTCGGGAAAATAATCTAAAGGATCAAAGCAGAGCCAGGATGTCGAGCAGCGCACCAACCTTTGCCAGCACTGTGGCTACACCACCTATGGAGAACTTGAGATTCGGTGTCACGGACTATTCCATTTTCGTGGTCATGTTGAGTATCTCAGCCGCCATTGGCGCCTACTTTGGATTCTACTCAAAGGCTAAGAACACCACCGACGAATACCTGCGCGGGGGCAAGAAGATGCAGGCGCTACCTATTGCCATATCCTTGGTGTCCAGGTGCGTAGTTCCAGTGCGAGTCACAGTTGGATCAGTTTAAATTAGTTCTATGGGCACAGTCATTGCCATTAGTTGTGTTAACTTATCTTAACTTATCTTAATTCTTAGATTACATCAGTTATTTTTTAAATATATTTTTTACACGCGTCATAATTTTAAAAATCCGTACGAGCCTCCCTCCTGCCTATCTAAAAGAATTATTGACTCGCTGACAGAGTAATGGAGTATCAATATAAAATCTGATGTACATTACATTAATATTTAATTTCATTTATATATACAATTTTTTTTTTTGGAAAATTATATAACCCAATTCTTCCAGTCAACTTTCTGGCATTGCGATCATGTCAGTTCCAGCTGAGACCTACACTTATGGCTCCAACTTCATGTTCACTGTGATGGCCGCGTTGCCAACTATTCCATTGCTTATATATATTATTGTGCCTGTCTTCTATGACAACAATGTCGTCAATTGCTACGAGGTAAGTGGAAATGGGTTATGTACATCTATATCAATATACATTCCCTATCCTCTCAGTACTTGGAGATGCGTTTTAATAAGCGAACTCGTCAATTTGTGACTCTCACATTTATCATGAATCAATTTCTCATGCTGCCTGTCTATATGTTTATACCCTCTCTGGCATTCTCTCAAGGTATGTGAAACACAAAATTATTAATGGATATATCTTTCACATATCTATCACATCATTTGCACTCACAGTGACCGGCATAAATATTCACCTGATCAACATAATTGTCTCTTCGATATGCGTTTTCTACACCATGTTGGGTGGCATCAAGGCGGTCGTCTGGACAGATGTGGTTCAGGGTGGTGTCATGCTCATCTCGGTGATCATGGTGGCTGTCTTGGGAACAAAGGAAACAGGTGGCTTGGCCACTGTGCTGGACTATGCTACAGAGGGCGGACGAATGAACTTTGAGTCAGTGTTGCAAAAGATTCCTTTACAATATATATAACTAAAAAAAAAAAAAAAAAAAACTATTTCATATAGCCTACGACTAGATCCTAGGATTCGAGTTACGATATGGAATGCCTTGAGCAGCGGACTTCTTCTTTGGACAGGAAAAATTGGACTCGATCAGAGTTGTGTGCAGCGCATTGTCTCATTGCCCTCCTTTGCGGATGCCAAAAAGTAAGACAAAGTTTTACGCATTTTTAGGTTATATATATATATATATATATATATATATTGTATTTCTGGTATATTCAATAGATCTCTAATTGTTGCGGGCTTTGGTTTTATGATTATAATGTTCCTTAATTGTTTTGCCGGCATCATTATGTTTGCTCGCTACTTCGGCTGTGATCCCATGCTAGCTGGCGTAAGTACTCTTGGTTTACAGATCATTTCTTATCAATATGAAGTTACCTTATCTCATCAACAGCTGGTCAGTAAACCTGACAAAATGATGCCCTTCTTCATTCAGGACATAATGGGTAACCTGCCGGGCATGCCCGGTCTATTCATCTCGTGCGTTTTCAGTGCTTCGCTCAGCTCTCTTTCGGCTAATCTCAATTCCCTCGCTGGCGTCGTTTACTTCGATTACATCAAACCTCACATTCGGCATACGGAGGCTCGGGCAAATGGATGCATGAAACTTATCGTTGTGGGGATGGGAGTCTACTGCATTGTGGGAGGAATGATTGTGCAGCGATTCAACTCCATCCTGCAGACAATGTGGACCGTGACAGGCATCAATACGGGCGCCGTTGTGGGTGTCTTTCTGCTGGGAATGTTTGTGCCCCGTGTCAATGGGAAAGTCGCAATGGCCAGCATTATATTCAGTGTGCTGATCATGCTCTGCGTCATCATCAAAGCACAGATGAACATCAAGGCGGGCCTGATTAAGTACGAAGTGCTCCCAAACTCATTAGATCAGTGCGAGGCGCGAGGTCTCGATGCAATTCTTGCAGCCATGTAAGTATTATGAGTTTTTTTTATATATTATATATACATACATAATTATATTATTGATAAATATTTCTTTTATAGGAATCACACAACAACTACACCAGCAACAACAACAGCTGTCCCATTGCCTGCGAATGTGACAACTGCTTTTGGCAGCACTCGAGAGTTCTCGGTCTTTGATATCTCCTTCTATTGGTACAAGGTGATAGGCGCAATCCTGATATTCGTGTGTGCCGTGCCTTTGAGCTATATCTGGAAGTCAGATAAGAACGTTAAGCAAAATCCCAAACTTTATTCTCCATTTGTGCGCAACATGTTGAATGTACCCGATGCAGAAGAGGAGCTGGAGGAGGAATTGCCTTTGAAGGAATCCCCAACCAAAACTGTGCAGCAGCAAAATGGAGCCGCATAATAATTGACTACGACTAACTTAGTTAATACACAATGTTTTGTCTCTTTTGTATTTTTAAACGATTTATTTACAAAAGAATATTTAAATGAAGAATTTCTTATACAGAAAGTATCCAGCTACATACAAAAACTGTTTCGACTGATTATTTCAGTTATAAAAAAGAGTTCCAAACTATTTTACGCTTCTGTGTGATTTTTTTTGTATAATTTTTTTTTTTTTTTGTTTGTTAATAATTTTTCATTGAAAAATTGTACAGTACTATTCGTAATTTAGTTAAGATCGTCTGGAAAAGATTTTTGTGTCGCAAGCTCTATGCAGTATACAATTGATGCGTTGATTGATATAGTTCTTTGTCAGCTAAAATTACATGACAAAATTGTAAGAACTAAATGTGAGCGATTTCAAAATAAGAAAAATTAGAATGAAATTATTAAAAAAAAAAAACATATATATATATATATATATATATATTAAGGTATTGTTGTTAATAGCCAGATAAATGTGAATGGCATTGGTAAAGTTATAAGATATATATTTCTAGATTTACTTAATTTCTTGAATGACCGCATCAGTTGTTAAAAATCTTTCCTTGGGTTTTGAGTGTTATCCAAATGGGCTTGTTAAAATTAGACTTGCATTATAGATTATGTCTTAAAATTTAAAAACATCTATTTTACATACATTTCTTAATAATGTATTTGTTTTGTTTCCAATTTAATTAACTTTACACATACATATGATTTATAGTTGATTGCTTTTAACAATGTGTGTGTGTGTGTGTGTATTTGTGTATATCTGTGTGTGTCTGTGTGTGTGTGTATGTGTTTGTTTGTATCTGTGCTTGGATTGGCGGGTTAGGGCTACATGATAGTTTCTATTTGCTGTGGATGTGTTATTGATAGTCTATATTGCTCACACAAAACAGCATTGAAAATCCAGCATCGATTACAGCCAAAGACTGGAAGATGTTTAGTGAACTGCAATCGCGTACGATTTTGTGGTTTGATAATAAGATAGAAAAAATTTGACAATGGAAACAGAATTTAGCCTATGTTAGGAGTTAGGCGCGCGACGCAGATTTGTTGGCTTGACGAAATGAGCCGAAGCAACAATTGTACACATTCGGCTTTTAACTTTAGTTATTGGTTTTCATCATCATTATTATTATGGTACTGATTAATTGCAGGGCTGCGGCGTTACATGGTTCTCCCCATCTTCGGTGGCATTGTTAACAATCTTCGGTTCACCTGTAACAAGTTCAAACCTCATTATAATGTCCTAGATATTTTAGACTAAAATTGATTTACTCACCATTGTCATTGTGCTCGGACTTGTTTTCGCAGTTCGCTTCCTTGGCGGGTGCTGATGGCGCCTCCGTTAATGCGGCTTCGGTTGGAGCAACTGGCACAGCCAGCTTGCTCACATCATTGCTGGCGGGTGTTTCATCAGCTTTGGCTGTATTGTTCTCTGCTGATGTGCTTTCGACTTCGCTTGCGTTTGTCTCCTTCTCTGGAAGGACTGGTGCATCCTCTTTGGCTTCGGTGGCCAATTCAACGACTTCGTTATTGCTTGTTTTTACTTCGTCTGATTTAGGCTTATCGCTGCTTTCAACAGCTGATTCTTTGACGGGTGATATGGGCCTGACAGTTTCAACGCTGGTTTTCGAGCTTGAATCTACATCCATAGATTCCGGCGTTTGCTGGTCGGCGGGCTCAGCAGTTTCGGTGGTTTCGGACTTTGGCTCCCCACTGCTTACACTTTCTTGGGACTCGTCCGAGTCTTTCTTTTTGTCCACTGATTCTGTGATATCAGCAGGTGTAGAAGTTTCGGAGGATGTCGTGTCAGCGTTAGTCTGATCCATGCTTGATTGTTCTTTCTCATCGTCGTCCACTTCCATGGGCGAGTCAATTACAGGAGCAGCAGCTTTAGCATCACTCTTTGGTGGGCTTTCAGCTTTAGCTGGTTCCTCGATATTTTTCGATGGCTCTGGCGTTTTTTCCTTTGTTTCTGGTTCTTTTGTGTCTGGTTTATCGTGGACAATGTTGTTTTGTTTATCTTCTTGTGCGGCAGGCTCTTGGACAGCAGAATCAGGTTGATCCTTGCTTTCTGTGACCTCTGGCGCAGTCACATCTGATTTTGTGACCTTTGTTTCGGAATCCTCTGTATCCTTGGTATCCTTCTTGTCTTTCACATCAACTGCCTTCGTATTTTGTTCCTTTTCTTCCTTCTTTGCTTTCTTCGCAGTGGCCTTGAATACATAATATAAAGTTAGTTGATAAGAAATAGTAAACAAGCTTATTAACTTACATTTGCTTTAGTAGGTTTGCTCGCCTGAGCCTTCTCTACCGCCTCTTCCTTCTCCACTATTACTGGCTTGGCTTTTGTCTCTTGCTCGACTTCTTCATCGCCTCCAACATCCAATTTTCGCGCACCGCGTCCCCGTCCTCCGCTCTTGGCGATCGCTGGCGATGTGCGAGCTTTTTTACTTGGAGGCGGTGTAATGGTCTCAGCGCTTCGTGTCGGAGTACCACGTGTACTGGATCGAGTACGACGTCCACCCTCCAGCTCCAAGGTGCCGCCCATCGTCCGCACCAACTCTTCGCTTTCGCGCTGAGCTCGCTCAATGAACGAGCGCCGCTTTGGCGTGCGTTTCTATAATAATTGTTTACGTACACATCAAAATATTGCACGATTTATGAGCGCACATCTCTCAATAAGAGATTTCAACTGGATTTAAATTCAAGAAATCATTAACCCGTCTATTCAACCCGCAGCATTCCCATTAAACGGTAAATAAATGCCCATTCTCAAGCGCAACGTATGAATGCACATACACATGCACATGTGTACATACATTCATGTATGAGAAAGTACAGCAAACAACAAAAAGTCGAAAAGAGAACAAGAAAAATAAAAACAAACGAGAACGAGACAGACGCGCGCAGCGGTAGAACGTGCACAAAAGAGACTACCGATTGCCTGTAGCGAGTGTACCACGCGACATACAAAAATAAATACACACACATACTCGCAGTGTTCGATATATGTGTATACACACACACATAAACAGGGGATGTTGGGAAAAGCGCGCGCACACGAGGGAAACAAATTAACATCAACACGAAAGAGTGTAAAATGTAAAAAAATATATATATAAATATAAGTAGATATAACCACACTTCACATACATAAAAATGTGCACGTATTTGTGTTTTCAGTTTTTCGATATGTTTTGGAAAAATACCTCTTATGTGTTCAATACAGTCACTAAATACATATAATGCCCCTGCTCTTCCAGATAATTCTGTACGTCACAATGCGAGTGTGTTGACTGTAAAGCGCGCTCTTATCGCACGACCCCCGGTGTTAATTGTGACTGTGTCTAAACACACTCCCACACACACTTGTGCAAGTTTGCATGTGTGTATCCATGTATGTGCTTTTGCTACATATTTCTAAACACTTACGGGTGTCTTCTTCTCATCCGCTGCCGGCTGAGTTGTTGCATCCTCATCGTTGGATTTGGTTTCGGGCAGAGTCTCTGCTTCCGGTTTTTGTATGCTGGTCTCGTCGGACATTTTGATGTCGGTATTAGTATTAATATTGCTTACAAAATACAATTAATTGTATTTTGCAATGTTTTCCTTCGGTTATAACAACGCTTTGCTTAAATGTAGCGAGTTCTCTCTTCTACTCTCCTTTCGCACTGGGCCAGCGATACAAAGCAACTAGCAGGTATATTACGCACACATATATACATACACACGCCACGCTGAACGTACGTACGGTGAACGCGCAAAATTTTTAAATGCAAATTTATCTTATTTTGCACGGAAATCAAAGATTTAACTTATCGACTTTAGCACCGGTGTATACACAATTACGATTTTCCAGAAGTTTCGACAGAAAATATGTTGAATATTACACCTTTTTGGCGTTTTCTTCACGAGCAAAAGATAAACGTAACCCAACAACTGAACTATTTGCTTCTTCTAAAAAGTAAGTGTTGCACAGCAACCTTTTATGGCGGCCTTTTTCGTCAGTGTTGAAAGCTATATGATTTTATTGTGGTGGCTAGCTGATAGCTTCGATAAATACATTATCGTAATTACAATAAATAAATTTCCACGAGGCAGGCGGCTGCTCGTTATTTACATTTATATATTTACGGAAAACAGACATGGTGTCCCAGGAACAGATCAAAGCAATTGGCGGGGTGCTGAACAACAAAGAGCGTCCGCTTAAGGAGCGTTTTCGTGCACTTTTCACATTGAAAAACATCGGCGGCGACACTGCCATTGAAGCAATCAGCAAAGCATTTAATGATGATTCGGCATTGCTGAAACACGAATTGGCCTACTGTTTGGGACAGATGCAGGACACCCAAGCCATTGAGATATTGACAAAAGTGCTGCAGGACACCACCCAAGAGCCCATGGTACGTCATGAGGCTGCCGAAGCATTGGGCGCCATCGGTCATCCAGAAGTTCTGCCCATTCTAGAGAAATACAAAGAGGATCCAGTGATTGAAGTTGCCGAGACCTGTGCCATTGCCCTGGATCGTGTGCGCTGGCTGCAGACTGGTCAGCAAGTGGATGACAACAATCCGTATGCATCTGTGGATCCATCACCGCCAGCAGCAGGCACCAAAAGCGTGCAGGAGTTGAAGAAAATCTATCTGGATGCGAATCAAAGTCTCTTCGATCGCTATCGAGCAATGTTCAGTCTGCGGAATATGCGCACCGAGGCGAGTGTTTTGGCTATTTCTGAAGGTCTTAAGGACAAGTCGGCGCTGTTTCGGCACGAGGTTGCCTTTGTTCTCGGCCAGCTGCAGGAGCCATGCAGCATACCTTATCTACAGGAGAATCTCGAAGATCAGCAGGAGAATGAAATGGTTCGCCACGAGTGTGCCGAGGCACTGGGCGCCATCGCCACTGAAGAATGCATTCAGATACTAAATCGTTATGCCGATGATGACAAACGAGTCGTCAAGGAAAGCTGCGTCATCGCGCTGGACATGTGCGAGTACGAGAACAGCCCCGAGTTCCAGTACGCGGATGGATTGACCAAGCTGGACGGAACCAAGTGATGCTAATCTAAGGAAATTATTCATTCATGTATATAATATTTGTAAACAAACGTATTTGTATTATTGTTATATCTAATCAGTACATTGGCGAGATAAACTATCGCAGAACGTGACTTTCAACACGTCATCTGCAGTGGTCATCACGATATCTGAGTAATTGCATTGCGGGGGTTTTTTTTGTATTTTGCTAAAGCTGCGCCAAGTCATTTGTTGGTTATTATTTACCTAGCATAATAGTAGCAAATAAATGATTATATTTTTATTATATCATTTACATTCTAACGTATTTATAATATCTGGCAAGTGTAACCGTATATATTTAAAAAATGTCCTCAAATCATTTATCTAGAAAATTTAAATACTTATCGACGCTCGATTACAAGACATTGTTACTAGAAATAAGTGCTGGTAAATCGTTTCAGTTATACTACGCTTGTACCATTTATTTTTGTAGTATAACAAAAATGGTTTCGCCAGGGCTACCGCTTCAAAATATGTGTTGGTAAATATCCACAGTTTTGGTACACTTGTACCAATTGTGACAATCGTAGTTGCGAGTAGGAACTGCGTGCAAATGAATAAATCGCGTAATAATAATTAAATAAAAGCATTAAATGCAGCTTAGAAACGCATTTAGAGTGCCACAAGAGAACATGTGATAGCAACGTTGATGATAATGTCAATTGAAGTCGTGAAAATGCACATGGAAAAAACGTGTGGTCCGCAACTTTGCTGCGACTGCAGCAACAAAAAATAAATTACATACAAACACGCACACCGCTTCATACATATGTATATACATAATATATAAATATATACATACATAATATCAAATATTAATTTCTTGGATTAAGAAGTGCAACAAACACAGTCAGCCAACAAGCCTTTAATGCTAACAACTTCATGATTGAATAAATCAAATGTAAAACGCAATTTTCTCAAAGAAAATTTTGTTGTATGTGCCAAAATAAAAACACAAAATTCTCCAACTATCGCTCGTGTATTTAGTTACGTATACATTTAGTGCTGTAAACAAGTTGCAGCGATAACGCAATAACAATGTCTAGCTACAATTTTGTGCTTTATCTAGTGGCGCAGCTAATTCTTGGTATGTATTGAACATAGTTTTGCTCATATGTATTGTGTGAGTATGCATATAAGTATTATACTTGTTTGCGTATGTGTGTGTGTGTGTGTGTATGGGTGTGTGTTGCTCATTTTGTTTGTACGTAATGGTTCGCTGTCGATATTATTTACAGTTTCCTTGGTACACTTGCCCTCTGTTACGCTTGATTGAATAGCTTGGCGCGTGCTTGGGTGTTGTTCTTCGTGCGCTTTTCTGTTGTTTTCAACTACAGTTGTAATCTACAGACGCGAGTGTGTATGTGTATGTGTGTATGCAGTGATTTCTTTGAATGGATGACGTTGCATTAGAAACTTGTTGTTTGTGCGTTCGCGTGGGTGAAAATCTGTTTTACTCTCTCGCTTCAGTGAGTTCTCTTTACTCGCTGTTGTTGTTGCCGTTGCTGTTGCTGTTGTTTCTTTATTTTCAACAAGCGCCACTTTAAACTCATCCTTTTTCAATCTGCATAATGTGCATGCTTATGTATCTACTTTACTATAAAGCATGCTCTCATACACACACACACACACACATACATACATGCATGCATACACACACACTTATAGAGATCCGATTACTCGTTTACAGTGGGGCTAAGTATGTTTAATTGATGCTAATTTATATACGTTAATGAATATGCTCAAATTGAAAGTTTTCGGTCGAATAGAAGATATTTCAAAAACACAATATTTGAAATCTGTATTGTATATATTGTATATATTGATTTAAAAAAAAAAAAAAAATAAACAAAAATAATATATTTTAAAATGATATAAATAAAAATAATTTTCTTTAAATCAGTGAAATATTATGGTTTAAAGTTTCGCATTGAATGAAAATAAATATATGAAAATTATTATATAAAAAAATTAATAAACAAATAATAAGTCATATATGTATTTTAAAACAAAAGATAGAAAAAAATGATTCATTAAATTAATAACTTATTATGGGGTATATATACATTTAGTAATGTTGTAAATTTATCTACAATGATAGATAATATGAATGAATATGAATATTAATATGTTGCACATTTCGTATGTGCACCACTGTGCGCACTGTTAAATCTGCACTCACACGTGGATTTGCGCGCGAATCGTGCATACACACACACAAGAACACAGATGCATACATTTAGCCCCAACAGAGAGAGAGAGAGAGAGACAGAGACAGACACGAAGCAGCAGTTGCAGTTGGCATTTGCATTTGCTTATGCATTTGCATTTGCATTGGGGTTATAGGGACCACTCAAAGGCTCGGGTGGCCAGTGGAGCTAATTTTGTATGGCCCTCTGCACGAATTGGGGTTGCGTAGCATTCGCTGTCGACTATGGAAAGTTGTGCGCTTGGCTTTCAATGGCAACGCTCATTGAGGACTGACTCCCCACAGTTACGGCAAAGCTCTTGGTCCGTTGGGATTGGGATTCGAATTGGGGTCGTTGGTCCTTAGGTCGTAGATACGTGATATGTTTACAAAGGCAGGAGCCGCTGGAGTCCGTTTAAGCCAACTTATTTGCTATTCCAGAATGCCTGCCATTTAAATACATCACTTCCCATTAAATACCTATACTTTATTTTATTTATTTATTTATTTATGTTTTTTTGTTTTGTTTTTTTTTTTTTTTTTTGACAGCCTGCCATCTGCTGTTGCTGCCGGCCAGTGGCGCCGTCCTGCCCGAGGGCCACAACATCAACTGCGAGCACTATGACGAGAAGGATTGCACCACGCACAACGACTGCTCCATCACCATCGAGCACTGCCAGGTGGAGGCTGACAAATCGCCCAGCTGCTACGTCCTCTGGAGCGCCGACGAAGTCACTGGTATGTACATACTAATACTTGCAACAATTTTGGATTTCTGTTTACATTCGGATTTCTTGACTGCAGGCATCAAGAAAATCAAAATGAAGGGCTGCTTCACGTACATGCACGAGTGCAATCAGACCGCCTGCAACACCAGCAGCAAGCCGCGGCAGGGCAACATACATTTCTGCTGCTGCAAGGGCTCGATGTGCAACAACGAATACAATTGGATACCGCCCACCACGGAGGCAACGACACAAGGTGCGAATGATTCTATAATTAATTTTAGATTTTCGTTTCTTCGTTTATTTTTTCATGTAGCTGCCTGTTTACCCCAATTTCAAGCATTACATATTTATTCAATGTGCTCTCCCAAACCCCAGTTGAGGCGACCCCTGTGACTTTATTTCATGTTAACGAACTCTCTGCACGCGCTGGAGTTGCCTCCTCTTCCGTCTCATGCCTCGCCTCTATCCAGCATCCTCATAAGCTTGGCGCGTGTGTTGCAATTTCCCTATGCGCTACGCCGTGTTTCGTGCTCCATTCTTGTTGCTGTATTTTCCCCCATTTTTTTTTTGTTTTTTTTTTGTTTTGGTTTTTATTTCTCTTTTTTTTTTTTGTTGTATATTGAGGGTGGCTCTGCATTTTCTTTGGCATGTATCTTTTGTGGCATGCCTCTTGCACTTTGTTGTTTTGTTTTTGCTCTCCTCTTTTTATGCTTGGCTCCCTTTTATCTCAGCATAAAAATAATATATATACATATATATATATATATATATATATATATATGAGTGCATAAAGAGATGCCAAATTGGGGGCGAACTTTCGTTTTTTTCCTTTTTTATCGTTTCGCTCGTGAGCCTGACAGTCCGCCCGCTGTGCCAACTACAGGTGCCACTTGAGATGTTGTTCACCTGTGGCAAGCATTTAAAGGGCGCTTCATGCATATGCAATTTACAATTTGCAATTTACACATATGCAAGCGGGAATAAATGAACACATTTCTAATTATTTGTGTTTGCAGTGCCCAAAGAGAAGACACAGGACGAAAATAATGTGAACTTCTACATTTTATGGTCGTCGTTGTTTGCCATCCTAATGGTTGTGCCCGTGGTCAGTTTCTTCAGCTATCGACGCCTTAAACGGGCGCACTTCAACGAGATACCCAAGGTAAGTTGCCGCTGCTTTTGTTCACCTGTGCGCACAATTAACTTTTGTTTTATTTGATTTCATTTTTAGCACGAGGCGGAAATCACGAACTCGTCGCCACTGTTGAACAACCGTCCCATACAGTTGCTGGAGCAGAAAGCCAGCGGACGATTTGGCGACGTGTGGCAGGCGAAGCTGCACGGCCAGGACGTGGCCGTGAAAATCTTTCGCATGCAAGAGAAGGACTCGTGGACCACGGAGAATGAAATTTATAAATTGCCACGCATGCGACACCCGAACATTTTAGAGTTCTTGGGCGTGGAGAAGCACCTGGACAAGCCAGAGTATTGGCTAATATCCACATATCAACATAATGGCTCTCTGTGCGACTATCTCAAGTCCCACACGATCACTTGGACGGAATTGTGTCGCATTGCCGAATCGATGGCCAACGGGCTGGCTCATCTGCACGAAGAGATACCGGCCAGCAAGACAGAAGGCCTGAAGCCGTCGATAGCTCATCGTGACTTCAAGTCAAAGAATGTGCTGCTCAAGGGCGACCTGACAGCCTGCATAGCTGACTTTGGGCTAGCCATGATCTTTCAGCCGGGCAAACCGTGCGGCGACACACACGGTCAGGTGGGCACTCGCCGCTATATGGCGCCCGAGGTTCTCGAGGGTGCAATCAACTTCAATCGTGATGCCTTTTTGCGCATCGATGTCTATGCTTGCGGATTGGTATTGTGGGAAATGGTCTCTCGCTGCGACGTTGTGGGTCCCGTGGGCGAATATCAGCTGCCGTTCGAAGCGGAGCTCGGACAGCGGCCCACGCTCGATGAAGTCCAGGAGAGCGTTGTGATGAAGAAATTACGTCCACATTTGCTAAATAGCTGGCGTTCCCACTTGGTAAGATAATATTCATATATTTATGTGTATTTTATCATACTTAAATCGTATGTATTCATTATCTACAGGGTCTCAGCATATTCTGTGACACGATGGAAGAGTGCTGGGATCACGATGCCGAGGCACGGCTCAGCTCATCGTGTGTGATGGAGAGATTTGCGCAGCTCAACAAATATCCAACCACACAGTTGCTCATCAAGAACCACACCAACATCGAGGATGCAAAGGAGACGACAAATTGCTTATAGAAGCGGTACTAAATCACAGCCGACGCCCGATAGGCTGTGATTCGATAGCCCCGAACATTAGATCGTTCTTTTTAATTTTGATTTAATATATTCAACACTTTAGTTCTACAGTAGTATTGTGCATAGCCATTATGCACACAGACATACACACGGAAAAGCAGCGATCAGCGATCATCGATCTGCAATTCGGCAGCTGCCATTTATATATAGATACACACAAGCCCCTGCGCCCCCACCCACTACCCAGCACCCCTTAGACATTAGCTTAGTGTAAGCTAAGAACAGAACAAAGCGCTAATCGTTATGGGCTACACTAGAGAGATTAATTGGAATTTTTAAATTGTGTCTATAGCCTGGGCTAAGTTTAGAAATGCGAAATTCTCTAAACACACACACACACACATATGTTTGTAGCTCATCTCACATAAACTTCATCGACTGATACCTATAAACACATACGTAAATTTAATTGTTTTTCGTTTTTAGTTCGTTTAATTATTGCCCAGATTTTTATTTCATTCTCCTGTAAGTCTTGTAAGCTGTTGAATTATTTGCCAAGCCATTACGGCTGCTGTATGTACTTTCGTTTAAGTCTAGTAGGTGTATCTACCTGTTAAGTTTAATTATAAATTACGTTTAGTTTGATTTTTTGTGAACGTAATGTTTGATTTTTGCATTAATGTTGTATTTTAAATAAATACTTTAAATATTTTGTGTAAGCTTGAGTATGGAAATTATCTTTTTATTTTGATTTTTATCGTTTTTATTGTTGTTGTTGTAGTGCCAATTAAATCATTTACCTTTCTTCGCACTAATACACACACACACATGTTGTAGCATAAACAAGTAAACACATACACATAAACACATACACATACATACGCATATGTAATTATTCTGAACAGTACAAGAAACACCTGAAGTTTTCAAATGAAAGTTTCTTTTTATTGAATGTAATAATTAAGTGCATATACGATATACGATATACTCTACGATAAACATATACACGCAGACTTAGCCGACTTCTAAAGCACCCTGAACTTCAGAGTTCAGCAAAAAAGGATAAACAAACTAATTTAATATTGTTGAATCCACAAAATTAATGTACATATTTCAATGTCTCGGACAGATTTAGATGTAATGGTAAGGCACATATATCTACGATATTGGATAAAAAATGGAAGAATAGCAAAAACAAGAAATGTTTTACAATGACAAAAGAATAATCAGCAAATTTTAAGAAATATGTAGAGTCATCTATGTAAATTTAAGTTAAGGTATACAAATTATTCGAGAAATCACAATTATCGTTTCTTTGTAATCAAATATATATATATATAGATATATATTGGATTTGCTACACACTGCGACGAGGATTCAATCAAACAAATACCGTATATGCCTATACGGTATTCAGATAACAGAAACAAATACGTGCAATTTACGATACAAACAAAGCTTCATTACCTGATTTTAATTCTGAGCAACATTATTTAAGACGCAACATGATAATAGAAATAATTTTGTTATGACTTGACTTATTTCAATGTATTCTTTTTTTACAGTTTTAGTTTAATGGTGCTGATAATACATAGAAACAATAATTTTTCAAGTGACTGGAATCACAGACATACATAAGTATTATATAAAGCAAATGCAAAGACAGTATTCAAATTGAGAATGCAATCAAAAAACAATTCATTGTTCATCACAGTAGTATTTTGTTACATATCAGATGCCAATACGGTGGGGCATGGAAGTTAAACATATATATATATATATATATATATATATATATATATATATATATGCGTAAATATATATATTTCAGCACTAAAATAGTTGAAATACATAGAAACAATTTTGAAGACTTTTTGTATTATCGATTTTCAAGACAAACTCTTTTGATACAGTTATACAAACATTCCAACTGGTGTTCACATCAACCATAGAACTGACTGTCCAGACCAGTGAAAATAATCTTGATTATCATGAACCATTAAAAAATAAACAACAAAAAAAATAAATCATCAAATAAGTGTTTTTTAAAAACGAGCATTATACGTTTAATGTTTTATAAGGAAAATTAACGAATAGACTTACGATACATAAATACGTTATTCGATTGCAAGTCATGTTATGAATTAATATATACTGAAAAAAAAAGTTCTTTGATAATAATCGATTAAAAATAAATGCTTTTCAAGCGTTTGAAATGTATAATTTGTTTTATATTATTATAATTGTAATTACACTTACTATACAGGTAATATTAACTATTAACTAGATCAACATAGTTCAGTGCATAAGCATACTAAATTATTATAAAGTTTAGTTGAAAGTGAATACTGTTCATTCATTATAGACACGCTATTGGCTACTTTGACTACCATTAAGATATAGACTGCACCCAACGTCTACAGCAGAGATAGAGATCATTAAGTATGTAAGTATGAGCGAGAGCGGTAGCTCGTAAGTGTAAACACTCGTATCATTGGCTGCAATGATTTGGATGCCGTTATCTTGACGAAGACAGTGTTGAGCGCAGGCAACATCTACAGCAGAGACTGAGTTCAGTTCAGGTAAGTGTGAGAGAGAGAGGTAGTTCGTATGCTCACACGCGCACATCAATGGTTGCTCTGATTTTGATCCCGTTATCTTAATGATGAACGTCTACAGCAAAGACCGAGGCCATATGTAAACATGAGCGAGAGAGGTAACTTACATATATCTGAACAGCGCTCATACCATTGGTTGCAATGATTTTGATTCCGTTATTTAAATGATGGCGTTAGAACAGACGTTTTAATTGGTGATTTGAAGTTTGTTTTGGTATAAGTGAGAGCGTAATTTCACACAATGAGTGAGAGAGAGTTAGAATGCGTTGAAGGTAATATTACAGATGGAGTTATTCATTGAGTTCAGTCAGTTTAAAAGTAAATCGCTTGAGTGCATTTCAGTCTGCCGTTATATTGTGAATTAACCGAAAAATTTGGACATTTAATAACTTTTTAATATCTTAAAAGCTGTAAATTAATTAAAAAAAAAAAACGCTGAAAGTGTTCGCCTTCTTTCTTTATTACAACTTTTAATGATACAATCTGTTATACATATAATACTTTTCGAATATAATATGATTACGTACCGTTGAATTTGAACTGAATTACAAACACCGATAATAATTATTACAAATATTAAGGTTATATCGAGAGTTCAATCTTATCGAATCTCATTCCACAAACAGAAGTATAGAGTATAGAATGTAAGCTCATCTTGGAGCGGGCTTCATAAGTTATATCTATAGTAATACGGTTATATCGGAAATTTTACGTATACTGAGAAAAATCAATCTTAATAAATTACTAAAATCGCGTATGACGTTGAGTTATAGTTTATGACTTTTGGACCATTTCAGTTGTAGTTCCATTTGCCTCATTCCATATTATCAGACTTATCCAAACGTTCCGTTTCCTTAATTTATAGTACTATATTATAAATTGTTTGGAAAAAAATCGCCCTCTATAAAACGCTAAACGTGTAAAGTTATCCAACAATATTCCAAGTCCTGTGCGTTTTGCATGGGTGTGTCTCTTACTAAAATAGATTCTGTTACATCATTCGTTATGTATGTATGTATAATAATAATAATATATATATATATTATTTATGTATATATATATATATTTGTGTATATATGTATATAATAGTATATTCATTATTATTGAGGGCTCTGTAATAAATGGAGCATCATATTATTATCTAGGTTATATATTCATTTACACACACAATACAAATGTGACTACTATAAGTACTTATTAAGTTTGTACGATATGTTTGTCTAGGGAATTGGTTTTGTTTAGTTTTGTTTTGTATTTCAAAAAAGGATAACTCGCTGCTATAGTTATTTGCAAATTGGAAATATACTTGTATGCTGTTTTGGGACGGTTTCTAGGTTCGTAAAGCGAATGTCAACTAGTGGAAACTAGTTACTTAGTTTGGGCAAAGGAATCGTAAACATTTAGCTCATTGAGTCCGAGTAGAAGTACAAGAACATAGTTATGCATATATATATACTTAAATATATATATGTGTAGGTATGCACACACACACTTATATATATATATATATAGAGAGAGAGTATGCATATGTAAGCTGCTGATAACGTTAGCTTCTCAATCCTTATTGGCCGAGACGCCGCATTTGGAGCGCAGAATGGCGGCCAAGCGCTGGGTGAGCGGCTCTGTGGGTGACTCTGAATCGCTGCACGAAGCCGATGGCACCTTGTTACCTAGCATATATAGACATATTTAGATTGATGTATTGCTATAGATTTGTATATACTGCATTTGCCACCTACCATTGCTCACATCCAAATCTGTTGCATTCGGCTCCTTGTTGCCAAATTGCAAATTGACTGGCACAATGTCGTCCTCCTCCTCCAGCAGGAGGCTGGAGTACGAGTGAGTGGTATTGTCGCTGCGACCGCCGCCGCCGCTCGATGAATTACGCGACGAGCCCGAATCGTTGTGGGAGTGGCAATGGGAGTGTGAGTGCGAGTGCGAGTGCGAGTTTGAGTCTGTTATATGCGCAGCGAGGCTGTCTACAGCAGCCGGATCCTGTTGCTCATCAATGGGTAATTCGTAATCATCGCCGCTGCTGCTGCTCTCCTCCTCCACATCGACATCTACATCCACATTGTCAATGTCATCATCGTCGTCCTCATCGTCATCCACATCATCGCAATCGTCCACATCGTCGACATCGTCATCATCAACATCATTGTCCTCCTCCTGGCTGCTAACGCTATCCTCGCACGGCGCCTCCAAATCCAATGCCAGCTCAGGTGATGAAGATTTATTGTAGTTCTCGTCGCTGTCGCTCGATGCGGCCACTGCGAAGTATGCAATTAATTAACTCGTATAATTAACTATATCAGATAAAGCTAAAGACCCACCACGCAGCTTGTCCAATATGAGCGGATAGAACTCTTTGGCCGTGGCATTGTTTGGCTCATATTGCAGAACTGCAAATATAGAATACTCGAATGAATAGATCCAGCTAAATGGGCTATGCCATTGCACTCACTCAATTTGCAATATTTCAAAGCCTTCTTGTAGTCCTTGAGCATGACAGCAGACAGAAACTGCATAATAGAACAAAAAGAAATGAGATAAAATTGCGTCAAGCTCTTGACTTATATATATACACATAAGACACATATATACATATATATATGTATATATATGTATACAGTTATCAGCGGAACAATGGCCCAGCCCATTGGCCCACATTGACTCACATTGGCTGCAACGGCAAAAGTTGGTTGGGCTTCAAGTTAAATGCGCTTGAAAACAATTTATTAGCAATCAATAAGCCGGCGCACAAAGCCAACTTTCAATAATACTCTTGAAAGGATTCGCAAATTAAATTTGGTGCCTTCTCTCTTGCAATTTGCATTTGAATACATTTCACTTACCTCGGCGAGAAACTCTGTGGGCGCTGATATACTCTCATCGGCATCTGTGTACTCGGAGAGGCTCTGGCTGAGGTCCTCGCTGGAGGCGGACGTGGGCAGCGTGGCAGCAGCTGCAGCTGCCACTACAGCTGCGGCACCATTCATAATATTATTTATGTTCAAAGCTGCAGCTGCTGTTGCCGCCGTTGTTGTTGCTGTTGTGGCAGCCACGTTATCCGTGTGGCAACTGCTGTTCGCATAGACACCGTTGCCGTTTGATTTGTCCATGTCAAGCAACTGCAATCAATGCAAAGTTTCTTTAGATTTAATCGAATTTCTTTGCAATTCACTTACATTTGACATGACCGTAGATTTGCTCTGTTATTTTTTCTTGTTCTTTTTATTTATAACTTGAGACGGTGGCCTAATCAACGCGCTTTTGCATCTTCTGCGGAATTGCTGCAAACAAATATTTCAAAAGTCAAACTAAATGTCAACGGCAAGAACATAAGCAAATTATCGATTCGCCAGCAAGTGCTATTAAATCGATGATTATCGCTAATTGGATAACATTTCCGCCGACCTTAAGCAACTAAACGAGAACTGCTTAAAGCGCTCCCCCAAAAGAAAGAAATGAAAATCAAAAGTTTCACAAAGAGCGAAAAACTCAAAATGCCAAATGCAAATTTCAATGCAACTAGATAAATGCAGCTCGACCTTTTTCATATACATATATATATGCATATATATATATATTTGTACACACACAAATGTGTGTGTGTGTGTGTGTTACATTCACTTTCGGCATAAAGGCATTGCAAAGACCACAGACGAGGCCACATAGATATATACTATTTGGTTAAGTCTGCGGCAAAAAGCGAAATCAAACTGGGTGGGTTGAGGGGGCGAAAATGCTGGTTGGGTGGTTATTTATTTGTGTGAGGGGGCAACTAGTTGAACAGAGTTAACGCAGCATAGCACGCAAACGAACGTATACCCTGTAAATTGTATAAAACTGCATAGGCAGGCAAAAAGTTGATTCTATTACGGGAAACTTGGGTAACTAAAGTAAATTGAAATATTTCAGAAATGGATTTGTTTCTGCACTAATTCAAAAGAGACTTAAAAATTAAATAAATAAAATGAAAATAAATAATAAAACATGTATTAAAAAATATACAATTAAATAAATAAATAAAATAAATAAAATAAATAAAATAAATAAATAAAATAAATAAAATAAATAAAATAAATAAAATAATCAAAATAAATAAATAAAATAAATAAAATAAATAAAATAAATAAAATAAATAAAATAAATAAAATAAATAAAATAAATAAAATAAATAAATAAATAAATAAATTAAATCAATAAAATAAATATAATAAGTGAAATAAATAAAATTAATGTATTTTAAATAAATAATAATAATATATTCAAAAAAAAAAACTAATTGAGTCATATAAATTCACTTAAATAAACAATAAAAGCAAAGCAAAAATAAATAAAAATAAAATAAAATAAAATTATTTATTGAAAATTAATTTCAAATGAAATTCACAGGGTATTTCGCTGTCTACCTTTGGGAAATTTGTTGCGACTGTCGTTAGCTGTCATGTTATTTTCATTGGTAACTGGTGTGAAATGGAAATGCAAGAAATTGTTTACGTTTTTGGGTCTTAATTGGGGCTCGCCATGAAACGCCTGCAGTTATGCTACGAAAATATTTTCTTTTATTTATGCAGCCGATTCAGTCACTCAGTCAGTCTCTGTGCACTTGTGTGTGTGTGTCTGTGTGCTTGCTTCATTCAGTAATTGAAAGTTGTATATACAATTGTAGTGACTAAGTGACGCTGGTTTTTGGTGCCGGCAGTCGGCAGTCAGAAGTCGTAGCCGTAGCCATAGCCGTAGCCGTAGCCGTGTCTGCCGGTCTCTGGCGCACACTGTCAAGGACTTTCACATGATTTACAGCACGACAATCCTGTGATTTACTTTATTACGCTGTCGGCCGCAGTGCAGGGTCGTTCCAATGCATATATATATATATATATATCTATATAGACATGGTTGACTATATTTAAATTGATGTGACCGTACCTGGCTCATAACTCATTTCGCTTTATGCTCGCCTGTCAGCTGCTCTACTGTCAACTGTCCCTCTAAATCACACTTAATTACATGCATTTGCTGGCGAATTTACTGGTATTGAATTCTAATTGCTTTCAGTCTGCTCTACAGTTCCAGCTGCTGCTGTCACTGTTGCTTCGTCCTGTCTCAGTTACAGTCCTGGGCAAACAGCACGTCATTCAATCAGTTGTCTGCGATTTGTTTGCTTGTCGGTTGATCTGCTCTAGGTTCGAGTCTTCTATTTGTTGTTCCTTTGCCATTTTCAAATGTCAGACTAGTCTGGGCCGCCAGCATTTGGCCCTGTCTGTCACGCGACTGCATACACAGCTACAGCTACAGCTACAGCTTTAGCTATATAAATTTGCCACTGTCTTGCAAAAAGTTTTTGTTTAGCTGCCCCTTTGGCCATTTCATTATTTCTACCAAACACTCAGCACTCAGCACTCAACACTCGATTTTCAAAAACATGTTGCATTTCGGCTTAAAAGTTTTAGCCTTTAAAATGTTGCTTTCAGCTTGTTTCTGGTTTTACTTATGCGAAAAAGCTTTCAATTTCCATTTTACTTATGACTAGAGTTTTGTAGCCTTATATATGCATATAGACAAGTCTTGTCTTATTTACTTAATAGTCCTTAAAAGCTTGCGTGTCCATTGTCAATTATTGGTCATTAATGTATTCAACAAGCGACAAGGCATAAACACTGAAATTATTATCGAGCAAAGCAACTCCCAGTTCCAGTTAACAGCTAAGGTCTGCCATTGACTCTCACCTAGCTTAAGCTTGTGGATTAGAAAGTCAGTTTGATATATATACTATACTATACTATTCTATACTATACTAACTCAATTGACTTTTGTTTTCTATTAATGATATCGTGAAAGTCTAATTGTCTCTCTTTGTTAAGCTTTTACGCCGCAACTAATTCGGTTTTCGCTATAACAAATTTCTATTATCTGCTACGATTAACTCAAGAGCTCAAATTGTATACTGTATATTCTGTAATCTGCTTATAAATATATTGAGTAGAAATTGAGTAAAGCAGATCTGCCAATGTACATCTATATGCAATCAGCTGCAACAAATATCAAGTTGCAATTTACTTTTACTCTCTTTATAAATTCGCAAGTTTTTTAAAGGTCAAACGAAAGCAAAGAGGAAAACAAAATGAGCTTAAAGTGAAAGGAACTATAAATTGCATATATTATATTTATAATATTCTTGCTGTTGTTTAGCAACAGACCTAAGAACATACTTGAACCTATAGCCAATGGCTAAGTAACAAGTTTATATATTAGAAAAATCAATTAACTAACAAATTTTTATTAATATAATACTTAATTCTATAGCTCACATGTAATTGTTAACCCGAAAAATATCATACTCACTCTCAATATGAGCAAGAATTTTCGTTCCTTTTCGTTTTACTTTGCTTTGAGCTATTCGTGTGTTGCTCTTTCAATGATCATTGTTTAGGAAGAGAAACGATTGACGCTCACACAATGAGACTCAGTGTGTTAACAGATAACTTAAAGAGTTTTTGCAAACGATCTTTGCTGACACATGCATATGCACACACTCACACTCACACTCACACTCACACTTACACTCACGAACACAATCCTCGCTTACATACCAATACATATAAAACAGATTTCGTGCTTCATAAAACTCATTACGAACGATCGCATTGAAGAAACGATCGAAATCTGTTTGTCTCTGAGCTTTTCTCAAAGTGTGAGTGAGAAACACTTATTTGCAGACATTGAAAAACTGTCAACAGTTTATTGCGAGTTATGGTTCATATATTTTTTTGATATAAACCCTTTCTTTTCGTATATATTGCAAAGTTTTGAATTAGAATCGATTGTAAGAGTGTTAGGGATAGACGCCAAATATTGATTTTTGCATAAATTTAACTTTATTGTAAGCCATAATTATTTCTTCAGTCACGCCCAAAGCTACAATCGCCTTCTAGTTCTAAGAAAATTGCATTTCAAATGAAAAATTCAAATCTAATGTTTAGCAGTAAACTCTGGGAACAGAGTAAGTTTTAAAGTTGAGGTAAGACAATTTAGATGCAGCTTGATTAATTAGCAATTGCATTGAGTTGCACAGGTGTTGCGTAGTCCATGTCGTCGACGAGAATCGCTTGAGGCGCTGCGAGCAGGCGTGGGAGTGGAACAGTTGCATACGATGCAGCAAAACGACTTGCATAATTAATATGCCCGACGGGCGAATTGTGTGCCTCTAATGTGCGGCCCGTGCGGCCGGGACACTTAAATTGATGAATTATTGCGCAAGCCTTTTCAATGCAAACGAATTTGAAGCCAGCGAAGCATGAAGTTGAATTTGGACTATGGACGAGTGTCCCTCTCCCTCTCCCTCTCTCTCTCTCTGTGTGAGTTGGGGTCACATGTCGGTCATAGGGCTGTTACAGGCAAACACAACTAAAACGAACCACGGCCCGACACACAGCTGGGCAATAATTTACTAGCCGGCAAGAAAAGCGGATAAAAAAAAAAAACGATATTGTCGCGACTATGTGAATATGTTTGCCAAATTGCTGCGTTTTCTGGCCAAAACAGAAAACAGAGGCGTGGCACAGGCAGAGGCCGTTGCCAACAGAATCGGTTAAGAGTAAAATGAAACCTTTTGCATTTGCCTGTCGTTCAGTTAGAGAATAAATACAATAGTTACATTTAATTGGATAAACAATAGACGCCCGCAAGTCAGGAACATGCCTCCCTCTCGCTCTCCCTCTCTCACTTCTCTCTTTATCTCTGTTTTGTTTTGTTTTGTCCTTGCCTGGCTACAACTGTCACATGGTATTATTCAATAAAAGCGAATTTACGATGCTCATCAAATGGACTTTCGAAACGATTATAGCATTCTCTGTTTGTGCTTATCCCATTACGTGTGTGGCGATTGAGGCTGTTGGCTTGCTGACTGTCGGACTAGTTGGCCATTATGGCAGTGTCCAAATTGCATGATTATAATGATCATCACATTGCCCGTTTGGCCTTGTTGCAGCTGCAGTTGCCTGCCAAAAGTATGCAACGCTCTGTGCAAGCCACTTGGAAAGTGAGCCATCAAATTTGAAGTTTCTGCAAGTGCTTAAGGCTTTAAGCTGCTGGCCCAAAGTTGAAAAGAAACTTTTTTTTCTTGTTCCCCTTTGCTCATGAAATTCCCTTTGCAAATTTGCAGTGCTTTAATATGTTCTCCATCAAATTTTGTGCTTTAAGTCTGGCTAATCGATATATGTAGCAAATATCTAAGCTGCGGCTGTGGCTGTGGCTGTGGCTGTGGCTTAGCAGCTTAGTGATGCGGCAAATGCGCAATTATGCTCTGGCATTCCTTTGACATGCTTACGTGGCGTATGCGCAATATTGTTAGCTGTAAGCAGTTGCCATGTTTTCTATTCCGTTTAAATGAGAAAAAAAATGGGGTCTCCAACCGTCAAACAATACAAGTGAATGGCATTCAACGCATTGTTCGCGCATTTCGCATTGTTGTTGCGCAGTTTCTATATATACTTCTATATATATATATATATATATATTTGTATATATATCTGGTATATATTTTCTTTTTTTTATATATTAGCAGCAAGCACTTGGCCAACTCACGGCAGGCGTTTGTCTCTCAAGTGGTAATTAAAATTATAATACCAAGCTGTCTCTGTGTGTATGTGTGTGTGTGTGTGTGTGTGTGTGTGTGTGTGTGTGACTGTTTCTAAGGCACTTGCCCCCTGACACACTAAAAGAAAGCCGTGCTTTGTGGCGAACAGCATCTCTCTTTGCTTTGTCCTCTATATGAATGCATTTGTACATGTTTTTGTGCTATAGAATTTATACAATATATGCAATGTGTGCCAGGTGTGTGTGTGTGTGTGTGGGTGTGTGAGTGTGCATGTATACTAGTTGTTGTTTGGCTACACAAGTATCGCAGAAGCAATGACAAAAAAAAAAGTCAACAAAACTATAAACAAAAATATTCATTTGTGTACACTGTAAAAGCAACGCATATAAAAAAAGTTTCTTTTTACTACTTTTTTTTTGTAATTTTTTCTTTGAATTTTGTCACTTGTTTTAATTGTTAAAAAATAATTAGTATAGAAATGTGAGAAAAACATATGAAAGAACTAAGTGTGTATAGAATTTCATATATAATTTAGCTGTAGCTATAAAGGAGATGCTCTACTTTCAATATCTTTTATGATATTTAAATATTATGATCTTCAATAGGTTTATTAATTTTTTAAAAATATATATAAATAAATAAGTATATAAATAACTAAATATATATTTAACTTAAATAAATAATAAATGGATATGGAATAGAAGTATTGTATATTAAAATAATGTGAAATAAAAATTTAATTTTTAAATTTTAAATAGTTACATTAAGCTCTGCTTTGAGACGTGTTATATCAGCTTTTATATTTTATTTTTGTTCAGATTTATATATATTTTTATTTTTTTTTTAATATTTGTTGAATGTTTATTCAGATTTTCATTTATATTATGTATTTTATTCATTTAATATATTTTTAAATATCACAAAATAATAATAAAAACATCTCGAATGTCTAATGTCTGCTCTAACAGATTTTATGATAAAATAAAAACTTGTTTATGGTTTTGTTTTAATGCATATAAAATGCAGAAGAATGCCTAGCTGACATCATAAAGTATATATATTCTTGATCGGGACGACGAGTTGAGTAAAATTGACTAGCTCTGCCTGTTTATCCGTAACAATAGGAGCTAGTTAAAAATGAATTCATAATGTTGATACAGAGAGGAATGTAATTAATATTGATTTGACAGATCATATAGACTGCAAAATATATAATATAATGATATAGAAATCTCTGAAGTTCCATGTGTAAAGGAGTCAGATATGCTATGAGTGCTTTTTTTTATGGAAATTATGCATCTGCCTTTGAGATATGATATGAAATATTATTGAGTATTAAGAGTTATAGTAATATCTACAATTAAATTTTCATTTTAAATTTCAAGATGCCATTTGATCTTCCAACACTGTTTAAACACTATATCGTATGTGCTAAACTTCTCTTGTGTAAATATTTGATATGCTTATAAGTATACAAACTGTTCAGAAACATTTTAGCGCCTCTCATTAATGCGAGTAGCGTATGCGAGAGCCTGATCCCTGGGCCATTAACTTTTAGTGCATCATTAAAAATGCTACGCTTGGCAGAAGCTTTGAAGTGGTTGCATTTTCGCATTTTCGCATTTTCACGTTTTCACATGGAAACAAATTTAAATTGAACTTGGGACGCAGGATGCAGAACGGGCGCAGTCACAACATAATTGAAAGGCAAACAAACGGAAAATGAGAAATGAATTCAAGGCGGGCAGCCTGGTCAACAGAGTCAGCGGAATTGCACATAAATTTTACGAGTTTGCTGTCAACGTTGCCTACCTTCAATTATTTATTAGCGGAGCCGTTCCATGCGCTTCTCAGACTCTCAGACTCTCTGACTCTTGCAAAGTTGCAGTTGCTGGCGTTACGGCTGCTTTGGGTATTACGCAGCTCCCACGTTCAATTAGCGTTGAATCAGTTTTAAATATTTAATCGTCGTCTTCACTGTAAGTACTACGCAGTTAAAGATGCCAGCATTCATAAAAGTTTAGCCAATGTTTTTGTTTTCACACGAGAGTGCAGCAGCAGCAGCAGCAGCAGGAGCAGTAGCAGGAGCCGATGTGGATGCGCCAAAGTCCTTATATATTATCAAGTTATTTTACTTTGCACTCAGCTATAATTTGAAAGTTCTCTTCCAGTTTTCTTTTATTTACTGCTTGAGCTATTTGTAACAGACGTTGTGTATTTATTTAGGCGTAAATTATGCATTTTATGTGGACACAGAAATGTTGTGGCGCACGCTTGCGTCGCAGTTGCGCTTAATTAACAGAGTCGACTGAAGGAAATGTCCTTTTTATACACACTTGTTCGCTTAAGCCTGGCAAAAAGCAAAAAAAGCTCTCTACTCTCACTGTTCCGCCTCTCTCTCTCTCTCTCTCTCTCTCTCTCTCTCTCATTCTCTGTCTTTCAGTGATTCTCTTGGTTTGTTTTGACTAGCGGCATTGAAACGAACTTTTGGCCATTGTACTCAGCACAGGGTGTTTATGGTTAATTTTGATTATTAAGTAAAATAAATATAAGCTGCATTTCAAATTGCATTTATAATTATTAAAATTTAGTTAAAATATTTTTTCATTTTATATATATATAATTCAGAATCTTTATTTACATTTCAGCTGCTTAGCCAGAGACACCCTGCCCAAAAAGCTCTATTTGAGCTTTCGTAAAGCTCTCTGCTCACATTCTCTCACAGGTTCGCAGACACTCAACTATGCGCACACTTTGAGGTTTGAGCTCGTTAAAACAATTCGCCCACACATGAACTTACACACACACACACACACACACATATATATATATACTCACCCGCACACACTCAAACTCTCACGCATAGATTTTAAAACGCACAAAATACTGAGAGGCCCATCAACAGCTGTGCGGGCTGCAAGGGCCGAAAATAACCGGAAATTGTGGGTGTGAGAGTAGCTGACTGGCTGGCATTGAAGCCATCCATATTCCCATGGAGCGGCATGTAACGCGAATGGAAAATGGCGGCTTAGCCCTTTGCGTACTCAGCTGGGAAAAATACTATGCCGCGTACGCAATGATGGCGAGTGTGAATATGAATTAAGAATTACAGGCTTAGTTTAAGCTTCGCTGGCCATGTGAATGTGTCCATATGCATGCGAGCTTATACATGTGTGTGTCTGTGTGTGTATGTGAAAAGTCATAATAAAAAATGTATAAAAAAGTATTTACTATTATTAAAAAAAAAAATATTGTGAATGATAATCCTTTAATGCAATTGTGTTTGAAAAAAAGCATAGCATACTTTTGAGGGCTTAAAAGATACGTTTAAAACACATATTTTATAAGGCAACTCAAAAGAATAATTCAAAGATACGTTTAAAACACATATTTTATAAGGCAACTCAAAAGAATAATTTAAAAATTTGAATAGAGTAATATTATTTATGTATAAAAAATGGTATTTAAAAATAAATTTGTATTTTTTATAAAGCATTTTTTATTTAAAATTTGAATCAAATAAATATGTTTGCATGACTACATAAATTTATTGCAATTTAAATAGAATTTAATAAATATTTGTAAGAGAGAGTTTTTAGCATTATAAAAATTATAAAAAATATATTTTTAACTAAATTAGTTAAAATAAAAATCTAAAAATATTTAATGAAATATTAAATCTGCAATATTTATAAGTAGACCGCCAACAATAGACCCAAGCTTTGGCTAACAAATTCTGCAGTCCTGAGATTGCGAAAGTGTCCATATCAGAAACTTTATAGGGTATCTGTCAGTCAAGCACAGCCAACTAGAGCTCTCACATTTCTCCTTGGTTCTTGCTGTGTTTTTCAGTTAAAATTTACGCTGGCAGTCGCAATCCCATTTTGCGTGTAGTGGGCTTCCGCATGATTTCCTGTTGGCTCCAAAAGAGCCGAGAGTCGAGAGCCGAGTCCGCCAAAAAGCTGCCCGGCTTTACGCGTGCAGTGCCAAAAAGGGGAAAAAAGTAAGAGGCATTCGCATTGCTTAACGAATTCAATTTATTGCATTTAACTCTTGTGCGAAAAAATATGTTTTTCATGCTTAGCTGCATGCTAGGCTTAATACAAATATGGGAGAATACTTAGATTTAGAATTACAAACACGCAATTCGTTGGTGCGAGACCTTATTCTTATGCTATATATATATATATATATATATATATATATATGTATGTGTGTGATATGTTTGTTTTGGTTGCTTGCAATCGTTTCAAAATAATGTACATTTAAAAGATCAAGAACGATAACTAAAGTAAATACAATATCATTATTATGTATGTATTCATGTATGTATGTATTAGAACACGTATGTATATATGTATGCTTATCGAGTTAAATGTAGTCGAGATATATATGTTTGTATTTATTGTATGCATGTTTTGGTGGGGCTGATTACAACCGCTTGTTTAACTAGTTTATACTCATTCCAGCAATATCGAAATTATATATGCACTTAAGCCTATGCTAGATATAGGTATATATTTATATATATATATATGTGTATCATATGAAGACTTATAGGCTACCGCCAGGCCTAGCAGTTCATGTAGTTGGGTGCCTCGCTCGACTGCTCCTTGGCTGGCACTTCCGGGCTTGTGGGCTCGTCTGCTGCTGCTGCGCCGCCCACATTTTGATAGACCTCGGCCTGCACCTCGATGCTGCCTACTTGTGGGCAGGCAACCTGCTTCGGCTTGAAGGAGCTGCAGCCGTTGGCGGAGTGGCTCTTGGTCAGCTTGCCGTAGATAATGTTGGGTCGCTCATTCAGCTTGATGGGCTGCAGGGTCACACCATTTTGATAGTTGTGCTGCTGCTGCTGCTGGGTATCCTGCTCCTTGGCCTCCATGATGGTGTTGAGATAGCTGCTGCTCTGCGACGTGGATAGTGGTTGGCTGCCAGTGCCATAGACGGGTATATTCGATGGGAACATCTGGTAGTGATCGGAGCCGGTGGGGCTGGTGGGTGTGTGCAGGCGCTGGCAGCTGGACATCGGCGAAGGGAAGACGATCTGATGTCGCTCATCGCCAGGCGTTGAGACGGGCGTGAAAACGGGCCGTGGCGGCGGTGGCACCAAATAGTTGTCCATCAGCGAACCGGGTGTGCCCAAGCGGCAGCCAAACTGCCGACGATCCTCGTGATCCGAGTGGGTGCCCGAGTCGCCTAGCGAGGCGCCGCTGCAGTTGCTGCCCGTGCTGAGCCGGCCCGAGGAGGAGCTCGAGCTGGACACGCTCTGCAGGCTGAGCGAGCTAATGGGACGTGCCGACGACTTCAGGCTGCAGCTAGTCGCAATGGAGCTCTTGGTCTCGTCCAGCAGGCTGTCTGCACAGCTGCCCTGCTTCTCGGCGCCCTTCTGCCTGGAGAAGAGCTTCTTGATGCGCTCGAAGGGCGTCTCACGCTTCAGCTGCGACTTCACATGCTCGTGAATGCGTTCGTATTCTTTGCGCAGCTGATCGATTTGCTCCTGCTTCTCGCGGAAGCTTTGCTGGACATCGTTGCGATGCTTCCACTTCTCCACCAGCAGCTCCACATCCCGGATGGACAGCACATTGTTCTTAAAGTCGTGCATAATCTCGGCCAGCTCATCGTCGGCATTGGCTCGAGTGCTGCTGGAGGCATCGCTGGCGCTGCGCTTCAGTGTGCCATAGCTGTTCGGCTGAGGCAATCGCGTCGTGGAGCGGCTCAAGCGCAGCGGCTCCTCCACCGGCCGATTCGAGGGCTGGAACAGATAGTTGCCATCATCAGCGGGCATGGCGGATGGCACGGGTATGTTGGAGGGCTGCATGACGTAGTCATTGCCGGACGTTGCCTGGTTCTCCAGCAGCTGAGAGCACTCCTGGCTGAACTTGTCCGTGGCCTGATAGTTGGCTTCGCCACTGCTGTCCACCACATCCTGGGATTTGTTTTGCTCTTTGGATTGATAGTATGGCGGCTCGTTGATGCGGAGCTCATTGGTGGTTTGCTCGGGTCCAGTTGGCGGCTCGAGCACTTTGCTGCTCTCCAGATGCTTCTCCGTGGAGCAGCTCTGCAGATTCTCATCCTCGGTTTCGACGCTGATGTAGTTGAGATTCGATATGGCCATTGTCTCAGTCTTGGCACGCACCTCCGGCGTATTCTCGCGCTCCGAGCCACTGGACATTTCCATGTACTCAGCCGAGGGCAGCTGCTTGGGTGGCTTGCCGCGCGGCGATGATGGCGTTGCTGTGCCAATGACCACCTGGGCGCCCTTGCTGCTGCACGGCTTGGTCTGGGCGCCTGGGCTGCTGGCTCCACTGCTGGCATTGTCCACGCCCTTGAAGTAGTGATAGACCATGGTGAGATTGTGGAACTCCGAGAAGCTGACCAGATTCTGGGCCAGCTTGTGGTGTCCCTCCTGCTCGGCCAGCTCGGCGGGCGTGCGGCCGGCGCAGTTGCGCACGCCACAGGCCGTATCCCCGCCCGGACACTCCATCAGCTGCAGGCAGAGCCGATTGAGGCCCCAGCGAGCGGCAAAGTGCAGCAGTGTTGGATACTCCTCGGGGCTCGACTCGAGGCGTGTGAAGAAGTGCGGATGGCGCTCGCTGGGTCCGTTGAGCAGATGGAAATTGGGCGGCATATTGCGCTGGAAGCACTGCAGCAGATGTTGATCCAGAGCATCGCGCTCCAATGGACCCACGCCCAGGGCATGGCACATGAACTCAATGGGCGAGTCCTCCACGCGCAGCAGCTGCTCCAGTTCACGCAGCCGACTCTCGCACTTGATGGGTCGTGCGCCGAGGCTTTTGTTGTTCTTCTCGATGCGTATCTCAATCATGGTGGAGATCTCCATGCAGGACTCGGGTATGGCGAACTGGACAGTGTATGGATTGCGGCACTTGAAATTGCGCACTTCGAGCAGCTCGCCTGACTTCTCCACGAGCAGCTTGAGCGTATCGTTTGGCTTCAATGGCTCTGACAATATGGCCAGCACCTTGTTCTGGCCCTGCTTGACCTTCTTGGGCAGGACGGTGAAGCCCTCCGAGCAGCTGGAAATGCTGCGCGAAATGCTGTTGTTGTTGCCATTGCTGCTATCCTGGCACGGCGGACGCTGGCACAGCGCCCGGCCCAAGATGTCCGTGGCAATGCCCAAGATGTGACTGATCTGCGCCTGGTCGTTGTCCCGCACCACACAACGCCGCCACTTGTAGTAGTTGGGCAACGCCGTCTTGTGCATCTCCTTCACCTTATCCTCGCCCACATCCAGCAATATGGCCAGCACCTTCTCCACGCGTATGACCGACGTCAGCTGCGCCATCAGGAAACTGTGCGGCAGCGCCAGCAGCGCCGGACACAGTATGACTATCTGCAGCGCCGTATTCTGATATTTCTGGGCAATCTCCTCGCTGAAGGGGCCATCGTCAATTTTAATGTGCAGAAAACTGTGAAGCGAAACACAGAGCGAACATATTTTAGTTTCATTTGTTAAGAGCGTATACCAAAATATATATATGGGATATATATCTATATATATATATTAATATTGAATTAGATCTTTAGATTTTGAATTTCTACACAACTTTTCTATAAATTGAAATTTTTTTAGTTAAAGTTAGAAATATATATATTTTTTTATAAATATATATTTATAGAAAACTCGAGAGCTTCTTTATGCTGCAGATTCTAATTTAGAATTAGTTAAATTTTATCTCATAGGTTTAAATTAAGCCTATATTTAAATTAAAAGAAATATATATATATACTAAAATATTTGTTATTTGTTTTTAATTTATTATTTATTTAAATACAAATTATATTGAAATTAAACTTTTCGAAATTATTTTTTAATTTTATTTTTTTTTAATTAAAGTAGTTTTATATTTGATTTTTTATATTTGTTTTTAATTTATTATTTATTTAAATACAAATTATATGGAAATTTAACTTTTTAAAATTAATTTTTAATTTTCTTAATTTTTTAAATATCTGTTCATTTAATTATGCCACACTTCTAATTTTTCACAAATTTGAATATCATTTAAGAATATATTATTTAAATATTAATAAGTAAGCTAAGTATGTTATCTAAACATTTTCCAAAATTATAATATTTTTTAAATATTTTACAAAAATTGTTCTTTTCAATTTTTATCGGCTAATGCAGCCAACATGCCAAATTGAGTTATTTACGAGAGTTGAGTACAAAGTTCAGGAAGCATCTTTAGAGGGAATGAATTCTATATTTCGACCATATATTCGCTTCAGATATTTATTCCAACTAAGTTGGCCTAAATGCAAATTGCAGCTAAAGCCCATTTGCTTAAACGTAATTTGATCTTTTACAATATTCATAAAAAAAAATTATTATATTTAGTAAATTATTTCAGATGCAAATAGATCTAGAAATTAATTGTCATACTCACTTGAATGGTTTGCGTCCGCGCTGCTTGGTGATCTTGTCGAAGTGGTTCTTCAGGAAAGTGGCGCGCAGATAGGCGCGTTCGCTGTGCTTGGCAGTGATGATCAGAATGTCGTCCATGTTGTAGCCCGGCTGACCGTAGCCGTAGCCAGTTGAAGCTGCTCCGTTTGTGTTGTTCACGTTGCCGCAGTTGTCTGCAAAATGAAATCAAAGACGAAGACGTTCGTTACGATGAGCAAAAAGTGCAACAAGAAGCGAATGCTACTGATAAACCAATGGCCTGGGCGACCCCAAAATGCCAGTATACAAATATATATAAATATTTCTCTCTATATATATATATATATGTGTGTGTGTGTGTGCCTTTGATAAATAATGTGTTTACTTAGGATTTGACTTTAGCGATTTATGACCCTGTTCAAAGAGCCCTTGTTTGACTTTTTTTTCAAAACGTTTGTTTGCCTTTGGCCAGTGGAAAAGCGCCGCAGCGAATTCATTTCTCATGTGTGATAATTTCGTTAAGTAGACAACGAAAGACAACAAAAGGTTTTCTTGTTGCTTTTATTTTCATTTTTCTAAATTTCTTCTTTTTTTTTTTCTTTATGTGGCACTGTGTCACCTAAGCCTTATCAATGCGATTGCGCAAGGTTAAGCTATGGCATTCCTGAGAGAATTTCGATATTAATTGATAAACAAAAAGGAAATGCCAAATATTATAAGAGTTCAATTTGAATATGCATGAAATCGTTTAAAATTCATTTTAAAAATTTGCATATAATTTTGGAAAATATTTTTAAACGAATTTTTTATACAAAGAAATATTGAAAATTTGTTTAATGAATGAGAATATTTTTTTATATTGAATTAAATTCTTTTAATTTTGTTAAATTATTTTTTAAATATATATGAAACACTTTTGAGTATATGAGAACATTTCTTACTTAGTTTTCTTCAAAATTTTCATCTACTTTAACACAATTTGAAACTTGTCACATGAAGATTTGAAGCACAACTGTTGCGCTTCTGGCAACTGCAATCGGAATGGTTTATTTTATTTGGTTTACGCTTTTGTTTCAGTTCACATCGAAATCCAAAAATGAAAACAACATAAATTTCGGCATAGGCAGCTATTTTGTCAGGTCGTCGTGAGTGTAGTAGTCGCAGCTAATCAGCTATATGGCTATGGCTATGGCTATGTGGCTGGCTGGCCATCATAAATTCAGTCACGTTTCAAGCATTTAACATAAATCCCGAACGCAAATCGTACGCAAACAACAACACGACAATTCACTCTGCGTCGAGCCGATCTGATCTTATCTCCTGGCCAAACTGAAATTTACTGTTGCATTTGTTCACAGCGCTGACGCTGCCTCTGCTGCTGCTGCTGCTGCTGTTGCTGCTGCTGCTGCTGCTGTTGCTGCTGCTGCCTGACACCCACAAATGGCGCGTCGTCGGCAGAAGCGACATTTAGCCACGCCCTGCCACACGTCCCGCTGCCCCACTGTCCCACTGTCCCGCTGTCTGCTGACTGTCGCCCTGTCGCCCTGTCGTCTTGTCAGTCTCCAATGTCTCCGTTTGCCTGCGCCAGCTCTTCCTGTTGCATGCGGCAGCTGCTGCTCATTATATGTGGCCAAGGGAGTCGAGGCATTGGCTTCTTTTATTATTATAAATAAAAGGCTGCGCAAATACAAATGACAAGTGAGGCGCTCTTTTTGTTTTGCTTTTGTTTTTTTTGGCTTTTTTTTTTCGCCATATTCTGTTCACTAAACTGCAACGGGGTATATTAGCTTGTTGATTTAGTATAAGACAAAATTGCTTTGTGCTGAAGAGATATATTTAAACTCATGCATGTTCGCATTAGAGCAAGTCTTAAATTATTTAATAATATATATAAATAATTCATTGAGCCATGAAAATATATCTAGATATAACTTGCGTATATAAATTATCAGCTAGAGCTCTTGAGTTAGTTTTATACATATAAAACTCTTTTAGAGTATTGTCTAACAGCAACGCCCACACCCAGCTACATAAATTACCAGAGATCTATACACATGTAGTCAATATATTTATTTTTAAATAATATATTATTTAAGTAATAGTAAGTAAACCAAATATGTTATCTGAACATTTTTCAATAATTATAATATTTTTAAAAAAATATTTTTAAAATATATACATTTTTTTTAATTCACTAAAACATTTCTTTGTTCTGGTTTATTTTTCAAACTCGCCAATAGCTGAGAGTTAAGTGCCCAGCTTAGTTCTTCAGTTAAGTTGCCAACAGGGTATATTGCAGTCGTTCCAGAAGTTTCTTCCACTTGAAATATGTATTCCCGCCAAGACATTTGCATAAACACACGCGCTTACCCAAATAAATATTGCAGCAACTTTTATTTGGAGGCATTTGGATTTCTAAACGCATGACAACATAATTAACTTGAAAATTGCCTCCGACTTTGACTTTTATTCGAATGTGCCACAAAAGTTTTTGTCATTTTCATTAGCGATTTATATGATAAATGGCCATGGCCAAAAAGTTGCTCCTCTGCAGCTGAGCTGCGCTGCCTGCCTGCTAGCCTGGCTGCCTTTTGTGTTGGCTTTTAGCAACTTTGATTTTGTGTGTTCACTGAAATTTATCACTCAATTACATGACAGACGACAGTTTTGTGCAAATTGCAAAAGGCGATCTCAACTGACATTGAAGCTGAACGCCACGACACGAGCTGAACTGTTTGCCAGACTCTTTTCAGTTCATAATGTGGGCAATATTTCAGCGTTTGCAAAACATCTGGTTATTGTTAAACAGTCGCCAATGCAATTGTAAGTAAAATGCGATCCTTTGTTTCGCCTTCTCTTACTCGTTCAGACTTCATTTTGTGCTTTTGCTTTAGCCGCAACAATTTGCAGAAATTTCGCAATTATTTTTCGCGCTTTCTTTCACTCTTTCTTTTCTTTTTTTTTTTTTTTGGCACTTTGATCGATGCTTTTTTAATGGTGCAGCTGCATCTGTTAACGATCTCGTAACTCGTCTCCCATCTCATCTCACTCGCTCATTCATTATATTGACTTACCCATTCCCATTCCCACTTCCATTTCCATATACTCGCAGTTATTGGCATTCGATTTGCGACCCAAGCCACAGCTGCCAAAGAGGCTGCAGCTGCGCTTGGTGGCCATTTTTGTCGAATTGTTGCCAATATAATTAATAATAAATAAATGTATTATTTACATTTAAATCAATTACAATCTCTAATTATTTGCATGCACAACACACGGCTCGCGGGGCAGCTCTAATTGTCGTTTCAGCATCGTAAATGGAACTGGAAAAGCCTTTGCCATGGCCTGGGGTTTGCCCGGGTCTGGATACCAGATACTGAATAATGCCCTGGTTTACGAGTCTAGTTTTAATTAATTGATTAATCTAACACGTTTGGCCTGCGACTGGCGCCAGGCCAGACGCCTGTGGGCGTGCGTAGAACGAGTTTGAATATTTGCTTCAATCAAGACAAAGATCACAAACTATGCAGACTAAATAGATTAGCAACTGACAACAGTCAGTCTCGGTAAGCCTCGAAGAGAGTTTAGCAATGAGGATTAGACATATGCAAAAAAAAAGAAAATGATTTGCAAATGTGAAAAGCTAAAACAAAAAGTATATATATGAGAGAGAGAGAGAGTATAGCTTTAGCAACTAGCTAGCAGAGAAAACTTGTTTAATGATTCCATTAATTAGATTTATACAGAGAATCAAGCCATAAGAAATGACACCAGTTGAAAGAAAAAACATTATATATAAAAACCTAAAAGCATAAAAGCTGTACTCATTAGCTTTTATTAAAGAATTTTGAACATTTCAATCTTATTGAAGAGAAAATATTTGAAAATAAGACATAAACAATCATTGACTAACAGAAATATGTTGGACGGCCGCAAAAAAAAAAAAAAAAAAAAATAAAAAATATATTCATCTCATGATAGCAGCTAAATGCAATAAAAGGCTTTTTAGCGGATTTTGCATATTTATAACTCTAGTTCACTATATTTCTTAATACAATTGTGTGCAGAAAATATCTTGTATCAGAATTCATAGTTTTAGCTCATGTTAAAGGCAAATAAATTAATTTTAAATACTCTCAAAAGATTAATAAATATGCCTAAAGCTGATATTTCAAGTTGTATCTCTAGCCCATTCAGTCATTCGTACTACAAAATAAATAAATAAATAAATAAATAAAAAAATATATATATATATATATATATATATATATATATATATATATAGACTTAATTTGTTCACAAGTTGAGACCTTTGCCACTTCAAATTATTTCGTGGAACAAACGGAAAAAAAAAATATACTAAACAATTCATCAAGCTTATTTCTAAAGAATGATACTTTTGTTTCGCTGGACTGATTTTATGAGGGGTCCCCTAAACAGTAGTAGGATTGTATTTATTTTTGACAATTTGAATGAATATGCCCTGCGCGCGAGCTGTGTGACATTTTAGCAAGACATAAATCAACCAAAATGCGGGATCAAATGGACTGCGGCAAAGGCTGGAAACGAGAGACCGAACTGCCGGACGATACACAAATTAACCAGCCCACAAAAAAAAAACATATATATATATATATACACAAAAAAAGCAGATATAAAAAAAATATATATATATATATATACTCGACTATAACTGAAATGTGCATACAAATTAAATGTATTGTCCCTGCTCCCTCTCGCTCTTCCACTCTATCTATCTCTGCATCTCTTTTATATGCTGTATTTTTTTTTTTTTGTGCATGTTTGAGTGAGCATAACAATTATAATTTAATTATGTCAACTGTAACTTAATTATGAGCAGAGCTTTTAATTTGAGGCCAGTTGATTAAAACTGTTTCAGTTTTGGTTTGGTTAATTGTTGATTTCCGTTCGAGATTTGTGAATTCTTCAACGGCTCAATTAAGCTAAAGAAGATAATATTCATATACATAGATATGTAGATATGTGCAGCTTCAAATAGCTGTGTGAACATATTATTCATATTCCATTTGATTTGACATCTGCTCTAGTTAGTTCGTTAGTTTGCTCTGCTCTCTAAATTGTTTTAGTTAAATTCGAGTCGTCGTCGTCGTCGTCGTCGTCGTCGTCCCCCCACGTATCGTTCACACAGTCGTCGTGGACGACCCCTCGACTGAGTGTTCATTAAATTTTGTAAATTGCTCTCAATCTCGCATATTTTGTTCACTTCTCTTGTGAGAATCGTACAATTCAGCTGGACATTGGTCTAGGGGCTTCACGCAGGGTCACGAATCGCTCGCAACGATTATAAATGACATTGCATTAGTTTTGGCTGTCAATGAATGCGCCTGCATTCGAGTGGATTCAGATTCATGTGGATTCAATCAGTGCGTTTATGTGGATTCGATGATACAGTTGGATATAGCTAGATAGATAGATCGATAGATACTAGTGAAAGTCTTCTCTCTTTATTGACTAGAAATTATATCACAATCACAGCTTTGTAGCTTGAATCCACAACTTCTGCAATTGTCTAGCCTTTGAACAAGTATTCAGCAGTCGTTTATACCCTTGGCTTGCTTGTTTTTTTTTTTATTTTTTTATTTTAGGGTCAAGCACTCGCTGTCTGCCACAGCTTCGTGTATCTAAATCTCTTAATATCTCAATCCGCATGGAATCTCACATGTGCCAAGTTCTAATCTATCGCCCAGAACTTTCGGCACCCTTGCATATTAGCTATGCGCCGAACGCATTAAAAATAACAAAAGTGAACAAATTTGACCCAGTTAATTAGAAAAAATTTATTTGCTTAGTGAAACGTACTCATAATGAAAACATTTTAAAACACATCATAAAAAAAGTGAAAAATTTCGCTTGAACAGTTTTGCGCCCCCAACTAGAGAGGCAAACATAAACAAACTATTTCACTCTCTGCCCTGGTGCGCGTGCTCGGAAAATGATGCATGAAATATTTTCCACAAAAAAAAAAAAAAAAAAACTAAAGAAAAATATTTGTAAAATCGAGGGAAAAGAGTTCAGGAGTTCATTTACGCACGCTACAAGCGGCAGATGCTGAGCTATTATAAATTTTTACATATACGCGATGAAACATTATGAAGAAAAACTCTATAAGAGCCGCATGGTAGTTGGTCGGAGGAGTTCATAAAAGGCAGCCCAACTCCATTTGGCTGACGAAGTGCAGCTATCTGAATTTATTCAGTTAGTTTAGTCTAGAGTCTTTAGCGTCTAGCGTCCCCAGGCGCTGTCATAGTGCAGGCGAGCTGCATTTTGAATGCAGTTTTTGCTGTAAACATCTTTGGAGGTCTGTCGGCTCGCATGCAATTGAATTCGAGGCGGACTACGATCACAACTGCAAGTCCGATTCCAATTCAGGATGTCTGAATGTTATTTGCTTTTCCTTCCTCTTCTTCTTCTTTTTTTTATTTTTTATTTTCTGATGTCTTTTTGACATTAATGTTTTGTTATTCTCTTGTTGTTATTGCTGTAGCTGTCATAAAAGGGCTGAAGCTCGATGTTGAGGGGGAAAAACCGAATGCCAGACAGTTTATATAGTAAGGCTCCCACACACACATACATTTCCATACTAAATCCCACATGTTACTCTGCCGTCTGCATTTCATATAAAAACAATGCTAAAGACAACATGCAACAGGCAACTCTTTTTAGCTCCTATTTATAGATCAGCCGCTATTTTGAACTGCTCAACTGATTCCTGGTACTAGTTAGGGACGCTGAGTAATTGTGCAGCAGGTGTCAAATGTCTTCCCCCCCCCCACATGTCAAGCTAAACTCAACTGAATTTTTGGTTTAAAAAACTGCCGATGAGAGGAAATTGTCATTTCTCAAGAGAAAAATATTTAAAATGTAACAAAAAACTCAAAATGATCGTGTAAAATGCAACGTTTGTGGTCTTAGCACGAGCTGCAGCTCTTCACTTTCCATCATCCACCCTATCGCAGTCGTTGTTGATTAATAACCCCTCATCCCCCATTCATCCCACTCCATCACATTCAGCTGGCATTTTGAGAGGGTGGCAGGCGACAACTTTGTCAAACACTTCATCAAACATTTCAAATGTTTTCCATTTGAAAGGTGTGTGATTATTTTTTTTTTCTTATTTTTGTTTTTTTTTTTTTTTTTTTTAGTTATTTATTTGATGTTTTGCTGTTTTTGGGGAAATGCATCTGAAATGCGGTGCGTGTGGGGGATGCATTTGTGTCACTTTGGCAGCCATTTCACAGATCTATGCGCTCTGCCTGCTAATAAATGTCTTCATAAATTTAAATGCGACATGTCAGCCAAACAAATATTAGAACTGAGCTGCAACTGATGCGGTTCTCAGCCTGAAATCAAGTCATAAATATTCTGTGAGAGCATTTTATAAAATATAGTTCGTATGCACTACGTGAATTCATTAGTTATTGACCATTTCTTGGAACAGTTATAATCTACTCTTCGTGAATGCTCTCTCCTACTCTCACCCGCTGTTTTTCTTCCTAGTTTATTGTTTCAAGGTTAATTGGCGTGAGTAAATGTTATTCATAAAAAATACTGTTAAGTAGTTGAAGCACTAAAAAAGCCCGCAGTTTTGCATTTCTTTTAACTAAGTAGTTGGCACTGTGTCGCAGTTTATGATTATGATTTTTGGTTTGTTTTCTTTTTTTTTTTTTTTTTGACGCGCTTATAAAAATGCAACAACAACAGCAACAACCAGAGCGACAACAACTTGACAACAATCAACTCAAATTTTTCATTTCCGCTTATTAAAGCTGTGTAGGGATATGCGAGTGAGTGAGATAGCATGCGTATGCGCTGCTGCGTTTACATATTTTCGACTGTGACTGAGCGAAATGGAGAGCGACTTTGACTTTGTATGCGTTAGCGTTTCAAATTGTGTGTGTGCGACAGCATTTCCTGCTTGCAATTTATGCTGCACGCTAGAGATGAGCGAGCGAGACAAAAAGTAATCAAGACTCATTTAGAAAGCAATTGGCCGAGCTATCGATAGAACGATAACATGAAAGAAAGAGAGTAATTATTTGGTATTAGATTATTATTTAGTGCTTTATGCTACTCTGCGGCGACAAACACTCACATGCACACATGCAAAAGAGTGCTACACGCATACAATCTCAATTATGCTTTCGCTGCTCTGCTGCTGCTGTCGCTGCTGCCTTCTATGAGTGATTTCCGGTGCGTGCGTCGCAGCTAGCGTCGGTGCAGCTGCAAATTGTACGTTACATTCTGTTATTGTTGCAGTTGCTTATACATGTGCATGTGCATGTGCATGTGTATTTATGTAAATATGTATGTGCGCACACACGCATGTTGCTCATGTTTATGCTCATATGTAGCTTGCGCTGCATTAAACGGCACCTGCCACATTTGCCAGCCACCAGACGTTGCGCCTGCGCCCCTTTTTCTATTGGCACACGGAGAGGGGCTTAGCCTCTCTCTCTCTATCTATCTCTCCCTTGCAGCTTGCTCCTCAGCATTTCCATCACGCACAGCCCTTTCAATTATAATTGCTGCCTGCCGTTTTGCTATTTTTATACATCTATTTTGCTTTGACGTCGGCACGCGGCCGTCACAAAAATAACAACAAAAAGCAGTGGAAGAAACAAAAAAAAAAAAAAAACAATATATATATATTTCTTATGCACATATTAAAATTTTGAAGCCTAGCCGAAGAGCACGCGCTGCAGCCTAGAACGATTGCACATCTGGTTTGGGGTAGCAGCTGAGCTACTGCTGCTGCTGCTGCTGCTGCTGGCAAGGGCTCCCCTATGGCTGCTGGCTGCAAAGGATGCCCCCGGTTTGAATGTCTGGCTTTGGTTGCGACCCCTCTTTGTTTTCATCTTCAGTTTTTTTTTTCTTTTCCTACTTTTGTTATTAATTAAAAAACAAAAACCTAGTCTAGACGATTTAAATGGCGCAGCTTCAGCGGAAATTCAATCTCTGCTCTATTTTCGAGTGCGACTTCCCCCCCTCGTCCAAATCATATTCGTCTGTCAGATACACACACACACACACACACACTGATGCACACGTGCTGTATATTAATTGCATTGTATTGCTGCAGGATTAAAATTCAAACATTTTTTTTTGGACTCCCACACACGTACACGGAAATTGAATGCATGCTTTGGCTGTCAATTGAGCGGAACGGAAATTGAAATCCTTTAATTACAAATCAAATTCTAGTAAAATAAAAAAAAAAGGTGGTAAAGAAGATGAAATGAAATGCCCTTTGCAGTCGCAACACTTCAAAAACGAGAAGAAAAAATATATATATATAAGCGAACCCTTTCGCTCCAGCGACGGTGTTTTGCTTTGATTTCTCTTTGCACACAAAACGTGCTTTCATTTCGAATTGTTTTTTTTTTTTTTTTGTTCATTTTGGGTTTTTCTCGATACTCGAGTGCACTTCACAATTATGCCAAGTGTTTTCCTTTTACTCTTAATTGGCTTTACGTGGGGTCCCATACCAAACATACTCTCAATAGTCTATGGACACAAGTACTTACCGCAGCAGAATGTTTCCATTTCGATATCTTCAATTTTGAGCAACATTTTCGTAGAGTGAACTATATCGATTGGCTGTATTAGCTAGATGCACTTCAAAGGTGCATCGCACACACACACACACACAGTCACACACACACTTTTGTAACTTTGTCGAGTTCAGTTTGAATGCGCATGCGGAACGTCAAGTTGCGACAGTCCTTCAACTTCAACTGGCGGACGGTAGCTGGCTAAAGCTGTCGGCCAAGCTCGGCTCAAAGCAATTTGAATGCCAAGAATAATAATGAGCAATCGAAGTAGTTGAAAGAGAGCCGGAGAGAGAGAGAGTGTGTGTGTGTGCTTAAGCAATCACTCTCTCTCTCTATAACTTAAACTCAACTCTCTCTCTCTCTCTCTCTCGATAAATAATGCATAGATTATAAAATAATAAAAGTCAAAGCTGTTGTTGTTGTACGTGCCCGTGACGTTTAATTTACACAGTGTCCATTTTAAGTGGAAGCCAGCGAGTTGGCATCCCAGTTGCAAACCAGGCTATAAACGGAATTATGGCATTTTAAGTGGGCTGTCGAGCCAATTTGATTGTTTGTTTTTTTAACTATTCCTTTATCTGTCTCTTTAATATTGTTTTTGTTTTTGTTTTTGTTTTTATTTCGTTGCCAGTTGCGTTATTCTCTAGCCAAATGCGTCAAGCGAGAACAGTTAGGAATCGCCTAAAGTTGCAAATGGACTGGCGAGAGTAGCGCAATCAGATATAAGAAATACCTACATATATTATATATACATATATAAAATTATATATGTATGTGTGCATAAATTTTGATTGAAATGACAGTGACAGAAACTGCAGACAAGGCCAGCAGGCAGTCGCTATAAATATAATAAATTTAAATATGTCAAGGAAGATATCATATAACTATATACATATATACAGATATATGGATAAATGTATTTCTCAGCATATAAATTAAATTCAAGTACTATGGAAATGCGCAAGGAAACTAATGCTTCAAGCGAACTATAAGAACAAAGTATTTTTCAATTCTTAGTAAGAAAAATATATAATGAGGTAACAAAAATAAAAGTTAACTTAGGGAGAGGATATCAAATGGAGAGTAAGAGAGAAAAAGCTAAGTTGATAGGGTATGATAATTGCTAGCTTACCTAATAAATAAAGATATTAGAATTTTTGTACGTCAAGGGACAATTGAGGATTAAAAGAGAGAAATTAAGAAAGAGTGAATGAGAGAGCGAGAGAATGACTGAGAGTCAAAGAAAGATTGAAGGATAAAGAGTTAGAAAAAGAGAGAGAGAGAGCGAAAGAGAGAGAGAGCGAGAGAGAAAGACAGCGAGAGAGAGAGAGAGAGAGAGAGAGAGAGAGAGAAAGACAACGACATACCTTAAGAGAAAGCGAGAGAGAGAGAGACATCGAGTGACCGAAAGAGAAAAAGAGAGAGAGAGAGGTAAGGTAGCAAGAGTGTGAGAGTGAGAGATTAAGAGGGAGAAAGAGATGAACAGAGGACAGAGAAAAAGAGAGAGAGATTAAAAAGGAGAAAAAAACGATTAAGAGAGAGAATATACAGGGAGAGGGAGAGAGAGAGAGAGAGAGAGAGAGAGAGAGCGAGCGATAAAATTGGAGACTTATACTTGCTATCGTATAAGTAAAGAAACATGCTATGAGATTATAATTAGATAAAGATAGAGAGAGAGAGGAAGAGAGTGAGAGATATATGAGAAAGATATATGCCTAATAAATTGTAGTAATCTTCATAATAGAAACAAAACTTCCTTCACATTTTCCCAGCCAGAAACAAACAGAAGTTTCCTTCCGTTTTATTTGATAGTTGTTTTTTTTTTTTTTTTACATAAATTCTAAATGAAATTTGCATATGCCTAGCACCACTGTGCGCCTGTCGCCAACAACAGACACACATATGTGAGAAAAACATTTAAAAATAGTCAGCCCAAGAGAAGCAGAAGAAGAAGAAGCAAAAGAAGAAGAAGAATAAATAAATATAAAAAGGAAACTTCAGATTGGGACGTGAGCAAAATGTAAGCACGCTTGTTATGTTATGTTATCCTCGACAGAGCTCCGCACAGACCCGAAATTATGTAAATGAAATATGTCGAGATTCAAAATGTCTTTGGTATAATAATATTTATGAATGCAACAGGTGTTGGCTGCCTTTTGGGTCTGCGACTGTGGCTTTGTGGTGGCTCAGTGTTAGCTGGATATGGCATATGCGCGGTCAAGGAAACTCAATTCAATTTCAGCAAAGACGCTTTCCATAGGATTTCGATTTCTGTTTTGTTATGCACCGTGCACAAGGCAGGCTGGCACTGTCGACCTCTAGCCAGTGTATTGAACTCGAGCTGCTTTGCTTTGTGCCGCTGCATCTCTAATCGGCTGAGCAGATGTTACGAGAATCGAGCAGCAGCAGGCCTTTTTTGGGGCCACTCAATCTCATAAACAAGTGCATAAACGCATTGCAATAGCCATTCTGACGTTTGACCCCAAATCACCTGCAGTAATTAAAGTGCTGCGAGGCACATTGCCTGTTTACATTTGCCTTTGATGTAGCTCTGTTGTGTATTTGTATTTGTATTTGTATTTGTATTCGTATGCAGCATTGGCCAAAAGCATGCTGGCCAAATTTGGCAAAATGTTTGCTTGGCACGCGCCATATGCAAAACAGTTGACTGAATGTTTGTATAGAGTGCATGTGGGGAGTTCATGCTTCCGTGCCATTAACACGTTTCAAACAACACACACACACACATGCACACACACACGCACACCCAGCTGGCCAAACAGTCAATGGCCAGCCGGCTGGCTAACAATTATGCAAAGTTCCTGTTGGCCAACTCGACTCGACTCGACTCGACTCGACTCCCCCTACGCGCGCTTATTGACAATTGCACACATTTTCAATTTATGTTTCTGCTTGTCATGGCTGCCACACCCACACGAGTGGGCGAGTGGGCGTAGTGCTACGATTCGTTTATTGACTCTTGTCAATTGTTCGCCGTTGTTGTTTGTCTCTTGCCTCTTGGCTCTTGCCTTTTTCGTGCAGGTTACGCATCCGCCATGTTGCACAGCGTCAACATATTCCGACAATTGCAACTGCACTCCACACTTTACCGGAAATGTGTGCCTCGACACACACACACACAGACACACATGCACACACACACACACACATGCACACACTGAATGTTTATCTAATTTACATATTGCCATTTGATAGCTGCACAATTTGATAGAAATTATGAACTCGAACAAGCTGCATATGGCACAGGCCAGTTGTTTTTCCTATTTTCGCCATAAATTTAGGTGTTAAAAATGAAAAAACAAAAAAAAAAAAAAAGTGTGTCAATTGCCGTGCGCTCATTGCGACAAAGTGGCATAGGAATTGCAATTGTCCAGCGTCGCAAATGGTCAGCCCAAGCCATAATTTCTCTATGCGTGGGGCCTGTCAGAACCAATTTGCAGTTAACCTACACAAATGCAGCAAATAGTAGAGAGAGAGACAGAGAGAGAGAGACAGAGAGATTGACATGGAAGTAGTTAGTTGTATGGGACTGAAAACATCAACTATTAATGCCAAGTCCCGAAATATTTGAATTTAGTTAATGTAGATTAATTCATTTGATTTGAAGTACCCCGATTATGCCCAAGTGTAGCCTCAAGTGTTCTCAGGGCCTTGAAGTTGCATATGAGTCGAGAGGGTGTCTATAAATAAGTTGTCCTGGACATTTCATAAACCATCACGTTATGACTGTAAGTGCGCAGAGTCATTGGAAATTCGTCAGCTCTGGCTTTCAATAGGGGGCAATCAGGCATGCAGCTCCCCATTTCGGTGGCATTCATCATGCTGAGACGACAGCAACTGTCAATGTCAAGCCAGTGCTGGGCCCTGGCCCAGCGTCAGCTGAGATGGTGCCCAGCTCATTACGGCTCAAAACAAAGCTCAACTCTGGCGACACTCTGGCGACAACAATGTCCACTAGCAACAACAACAACAACAACAACAACAACAACAACAACAACAACAACAACAACAATTGTCACTTGCGTCAACATTTAAATGTTGTTAAAGTGGCAGACCCGTGGCGCCTGGCAAAAGTCAAATACGGGCCGAACGCAGTGGTTACTTGAGGGAGAGAGGGAGGGAGGGGAACTGTGCTTAATATGCAAACGTGTTGCATCGTGAGGCAGCGCGCGCGTTTCTCGGGATCGGCCCCCATCAAGCTGACAGCCGCCAAAGTGCAAAAATGCGAACGTGAAACGAGGCCAGCAAATGGAATCTGTTTTTCATTTAAATATATAAATATATATATATATATATATATATTTATACATAATGCATTGCACTTGACTTTCTTAGCAGGCAGCTACTGTCACAATGCAAACGCAATTTATAGACTTGCTTATCTAGAATTGCGAGAGATGAAAGTTACTTAAACTGAATGCGAATATGGTTAGCTATAATTTAATGTAAAATAGATCAGAGAGAGAGAGAGAGAGAGGGGAGGGAGAGAGAGGTAGAGTGAAAGAGATTGATAGAGATTCTTTTACACAAAATGAAATCTAAAGATCTGATAACTTATTACAATACAATTCATTGAATTGGAGTTCATTGCTTTAGAAATTTCTTAGCCTTATAAATGATATAACTGCCTTAGTCATCAGCTTTCAATATTCGTTTTTTTTAATGTTTTATCTATATCAAATAAAAAGGCGAGTAATTTTCATAGTTTTCCATGCCAAACCAAACTAAAACCTTTAAAAAATATTTCATAATTGCAAAATATAATTCTGGCTCTTGGGCAGGTGTAAATATAAAATAAATGATGGTTCACTCACCTCTTCTGCGATAGGATGGGCCACGAAATTTATTGGGCGAGAGAAGTGGAGGTCGTGGGGCCAACATGCTGGGCACCTCATCCGGGGAGCTGGCTCCAATCGATGGCGATGTGCATGTAGATCCGGATGTGTTGAATTGTCGCTGCTGCTGCTGCTGCTGCTGCTGTGCCCAGTTGCCGAAGGAGTGACGACGTGTGCCGCCGCTTGGTAGCGTATGATGCCGCTGGGACTTGCTGTGAATGAGGCCAGATGACAGAGGAGCGCAGTACGCGCGATTAGCACAGTCAATGCTAATGAATAGCAAAGGGGCGGGTGCAAATGGAAGGTGTAGTGGGGGGGAGGCCTGAACTGTTTGGCAAACTGTCAACAGCTGCATCCTGTCAACAGCATTGAGTGCGGTTGTACGAGCGAGAACTCACCTTGCGTTAAAGACCTCGTCATGCTCGGCACCGACTCCGGGGCATTGGGAGCTGTGCGTCTCATTGCAGGAGCCGAGCCGTTCACGAAATGATTCGCCCGAGCGCTGGCAAAACATCAGCGGCTGCATTTCAAACGATTGCTGTGAAGAGTGGTAAATGGCAAATGGTAAATGCTAAATGCTAAATGCTAAATGTTTGTTTTGTTCTTGTTTCAAATGGCAAACAGGAAGCTGTGCAGATCGGACATGATAAATTGGAATTTTATGGGCGGCAAGAAAGAAAAAGAAAAAAAAAAAAAAATAGAAAAGAAAAGAAAACAAACTCACTTGTGAGAAACCGCCCAGCGAGTTGAAGCTGCCGCGCGGACTGCCAAAGGCCATCGTTGCCGTCGTATCCAGATTGGCCGATGTGATGAGTCGCATCTGTTCCGGATTGACGACCGGAGCGGGCCGTGGACTGCTGCCCTTCGAGTTGCGGCGCTTAAATATCGAGAAGCCCTTGCCGGAAGACTGCGAGTCCGGCGTGCGAGGCGATTTGGCATCATTGAAGTAGCACGGGTTATCTGAAAGTGCCGAAAGAAAAGGTGAAGACAAATCAAATATATTTATAAGACTAGAGATAAAGACAAATCTTTAAAATAATATATTAACATATGATTTGGAATTATATATATGTATTGATATTATTATATATATATATTTTTTAATTTTGAAAACTTCGATTTTATCAAATAAAATTTAAGTTAAATACATAAAAATTAAAAATACCTTACAAAATAGAAAATATGTAGTTTAGATGTATTATTAAAAAAAAAGTATTATTAAAAATTAAATTTATTATTTTAAAACAAATTTATTATGGAAACTATTAATTTTCTTGATTATTATATTTTTTTTTTCATTTTTCTTGATTGAATTTACCTAGTCGAATCACATCTAATATTTTATCCATCTTTACAATTTATCAATCTCTACAAATATTCAATTATCTGCATTTATCTATAATTTATTATAGCTATCTACATTTATATCATTTATATATATATATCCATCCACAAGTCTGTCTGTTGTGTATGTTTCATGTTGATTCCATCTATGTATCTATCTACCTAACACTTTGTCAACCCACCTATCCTTTTGTTATAGTTCGAAATTAATAATTGCAATTGTTATTTATTTTATATCATAATTAATAATTATCCAAACATCATCAATTACTAATCCCAACTTTCTAATTATCTATCTACAAGTCTCCATCTATCTTGAATACATTGATATATTTATCTAATGCAAAATATCTCTTCATTCATCTATATTTCGATAAATAAATCTGCCTTTTACATTCATTTCATATGTTTACCTGAGAAGAAGGCATTTGTATTATCCATAGTTAAAAACATCTTGAGATCGTATCAAGCCGCAAGTCGCTGGCAGTTCGTTCGATAACTTTAACAATCTGATCACGATTATTTCGCTGTCTAATTCACAAATGCAATTTATGATGCATTGTAACGGTTTGTCAAAGACGAGAGAGTTCGCTTGCAGCACTTTCACTGACTGCGCATGCGCACGCGCCAAGAGATTTAACACGCACACACTCACACACACACACACACACAAAGTGTTCGGTACGATGCCAAAAATGGCAAAGTTATAAATTATAAGATAAAACCCTTTTGGTTTCACTATGTAAATTGTGCGCAATGTCAGTTTGATTGATTTAAATGCGAAAGCGCGCCAAACACATTCAAATTGTAACGGCCACAAAGTTGTTGTTGTTGTTGCTGCTGCTTTGATTTACTCAATGCGCTGCGCGTGCGTCTGCATTGAATTCCCGAAACGGAATAAATTCTAAAACTTCAACGAGAACAAAACACTTGAGCCGTACGCGTCAACGCCAGCGTCAGCGTCGACGTCAACTTCATCGTCAGCGTCAGCGTCGCTGCTGCAGCCGCTACCATAGAGAATCCCTCACTATGGTTATTTTGTGCATATACATACATGCATACATATATACATACATTTGCCTTGCGCTTCTTCTGGCTGCGCAGCATTGAAATATTCACTCTCCCTCGCACGCACTATAACACACACACACACACACATGCACGCATGCACACACGCACACACGCATGCGGGATCAATGCTTAAATATGTTTACCATATTGCACCCACACACAGCTCTGTCGCTGCCGCTGCTGCTGCTGCTGCTGCTGCTAGCTCTGCCGCTGTCTCAGTTACTGCCTCTGCTTGGCCACTCGAGTGCGTAAGGAAAAACTCAACAAGAGACGAGCTCACTTTTCCAGCAACATTGTTGTTGCTGCTGTTGTTGTTGTACCTGCGTGCATGTTTTTCTTTTGCGTGCGTTTTTCGCATGATCAAAATACTGTCGTCTCTTGTGCATGATTTCGTTTCCCAGCTATCCCTGCCATAACATATTCCCTATCCACAAGCTATTCTCATCCCATAAATGCAAGGAACGTTTTGTCTTGGGCTCGTCGCGCATATTTGATGAGTTCCGATAGGCAAGAGGTAAGCCATGGCAACAACAACAACAGCAACAACAACAGCAATAACGACAACATCAACTAATGCTATATACATACATAAGTACCTCTTGGTAGTCGTGTCTTATCAGTGTCAAAGTTTAGATTTACCTACCTGATATTTGTCCTTAAAGTAAGTAGGAATATATTAACATATATATATTATCAATTTTTCCCCAAGAGATAAACTTGGCTGAAGGAGAATTTTTGAAGTAAAAGTGAATATAAATTTAATTTAAATAAAAAATATATATAAATAAAGAAAATTAAAAAAAAAATGAAAAAATAAAATAAAATAAAATGAAATAAAAGAAATAAAAATAAATAAAATAAAATATTTGTAAATATTTTAAATGTCAGCTTAAAGATTGTACAGCCTAAAATTAAAAAAAAAATTGAAAAAATATTTTTAAAAAATAATAAAAAAATAAAATAAATTAAATAGATAACAAAATATTTATAAACACTCTAAAAACAGCTTAAAATTGTACAGTTTATTTTTTTAAATTGAGAGAATATGCATTCCAAAACTGTTCAAACGGAACATATAAAAATAAAGATATATTTACAAAGACTTTATCAGAGGAATTTCGCTTGTATATTTACTATCATATGCAGCTTAGCTACATCTAATACAAGCCAAATTCCTCTGATCTTTGCTCAGTAAAATGTTATTCTGTTTTCTGTTCCTTTCACAGTTTTGCTAACAATTTGGCATATTTGTCGAGCAGCTATTAGCCAGACCCGCATGCCAAATGGTAATCAATAGAATGTTCTCGGCCAGAATAGACAACCATAATATGAAAGTAATGCGAAAAAAAAAAAAAAACGAACTACGACAAAAGAGCAGCAGCAATAGATGCGCAGCGAAATGTAAGTGAAAAGTTCGAGGGGGAAATGGAATGAGAGGCAAACGATCATCAAAGGCCAGCAGCGGAGGTATGCACATTAAAAATGTGTTAGACGGGCGCATTGAAAATGTCCATGAGACAGGGAATAGGAAACATACTGCCACATACATAGGAGATGATGTGGAATACGACCGACCATAGAGCGACTCCATGTGGCTGACGACGGAATTTCTGAAGTGGACTGGGACTGGGACTGGGACTGGGCCAATGAATGTGGCAGATGCAACGCACATTGGGACCGTTGGAAAACTCGTAAAAAGTCGGTCGGCAGCGTAGAAATTGCACATTTCGTAGTTCATAAAATGTGGAAGCAGAAAACCGGACGAAGAGCGCGAGCAGCGAGGCTTGAGTATGCACTCAGTTCAAATTGTTGCAATGCCTCTCCAGGGGCAAATGTCTCTCTCTCTCTCCCTCTCTCTCTCTCTGTGTGTGTGTGTGTGAGGCAAACGTGTGCCTCCTGCACGCATGGCATGTGGATGGATGCAAATGATCTTGAAATGTGCATCGAGTAGTTGCACTTATACAATTGCATTTGCCTGCACATAAATGTCAAGTTGTTGTCTTCGCCTGCTCGCACTTTGACTCTGCTTCGGTTCGCTTCGGTTCGATTCCTATATATGGCATAGGCCACGTTTCTAGTCGTAAATCTGTAGACGCTCAACGGCTACCTAAACTGGAGCAGCAAGCGCAACCCTTCCGCATGGGCAAATGCTCCTCCTTGGGGCAACATTTGGAAGCACTCGCTGATTGTTCTATGGCGTTGACAGGTTAATCACTTTCCTTAGTGTCTCTCTCACTCACACTCTCAATCTCTTTTTCTTTCTCTTTCTCTTTCTCTTTCTCTGTTGTTACAGTTCTCTTGGGTCAGTTTTGTTTTGATATTATGAAGTGATTCACCTTTGTTTTATGACAGCAACAAAAGCAGCCAAAGTGAGACATTGAGTTAGAAATAGATTGCTGAAGGCTTCAGAGTCTATGGGAGTATTATATAGGAGAAACTAAATTCTTATTGGAAAAACAAATAAATTTTGAATTTAATTATGAAGTAAACCTATTATGAAACAAAATTACTATTTGATAAAGATTCATTGACATTTTTATATTGAAAACATTTTCTATTATTAGCATCTCTCTAAGATCCTTTTCTTTATAACTAAGATGTTGGTTAGGTTTTGTAAATTATTTTGTGATTATGCTTTCCAAACTGATTTCTTATATTACATTATTTAATTTATACTTTATAAATTAAACATTTAAAATATAAATATAAATATAATTGAACACTATATGAAGTCTTAGAGATAGTTATGATAGATATAATTTGACTGGCCAGACCTATATAAACTTCCTTTCCTATCTTTAGCTCTCATAATGCATGAGTTAAGAAACTTGAGCTGATCGTAGTTATTTTATGGTTTCGTGAGAGTTTGCTGAACTCTTAGAAGTTTGGCAATGCAGGAAAGTATTTTTTTTTTTCAATTTTTTTACAGTCTTTTTTTATTATATAGATTTTCTATAAAATTTCTTTGCATAAAATCGTTCTTCCTTAAACTTAGCCACATTTTCATTGAGTTAAGTAGTGCAACAACAATTGAATTTCTCAGAGTGAGTTCATTGCTAAAGAACTGCATCAATTCCTACATTTTTATAGACTGCAATCATAGAGCAGTTATGGCATTTCTAAGTGGATGTTAATGCACTTGCAACGAGCTATTATTGTGCAATAAACGCACTAATGATAAACTTATATGGCTGGTGAAATGGGCGTAAACACGGAATATGTAATTCCATTTAGAGAGAAGCAGAGGAACAACTGGCCAACTGCCATGCAAAAAGGAGAATTTCGAATATATCTTTTTTGTTGTTGTTGTTGTAGCTGCAGCTGTGCGAGGTAGCATTTCCTCAGGAACTGGCCAGCGAGTGCAATATGAGTAATTACACGCAATGTATTATTTATTATTCTTTTTGAATTATTTCTCTTGTAGGCACAGGCACAGGTTCGTTCGCCCAGGTTGAACAGCAACAAAGCGTATTCATATTTACACAGCTAATTTCATTAGAATTCCGCGTTGTTGGCCAGCTGGGTGTACACTGTACAGTGCACTCTCCCTAACACACACACACAGACACACATCTTTGCCCCTTTTATTTGTATTGTGAATCATTTTATGCGCATTACGAGTTTTCCTTCACGTTCAATTGAAAATTTTTGTTTATTATTTTCGACTTTTTATGATTTAACCCCAAAGGCAAAAGGAAAAACCTAAACGAACCAAACACGGCCCGGAAGTTTGGCGACGCTCACAATTGTGGAAGCGTGCGGGGGCAGCTGCATTATGATTATTATTTTATTTTATTTTGAATTTCCCTAAACAAAAGTTATAGAAAATCGAAGCTGAAGCTGAAGCTGAAACTGAAACTGACACTGAAGCCTGTCTAGTTGCCAGTTGTTGTTCCCTAGAAATTTAAAGGCATTTGCATGCAACTTTGAACGATGTAGAAGGCAAGGGACGCACAATTGTTTGGTATTTTTCTGGTATTAATTTTGAGTTATTTTTACGGAGCTCATAAAACGGACAGAACAGAACGTAAGTCGAATGCTTTAAAAATCATTAAAATGTGCATTCGAAAGTGTTATTTTAGTTGGCCATACGCAAACAGAGAAAGCCATTAAAATACATCTCGAGTTCCGCCCACGCGCGGCAACAACTTCAAGCGGATGCTGCCAACAACAATGGCTATAAAAACAACAACGTCAAGAGCGAAAGGCAAATAGCTCAAATATTTCGTTTCTAAGACGGCGCTACGGAAGTGGAAACGAAACGAAAATCGAGCTAAGACACAAAACTGAGACACTTCAAGGATCGCTGGCAATGAAAACAAGTTGCCAAAGACTAGGCGGCATGCCGGTCAGGATGTGGCCAAGGATAAAACCAATAAAAAAAAAAAAAAAAAAACAATTATAATAATAATACCTCGGAGCTCTAAGCACGTGTGAGCCATGCCAAGTAGCCCTCCATAGGCCACTCCAGAAGACTCTGCAGCGGAAATGCCCAAAAAAAAAAAAAAAACACATAATCCAAAACATTAGCATCAGGGATGTGATGAGGAAATTGTAATAAACCTAGAGAAAGGCGTGCGAGAGAAAGGTAAGCAGGCGATTCTCTCTCTCAAATACAGAAGTGTGAAAGTGATTTTTACTACCTGATCTTAAAGGCGTAGGCGGTCGCTGTGTGTGCGAGAGTGTGTGACGCGTTGTTAGGTGTCATTGAGTGTCATTCGAATGGAAATCAAATAAACACATTTATGAGATCATTCTTGTGGTTGACATGAGGCCAAATATGTTGAGCGGGGTAAGCGCGACTAGCAGATGCCATATAAATAGCAACGAAATGCCAAAACAAATTGTGAAAATTTAACGCAGATCGATCGATCGGTGGAATGCTTTGGATGACAGACTACATGATTGATTGACTGATTGGCTCACTGGTCATGTACAGATAGATTGACAGACTGACAACCAGACTTTTTGGTTAACAGATATTAGTGACAGACTGAGTGAGCTGATGAGTGCATCAATTGAACTTACTGACTGTATGATTGACTGACAAACTGACTGATTGAGAGCAATACAGAATGATGTGTAAATATACTAACTAACACACTGAGTGAGCAATTGACGAACTGACTGATTGATGGACTGAATAATAGACAGACAGAATGATACTGACTTCAAGATTGACTCTCAGTCTGATTGCTTGACTAGCTGAAATAGTGATTGACAGCTTCACAGACTGGATAAAAACTGACTGACTGATAGACTGACTAACTATATGAAAGGCGTCCTGATTGACTAACTAACTAACTTATTAAGTGTTTTATTGACAAACTGATCGAAATATTAACTACTTGACGGACTCATCGTATGATTGATTGAACTAACTAAAGCCTGGCAGCCATTCAGACTGAATGATGATATGTGATAGATACAGTGACTGATGGACAGACTAAGTGACTGATAGACTGACTAACTATATGAAAGACTTACTAACTTTATTATGAATAGTTTTATTGAATGTTTTATTCACTAATTGACAAGCTGACTAAGTGACTGAAAGATTGACAGCTAGACTGACTGAACGTAGAATTGACTGACAGACTAACTAACTGCCAGACAATCAGACTGAATGATTAATGCCCAACGGACAGACTAAGTTATTGATATACGTACTAACTGTTGGCTAGACTGATTGATTCAGAGACTGACATACTATTAATAGATTGACAGACCGACTGACTGGCTGACTTACTAAATGATGCACTGATTGACAGGCTGATTGACTAACGCACTGAATGAGTGAATTACTGACCACTACCCTGGCTGAATTGACTAACTGACTGTTTAAATGATTGATTAATAATATAATTAACCGCATGATTGACTGATGGACTGATGGACTGACTGATAGATAGATTGATAGACTGAATGGCAGAGAAACAGATACGCCTCCAAATACTTTTTATTTACAAACATCTGCATTAAATCGATATATCTTCGATTTTTAACACATTCCATTAAAGTGCAGCAGCAAGAAATCTGCCCAATGCTCAATTCCATTGATGTAGTTCAATAGGTGTTTTGAAAATGCATAAAATGTATTCATAAATGCATTCCAATGCAATACAAACAGGACTCGAACACTAGCCACAAAGCCATTGGACGAGCCACAGCAGCCGCCAGACATCTGCTCAACAGATTTCATTCCTGGACCAGTCGCTCTTTTGCTCTCGCTGCATCTGGGGTCTCGCCTCGGGCCACAAACAAATGTTAATTATTTTCTTAATGGAAATGCGCACATGACACGAAAACAAAAAAACAAAAAAAAATGAACCAAAAACAACAAAAAATAGACAAAGACAGCGAACGGCGTTGTCTTCCGTGTAAACCTACCTACACGCAGAAGAAGAAGAAGCACAGAAAAAAACAAAAAGCAAACGAGAAGGTTGAAAATCCCCGACATAGCAAAGGAGCCCCCAATCCCAATACCAACTCCAACTCCAATTCCAGCCAGCGTCCCCTGTGGAGCGCGTGTCTTTAGCGTTTTTTTTTCGGACGTATTTCAGGGGCTGGGGGCTGGGGCTGGGACTGGGGGCTGACATTACTTTCTGCGCAGTTGCTTATAATGTTTCCTGATAAATTTTATAAACGTGCATAAGTGAAATGTGAATTCTTCAGCTTCGGCTACAGTTTCAGCTTCCCCTCGGCCTGTGCTGTGGGCAACCACAGGTTGATGTTAAATGTCAATTGGCATACCCCAGAGGATCAGTGGCGCATTAATTACAAGAACTCCCCAATTGCGAGCCATAGTCGCACAGTTGCCAGTGTTGATGCTTCTAATGATGTTGTTGATCTTGTTACGCTTTGCACTTAGCGTCGAATTCTATTTTTTTCTCCATTTTTTCTCATTTCATTCCATTCAGCCAGATCACACTTCAAAATTTGATTTATTTAGCTTTGACTGCACTTGTAATCTGAGCTGAGCCAAGAGCAGGAGGCTGGCTATCCTAAACACTTGTCTATAGTGTGTATATAGCCTAGCATGGGATCTTATAGATCTGCAGCGTCTGTAGAGACTAGGTAAAGACTATCAAGAGATCTTTTACTATAGACTTTATGTCGTTTACTTTAAGATTTTTTTTTTTTTGTAGATAAAAATATGCCAAGAGTTTAGTTTATGTCCTTTTGTTAAAGGCTAAATAATGAAAATCAAATTTCTATATAATATTAATAGCAGATATATACATATGTATATATAAAAATTGTTTGTTAAAGTTAAAATCTTTATAAATTTTTGCTAATTCAATAAATATTTCTATGATATAACATAAATAATATTCATGTTTACTACATATCTTTTATTATATTATTATGTTATTATTTATTTAATTTTGTATGTGTTATCGATATTTTATTTAAATAAAAATAAATAACATATAAGTAACAAATACTTTTATTATTTATTATATTATACATATATTTTTATTATATTTTAGATGCATTAATAACAATCCCAAATAAAAGCTTATACCTTCAGCAAAACTTATATATGGAAGGTAATATATGTAGAATATAATAATATAAGAATAATATATAGAAATTATAAGAAATTATAAGTAATATAGGATAAGAATAAGACATATGAATATTAGCACCTCTTGTCTCTGACTTTTAGTAAATGAAAATAACTTATCACATAAAATTCCCTTCAGGAACTTTGGCAGACATATTTTTGCAGCTAGACACAATGTGCGACATTTCCACTTGGCTGTCAAAATAAATATTTAGTAGACTCGCTGCCTGCTGGCTGCAGTTTGGAGCAGGAGTCGTTGATCTGGGCCCTGCCCACACAGTAGAGCAAAAGATGCGACACGCTTCGTTTCGTTTTCATATTTGAGTTTAGAAATTTGATCAAGTTCTCAGTCAGCTAGCCAGGATCTGTCTAGCATCAAGAGCCACATTCCACGCCCACTCTAGCACATGATTATGAGGTGTATAATTAAAATGTTAACGCGCTTGTCCCTGGCCGTGTAATTCAATTATGAGGAATCATTTGCAGCGCACGCTTGCAGGCGCATCTCTAATGTCTACGAGTATTTTTAGAAGTTATGTCTGGGCAGGGGATTTGCCTTGATTTATGCCAGGTCATATATTATTTGGACTAAGTGCAGGGGCGAGAGTAATTGCCAATTTGGTTTTTGTTTTTTTTTTCGGGGAAGAGCAGAAATTGAGACATCAGCAGCTACAAATAATTGCATTTAACGACTTTGATCCCTCTCTCATACACAGAGCTGATGCACTTAAGCAGCTCGTTTTATGTGCTCCGCTCAACAATTAAGTATACGACATGGAAATTGACGTAGAGACAGAGCGAAACGATCGCTGTGACGTCATCATTGGCAATGAGACAGATGAATTTTCGTATCCAATTGAGGCCATGAATCCATTCATCTTTGATAGATTTCTTTATCGCTCGCTGACCGCTGCCAATTGCTGATTGTCTTGTTTGTCTGTTCCTCTCACTCTCTTTTTTTTTCTCTCTCTCTCTCTCTCTCTGTCTCTGACATACTCAAAACAAAGGCCACGCCAAGTGCGTGCAACAATTAATTTGCGCAAATATTTACAAAATATTGCATTAATATTTTAAGTGTGTAATGAGCAAATTACGTAGAACCAAGCAGCGATCGTTGATTCACTCGACTCTTCTATATGCATATAGTATGTATATATCCATAATCTCTGATTCTTAAATATAATGGTGGGAGAAATTTGTACGTTTGTGTATGGATTTTTAATTATTTACGTCATGGTTTGTTTACAAATTATTTATTTATTTAATGAGTAGCTTTTGCCGAAATGAGCATTAATCAAATTATATAAATAGCTTTCCGATTCATATTTAATATATCAAAAACTAATCTATAATTAATTCGATTTATGAATGTGCTCAATGTATCTTAATGTATTTTGAATCTTTACATATTGATATTAACTTAATATTTGATATGCGTACTAAATATTATATTTTATATAAAAAAAATATATATATTTTTTTTTGTTTTCATTTGAGTTTTTAACTAATTTATTGATATTTTTTTATTTATTTTACTATGTCAAATATTTTAATATTCAAATGCATAAAATATCAGCAAAATAGAAAATTGCATAGCATATAATTTATAACACAAATAATAATAATATATAATATTTTTTATATTATAAATTATAAAATATAAATTTGGATTTTTTAAATTTGTATATCAAGTTTAATTGGAACTAATCCAATCTCTTTCAAATTAAATATAAATAGAGTTATCTAGAACTGCAACTATTGTGAATGAACTAAGAGTTCGCAATTGTGAATGGCTAATGCTAAATATATACACATACATATATATTTACATATATTTAGAAAAATACTGAACCAATGCGTCCAAACGCAATGAATGCAATTAAAAAGCGCGAATGAATGAAAGTCAATGCGGATTTAATGAATGATTTTATATAGCATCAACGACAATAATAACAAACTATTTATAGAAATAATACAAGACAGACAGAGAGAGAGAGAGAGAGAGAGAGAGAGAGAGGAGGAAGAAGATTGACAGACGGACAACGAAGTGGACGAGGGTTGGTCGAACCGAACGAGGCTTCATGCAGTAAGTTTATGTGCAGTGAGTCTCCCTCTCTCGCTCTCTTTCTCACTCTCTCTGTCTGTGTGTGTGTGTGTGTAACTGTAACTCTGTTGCTGCAGCTATGGCTGTGCCTATATGCATCTATGTGTGTGTGTGTGTGTGTGTGTGTCTGGCTGACTGCGTGCGACGCGCGAGTTTTGTGTTTTAATTGCGCCATTTCCCATATCAGCGCTGTGATTATTTATTTTAGTCAACATATAAATAAAAGAAAACTGTGGCAACTGCTGTGGCTGCCTCTGCTGCTGATGCTGGACATGCAAGCTGGGCCTAGGTATTCGAGCGGGTGGCGGGGGATATGCCACAACAGTTCAGGCGATGCGATAACAATCGCTGGAACATGCCAGAGCAGCCTAATTAGATGCTTGCTCGACATTTGATTTGTTATTTATTATGATTGTTATTATTATTATTATTATTATTATTATTATTACTATTGTTTATTACAGCATTGTTGATCGCAGTGCCAGTTGTTCACAAATTGATGAATGACCCCGCCAGACGCCAGTCTGACTCAGTCCAACTCGATCGCAGTTTGCCTGCAGCAGCGTCTGGGCGCTGCATATCTATTGGATAAGTGCCACAGCGCCCAGATACTTAAAGATCGAGCTGTTTTATTCGTTATTTTCCCAGGCAAGAGCCAAAACAACTGGCGTCTCAGTTGACTTGAGCTGGGAAATTGTCCGCACTTTGCAGTTTTTCTTTTTCTTTTTCATTTTCTTTTTCATTCTTTAGGTGGCATTTGGCGTCTCCACTCTAGGGCGTGCGTAGTACACAATCTTTGCATGCTTAAGCTACGCCCATTGTTTGTTTTGTTTTCTGTTATTATTTTTGTTTTCATTTTCAATTCGATCAAAATTTTCAGTGGGCTGCAACGCAACGTTTGCTCGTACTAATCGTTGCCATGGCTTCTACTCCGATTAAGGGTAGGCGTAGGGGCTGCCGCAGAGGCAGGGGTAGGTGTAGGGTTAGCTGTTCTATGTGTCCAAGATAAATGCGTTGGCGTTCTGGGAAATTGCTAATGTACATACAGTTGTCGTGCACTGTAGTACAGTAGTTTTGTCCCTGGGCTAAACACTCATTAGCAGCAATGTGAAATGTGAAATGTGAAATGTGAAAAGACCTCGCGACGCGATCTGGTGTCAAATTCATGTCGAGGCGTGAACCGAGTTGTCATGTTTATGCCATGCACTGGACACGCATTACTGCAGCACTAGATAAGCCATGCATAGGAATGCGCTCGGCGACCTAGAGTGCATATTTACAGCTATGCTTTAAGTGCTATTACATATTACAGGTGTCTCTGAGACACTTTGAGCATTTTGGAAATATTCTCTTAATGCTTGAGTTGTGTTTTTCGGTATGATGAAAATCTTATTTATATTTTAAATTGCGACTTTGAAGTGATTGAATGCGATTATTCTGCAAGATCTTATATTATTCTTCGAGTAGTTAAATAAATGTATATTTAAATGTTGATATCTATGTATGTATATGTCGTAGCATGTATAAAACGTGCCGTGATATTGTTAGAGTAGCTATCGAAGTGGTTACTCAAGTTGGCAGGATGCTCTTTGATAAACTCAAATTGGTGAATATAGCTGCTGCTGCACGTATTCCCTGATGTTGCTGAGAGAGGTCTATGTGATGACTAGAAGATATTGTTGAGAAACCTCGAGAGGAAATAAGAGAGCAACAACGCAGGAAATCCGTAGTATATAGTAATCATAGAAAACATGGAAAGTGATCAATCTCCAACATTTATATATATTTATAATATATATATTTATAATATATATTATTTAAAAGAAACTGAGTATGGTTCCAGACCTGAATTATTGATATCTGTGGGTCATACAATAAATTGTGTTTGTTGTGCGACATTATAAAAGAAGAAGAAGAACCATATATATATATGTACATATACAAATATGTCTTTATTCATGAATTATAGATATATGTATCTATATATGTATGTAGCTATTCATGAATATCTAAGAAACACCTGTGTTTCACCTGTGTTTCTTTAGCATTCAAGATCTTAACAATCAGTAAAAAGAGCATATACGACTATGAGATTAGAGCATCATCTTAATTTATTTATATATTGGATAATAAATTGTTGATAGATCAAATATATATTTACCCAAACAAGAACTGAATTTATATAAGTATAAATATTTTTTGAGTGGAATCACATACACTCATTTCAAGTCCTAGTTTGCGTAGTTATTCAAGTCTTCTGATCCATGAAGATATAGCTTTATAGATCAGAAGACTTGAATAAATATGAATAGAATAAAATAGAAAAACACAAATCAAATAGAATAGAATCCAGTTATAACGAGGGACTCAAGAGATCGTTCTTATACCCATATAAGTTTACTCATATAAGTTTCGTCGCAATAAACGTAGGAATGCTATCAGCGTGTCGTTATAAGCGAATTATACTATATCTCACTTCTATCTCTCAAATGTTAATTGCTAACCTTGTATAGAAATCAATATTAATAAATCTATTCGGTATTATTATTTAGCACATTTAACATAACCAATTTGTCTGATCAATTTTTATAGTTTTCTATTTTATAGCCCAAGTTTTTTTTTTTCTTTTTCTTATTGCTATCATTTTATGGTTACAGGGTATTAAAAATTTATTGTTCGCCACTTACCCAATGACATATTGATAATTGAGCTGAAAGTCTTGGTCAATGTATTGATTGGATTAGTTTGGAGCTGCTGCTGTTGCTACCTCCATTTGGGTTGGCTCGTCGCGGTTCAATTCAATTTCAGGGGCTTTGCACTTGTTCTAGCCCTTTAAGGTGCTTCCGGCGGATATGGCCAGTCAAAGTTTTTGGACACACGCAAACGAAAAAAAAACAACAACAACAACAACCTGCAAAACATAGAAAATAGAAAAAAGCATAGCGATTATTAAAAATGTTAATTAAATATGCGCATGGCAACTACTGCAGCAGCAACAACAACAATGATTATAATAAATATAGAGGAAGAGAAAAATTAAAACTAAAGTACAAAGCGGGCACCTGCCTAACGTACCGTTAGCTGCATATTAAATAGAAAAACTTTATCAACGGAAGCAGAGAAAAGTTTTTCCCAACAGTTTTCAGTTTTCAGTTTTCAGTTACATAGCCAAGACGGATATTGTGGCCGGAAATGTGGAAATAAAAGAGTTGAACTGTCCCCAAAAAATATGTTTCTTTGTTTTTGTTTTTGTTTTTTTTTAACTCATATGCACATGTGGCATAGAGTTTATATATATATACATAGATCTATGTATGCATATATGCATCTATAGTTTTTATAGCGCGCAGAGCAGTTCCACTTTTAAACGTTGACCACAAACCGCAATTAGCACTTAACATAAATAAGTACAAAGTCATAAAAGAAATATATAATTTTCATATGTATATATACATATACATATATATTTTTATAGTAGGACTCACAGCTATGAACAAATACAAGTCCATAGCTGTGGCCACTTTTGGTGTCTGGCCGCTGTTCGGAATTTTTTTTTGTTTTTTATTGGCATATTTCGTTGATTTCTTTAATAAGTCAATTAATATGCGTGGCGCAGTCAGATTCCTATATGGCGGCACACATCGTCGATCGATTTTGCAATCGATTGGCATCCATATATCAACACCTATCAATTCTCTAGAGATCGCCGCAACAGCAGCTTCTGTATGTAAATAAATTTATCTCTGAATTTGTGTCGAAACCTTGACGAAATTGGTTTCGTTTTAAAAAGTTTTCTTATGCTGCGAATTCATAAACTTGAATCAACATTGATTGATTTATTGGCATATCATATAGGGTTATTTTTTATTTTCTAGCGAAACTCTACCTGATCAAAAAAGAATTCCGTTAAGTGTATTTATGCTGAATTGTTTACAGCATTGTAACCCAATTTCTTTTCTTCTTTTTTTTTTTTTTTTTAAGAAAAAGTGTTTATAGTATTACAAAAACAAAGATTTCGTTCTTTCTTTGTTTCCATTTCAATGTTTAGATTATGTTATCTAAATTTAGAGAGTGAGTGAGAGAGAGAGAGAGAGAGAGAGAGAGAGAGCGACATCTGAGGACTGTTTAATTTTAACTCTGAGCACTTTATGATTGTCTTTGAAAGTATTTGGAAAACATTTTGTGATACGCAATAAAAATTATTATTAACTTAATAACTCATTAAAGGCGCGCATAAAAAAAATTGAGCACTTAAATGTTCTTACCCTGTCTATCGTGCTATCTCACTCTCCACCACACACACTCTCTCTCTTTCTCTGTCTCTCTGAGAAAAGCAATTAAGTCGAGCGATTTAGCGAGACGGCCGTTCGTTTAAGACGATTATTTCATTTAAGCTGTTGACATTCATTTGCATATCAATATGAGACAGTTACGGCCTTTGCAGGCATATAAGAATATATATGTATATCTATATATATCTATATATATATCACATGCTATTTTCAATAAAAAGCTCAATTCATAAGCATAAGTTCTTACGGCTCCAGTACTGTGATTTGTGATCTGTTAAATGAACTCCCCAATGTCTTAAATATAAATCAAAGTCAATGGCCTCTCTTCACTTCTTCAGTTTGGTACGGATATATTTATGTCGTGCACATTTTTGTGACTTATTTGCATGTTTTTGTTTTCTTTATATATATATACATATACATATATATTTCGTTCAGTGTATATGTGTTGTTGTTTTTTTTTTTCGGTTTGATTGCTACGATTTTCATTACGTTTTACCGGAAATTCCAATTTAGGTAAATGCGCCGTTGACTGCAACAACAGCCGCCGGCACGAACCGGGATTAATATATGTATGTATATGGATGGATACACACTCGAATATACCCCTGGCGACAACGACAAGATCAAGTGGAGCATGCATGCCCTGCACACAATTGACATATGCGGGGCCCGGGGCCCCAGAATCAAGCATAATGGAGGCCTGTCCAAAAAATAAAATAAATAAAATAAAATAAAATAAAAAACGAAAAAAAATGTAAGTTCAGAATTTGCCAGTTTTCGCGTTGAGGCATCTGATCAATGCGAATTCCTTTATACGCAGACAACTCTGCAGCACCTGATTTTCTACAATTCCTATGCTTGTTCACGCTGGCAAAAGGGTATATTGGTTGCATGTTCTGTACCTCTTGATAGAGATCAGTCTTTATGCATTGAGAGCATTTAGCATAAATCCCATACTTCTGTAAGGTATTTGCTTTTGATTTGTTTGAGATATTATATATTATTATTACTTGAAAATTCGGAAATTCCTAAATTCTATTATATAGAGACTGTTGAAGCTGTGCAATTGAAATACATAAGCAAATATATTACGAGTAGAATTTAAAACTAAAACTATTTGATATGTAAAAAATCTCTTAAATATTAATATTTAATTAAATTTATGAATTTTTGAACTGTGAAAGAGCATCATGCAGTCGTTCGAGATAGATCCCAGTATTCCTTATTGTTTTTCAAATATATACTATTTACAAACATGGCCCAGAGCGGGCTAATGCAGAAGGAAAAAAAAAGTATTTAGTTGGCAATAAATTGTGTGTTTTGTTGTAAACAAATTGCAAAGAATTTGGAAAATTCGCATTAAAAGGAAATGTGTTCTATGAATAAGTAAGTGAATAATATTGTTGTTGTCGTCGTATACAGAAATTGCTTTAATTTATAGTTAAAGAGAATTAAACTAAATAAAATAAATTAGTGTAAAATCTATTCAAGACTTGATGATATTCAACATAAGCTATGTTTATATATTTATATATCTTTTATTTTAAAATCGATTCAGTACACATGCAAATAAACATATATATATAAATATAAATATATATACATATATATATTTGATAACAATTCGCGTGTGTGAAACATTTTCCTTTATCGACTATAAAGCACGTAAAATTCGAATATATATTGCACTTACAAGCGCCTGAAATGCATTCGAAGCGTTTCACAAAAAACTTTTACGATTTCAATGCAATTTACACGATCGTTTGCCACACACACACACACACACACACACACACACATACACACACAAAATGTTTTGCAATCGAGCGTTAAAATAAAATCAAATAAATCAATTGAAGCGCTTTATATATTTATTTTGCTTCTTTACTCTATGAATTTGTCAAACGGCCAATAAAGATATTATTGAAAAGCTGAAATCGCGCCACGTTCGCTGGCAATAAAACGATTTATAATAAAATTGCTGAATACGAAGTCCCCAAGCGAAGAGCCAAGCAACACACAAAAGCTTCGCATGTAAACAATTAAAATAATTTAGTCAAAACACAAATAGAAAGAGAGAGAGAGAGAGAGAGAGAGAGAGCAAGAGAGATCAAAGAGAGTGCCACAAGAGCGCAAAAGAGAGTGAGTAAAGAGAGAGAGAGAGAGAGAGAGAGAGAGAGAGCGCGTGCAGCTGTTGCTAATTTATTTATATAAAAAAAAAAACATAAATTGTTTGTTTAATGAATTCGTGTGAGAAATGCGAATATTTGTCTAATTGAAGCAAGAGCCACACAGAGCAAAAGAGAGAGAGAGAGAGTGTGTGTGTGTGTTTGTGTGTGTGTGTGTGTGCTAACAAAATGTAGCACAGCAAACAGCTGTTGCTAGATAGAGCGAGCGAGAGCGAGAGCGATTGAGAGACAGGACTGCGACGCTTCGCAACAGCTGCCAAGTAAATAACGCGCATACGCAATGTTGTACAGCGTTCAATTTTCGTTTATTTTATATTTTGTCTTCGCCCACGCGCAACAGCAGCAGCAGCAGCAGCCGAAGCTTACGTTGTTTTTCATTTCATTTAAATTGCAATTAATCATGCTTTGCGTGAGAAATTTTTCTCATCTGTCTGCCACATTCTGATGGATTTCGCTATGACATTCAGTTTGCTTTTAGACCGACATTTGCCCTGAGTCCAAATCGGATATATTTGCGCCAGGGTAGATTGGTTCAATAACAGGCAATTCACTAACTAAATATATATATATAAAAAAAAAATTAAATAACTATATAAAAATAATTAATAAATACTTTATTCGACTTCATATGCCTACATCATTTAACTTGAGATATATAAAAGTTCATGAAACTATATTTATTATCTGGCTTATTCATTTGCCTTTCTCTAATAAAGTATTTCTCTGATTGCAAAATAATTATTCTTTAATTCTAAGCTATACATTTACAGGGTATCTGGCCATCGTTTACAACTTTAGCTATTTGGTTTTTCCTCAACATTTCACTGCAAAATTCTGCTGCTTAGTGTGACTGGCATTTGGTGTCAGTCTTATGACTTTCACATGTTTTTCCCGCTTATCGCAATCTTTGAGTGACCGAATTTTACGTTTCTGTGCCAAAACTGAATAAAACAAAAACCGAAACAGAAACCGAAACCGAAACAGAAAATGTTTTATGTGGGTGCCATCAGACGGTAGCTCACAGTTGCCTTTTGACAGCCACGCACGTTTTTGCCTTCTTCCTCTTCTTCATGCTTTTATTTTCTTTTTTTTTTTTTTTTGACGTTGCGCCCACCGATCTCTGCATGCGCATACATAAATACATAAATTATTGTTGACAAGCGCATAAAAACATCAATGAGATCGTCAACTTGTTGAATTTTGTAGGTCTTGCAACAACAACAGCAACAAATGCAACAACAACAACAACAGCAACTGTTGTCTATGCAAATGGCCAACAATTAAAATTTAGTCCAATTGTTGTCAGTGCCACAATTTTTATGTCAACGTCTCATCAACTCGCAACTTGTTGAATTTGTTGGCTCTAAGTAAAAGTCTAGACTATAATAGAAATTTTTAGATATTTCAATGGACTTTTTATATGTTACTAAAGAATTTTAATATATTACTATATATTCTATATACTATATTAATGCTTGCACACAAAAGCTTAAAAAACTTTCTTAAATCAAGCTCAAACTGTGCATTTTACACACAACAAAGAAGCTAAGAAAGTAACTTGATTTTTTCTAAAGAATCCTTCATTGCTATTTATTTATATAACATATTCTGCATTATTTCATAGTCCACATTTCAAACAAATTTATTTATTTATTCGTCTTTATTTTTCACGCTATTAATTATTATTTTTCTATAAAAGTTTTCGGTTACTTTTTGTAGTATTTTTTAAGCTTTCATATATTTTTTTTATCAATATTTCAATACATTTTCAACTTTGAGTCCTGTAAATTTAAATTTAATTTTAATTTTAAAATTCATATTTAATAAGATATTCCAACTGAATGACAAACAAAAAATTAATAAATAAATAAATGAAAGCTTAAAGAGATTCCAAAAGGATATTTTTTTAAATCTCATTTTTTCACTGGTTTTTTCTTATTTTTTTTCTTATTATTAATATATATATATTTTTTCTTTTTTTTTTTTTATAAATCGAAATTTGTTGCAGTGTAGCATCAGATAGACCACATGTTGTGATCTATTAGTTTAATAGACAACTGTGTAAACTCTTTTTTCAAAATGAAAAATCTGTTTCCTTCTTTAGTTAAATTTGTTCAAGTGTATTTTTGGTTTAAAGTCTTACGGTTTTCGGCTAACTAATCTTAGTTGTCATTTGTTAGCCCTAGCAATGAGTTGTGCCAAAATTTGGATCCTATTGGCAGGCATTATCTGTTGTGTGCCTTCGTTCGTGGCAGCTGTCACTTGTGATGTGGCACCATTGGATCCCAATTGTATTAATTGCACGCTGAATCCAACAAATGTCGAATGCATTACAACAACAACAGCACCAATAACAACAACTGCGCCACCAACAACAGGTGCACCAACAACAACAGCTGCACCTGTTTCAACAACTAGAAGACCGATACGCCGTAGAATTCATCCATTCATTTACTTTATTCAAAGCTTTAAAAGAAAATTTAATTTACTTTAAATGTCGAAATTCAAATAAAAATCGAACATGAATTGGAATTTTTTTTTTTTTTTAATATTGATCTCGGCAAGCTCAGAGCTACATAAAGTCGATATATCTGCAGCCTGTTTCCAGCCCCAGAGAAAATACTTCAGATACAACACAGACTTATCAGATTTTGAAGAAATGGGGCTTACAAGCGGATAAGTAGAATTGCAAGGATAATGCAAATTGATCAAAGAAGCAAATGACAGATAATATAAAAATATAATACCGTATCTTAATCAGAGTTGTGGAGAATCTTTGCATTTCTGTACAATTTCAGTTAAAATGTCATAAAAAAAATCAAATAAAATGCAGCTCTATAAATAGATAAATGTCGAATCGTTAAATTCCAATAGCGATGGCTAGCTTTTACCTGGCCAAGAAGCGTGTGCCGTGATCGTTAACCATAAAATGTGTTGAGCATGCGCAAAATCCAATCAATATAAAAAATACCAGCAGCCAAAACAAAAATTCATGCAAGAAAATACAAAACAAACAAAATAACAAACAACAACAATAACGAGCACATTGAACAACAAGAACAACATTGTTCCAATGCATACATGTGTGTGTGAGCGAGGGAGTAAGAGAGAGAGAGAGAGAGATTGTGATTATGTGTTCGTGCGTGGAATATTAATTAAAATTTGCGCTTAGTTTGATTTTTTCCCTTCGGGCAATATGCACGCACACACACACATACATACGTAGACCCACACATAACAAGTGTTTCGCGTTGTAAAAACAAGCGAGCGTAGCCCCAAAACAAAACAGAATCAAATAAAAACAGCAAAAAACGATAATATTCAAATTCGAATTAAACGCATTCCAGAGAAGGGCAACTGCGATTCCACTGGAACGAGTAGGCATGCAAAACGCGTATCCGAAAGCGAGATCAACAGCAAGAGATTAAAAGAAGCGAAACAGGGAGGAGGATAGCAAATGTGCACAAGTATGTGTGTGTGTGTGTGTGTCTGCATTACATAAATGGCTGCCTGTATGTGCATACATACATTCATATTTATACAAATGCATACACAGAGCAGTCGGCGCCCTCTTTGCAGTTAAAACACGCATCTTGAATATTTCGCCTTGATGTTGATCGACAGTTTGACATTTTATGTCGTCGCCGTCTGTCAAAGGATGGCGGTTACTTTTTTGTTTTGTTATGTTGTTGTTATCGATTCGTTTGCGTTTTTGTTTATATCAAGCCTTAACGTTTTACTTACTAGACAACTACGTACAACAACAACAGCCACAGGTTGGTTAACGCTAGATGGCGCTGCAGCGTTCTTAGTATATGTTATACGTTGTGTGTATATGGAAGCTAAACGTAACGGTAACAGAAAAGACGTATAAATCAAAATGAAATCACGAACGCGCTTCTACTCGACAGTTTCCAAATATTCAGAACGCGCACGTTGCTTGCGGGCCGCCGCCAAACGGTTCCACGGCAAAACGAAAATTAAATAGTCGCTTGGCTGGCGCTGCCCCAGAGCCCCACAACACAGCACAACAAAACGCACACAGAGTAATAAAAATAAAAGCAGAGCAAAGGCAACTGCCAACGGCAACGGCAAAGGCAATGGTAGAGGCAGAGACAAATGCAAAGGCGTCGGGCATAGCCACAGGCAAAGGCGGGTGAAACAAAATAAAAAGTTTGGCGCGCTTTGGGCGACGCGCGTCGCTCATCATTTGTATTACTCTTTACATGAAAGAGCAAAGCTCGAGGCGAAAGAGAAATATAAAAGTGTGTGTGCGCCCCGATGTACTCTGATCGCGGGCACTTGGTCTATGAACAGACAAATTTTTAAAAGATTTTTTATTAATGAAAATTACTTAGAAAATATAATAAAATAATCGTTTTTTTAAACGTTATACCTTATTAATATGGAATTATTACTCTTATGCTGGCTTCTCAACGCTTAAATATCAATGGAATATCTTGAAAAATTCATATTGATATTTTGAAAAAATGTTTAATATTTAATTACCTCAGTGAATTCTGTAGAAAAAAGCATTGCTAGTCAATTTGCATAAAATTCGCACATGCATACATATTTTGTATTTATACAGGCGTATTGTTAGATTATTATTATTTGTCATGGCATAAGAAAATTCATCATTGAAATATTATTTATTGTGATTTAAGTATTTACAGAACGTAACGGCCAACTTACAAGCACGCCTTACATTTAACAGCACTGTAAATACAGATCTATATACAAATGTCAGCACTGACTATGTAAGTTTATTCTCAAAGAAAGCTGCAATAATACTAAAGAAAAAATACTGCAGGTTCTGCTTAAGAAAATCTGTAATGTTTAAGCAAATATTAACAATATACTTTAAAAACTGTTTTTTATTTGATAAAGACAAATATAAACAATGCACACAATTCAAATCATGCAAATGATTAAATTGAATACATAGCAGAGAAATTAGAAAATTAACGGCTCTTTATTCCAGTCAAAGCTTACTGATTGCTGCTTGCTCTTATTAACAGTAAAATGTTATGCTAATTTGTGTTAACAGTCTTCACACGAATGCGCACACACGCCTGAAAGACGCAGCAACAGCTGTGAGTCGAGGAAGAAAAAAAACTATGTATGTGATTTTACTGCGGAATTCTTTCACTTCGTGCGTATTTTGAGTTTGCGAAAAGCATTTTCTGCATTTAAAAACATACGGTGTACTATTAAAGAATGGCATCTGTGTAAAGTTAAAATTCAAGGTAAATGAAAGCAGTTGCGGTTACTGTTTCTACAGTCATTCGCCGAAAATCAAATAAATTAATTTAAATGAGAATTTTTGGGCGTGATGTAACCGCGTGAGTGTGAGTGCCACGACTGCGCCATCTATTGTCTTATCGAGTCAGACATGTATATGTGTATGTAGCTGTTATGTCTTTCATGTGCAAAATAGAGCTCGAATTGCCGGTGTGGTTTGTTTATTATTGTTTTTGCACTTGAGGTTATGTGCAACAGTCTGGAATATAAATAAAACACAGACTTATATTTGGAAAATAATCTTATGAGACGACGGCTTCGCCATTAAACAACATTAAATTGGAAACGGTCCGGCGGACATATGAGTCTGAGCGAGATAGCTAGTGTGTTTTAGCTGGAAGCAGGGCCGGGTTGCCATCGGAAATGACAATGAAATGAAATGATACAATTTTATTTAATTCCGTTGCATAGTGAAAGAAAATGAACACTTAAATATTCACTGCAGTTAGTTAACATTCTAATGTTGCGAATTTCATGCCATACAAGTTGTGTTCAATGAGAAATGTTAAAGTTGTGTAGGTCGCAAACTATCTGGCAACGCTATTGTACTCTCTTACTCTCCCGTCGCCTTTTTCCAAGAGCACATGTGCTCAAGAGCCAATTGTTGCTCTAGCTTGTAAATTATTTTATATTTGTCCGAGAAGTTTGCAATAACAACAAATCAATTACAGAACAAAAGCAACGGGGCAGTTAAGTTATGAACAATCAGGGTTATGGCGGCATCCAATGGATACAGCAGCATGCATCCACGGTGGACTCGGAGTCCGACCTACTGGAAAACGGCGCTGTCGATAGCGAGGTAACGTCCGCCTATTTGGTCAATGGCAATGCAACCGACGAGGATCTCGACCATATGGCGGCCGAGAATCTCATATTCATGGCGCGCGATGGTCAGCTAAGCGAGATAATTGCTGCCAACGACAGTGGCGGCAGCACAGTTTTAATTACGGACAGCGGAACTGTTGCATATGCCACGGCCTTCGACGAGGATGCACAGGTTGTCACCGAGGAGATCATCACGGATGACTGGGTGCAACACCAAGGCGCCGAGCGGTAAATAGTTGATGATAACTCCCAGAAGCGACATCTATATAATTTGTGTGTGTTTTTCAGTGTGGAAATCGCAGCGGAACAAATTGCGGGCAATAACAGCTCGCAGGAGCTGCTGGACATGGAGCAGGACGAATATACGGCCTTGCGCCCATATCCCTGTGACTTCTGCAGCCGGCGCTTCCGCAAGAAGACAAGCCTAAACAATCACATGCTGGCGCATCAAAACGATCGTCCGCATCTGTGCAAATTGTGTGGAGCTCGGTTCTCGCGGCGGGCCGAACTCATCAGTCACTTCAAGGCACATGCCGAGGCACAGGATGCGGCCGATGCGGCGGCAGCAATCAAATTCGAGACGCCACAACAGCAGCAGCGCCAAATGGATGATCATTTCTATGAGCAGGAATGGGCGCTATACCAAGAACAAGAAGATGATCAAGTGCAGCAGGAGCTGCAGCAAATGGAGCAAGAGCAGCAGGAGCAGCACGAGCAGGAGCAGCAGCAGCTGGTGCTGCCACAGGCCAGCTATGCAGCGATCAGTGATGTGCCCGCGCCAACAGCCACGCGCGGTCGCATCAGCCGCCTCAAGCCCAAAGAGGAGAGCACTCAGTACATTGTGATTCCCGAGAAGCAGACAACGGACGACTTGCAGCAGTACATGGAGTGCGAGGAGCTGCCACCCACGTTGACCAGCAGCACCTCAATCGAAGCGACGCAAGTGGCGGTCAGCGTGCCGGTTGCCGAGACGGTGCAGGCTCAGCGTTTTCCGGTGATAGACGAAAGCAAACCCTTTGTGTGCCAGCAATGCGGCTTGGCATTTGCGCGCGAAAAGGCGCTGGTCTCACACATTAAGGTGACGCCACAGATCATAGCTTAATTTATATTCATATTAAACGTATTTCTACTTTAGAATCATCGCGTCGAGTCTCCGTTCGAATGTAATCAGTGCCAGGATATGTTCTGGGACAATTACAGCCTGCAGGAACATCAGAAGACACATCAGTTCGAGGAGAGCAATTCGGAGTATGATCCGGCCTCGGCCGGCGAGGACAGCGCCAGCGAGTCGGAGCAGGAGCAGCTATACGGCGATTTCTACTGCAGCGAGTGCGGCATTTCATTTCACAGGCAGGACCTGCTGCGTCGCCACGCCAAGCAGCAGCACAAGCAGCTGTCTGCAGATGCGGAAGGCGTTGCTGGTGATGCGGATGCCGATGCGAGTGCCAAAGATACGCAGCACTGTTGTCATACGTGCGGCAAATCGTTTCCGAGCGCCTTGGAACTGCTCGCCCATGCCGAAGTGCATGCGCGCTTCCCGCCCTTCAAGTGAGTAGAGGAGAAGAGTAACTGGTTAAAGAGAGATTTAAGTAAAGCAAATCTTTTCAGATGCGTTCTATGCGGCGTTAGCTTTTATGAGGAGCAGGCCATCAAGCGGCATTTACACACGCGCCATCCGCACGAGCTGAAGCCCAACTCGTGCGTGCTGTGCGGCAAGGAGTGTCGCGATCGCAAGGCTCTGATGAAGCACGCCTGGGATCATTCGCGGGAGAAGTGTCACTCGTGCTCCAAGTGCGGCAAGAACTTCCACAATAAGGCGCGACTGAAGCGGCACATGGCCTCGCATCGCGACAAGTCTGTGGTGTGCGAGGTGTGCCACGAGGAGTTCCCCGACGGCCGCACGCTCTCCAATCATCGGCATTCGCACAGCACCACGTCGCCGGGCAAACTGTTTCCCTGTCATGAGTGCGGCAAGACCTTTGGCTCACGCAGCTCCCAGCAGATCCATGTGCGCATCCATACGGGCGAGCGTCCTTATGGCTGTCACTATTGCTGGAAGGCGTTCGCGGATGGCGGAACGCTGCGCAAGCACGAACGCATTCACACCGGCGAGAAACCCTACGCCTGTTCCGTGTGCCCGCGTGCATTCAATCAGCGCGTCGTGCTGCGCGAGCACATACGCTCGCACCATTCGGGCCTGGATGCTGTGCGAGGGACCTATCACTGCATTGTCTGCTCGGCGGACCTGTCCTCGTCCAATGAGCTCATACAGCATCTGATCCAGCACAGCGACACGAACACCGCTATGCAGCGTCAGCCAGTTGTGAGTAGAGTGATCATTCTTTATAGAGGCGACTTAACATTTGATTCTCTTGTTTTTTAGACTGGCCCGCGGAAGTACAAGCGACGCAGGAAACTGCAGCCCCATGAGATTGCACACATGCGAGCGGAGCATAAGGATGGCGAGGAATATACCAGCGACATGGACTTCTGCGATTTGGATGTGGAGAATGTGGATGATCTGCTGGAAAGGGCTGACACAGTGCCAACCAAAAAGGAGAAGCGTAAGCGTTCTGCTGCCAATCAGACTAAGGCAGTGACGAATGGCGCCGCCAGTAGCAATGCCGCCGCTTCGGTTAAGTCCGCCAATAACAACTGGGATGAGAAGTTCCTGCAGACAAATAGCAATGGCAACGCTGCCAATGCAGATGAGAGCTATAAGAATTTCTACCAGATTGATTCGCTCGTGGTGGTCAACGATACCACATTGCCGGCCGTCAGCCCGTCCAGCAATGCACAAGGAGCTTCCAAGTCGCGTCGAGGCGCGGGCAAGCAGGCCGAGAGTGGCGATAAGTCAAGCGGAGCCGGCACTGCTGTAGCAACTACTACTGCTGCTGGCACGGAGTCTGGCAAATCAAATGTCTCCAGCAGCCGCAGCAGCAGTCGAAAGAAGTCAAGCAAATCGGCTAAAAGTGCAGCTACAGCATCCTCAGCATCAGCAACAGGAGCAGCATCAGCCACAGCGAGCAGCTCGCGCCCACGCATGATACACACGGAAAAGTCGCGTGTGCCGTCAGAGAGTGCATCGAAGAAGACGCGTGGCCGTAGCTATATCACACGCACCAGCACAAGCGAGACCAGCAGCCAACTGGCCAGCCAGCTGGTCAAGTCGAGCGGCGTGTCCAGTTCGCGAATCGTTGATGACTACGAGATCATATCACCTGCCACCCAGCCGCCCAATCAGATTAGCTCCAGTCCGTTGCACATCAAGCAGGAGCAGGAGCAGCAGCAGCAGCGCGTCCAGTTCATGTACGACGATAGCCATCTGATGATCCACACGTCAATGCTGCGGGATAAGCCGTACGACAAGTTCAATCCGAGCATTGTCAATGATCTCGAGGAGATATTACGCAGTCCGCTCAAGCATGATCGCAATGCGCGGCTGCGATTCACTAGCGAATCGTCGACGACGCCACAGTTCCTGCCCGAGGAGGAGCAAAATCTCATCAAAATTGAGCCCACCTCGCCAGATCTGCGCGATATGGTGGAGAGCCAACAGCGTGTGAATGCCACAGGTGGACAAGCGGCCATGCCCACATCCTCATCATCGTCGTCGGCGCGCACGTCGCGTCACCTGCGACAGCTAACGACCAACGGCTCAAGCAGCCGCACGGCGTCTAAGCGCAGCGTTGGCAAATCCTCAACTGTCGCCGGCTCCAGCGCCACGAAACCCAGCAGCAACACATCTGCAGCAGAAGTTGTCAGCAAGTCCTACCTCAGCTACGGTGTGGACTCCTATAATGTAAGCGTTGCCGCGAGTGCCAATTCGTCGGATGTCAGTTCAGGATTCTTCTCCATCTCCGAGGTGGTATCCGCTGCACACGCAGCCGATGCTGCTAAGGCGGCGGCAGCGAGTAAAACGGAGCGTCGGACCCGCTGCTTCGAGTGCGAAATGTGCTCATCCATATTCTCGGATCGGGCGCAGCTGTTGGAGCACATGCACATACACATCTAAGGGAACACAAACAAAAGGAGAGGGATCTGTTATTGGAACTGCTTCGTTAGCAAAACAACTACATATACTAAAACATAAAGAAAATGGATATATTAATTAAGTTCTGCTTAGGATTCTCGCCGGGTGTGATTGGGGGTAAAAGTATTTTTTGAAATATTTACCAACAAAAAATTCAATTACAAATTGAATATGAATTCATGTTGTGCGGGAGAAGTACATATATACATATATAACAAATACTTAAACTACACATAGAGCCACACATGCATATATATATATATATATATATATATATATATATATATATATATATATATATATATATATATATATATATATATATATATATGATATGATGTACTATATAAATCAACGAATGATCGTTAATTATTGCGTTATTTAATTTGAATAGAGAGCGAGCTTAGCTATAAGGCTTTTTAAATTTGTACCTCACATTTGTTTTGAAGAATTGGTATGCTGAAGTAAATAAATCCATAATGGTTTTTCAATTAATTGCAAGTTTCACATCATTTAAAAAAAAACAACTGATCTTTAGATAGCATTTATCGTTATCGCTGACTGTGGGAAACTTCCATTATTTTCCCATCCCGTTTCCAGTGTTTGGTTACGATATCAACGCAAGAATGAGTCACTGCACGAATGGAAATAAAATGAGCGAACGAAACAGAGCGAGAGCGAGAGCGTAAACGTCGCTCTCAGCGTGCTAGTGCTCTGTTTGCCTCGCTCACTTGCTATTTGTTTTGCTTATTTTACATACACACAAAGAAAGTCCAATGCCCACCCTGAACTGTGCCAGTTGTTCGTCTCAATCGATGCTCAGTCATCGACAAGTTGCCAAACAAAGCGCCATTAAATAAAGTAAATACATTTTATAATTCTCCACTGCTTGAGTCTGATTCAGCTGTTTTACAAAACCATTTATATTTTACTTTCGTGCCGCAATCTCATCAGAAACTACTCAATGGCTGAACAGAACGAACCTTTGTGCGGTGGCATATCGAGTGAGCTGCAGGGTGCCGCCTTACAGGATGCCCTGGGTATACTAAACACATCACTGGCCAAGCTGTCCGGCATGGCCGACAAGCCTAGCTTCCAGTGAGTAGCAATAGTATATAAAATACTCAATTTATATTCAACTGGAATATTCCTGCTTCCAGGGTGGTAAAAGTAAAGTCTGTGACGTCACAGGTAGTCGCCGGCACGCTCTATCGCTACAAGGTGCAGCTTGCCCAGGGCGATGCTATCAAAGAGAGCGATGTAAAGATCTGGTCACAGCCCTGGCTGCCAGTGAACGGCACCAATATAACAATTAAACTGGAGGGCGATGATAATGTCATTGAGTGTACTTTTTAAACAAGCGTCTAGCTGCGTGCCAAATAAATATTAGGTTCTTTTTGATTTTATCGCATTTTTTTTAAATGACAAATTCCCCCAAGTACGCCCATATATGTATGTATGTATTTCTAAAAATGGAATTAACTGTGTTGCCTTATCAATTCGCTTATTCGAAAATGAAACTTTGACTGAATTCTGCAGCGTGTAATATTTGTGTGAATTTTTATTACTATTGTTTATCTAAATATATATTATAAATTTCCTTTACATTTATTTATTTCATTTCTCAATTAACAAAATTAAGATCGTCTCATTTTCACAAAACGTTTTAATGAGTGAATTGCACTAGATTTTATATAACATATTTATATATATAATATATAATAATTCAATTATATATAAATAAATAAAAAATATATTTTGGAAGTAAACTAAATGAAGATGGAAGATGTAACCAAGTTGACTTCAGGTATTAAAATTAATGTTAAATATTGCTTCATAAAGCAAAGATGGAAGGATATACTCTCCACTTTCTCTCTCTCTCTCTCGCTCTCTCGCTCACTCTCTCTTTTTAAATATTTGATCTGTGAAAAAAGAGAGAATAAGTAAGTTCGTCTCATTAATTTCAATTAATATTTTGTCTTTGTTTCACTCTTTCCAACTATTTTAATTTTTCCATCTCTCTGTTTTCATCTCATACTCTTTCTCACTGTCTTTAACATTCACTCTCTTTCGCTTACACCTACCCATACTCTGTCTTTTTTTCTTTCCAGCTTTGTCATTATCTCTTTCTCTCTATCTATCTCTCTATAAATTAATTCTCAAATAAATTTGAATATCATAAATACATCCATACCATATACTAATAGTAAAATATACAAGATATTCATAGGTTATCGTAGTATAGGTGCTATCAAACACTATTAACAGTTAAGAGCGAAGAGCGTATAAAAGACTAAACTCTCTGTTTGAGTCTTTAGTTTGTGTTGAACCTTTGGCCACGCTGCTTACTTGGCAACTCACTGAAAATGTTTCAATCCAAAATCTTTTATCTAACACTCTTTGCACTTGTCTGCTCGACCCTAGTACGGAGTGAACATCTCCTGGGAGCTCCCGGCGAACTGAGTGGCGAAGAACTGAACAAGGCCGTTGAGACCTTGAACGCGACCCTGGAAAAGCTGGCATCTGGCGACGGACCCAGCTATACGTGAGTCATCAAACATTTGCACACACTGAAGTTCTTTGTTCGGTTCATGTAGATAAAAGTGTTGCATTAGATGAAGCAAGTGAAAACTTGCATAATACTCTGTTACGATTATTGGATAATGTCACATTAAATTTATAGATAAAAAGTGAATCTGTCTGTCAGCTCTTAAGCAGTTGATTGTGCTTAATTTGTGTTTTGAATTTCCATAGAAATCACTTAATTCAATATAGTTGTCAGGCTAACATTGCTATAGATCATGTCTGCAGTATCAGCAATTCGTGTAATAACTGAATAGAGTATACACACAACTTCATAATCTTCATTTCTGCCGAGTTTAACCTTAAACTAATATGCTCTATGCACTCTGTGAGCAAGTATATATAGTTAATTTATTTCCCATGTCAAATGTTCAAGCTTTACAAACATTCTTGTAAAATACCAGCGAAGAAAATATTAACAGATAGCAATACAGCAATTTCGGGCGGATAAACAAAGGTAACTCTTCTCAATCCAATCAAAGCTAGACATACTCTTAGTCGATCCATCACTAAGAGACAAATCGGAATTGCATAAAACCTCACATACATACATATACATACATACATACATATACATCTATTTACATCTATTTATTCTCTTTTTACAGCGCTACCAAAGTGCTGAAGGTGACCAGGCAACTTGTTGCTGGCACTCTGGAGAAGTTCACCGTGGAGCTGACCAAAGATAATGTAACCAAGGAGTGCATTGTCGAGATCTGGAGCCAGCCGTGGCTGAAGGAAAACGGCACCAATGTTAAAGTCCAATGCGAGGGCGATGATACTAAGATTGATCAAACCTGGTGAACATTTCAGTAATGACAGCATTGTAATGACATTCAAATAAAACTATAAACAGCTTTTGACATAATATTGGAACCAGTTTGCGTTTATATTTATTCGAATCTCTCTATATATCTCTCACCCTCTCTCTCTCTCTCTCTTAAATTACAAAATTTGTGTGGGGAAACGAACATCTTATAAGCAAGTTAAAATACTTAAAATACTAAAAATACTAACTCTAAAGACGTATCAAAAAGCTTGTTCTGTCTGTGCTATATAATATCTGTTCTCTCAGAATAGCCTGACACCTGTTCAACAGATCGTCTCGACTGTTGCAGCAATAACATATTAGTATACCCTTTGATTCCGCGATTAATGGGTATAGCAATAATTAGCAAATCAGCAACAACTGTTAAAAACAGATTTCAGTTAATTAAACAACAGCAAGAGCTTAGCTCTGTCATTGTTTAACGTCAAACAATAATAGAAGATTTCTCTCATAGCCAGGCCTATTAGTCTAGACTATTTTTTCAGCATTCTTTAGCAATATTTGCTTATGACACGCCCATGCTAATGAGAATCATAAATACTCTGGCCAGACTTTCGTATTACCTGCAGACAAAACGTTTTTATAAGAACTACGTGATTTGAATATTAATCTATTAAAATGGAAGTATATTAATTCACACACATACATATATTAATATATATAATATATTTGATTTTTAGCTTTAATTAATTTAATTTCGACGAATTTGAGTAAATCTCAAATTTGCATTATTTTTATTCATTTAAAAGATTATCTAATAATCTTAAAGAAATAATTTATATTTACAAAAATCCTACCTTTGTAAAATCCTACCAAAATTATAGTTGATGCTTTCTTCGGATACTAAAAGAGGTTCAACAGTTTGTGGAGCGTAAATAAGTATTGTGCAGTAAATTATTTAATTTTTGTTCTTTATATACATATAAATGTACTTTAATTGATTTGATTCTGATTTAAACAAGCTTGAGAAATAGTCTTAAACTTATTGAAATAAATTTTACATACATATGCATAACTATATAGCAAATAAAATAAATTTGATTCTTATTTTCAAATTACGATTTCAAGAATTATCGTTCTCGCTCTTCCTCTCTCTCTCTCTCTTTCTCTTTCTCACTGTTATTGATACTAGATCAATTTACTCAATACTCATACTCAGCAATTAGAGATCGGCTATAAAAGCCGACTCAGTTGAGCGTCTAGCCTCAGTCTGGAATCGTGCTTTGCATCGCTCAGCAGGAATCTCGCATAAAATATATAAAATGTTTTCGATGAAAATCGTTTTTGTTCTCAGCTTGGCCTTGACTGCTGTTTCTGCTGACGTAAGTTTAAGTGTTCCTTAAATATATGCATATATATATGTAATTGATCCTTATAGATTGTCGGTGGCGTAACGGAGCTATCTGGCGCTGATCTGAAGGAGGCCGAAGATACCCTAAACCTTTCACTGTCCAAATTGGCAAGCGGCGATGGACCCAACTACAAGTAAGTATTAACGTACACATTAATTTAGGAATTTAGCTTAATGTGTTAAATTATTTAAATATGTTTTTAGATTGGGCAAAATCATCAAGGCCACTCGCCAAATTGTTGCCGGCAACAAATACGTCTATGATGTAGAACTGATTGAGGATAGCAAAACGAAGGTGTGCAATGTAGTGATAATCTCACAGCCCTGGCTCGAGAATGGCATCCAGGTGACCTTTAACTGTCCCGATGGTCAGGTTGTCAGGAAGCACAGCGCCTAAGCGTTGACACTGTACGCAGTCCATAATCAATTTGATCAAATATCAGCTTTGCAATAAAGAAAGATTATAACTAAAAGTGGAGTTTTCTAAATGGTATTTAAAGTGTGTGGGAGGAAAACGAACCGGAGAATATTTAATTCATATTAATATATATTTATATTAAATCTAGTTAACCTATATTATAACAGGCAGTCGGGAGTGTGCTTTAGTTTGCATAATCTCTATATAGAATACATATAATATAAATCTGCAATGTGAAGCAGAGAATGGTTAGCAGTTGAACAAAGAATTAAGGGTATCGATTAGTCTTGCACTTCCGACTTCTACCTTCTGGGTATATTGGTTTTGTTTAAGTGTACGTAACAGGCAGAAGGATATGCATTTTTATTATTAATCAGGGGACGACTAAGCCCTGTCTATCTATCTGTTTGTCTATCTGTCGATCTCAGGACCAGTAGAAGCTAGGACTTGACAGTCTTGACAGACAGAAGTCTCCTTAACATAGAAAAGAAATGTAGTTCCTCCAAGGGTTCAGGTCTCGACTAGAGCATTCATATTTACTCCCAGATTGGGATTTATATTAGGGAACAGAACTATTTCATCTAAGTGCCTAAATATGAGTTTTATATTGTTGAGCAGTGTTCGGTATTTTTCCGGTTAAGAAGGTTTAAATTAATTACGGTCGATTATTTTTAGACATCAATTAGGTTAATATATGTTTATACAAAACATTATAAACATTATAACTTTATAGTTATATTGTTTTTATTGCTCATAAAAAACAATTATTAATATTGCTCATGTTTTTGTTAGAGTTAATTAGGCGCTTTCTACCAAACCGGTTCTTATCGCATGTTCCGGATGATTTTTATACCCGTTCTGTAACTCAGCAGGCGTATTTTTGTTTTGAGCAACGCTCCTCTCGTTATCCGCAAGCCGTTCCTCTGGCAAATAAAAATGTACAATTTAAATATATACACGATGTTAAAAATTATATATATAGCGAATGTACTCTCATCGTACGTAAAACTTAACATTTGGGTTAAGTTACAACAGATTCTCTCTTCGGATTTATCAGAAGAGATTCAACAGCTTTCAGATCGAGTATAAGTATTGTGCATTCGATTTGATTTTTGGGGTATGATTTTTTGGGTACTTGATTTAAATGTACTTTAGTTAATTAAAAATGTATTTGTAATTAATCAGTTAAATTACAATCCAGATAAATTTAAAATGTTTTTCTTCAATGTTAGATGATTTATATATATTTATTATATATATATTATAGTTTAGTGGTTTACAATAAATAAGTAAAATAGTATTATTTTCATTATGTACATAAAAAGAAATATGAATAAATTGTGGTTTGGTGAAATGTTTTACAAATATTTATATAAATATGATTCTTTACAATTTTTTTTTTTGTTTTAACTCTTTTTTCTCTCTTTTATATATGATCAATGCTGATTTAAATATAATCTTCATTTGCTCTAAATAAATTTCACATACATATGCATAACTATAAGCAAATTGACAAATAAAATAAAACAAATTTGATTTTTATTTTCAAAATATCATTTCTATTGTTTACTTATCCCTTTCTCTCTCCCTCGCTCTCCATCTTGCGCTCTCGTTGTCACTCTCTAATTCGGCTTGCTTGGAGCGGAACAAATACTCGCACACACACACTGCACATACTCAGCAATTAAAGATCGGCTATAAAAGCCGACTCAGTTGAGCGTCTAGCCTCAGTCTGGAATCGTGCTTCGCATCGCTCGGCAGGAATCTCGCATAAGAAAAATGTTCTCGATGAAAATCATTTTCGTTCTTGGCTTGGCCTTGACAATTGTTTCGGCTGGCGTAAGTAACTAATTTTAAGTGCTCTAAGCAGATGTAATAAAAATTATTCTTACAGAATCTCGGTGGCGTAACGGAGCTATCTGGCGCTGATCTGAAGGAAGCCGAAGATACTCTAAACCTTTCGCTGTCCAAATTGGCAAGCGGCGATGGACCCAACTACAAGTAAGTATTAAAGTACATTAATTTAGGAATTTAATTAAATGTGTTGAATTATTTAAATATGTTTTTAGATTGGGCAAAATCATCAAGGCCACTCGCCAAGTTGTTTCTGGCTCCAAATACGTCTACGATGTGGAACTGATTGAGGGCAGCAAAACGAAGGTGTGCAATGTGGAGATCTGGTCCCAGCCCTGGCTCGAGAATGGCATCCAGGTGACCTTTAACTGTCCCGATGGTCAGGTTGTCAAGAAGCACAGCGCCTAAGCGTTGACACTGTACGCAGTCCATAATCAATTTGATCAACTATCAGCTTTGCAATAAAGAAAGAGTAAAACTAAAACTAAAGTCTTCTTCATATGAGCAGGAGAATAATGAATTCATTGGGTTGTTTGATATGCAAATTTTGTATTAATATAAAATCTAGTCTACCTGTGGCTGATTGTATACTGTGTACATCATGATTTTGCAATCATTAATATATGAAATGGAGTATGCGAACTTTAAGGACACAAATTTGAGGTCTATAAGTCAGATGGATGAGCATAGTCAAGTCCGTTGCATAATCTCAATCAGGAATACATATAATATAATATATATATATATGTGTGTGTGTTTGTATAGCAAAAAAGAAGAGTATTGCCTAGTCGAATCCGCATTGAACACACATACATTGGCATGTTCAATGAGCACATCATTTCACAGTATATTTTGGTTTATGTCTTAGTTTTTGTGAGCCTTTAATTAGACAAGTTTGTTATTATTCAAATCAATGTGTTAAATCAATGTTCTAAGTTTTTTGTTTTTCTTTTTATCCCGAACCGGTTTGTGTTAAAAGCCGGCTAACAGCCTCCACTTCAAGTTGATTCTAAATAATTCAAATTTTTGGTAATATTGAAGGCCGAATGACGTCGTTATGCAAAATATGAAATAAATTAATACACATAATTCACAAGAGTAAAAGGTGTAAAACGGAATATATAATAAGTTTTAAAGACTTAATATCGTTCTATACTAATTTAATATATTCTAAATACTATTTTAATATAAATATGGATTCCTAACGATTTAAGTTGTGTTTGCATTGTGAACCAACGAGTTTATCAAGACAATAATGAGAGACTATTAAACAGACGCTGAAGAGTAGAAGCTGTTGACGTAGTTCTCAGTTCAGAAGAGTATTAAAATGTTATCAAAATTCGATTGCTATGCAAGACTCTTCCTCTTCAACTGCCTACCAACATGCCACCTGGCATGATTCTGAACCCGAGTTTCAATTGCTGCTCACATATGCTTTATAAATAATAATTCAATGTAAGTGCGATTTGATTGCCATCATTTTTTGCAATTCAGTTGTCGAAGCCTGACAACTAGATATAGACAATTTCACAGAGAAAATGTTGTGTAAACATCTCAAACACCTTATCAGCAAAGATAGGCATACAAATATACCTTCAGACCTCTTGTCTGTATTTCAATTTGTTTACTTTTCTTATCTGCCAAGGGAAGATCGAAGCCAAAATAAGCAGCAGGAGGCGAAATGCAGCCATGCCTAAGCAAGCAGGTAAAATAAACAAATGTTTAAATAATAAAATAATAATAATATTTATAGGAAATATTTTAATCTAGAAGACTGTATTTATTTATTTTAAATTTTAGCCTATATTTGTAAACTACATATATATATATATATTTATTTGCATTGAACACACTTCACTGATCTATATAAATAATTAGTAAATCACAAGAAGATTAAGACACAAACGAACAGAGAAATTAGTTCAGTGCTTAATACTGATATGGAAATTGATAGATTTTGTTATTATTTCCTCGTTTAAGCGCGAAATTAGGGTTTAGCCTATGGTTATAATGCTATAGAGGTAAGTAACTGTTTTCTCTACTCAAGGTAGAAATAAAAATAAAAATAAAAATATTATGGCTACACAGTGTGAAGTCGTGTCATATCACCAAGACATCACCAAGGTTAGCAAATGGGTCACTGTTCCATCCACAAATAGATCTATTAACTTATACAAACATCCTCCTTTTTATTTGTTTTATTTAATTATGTAGCTGCTTATAAGAATATAAAATATAATTAATTGTTGTTTGCTTTCTTTAATTTTTATTTTTTCATGTGTGCTTTTGTTGATACTCATACTCAAGCATGCTCTGCTCATACTCAGCAATTAGAGATCGGCTATAAAAGCCAACTCAGCTGTGCGTCTAACGTCAGTCTGGAACGTGCTTTGCTCCGCTTGGCAGGAATTTTGAATAAAATATATAAAATGTTATCAATAAAAATCATTTTCATTCTCAGCTTGGCCTTGACAATTGTTTCGGCTGGCGTGAGTAAAGAGTTTTAAGTCTTATATATGTATGCTATAAAATGTATTCCATAGATTCGTGGCGGCATTAAAGAGCTCTCGGGCGATGATCTGAAGGAGGCCGAGGATACCCTAAACCTTTCACTGTCCAAATTGGCAAGCGGCGATGGACCCAACTACAAGTAAGTATTAAAGTACACATTAATTTAGGAATTTAATTAAATGTATTAAAATATTTTCTCAGATTGGGTAAAATCATCAAGGCCACTCGCCAAGTTGTTTCTGGCAGCAAATACGTCTACGATGTCGAACTGATTGAGGGTAGCAAAACGAAGGTGTGCAATGTGGTGATCTGGTCCCAGCCCTGGCTCGAGAATGGCATCCAGGTGACCTTTAACTGTCCCGATGGTCAGGTTGTCAGGAAGCACAGCGCCTAAGCATTGACACTGTACGCAGTCCCTAATCAATTTGATCAAGTATCAGCTTTGCAATAAAGAAAGAGTAAAAGTAAAGCTGGAGTCTTCGGCTCAAGAGAATTTGAAGTGTTTGTGTTGACACCCTCAAACGAAGAAGAGAATAATCAATCCATACATTATTATTTTATTATAATTTATTATATATATTATTATTAAATTATAAAAAAATATTAGGGTATGCGAATAGAAACATGAACTCAATGAATTATGCTGATAAGGAAATTGTCCGATGTACGATTTTTGATTGGGACTTAGGCTTTGCCTTTAGTTTAATGATGTAGATTAACTAAACATAATGTGTCTATACTGTTTGAAGAAATGGCATATAAGAAATAATTATATTTTTCTCTTGGCCGCACTATTTTCTTATAGATAGACATGTTAATTCTAACTACTCTACGTACATTTATATTTTATAATAATTATAAATTATGTTTCTGTTTACATTAATTCAATTAGAATAGACAATTCACTCTATTTTTTTTTTTTTTTTTTTTTTTTCATTTAAAGGGACGACTGCTCTATTTTTATTCTGTTTTATTTACATAGCACTCAGCATATTGTACCATACTAACATTAAGCTGACTGCTATGAAACGTGAAGCTGAATTACTATATGAAATTTAATGTAGCCTAACATTCGACGCGAGTCATTATTCTTTATACCTTAAACTACAAATTTCTAGTAATCATAATGTTGTCATTATCTGAAAGCCTTGATTGCAGTATTTGCACAGTTGTTAGCAATTTAATATGGCAAATTACGATGCCCTTGAGCTGTAGTGGTATTATAACGTGCAGAAACAAAAGATTTATATACAATTTAAACAAAAAAAGTTTATTTAACCCACCTGAAAAAATAATATATTAAGCCAAATTTAATTGGTTCAGAAAGAAATTAATTAATTTGCAAAAATTAAGTCCGCTTACAGAGCAAATGGAAACTAAATAAATGAATTTAATCATTCATTTTTAATTTATAAATATAATAATATATTAATTATATTAATATATAATAATAATAACAATTGAATTTATAAACTATCAATTTTTGATTGTAATTTTTTTTTAAATAAATACATTTCTTTGACAAATTAATAATTTATAAATTAAATTGTCTATTATGAATTTGTATAAATATGTAAAACAAGTGAAATTAAATTAAATTTGAGATATTTTGTAATAGTCCAAATTAGATTTAATTTATTTCATATTAAAAAGAAATAAGTAAAGAAACGACAATTTGCTTTAATTCATTTTTTTTTTAAATGTTTATTTATTCATTAATTTATTTATCCATTAGTAGTAGTAGTAGTACAATTTATACTTTTGAATGCGCTTAAATCCTGATCACACGCACGTTGACGCCGTTTCGCCTTCGCACATTGCCACGCCTTCCATTGCCACGCCTTGCATTGCCACGCCTTCTATTGCCACGCCTTGCATTTCCACGTCTATTGAGATTGCCTTGATTTGTGTTCAAGTTGTTGTTGCCCGGTATGCGTCGTATATTTGTATACCTTAGATTGCTGATGCGTATAATTCGCCTTCTGCTGCCCGTTCCAGTTCCAGTTCCAGTTCCACCAGTTCCGGTCGAGGCCTCAGTTGTTGTTGTAGTTGTTGTTGTTACACAGTCAGCATGGTTGGCATTGGTGGGCAGAGCGCAGTTAGTGCAACCGGTGGGTACTTCAGGATCAAGGGATTCACAACGCACCGCATCGCTGCGCCGCACAAGGAAACAGGCCAAAATGCCGATGCTCAGGACAATTGTTGCAGCACGCATCTTAAGAGATTGCTAACTAGATAAGATCTTTATTGCTTTTGATATACTTCCATGTAGGCAATTTGGCTCTTATATAGCAAAAATATCAGTGGACTATTTGCAAATGTGCGCAGCTGTTCTTTTGTTCTTCAGATGAACGTCAAATGTCACCCAAATATCATAATTTTTATCAACAAATCAGCTCACCTTCAATAGTTTTATTAATGAAAAGTTTCCGAAATTTAAAGTAAATACAAATAAACATTGTTTGCCTTCAACTTAAATTAAATTGTATTTAATAGTTCATTTCAGTTGCTATTATTTGGCAAGGTTTTATTCATGATCTTTAGATTAATAAAAATGCTACTAAAAGAACTGTACATAATAGGATAATAAGATTGAAATATTATTTAGAAAAAAATATTGGAATACCTAAAACTAGTAACATATCTTACTACACAGTTTATTATTTTTGCAAAATCAAGAGATGGTGGAAAAAGGGAGCAAAGGGAAACTGAGAGGGAGGCTCTCCTTTTCTCATTTTGTCTCTTTTAACCTCTCTCTCACTCTCTCTCTTTCTCTCTCTCTCTCTCTCACTGGTACTATGTTTTCTGGAATTATGAAGTTGATTGATAGATCTAAATTAAGTTACAATTTCTGATTTTTAGGTTCGGACTCATTATTAATATTCTTCATATATGTTTACATTATTGTTAACTCTCTAAATATGAACATTAAAATTCATATTTACAAATTCTGTGGCTCGCCAATCAGGTTTACAATTTAGCGTGAGAGTTTCCAATGAATGAACATTTGTATGTTCTCATTATATTAATTATTATGACGTCACTTGTGTTCATTATTGAGCTAAACAGAGACAAAGCCAGTCACAGCGTTTCATGCAATTCAGTTGGAGTTGGAGCCGATCACTGAGCGGTTCAGCCATGGAAATCTACTTCTACTTAGCTATTGTGCTACTCGCACAGCAAACGGTGAGTAGGTCATTAAAATAAATTATATTAAATGTTTCATATCTATATGCATATACATATATATATATATATATATAGTGTAAAATAAAATGAATTGTGTTTGCACAGCAATCGATTTGTATACCGCCCAACCACTGCATTGAGGACGTAAGTAGGCTGTATTTCCTTTCCGCAGAGCTCTCCCTTTCCATCGTATGCCTTTGCAGATGGAGTACAGTGACGCAAAGGAGCTTTTCAGTTATGTACTTTCGAAATACGCTGAGCTGCAAATGAAAATTACGGGCGAGCCCTTGGGGTAAGTTTCGAGCAGGTAGTGAACAAAAAAAAATGATGAAGTTTGCGGTGAAAGTTTTGACTCTTTTGTCGAGCGCAGATTGCATGGCAAAGTCGTCACGCACGGCAACATCGAGGAGCAGCATGTGGTGTTCCAGCTGATGGACAATACGCCGCACGACGTCATCCAGAGTTGCGTGTTTGTGGTTACCAAAGCGCCCGATGAGTGCGAGTCGATTGTGACCGTCTGCAACACATTTTTGGGACGCACGCCGCGGCCGTTGCTGGAGCGCAAGCCTCTGGCGGTATGTGAGGATGGCGTGCGCGAGGCGGAAGTGGAAATGGAGATGGAAGTGGAACCGGATGGCAAACCGGAAGCCGTGGACACTGACGACGCCACTGAGGGTAAAGAAGCAATGCCAGCCACGGCGCCGGACGTCGACGTGACCAGCGACAGTGAGCTCATCTAGACTGGGGATTTGGCTTAATGTGGTATAATTCGTATTTTTGAAGAGAATTGATTAAAGCCGTAGCTAAAAAAGATGGCTATAATAATAAAACAAAAATTCAAATTTCAATTTTTTTTTTTGTCAAAAGTTATAATTACCTAAAAGTATGCCACAATAAGCATGAAGCTCCATTTAAACTAAACTACGAATAATTAATTGTATTGAATTATTCATAGTCTAAATCAAATATGAATACTATTATCACTATTTTTATTTTATTTCACACATTTTTTTTATTATATTGATATAATATTCAATATTATAACATTTCCTCTACACAAATTTAATTAACAAATTATATTATAAGTTATCTTTGCTCAAGATCACAGCAATTAATTTCTAGACTTCTCTTAAAGCAAGAGCACAAACTCATTGAGAGCCTTGAAGTTAAACAATAGCCAAACGCCTGCCCACAAAAATGGCGCCTGCGCAGTAGATGCTGTCAAAGAGAATGCTCTTAATGTTGAGATACAGTGGTCTGAAATGCATCTATTCGATGCGAATTTTCAAGAGGCGAATCATAACTCGAATAAATCTACTCTGCACAAATTGCAATATTCTCTACAATATATATTACATCTTAATCTTACCTTCATAATTAAAATATAAAAACTTGTAAGTAATAACAATGTGTTTTAGGTCGTTTAATTGCCGCTTTTCGTATTTCAGAAGTCGATTTATTGTTTTGTGCCACTGTAGCATTTATTGTCAACACCCACAGGCACCTTGAAAGAGCGCGAGAGAGAGAATTAACGCAACGGCATGTGCTAAATAACAGTAAACAAAACGTAGCACATGCTATGCTGACGCTGCCGTCGACGCTAGCGCTAAAGCTGCCGCTTTGTCGGCGCTGCGAGCGCTGCTGCTGCGGCTGCTGCTGCTGCTGCTGGTTCGCCCTATCAGTTGATGTCTGGCGCCAAAGCGAACTGGAACAACAAAAAGGCGGCAATAGTTGCGCTCAGAGTTCATAAGCTGCAGAACACGATTACTTCATTGAGAGATATAGAGAGAGCGAGTGAGAGTGAGAGAGAAAGAAAGAGCGAGAGCTAGCAAAAGCAAAAACTAGAGAGCGAAAGAGAGAGTATGTGTGGCCAAGCGTCAACGCAACAGCAACAATCTGAAGTAGAGAGTGACAGCGAGAGAGAGAGAGAGGGAGAGAGAGAGGGAGATAGAGAGAGAGAAAGAGCAGCCATTTGGGTACGCCGTAATTTAGCCTAGGCCCGCACAGAATTTTTTTGGTCACATACGACGTGCTCAGTGCTCAACTTGTCGTCGTGCTGTGAAAAAGTCGAAAAGCCGGAAATCGAGCAATTCTGTCACAGCGCTCATCCACCCACCGCTCTCTAGCTGCTCGAGCATTAAGTTGCCGCGACACTACGTATGCGGAATTGCCGCCGGTTGTAAAACAACACAGTGCAAACAGTTTTGCATAATATCTACGGCAAATACAAATAGCAAACAAAAGCGACTGCCCAAGAATTAGTGTACCATAAATCTAATCAACAATTCATGTGTTTTCATACAAAATTACAAAATTAACAAATAACAACAGCAACAACAAAAACAAAAACAACCATAAACAAATGCTTGTCAAGTGCAGTGCAAAGCGATTTGTCGCATTTTTCTAATTTACATTCACCCGCAATTGCCGCGTCGTTTGTGTTATCAGTCAACAACAACAACAACAACAACCATAACGAAGACAGGCAGCACAGAAACACTAGAAAACAAAAGGAAAAAAAAAAAATAATAGAAAAACAAAAACAAATGCTATTTGCGGCGAAATGTAACTGCATTTCAAATTTGTCGCCAACGCCGCTGTCGAGGCACACGTGTATGCGTGCATGAATGTGCATGTGTGTGTGTGTGTGTGTATGTGTGTGCCTAATAGGTGAGTAGCTTTTGTTATTATGCGTATGTGTGTGTGTGTGTGTGTTGGTTGTGTTTGTTTTTATCTACAGCTAAGCTCAGCTGTAGCCGTAGCTTTGGCTGTGTTTGTGGTTTTTGCGTAAACAAAGCAACCAAACATAAAAACAAACACAACAACAAGAAAAAAATAAAGAGAAATACAAATAAATTAAACACAAACACTCGACGAGGGGGAAACAAATGAGAAGAACCCCTCAAATGGGAAATTTTCTAATATTTTACCCTTGAATGCAAATGTTGTGTTTTCGAGGCAGGCGTGTGGGTGTTGGGGGGGTTGACGCTTTGGGGCTGGGCGACTGCCTCCTAAAAGCACTTTACTTGTGAGCCACTTTTTTCGCCAGAAATTTCATAAATATAAATAAAACGCAGCGACTTCTTTCTCTGACGCGTAACGTAAATTACTTCAAAATTTGTTTTCACACAGTTTCATTTTGGTTTTTGTCTTCACTTGCGCGCGCTTTTCCCCCCTCTCTATATCTCTCTCTCTTTCACTCTATGTCTCTTGCTTGCCTTGTTGCCCTTTTGGAGACACGCCAAACGGTCGAACGACCGTCCTCCAGGCTGACGGTGAGTCAAGTCAGTCCGTTAGTCGAATCCATTAAGTTTTTTTTGTTTCTTGTTTTTTTTTTGCTTTTTGTTTTATGAGCAGAACGTTGCCCCATGTCACTGTCTGGCTAAATAACAGATCTCTTAAAAAATATATATTTATGTATATATATACTTGTCTATGTTTTTGTTCACTTTGACTTTATTTTTTAAGGATTTTAGGCCGTCGCAGAACTTGTTGACCCATTTATGTGCTATTTGTAATTTGCTATTTGCCAAAGACTTTATTTAATTCCCAAATTACTTTTTTGTTCATTCTTATTTTTTCTTTCTTATATTTCTTCTCAAACAAATTGGTTCAACTTTTGTTTTCTTAATCCCTTAAAGCCTGATGGGCTGCACAAACATTGAAATCGCACAGATTAAAAGCTTTACTCGGACAATAACTCAATTTGCAGACATATGCATCCGGTTCACTATATTTAGTTGGGGCCTTGGCCTTTACAATTTGCCAAGTGTTTTAGTACTTGAAAGGGTTACGGGCAAGGTGCTATCTTACAGTTCTTTAAGAGTGCCTACATTTCTCTCTCTCTCTCTCGCTTCCTCTTTTTGTGTTGGGTCTAAATAGTACTCATCGATACGTTCTCTTCTTTATTTTTTCTCCCCTTTTTTTTTAATACACTTTTATTAACGTTTCCTTTTCTGTGTCTGTTGTGCGTGCGTTTTGCAGGACCCGGCGCGTGTTTTAGTCCTTTTTGCCCGTTGTCCCTAAGCCCACTTACGCACTCCCATACACACACACACACACACACACACACACACACACACACTTATACACAGTCACTCACACATACACACACACACTTACATCGGTGTGCCTAGTCCACGACCTAAGCGCCGAACTGGCCTAACGTTCATTGGCTTTGTGCGGTCCGCAGGCGGATATTTGTTTTTGTTATTGTTCCTGCATTCTCAGCAGCGCCATTTGGCCCGACTTGCGTATCCGCTGCCCGCGGCGCCTGCCGCTGCCCCTTTCCCTGTCTCCATCTCGGCCTCGCTAGCTGCCTCGCTGTCTCTGCCATCATTGGCCATAAAATGGTGTCTCTGCGCACATTTCGCTAGTCGCATTCACATCTGTGACAGGCTTTTGCCTAGTTTAACCTTGCCTCGCCTTGCCATGCCTTGCTTCTGATTTTATGGCACACACACACACACACACACACACACATACACACCGTGCGCACCCTGTGCTCCATGCTCCGAGCTCCGTCTTTGGTCCTCCTCCTCCTCCTCCTCCTCCTTCAGCTGCTTGCCAGACACATGAGCACATTTTCGCAATTTTATTTTGTTCCACATTTTCTTGGGCATTCTTTTGTGCCCTGGATTTTTGGCCCACATTTTTATTTTGTATTTTGTTTATCGTCTTGCCGCTTTTCGCGCTCGTCTTTGCCTTGGCCAACTTCATTTAATCAGCAATTCATTTATTAGAACGCCCCGCTTTTACTGCAAAGCCCATTTTGATTGACCTTGAAGCGCTTTCGTTCTTCTTTTTATTCGGGTTTATTGATTCAGTTAGCCAGGCTATGCGGCTCAGCGGCTCAGAGGCTCAGGCGCTGCATGCTGATCAAATTGTCGCTAATTTGCTGTCGTGTTACCAAATTATTGCCTCAAATAAATTTACGTCCATTTAATTCCTTTTATCGCACAGCTAGCGATAAAATAATACAATTAATTAAGCCAAATGCTAAAAGCTTCAAATGCCTTTCAGCCAGTCAAAGTGACAATATCACAATTTAATATTTTCATTTTAGATATACAAGTATTAAAATGAATTTCAGCAAGAGCTTAGCAGAGATGAACAGTATAAAGTATAAATTAAACAAAGTAATATTTAATTCAACTCAGCCGCGTTGCGCACTAAAGTGCTTCTCCGATTACGTATACGCGCCGTGTGCCAGCTTTAACAAGCAATCGTCGCCATTGAGCATTACTCATAAAAAGAAAAATATATAAAGAAGCAGAGCTATACTATTAATATTGACCCGAGATTCGAGAAAACTTTTGCCGAACAGCAAGGCAGTTGAAAGATGTGGCGAAAGGCAGCGGCTGTCGTCGTATCCTTTGCCAGGACACAACCTGGACGATGCAGCACAGCAGCCGCCGTCTGACTTTTCGTAGCCACATTTCAGATTTTTTTATATTATTTTTTTTATTACTTTTTATCTTATTTTATTTGTTATTGCTTCTTCTTCTTCTTTTTTTTGTGCACTTTTAAGTTTCGTGTTATTCCAACGCGCAAAACTTCATCTTTGCCCGTTTTGCTTGGCGCTTATCCATCTTACCCCATTTTAGCCGTGTTTTTCTCGCCGCTCTTGTTCGATACTTTTCTAAAGAGCTGCTGCCACATTTTCTTGGCTTGCGCTTTTGTATACGGGTCCTGGCTAGCTTTTTACTTAGTTGCTGCCTTTCACTTGCCCCACAATTGAGCTCTTTTTTTTTTTTTTCTTCTTCTCAAATATCCGACTATAATATACCCAGACCGAGACCGAGACCGAGACCGAGGTACCAATACCAGTTATGAGTTTCAGCTGTAAACTTATTATGTGAGTTAATAATAGCAAAAGTACTTTTCACTTAGATTAAAAGCTCTGCAGACATAATGTCATATTTTATTTCTCGAATGTTTTGCACAGAAAATGTGAATTTCAGTTTGTGTGCGAGAACAAATAAAAGAATTTATTTTTCCATTGAAATTATTTGCAAAAACCTTTTTCACATCTACATGAATTGCTACAATAATATTTACTATATAGAAAATAGTTAACGCTTAAGCAAAGATTGTTTTGTGAACACAATTCGAAGTAAATTTGTGTTTAAATTATAGAAAATCAATTTTTTTTTATTTATATAGTACATTTATTTTATGTTCATAGTAAATTTTCTTTTTAATTTATGATAGACATTTTTTTTTGTCGAAATTTGTTTTTATTTTAATTTATTTTGATTTTCAGACGGCTAATTTAATTAATTTTTTTTTGTGATTTCAGGAAAAAAAAAACTATTTTTCTAATTGAATAAAAGATATAAAAATGAAATTTTTTAATTTTTATGTGAAATTGATCTATAAAAAGAGAAAAAAAAAGAATTTAGCTGGTTTGTAAAACTGCGGCCTAAGTTGGGTAAACTTAATTAGTCTAAATATGTGTTTTGTTTTTTTTGTGCGATAATCAAATAGTTTTTTGTTCACATAATTTTGTTTAGTTTTGTTGTTGTTGCTGTTGTTGTTGGTTCCACTAACATTTATTCTCTGCGGTTGTTTGCGCTTCGCCGTGCAGCACATAAATTCTTTTCCTTTTCGTTTTTCGTTTCTTGTTTCTCGTTTTTGGTTTTGGTTTTGGTTTTGCAGCAGGATATCTTTTACGCATTCGGCCATTGTTGTATTTGCACACACTCACACGTATCCTGACCGCATTTCGCTTTTAGCCATAGTTGTTTTGCTCGATGGTTTTTTTTCTGATTATTCTTTTGCGCTATTTTTAGTGGGCAACATTTATTTTGGTCGCTTCGGTTTTTGTGTTTGTCATTTTGGCCACAAAGTTGACCCTTGTCTTGGTGACAGTGCGAAAACAAAAGTGTCTACAATTGAAAGGCTTTGGCAGCTCCGCTTCTCGTTTTTCCATACGTCAAGACAGTTCGCTGTGTCTTTGTTGTGTTTCCATATCGATTATGTAATCATCGGAGGGCGTCTATGGCACGTGGACATGCCATGCAATTACATTTACCATAACGAATGCACAATATATAGGTACATATACATACACACACACACACACACACACATACACATATGTATATGGCTAGCTAGCAATTATATATTACGTATACGTATATACGTACGGCAAAGAATATTGCGTGGCAAATGCTTGAGCTTTTGTTTGATTAAGTTCTGGATTAGAAATGACCGAAAGCCATGTTCTGATTTTGTTCGCACAACTCAGCAATTCGACTTCATAATTAAATTATTTTAGCATTGCCTCTGCACCAGCGCCACTCATTGAGTTAATTTGTGACAATTTGTGACTGAGTTGAGATTTTCTGTTTCGTTTCTGCCTCGCGCTATTGCTGCTGCTGTCACTCTGTTGGCCAGTTAATGTTGCCGGCTGGCTCTTAAGCCAAAGGATTGCCTCGCTCGCAAAATAAATAACATTCATCTACCGTTTTACTTGCCCCAGCTCTCGCTCTCGCTCTCATTCTCATTCCCATTCCCATTCCCATTCCCACTCCCTCTTCCTCTCTCAGCTTCCGTACGGTTCGTTAAATCGTGCGGCTATAAAGAGTCAACCAGTTGGCCAACAACAATAGCAACAACAAGGAGAACATTTCAGCTCAGTTTTGTTGTGCGCTTTTAATTAACATAATTTGATTTGTTCACAGCAATTTCAAGTCGCCTTTTATGCATATAAAATGCACAACAATTTTCCATTATTTAATTTCGTTCTTTTCTTCTGCTTCTTCTTCTTCTGCTTCTTCTTTTCGGTATCCAGATATAATGCAATTTGCAACAATTATTAGCTCTTATGCAGTTAAATGAAATTTGACCAAGACAACTCTTAACTTTGACCTGCAACTAACTAGATTTCTTTCGTTCCAATTAAATCTCTTCGTAGCCTCCTATGCATGCCAAGTGCTAAGCCAAGTACTAAGCATGGCTTAAACTAACTTGTAAAACTTGATTGCTTGAGGCAACTGTGCGAACTTTTCTAACAGCTAGAAAAAAAAGAAAACTCATTAAGTTGCTTGAGAAGAAGAAGATAATGATGATGATGTAAAAGTAAAAAAAAAAAGTAAAAGTAAAAGAAGGCTTGCTTATTTAATAAGCCACAATATTAATGGAAATGTAAAACCAAAATTGAAATTGTGTTAAAAGTTTTTCAATTGAAAATTATTAAATGACTTTTTGCTTGTGTAACAAGAGCTTAATAAATAAATATATAATATATAATTATATATATAAATAAATAACATTTTATGAACAGAAAAACACACATGTAATTAGACACCTCTTATTATATTGATTAGATATTTGTACTTAGTTTTTATGAAAGAAGACTTGCTTATTTAATTATAGGGAAATGGTTGTTAAATTGAAAATAATAGTTTAAACAAGCTGATCAACTACGACTATATAAGAGATGGGAGAGTGATATAATATATAATTATAGTTATAAAAAATAATAATTAAATAACATTTCATGAAAAACTCTTGCTATATATTAGTTAGTTTTATTGAACAGAATTAGAAACTTAGTATTAGCCAGCTGGTTTTGATATTGTTTAGATATTTTTTACTTAGTTTTTATGTATGCTTGAAAGGGCAGCTGTTAGTTGCTGGCAAACAAACTGGCAAAAACTTTTTAACCATAAACGAAGTGGAGTTGGGAATTTCAGCAAAATACGAGTTTGTTGAAATTTTCTGAAATGTAAGCAAATTTTTACGCCCGCAATGGAGGAGGCAACACAAAAGTCGCAGCATGCAAATTTCCGGCTTTTAGTAAGCACTCCTCCTGCTCCCCCTCTCGCTATCTCTTTCTCACTTGCTGTGTGTGTGTGTGTGTGTGTGTGTGAGGCAACAGTGCGTGTCAGAAATATACGCATTCCAAATAAGTGCTCATGAATGTATGAATATTTGATGTGCCAAATGTAGCTAAATAAGATGTGCATGCCAGACAGCCTAACTCTGCCTGCAATCCAGCCTCCGATCCAATGGGAGTAGTTGAGAACTAGTGCCTAAAAGCCGTGACAATCACATGAAGTGCCCACACTCATCCGCCAGACATCAGCTATCAAGCTATAGCCGAATGCAGAAAATCTAAATGCCATCATATTTAATTTATGTTCACTATATGCTGTGATGCTGCTCAAGTAAGTTGGCTATAGTTCCATATGGGTCCAGCTGGGCTATTACACGCACACACACACACACACACACACGCACAGACATGCTTGGCCACAATTCTGCGAAAAGGACATATGTAAAATGTCAGACTGTGAGTGGCACTGTGTGAGTGTGAGTGTATGTGTGTGTGTGTTGCTCGTGTGTGTGTTTTGCGGTTTTGCAATCCAAGATGTAGCACCCCCAGCATCAGGCTAAGGACACCCCACCATTGCAATCGTCCTTAACCGCGGCTGTTGCTCTGCCGGCTGCTTAAGTGCCCGGGCTCAGCTCGGCTGTGCTGCCTGCTTCCGCAGCTTCTATCTTAATGTGTCTCTCGCTCCCTGTATATATATATATATATATGTGTGTGTGTGTGAGTTTTGTATCTGTTGGCAGGCATCGCCGATTCATGCTCTTCTCGCCCATATAAAAAATCCATGTAACATTAGTTCGTTAGCTTTAACCGCCGCAGTTGTCGTTGTCTCTTCACATATTTACATGAGTATTTTGTTTGTTTTAAGGGCCGTTCTTGTCGCTGCGCTTTTGTTTCGTGCCGAGTTTGTGCTCTGGCACTGAAGTGCCAGTGCTTGAGGTTGCTAGGCAAGCTCTATGACAGACAGTCAACCAGACAGGCTGACAGACGGACGGACCTACAGACACACAGATAGACTGTCAGAGAGAGACAGAGAGAGAGAGAGAGCGAGAGAGAGAGAGAGTGCGAGGGGGAGAGATAGGGGCACATTCATGTTGTTCATGACAGCAACGGCAACAACAAACAGCTAAAAGAGCCATAAACATTTTGTGTGCCATGTTCGTATAATTATGCCCCAGCTGCTGTCAGGTTGGCAGGACTCTTGACTTCTAACCTCCTGCCAGGCTCAACTCGCTCGTCGCACCTTCGTACAGTTGAGCAACTAATCCGTGTAGCTCAACAGGCTTTTGTAGTCCTGACGCCTGCAGCAGTATGCAGCCGGTCGAACTTTGCCTCCTGCAAATGTGAAGCTGCAACAATGCCAAGCCATGAAAATGCCATGAAAATGCCATGAAAATGCACTAACAAGCGTCAAAACTAATTAATAACCACCAAAGGGTCTAGCTAGATAATGCACTCACTGCGCTCAGCTGGCCGTCTATTGAGTTATGCTGTTGGCCAAGTTAATTGGGCTATAAGCTTGTGGCTTTGCATTCACATTAAATGTTTAACGATTGCCAATTTCATTTCATTATAATTGAGAAGCAGTTTCAGTTTCTTTTATGGCTGCAACAAAGTTCTTCGTGCGGCAACTCTTTTATTCCGGCCATAAATCGAGCCAATTGATAAATCGTTGTTAACTATTCTAAAAAACTAAATGAGAGAATGAAAATGCTTTGAGGCCAAGTTGAGGCTGGGGCACTCGTGATACTCGTGATACTCGTCCAACTATAAATTGTGGCATACGCTGCGTATGAGCAACGCGAGGCGACAATTAAACGAGAAACTGGCCAACATCACGTATACGCCATGCGACACTAGTATTCGTGTTTAATTACTGTTTTTATGACCCCATCGGGCAACAAAAATGATTCGCGCCACCAATAGGAAAAGGGAAAACTCACAGCAAAAAAAAAAAAAAAAACTGTCAAAAAAAAAAAAAAAAAAGAAATGAATATGGAAAGAAGAAGCATGAATAACGAACAACTCGTACGGAAAACGGAAATACTGCAGGAGATCTAGGCACAAATAGGACATGCGATAAAAATGAAATTAATTACCTGAGCGCCGCAGAGCTGGTAAACTATGCAGGACTCTACACGCGCGCGCGTACACGCACATGGCGCACGGCGATGGGCGCCTTGGAGTATGCAACAAAAATTTCAGCTGTTGAAAACTTTAAGGACCTCGCTGCAGATATCGGAAAGTTGAAGAGAAATGTGTAGCCAAGTCAAGAATGTTGTGGTAAAATAAAACAGACTAAAATAAGAAATTTCTTTATCGAGTTGGCCTGACAGCAATCGTGCACGCACACACAGAGAGAGAGAGAGAGAGGGAGAGAGTGAGAGAGAGAGAGACAGGACCTCGTCCTGGGACTGGCACACGCAACATGGGCAGCAATAAACGTGTGTATAAATTTCATGAAATGCTCAAATGGCGTCAGCCAAACATTTGAATAGCACGCATGTGCGTGTGGCAAGTGAAATAGTTGTATATACTTGTTTCTTGTTAACGTGCCACACGCTTCTCGTTTCTTTCTTTTTCTTTTTCTTCCCCCCCCAACCCAACCCATTTCGATTCATTTCGTTTCGTTGTGTTGCGCTGTGCTTCAACTGTTTGCTTTTCCATTTACCATTTCACTTTGCGCTTGTTATCGCCACTTCTGGATTCAATCAATCTTTCTTGCAGCTCCCCACGCAGCCCCCCTCAAAACAAGTTTTTGCACGGCAAGCGCACCAATACGGGCGTCATTTTATTTGCACAACCTGCGCTGCTTTGATGTTGCCATTGGCATTCAATTTTCGGCTTATCCACGCGGCGTATACGCAATGTGTGCTTGTTTGATTGTGCGTCGAGTCGTGCGTCTTGGGTTGCACAACTGTCCCTAGCATATTCATATATGCATATCCTCAGTGCTATAGTGCTTCCTTTGCCCATCGAGCATTTCCTGTCTGTCTGTCTGTCTGCCTGTGTGCTTGCTTGGCCCCACGCTAAGCAAACAAAACATTAATCTATTAGCTGCTAATAGATGCTTGATATGTAAATTTACTTGCCATAGGCCACTAAGTGAGCCAACAGAACGATGAATAGCCGCAAATATTTAACCACAATGTGCGTAGGTCGTCAACGACATACAAGTCCTAGCATATTTCAGCTGTTACTTGCCATTGGGGAGCAAGTACTATATACCTAGGTGTGTGTGTGTGTGTGTGCGTGTGTGTGTGCATAAATAATTGGGTGTGTTTCTCTTATTCCCAAATGTTCACATTTTACATTTTTCAATTTAGCTTCTTTTATTCTGTCTGCAAGATTAATCTAAATATGTAACTCGTTGTTTACCGAAATTTCAATTTAGAAATAGGATCCATTATTTATATGTATGTAAAAAGTTCGTTTCTTCGGGGAATTTATTTAAGAGTTTCAAGTCCTTTGAGTCGATTTAAAGTTCTATAAGTGTTTGCAAGCTAATGAATCTCGGTTAGACTTTGCTCTTAGTTGACTTAAAATAAAGTTTATGATATTTGAAAATACAATTTAGTTGGAGTTAAGTTTGCTGCTCGACTTGGAGTTATTCGCCTAGAAACTTGAAGTTATACGTAATACAAATTTTAACTGAAAGTGAAGAAATCATTCCAAATCAGCAGAGTATGCTCTGTATATATATATATATATATATATATATATATATCAAAGAACGAACTTAGTTATGCCAGCGACTCATGAAATAATTATTGCTTCATGAGCTCCCTCACGTTTTTCCCTACCTATAAAATGCAATTCAATAACAGCTTATTTCTACTCGACAGACTCTGACAAAAAAAGTCTTTAATTTTTTTCTTATGTATATTAATTTTGGGCTAAATATATTTGAAAATTGTTTTTTTGCAAAGAACTTTAAGCTCTTGATACTGTTCTAAGCCAAGATTTTACTATTCAAATAAACGATTTATGCTACAAAGATTAAGCTGTCTAGGGTTCAACATTACTGAATGCAAACGAGCAGAAAGTAAAAGGCTAATCCACACACACACACACACACACACACAAACACACATGCAGACAGACGAGTAAATTGAACCCTTTTTCGGGTCTTTATTTTCCGTCTTATATTGAAAATTTCTCGCTTGCGCCTATAAAAGCAATTTCAATTGTAGTTGATAACGTCATCGATACGCATCATATATATATATATAGTATATATAGACATGTATATATATATATATATGTAAGCCTGTTGGGCATGTCCGTGGGCGGATATATTCGGTAGAGCCACAACCACAACCACAGCCAAACAGCCAACCAGCCAGGGAGGCAGCCGCATGAAAACTTGCCAATGGGTCCAATGGCTAGCGGGCGGCATATAAAAACTCGTAACTTTTGTGGGTAAAAGTAAAGGACAAGGACAATGCCCAATGGTGCTTGCAATATAAGTTATTTTCTCTTCCTTTTTTTTTTTTCTGCGCAATCAGAGCGCGGTCATAAATATGTAAGGAATTTTAATTCATGTCCAAAAATAATGTATGCGTTTCATTTTCGTGGAAAAAGTCAAAAAAGCAATTTAAACTCAGCTTAAAACAGATTTTAAAACTTTTATTTAAAAGCAGCTGCCCCGATAATGTTGAATATATATATATATATTTTTTTTTTGTTTTTTGTATTTTGGTTTTGGGTGGCAAATGAATGTTATAAACGTAAATTCTTATGGAAAACAGAGAAAAATCGATGTTAGCGCCCCAAAGGCGCAAGGGAATGACAATTTATGCCGCAATCAATTCAAAAAGAAAAAAGAAAATAAATATTCAACTGATTTGCAACACGTAGCGCATTTTAATTGAATTTTCGTTATCGTAGCGCGCATAGAATTTCAATATGAATGATTGACTAACAGACAAACTGACTGCCGGACATTGCGTGTGTGTGTGTGTGTAAGTGTGTGTGTGTGTGTGTATGGAACAAAGTTTGTCAGCTGTGACGAACGCACAATAAATATGCAAAATGCGAACGTTTGAGATAGTCTTCAAAATGCATGAAATACTTTTCCCTCCCTCCCTGCGCGGCTTGAGTTGCCACAAAATTCTCACACGCCCGCAATGATGTGACGGCTGACAGGCAACATCCTGACATGTGATTGATATGCAGAGTGCGACACTTTGCTTCTGATTGTCTTCTGTGCGTAGGCTGTATATGTATGTGTGTGTGTGTGTGCAACAGGATGTGGCAAAAGCATAGTATACAATAAAACAAAAAGATATCCTGTAGGGAGCATTGCTAGAGTGTTTACAAAGGCAACTTAACAATGACAAATTTATTATTAATATTGAATAAGTTTCAGATTGAGAGAATTAACTGAGATATGCAAATATAAGCATTAAAAAAAAGAAGAATAAAAGATATAATTATTTAATGAGAAACCAATTTGAAACTTGATTATCGTAACTGGAATCCAATTAGAATTAATGCAATAACTTAATGAAATGAAACACTTAAGCTTTGTATAGTTATTGACAGCTTTGATAGACAGCTAGCCCAGCTAGCAAATAGAGTAGAGGACAGCAGCCAGCTCAGCTCACATTTATGCCTTCACATAGGGTATTTCAAGGATCAAAGCTAAATAATATTAATATGCTTAAAGCTCTATTGAAGGCAGTGCTCAATGAAAGTACTTGTTGGCACATCAAAAGGCAGCATTAACTACTTGATAACATTTAAGATACTAGTTGTGTCTCTCTCTCTCTCTCTACCCACTCTCTCTCTCTCTGTCTCTGTGTCTGTGTGTGACGCCTTGACATGAAGTGTGACGTTGATATTTTAATTTATGCATGCATTATGTAGGCAAACTGGTTGAATGTAAGTGCCTGCCTGACTAACGGCATCAATTAGACACATTATTTGGGGCTTGGGGCTCACTTGAGTCGATTTAAACAGATTGGCACGAAACGCTGCAGCTGTGCTGGAGCTGAGAGGTGTTAATTGCCAGCCTCGCTTTATATATGCCAATTGTAAATATGTTGGCTACAGTTTGGCTGGCATTAGTGCTAAAAAAAAAAAAAAAACACAAACTGACCAGCTCGCTCTCTCTCTCTCTCTCTCTCTCACTCTCACTCTTTTAAAGACTGCTGGCATATGGCATATGAGCGAAAAGTAAATATGTCAATAGTTGTAGCTATAGGTTATATATAATTTATGAATTGTTCAAATAGATGCGTATGCATAACTTTATTGACTCGACTCTGACACACGCGTCGTATGCGTGATGCGACAGCAGCAGTCAGCAGTCAGCTATCAGCTATCAGCTGTTGACTGTTGACTGTTGGCCGACACTGATTGCTTACAAATATTCTCGAAAGTCTGCATATTTCCTTCATCTTCTTCTTTCTTTCTTTTTTTTTTTTGGTTTAAACGACATCAATTTCTGTCAAATATGCAAAATTGCAATACAAATATTGCATTTGCTTTGTTTTCCGCACTCGCCCGAAAACTTTGTTCGAGTGTGTGATGAGAATCTCAGTTTGATTTCCAATGGGTCGGTCCTCTGCGCAAATAAACAAGTGTCCATGTGAGTGGCATATGCAAAGTGCATAAAATATGCAAAACTTTAGTTTGCCAACAACTCGTTAGCTTTATATCCAACTCATACATGTACTTATCATGCACATATAAATATATATATATATATATATATATATATCTAGAATTTATGGCTTGCTGCAGTTGGCGACTCGTCAAGAATGCTTAGCTGAACCTTGGCAGAGTTTGGCTAACGTGGAACACGTATCCGTTCACTCCTTTTGTGAAATGTTTTATTTCTGTGACATTTTGGCAATTTATTTTGCTCGTTCAGTCTGCCAGGCACAAATTGCTTTGATGTTTGGCAATGGCTCAAACAAATTTGGACAGCCTGCTCTCCTTGTGCTAGCTGTTTTCTTTCGCGAGTTTTTCTTTTTTTTTTTTTTTTTTATTCAGTTGCTGTTGTTGCAGCCGCAGCTCTTAGCTTAACGAGTGTGTGCACTGGCTGGATGTGTTCATGTATGTACGTACGTATATGTGCAGCTATTAACACATCAGTGTTCAAATTTAACGAGCAGTTCGCCCGAATGCAAACGGCGCCATAAAAGCCAAGGGTAGGCGGCCGGAACTTGTAAAATATCCGGCATGTGCAGTCGAAACGGAAAGACGAAGTCAAGCCTGTGTGGTCTGCCAGCAGGCAACTCCCACAACAGCCTGCGCTGAGTCTGTGTTTTCATTTTCGCCCCCCTACACTTTTTCCTCTTTTTTTTTTTTTGTTGCCATCGAAGAAATATAATGAAAGCGTTGCCGCCGTTCGCCTTGTCGCCTTTGCTTCCGTTTTGGCATTTCGTTTTCGGCTTAATTTACCTCTTAAGTGCAACATTTTGAAATTTTATTTTGCTGCTGTCTGTTTGCTCGTCCATTCGCTGGTTCGTTCAGGAATTTTATCGATGCTTACTTATATGGATACACGAATATGCGAATGTGTGTGCATCGTAATGGGCATTCCCTTTTTATTTGTTTGTAATACCCTTGTCGAGGGCATAATAATATTATTATTACGAAATGTGATGCAGATGTTAGTTAGCCAATTCATAAAGTATATAATGCATAAAGTTCTTGCAGATTGCAAAATGATTCGATTATGAAGTTTATCGGGTTTATAAATGAATATCATATGGAATAAGTTTGTAAAATCAAGATATATGAACTTGCTCTAAAAGATGGAGAGATTAAATAAATTCTTTAATTTGAATTAAACGAAAATTCTTTAAGCTTTTGCATAATAAATAATGCATTAAAAATACAAGCTTCTCTTTATATATATATATCAGTTATATGACTTCTTTTCTTTATATGTGGCAGATGCTTATCTTGAAGAGTGTTACGCTTTCATCGTGGCACTCTATCTGCAGCATCACGTACAGCATCTGCAGTGTATGGACCGAATGTTGTCTCATGGGCTTCCAACAGCTGCTGCTGTTGCATGCGTTACGTGTTTGTCGTATTCAAAGCGAGTCGCATACCAAATGTATGTTGCCAACTACATATACATATACATATATGCATGTGTGTGTGTGTGTGTGTGTGTTTGGGTATGGACAGTGTTGACTTTTATTGACTGCCAGCTGGAATGTTGCACAAATAAACGATGCAATGTTGACATTGCCTGCAAATACCTGAAACGCTGTCCAATCGCTTTGGGCGAGAGTTCAGAAATGGATTTAATTGAATGTGAAAACATTTTTTTTTTTTCAAGTACGAAGCGTTTGACATATAGTTAAATAATTTCAATTACAAAAAAAAACAACATGAGAGAGGCTGATAAATCCGTCTAAATTGAGGTTTTGTTTGTGAATCAGGTTTTAAATATCAATTGGGAATTGTATTGCTTTTAAATTTAAAATTCGACAACTTGTCAAGTCAAATGAAAAGCTTTGTGCCAGCGTCTCAGCTTACTTGAGTAAAAGTCCAACAATAACAACAACAACAACAACAACAATAAAGGAAAAGTGAAAATTTTCTTGGGTGAACAGCTGCAGGAACTTAACTAGCAAATATCAAATGGCTTTTCAAAGAAATGAAACCCAAAGCTGCGCACAATGCGGTCTCCGTTTGCAATTCCTCTGTCTCAACTGTATGTATGTAAGCTGGCCGGCAGAGTTATTGGGTCTAAGGACAAGTTGCCAGCACCAAGGCAACGGCAACGGCAATGGCAACAGCAATGGCCACAAAGCATTCATCAGCAGCTGCAAGTGTAGTCAACTGAATGCAGCTACTCAGCTGAACTGAAGACTTATTTATTTCAAGCATTTTTTTTTTACATTTCTTATACAAATTTATTACGTTGCTAAATGCAAAGAGATGTGGGCGGGGCTTTTGGACAATCAGCATACTTACATACATATGTGAGCTCTAGGGCCAGACTCCTTTTTGTTGTTGATTGTTGAGTTCCTTGGCAACATGCGGCTGTAACTGTATAGCTTCACTGTAGCATTATGGCCAAGAATAGAAAGTAAGCTGAGCATCATCCGCACTGTATTCAACTGAACTATGCAACTGCCACGCAGTCGTAATTTAATACTGAATTTAAATTCTATTTCGAAGTATGCTCGTGTAAATTGAATGCCAGAATCCAGATGTTCATATTTGACGTTATTCACATTATCCTCAACGTCGGCGCGTCGCTTTAATAAATGAGTCTGCGTTTGGCATATGAATAAAAAAAAGAGCAAGGGAAATGTGCTAATTGACTGCAATTAACTCAAGACTCTTCTGCGACTCAATTAACTCGACTGCAAATGAATGTTAACAGCCAGCGTTTGAGTGCGGCCAAAGGCTTTTTGGACAAAAGTGAATTTAATTATGGCCATCTCCTCGGCACACAATGAGTGTGCCATAAAGCCAAAAGAGATTTTTATGCATGCACAGCTCTATGCGGTTGCCTTCAAGTGTTTCTTTCAGTCTCCCACTCACCCTCTCCCTCTCCCTCTCTCCCTCTCTCTCTCTCTCTCTCCCTCTCTCTCTGCTCTTTATCTATTTAAATACAAAAAAAAACTTTTCGAGCTTTAACTCAAATTAGTTTCTAACTTAAGCTCAACTCGTTTGAATAATAATTAACGATGTCATTTCCTTCATTTTCTTTTAGATTATGCCATCAGTTTGGGTAAGTCGTAACGTGTTTTTATTTATATCGATCGAAAACTATGAGAACATCAACAACGATTAAAATCGATAGAAAGTTTTTCTTTAATTTATGTAGGGTATAGGGCATATTTTTGTGATAAATGGAATGCTGAGCTAAGATAGGCTAGATATGCCTGATAAAGTATTTGATTGAAATTTACTATATCGATAAATATCGATTTTTTTAGTGAATTGTTAGAGTCTTTCTGAAAGATGTTAAGAGCTATATGCAACACATTTTGTATATAGATGCTGATATGATATACATAGCTTAGGATTTTTTTTAATTCGATCAAGAAAATACTACTTCGATAGGAATTAGAAGGGATAGCATATGGGATAGTTAACCATCGATATCTAAATATATGGTTATCGATATTTAGCATCAAGACTCGACTCGAAATGTCATTAGGAGAAAAAGAATAATATTTAGCCAATTTAGGAAAGGCAAAGCGCAGAAGTGAGCATCAGAGTCATGAAAATAGTTAAAATTAAAATTAGAGAAGAAAATGCAGAATCAAATTATTATTATTAAATTATTCGCTCTAGAGATTTGTATTACACACAAACAAAAATTAACTTAATATGTGTATATACAAAGTTAATTGCAATTGTAGGGTATCTTTTAGTCGGGCACTGCTCACTGCTTGGCAGTCGTCGAGCAAGTTCTTGCTTTAGTGAAGTTGTCCTTGTGTCCTTGTGCTGGCGCAGGTACGCGTTGAGTTTAATTAGGTGAAATTAATGTCATTATAATTAAGCGACTGTCACGTTCGTCTTATTGTAATTCTAATTAATGGTAACAAGCTGCACAGCTACGGGCGCGCTTTTGACTCTGCCAACTGCCAACTAACGTGGCCAAGACCAGACCATGAAACTTATCAACGCCTGGGCGTGACCTCTTTGAAGTCTCTGGGGGGTATACGTATACGTAGTTGGCAACAACAACAACAAATATTTTTTTTTTTTTTTTGTATTTGTGTTTGTATTTTATTTTTGACCCACATAGATGCGTGTCCTTTGATAAGGATAAGGACAACAGGCAGCCGTTGTTGGGTTCGCGATAGAGCCAATGAAATTGTTGGGCAGCCATTTGAACGTGAATGATGCAAATCCACTTGACTTGATTGAAATCGTAAAAGAAAAATCAACAACATTTTCCACAGCGCTTGTTGAGGTTTTTCACAATGCTGTTGCTCGACGTCGTTTAACGCGTCGTAACAGCCGAAACTGCCAGCATAAAAGTAAACGTCGCAAGCCAAATGTGTGGCGCTGTCATGCATCAATCATGTACGTCACACACACACACACACACACACACACACACACACACTAGCACATGCATGCGTAAATAGTTGCTCAAATAGCTCATACTCATACGCACTGTTGCCGCTCCAATATTGTTGCCAGGCCAGCGTGTGTATGTGTGTGTGTGTGTGCAAATGATTTTCATAAATGAAATTTATGTACGCAAAAATTGTTTCGTTGCTTTGCGGCCAAAGAGCATTAAGTTGCTGGCAGTTAATGCGCTATGGGAGCAACGCCACGCCCAGCACAGCCCCGCCCAGCGCAGCGTTTGATAAACGCGCATTTGTCGCATGATAAATAGAATAGCAAGCAGGCAAATAACAAATAAACTAGCAAATAGAACGAAGGTATTCGGTATTCGGTTGGATACCATGGGGAATTGGTCAAATGACATACTGACTGCTAGATCCTGGTCAAACAGTTATTCGTTTGGGTCGCAGTTTATAGGCGCTTTGGCTCCTGTTTTGCTGCTGTCGTTGGGCCATGGATCAAATATGCAATTACGCATTTGGCCATGTGCACGTGAGTCAATTAACTATATGTATATTTGTATACGAGCATATAATTGTTGTTATTTGCGCCTGACTGATTTACATTAATAGGCCAACAACAATTAACGGGGCTAAGGAGAATTGGCCAATTGGCCAATTGGCAAATTGGCGAATTGGCGTATTGCACTGACGCACTGAAAACTCAGCTCCACAGCGGGCATTTCCAATTGCTAACAAGAAATGAAATGAGCTGGGCTAATTTGCGTGAGTTCCACTGGCGACGATTTCACGATTTTGCCAGCTAACTGCCATAATAATCTTTGGCATTTACCCAGCTATTAATCTCAATGAAAATTAATGTTGGAATGTTTAATAAAATTACTGTGAGCCCAGTTGGATTTTGCTTGCATTTGTTGTTGTTGTCTGCCTTTCATTTTCGTTTTTGCTTTTGACTTTTGGTTTTTGTTTCGGTTGGGGGCTTTCTTTTTTTTTTTTTTTATTTTGCCTGCGGAGCTGGCATTCGCTCGGCCTGAATAAGTTGCCAACATTTTGCGGTCTTTTTGGCTAAGCTGTTGCGCTTTGCTTTTATTGCCAGAGATCAAATATAACTTTGTCAACTTAAGACTTTTGTGTGCGATGCGAGTGTACAAATACGTTGAATGTAAATACATTGCATTTAATATGAGCAACAAATAAAATATATTTATTTAAATATATATATATATACATTTTCTTGTATAAATATTTGGACAACTCAATCAAACTTGAGTTCAAGACAGCCAGCAGGAGTTCTGACTGAAGCGCAAATGCGCTGATCTAGAACGGGAATAAAGCTTTCAAAGCTTTTTGATAATCATTTCATATTTTCTTTATAGGTATCTGAAAGTAATTTGTTTTCTTCCAGCTTTTTATGTTTTATCAAATCATTTTTATGGTCAGGAATATTTCTATTCCTTAACAGATATAATTCAAATAAATTCAGATTCAGATATTTAGATTATATAGCCAATATAACTATTGTTTAATCAGTCAATCCTCTTGATCTATAATAAGATAGCCGAGAGAGTTTATTTATTTGTATTAAACAATTTTAATACACTCGTCAAATATGATGTTTGACATATAAATAGCAAATATTGCACATTTTTGCGGCAATGACTTAATAAATGATTTCACATATATTTATGCAGAATATTAAACATATTTGCATGCATATTTTGAGTAGCTTTTGCATATTACTTGCAATTATTTAATTTAATTTTCATGAATTTGCTGCATTTAAATTTCAATTGAAATGCGGGCTTAGAATTTACACAAATATGCAACAGATTTATTGGCTTGGGCAAATTTAAAGTCTAGACGTTTTTTTTTTTTCCGAATGGGCAAAATATTTTTGGCATGCATGCAAAAACGAAAGAAAAAAAAAGTAAGGCATAGAAATATATATACAGATCACATATAAATAACTGGCAAACATTTCTAGTAAACAAAATTTGGCTATTAGCTCAGCTTTAGGCAATTTTTGGCAGTCGTCGCCTGAAAGTATGCTATGAATGCGTCTAATATATCTTACTTTAGTCCGGCTTGGGCAAGTGCTATAAATATACTTATATATATATATATATATAATATACCTTGCTCTAGTCCTGATTGGCGATTTTTCTCTCTGTCACATAAATCACAGCTGCCAATGCATGTTTGTATTTAGTTTCTTTTTTCCCTCTTTTTTTTTTTTTTGTGACTTTTTGTCTATTTGCTTTGAATATAATTTGGTGACACGCGTGGCATTAATGAGTTTCAGATGCGGCAGCTGCGACACTTGGACCTCGTATTAAAACAGAATTTAATTAATTAATTTGCTTGCTGTTGTGTACGTGTCTCCTGTTTTTGTTTTTTTGTGTCTCTTTATTTGCCAACATGGAAAAGTATTCGCATTCCTTCGAGCTTAACACCTGTGAGCGTGGAGGGGCCTCCTTCTGTGGCTTCGGCTGTTAAGCTGCGACACATGTGACGCTATCTTTTTGTGTATGGTTTATAAATTTAACAATCACATAAATAGAAGAAGCACAGCAGCTGTTGACTGTTAAATGAAAAAATAATAAATGGAAAAAAAAAACAGCGGAAATGGCTTTAAAATATTCAGCGACATGGTTGCAAATGCGGATTTTGTTGTTATTTAAGTGCAGTATGAAAAGCACTTTCAATCAATTTGCAGCACTGATGGGAATTGTTTTATGTTTGATGCTTACTCTTAATGCAGCATATATATATGATTGCTTATGAAAACAGTCTCTGCATACACACACACATATATATATATATATATATATATATATATATATATATGTGTGTGTGTATGCAGAGACTGTTTTCATAAGCAATCACTACAATATGTATTCAATATATATATATATATATATATATATATATATATATATATGAGTATAATCCTCTTTCGGTTACACATAAATGTCGTTATTAATTTGCCAATCGGAGAGCTTTAAAATATCCATTCCAAATGAATGACGGCAATTTGAGTGGCTCAGCATCAACGCATCGGAAGGTAATAAAAAAGTTCCATTAAACGTGAGTCCACAAAGTTAATGCCAAGCAGCTTATCTGGCTACATATAAGTATATATAATTTCATATAAGTATCATGGCACTCTCCCCCCCCTCCCCACCCCCCCCCCTCTCTCTCTCTCTCTCTCTCTCTGGTGCCCGAGTCGCTTGTTTGTTTGCATAAAGTTTACAGTGTAAACAGTTTAATACTCTTATAGTAGATGGTGCGAAGTAATTTACATGAGCTGCCAAACACATTAAAAGCATTTCAGCGACAATTTACAGCCATTATATGGCAAAGCGGCAAATCGATAGCTCGAAGCTCGCTTAGCTTTATTGCGTGAGCTGCTTTCAACAATTCATTTGCCACTTGACATTCGACAAGCACCCCAAACTTGGCACCAGGAAGTGCACTTGAACAGTTCCAGACTTGCCTTTTCATCTCTCTTAGTGCAGCTAGCTAATCGGATAATACAGTTGACAGAAGGCAGACAGACTGGCTAGAGTAAAGCAATCGCAATGGCAAGCCAAAATGTCTGTTTCAGTTGTTCAAATGGCCAAAACAACGAGAAATGTCCGACAAATGTGAACTCGCAATTCGTTAATTAATGAAAGGCGGCACAAAATTCAACGAGCCCAGAGGCAAAAGTTTTTCGTATTTCGCTTTTCGAGCATTTAGCGCAATTTTTGGCAGCTCTGAGTGGGCTGGGCTCTACCGTAAGTAGCTCAGGTGTAAAAAGCTTTTAAAACTTTCCAGCTTGACCTGCCGTCGGCGTGAGTTACTCCTCCAAATGGAAAACAATGCCCCAAACATTGTACTACAAATATTTTCATTTTCTACGAAAACAATGTGGCAAATATTTTTGCCTCTGAGGCATAATCCAAACTTGCTTTGATCACAATTCCTCTCTAATGCTCTAATGCAATTAAAGTCTGCTTAAATTTTAGAATATTTAAGAGCTTTTGAGTAAATGTTTGAGCATTTTGTAATAATTTATGTTTACATTTTGTGGAGTTTTTATTTTCTATTTGTTTTAGTTGACCTTGAGGCTTACAAGTTTTTTTTTCGTATGTATGTATTTAATACCTTTAAAAGCTTAGTGTATGTGTTTAATATCAAAAAAAGATACAATTTACTATAAAAAGTAAGTTAGTAACTATGTATATAAAGTAAGAGTATTCTTGTTGTGAGTAGTCGACTGAGAGTTACTCTGAAGGCAACCTCTAGGCTGGTCTTCATTATAGTAAAGTAATTAGATGATTTGAAGTTTTCAGTATGATAATCACATGAAAATATATTTATTTTTATTATTATTTTTTTTAATATTTAAATAATTTTTTAAAATAATTTTTTTATGCATTTAATGAGATTACGAAGTCGAAAAAAAGAATTTATCTTCTCGATGTTATCGATAGTACAGAAATGGAATGAGTTATCGATTGCTGTAGGTAAACATAGTTAGGTAAAACATGAATATAGATTTTGAATTTAAATTCTTTAGGCTAGTCTAGTCTATATTCATATACTTAAGAGTGTCTACCAAACATGCATTTTCATAGAATTTTCATTATATTTCATAGATTTATAATTTTCCGAATTCCAATATGCACAGAGTTCCAGCTTTGAATTGAATTTGATGCAGTCAGCAAACTGTTTTGTTATCTTTCCTAGTATTGACGCTTCTTTCAATTCATTAAAATTCGAATTCTTTAAACATTAATAATATTGGCTATTTGAATGAGAGCTTGAACGTATTTTTGTATAATGTAACTTTAATTTGTATGCTGTCATATGATGATTTATGGAAACGTGCAGACTTTAATTACTATTTGCCTACCAATTACCTGACAGAATTTGAAAGCCGAAGTTCATCATAAATTCAAACGGTCTCATATTTTATCAAACGAGCCACCGCCGGGGTGCAGCTGGAATGACACTTTAATTAGTTTAGAACACTGCGGTCGAAGGCGGTGCGAAATGAGCGGCGAATGGAAAACAGGACAAATGAATATTTGTCATGCTTTGCGGTTATGTTCAACGTGTTTTTACTGTACACATTCGCATTGGCATTTCGTATATTTCGTATTTCGCATTCGTCGCGGTTCAGTTGCTGTGGTTAACCAACGCAGCGTGTCCTAATGCTAATGGCATTTCAATGTCCTGGACTAGTTGCTCACCATCCATCGAATGCCTGGTCGTCGTCTCTCTCTCTCTCTCTCTCTCTTTCACTCTTTGTGGAACTGTGAGCGCTAATGCAAATGAAGTATGTTATAGACTCGACAACTGCCAATGATTAATTGCAACTGAAAATGTTGCCAATATTTTGATCGATCTGCCGGCCAGGAGGATATCAGAGAACACAAATTAGGCACAAGTCAGCTATGAAAATGCATCGGGTTACATCGTGGCCAAACTGGAGCTCTGCTCCATTGAGCTTTATTGGGCATACGAATTATAGTTCCACTCGACTGCATCAGTCGAGTCTTTGCATTCAGTCCTCAATGCACTCACAGTTGACTGACTCATTAGGCTGGCTGTAAATCTAATGTTCCATTTGCTCTATCTCAAATTAAGAGCGCTCCTCCTCTGTCTCCCCCCTCTCTCTCTCTCTCTCTCTCTCTCTCTCTCTCTGTCTATCAGTCTCCAACTCTGCAGCATCATCAATTGCTTTGTGTAATTTGCCTTTGAGGGGATTTGGTTTGTGCTTTGAGGCTTGCATTTATCAGCAGCTTGGCAAATCCAAGCTGATGTCATTTACATGACGAGCAGCATTTAGAAAACTAAAGTCAGCAGCTAAGCAGAAGAGCTGCTGCTCATAATTTTGCTGACTAACGTCGGCTGTCGTCAGAATGTGTTGTATGCCCAACTAGCAGATACCCTGTATCAGCATAAAATTCTGAATAAATATTTTAATATTCTCATTAAATTGCATTGGCAATTTTATTTTTAAAACTTTGTTAAACATTTGATCAATATATTTACTTGATACTTGAAGGCAATTAATGTGCGCATATATGAATCTTTATAAAGCGTACATCACAGTTGAAATGCCAACAGCTTTCTTTATTATCCTACTACCCCTCCTACTCCCTGCTGAGTACAAAAATAAAAACAAAGCTGCAAATAAAAGACTCGCATTTAAGTACAAATCCAAAGCGAAATGACAAGCAACTCTGTGATTTGCTTTATGAGATCCTTCAAACGCACACATTCACATCTATATATATATATAAATGTATATATATATATTTGTATGTGGACTGCATAGTAATGAGTTACAGTTGGAGTTAGTGTTTCTGTCTTGGCCCACGCCGACATGCCACGGCGCACATATAATAAATCCAAATACATGACACGCATTGATATAAAGTTTTTTTTTTTTTGTTTTTTTTTTTGCTTTCTTTAGCTTCAAGTCGGGCAATTAATGTCTTTTATGTTTGTCATACGCGCAGGGGCTTAGGTTAAATGGCGAACCCTCCAGCAAGAGCAAGAGCAATGCTTTGACCTTTGCCCTTTGCAGCGTTTGATAAACTTCGCTTCAGCTTTTAGAATGCTGCTTAAAGACGGGCACATTGACTTAGCATTTGGGAAATTGATTTTCTGTTCTCTTTCATAAAAAGTTGTTGTATCTTTGGCTTTGTTTGGATTCACTAACCGAAAGCTTTTAATAATGCTCAAGGGCAACAGAAACAGGGAGCAATTAGCTGACTTTTTCTTTAAGCCACAACACAAAAAGTTTCAAGACAAGCGTAAAACGATTTATTATTTTTTATTAGTTAGCTCAAAGTTTTAATTGAAAAGTTAACAAATTATCTTTGCATGTTAGTTGGATACCATATTCAGCTGGCAATTTGCCACATATATTGATCCAATTAAAGTTCTACACTTGCACAGCGTCCTACCCTGCCCTGCTCTGCCCATCAAGTGGGCGTAGCAACACAACAAGTGCGGCTAATCAATCAATGCAATCAAGCATAAATTGTCTTAAAACAAAAGCCCCAACTAAATATTGTGATGCCATTAACAACAACAACTGTCAATAGGGCGATATGAGCAGCTGGGGGCAGACAACAAAAGCCGCAGCGATGCGGCAAGGCAATGGCAAGAGGGATCTCGTCGGGCGGCTTGCAACAATGGCTGGCGGAAAGCGAAACAGCAACAGAGGCATGGACCACGCTCTATTTGCTGCCTGTCGCCAATCGCCTGTAGGGCACAATACACACATAGCATGCCCAATCCGTATTCCAATCCCAATGTCAATGCCAATGCCAATGACAATGCCAATGACAATGCCAATGCCGATGCCGATGCCGATGCCGATGCCAATGTCGAGCGTGTGCAAAAACAGACAAAGGCGACAATCTCAGCGCCATCAACGTGACGAGCCGAGGCATCTTCATCGCCAACAACAAGAGTCTTGGACGCTTTATGAAATTATGCATGAATGTTATTATTGCGGCTTGTTTCCCAGAACATTTCACATGTTTGTGTTAGTAAAATGGTAAATGGTAAATGGCATAACAAACGTGGTAACAGCGCACACAAATCGCTATTAAATTGGCCCTTAAGGCCGCTCGAGATTTCATACAAAATAAACACACACAAAGCCAAATACTGTCTGCGTATGCAAATTGACTAAGGGACAACAAAAAAATAAATAAATAAAATAATAAAAAATATGAAGAATCTTGATTGCATGCAGATTGCGTATCCAACTGTCAATGACACGAGCTGAAAAGCTGGCAAATGCATATCAAAGCATTCGATATGAAACGGAATCAATGAGAAATGCATTGGATATAAGTTAAGTTTCTCTTTCAATTAATAGTAAGTTTTTGCCTAGATATCTAGATCTATCTAGGAACTGTAGCACTCAATTTTCTATGAAAATAAATAATTGTTTTTCTATTTCTGTCAACTTTTCTAGCGATGTTTGTTGTGCAGATAATTTAAAACAAAAGTAAGCTTCAATATTTGATTTTTCTTTTCTATAATAAATTTTATTTTTAATAATTAATTTAATAACTTTTTGTCTTTGCATAAATATTATAAAATACACAATAAATTTGGCCAAATTGTGTGAAATATTTAAAATTTAATTCGGATGCGCTAATCTAGTTATCAATCCTAAGCAAGCTTAAATCAAACAAATTTTTTTTTTTTCAATTTCTTATGAAAATATTTCCTAAAATAATATAGTTAAAACAGGGCTTAGTATCATATTAGCATATATTTTTATTTTCTATTTTGCTTTAAAATGAATAAAACAGAGTTTAAAATAGTTAAAAATGCAAGTATTTTAGCTTGATTAATATAGAAAATGAACATGATGAATCAAAGTGTATAGCAATCGAATAATATATTAAATTTGAGCAGTCAAATTATTTGTATTTTATATTATTTATTTATTTTTAAAGAACCGAATAATGTTATGCTTTATCTGGGAACAACAATTTGTTGGAAAAGTCAGTGTCTAGTCGACGCATTGAACTATCCGAAAAATTACTTTGGCGTGTCTTGCAGAAGGATTTCTTTATTATATCTTCTGGCATGTTAAACTATGTTTCAATTTTAAGCTCTGCTCAATTATTATTATTATTAACCCAAAACGAGGTATTCTTCTAATGAAAAAGTTCTTCTTCTCATAGACCTCACTGAGAGTTGCTCTTATCATAGTTCAATATTCCGAGCTGATCCCATTGACTAAAAATGTCAAAATTTGTTTAACATCTAGCTAAATACTCAAGTACTTTGTTTTATGATTAGTTGTTGATTTCGAAGTGTTAGCTCTGTCAGCTCTTCAGCTCGTCAGCTCCTTAGCTCGTGTCATTGGCATCTAATGAATTTTCCATTTACACATCAAATTGCATGCCACAGGCAATCTCTTCACCTGCTGCCTGTTGTTGCTTAAGAGAAAATGCCGACACTGAAGTGGAATCTCTTAAAGCCACTTGGCTCGGCCCGCACTCTGGCCAGGATATGCTGCTGCCCTGTCGCATTGTCTAAGCCCAGCTCCTGCCGCATTGTTATGTCGGCGGGCAAAGTATTTGCAATCAACTCGCTTGGCATTTATGTAGCGGGAACTCAACACTCTACACTCAACACTCAACAGTCAACACTCAACAGTCAGCAGTCAGCCGTCAACAGTTTGCAGTCTGCAGTCCGTAGTTAGTTGGCGAGGTCCTGCATCACAGTGGCTTTGGTGCCGTCAAACGGCATTAGTGGAGCGTCTGCGATTTAATCTGAAAATGCGCTCGCTTAGACAAGACACTGAAAGTTGAGTAGAAAATTGGTTATTGTGCTCGTTTCTAATGGACCGTAATGTCCGTGCTTGTGTCTGTGTGAGTGCGTCTCTCTCACACTTACATATATTGGATGCGTCCAGCAGGCAATGTTTTAATTAATGCCACGCCTGCAGTGTCTATTATATTTGGTCCTTTTGTCCTTATGCACAGCAAGCTCTAAAGTTTTTCAATTATTTTGCATTGACAAGCCTTGCAAAGTGCAAAATAATGCAGAGTGAACTGTTAATGGCATCTAAACTCTGCTTGAGTTTCAGCTACTCAAAGACTCTTGAATTGGCCTAATTGAATTTCATTTCAAGTTAAGCTGCAACTGCCACTCAAATTATTAATTTATTATTATTAATTTAGTTTGTCGTCCACTTTCATTCATACATTGTTGTGGTTGCATCTCAGCAAAATGTAATTAAATACTAAGTTGATGTAATAATTGAATAAATATCTTTCTATAATCTACTCGTTGCATAAACTACTTAAATTGTTAACTTTTAATTGGATTTCTATTTTATGTTATGTTTTTTTGGTCTATTGTCAATGGAAAGCATGCATTCAATAAATTGTAATAAAATTAATTAAAACCGCAAATTCAAACAATAAAATTGATGTGTTTAATTCACACTTAATTCATGTTGATAGATTCAATAGAAATCGCGGAAATTATTTAAATATGCTAAGCATATGCAAACACGTTGCAAATGCCTGCAGAAAAGTTTTGTAAATTCAATTCGAGTTGGAATCGTGATGATGATAATGAAATAGTGGAGTTTTTGAGAGAAAAAGTTTAAAATAGTTAAATTTATACAATTTATTTCAAAGTCAATTTGTTTAGAATAATATATGTTTTCTGTAAATACTGTGGGGTATTTTTTTTTTTTAATTATTTTTTATTTTATTAAGTGTAGAAACAGATACTGTGGAATAGAAACAATTTTCTATTCAGAAAAATTCTAAATAACTTTGAAGGATTTCTCAAAAAAAATTTACAATTTAGCAAAATTTTGAAAATTTTAATTTCTTTATCAGGCTGACAAACTAATATTTCATGTTGTCTAGTGAGTGTAGAAATTGTCAAATAGATTTTTGGTATAGATCATTTGCTTTAATTCCATAAAAATGAAAAATCTTTTTCGACGCTCGAAAGTATGCTACGATTTATATATCACTTGTTAGTCCAATTGGAACTGTGAAAACTAGTTGGAGTTGGAGTTTACGAAAAGTTTAATTATTAATTATTTGGCCTGCTATAAATTGTAGTTGTAATTAGTTAATGCATTTTTAGTTAGGCTAATCAGTTAACAACTCTGCTTAGTATTAAGTTTAGCTCTTTTCTTGGGCTCAGATTAAGCCAATTAGAACTTCCTCAAGTGCTTTCTAATCTAGCTCTAGCTAACGTTTCTTTAGAATCTAATTTCGTTTTAGCTCAGCAGCTCAGCTAACATTTTAAACTAATCTCTGTCATATGCAGCGTGTGTCACGGCGGATTTCTGTAATTATTATGCAACAAGTATTGTCGAGAGCAAAGCCAAGCGGCTTACAAACAGCACGCTCCATCTACGTACGTGTGTGTGTGTGTGTGTGTGTGTGTATGTGTTTGTGTGTGTATTATGTGTGTGTTGAGAATGTCTGTTTTTGTGGGCAATCGCTGTGGCAGAATACAAAATTTGCAGAGCTGTGCCAGAGCTGTGGCGCAACCGCATACAAAAATGGGCATAGGCGAAAAGGAAGGCGGCGTAAGGCGCACGGCGTAAGGCGCACGGCGTAAGGCATACAGAACAGACTTGCAACATTGAGTGTTGCATGTCAACACCATTGTTGCACAAGCCGCAGCGCGTTAACTCTCCCTGGACGCATTTGCTGTTGCCAAGTCAAAAAGACAACCGCGGGCAGCTCTGTAAGCTGAGACTGCGTGCGTGCGTGTGTGTGTGTGTGTGTGTGTGTGTGGCAGCTACGTGACTGTGCTGCCAATGCTGATGCGCTGGCACCCTTTTTGGCCGCGCTAAGCGACGTTGATGGCCGAGGCCAAAATGCAATGTTGCAATTTGCCAAATTGAAAACACGAAAATGAAAGCGACTGCAGCAGAGCCCTTGCCAGCTTGACTACAAAGTAGCCGCCAAGTTAATTTACGCTAACGTGTATGCATGCAGTCATCTCGCCACGCACGTCATTCACTTCTAATGGCCGCATCCGCATTCGCATCCGCATCCGCATCCGCATCCGCATCCGCTTGCACTTGCGCTTGCACAGCAACAATACGGCTACTAATTCTCTAATTTCGAACGGACAAGTCGGCTCGACCCAGTGCATGCACAACTACAAAGGTTAAACCGTTGCAAAGCCACCTGAAATCTCCTAGCACACCTGGCCCCAGCCCCCCAGCCTCGCATTGCCTACTATTTATGGACACATGCTGCGGCTGCTGCTGCGGCTTCATTTGCATGTAGAAGCTGTGCAGTTGCTGCAGTTGCAACTAATGTGCGACGTGGCAGCATTTTAATTAAAAATAACTGCAGCATTAAAAAAATAAAACAAACATTTTGTAATTAACGGAAATATGAGCTCTATCTCTCTCTCGCTCTCTCGCTCTTTCTCTCTTTATGTTTGCCTTGCTGCAATTTGCCTTTGAAATGTGAATTTTAAGTAAATATTTAAAAGCTTCATTTGCGTGTGAACATATTTAACACAGCTCACGTATGTGTGTATCTCTCTCTCTCTCTCTCTCTCTCTGTGTGTGTGCGTGTAGCTAATAGTTTCTGAAAGACCAAATACTATAGCATTGATTTGTTTGGCTTTGTTCTGTTTATTTACTTTCGTTTCGTTTGTTTGTCCGGCTTAGCCACAGCGCCATTCCTCCTCTGCCATTGCTCATTTCCGGTCAGCTCGGCAAACTTTCATGAACTGGCTTTGTGTTCGCATAATTTACCCATATTTGTGGCAAACTAATTGCGGCACTGCCACGCTGCACTGCCATGTAAATTTACTGTGCTGCCTTGATTGACTGATAGCAATAGGGTGTGGGAGACACAATCCTGTTGCATTGCATTAATTAAGCGAATGAGCAGAACGCCTCAGCAAATGACAATACTCTCTAAATGACAAATATTATATAGGCCAAATAGGAGCTCGGCTACGACGACTCCTGCTGACATATTGAGGCTGACGGTGACTGAGCATTTGGATTTAATTGATTATCAGCAAGTCTTATGCTTCACATTGAGCACAGCATAAGTGAGCACGTTGCATTTGATTGGAGTTTGGCTACGAGTTTATTAACCTATTTTTTGTGTGGTCAATCTGCTGAAGACGCCCAAACGTTTACGGGACATAAAAAGAAAAAATTTGTTAACCAAAAAGCGCATTAAAATCTTAATCTTTAGTGTTGACATTAAATCTACGAACACAATGGTCGAACAGCGAGGGAATGGGTAACATGGCTACAGCCACGCCCCCATCCCATCCCATCCCAGGCACAAACCGTAACATGGCCGCCCATAAAACGTTGGCGAGAACAAAGCAATTTCACACGCTCATGAATGGCAAAGTGATGCATGCAGAGTGAGTGAGAGAGAGAGAGAGAGTGAGTGAGAGTGAGTGAGAGTGAGTGAGAGTGAGTGAGACTGAGTGAGAGGGGGTGGAACGAGAGTTGCCCTTATAGAGCAGAGTTTAAGAATTTATTACCCAATTTGAAATTGCAAACGAGTGCGTGATAAAGCTCGAGGTAGTTGCTGTTGCTGCTGTCGGCTTAGTCATTGTTGTTTGCATATACCCTGTACTGGGCAACGATTAGATTGTGCCAGACAATGAAAATCCGCAATGGCAAACAATAGTTAGGGTATTGCCAGAGTGCAGCTAGTAGAGAAACTCTTTTGTTTGCCATTGTGTGTGTTTATTCAAATTCACAGCATTGTTTATGACAAACGGAAAGAAGAGCCAAAAGAGCTGAATAGACTGGCAAAAGCAAGTCAATCGGTTGGTGGTTGGTTGGTCAAGGCGTGGCAGAGGACGGTGTTGGAGGCGGTGGCTCGTATGCAAACAGAAGCTAGTGCACATCGGACAAACATCGGACCCAACACATAGTCAGGAAGCCAATCTATTTTTCTTGGTAAAAGGTGCAAATGTTCAGCTGGCAGCAAATGGAAATGCGTAAGGCAACTGGCAGCTCGATTAAATTCCAGACCCAAACTTTAGTTAAACATAAAGTCAAGGTGAAGTGGCAACTGCAGCGCATAGATGTTGCGCACGTGGCAAATGCCGCGAGTCTTTCTATGCAAATGCCAAAAGCCATTTTAATGCAAATGCGCATAAATGCGCAATGGAGTCCCCTGTGCCCCATTGCTCCAGTGTGCACCCTGCCCCAGCTTATTGCGGAAGCGTTTTTTCTCAATTTCATTTAAATGTATTTTTCTCTCTCTCTCTCTCTCTCTCTCTCTCTCTCTCTTGTTTTGTCATATTTTATTTGCTTCTTTGTCTGCTGTGAAATGTTGCCGTGCTTTAAGTGGCAATTCTCTAGTCCCTCCGCCACGCCCCGTCGTAGCTCGCCCTACGCCCACAATTTGCATATGACATTGGTAAAAGCAAAGCTCGATTTGTTGCTCTCTCTCTCGCTCTCTCGCTCTCCCTCGCTCTCTCTCGCTCACTCTCTGTTTGGCCTAAAGTGCACCTCGTGGCCATAAATTTTGCTTGCTCCATTGAAGCATTTAAATGTATTTCCATCTCGAGATGTGTGATAGAATAAACAAATTTATTACACACAAATAAATTCTATTTCATATACATGCATTTGTCTTCCAGATTCTTGCCATGATGCATTTGAAATTCATTTCGTTTGCGCTAAAACAATTGACATTTCGAGAATGGCCAAGCTCAAGCGAAATGGCATTCAAATAATTGATTGGCCGCATGAATGTGGCTGAAATGCCAGCAAGACATATGGCCAAAGGAACTTATTCTTAGAATCGCAATCGAGTAGAAAATGCTGAAACAGTCGAATCTAAAATCTGAGAAAACATGAAAGAATCCTTTGATCATTTGACATGGTTTAGAGTTGACTCCATTCGATTCGATTTGATTCGATTTGATTTGACTTGATTTGGCTCTTTTTATTGTTTCACATTTATCGATTAGAATGAATGAATTTATATAGGGAATAGCTCTAAGTGAATGAATATAGATTTAATTTCAATTTGAAATACCTTTCAAAAAGCTACAAGAATATAGAACTTATAGAATGAAAAGAATAGAAATATCATATAATATAAATATATGCAAACATCATATGCATCTAAAATATTTTATCAACAATTTTCACAATTTCCAATAGGAAATGGACTTATTAAATTTGTTATCAAATAGCTTGCTGCATGACAGAAGTTGGCTAAGAGCTAAGAGCTTGCCAATTCTTCCGTTCGACCGGTTAGGTAATCAACCATGAAATACTAACTACAAACTTCAATCTCTTTCTCTTTCAGGCCTTATAGAGCTGGGGCTGCTTAAATTAAATCAAGTTGGCAGAAGGTGGTTGCAAATCAAACAGAAATGAACTGTTAAATAGCTGCCAAGGCTTATTTGTGCGTCAATATTTAAAGCCGGCAAGAGAAGGACAGAGGTTTTGGTTTGTGAGTGAAGCGAACGTGCATGAACTGAGATCTAGAGGCTAATGTAACGAGCAAAGCCACAAGGGCTGAAGATGACACACAGCACAGTTTGAGTTTGAGTCTCGCCATCAATTACCCCTTCCAGCGCAGCAGGCAACAGGCGACAGCAACAGGTCACCAAGGAGCTCAGCCAACCAGCCAGACCTCTCAGCCATATAAGTGGCCAACTACGTGACTTTGTCAGCCCACGCAGCTGGAGCCGCAGTCAGGCGTTCTTTAACTGAAGAGCGTCGTCCACTAACTAAAAGGCTGAGCTCGGTTCACCTGATGTGGGGACAGGTCCAATGAATGTATGCAAGCGACTTCGTATACATTGCCGCTGCTGTCGTTGACACAATAACTAACAATCATGACTGATGTGTCAGCTACCGCGGGCAGGGCTGGTACGACGGGCTCTGAGGCAGTTGTCGAGTCCGCGTCCAAGACAACATCTCAAGCACTAACCAATGGAGCAGCAAAGGAGTCACTAACTGCAGCAACAGCAACAGCAACAGCAACAGCAGCAGCAGCAGCAATAACAACAACAGCAGCAGCAGTAGCAACAGCAACAACAGCAGCAACAACAACAACTGCAACAACTGCAACGATAAGCAAACAAGTTAAGTCCGAACGCCATTTGCAAAGCAACAACAATCAGCATGCGGAAACAGCAATGCCTGCGAATCCGTCAAAGCTATCCACCGACAATGAATCTTGTACGCCTGCGGCAACATCCACGGCTTCAGTGAATGCCACAACCGGTAGCAGCAGCAGCAGCAGCAGCAATAGTGGTAGCAGCGTTAAGTCGACGGCCACACAACAAGATGTGGACGAGGTGGCTCGCCTGTTCGAAGAGAAACCCGAGGCCTTTGAGAAATGGCTAACGGAGCGTGCACCGCCCGAGGCGCTGAGCCGCCTACACGAGTTCATTGAGAGCCGCAAGCCGCACAAGCGGCCTTCGGTCACTTCGGATTTGTTTCAGCAATGGATGGCCTCGCCCACAGTGCAGCAGGTGGGTATTCCTTAAATATCTATGCATAATACAGGCTCTAAATACATATAGCATACTTCTTGGAGCCATGCGTCCGCTTGACCCTCAGAGTAGGTGGCTCTGCAGATATACAAACTGAATTTGCTGCAGTTTCAGCTGCTGCTGCTGCTGCTGCTGCTGCTGCAGCAACATTTCATATTTCATTCATCACGAGTGGCAAGTGGCGGTCGCAGCAGCTGCAAATCAAATAAAACTTTTCGTGCAACAGCAACGCGCCTCATCGTATAAAATACTCTTCCGTTAGAGTTACTAAATGAAGTGAAAAATATAAAAACGTGTCTATTCGTAACAGATTAAATGATATTTTATGTATATATGTATGTACATATATTCAGCTTTTAGTTTAAGTTTTAAAGTTTCACTGTTCATTATAGGAATTATCTATGTATATGTGCTGTTTTTTTTTTTTTTAAGTGATAAAGTCTATTGAATATTTCTAATGCAGATATTAAAAAAAAAAAAAAAAACACATGAAAAATGCTGCTATTAAAAAGTTGTTTGAGAACGTGTTCACTTGATCATGATCCAATTGATTACAGAATTTGTGTATTATTGGAACATAATCTACAGCAAGCAGCTGCTCGAACAAATATTAGAATTATTTATTTAAAAATTGAATTTGGTTAGTTATACATTGTCTAGTTGCCGTTTCATTCATTCATCAACAGACTTTCCAATTTAACCCAAGCGACTGCGGTTTCGGTTGCGGTTTGCCATCATTTGGGCGCGACGTCTCCGTGCGGCTTGTTGTCTAGCACGATTCCTGCGCATTGCATTCTGCCTGCGCTGTCGCCTTCTCATCCTGCGCTGTTGCCTTCTCATCCTGCGCATTTGGTTTCGTAGACGCGTTTCTGTCGCCCGAGACTCAGCCAATTGGGTAGCCAATGCTGCAGCATCAGAATCACCTGCTGCGGAATTGTTAGAGGGACTAGCCGGTGTTGTTGCCGACGGTGAACCCCCATTCGGTTTAGCTGTTGTTGTTGTTGTTGTTGTTGTTGTTTTGCAGCTTGGATCATCTTTATTTTCAACCTCCTCGCACTCGGTTGCAGTGCACTGATTGGGAGTGGTGCAAGCCGCATTGCTTCCTTGGATTAGACAAATTGCCAAAACGGCACAGCCAAAGATCATCAGAGTTTGGATCCTCATCTCGTTGATTTGAGTGTTAGTTTTGAATGTGAGACTGTGATCGGTGCTGCTCATTTTATAGCAAATTCGAAATTATGAATTTGTGAATTTGTGTTTACTTTTCATTGATATCTGCTGTTTTTGCCAGTTGTGCCAACATTTGCCACATTCAATAATTAGTATCTTTTTGTTTGTGATGATCATCCAACTTAACTGCAATTCAATAGAATTTAAATGCTCTCCTGTCATAACAAAGGTCTTGTTCAATATTGAAACAGTTGTCGTATTCTTAAAATAATCATGATTATTTACTTATTTATTTTTTCGCAATCTAACGCACGTCATCGTGCCATCATGACTGAGATCTCATTATATGTATTTTAGCTCTCAAAGTATTTGTTTGCTTAGACTATTTTTCGGTATAAAAAGATGATCTTGGTGACATGTTTAATTTATTAAAAACAATTTCGAAATTGAGCGTAACAGGCTGCATAATACTTGTCCACAGTCGAAGAGCAGCTCAGTTGTTTCCAAAATAAATTCTGATTTACTGATTCATCGGCGAAAATCGATGATGTTAGCTCTAAGGATTGGGACTTGATTGTGCACGGATGCAAGATTCCAGATAGAAACTGGTATAACAAAGCTATTCACTTAACATTCCATAAAGAACAAGAACAAGTTTATTAATTTCCATTGATCAAATTCAATTCAATTCAATATTATGACAAACTAAGCGAAAAATCCAATTAGAATTTCGCTAGATTTATTACTTTCATCCATCTAGCAGAATTTTATTGTATGATGCTACTAAGAAATGTTTCTTAAATGATTACTTATTTTATTTAAATATATTTTTAAAAAATTAAAAAGAAAAAAGAAAAAACACTCGAGCATCTTTCTAATACTTTGGTGTTCTTTGTCTCTTGTGTGGATCGTAAAATATCTTCTTATGCTATGACATAAAATCTGGTTGCTATATAACTCATACCAGTTTTGATCACATTATTTTATAGCATATCTTTAGTTACCCTCTTATATTTAATAACATTAACAAGTACGAATTTTCGAGAAGCCTCTGCTTATTTCCTTGACTACAGATTGCTATATCATGGCAAAAGTTAAGTGGTCTAGTTCAGTAATCTAGAACTGGCCTAGCATAGGCGTGACTGTGACCTGACGTGTATTTTGTTGATTAGTCTGCTGGTAAACCCAGCACTGAATGTCTATAGAACCGGCAGAATAGGGCATTGCATCTCCTACGTTGCATAGCCATGATGGAAACTACCTATAGAATGGCCAAAAATACCAGTTTGGATTCTCATTCAATCGGGAAATTCGTTTTGAATGTCGAACAGTGACCTCCAATTTATATAGCTTCAGCCTAATTTATACAGTTTTTGAGGCTCTGAATTATTCGTTTTTGCTTTTACTGAATCGAAACATTCGCCAGCTGTACCAACAAATGTAACTATGCTCGACTAGTTTGCCTGCCTTTATTTGTTATAAAGCACACATATTTGGTTTTGTTGTTACCCAACGCCATAATTATATTCGAAGCACTAATTGAGTACAGTAAAAATGAAATAGACTATTTTGTAAATTGATTTGATCGTCAAAATTTTGCTTTTATTTTATTTTTAGATTATTTATTTAAACGACATTCAATTCAGAAATTTCAATGATTTATATATTTAAGGAAAGTTATATACTTTGAATTCATGGAAAATGGGATATCTGGTCATATACATATGTACATATGTATATCATTTTTGCTACATCAATATGTTTATATACCCACATCTCTGGGTTGATCATTGAATCAAGCTGCCAATGTGATAAGGCACTTCTGAATTCCAGCTGCTACCTCGAACGGTGTTTACAACTATCAAGCATTTCTGAGAACCTTTATATGGTTCGCGCGCTAGGGCATGATAGTTCTGTGGTATGTATTTCTTATAGCCATATGGTTTTGCCAATTGATGAAACGCTTTATTCATTTAGTTATTTAGAGTCTAGCATTAAAGTTGTAAGACGATTGAAGTGAGCTTTCTCTGGTCTGTCTATGGTCTGAACAAAGATAGATTGATCGAGTCGATTCCTGTCATGCCTTCTTCTGCCTATTAAATACATTTCAGTGAAACCTGAAGCTATGTTCTCTGGCAAATACATACATTTGTATGTCATTATTACCATCTGATCAATTCATTGACAAAGTGCAACTAGAAGAAAAATTATTTCAATGCTATAATTATAGTAGAATATATATTACAGCTCAAGCACAATTCAAGCTAGAGAGGACAGCTAAGTCTTTTGGCCCGTGATCAGCTCGTGATAGATCGTTGAATCGCTGATAGAATTTTCACAATGAAAAACACAGTTATATTGTATATGCAAAAGAAAAAGTTTATTGAAATAATTTGAATAGATTGAGGGGCTGGTCTTTTAGAAGCGCGACTGTGTTACCAACTCTCTTACACAGCCAGCTCAGCTTGTTGGCTACCTAACCTCTAGAAGGGCGAAGAAGTCCAAGCCTTCTGTTCAGAATATTGAATCGGCGCATCAGACGAATCAGTCTATTACGTAGGGCCCTTTGACGCCTGCGTAGCTGGCGTGTTATGCGCTGAAGACGAGCTAGAGTAGTTGCAGTGCCCGATGAGCTTTGAGTTGTTGTCGTGGCTGGCGCCCCCGTTGTGGTTGTGGTTGTGGTTGTGGTTGTAGTGGTGCAACTAGCTTCGTTTACATTTTCTGGCAATAAGCACTCCGCAGGAGTGCATGCGGCGGGATCTACGCATGCCGCGTTGCTGCCTTGAATCAGGCAAATGGCCAAGAAGGCGCAACCGAAGATAATCGTTTGGATCCTCATAACGATATAATATCGGGGAGTTGGTTTTGAATGTAATGCTGTAGCTGTTGCAGCTTAATTTATACTGTTTTTTTTTTGTTTTTTTTTGGGCTATGAATTGGTGTTTGTTTTAACTGAATCGAAACATTCGCCAGCTGTGCCAACAAATGTAACTATGCAATGACTAGTTTGCCTGCCTCAGTTTGTAATGGGTAATACATATTTATTCGCTTTAAATAAGAATAATAATGGAGTTTTAAGCACAAATTTTGCTTAGAAATTAAGAGCAGTTAATTTTAAATTAATCTTTGCTATTTTATTTATTTAAGTTTTTTTTTTTCTGAGTACATATACATATTTTGTGTTTCTAATTATTTCCTTTATCATTTTGTTAATATATTAATATTTGTAGACCAGTTAAACAGTAATTAATTGAATGGTTAGTGCGACCTTGAACACAGGCGTATGAAATATCAAGTATGCGAAGAGAAATGAAATCATTTCAACTAGAGGCTCAAGAGAACAAAATTGAATATCAAGCTTATAAACATGAATTGATCTGAGTAGACTAATATGGATGGATATGTATATGCATATATGATTTTTTATTTATATTTTATTATCAAATTTAAGTGCGTAGACATAAACAACTGGCGTATTCTGCTTCTAACAGAAATGGGTAACACGTAAAATCGGTAATTGTAACGATAATGTATAGAACAATACGAATAATAATTACCGATTATCGAACTAGAAATAATAATTACCAAGTTAAGAGGAGAAGGAGAGAGAGAGAGAGAGACATTCACAATATAAATATTATCTTTTTATGTTTTATAAATTATTAATTTTAATCAATGACACTTATAGTAATATTTTTAAGCCCCTAAAAGTTTCATTAGGCACTTTCCGTTATGTTGATGATCTGTTTGCAAAGCTGACAGCTATGAGACGCATACCCGTTAAGCGTATGAAATATATCATTTTTTTAGGCATATCTATAAGGCGCAGACTTATTCAAGATATTGCCACACCCTGAAAATGGGAAATCAGAGTAAAATGAATGTGCTCAAATGCATATAACAGGCGGAAGGAGGCGATTTACCCTTACCTGCCAGTCGGTCTGTCTGCATGAACACAGCGATCTCGTAAACCAGAAAACTAGGGACTGAAGATTTCAGATTTACTATGCAGGTGAACTGATTTAGTTTGTGAATTTGCCAAAATCATTCTTCAAATAGTAATTTCGTGTTCTTTGGCAAATATATACATATGAATGTCATAATCACGTGCTGAAATAACTAAAGCTGTTTACAGAGCGCTTGCTTATGCGTGTATTTCATGTTTGTTTGTTATGCATTTTGTTTATTTATTTATTATTTATTTTTCTATTTATTTAATTATTTATTTATTTATCTATTTATCTATTTATTTATTTATTTATTTATTTATTTATTTATTTATTTATTTATTTATTTATTTATTTATTTATTTATTTATTTATTTATCTATTTATTTATCTATTATTTTAATTAGTTAATTTATTTTTTGATTTATTTATTTTTTATAACGCAATTTAAATTTATTGGTTAACAAATTAATATGGCTCATCTGAAAACTATACTTATCTATACTTACTTAAGCGAGGAAAGCTTATGAAATTATTCGTACATTGAAGTTGTTTATATGTTGACCGAATCCAGCTGTTAAGGGTAGACGGGTCTAAATCTTCTCCTAGTATACGTGCAGGAGCAAGTCTGGTCATGCTATTCGGATGACAGTTTATGCTGTCTTGGTACTTCTTGGCCACGCCTTGAATCTTATCTTTAATTTTGGCTGAGGTCTTTGAGAACTTTGAGGTCTCCTTCAATGACCGTCGTCCTAATTTACCAAGAAGCTCCAGTGATCTTTCTTAGCTTGTACACTCACAGTTTCGTCAAGTGCTTCTTGTCAGCGATACCATTCTTGTGGATAGCGTCGAACAGACCAGGTGCTAAGATAGTCGTGGCCCGCTTATTGCTTGCGGCATCATTGTGGTCTGGGCTCATTCGACAGCTGTGTGGATGCATTTGCATCCATTTTTATACCCTGAACCCATTGAAAATGGGATTTCAGGGTATAATGTTTTTGTGAAAATGTATGCAACAGGCAGAAGGAAACGTCGCAGACCCTATAAAGTATATATATTCTTGATCAGCACAAAAAAATAAGTCGATATAACCCTGTCCGTCTGTCCATCCGTCCGTCTGTACGTTCGTCCGTATTAACGTCGAGATTTCGGAAACTACAAAAGCTAGAGAGCTGAAATTTTACATGAACTCTCGTATCTTAGTTACGCAGTACAAGTTTATTTGGTTTTTTCGATAACTCATCCCATTCCTTAATTATCAATAAAAAATCGAAAATTCGTTTAACTTTTTTACGTTTTTTGAGCATAACTTCTACACCATTTTAGCCAGAGACTTCAAATTTGTATATTTAGATAGATATTATGGATACGCAGATTTTGTCAGATTTTAGATGCCACGCCCCCTTCGCCTCCAATTTGAAAAAACGTATTTTTAATACTAGAGACTTGTTATTTGGCAAATAGACAAATTTGAATGCAATTAATATATTTTGAAAGTTTCATTAAGATAGTCCATCTAGAAATGGAGTTATAAGCGTTCAAAGTACAGCCCATCCCACCCCCAACCGTCGGCAGCAACTGCGCGGTTAGCAGAGCGCTCGCTTATATGTGCGTAAAGAAGAAGAATATTAATTTTTTTGCAGGGTTAAGGGTATCTCGTAGTCGAGCCGTCTCGACTAGAACCTTCTTACTTGTTAACTATCTGATTTGCTTCTGAGAACTATTCCATTTAGTTTTTGATATAATATAATATTTAACAGATGCCATTACCAAAATTCGTGCACTACTATTTGTACAGCTATCTATTATTAATGAATATTATTATATATGTTAAGGGCAAATAAGAGACTGGAACACACCTTGAACTCTTGATTCACATATTGCGCATTTTTATTTAATGTCTCCATATAATATTGCTCTCAAAAGACATTTTTTTTCTCTTTGCACGACTAGATTATTGATGTGTGATGGCATTAACGTTGTGTTCATGTATTGTGAGAAATGTACTCTTATTCGTATTAAGATTTCTTCACTTTAACTTTGAAACTATAAAGTGAATTTGCATTTGAATGTTTTGGAGAGTTCGAGATAATTTCTAGACTCGACTTAATAAATAGACAGATATGTTGGGTATGCAATAGAGATATTTATTGGAATAAGTTGTCTTGGAATAAGCTATCTTGGAATAAGTTGTATTGAAATAAGCTGTCTTGGAATAAGTTGTCTTAGAATAAGTCTTGGAATAAGTCTCGGTTGTCTTGGAATCAGTTGTCTTGGTCATTGGTCAGGTTTTTCTTTAGCCTCTGATGAGTTGCCTTCTGCGGATCCTACCATTGATAGCACTAAGAGGCACACGAATCCGATTTCCACCTCCACCTCCACCTGCATTTCCATTTCCAATTCTTCTTCTATTTCCACCTCTGCACCCATTGGCACGTCTTCTCCTCACTTGAAGTTCCAATTGGCGGTTCCTTTGAGACAATCTCCTGACTTTCCTTCTCTCTCTCCTTAGTTGTCTGCGTAGGCGGCGTATGCGGCTGTTACCAGTGCCGCTTGTGGAAGTTGCGGCAGTTGTAGTGTCACCTGTGGAGGCCGGTGTGGTTTCAGCAGTTGCTGCGTCATCTGCTGCTGGCGATGTTTCTTCTGTTGGTGGGCAACTAGCTTCCGCAGCATTTGCGGGATCTGCGCACTCGTCAGCAGTGCATGCGGTGGGATCTGCGCATGCCGCGTTGCTGCCTTGAATCAGGCAAATGGCCAAGAAGACACAGCCGAAGATTACCGTTTGGATTCTCATCTCGATACCAGGAAGTTGGTTTTGAATGACAAACTGTGGCTGCTGCAGCCCAATTTATACCGTTTATGAGCTTGCGAATTCCTATTTGCCTTTGCAGTTGTTATTGCGTATTTATTCATCAAGTATTTTAAACTCCAGCTGTGACAACAACGTAACTATTCTCAAAAAATTCACTTTGAATTTAATTGTTATTATAATGAAGAACATTTGGTACTATGCTTGAACTGGGGAATTTTCGTATTTACTTTAATATTGTATTAATGTTTGTTTTAGATATCATTATCACATATTTATGTCTAATTAATTGTATTATATTATGCGTATTGGCGTAACATTATACTAGTTTCTGTCTTTCCGTTTCGCCGCCTGTGCATCAGTTGAATATGCATACTTTAAATTTGGAATGTTTAAACAATTTTAAAATATATTTTATGTCTATATATGAACCATCATAATAAATTAAGAGTCACCCTGTATTTGAAAGTCGAACGATAAGAGGGCTCTAGTCGTCTAAGCGATATCTTGAATACTCCGGCTATGGAATTGACTGATTTTAAACTAATTGTCGAATAAGAATTGTTGTAATTGGACTCTCTTAACAACGGCCAGGCGAATAGACGGACAGATGGACAAGACTATATTGTTGTCTCATTCAAGAATACATATAATTTATGGGGTCCTGTCATACCTTCCTCTACCTAAAATGTATATATATTTCAATTTTCAATGGCTACAGTAAGATAAATACCTTAAAGCTTATTGTCGCTTCCATTTTGGGCTTTCTCAAGTTTGAATTTTTTGTTGTTTATGAGCCATGAACGATTGCAACTGTTTTCTTTTTTAGTTTAAAAAAAAAAAAAAAAATATATATATATATATATATATATATATATATATATAAGGATTGATAGCTCAATTGAATCCAATAACAAGAAGTAAGACTATTGCAGTCGCCCGATTGCATAATACCCATTAGGAATCAAAACATTGTCAACATCTAAATTTATAATGTTTCTCTCGCCTTCTATAGGCGGTAGATACTTAAATTTGTTAAAAGTAAATAGAGCACATCAATAAATATTTACTTATTACAATTTGCCTTTTTAACTGAAGAGCTGTAGGAGATAAAGATTTATCAGACTTTCCACGCCCATAGTGGGCGTGAATATATGAATTTATATGAATATATGAGTTGAAGACAATCTTTACAAACTGCTATTAAGACTTTAAGACTTTGTAAATTACAGGGTATATGTAAACCCGAAAGGGTTGAAACAAATGTGTATACAAAAAAAGTGATGAGTTAATTTTATTATTTCAGTGACTCTTAAGAAGTCGCGTATGCCTGAAAGTATGCTACATAATGATCGAATTTATATATATATATATATGTATATATATATATATATATATATTTATACCCTGAACCCATTGAAAATGGGAATTCAGGGTATAATGTTTTTGTGAAAATGTATGTAACAGGCAGAAGGAGACGTCGCAGACCCCATAAAGTATATATATTCTTGATCAGCACAAAAAAATAAGTTGATATAGCCCTGTCCGTCTGTCCGTCCGTCCGTCCGTCCGTCCGTCCGTCCGTCCGTCCGTATGAACGTCGAGATTTCGGAAACTACAAAAGCTAGAGAGCTGAAATTTTACATGAACACTCGTATCTTAGTTACGCAGTACAAGTTTATTTTGTTTTTTCGATAACTCATCCCATTCCTTAATTATCGATAAAAAATCGAAAATTCGTTTACGTTTTTTAGGTTTTTTGAGCATAACTTCTACACCGTTTTAGCTAGAGACTTCAAATTTGTATATTTGGATAGATATTATAGATACGCAGATTTTTTAATTTTCAGATTTTGGATGCCACGCCCCCTTCGCCCCCAATTTGAAAAAAACGTATTTCAAATACTAGAGACTTGTAATTTTGGACAGATTTGAATGCTATTAATATATTCTGAAAGTTTCATGAGGATAGTCTATCTAGAAATGGAGTTATAAGCGTTCAAAGTACAGCCCATCCCACCCCCAACCGTCGGCAGCAACTGCGCGGTTAGCAGAGGGCGCGTAAAATATACGTGCGGTAAGAAGAAGAATATTTTTTTTGTCAGGGTTCAGGGTATCTCGTAGTCGAGCCGTCTCGACTAGAGCCTTCTTACTTGTTTTTTTTTTTCTTACGGAAATAAATGACCCTTTGTAGAATTAATTTAAATTTTAATTTGATGTTAATTTTGCCCTTTGGGGATCGCCGGCTTTTAAGGTTTGCTGTTGCTATTGCTTACACTATTATTAAATAATTTACAATATTTACAAATTTACACAAATTAGAAAAATCAATGAGATTGCTAATTTTAGTTGAAATCTATTAACTAAGTCTCTTGGTTGCCTCTGATTGAGCCACCTTGGAGTTCGGTGTGCGCTTAACATGTTTGCTAGCCGGTTCCTGTGCCTCTCCAGTCTGTTGTGGTACCGACTCGACTGCTGGTTGATTGCATCAAAAATTGTGGTCAGTTTAAGGTCCCGGTGCAATATGGAGTTTCTCACATATCATTCGCAGCTGGTACTCAGTCTCAGTCGCAGCTGGTACTCAGTCTGTCGCACGCCAATCCCCAGATTTGGCAGCCATATTTCCACATTGGCGCTATAATTTTTTTGTACAGTGTAAAAAGATATATTTTGTTTTATAGCTTATTTTTTTTAATATTTGTCAAAATTAGAGTCAACTTAAAGCTAAACAATTGAAAAATATATTATAATTAATATTAAGCCTATAGAAAACAAAAATGATCAATATTAATCACAAACCCAGAGAGCGTAGTCTATAGCCAGTACGGCTAGCTATGCCACAATTCAAAGCTATGTGGATAATATGAACTATGATAAGTTAGAGAGTATCAAAGGTTTTTGCGCTTTGACACGCCCACTCTGGGCTTAGGTATATCCAGTATATTGTTTTATCCCAAGCCCTTGAAATAACAGCGTTGCAGAGATACTGCATATAGTATTTTCCGTCAGATGGACGGACGGACAGTAAGACTAATGTTGCACAGAACCAATATACACATTTCCCTTAAACTATAAATGATTCTAAAATAATAAGCCAAACTACCATACACAAGGCAATAGTCGCCCACTCGAGAATATCAGAATAAAGTCCATACGATATGGTCCCATATTCATGCATATTCAGCAAAACCAAATCGCTTAAAGATTGGCTAAATCCGATTGCGCATTCAAACCTGCTCACATGGATTACAAAATAGACAATACCCTCTGGACCACTGAGGAATACGCAACGGAATAGACTAGAAAAATGAGGCAATTTAATATATGTATGTACATAGCTGGCTCATAGAGACTCTAAGAGTCTCATTATTATCACAATTTTGAATAGCACTCAAACTTTTAGCTTTTAGTGATAAAGCTATATGAGATTATTTCTGCAGATACAGATCCTAGAATAGAAATGTTGCGAAATAAATATAGAGATTAGTTGGGTATGCACGATATATGTTTATTGAAATTAAGTGGATTGGATATTATGTTTAGCCGAAAATGTTTCTCCTCTGCCGTAGAAGGCGCACACCAGCATTGTTGGCAGTACCTCTGTAGGCAGCTATCCTGACACAGCGTCTGCTCCTGAGTCTAATAATGGTTTGACGCAGGAGTTTGTTGGTTCTACGCAGGTTCCTGTTGCGGTTTCTTAGACGGCGTATTTGAATATTTGTAGTTGTTGATGCGGTTGTAGTTCCCGCGGCGTTGCTAGGGACCGTGGGGGCAACTGTTGTAGAGGTGACAACCGGCGGGGGTGTAGGTGGGGTTACGCAACTAGCTTCCGCAGCATTTGCGGGATCTGCGCACTCCTCAGTAGTGCATGCGGCGGGATCTGCGCATGCCGCGTTGCTGCCTTGAATCAGGCAAAAGGCCAAGAAGACACAGCCGATGATAACGGTTTGGATTCTCATCTCAATTACGGGTAGCTGGTTTTGAATGTCAACTTCTGGCCGGTGGAATCTAATTTATACAGATTTTGGAGTTGCGAATTCGTACATTCGTATTTGCTTTTCATGAATTGCAATATCTACCATCTGTGACAATAAATGCCAAAACATTCTCAAACAAGATTAATATTTAATTACTTCTCGTATTTAACTGTGATAAGAATAAGACAGTAAAACAAATTTTTGTAGAGAGCTCAATCATTTCGTGATTTAATTAATACATTCTTATTAAAATATTCTTCATATTATATTATGTTTAGCACGCATATTCTGTGATAAGTTTTGGTTTATATTTATGTTTATATTTATGTATATTTATGTATTCAGATCGCTCATATCAATTGGTAGGTAATAATTTTTTCCTCTTAGGCCAGTTAAGTGGGTAAGAGCATTAGGTCGCCGGCTTGCTAATTGCGTACATTGTATATTTCAAATAAATATATGAACAGATGTTTTATTGAACAATATTTACTAGTTTCATATGGCCATAGAAAAAGAAACATCTGACTGTTAAGTTGTGACTTTACAAATATTTCTCCTTTTGAGGAATATTTATTTTGGGTTTTTCCTTTCCAACCTGAATATAGATATTTGATCAGTATTGACGTGCAGTGCTAACACATTATTATTATTATTATGATTATTATTATTATGATTATTATTATTATTATTATGATTATTATTATTATTATTATTATTATTATTATTATGATTATTATTATTATGATTATTATTATTATTATTATGATTATTATTATTATTATTATTATTATTATTATTATTATTATTAATTAATAAGGAAATATGTATTTATGAATTGTTAAATGGCTAAGCTTAACTTCATCTTCACTTTTAATGGAGGCTATTGTATAATTAATTATATATGTATGTTTATATTATATAACTATTAAACGCAACTTAAGAATGTGTCATATTTTATATAAATATGTATTAATTTCATTAATTTCATATATATTAGTTCCATTCTCTTTAATTGAATCCAAGTTCTTAAATGTTTTTCAAGCACAAATTCGGGTGCAGCATTTAATATTAACAAAATCGAGTTGAATATTTCAAGAAGTAATTAGTTTATAAAAAGCTGGGAGATATGAAACTCATAGATCTACATTGTACTACTACAGCACAAGCTCAGGTGCAAAAATTAATTCCCAAAAGTTATAGCCTACTTAAGAGCGGAGACGCTAAAAAAAGCGTTGATTTTTTTTTTTTTTTACCGATTTAGAATTAAATATCACAATTTTAAACCCCAACCCAATCTATCAGTAAAATGAATGAGTGGGCCTTAGGGAAGACAGTTACTGTGCTGCCAGAATCTCCTAAGCAAAAATTGCTAGATTTGGGAAAAATATGGCTAAAAATAGCTAAAAAATTTGTGTAGATTGCCAAAAAAAAAAAAAAAAAAAAATTGCTAAACCATTAACATTTTGATTTTTACCCAATTTATACATATGTATTTTCAAAAACAAAAATTAAAATTAGAAACACTTAATTTAAAAATTAACATGACATTTGCATTAAACTACATAATATTTAAAGTATTATCCAGCTCCTCAGCTTCACTTTCAGTGATGTACTTCTCACTACCAGTAATTTGAGTCAAGCACTCATATGGCAGATCATAATTATGGCAACATTTTTCATCTTGCAGCCAGGCATCACGAAAACTTTATTTATAAACTTTCGTCATTTTGTTCCGATTAAAATCACCAATCACATTTAAAGAGTTATCAAACACCATAAAGTAGTTCATATAATCGAACAACTGGGTTAAATACAAGTTCCGATACCTTAATCGTAAAAAAAAGCATACAAAATGCAAAAAACTGAAGAAAAATATAAGAATTGCTAGTTTTATATTAAAATTGCTGAAAATGCTTTAAAAAAAAAATAATTTAAATTTGATAGATTTGTGGCTAATAGCATTTATAAAATAAAAGTGGCCAGTTCTAGCCACTAAATTGCCAAACTGGCAGCACTGGACAGTTATTTAGATGGCCTTTCACTTCTGTCTGGGAATGCCGCCTGATATATTTGTAAAATAATAATCCATTGTTATTTATTTAGTTTTTTTTGTTTTTTTTTTAATGTGCAATTTATTAAACAAGTTTATTCAATTTATTTTTAAAAAAACTAAAAGTTTTTTGATGGCTTAACTCAGCCGCTGATCTAATTACGTCTCCTGAATCTTCGATTCCTGTTCCTCCTCCTTTGAGCCCTTCTCCTTGCGGCTAGTCGGCGTCTTTGTTGTCTCCTCCTCCTGCGGGCAGCCCTTCTGCGCTGTCTCCTAATGCGACGCAAGCGATTCCTCAGTCGAGCCAATGTTGCCTCCACCGCACTAGTGGCCGTATCAGAGCTGGAGATGGTTGTTGTGCCACCGGTTGTTGTCTCGGCTGCATTAGGGGCCGGCGTTGTTGTCGGAGCCGGTGTGGTGGTGCAAGTAGGTTCCGCAGCATTTGCGGGGTCGTCGCACTCCTCAGCAGTGCATGCGGTGGGATCTGCGCATGCCGCGTTGCTGCCTTGTATCAGGCAAAAGGCCAAGAAGACACAGCCGAAGATAACGGTTTGGATTCTCATATCGATGCCAAGTAGATGGTTCGAATGTCTATCTTTGGCCGCAACAGCCCAATTTATAGCAATTTTCACATGTATTACATTTTATTTATCATTGAAACGAATGCAGCTTACCTCATTCTATTTAGACAGTTTTTTCTGATTTAAAGTTATTTTCGTCACATTATTGTGTGCACAATTGTTTTTTGAAAGCAAATTTTGAACATATCAATAGATTTACCCTAAATATACAAATTTTTTTTTATTATTAAATGTCTTTACTTTGTTGCAGCTTTTGTCGGTGACTCAAATATATTAGCTGTGAAACTCGTGTTGTTTTAATAATTCTACAATTTGAAAGTATAGTTCTAGGCGTGCGTTTTTCTTCAACAGCAGATCACTTGAAAGTTATAAAAACAAAGACTATTTTAAAATTAGGAGAGAACGAAATGAATAAGTATTGGGCATGCAGATAGACACTTTTGAGTTATTATTTCTGGTCAATTGAAAGCAATATAAATTTGAATAATTTTTTTTTCGACAGAATCCTACTTCATTAATTGATGACTTTGGTTCTTGGTACATATGTTTTCAATTTGATTGCTTATTAAATAATATAAGTATCCATTCACTCTATTTTCGATTGCCCTGACTGATGCCAGACTTTCATAGCTTGTCGCAATAGAGTTAGTTTGATAGCCTCTTAGTTGATCATTTTTATTATCAATTGAAATTATATATTATGTAAAAGGTCATGCTGAACTTGAGCAGTTCTGTATATTGCTGAGCTAAGCTACATAACTTTCAGCTAGAATCTATTATTATTATTATTATATATTATCAGAATTCGCTGATAGAGCTGCCAATTTGGCCTCGAATCGTCTATTACTTATTTTAATGTAATTATTGGTTCTTCTTCATATCCATCCCATGAAAATGCAATTAAATGTATTTTTTTTTTTTTTTTTTTGCTCAATGTATATTTTATTTGATATTTAGTTTAGCGCCTGCTTATATATCCAAAGTTAATTAGAATTGGACGTTTTCCTAGCCAGTACCATTTGCCCTGACTCCAACGAGACACAGTTGGGGTTTCCACCGTTGTTGGAACACACTCAGGAGTTAATATATTAGCCGGATCGGAACAGTCAGTACAGCCAAGAGGAATACCAGGTGTCACGCAGGGTATGCTAGCGCTGCGATCTACTAGACCGAGGATTAAAACCGCACAGCCAAGAATCAAAGTGTGGATTCTCATTTTGTTGTCAAATAATATTGAAAGAGAGCCGAAGCTTTGCAGCTTTTATAGTAGATTTGAACTCAATATTATTTACATATAGTGATTGTGCTTTTAATTTGCGCAGCTGTGCCAATTATAGCCTCGTTAAAGACCTTTTTTCTTTTTTGTGCATTCTCTAATTAGGTATTTACACAATTGCATGAACTTTCTACCAAAAAGAATAAACAAATTACTATAAATATTGTTTAATTTGACTTCGATGGCTGCCTCAAAAATATTTCTATTTTTTTTTTTTTTTTTTTTTGCATGAATAATGTGTGAATATTTAGTTCATCTAAAACGTTCTACAGATACAATCATATTAAATGCGACTTCTCTTGGCTCTCAAAGGATTTTGAAATTAAAAAAAAAAAAAAAAGAACTTAAAAAATAAATAAAAATCAATCTGCGTAAATACTTCAATTGAAGTGTACTCAGTCTCGACGCAGATCTCCCAAATCATTAAGCAATTATGTATTCTTAATCATTTCCATGGATCACTTCATGAATCTCCATTAGCTTAAAGTCTGCTCAGTCTATAAATTATCATAAGCAATTTTCATTTGCATAGAAAATGAAAGTATTTTAATTCGAGTATATTACTACAGTTACTACTGAAATGGAGAGTATACATATAAGTATATAAGAAGAAGCAGCAGTTGATAAATACATATGCATTTCAATCTGTAAAAGTTAACAAGTGCGGCATGCGAATGATGTGATGGATGTGGTATGATATGGTGTGGTTGGACTTGACTTGTTTAACCGTAGATATGCATTGAGGAAGATAAAGAGAGAGAGAGAGAGAGAGAGAGAGAGAGAGAGAACTTAAGCACACTCATGTGCCTCTTCAGCCATAACACACACACACACATACAGGGAACCACTTGCCTTGCACTTGCTCATGGTTTATGCCAACATACACGTGTGTTAATGTAAAAGTGTATGTCTGTGTGTGTCTGTGTGTGTGTGTGTGTGTGTGGAATGCAGTTACATCTGCATCTGTATCTGTCTGTGTGTAAGTTGAAAAAGTTCTGTTGGCACAGGAACAAATGAAAGCAAAAGAAAGATGCAGCAATCGTCTGGCTTAACTGGCGTATGCTTTACGATGCAACATTTTCAAAATTATTGCCGAGCACGGTCGCGCACGGGTGGCTCAACAATTGCAACAGCTCAAAAATCTCAGTACCAGTGCCACCTGGTCGCAGGTGCTGCGTCGCGTTGTCAATTTGTTAAAGTGCATGTTGAATAATGCAGTCAACGGCTGGACGGTCGGCAGCCTGTCATACACTGGCCTTATTGACTGCAACAACTTGCAGCATCATTGCCATAGATGATGATGCTGTGAGCGCAGGGAAAATCTATTTGAATTTTCAATCCTGCCAAAGAGCAAACCAAATCTGTTTAAAAGTAATATTTGTAGATTCTTACTTTATTTGTATTTAGCTCGAGCTGCAGTTGTTCTCAGTTGCAACTGCTAGCATTTCTTGTGAGCCCAAAAGAAAGAAAATGTTTCTCTGTTTACTCTTTTTCTCGTTTCGGTTTGATTGTTTAGGAGGATTGTTTGGAGCCGATTTTGTCTGTAAAAACATCAGTTAATAAAAGTACTGAAACTTTTGCTTACCTTGAGGTCCTTTTTGCAGCTAGAAATTTTAATTGCTTTAATTTGGAAAAAAAAAATACATAAACAAACTTATATATAATTCACGTTTGTTTTTCATATTAAATTAATAATTCAGAAGCTATTAAAACAATTAAAATTCATTCATAGAAAATAGAAAAAACTTTGTGGAAATTTTGTATATGTATGTCATTAAATATGAATTTAAATTTATAATTATTAACATAAATTAAATTTTACAAATGCATTTTACAAAAATTAATTATTGAGCTCAGTAGGAATACGGTATGGATATAAGAAAGTATATTCATGTGTTTCATTCCCTCTCAATCTCTCTCTCTCTCTCTTTCTTTCTTTCTGTCAGTATCTCTGTCTCTCTATGTCTCTTGGTCTGTATCTCCGTCTCTTTCTATGCCTCTCTCTCTTTCTATCTATGTCTTTCTATATCTATCTTTCTGTATCTCATTTCTCTCGCTCTCTCTTTCTCGCTTTTCGCTTCTTATTCTCATTGTCTCACGATTCCTCTCCTTCTCTCACTCCCTCTCGCTCTCGCTCTCTCTCTCTCTCTCTCTCTCTCTCTCTCTCTCTCTCTCTCTTTCTCACTCTCTCTTTCTCTAAGCTTTATTTATAATATATATAACAATTCAAATGGATCGCCTCAATTGAAAGGAACATAAAAATGTTGCTGTCATTTGTAGGGAAAATAGTTTTCATGTCATTAAACATTTATTTTTAAACATATTATTATCGATATACATTTTTTGTTGTGTGTAGCACACGAATACTCAGCAGCAACAACAACAACGAAAAAATAATAAAAACTATAACAATAACAATAACAAATTGCCTTAATTTGGCAAAATTGTGCCACAACACAGTTAGAAATGTTTTTTTTTTTTTTTTTTTTTTTGACAGGGTGCTGCGTGTTGGCGGGGGGGGGGGGTGGGATCAGTTGGCTTGACTTGTGGTAGGTTGTTGGAGACAAAGGCTAAGCTGTATTTGTCGTGGATAGGCGCACAGCACGCAAAGTTCCCAGGTCGAGGCTGCCCTCGTAATTGGCTCCTCGCACGCAGCCCAAGGGCATTTTATATTCAATTACCAGTTTGGAGGAGCCCGACCTCTTATAGCCAACTGCTAATGGTAACCTTTGACCGGGCGGGCTCAGTTTTATTTGGAATTGAACGCAGGCCAGGTGACAGGTCGCATGGTTGAAGTGCTCAAGGAATTCAATTCGGCTACAAATTCACATTAGCTACAGCATGGACATGGATAATAATGTATGCATACTCGCTCCGCACACTTTCCCCATTCATATACACATACATAATGCATACATATGTATGTACATATGTATATGCATGTGCTCGAACTCGTACATTTTAAAGACGCCTCTAATACTGTCCGCTTATCATTCTATTAATATCAAAGCTGGCTGGCTGGCTGGCTGGCTGGCTGGCTGGCTGGCTGACGGCGCAATTACAAGAGTTAATTAAATGCCGCCCACGGCCACAGAATTCAATTATTTTAGCTCCTCCTTGTGGATTGTGTTGTACACAATTTAAGCCTTTCATTAACATTTACAGTACATGTGTATGAACGACCCTTCTCTCACATTCTCATATTCTTACTCTCTCTCTCTCTCTCTCTCTCGTTACATTGCAGAAGTCGCCGCGCAAGTTATCCAATTCGTCGGTGCATGCACTGCCCGAGAGTCGACGTCATTTGATGGAATTGGATGAGGGCGAGCTCTTCATGGAGCTGATACGTGACGTGGCCAACGAGCTGGACATTGATGTGTTGTGCCATAAGATATTGGTGAACGTTGGCCTGCTAACCCATGCGGATCGTGGATCTCTCTTTCTGGCCAAGGGCACACCACACAACAAGTACCTGGTGGCCAAGCTCTTTGATGTCACACAAACGACAGGTGAGCTCCAAATGCCAATTTGACAAATCCATTGCAATCTCCATAGCTATTGTCCAAAATGTTGCCAAGCGACAACAAAGCGCTAACCGAAAGCAAAACTGCAAATGCAAACTGGGCCAAACAGCCAGGCGCACAGCCACAGACCAATTTGATTAAGCCAGCACAACAAAGAGATTCGAAGGAACAATCGAATTCTGCCCTTTTTCAGCTCGGCTCTACATAATAGAGCTGCTGCTTTCTGATACCCCATTTGAAGGCAGGCATAATGCAAATCCATAACAAAGACTGCCTAGCCCAAACATTCTGAACATTCTGCGTGCATCTATGCAGCATGGATTGAAGTCTTTAAATTGACCGAACATGTTTAGGTAAATGTCGAGCTAGCTGTCAATAGTTATTAACTGAATGTGAGACGTGGGCTGATTGAGAGTCCCATTGAATTTCTCGACTCGTTAACCCACACAAATTGCCGCTCATTAGCGGCTGGGACTTCGGTTGGACCACGGAGCGGGAAACGCATTAGCAAATTAAGCCTAAGCGGAAACAAGCATTAAAAGTTTCTTTCTTTTTTTGTTTTTTTGTTTTTTTTTTGGGCAGAGCGTAGAGTAAAACTCAAAAGGTTCCATCGAATGAAAAATAGATGCTCGCTAAAAACGTGTTCAGACCAACAGACAGAGAGATGTAGATAGAAGGAGAGAGAAAGGGAGAGAGAGAGAGAGGAAAAGAAATGAAATCTCTGTGTGTTGGTTTTTGTGCCTTAAAGTCACCTCTTCCGCTACATAATTCACATGGCAAAAGATTAGAGCTATGCCAAGGTTTACTTTTTGGCACACACACACACACACACACACACACACACACACATATATATATATATATATAGATATATATATATATCGGCAAATGCAAATTCAACTGGGAGTCACGAGCAGCGACTCGCAATTTGACTTTTAGCGCCTTTGGCCTGGATTTTTGTTGAAGCTAATGTATCTTTTGCATGGCAGACTGAATATTTTGTCTATAAATTTAATATTTATGTAGATGTGTGTGTGTGTGTGTTGGCGTTGGCTTTTAATGATTTATGCGACCATGCCTATGCCCATGCCCATGCCCATGCCCATGCCCACGAAATCGTCCGCCTCTTTAATCTAATCTCATTTACAGCACTCAAGGATGCGGTGACGCGGGCGCGAGCCGAGGAGATCATCATACCGTTTGGCATCGGCATTGCCGGCATGGTGGCCCAGACAAAGCAGATGATTAACATCAAGGAGGCCTACAAGGATGCTCGCTTCAATTGTGAAATCGATTTGAAGACCGGCTACACAACGAACGCCATACTCTGTATGCCCATTTGCAACTACGAGGGCGATATCATAGGCGTGGCACAAATCATCAATAAAACCAATGGTAAGCAAAGTCGCAATCGCATCGCAGTTCCTGTAAATTAGCTCAATTGTTCGCTGTTATTCAATGCCAACTGACAGGGTGCATGGAGTTCGACGAGCACGATGTGGAAATCTTTCGCAGATATTTAACATTCTGCGGCATTGGCATACAGAATGCCCAGCTGTTCGAGATGTCCGTCCAGGAGTACAGGCGCAATCAAATCCTCTTGAATCTGGCGCGCAGCATCTTCGAGGAGCAGAACAATCTCGAGTGTCTGGTCACCAAAATCATGACCGAGGCGCGTGAGCTACTCAAATGCGAACGCTGCTCCGTCTTTCTGGTGGATCTCGATTGCTGTGAGGAGGTGAGTTAAGATGAGTTCAGATGATTCCCTCAATGAAGTTAATGAATTCGACTATTATCAAATGAACGCAAAAATGTAATGAAAATGCGCATTGGGGCGTGGCATTTGCGGCGATGTTGCTGTCAGTTTCATACAAATTAAAATGGCTTAAACGCCAACGCGGACATTTCTTCTGTCGCATGGCTGTCCGTTTGTCAACTATATGTGTGTGTGTGTGTGTGTGTTTGTTAGCGCACCCCAAGGAAATTAAAATGTACAATTTATATTAAAATTTGTATGCTTTATATGAATCATTCTTTCATCCGCGAGCCGCGAGAGAAGAGCATTGCAAAGGTAAATTAAGTCAACCTGGCCAATTCCCATTGAGCTACTAAGCAACGACTCAACGCATTGCCCTTTCTACACTCATTATGTAATGCTTCAAAAAGCAGCGGGCACTGACTGACTGTCTGACTGTCTATCTGTCTGTCTGTCCCGACTGTCTCTCTGTCAGTCTGTATGTGCTTTGAGTGTTTGACACTCAAATAAGCAGCAGCAGCAGCAGCAGCAGCAGCAATTGCTGCTGTCTTTGGGCCCAGCTCAAAACAATTGTATAAATGAACAACAGTAAATATTTTTTACGATTTTCTTTTGTTTTGTTTTTTTTTTTTTTTAAGTAATCAATTTTGCTTGTATATTTGACGCTCTTAAAAGTTGTCAACACAATGTTTTACAAAAAAAAAAAAAAAAAAAAAAATTAATATTTGCTTCAAACTTGACAAAGCTCAAAGACAGTTGAATTTCGACCTTAAATAGTTTTTTTTTTTTTTTTTTTAATATTCCATTGAATGACATTGTTTCTTTTACTGCTAGTTCTACTAGAAAGATGATTTTATTTACACACACACACACACACACATTCATAATGAAAGCGATTTATGTGAATGAAATGTGATACTGAATTGCAATTTATTTATGAACATCTTTAAAAAAAAAAAAAAATAATAATTATACAAATATTTGCCCAGCTTTCAAGCGGCTTATGCGAAATTCTGTGCATACGTAAACCAATTTAAAGCATTTAAAAATAGCTCAGAAATGTTTGTTTAAATATACAAGATACTATATATATATATATATATATATATATATATATATATATATATATATATATATATATATATATATATATATGTATATATATCTTCTTATTATGCATTGATGCCTGAGGTAAAACTTTGATGTTGTCGTGTTGCAATTGTTATTTATGAACGGCATTCCAACGGACTCGGATGAGGCATGTAAGCAATTAAATTGAACTGGGTCAAGCGTATTAATTATGATAATATAGTTTTTAATTAATTGCATTTAAGAGTATGTGAAATGTGCATTCATTGGCGGTAAATGTTTTTCTACTGTCATTCTTTTTGCTGCTAAATTAAATTCTGATTGCTTTTGATTGCGTTTAAATGGGATTACCCAACCGATAGTCAATTAACTAGAGTCCGGTAAAACACATATTAATATATATATATATATATATAAACATATACATACATGTATGTGTGCAGGCCATCTGAGGCTCCTTAAATGTTGCAAATATGCCAAGTCATGTGCAGCACATCCGCTGAGCGATGTGCAGCGCCATGAGGCAGGCAAATATGTTGAGTGCCTGCCTGCCCCACTCTCGTCCCGTGTGTCTGCCGGGGCAATTTATCAGACCAGCAGCTGCACGGGGAGCCATTAGTGGCAGCCACTTAATGTCCAAGTGCCTTGCATGCCTCTTTTCGCAGAGCCATTTGGAAAAGATAATCGAGAAGCCTCATCAGCTCCAGCAGCGGCCCTCGCGTGCCATCATGAGTGGCGACAGCTTTGAAGAGAAGGTGAGCTGAATTATTTTGTCCCTTTTCATATGCTCCTGCATATATCTCTCATTCAATTATAATTTGCAGCAAAAGATGCGCAATCGCTTCACTGTGCTCTTCGAGCTCGGCGGAGAAAATCACGCGGCGAATGTCTCTCGTCCCTCCATCACTGATCTGAGCCACTCGACGCTGGCGCAGATTGCCCAATTTGTGGCCACCACTGGGCAGACGGTGAACATTTGCGATGTTCAGGATTGGGTGAGGGAGCACAATCAAATACGCGCCGAGAGCGAGATCGACAGCACCCATGCCATACTCTGCATGCCCATTGTGAATGCCCAGAAGACGGTCATTGGTGTGGCCCAATTGATAAACAAGGTGAGTCTCACACTGGAGATTACCCATTCGGAACAGTTTAACGTCTCTTCTGTGCTGCAGGCAAGCGGTCTGCCCTTTACCGAATCGGATGCATCGATCTTCGAGGCATTCGCCATATTCTGCGGCCTGGGCATACACAATACGCAGATGTACGAGAATGCCTGCAAGCTGATGGCCAAGCAGAAGGTGGCATTGGAGTGCCTTAGCTACCATGCCACGGCCAGCCAGGAGCAGACAGAGAAACTGGCCCAGGACGTCATTGCCGAGGCCGAATCGTACAACCTGTACAGCTTCACCTTTACGGGTAAGTGTGTGCAATGTTGCCAGCCCTGTGGATGCTCCATGATCTGTTGTATCCCATCTAGACTTTGACCTGGTTGATGACGACACCTGCCGTGCGGTGCTGCGCATGTTTATGCAATGCAATCTAGTCTCGCAGTTTCACATACCCTACGATGTAAGTGGCAAGCCGTCAGAGTGCTCTAGCATAGGAGTTCATATGCAATTTGCGATTTGATTCCCTTCCAGGTGCTCTGCCGCTGGGTGCTGAGCGTTCGCAAGAACTATCGCCCAGTCAAATACCACAATTGGCGACATGCTCTAAATGTTGCCCAGACAATGTTCGCCATGCTGAAGACGGGCAAAATGGAGCGTTTTATGACCGACCTTGAGATACTGGGCCTGCTGGTGGCCTGCCTGTGCCACGATCTGGATCATCGCGGCACCAACAATGCATTCCAAACCAAAACTGAATCCCCACTGGCTATACTCTATACCACCAGCACCATGGAGCACCATCACTTCGATCAGTGTGTGATGATACTCAATTCCGAGGGCAACAATATATTTCAGGTAATTATATATATACTTTATATATATATATACATATGTCAATCTGAAATCTATGCTCCTCTAAAGTATGTTGTGGACTATTTAGTGACGAAATTTGCAAATATCTCTTAGGCAGAAACACAAATTTAAGTTATGAACAAGCTCCCAATGTCTTTGCCCCCAAAAAGTATGCAGTATATGGTACAAGTATTATCTATGTCATACAGTTGTATGGAATTGTAGTCGAGATACATATGCACATATAGATGATTAAGAAAACGTACGTGGAGTCTCTTGATTATTGAAGACTAGGAACATCGCGAGAAACCTCAATTGGTAGCCAAGAAGTAGCCAAAAAAAATTACCTCTTGAATTCTCACTTCCCTGACTTTTTGTTAAGATACTAAAGAGCAAATATCTGCTAGATCTCGCAATAAAACTAAGAGAATACTTCATTATCCTCAAGAATTACTAAACAATATTTACAAATATAAATATTCTCTTGATCTCTGATATTTATACCAAATCCAACGAAACTATTTTGCCATTCAGAGTCTAAACTTAGTCTATAGTTAAAGTATTAACTTTGTTAACCTGTTTTATATACATATATAGATAGATTCGGGTTCAACTCTTTTTTACATGGTATACATACATATGTACATTGTATATATGTATGCATTCACATTCGTATATTCAAAAAAAGGATTTTAATCTATTCTGAAAATTGATGGAATTTGAACTTAGTTAAATGAACTTAGTTAAATTTTGTGAAATTATAATGTTATATGTGACTTTTTATTTCTGCAAGAGTATATTAATCATTCAGTCTTCAAATTTATGTACTGTATATACTTGTTTCCAAATAATATGTATGTAACATTACAGATATAAAATATTTTAATTTATTATTCCCAACTCGCGTTAGGCTCTGTCGCCCGAAGACTATCGTTCCGTCATGAAGACTGTCGAAAGCGCTATACTCTCCACCGATTTGGCAATGTATTTCAAGAAGCGCAATGCATTTCTTGAGCTGGTTGAAAATGGCGAATTCGATTGGCAAGGCGAGGAGAAGAAAGATTGTAAGTATTGCAAGACAGCACACCGGGCGTATACGTAATATATATTGGTTTTCCCGGTTCAAGTACTGTGCGGCATGATGATGACGGCCTGCGATGTGAGTGCCATAGCGAAGCCGTGGGAGGTGCAGCATCGCGTTGCCAAGCTAGTGGCCGATGAGTTCTTCGATCAAGGCGATCTGGAGAAGCTGCAGCTGAATACACAGCCCGTGGCCATGATGGATAGGTGAGTAAATGGAAATAATTGAACTGCATATAAGACTTGAATTGGGTATCGTAGGGAGCGCAAGGATGAGCTGCCCAAAATGCAGGTGGGCTTCATAGATGTCATTTGTCTGCCGCTCTATCGGGTGCTGTGCGACACATTCCCGTGGATAACGCCGCTGTACGAAGGCACGCTGGAGAACCGACGCAATTGGCAGGATCTGGCTGAGAAAGTGGAGATGGGTCTTACCTGGATCGATCACGATACGATCGATAAGCCCGTTGAGGAGTTTGCCGGCTGCGCCGATGAGGAGATCAAGGACATTGAGTTTACCGTGACAACGCTCAACTGCAATCAGCATGGTGGCAGCTCTGGCGCCGGCAGCGGGGCCGGGGAGGACACTCACACGCCGGAGCATCAGCGCAGCAGCTCACGGCTGAGCATTAAGAAGACAGGCGCCTTGGGCAAGGTGGTGCGCTCGAAGCTATCGAAGACGCTCTACAACAGCATGGACGGCTCCAAGCCCAAGACATCGCTCAAGCTGCTCGAGTCGCATGTCAGCGAGGATATGGACGACAAGAGTCCGACCAGTCCATCTCAGCCACATTCTGGCAGCGTTGGGCGCATGTCCGCCTCCTCGTCCACATCGTCAGCTGGCACCGTCGACAAGAGCAAGAAACGCTCCAAGCTGTGCGCGTTATTATGACGAAAGCCGTCTAATTAGAGTTTGGTGACCCCCTCCAATGCGGCTGCCAGTGAGACTGACAAAAGCGGAGGGGGGCTGACCGAAATCTAATTGGCTGAACAGTTTGGCTGGACAGTGTGCATAGCAACAGAATGCCAGCCATCAATCCTACAATTATAATCTCGAATGACATTGTCCTAACTAACTAACTAACCAACTAAATAACTTTAGTAACTAACTAATTAATGTGTAGTTCAAGTTGAATGAGAACAACTTTTGTTAACTCTACGTGTATATGCCTCTAAGTAGAGAACAATACACCCACACACACTCACACCCACACCAACTTCAACAATCACACCCACACCCACACCCACACACATACAGCAAAGATAATTGCAATATTATACCTAAGTGAATGTCAAATCATGTGATCTATTTAAGGTCCTAAAGGCCAAAGCGCATGCGCATTAAGCCTTTTGGTATACTCTCTCTCTCTCTCTCTCTCTCTCTCTCTGTATCCTCTTCCTCTCTTCTACTCTCTCTCTCTCTCTGTCCGTCTCTCTCTGTCTGTTTTTCTAGCTTTAAATCTTAATGAAACGTAAGTGTAAGCTCTTAGATGTTTGTACACCACACCAAGTCAAATATATGTACTATATAGATAATCAATACAAATGTGTTAAGTAGTTCTCTTTCGTAATCGAAACGTGCTAGTCAAACGTATAAAATACCAGATAAATAAAAAAAAAAAAATATATATATATATATATATAGCATACACATATGTTTAGCAAGAAATTTGATGAGGCTATGCATAACTAAACTATCTAGTTCTATCGAGGTTGATGTGCCCGAAAAAAAAAATAATAATAATAACAAAAAACTATTATAACTAGTCCACATGTGATAAATATATACACGTGTTGTACTCATACCCTTAAACTCTAGATGGCATTACCAAATCGAAAAGTAAATATACACACTAATTTAAATATATTTAAGCAGCGGATAAAACAAAAAAATTATAATAAAAAAGAAAAACAGAATTTGTGAAAAATACAAACTATAGCAATATTTTATGATATTTCTAGACTAGCTAAACTATCTAACTATATAAAATATTATTATATATATATATATAATACACAAGAAATCTTGGTAAATTGTGCACAAAAAAAATATATATATAAGTACACATACTTGAAACAATTATGAATCGAATGTTTGATTGTAGTCAAGAATTAAAAACTTAAAATCAATTTTGTCAATTTTAGAATTCAACTCAAATCTAAATGGCAAGTTAGCAAATATCTAGTGAATACAATTAGCACCTAATTAGTCTCTGAATGTTGAGCAAAGTAATAAAATCTTTACGTGTGTGTATAAAATGTACTTAAGAATATATATATATATATATATAAAGCCTACTCTATAGATATACCCCAAATACATACAGATATATTAATTGCTAATGCTTAAATGTAAATTGTAGGCACCATCATTATAATATATATATATATATATTTCTAAATATATGTATATGTATTATAGTTATACTATTTTTCTAGCTATTCTATCGCGCCATTGAGAATCAAAATCCAGACAACTTTATGAACGAACTTAAGAACTTGCTTATGAGTGTATTTCAAAACTTTGCCTAGACAAACAAATATAAGAATCTATAGCTATATAGTCGTCGTTGATTAGCCCTCAATTGGCTTTTGAGCACTTTAAAGTTTTCTAATTAATAAGTTTAGAGTAAACACAAAATCTTTATAGCACAAGCAGTCCGCCTCAAGTTCTTTTCGAATAGATTTTTCCATTTCATGTAAATATACGAGTTTTGAGTTGATATTAAAAAATTAGATGATAAATAAAAACAAAACAAACATTCGTTTTTTATTGCGAACGAAAACTCAAGTACTAAATCGTTCGTTTGATGTGCTTATCAATATTATTTATTAATTCAATTTATTGAAATTTGATTAATTTGTGTAATTCTGTAAGTGAATGCAATTGAATCAAAAATAAATCACATCATTGAAAATTCAACCAACTTTTTACTTTTTTTTTTTGCGTACTTATGTATTCAGGTAAGTTTCGTTATATGTAGGGTAGCTGAGAGTCGTGCAGAGAAAGGATCAGCATAGCGCAGCCCAAGAGCCATTCGCAGCTTCCCATAGAGTCTTTTGAGCCAATTTCATCACAGCATTTCTTTTCATCTCAAAATCTTAGACAGATTATACTTTTTGCAAAGATTTGCACAGTTGTTTCGAATTATTTGCTAATTATATATTTGAACTATCTATTTCATCTGCTTTTCATTTGTTTATTTTCAAATTTGGCAAACAAAATATAAGTTAATATTAATAAAAATAAATTAGGTTTTTTTTTTAATAAGAATATAATTTTATACATTTTTTATTTATTTTTTTTTATTTTTACTAAAAAATAAATTAAAAAAAAATATATATGTAATTGTTTTCATATTTAAGGAATAAAGACGCTAAGTTCGAAGCATTTTATATGATTAATATAAAAAAAAAATAGAATATCTGATAAGATCAAGCTGTTATTGCTCTCTGTTGTAGAGCTATACAGCTTTGAGTTTTCAAAAAGGTTATTATGATTTGCAATTACAAGTACTTGATATGCTTATAAATAGATGCTTATATATATAGGTAATTATAAATAGATAATTCATATTATTTATAGATTTGTTGATAAGAAATTGCTAACGCACATTCTATAATCGCATTTATATCCATAATATGGTCTAGAGCAAATAAGGAAATGAGAGCAAGATGATGTTGATATCTCATCAAGGTCGCATTTGAGTCTTTGGTATTGCTGTGCAAATATTAGGTCAATATTAATAGGTAAATTCTATGAAAAAGCAATGTGTGCTCTTTTATTTTGGCAATGGTCGTAAAAACAAATTGTAGAACTAATTTTATGTGGCGCTCGGTCTAAAATTAATCAGAGAACACCCACAATATGTGCGCTTGTTAACCAGGATAAGTAAATATAACGCAAATCTGATGCTGTTGTCGTTGGCGTTGTCATTCTCGTTCACGTTCCCGTTGTTTGTGGCACGCACATAAAATGGTGCATAATCAAATATTAGCCAGGAGGCGACCTCGCGGAAGAGCTTTATTTGCCTTATTTGCCTGCGACTGGCATATATTTACCCTGGAAGTGACATCGAGACGCAGACGTAAGATGGCACCGAGGTAAATGCATGCGGAGTCCTGCTGTGATTTATCTAACCCAACTGTTCCGCAGCAACTACTATATAAATGCAGATGCCGATTGGAATTTGTTCATTCACTAGCAGCAAGTAGCTCGAGACTCAGTGACTGTGCCTGTGACCGTGCCTGTTCCTGTCCTGTACTGATTCTGCTCCTGTTCCTATTCATTGACAATGGCCCACAACAGTCTGATTGTGGCTCTGCTGATGCTGGCCTGTTGCCTGTGCTGCTCACCGGCGGTGGCATCACCTGATGAGGAGCGCTATGTGCAGAAGGAATACAATCGTGATCTCTATGACTGGATTAACAATGTCGCACGCTATGGACGCGTCCAAACACCTCCCACACTCTGCAAGTATCCCAATTACCTGGCCAACTCGCTGCCGAATAATATACAGCTGCCCAAAAGGAATTCGGAGCTAATCAACTCGCTGCTCAGCTTGCCAAAAAATATGAACGAAGCGGGCAAGTAGATGTTGATGAACAACTCGTTTATAGGATGATGTAGCTATGATATACATACATACATACATATATATATATAAAGAGAAGCAAGACGGAATAAACCGGAATATACCAAGTATATAAATCGCATTAGCATTTCTAAGCAACAATATAAATATGCACGAAAAAAAGAAAAATGAAAAAAAAATATATATATATATTTATAGTTTCTAAGCCTTTCTAAGTTCTCCTCTTTCCGCATGACTCTTGAAGACTTCACCAATTGCCTGCACAAATTATTTTGTATATTTATGCACATTTTCTGGCAGCTACAAATGTAAATTTTAAATAAAATATTAAAAGCATTAAACAAAATTTAAGCATATTTAAGCTGTTTTCAATTTCCTAACTATACACCTTTAAATAAGCTCGTTTAATAAAGGTTGTTTGAGCCAAGTTAAGAGCTAAAAGCAAACAGCTAGCAGCTGTTCCAATGAAGCCAAGCCAAGCAACAATTCGTTATTTATAAGATTTTTAGAGAAACTTTGTTTTTGTTAGGTTTTCTTTTTTTATTAAAAATTGAACAGTTCTTCACTTGGTTATATGTCAGTATATCTCTATATATATTTATTTATTTATATATATATATATATGTAAGTTCATTTGGCGCTGTTTCGAAATCGTTCAAGACTTGTATATAAAACTGTATGTATTTTAAATATTTAAAGGTTTTTCTTTTCATTTTTTTTTTTTTTTTTTAGTAATTATGTGCTACAATAATATATTTGTATTTGCACTAAAGCAGAATGTTTTAGATCAAGTTCAAGATTAGATGCTAAAATCAAATACAATATAGAATATTAAATGTATTAACAAAAATTTGTTAAATTAGTTAAATAAAAAACAATAACATATGCAAAATTAAAATTTATGTATGTATGTATGATTGTTTGTTTGTATTTGTAAATGTATGTATGTAACTATGTTTTTTTGCTCAAATGCAGTTTCAGTAGCTTTTCACTTAATCAACTAGCAACGCGCTGCTTGCACACGCATAAATACTCGTACTAACTAACACGCTAAGGTTTATCTCTGCCTTGGCTAACAACTACACAAACTGCTAAACATATCGCATATCAATGCAACTCTCACTTATGACTAATTCACGTGCTCCACAAATAAAAATGAAGATGCTCTGATCCATTGAAAGGCCGCATCTTTGTATCGATCCGTTTGAGCATGCACTCTGGCTCGCATTTTGCACTTGTTTTTAAATGTTTATAAAGCTTTGAGGGGGGAACACACGAAATGGCTTTGACTTGTTGCGGTTGTGGTTTCTTTTTTCGTTTTTGTTTTTTCTTTTGTTTTGTTGTTGATACAGATGTTGATTGGTCCGCGACACCGCAGACACCTCACATGAAAAATTCATTGGCTGAATGCGAAAGCGGAAGTCACGTTCGCCCCGGACGATCAAATATGGTTATCTCTATAACGCGAAGACCACGAAATGTTGGATCGATCAACTGCAGACCCTTTGGATTGTAAATGCGTTCATTTTGGGAAGCAACAAATTTGGAAATCTTACGCAGCGTCTAGGGTATGTAGAAAAACATTAACAAATTAATTCAGGTATCAAAATGAATTCAATTGGTTGCATGCTCACCTTTTCGTAATGTGTCTCGGAACACATATATATCAAGTACGCTGTTATACAACCTATACAGCCCTCGCAGTAGGTGCTGCACGAGCCCTCTTCTGCCTCGGCATAGAATTCGTTAAGCCTTTTTATTGTCGCCTCAAAGACGTGCCGTTCAATCTGTGTGGAAATGAGAAGAAGAACACTGGTCTGGTCATGCTCAGCGTCTTTTGAGTTTACCGCTACATACCATGCCATCCAGCTCTGGCGGTAGCCTTGTATGGAACTTTACGGAGGTGCCATCGCTATAGTCCCGCTGTATGAAGACCTTGCCGCCATGCAGAATGGTTGGATTGCTCGTTGATGGTGTGCCACCGCCTTGTGACATTATTGTACTGTAAATATTCCATAATTCGTTGATTACTTCAATATGCATGAAACGATACATTTGGTTTATCATAATCATTTTGAACGGACAGACTAACAAATTGAGAAACAAACAAACAGAAAACTAACGGCAACAATAAGAAATTTCGAAGCCCACTTTGACTTTGTCAGCGAAAAAACAAAAACTTCAAAGCAAAAAAAAAAAAAAAAACAATGTGCTAAGGGCGGGGTTCAAACTTATAGCACTTGACCTTGTGACTAGGCCAGTATAGATAACTGTTAATAATTAAAACTATTTGTCTCTGATCTGTTTGAAATCGGAATATTCATATCACTTGCACGACTCACTCATATTTTTTTGCAAACAAAACAGAAATTAGTTGCTGCAACCCAAATTGTTTGCAATCTGCTTTGCATTCATGTTTCATCAAATCAAAATATGCAACAACTAATCACACAAGGTCAAGGTTTTGAATGTTGTTGTTTATACCTTATTCTATTAGAGATTAGTCCAGTAATTAATACAAAATTAATCAACAATTTACACTTACAATTCGCAACGCACGTAACGTGTACACAATGGCGTCTGACCATTCACAGTTTTCATGAACAAAGAATCAGCTGTTTAACCAAAACAGTGTGGCCATCATGTTGTGCTATCATAACGTTGCCAGATCGATTCATTCATGTTGTTAAATTGCCGCTGAAATTTCAAATCGTTCAGCTAACCTTTAAAGAAACCTTAAAAAGTATTAAAATAAATATTTTTATAAACATATAAATAACTATGTCTACTTCAAAATTTATTATGCTCAGTTTCAAATGCTCTCCTAGCAAAGTTCGATGACGCCCTCAGTAGAGATTTCAAAACATTCAACAAACGCATTCTCATTCAATTATTTGCACAGCTTGTGAACGCTTACGCTTCATATTTTTTTTTTATTATTATTTATAATTTTTGTATTATTTATTCGAAAAACTGTTTTGCTCTATTTGAAAATGGTGACGAGCGAAGTTTAGTATCTTGACAAAGTTCCAGCATGAGGGCTGCTTTCATTTGCCTTCTTAAATGCCTCGTGCATTTAATTAACTTACAAATCGTTTGCTTCAAAGATTCTCATGCCGTTCCCATTGTTGGGGGTCGCATCGTGTCTAGCGTGGGCAGTATTTGCAATAAAATGAAGTTTTACTCGAGTTACTGAAACTTCAATTTGCATTACAGATGGCGCCTCGAAATATCCCTTTATGGTCTCACTGCAAGATGTTTTGAGCGGACATGGAAATGATGGAAATGCCACCCAAAAACGGGTATATCAGCACTTTTGTGGCGGAAGCATAATAAGTGAGCGCTGGATACTGACTGCTGCTCACTGTGTTTGGAGGAAGTAAGTAGAGAAACAAAGAGAGAAACAAAGAAATGAAAAGTAAAGAAAAGTAGTTACGTTAAAATTAATTAAAAATATATTATGCATACGCTTTAAATATTTCAGACTTCTCTCATTGTTGTGGTAACCCATTTTAAATTTGCTTTAATTATTTGTTTATTGAGCAATTAAATTTTTGACAAAATATTAAGATTTGATTTTCTAGATTTAATTACGTTTATATAAATGAATTTGATAAATATATAGATATGTATAGCTTCGACTATTGGTCCTATGTGAAGTTTGAGCATTTTTACTTAGAGTCAATCCATAATATTTGAACTTGCAGACGAATTGATAACATTGTCGCATTCATTGGCTATGAAAATATGGAAAATGTGGAAAATCTGAAACCATATTGTGTGAAAAGTGCTGAATATATATACTTTCAACCGTGAGTATAGAAGTGCGCAATCTACATTCAAAACCGAATTGATTAAATATGATTCTAATATGTATATATATATATATAGTTCCAACTACCGCAATGATATCGCTCTGCTCCAACTGAAGCGCCCATTCAAAGGACACTTGGGCAAGGACTTGCAGTTCGCTCAGCTACCGCCGAATGGAATGAATCCCAACAGCAATGGTTGATAAACAAGTTGATTAAGTGCTGAAAAGTACGAAGCTAATCCCTTAACCAATATCTGATTTCAGAATCGTGCAGAATAATTGGATACGGTGCGACGAGGCATGCTGGGCCATCGCAGAAGCAGCTATTCGAGGCCGAGGTGCGGGTGATTGGCAATCAGCAGTGTCGCGATATAATCGGTCACATTTGGGCGCCCAAAAATGATGCGAACACGGTCTGTGCGCTGGGCAACAATCAGGACTCGTGCCAGGGCGACTCAGGGGGTCCGCTAATATGTCCATATGGCTCCGATGGGCGCGAATACATTTACGGACTGGTATCCCATGGCCTAACCTGCGGCATTCCTGGCATGCCCAGCATATACACGGTGACACGACCCTACTACGAATGGGTGCAGCTGCTCATCCAGAAGTAACGATTATACATATAATTTATTAATTATACTATATGGAAACAGAAAACATTCACGAATATACATACATGACACGAAGCACATATATATATATATATATATATATATGACAATGCAAGCAAGAGTAAAAATAACAATTACGCATAGAAAAAACTTAGGTCTAGAGTACTGGTAGTATTACAGTTGTACGATAAGCAAATAGATATATAGTATATATATATATATATATCTACGTATATAGGTATATATATATATATGTAGGTATCATTTAGACTAATTTAACTAACTGCACATGAGTCGGCAGTGGCTACTGCTTTTCGGGCCGACTCTCGACGGCTGGTGCATCGTCCACCTTGTCGGTTAGCTTGTCCGTACCGGTTTCGGGCAGTGTCAGCGTTAGTAGACCCGCTACTAGAACGCAGCAGCCACATATGGTTGTCGGAATGTACCAGCCAAGGGCGCCCAGTACATCGACCACATATGGCGCTGATATGGAGCCGACATGCGCCCACGTCGAGCAGGTGCCCAGCGCCGAATTGCGTATCTCGGTGGGATACAGCTCAGCGGTGTAGAGCGTCACCACCGAGTAAGTGGCACTGATGCCAAAGCGACCCAGCATTGCAAACGAAACGATCCACGTGGTGCTGCCAGCGGGCACAGACAACACCAGCAGCAGCGAGACGCCCGTCAACATGAAGAGGAACATGGTGGTAATGCGACGACCCGTGTAGCGCAACATTATCACAGGCACCAGATACGAGGGTATGTCCACGACACCTGTCGCCACAATGTACAGATAGCGACTGACCGAGAAATTGGCGGCATTCAGAGCTGTGATAGATCGAAAGTTATTTTATTGCATTGCCTACAGCAGAACTCCCCAGATCTTACCCGTCACATAGTAACTCAGCGAGGTAACACAGAACATGAAATACGACGTGAAGATATATCGGCGAACTTTCGGATTAGCAAAGAGCTCAATAATCGACTTGAGTGGACCATTCTTTAGCTTCTGTACTAGCGAGGCATTTGTGGCGGTTTCCAACTGAAAAATTATTAAATGAATACAATGATACCATAATCAAAGAAATGGCTCAGTTACTCTCAAACAGTTAGCATTCAACAGTGGCTTTAAAACTATGATTTGTTGTTTAGCTCGAACTGCCTCAAGTCTTCAGTTTCCATACGGATTAATATCAATACTCCTTACAACTTTGCTAATAGATCATAAGAGTATTTGGGTGATTTTTATAGATTCGAACTTGATCTTTAGACTGGTCTCAATTAGATCACCAAGTTTTATTAACTACAAGAGTGAAGGAGTTAATCAAGAAGAATGTTCTTTATGCGTCTCAAATTGAAAGCCTAAAGCAATGACTCTTAACCTGTCAATTTATGGTATATTGATGCGAGCGCGATCTTGAACATGTAAAGCTTCACGTGAATTCATATGCAAATCTTAAAACTGCGATAATGGGCAATCAGTGATTCTGTGTCTCATTGATCCAATAAAAACTGACGCTTGGGTTAATCTCGATCGTCTCCACTTGAAGTCACATAGAGATCATCGAAGACACACTTTATCACATTGTCGTATTTCAAACGGGATGCTTCGCTTGACAACCAACTTATATACATAGAGGGTGAGTCGAAAAGATCTTAGTACACACCGTCTTCTTATCGCTGCACGTTTCGGTGGCTGTCGCAATCGTGGGCTGAATATCATAATGACTCGGCTGACCGAAGAGAATTTGATAGACCCGATCGTAGCGCTGCTTTGTTATAAGCCAACGCGGAGATTCATTCATCAAACTAAAGAAATCAGAAACACCAGAAATACGTATTAAATATCGGGGATATATATATTGAATATAAAGCTAACTCACTAGCAATTGAGAATCAGCAGCAGTGAGGGTATGGTCAAGGCCAGTTGCAGATAGCGCCAGGGCTGTATTAGATAGCCCACAATTGCCAGCAGGATCATGCCAACAGGATACGAGGCAGAGAAGGCAATGGACATCCACGTGCGATGCTTCAGGCAAATATTCTCAACAACTAAGAGAAAAAATCATGTTCATTTAGAAAATAATAAAAAATATTTGTATATATATATATATATGATATACGTACTCATTGTGAAGGCTGGATAGAATAGACCGGACGAGGCAGAGCCTAGGGCAAAGCGACCAATCAAAAAGATGCTGTACCACGGCGTAAAGCTGCAGAAGATGCTGCCCGCTATGAAGAAGGCAGCACCTAGAGTAAACGAAGTCTTCCGACCAAACCTAAAAAGTACGTAATGCCCATTATAAATAATAATATTGAAACCACTTTCTAATCGACTCGACTTACTTGTCCGCCAATATGCCGAAGCTGAAGGAGCCGCAGAACTTGCCCAGCGACAGAGCCACCTGAGCTGAGGTTCGCTGAATGCTGCGCTCACAGGTGAGCTCCCAGTCGGCCACGAATGTTGTCTCCGGTTCGGCATACTGATAGTTGCCCTTGGTCTTGCAGGACACCACGCTGGGTTTATTGATCTGGGCCATGCGTCGAGTGTAGTTGAGTGCCGACGAGTAGGACATTCGACTCAGCTGCTCGTAGTCCCAATCCCAGATGGTGCAGCCTCCAGACTCCAGTTCATACTCGCTAATGCTGCGCTTCTCCGCCAGAGTCCAATTGGTCTGCTGCAGTGCATCAATGCCGCACCACTGATCATCGGGCAGATGACCGAGCAACGTGTACGACGACACATGGAATCCGTTCAAAATGTTTGGCGTCACGCACAGAAAAAAGATAGCCCTTTAAATGGAAATGCAAATAGTTAGGCCCAAGTGCAAATTATTTAGCTAAATACGCATTTGGGGAAATTGTTTTTGGCAAGGTTTCACCAGGCGCTAATAAAAACGATTTAGATATTTAACAGATAGGGAAACTATATATGTTTATCTACGGCTTGCTTTGCGACACGCTACTTCAATCTTTCTCATATTAACACAAATTTCTGACAATTAAATGCCCCGCGCTCCATAGTAATATAACAAATGAAGTTGATCTAGCAGGGAGTGCCCGCCTGGAAATACTCTATGCTCGCCATTCAAGCTGCATTCAGTTGAAAATATTATCTTTTAATTGCATAGCTCGATTTCTATTAAAATTTCAGGGTTTCAGGGAATATCAAATATTGACAGAAAAAACAAAATTATAATAAATTTAAAGTCAATAAATCATATAAGCTTTGAACCTTATATAAATAAGATTAGTTTAAGGATCGTTAATTAGTGATTTACTGATGGAAGTTTCAGAGAAGTTTCAGAGCATATACAGTTGGATGTATATACATATATTTATTAATCTCTGAATGAATATATTCTCTGAGAATGCTAAATGCATTTGACATGATCGAGTTTATAAACGCTATTAATGCATACTAAATGCGATTATTGATAAGCCCATTGATATACACTTCCTCATAATCATATTACCCACTATTTACGAACGATTCAACGTTTAACGGATTTTATAGCATTAAAAATCGGTGATCAAACTAATAAATTCCACTCATAATTGCGGGAACGAAAAAAGTTGCGAAGGTTAGTAACACATTCCACAAACCAAACGTGGAGTCGGGGGCTCACAATTTTGGCTACTGAAAATTCAGCACATGATGTGATATTATGCGCCACATTCATATGTGAGTATGTCGTATTACGACTTCCAACATATGCTTATAGATATTTAAAATGTTTTCAATGTAAGCGTCATCGTCGCCGAATCGTTTGTCCAAGCGGGCAACCGGAACGCAATGCGCAATATTTACATATTTCTAAAATATTTTTTTTTTGTGTTCTTATGGGAGTAAATCGTTAAAATGCAAAGCACTTTGACTTTTGTTTAGAAGTTGTTATTCTTTGGTTTTTTTTTTTATTTTCAGTGACTAGTTTTTGGTAGTTCAGTGACTGTCCTTGGGGTAACGCCGATCTGCCGATATTTGCATCAATATTCCATTCACTCAACTAAACCTCCTTGAGGCATTGCAAAAAAGTGCACCAATATATATACACATATATATATATATATATGTATATATATATATAGTGATGATTATAATGAGTACCGGTTTCAAATACAAGTATGTGGATTGCTAACCCGATTCACTTTGGAAGCGGTTATCAGGTTCTGCCGTACAGATTATCGTTAACGGACACGATTTGTCTATTATTAATCCAGTGCATTGACTGCTCCGACATGACTACACATAAGTAATACTCGACTAGATTTCCTCGATCTCAATACAAATTATATATGTCAATCACGTCGCGTGCTTAGAATATTAGACTTTAGTACAACTATTGTGTCGAAACATGTAGAGCTATAAATAATATTTTTTATTGAACTTAGTTACTCGTGTTAGGCGTAAACTGAAATTCTCAGACTAGCACTTAGTATTCCTTGAACTTGGTTCTGTTTAGCTAAATCGGTTTCAACTGCATTTTTCCCCAGTTCTATTTCAGATCCAACTGATCTTGAACTTTTAAGTGCAACAGCTTTCATTTTTTTATAATTGAAATTAAGTAATAATTATTTTTAGTATAATGATGTTAACTTAATACATAAAGTTAACATCATTATACTAGTATATCATCATCATTATCATAATATATATCTATGATAATTTTATGAGTCATTAGGAACCCCTTTATTACCATACGAAAGCGCCGCCACTGCCAACAATTTCCAACTGCTTCGATAGCAGATCCTTCATGCTCTGCTCAGTGATGAGCTCCCTAGTTTTTTCCAGATTGTCCTTTGAGTTGGTCATTTTTTTTTTTTTTCAATTATCTTTATCACAGATTCTTTATATATTTATATTTATATAAATGTTATTATATATATGATTATATGTCACACTCAAAACGCAAATAAATATTTCTTTGATAAGAGTTCAAATTGAGAATGGTTCCAAAAATAGACAATAATAGGTCGTTCCACTTGATTGAACAACTTTAAGCGAAACACATTTTGACACTGATCTCGGTTCTGAAACCAGATTCGCGCATAACACGCTTTTAATTTATAATCTATGCCAATCAATTGCTCACAGAAGTCACGGATTTAATTTTGTATATATAATCTATATATATATATATAAATATATATGTATATGCGTATATATATAGAACTTGTTGCGTCCAATTGTCGGGAGATTACGAGTGCATTAACACGGCGTATAGCCTCTGACACGGGTCTAGCTGCTATTATCCGTCTTTTGGCTTCTTCGTAGTTCTCCAGTGGCACTGATAATACCTCAAATGTAGACACGATCGACCGAAATGCAACGGCAAATGCGATAGGCAAATGCAAGACTGATTTCTTCTTTTTTCTCTCCCTGTCTCTTTATCCTTCTCTTTCTCTTTTTGTTTTTGTTTTCACTTTCACTTTTAGAATTTTCTTTACGGTTTACCTTTTGCTTCTACTTTCTAGTTTTGCTCTATGTACATGTTGTTTTTTTTAGTCAGCTACACGTTTGTTTTTACATTTCACTTGTCAAAAATGTTTCTTATATGTTAAAATAAACATAAAAATGAATTGTATTGAATTGCATTGAATCTGTGTGTGTTGCTGGTTTTTTCTTTCTTTCTTTTACTATTTGTAACAAGCAGCTGCGCGGCAACGTTTCTAATTTTGAATGAACTTTCGAGCGCGTGTAGCATGCGCCTTCGTAATGCAGTCGCTTGCAATGCTACCAACTACTTGCCGCTTCGGAGGCGTCTCACAAACTAAGCCCACGGGAGGTCGATCGCAACGTTTTGTACTGGCCGCCCGCTCGCCAGTCTAAACAGACTCGTCATATACACTCACCCATGAGCATGAGTGTGCACGCACTCTCATTACAGTGAGGCGCTAGCATGCTTCGCTCTGATTCGGCTCTGCTTCGACAACATTCGGCTACAGCTCTTCCCGTTCCATTTCCCATTTGCTTTTGCCTGGAATTTGGGTTGTGTGCGTGCATGCGTCTGTGTGTGTGTGTGATTGAGAGTGTCTGCGGTGCATTCCAATCATTGCGCGTTTGTAAAGAGATTATTTTCTAGTGACAATGGCACACTACACAAAGCGGGAAGGAGCATATGTATTCTTAAATCAAACCATAAAAAAACAAATTTGATTAATAATTCTTCTATTGTGTGTTAGACACTTTATTAAAATAAGCAATGTAACGATTCTTTTGCATATACATACATATGTAGCAGCAACCATCTATTCATCAAGTAAATAATTGAATCATTCTTTTTCAAATTATTTATATATTATATATTTAACCAAAGCTTCTTTCAGTGTAGGCATCATGATCTCAGCTCAAACAAAGCGAAATTCTCATCCCTTACGGTTACAGCTGCGGCAGGCAATCAATCTCCCTGCTTAGCCGAACCCAAACATTTTTTTGTTCTTTTGCACAGGATCTTCAATCCTAGCGCAGACAAATGTCGTTACAAACTAATGCACGAGCGCTCTTTACAACAGTTAAAAATGTACGCTGCTTAATATGTATATGTATGTAGTATGTATGTTTGTATATACATATATAGTATGTATTAATTTACATTTTGTTTGCATTACATTACAAATTAACATTCGCATGGTCGCCAGCTCTGTACAGCTTGTTGTTGTCTCCTAATTCCGTTATTTGGAATTACATAATTAAGAGCAGCTCTCTTCATTTTTGACTCTTGACAATGCTAAGAGCAAAAAGAAATCAAGAAACAACGAAAGAACTGTGAATGAAAGCTATGTAAATGATATGATGTTGAACCTCTAATGCGGAAGGCATTTACATTTACTAGGCTCTTGATAGCGTTACATAGTCTTGATTGTTCTCACTGCAATGTTGTGTTTGTAATGCTTGTGCTCATATTTCTGATTTGTGAGAATATTTTTCCACTTGAGTAACTTCTTGAACTTGCAATATTATCATAATCCATAAATATACATATGTAGGTACATGTATGGATTTTTATATTTTTGTGTGTTGTCTTTAATTGGTTTGATGAGAACGACAAACGCAATGATTATGATCTTTATAAGAGTTATCAAACTGGAACCAGATTTCTATGCATTGAACCCACTGAGTGAGGTTAACTGTATTAGCGTTTAGATAACATACCTTTCAATTGAAGAGCTCTCAACTCTGGCCAAGCTCAATTAATCCAGACAAATGGTTTTGAGTACGTCAATCGATCGATCGATACCGATATCAATAGAACTACGTAAGCAACAGCCATGGGGCTAAGCTCCGAGTGGGTGCAGGGTATGCAATAGTCAACAATTTACATAAGCTTTTATTTTTGTACACATTATTAGTATATATGTATCTCTTAAATTATTGTTCAACTTTTCTCATGCATATAATTATATATGAGAATCGCATAGAAAGGAGTATATAGTAATAATTTGAAACAGCCATCCGCAGCATGAGTGACGATCATCTGCGAGGCAGGGAATAGTTTAAATTTATTTCGAAATAAATAAATAAATGCACATGGGCGTATGCCGTTGACAATTTAATTGGGTTTACCTACATAGGCGGGTCTCCAGTCTGATTGTTGCTATTGTCTTTATTTGGGGCCAGCGCACGTGCAGCAATTATTCGATATTGGATATAAGATTCAAGTGCATAAATGCCGTTAAGCTGATCGTTTATGCAACACACGCTGCCAGACACGCCCACACTTTCACGCGTAGCGCCCATTCATCAGTAAAATTCTCATATACATACATATGTCTATATATGCTTGACACTAATCTAATGAAACTGACCTGATTCAATTTAACTCGAGTGACTGAAAAATAAAACTTGATTGCACTAAAGAATCTGGAAACTTATCTTAACGTCTACCTTATATACTAGTTTAATCAAACAATAGAGCATATCGGCTTTATGCAATCTGAGTGTACTAAGGGTAGACTTTAAATAAATAATTTAAAAGCTAAAACATTCTGATATTTATAAAAAGAGACATATTTTAATTTGACGTATTCTTAATGCTATCGAGTACCCGATATTTAATCGAAAAAGCAAGATTATCTCGATAAACAATTTTTATTACTTTCGATTTAGTACGATTATATTTAACATGCTTAAAACTCTCGATGCAACAGGTATACATATAAATAGGGTCAGTCTCAGATATAATACTTGGTGTATGATTGAAATTTATGGGATCCAATTTGTTGGCGCTGTAGACTGAAGAGACGCGACGCTTTAAGTGAATGATTACCCACGAGACGAGCTGGGAATTATGCAAAAGTATTTATACTAATCTGCCAAGATGTGGACTCCAGCGCGTAAATTAAATAAACTACAAAATAGTGACCGAGTGCCCGACTATACTCAGAGACTAGTTCGCAAGGTCAAAAGAACAATATCTATACATACACATATCTAAAACATATATATATATATATATATATATATATATATATATATATATATATGCATATATAGTCGGACTTTGCTTAGACGGATTGGTTATAGCCATAGCCAAGCACACAGATTAGACCCACCACAAAGATGCTGTAGTAGGCAATGTTGTACAGATTGAGACGACTGAGCAGCACCGAAATGTAGCTCGTGCTGACATGGGCATAGCGATTCCTCTCGTGGACATCGCTCAAGTCCTGCCAGCCAACCACTTGGGGCCGTATCACGAACAGCGCATTTATTGCCGCCCTCAAGCCACTCTCTACGGCACCGCCCATGAGATTGCGATTGCTGTTGGCCGCCGATGCCGAACTGGACCAGATGATGCGATTCCAGGGCTTCACCTGTGGCTTAGTCAGCGTCGGGCTCAGCTCGTAAGTCAACTGCTTGTACCTCATGGGATCGAGCATTTCTTCCCCAAATTGATCTGCCAACATATCCAGCACAGTGTTTTGCACGCTGCCGGCCTGCTCCGCCGTGTGCAGCATGTAGCCGCAGTACTGCGGGGAATTACTCTCATAGCCCACCACCAATGGATCAACGTTGAGGAACTGACCCGAGTAGCCTTGGTCTATCCAATACGTGTGATCGTAGTTCAAAATGAATTGTGTTATCTGACTCGTTCGCCGTTCAGCTATGCCCCGCTCGATGGTGCGGAGATGTCTGGGCAGCTGCGGCTCGAACTCCAGGGTTTCGACCTTGTTCCATGGTATGGCCAGGATGACGGCTTGTGCTATGTGCGTGTGGCCCGTTGAATCTGTTACCTGCACATAATTCTTGAAGTGCTGCACCTTAATGGCCTTCGCATCGTACTGGATCTCGCTGCGCTTCAACTTTTCAAGCAATGCACTGAGCAGCATCTTGCAGGACAAGCTCAACAGGGATTTCGGCATGGTGAGATAGCTGCAAGTGCAATCGAAAATCGTGAAAGAGCAAACGAAACTGGCCTAGCTAAGGAGTACCTACAGATCAACTAGCACAGTCAGACCTCCCGATGTGCTGCAGAGACACATGAACTCATCATAGTTAATATCCTTGGCCGAGACGCCAGAGGCTAATGTAACCAGATTGTACATAAACTTCCGAGACAGATTAAAGAACAGATTCTGGCATATATGACGCTCCATAGTTGGGATTCGGTTGCGATACCTAAGGACAGTGCGTAGATCAAATGAATTATTCATCTACAAAGATTGCAAAGATCTTAACGAACTTATATCGAGAGTCGAACTTCTTCATGCGCAGATCGAGCATATGAATATAGCGCCAAAGCTCAAATTTAGCTAGAGCAGAGGTTAGACCACGGTCCAGTTCCCAACAGCGATTCAGAGATTCCGTTTGGTCGTACTCTTTACGGTCATTGACTGCAACGTTCATTTGTGTCAGGAAGGCTATCAGCTCCGATTGATCCTGTGTGACAAAGCGATTACCCTCGGAACTGAGCTGGCCTCCAGCCACTGGGCCCTCTTCAATAATTTTCACATTCAGCGTATCTACTTTGGTAAGTATTTTGACTGCGGATGTAAGCCCGGACAGACCGGCCCCCACTATAAGTACATCGAGCTCTGGTAGTTCATTGCCAAAAGGTAAGTCCATTGGGAAACTGAAATCGTTTTGACATCTTAAATTTTTGAATCTGAAAGCAAAAACCCATCGATTCAAATATTGCTCAAAAATAGGTTTTATTAAAGTGTAGCATACTTTTAGGCGGCAGCATAAAATTTTATTGCTGCGAACTGTGCAAAAGGAACCAAGTAAGACTATTGGCAAAGATAAATAGTTTGATTAAAATTATGTCATTAATTTTAATATAGAAACTATTTTTAAAATATAAATACTCAGATGTTTTATGTTCGTCTACTTCTTCAGTGCATAAATTGATGAAACGAAACTTGGTGAAAATTTTGTTGCATACTTACATGCTGGTATGTTAAATATTTCTTGAAATTGAACAATTATAAACTGAAAGCGATTGAGAACAGCGATCTACAATATAAATATATTAGTATGTAAACTTTACTTAAGGAATAAAGAGAAATATCAAAATGTATAAAATGTAAAAGTCCTTTATAGTTGAATATTAAAGCAATACTGCAATTTTTTTTCTGTTTAATTTATTAAATCATACGGGATAATAATCCCTTTATGGACTTCGTCTTCTATAAATTCTGCCCTTTTGGGCTCGCCGGCTAACTTTTTAGTTATCTGTGGCTAAGTACTGCAATTAATTATATAAATAATTTTAAGCCACAATCTTATGTAGTTTATTCGATAAGCTACATTTTATGCATTTTTAATTTCAAATGTTACAATATGACTCAAGCTAAACTTAAAGTCCTTTGGGAAAAAGAGAAGTCCACCTTATAAATATGACATTCATTTATATAGATAAGCCGTCTGCAATACAAATTTCAAATATTATGAATTATCATTATCATCAATTGCTTAAGTCTGCCATTCGTCTATAACGATAACTTCTCTTCATAGAGAACCTATAAGCACTATCAGCTCATATCAAATGATTTCGCAAGTCTAACAAAGTAGTTTATTGGATTATTCACCTCTGTTTGAGCTCAATCATATTAATTTTGACATTGACATTGAAATTGACGCCCATAACTATTTTGACTTTGAGCATAATATGTAACGATATCATTTGCGCCGCATTTATTCTGCTTGCTGAAATGCACACTATGTGAATGGAGATCAAATGAGCTTAGCCAAATGAAATCAGCCTTCAAGCTCGATCAATATTTATTGTTTGCTTAATAATTAAGTATGCAAATGATAAATTATTTAAATAATAATAATTGACTGCTGTTGGTTTAAAAAACACAATTTGAATTCAAGCTGTTAAAAAAAATAAGAGAAAATTTTGCAAAATTATTGAGTATATTAATAGATTAACATAGACAAAATAATGTACAACTGCAATAGTTGCTATGGGGCGAGAGCAAATGGTGATAACAAAAAAATAAAAAAAAAACCTGCTGGCGTATCCAAAAATATAAAAATAAAAGAATTTTACGCTACTAAAACAGCTGATAAAAAAACATAAAATAAATAATGTATAATTTATTTGCGCTGTATTAAATGATAACATGTATTGTATGGCTGGACAATGAACTCTAGCCAGAGTAGAGAGGCAACATCACTCTCCGTCTCCCTCTCTCTCTCACTCTCTCACACACTCTCACTTTTCTATTGTTATCAAAGTCTGCTTGACGAATCCATTTCTGTGGAGACCCACTTCTGGAACTAATCTAAGTCTAACACATATATGAAATGATTAAATTATTAAATATATTATACAAGAAATAAAATATCAATTCATTGATTCACACACAGAGACAACGGCATTAATGACAATTGCTTTGTTTTTGTTGTTTTTAATGGAACAATAAATGTACATGTATAAAATTTGGTTTCTACAAACGATTTGTGTACAGTTTGACACATGAATGAGTTGAAATACTTTTCATCGAATAAATAAATGCAAATTGCTTCAATTTCTCTGAAATGTTCGCTGAGCCTTCCTCGCCCTCCCCGTCGTCCTCGACATTATTCATTCATCAGCCTCGCTTCCCAGTCTTGCCATTGAGCATGCTGTGCAGCTCTTCTGCTTGAGAAGGCACTGGCTCTGTGGTCTTCTTGCCAAAGTTTTCGCCATCCGCAATTGTCTCCGGCATCGGCTTGTTCAGCGTCTCCGGCAATAGCAGCGACAGCAGTCCGGCAGTCAGCGAGAGCGCTCCACAGATCACCAGCGGCAGAGGTCGCCAGATCTCGCCCAGCAGATTCAAATATGGTGCCAATATGCCACCAACGCGTGCCACCATCGAGGAGGCGCCTAAGCCCACATTGCGCACCACCGTGGGAAACTGCTCCGCCGTAAAGATGTAGACGGTGCCATACGAGGACGTGATGGCCAGCTTGCCGATCATGGCGCAGGCAATCAACAACCAGTTCATGTCACTTGGCACAATGATAGTCAGCAGCAGGCTGATCCCGGCCACCAGCATGGTGCCACAGAGGATGGTGCGACGACCCCAGCGATTGAGCGTGAAGAGCAGCAGCGTGTAGCCAGGTATCTCGACAGCGCCAGAGATGACAAAGTTCAGCAGCTGATTGCCGCCCAGATTGTTGGTGTTCCACGAGAGGCCGTAGTAGACGCCGCTGTTCACGAACCAATCGAAGAAGATGAGCAGCGTCTTGCGACGCAGATTCGGATAGCGCAGCAGATCGAACACGGAAGCCGCGGGCTGGGCGGCAGCCAATTCATTCTTGCGCTTAATCTCTTCAGCCTCATCGACGAGCTGAGCGTAGATCTCGCTGGGTATTTCCACTCCATTGACTCTGGCCGCCTTCTCGATGATCACGAAGGCCTCGTCCTTACGTCCCTTCGACAGCAGCCAACGCGCCGACTCCGGCACAATCCAGTAGTAGCACATGAAGAGCAGCCCGGGCAGCGTGATGGCGATCTGCAGCCAGCGCCAGTCGTGGATGAAGTAGGCGAAGCCCGCGGTCAGCATAAAGCCCACGGAGAAGAACATTTGCACAGCTACCCCGGCAAAGAGGCGATACGTGGCGCCCACCATCTCCATGGCTATGACGTAGGCCACCAGAAAGACTCCGGATGTGGTGGCGCCCACAATCAGCCGAGAAATCGTATAGCTGAAGTATTCCGGCGCCACGCCTGCGACCACGCCAAAGATCAGCTGCGTCACCAAGGCGGCAAAGAATGTGGGCTTGCGGCCGAGCTTGTCGCTCAGCTGGCCAAAGAAGAAGCTGCCCAGCAGGACGCCCAGCATGAACAGCGAATCGCTGGTGGCGCTCAACAGACTACGACTGCAGACCATGTTCCACTCGGTCACTGCGCTATTGAGAATCTTGGACTGATCATAGACATAGCTGCTGCACTCCAGCGTCGCATTGCTCGCCGCCGCCGTTCGATTGCTCTGCAAGTACTCCTCGCTGTACTCCAGGTCGTAGTAGACGCAGGTGTTGGGCTTGCCGATGACGCTGTCATTGGGATAGGCACGCGGCCATTGCCACCGGGGCAGCGACTCGAAGCGAGCTGTTGCCGCATCCTCGTGCGGCAACAGGCAACGGAACTCGGGCCGGGCCAGCAGAAAGACGCCAGCGAGCTTGTGAAAGGCACAAACAATGGCCGGCAGACAGAGCAGCAGGTAGATTCGTTTCTGATACCGTCCAAACTCGCCCAAGTGGGTGATAACATCGTCGTAGCCCATGGCCCGATAGCAATAGTTAGTCTACACTGATATATAAGTATATATTATAGATTGCTGATCGTTGTTGCTTTATTGGCAATCACAGTCGTACGATTTGCAGAGCTTCGAGCGCGAGGTTCAATGGCTGGGCGCACAACTAGTTTCTATTATATATATATATATATTTTTTTGTTTTGTTTTTGTTTTGGCCGTTACGTATACGCCGCGTATGGCCGATAAAGTGACGCGTTATTGGGCAATAAAATGCATACGAATTGGAATTACGTATATACTATATATAAAGAATTTCTGCTGCGGGTTTATCAATGTTAAAGCGCGCGAAACGAACCGTTCGTGATCTGCGCCAGAACGCGACTAAGAGCGATATGCAGCGGCTGTTCCGAGCATTCACAATTATCACAAAGGAAACCAAAAAACAAAAACAACAACAGCAACAACTACACTGACAACGAGACTATCTACAAACTCTGAGCAGCGCTACGTCGCCTTTGCCAAATCGCAGTTACACGTGCGTCCAGGTAGCTAGATTAGTTACTCTCCAATAAGTCGAACCCGACTGCCGGGGGATGCAAGCAACGATCGATGCATCGACGTTCGGTAATCGACGATCATCGCTCGTTTCTAGGTCAAAAGCGGGGTTGAGCAGTGAGCTCGAGCATCGATTGCCTATTGCAATGCAGTTGGCAGTTGGCATTTGGCAATATTCCATACGCAATGCACACCTGCCTCTCTCTCTCTCTCTCTCTTTCGCTTTGTCGCTCTTGGCTCTATGGCACACATTCACTCTCTCTCCCTCTCTCACACATACTGTTATCAGTTGTTCTGCTCTCCGTTCTCTCTCTCTCTCTCTTTGTACACAATCTCAAGTTTTGCAACTTTGTTGAGCATCCAAATATTCTGAGCAATAAATTTGATAATATTCAGCGTAAACTTGACCGAGCCGAGTGGAAGCTTCATCGCATGTAAATAAACAATAAATTCTTTGCATAATCTAAATTACTCTTGACAGCTGAATTTATAATGTAGCTCCATATAGTTGAGTCTATGGATTGTCTATTCTCTATTCATTCACAAAAAAACAAGAAAAAAAAAAGAAAATAATAATAATGAATAAAATGATTTGTTTATAAGCCTCTAAGTTGTTGAAACACATTTCTCTTTGAGATTATAAAGAAGACTCTTTGTTTGTTTTAAAGAGATTATAAAGAGAAAATCTAAATGAATTCCATCTCATTTTTAATAATTCTGAAAAAAGTACGCTTCAATCAGAGCTACACAATTGATATTACAAAATGAATTTAAATTGAATTTGATGTTCAACAAAAAATGTTTTTTTTTACAAATTTTTATTTATTTGTTTTTTAGGTTCCATATTTTGACGTATATATTTTATTATAAAATTTCATTAAAGAAGTTAATTTTATAATAAAACTTACTTAATATTTAATGAAAGAAATAAATTTAATAAAAAAATTATATTTCATATATCAATAAAAAATTAAATTCAATAATATTTGTTGTATATAAAAATCATAAATACATATTTGATTTTATATAACAATATGATTAAAAAACTTTTTACGACTTTAAAGCAACTAAATTGAATGCTGAGAGTCTTCAGATAACAATTGCCGAACGGCTAAGCCAAAATTTACAAGGCAATAATATATAATAGATATTTGTAAAATACCTCGATGTATGTGGCTCTACTAAGGTGGCCTGGAGCTGCTTAGCTTGCAAGGAACTCAATGCAACATGAGTAAGCAAATCCCATCTAATCTGAAAACTGAAAGCAACAGTTCAGGACTGAAAAGCTGGCATTCCCTGAAGCGTCGCAGCATCTTAAAAGCATCTTAAAACTTTGTAGTATTAAATACAAAAATAAGAAATAAATAAGTTTAACTACTACTTTGTGTAGTATTTGATAACTTAGAGAACCGTTCGCTAAGATAATTAAGATGCAGAGCTTAAATCTCCAATAATTCCTAGACTTGGCTCTAAAACCACGACAAAGCTTATAAAATTTGTGCAAAAATCGCAATGCCAAAGGAATAAATATCTGAAGAAAATTTAATATTAACGATCTACTAAGCAGCTTCTGCAGCATCTCGATGTTATTATAATTATTTCCTATACAAATTTCTATTTACATATTCATCTCAGAACAATATACTTATATATTCTACCAGAGCATCTCACAGTCAGATATTTTTACACTTTAGCCATATTCACACTTGTTAAAAATTCAATTTAATTTTTGCCTGATAACGAGAGTCTCGTGTTTTTTTTTAAAGTCGATAAGAAATACAAACAGTAGAGGAACAGAGGAAAAAAACGGAAACATTTTTCTTTAATTAAAATTGAACACATCGCCCCATATATTTCCAGACTTTGAGACGAGACGTGTTCAGATGACGAACGAATTTCGAAATCCGGGTATAATAGAATAATTATATATGGTTGAATACATACATATCTATATACAATCTATCTATAGTCACTCCGTAGAAACAAAAACGAAATCAGTTTAGATTTTAGATTTATTTACTTTGGTCCACGAATAGATACAATAAGCGATAAGTACATAGAACTAAGTACAATTGTCTAGAAATTCGAGATAGTGTTTAAGTAAAGTAAAAGTAAAACATAAGTAACTAAATAAGTACTACGTTTATCGTATACACACACACATATACATATAGACATATACATAGAGAATACAAAAATAATACATTGTCATAATGGGCACAGGGGTGCAGCAGCAGGATTTATGTGCACTCTCTCGGCAGTGTATGCTTTTCTCCCTCTGCATTCCCTAAATGGAATATTGGGTAGGTCAATTGTAAACCTACCCCCTGCTGACGCCACTGAGCCCTGCTAAATGCCTAAAAGAGAAGAATTTCCTATGCGCTGTTTTTTCAGTTTTTTTTTTCACTTCTTTTTTTTTTTTTTTGTTTTTTTTTTTGGCATGCATATGAGATTTCAAAAATATAATACTTTGTCTTTTATAGGAAAATATAGCCGTCGATTCCAACAGCCAGAAAATTAATGACCCTCGACATGCTTACAGTTAGCTAATTAGCAAAAAGCAATTATAATGGAGAGGGCTTTTAAAGTGGAGTCTGATCTAACCGAAGCCACAACTAAGTTAAAAGATCTTTTGTTTGAAAGTTCAAAGATCTTATGTTGGAAATACCCTTGTAGAGATGAGTCTATGAATGGAATACATATAGAAGCTTGGCAAATGAGACTTTGTATACAAGTTGAATATGGGATAATGGCAGGGCTACATTATATAGCTGCCAAAACTTATATGGTTAACGGAATTTAGGAAACAAACTTGGGATTATACAATAAATATATTCTAGATTTATATCTAATCAATATGGAATTACTATATATGAAAGAGTATCTAGAGATTCCTATTGGAACCCCATTATCAAAGTGAATTTCTGTACAGAATTTGTAACTATTCATCCTTTGATTCCTTGGGGTCTCTTCCTATAGTTACTTTACATAAAGAAGATCTTAAATAGGCTTAAATTCGTCTACAAGGGTATTTAATCGTCGGCATGTGCCGAAGTCTTCTGCTACTCAATTTTCTCAATATTTGTGCCCGTTGCCATTGAGCATGGCCGCATTTAGGGGCTGTGCCTCCAATGTTTCGCGCAGCTCCTTGCCCGACTCCATGTAGGCATCGTTGGGCTCCTTCTTACCGAATCGCTCGCCATCGGCGATCGTCTCCAACGTCGGCTTGTTGTGCGTCTCCGGCAGCAGCAGCGACATGAAGCCCGCGGCCAGCGACAGTGCACCATAGATGACCAGCGGCAGCGGTGGCCAAATGGTGGCCAGGGCATTCAAATAGGGCGCCAGCATGCCAGTGAGGCGGGAGACCATTGAAGCGGCACCCATGCCCACCGTGCGCACCACCGTGGGGAACTGCTCGCTGGAGAAGAGATAGATGGTGCCGTAGGAGCCCGTGATGGCCAGCTTGCCCACCATGGCGCACGTGACAATGAGCCAGTGCATCTGCTGGGGCACAATGATGGTCAGCAGCAGGCTGACGCCGGCGACCAGCATGCAGCCACAGAGTATGGAGCGACGGCCCCATCTGTTCAGGGTCAGTAGAAGGAAGCAGTAGGCAGGTATCTCCACGGCGCCAGAGATTACAAAGTTGAGCAGGACATTGCCACCCAGGTTGCTGGTGCTCCAGGAGAGGCCGTAGTAGACGCCAGTGCAGACCAGCCAATCGAAGAAGATGACGAGTGTCTTGCGACGTAAATTGGGATAGTGCAGCAGATCCCACACCGAGGGTGGTCTGGCCTCCTCCTCCTTGACCTCCTGCTTGCAGCTGACGCCATCGTCCAGCAAGGCGACCAAAGCCTCCTTCGTGATATTCACTCGATTGAAGTGAGCCGCCTTCTGTATGATCTGCATGGCCTCCTCTTGGCGGCCCTTGGACAGCAGCCAGCGCACAGACTCCGGAATGATCCAGTGATAGCACATGAACACCAGCCCGGGCAGGGTTAGGCCGATCTGCAGCCAGCGCCAGTCGTGGATGAAGTAGGCGAAGGCCGCCGTCAGCATGTAGCCCGCGGAGAAGAACATCATCACGAAGATGCCGGCGTACAGGCGCTTGGAAGGACCCACCATTTCCATGGCGATGACATAGGCCACCAGGAAGACCCCGGATGTGGTAGCGCCCACGATGAGGCGGGCCAGCGTGTAGGTGAAGTACTCCGGCGCCAGGGCTGCCACCACGCCGAAGATCACCTGGATGACCAGCGAGGCAAAGAAGATGGGCTTGCGTCCGTGCTTATCGCTGAGCTGGCCAAAGACGATGCTGCCCAGCAGCACGCCCAGCATGAACATCGAGTCGCTGCTGGCCGCGAGAAAGCCACGTCCGCAAACCAGGTTGAACTCCGTGACGGCGCTATTGAGGTATTTGCTCTGATCGTAGATGTAGTGACTGCAGCTCTGGGTCGTGTTGCTCAGCCGATGGTAGCTGCCATTGGTGTAGCCCACCTCGTAGTAGGCGCAGCTGTCCTTATCAGGATATGCGAGCTGCTGCAGCTGTGCCGGCAGCTCGTACCTGGCCCCATCCAGATCCGTCGGCAGCGCGCAACGAAAGTCCGGCTTGGCTAGCAGAAATACCCCAGCGAGCTTGTGAAATGCCACCGGTATGGAGGTCAGACAGATGAGCACATAGATGATCTTCTGGTAGCGACCAAAGTCGCCCAACTGAACGATAACCTCATCGTAGCCCATTGCTCGTCCGACTCTCGACTGGCCTCTAGCGCGGTTCGCAATTCACTGAAAGGTTTCGCTTCTGCTCTGTCTCTCTTCTGCCTTTCTCGGATTCCCGCTCGCCAATTAACGTATACGCTAGCTGTGACAGTGACGTGTACTTTGCTCCCCGCCGGAGACGTAATCAAGTGAGAGAGAGAGAGAGAGAGGGAGAGAGGGATAGTGTGCGAATTGTTGCTGTGGCAGCAACACGTGTTGCCCAAAAAAATTTAGCAAGAACTGCCGATTGCGAAGGGGCTTTCGGCAAATGTTGGCAAAATGTTGTAATTCTCGGAAGAATCGTGTGACAGCAAGAGAAATTTGTTTTTCTTCTTCTACTGCTTCTTTTAGGTTTTGGCCCGCATGCGGCAAATGCGTCACGTTCAACTGCCAAACTAAGCTGCGCGATTGAAGGCCGACGAAAGACTAAAAGCTAAAAGCATTATTGCTATCGGTATGCTTGGCCCATATTCCACTGAGTGGCCGAACGAACGACCGAATATCCATCACAGCGAACGCGCCCGAACGATATGACATGCAAGTGCGAGCGAGATAGATAGGGCGATAGTGAGAGGGCAAAGCAAAAACTAACTGCGCTCTCTTTGTGTCGGAGAAATTTATCCAGTCATTAGAAGCGAGCGGGAGTGGGAATGCGAGAGGGAGAGTGTGAAGCAGAGCATGAGCAAGAGGAAGCGAACGATTGAGTAGGAGAGAGCGGGTGCAGGCGAGAGCAAGAAGCCGGCAACAACAGACACTGAGCTACCCTATAAGCATGGCATGCAAGAGGGCTTTCCAAACAGCTTACGCATTTACGTATGACGCATCGCGCGCATAATCACATGTTCGCAACTCATATACATACATACATACATACATACGTATGTATGTATGTATATAAATATATATTTTAGCCAAGTACACATATACATACATACATGTATGTACGTAGCTGTATTTGGACAGTCTGCTCCATTGAACTGTAAAAATAGCTAAATTACTTCTAAAGTTCAACAATAATATTTGCATAATGCCTAACGAGCGCTACGAATAGAAATAGAAGATGTTATCCATTCAGCATGTCCAGCAGAAATACTTCTTTCATTTGTACCCAATTCTGGACTGAACACAAATATATCGAATATCGAATGACGAACAACGAATACTGAATGCAAACATGCTTAAATAAACAATTTCTGATATCTACCCTTTAATTTGAACGCTTATATCAAGCCTATGCAGACAAACATACCTTTGTATATAATAATACCTTTGTAGATAAAAAGAAAATAAATAAATTAAGTTTTGATGACTAATGAATTTTTTTTTTGGAATTAAAGTTCATTTAGCAAAAACAATGCAAAAATTTAAATATACTTTAAAATCTAAAATAAAGTAGAAAGGGAAAGATAAATAAAAAACAATTAAACAGTTAGCAGTTTAGAGACTAAAAATATAAATGGTACTATAATGTGTTTGCCTGATGAACTTAAATAAAAGTAATTTGAAAAGATATTCTCTAGAATATCAATTGAATAAACTCATTCTCATATTTATATATATAAATATAAATTCAAATAAATTTTTAAATCTAAGCGGGAAATATCAATGATAGTTCTCTGCTTGCCTCTAAAGCAAAGGGTATTCCATTGTCGTCCATTTTGTAATAAGTCAATCTTAATTTTATTTCAGCTACTTTAGAAATGCAGCTAAATAAATAAAGCTAATCTATTTAGAATCGTTTTCTATTATATCCGCTCAACTAAGAGGTATCCTATAGTCGATTATTTGTAATAATTGCTTATTAGCTAGATAATCGTCTAGATTATCTATATATTACATAGAGTTAATTAACTGCTGCAACATAAGAAAGAAACTCTAATTTAGTTTCTATTCTAGGATTCTCAAGTAAGAGGTATGATTGAGTCGTTCATTTGAAGTAACTATTATAATAATATTTTGTTAAAGTTCATCGAAGCTCTCAGATATTCAATGTAGGTCTTAAACATGAGCGAAAAACTATAAATTGATGTTAATATTGTAGATATTCAACTAAGGGGTATCATATAGTCGTTCATTTGAATTGATATAATATTGATATTTAAATAGATTCCCTAACATACGAAAGAAAACCCAAATTGAATTATACTCTAGATTCTCTAGTTTCTCAATTAAAGGGTATCAGTTAGTCTGTCAGAAATCTTTGACTTTCTGATCAGACCATTCTCAGACATTCGCTCAAATAAATAATACTAAATGGTTTCGAATCGAAGTCCGCTCTGAGGTTTTCCCTTGCGCCGAGGTTCATTTAACTCAATGCTTGCTTGTCAGCGACAATTATTATTGTATATTTATTTATTTCTATTTTTTTTTTTTATGGGAAATCAATTGAGTCGAAATGTCTGAAGAATCACGATGTAAGGCTGTACCAGGCGATATCGTACGATGTGCACGCCATTGGAGCCAAGCAGACTCAATTAGATCCAATTAGAGATCCAATTCGCAGCAGAGAAGACAAAGGAAGCCAAACAGGTTGGGGCCAAGCAGAAAATGCTGAAACTCCAATTGGAGTTTTTGAGTGAAAACACAAAGAAGTTATGGCAAATAATGTTGCTCTTGCCTTAACGTCTCTCTGCGGACATCTCTTCTTCTCGCTAAAGCTAATTAGCCACAGAGATCAAATCAGATGCTCATGAGCAGATCGCTGAGAAAATCGCACAGCATCCGCCAAGTCAATTGAGAGCACGATTGTAAAACTATCTTCAATTCATCAATTCATCAATTGCGCAATTGCGTTCCGATTTCGACATAAACCTCATGAATTTGATAATTCCCATGGCCAAGTGAGTGGACAAACTGGTGTTAGGCATCGAAATCTTGTGTGGTTCAGTCAATGCAGATTTGCCCAGAATGCAAAAAAATAAAAAAAAATTGTCACTGAATCATAAATATGTTGCAACACGCTGAGAAACTGGTTAGAAAAACGCAAATTTTTCATTGCAGCCTTTAAGGCTTTGTGAATATTTCACTCTTTATGTCCACTGCATGTCAAACTGTATAGATACTCTTGAAATTTGCTCTCACTAAAACAATATTAAATTAACTGTTAGTTATGTAAACCAGATATTGTTGAAGAAGGCAGCTGAAAAAAAAAATTCAAATTACGATAAACCGCGCAAAGCAAAGCAAATCAAACATATCGCATATCGTAATCGGGAATACATCGATTGCGCTATACAAAAATGTATCTATACAAAGGTATCTCTGTCTCTCTCAACTTTTATGGCAACATGACAGTACACATGCCGAAGACGCACTCATATACATGTTGCCAATCAGTTAAATATGCAGCAATGCATGCCAGCCAATGCCGAATGTTGCGCAACATTTGCAAGCATTTTACAGCACTGTTTTTTTTGAATATCAAATATAATATCGGCACTATCGATATTTGCATGCCATTTTGAGTTTTGCAGCGATAACGATATGTCGAATTGGACATCGCGGGCAGTCGTAAGATAAACATCGAACGTTGCGGTCGGTGCGCGCACTTGGCGCAATTAGATACGAGATCACATGAAGTTTTAGTTAATAAACAACACACTCTATTGAAATACGTCAACAAAAAATTGTGTTCGAGGGCATTTTTGCCTTCTGCAGCACATTAAACTGCTAACGGACAAAGTAAATTAATAAAAGCCCAAAAACGTTGTTCGGCGCGTTCTTTGGGTCGTGTTTTTATCAAAATTTTTTATTTCGTAAACATTGGATTTCATTTGTTTAATTTATTTTTTGGCAAAAAGGGAAAACAAGCGAATCAGAACGAGCGACCCTGATATATCATCAAATACTAAAACACCGGCAAAACAATCCACAGCCGCGCAGCAGCAGCGGAAGCAGCAAGACAAACAGCAACAGGTAAGCGCAACGGATTTCAACAACAACAACAACAACGATGACTACGACGACAACTCGTATTTGCCCTTTCGGCAAAGCTGAAAAATTTGTGTGCTCTGAGAGTTTTGTCCGCTTCGTTTCTGTTGATGGTTTTGTATACCCTGTATAACAATTTCAATTGGGTATAATTAATTGAATGACATTCATCAATAAATATACATGTATGTATTTATGTAGTGAATGTACCACATCAAATTATATCTGCTCATTCTAAAAGTCACTCAACTTGAATTTTCAACGTCGGATTTTATTTAGTGATAATATTTCGGAGATTATAAAAAGACATAAAAGTTTTGACTTAGGTCAAGAATTTTACGATTTTTGAAAATAAAAAAAAAAAAAAATTCTTAAACTATAAATATCTATCTGCTAGTCGAGCATTCTCAACTAAGCCGCTCATATTCTTTTGCTGCTGCACAAAACGTGACCCTGAATCGATTGGAAATTGGAAAGGAGGGCGCAGTCGCAACATCCTAGTGGGGGTGAAGCGACAACAAATGTCAACAACAGGCAAAGACACCACCAACAGCAGCAGCTGTCTCACCCGCACACACATGCACACATGCATAGATATATGCTATATTTAGACTGCAAAGTCAAAAGGCAAAGCAGAAGGCTGGAAACTGGAAAGATAGATGTGTGCATGTGTGCATGTGTGTGTGTGTGTGTGTATCGCCACAGGCAGGCAACGCGCATGAAAACATAAAAATCATTGGCCCAGGGCCATTTTAATTGAGTGCGGAAATGAGCGTTGCCAGCGCCCCCAGGCTGGAAGGAGCAAATGTCCACTCTTAAGAGTTTGCTTATTCCATGCACATTTTGCAATTTAATTGTGTTCCTTGGAAATAGGCATTAAAGACGTGACTAGCAACTCGCGCTTGCGCGTGCCTATGTAAACGAACAAAGGACAAGCCAAACTCTTTATAACTCTCTCTCTCTCTCTCTCTCTCTCATTTTCGCTCCTTCGCTCTCTCTAATACAAATGGTGCACAGATACGATTGATGCGAGTGTGAGGCTTTGCTCACACTAATACACAAACACACATTTACACTTTGTACTCATGAGAGATGAGTGCGCTCGTTTGATTTGTTCTAGTTCAACACGAGCAGAAGTTGTACTAAACACGACTTTATAAAATATTTTATTATATTTATACTTGTCGAGTCAGCAAATCGTTATCAAATAATAAGGAGCACAATATTTTTAAGTTTTAAATTTTTTATTTATGTTCTAATTGAAAATTAATAATTTTAAAATTTAATTATTAATTGAAACTTCAAAAAGTTGTATTTTAATTTGAATACGTATTTGAACAATTTCTTAAAGTAAATACGCAATTAGTTTGAACTAAAATCAATCGAACAAAAATTTGAATTTCTTTGAAGATTCTTTGAGCTGCTTCGTGTTACGATAGGTAAACACGACACACGCCCAACTCTAAAGAGAACACACACACACACACACATACATTCATAGAGTTATTTACATATATTTTGGACAGCTCTGGGCATAAACATATTTGCAGAGTGTGCATTTTTGAAAGCCAATTAACGGGTTTAGCAGCACAGCAAAAGCAATTTTTTGCATACACATATTCATATATACATATGTGTATATTTGTATTGTTGTTTTTTTTTCTTATTTTTTTGGGCTTCGTATCTGGCAATAAAGTTGATTGTTGTCTCTGTGTGTGACGCACGCGTCACAAAGCTGACACAGAGAACTCGTTACCGAAATGCGATCGTCAATTGTCGAGCTGCATAGATCTCCTTTCAGGTTAGGGTCGGGCAGCTGGCCCTGGAGGAACTTCCGCTGCCCGAAAATAGCTGCTGGCCAGACAACAATGGGCTCTTAGATCCGTGAGAGATGCTCGTTAACCGAATACTCGGCGCTCCGCCCCATTCAAGAGCGTTTAAAGTGCTTGAGCTTTTGATAATTTGCATATAATAAAAGTGAAACATCTGTGGGCCACAGTGAAAGTTAGTGGATTAATTGCTGCCTTTGTTTCCTAGACATTTTTAGATTAGCATACTACCTAAATACATACATATAGGCATATGTACATACACACACACATTATACGTATATTAATCTGTGTGTATTTTCTTGCTCATGTTTTCGCGTTTCGTTTTTGATGCAGACGCAAACTTCCGAACTAGATTTACCTTATCTACATTTTTATCTAATTTTCCATTTCAATTCATCTTATAACACAAAGCATAACGGTTTATCCAAAAATTAGCTTGGGATTATATAAAAACAGTATCGAATCACATACAAATATGAGACCAGTTAAATTAACATTAAAATTTTTAGATTTCCTATATCAACTCGATTCGATGAAGAGCAAAAGAAAGTATACTAAATAATATTTAAATATCGAATGGAATATCTTTTTTTGGGAACTCCAATTTTCGCACTTATTTTATTTCTTGTACCTGTTTTTTTTTTTAGTAATTTTTTGTAAATTCTTCTTCTTTATCTAACTGCAAACATTCAGTATCTTGATTTTGTTCACATATGCGCAACCATCAGCTGCACCAAGCGAGATAAGATTAAAGAAATTGATAACAGGTTGACTGACAAGCGCAGAGACAATGCTCAATATATATAACACGAATATAACAAATATATCGAAATGGTCAATAATTTTACTGAATTAGAATTTCGTAAAAATTGTTTAAAAACTAAAATTAAATTTAAAAAAATAATAATAATAAAATAAAGTTTTTAAAGCTTTTTTATATAGATGAAAATCTGTATTTATAATATCTCACTCTGATGCCAATTGTTGGATATATAATACTATCTGCTCATATATGAATATGTAATCCTAAGAATTCAATCTTAATGAAAATTTATTAACAGAAAATGCTTTCTCTGTGTCCTTGCTGAAACTTATGAATTGTCAACAAAAATAGTTTTTTAATTTTCATTCGCTAAAAATTTTCATAGATTACGAAAAATAGTTTTCAGAATCTGAATGGGTTCTATGTAACTTTTGAGCTAACCAATCTTAACTTAGTTAATATAATATAAATATTATATTCTAAACTCACTCTAGCTGCATAGAATGAAATTCAACCAAAACTTTCTTATATTATGACTATACTAAATATGAAAACAAACACAACTATATAGAACATCTCAGCAGTTCATCGATATGAAAACAGCCAAAGAGCGCTATAAAAAGAATGTATGTGAGTAAAGAGCAGTACGGGAATTTGTTTATTTACGTCGGAAAGTGCACTTGGCAATATCTGCAGTCCCCGTTTATGACAGCCAAATGCGTCACACACACATCATCACTATTGTGGGTGGGAGAGAGTTTTTTGTTTTTGTTGTTGTTTTTTTAATGAAACTCAGGCATATGCCATATGGAAAATCTGTGCACATATGTGCGACAGCAGAGGGAAATGCATAAGAAAGATGGGCCCCAAGCTAATTCGTCAGCATTTGATGGGGACCAAACGCAAGCGCCAACAACAGTGATGCCTCCCCACAGTTGTTGTTGCTTTTGTTTTAGTACCCTGAACCCAAAGAGGAGTTTAAATTATTAAATATTTTTACATGGCCTTTTGCATAAAATAAAGTATATAAATACTTGATCAATGGCCGGTTGAAGACTGCCTTCTATAAACTTTCTTTGAATCTATATGACCTAAAAACATGAGATCGATTAAAATCAATTTGTTATCGATTTACAATTATCAAGTTTGGTATATAGATTCTTGTAATGTATTTAAAAATGTAGAGTACACTGCAGTTCGATTAGGGTATATTTTAGTAGACCATTGCCACCAGCTCAGTCTAATTTTTTCTGCACTTCTGCATTTCGTCGATTATTGATACATTTTCTTGCAATCGAATAAAATTCCTATCTCAGTTCAGTTATTTATATTTGCCAAATGTGTAATTTAATTTTTTTTAAATAAATAAATAAATAATAAAATAGATTAATAAATAAGTTAACAAATTTCCAAAAAGATCGAAAAATAATATTCCCTAAATGGAGATACTCTGAACCTTGAACATACTCTTCAAATTTAAGCTATTTAGGGTATTATTTGATGTGGTTTATAGATTCTGAAACCGAAAAAAAAAACAGAGTATCTCCTAGTCTAACATCGCCTGTTCCCCCCCACACATGCTTTATTGCTTGTTATTGCTTGCTCCTGCCACGCTAAATGGCAGCTGAAGTAGTAGGAAATGGCGAGCGTTAATTGTTTCGCTTTTCGATTGTTTATTGCGTGCTTTTCCTGCTTTTCACTTTTTATATATTTGCTGGTTTTTTGATTGGTTCCACTAGCTAACGAAATATAACAAATCTTGCTTGCAATTGAAGTGGAAGTCGATGAACTCGGAAAAGGATTGGGGGAACTGCGTACACTCATACGTATTAAAAAATATATTAGGTTAAACTATGCGAAGTGTTTTGTTAGCCAAAAAAAAAAAAAAAATAATAATAATAAGAAAAAAGTAAACCAACTCGAAACGAACTCGTTTTGTTTTCTGTTTTTGGTTGAGCTGATGTGCGCATGCGTTTGCTGCTTTACGGTACAGTGAACTCTGCCCCCCCGCCGTCGCAACGGCAAAACCGGGCTGCTGAAATCATGTTCCTGTGAAGTTTGGGCCATAAATTTAACAGCTGCAGTGTTCTATTGTTGCAAACGTAATTGCTTTGCGAGCATTTCCTCTGTCTCTCTCTCTCTCTCTCTCTCTCTCTCTCTGCACAGCTTTTCACTGAGGTTTTCCAAAACACAACTTGGGGCTAGTTAGCCGCATGACTCATCCATCGCTGACAGTGCATATTTTTGTTAATAGTCTGGCTCCAGATGAAATGAGTATATTCGTTTGGTATAATCACTTTTTAACTGAATAATATATTTGTGAAGATTTTTGATATTAAATTGAGTTAAGTTTTGGATACCTGAAGTGGAGAATTACTATATTTTGAGTTATATACAAAGTTATAGTTGATGGGATCCGCTCTATAACTCTTATATATATGTATCATCTTCTCATCTATCTATCCATCAACTGTATCTTTCAACTTTGTAGTTAAATAAATATTAATCTGCTCCGAGGCATGGCATATATCAATTTCAATCGATTCGGCATTTTTGTGACTTTTAAGCGAGCATGACGCAGTCGCTTGTGACCGCCTGCTAGGGAGCTTAGCTTTTGTAATATTCTTTTCTACGCTGATTTTGTGGCTGTGTTGTTGCAGCTGGCAAACAAGTTGAACTGGTTGCTCACTTGCCACCATTGCAAAAAGAAGAAAAATCCGTGCAACTGATATGCGCAGTTGCATGTGAATTGACGATTGTTGCTGCTGCTGCTACTGCGGCAACTGTTGCTGCTGCGACTGTTGTTGCTGCTGCTGCTGCCTTTGCCTTTGCCTCGATTCTTGTGAGCCCCCGCTTTACGAATCAGGAACCTGTCGCTGGGCATTGGCACCGTTAGCGTCCCTGAGCCTGACTGGTTGAACTTGATATTGAAACGCATTGAAACTTGTTTTTTAGCCAGCCAAAGTCCAAAGCCAAAGCCAAAGCCAAGCAATTCAATTACCTTTGCCATGGTTTAAAGAACGTGTTGGTAATTGAATTCCAGCGAAATTCTTTCTATAAATATTAAAAATTTTAAATTAGGATTTTGTTTTAAATATGGAGTTAAGTAGAATTGAAAACGTCTTTAAAATAGAATTTAATCTTAAACTAAATTAAGAGACGAAATTCATACATATCTGATAATTTGTCGGAATTTGATTGTTATTTATTGTAGCTGCTTTGAAATGAAATAAAAGGGACTCAGATCAATTTTATTTAAAATAAAATATAAAATAAATAAATCCTGTAAATGTTATTGAGATTTGTTTATTTTTACTTTTTGCATATTTGCATCTTGTACGAATTTTGAATTCGATTTCTGAATTCATACGAAACCTTTTATAAATATATATATATATATACATCCATATCATCTGAATTTAACAAAAATTTCACTGTTAAAATGTTAAGGTTCTAAAAATTGCATTTAGATCGTATAATAAATACTAGAAAAAATACTTGACATATTTAAGGTTTATAGAGCTATCGACAGGTGGGTGTATATATGTATGTAGATGCATAATAATATATATATGTACATATACATTTGCATCTACACTAGGGTATCACCAGGGTATCTGCTCATCAGATACTCCCAAAGTATTCTAACATATTTCCGTTAATGAACTTTAAGTTAAAGCTTACATTCCATGCCTAAACTTTCTTTGATAACAAATAGTATGAAATGAATCAAATCGATTTCATTGCTTCAACATTTTCCCATTCCCACTTTATGTTCACTTTGGGTTTATTTTAATCAAAAAACATTGATAATAATTTACCACAACGAAGGCAACTTGAAGTGCTTGACGCATCGCAGAGTGGAGATCGTGCTGATCGACTCTAGTCATCATTCTTATATACTTAACTACTCTGATACTGCTATCTAGTCATCAGCTCAATTGTGTTGCAAATTCTATTTTGTTAACTCGCTCTGACGTTGCACAGTTGCCTGTTTTTTTAAGCTCTGCTTCAGGGCTTTTAACTATAGAAAATGTCGCAATTATTACACAATTTTTAACAACTCTGCTGCTGTTGTTGTTGTCTGTCTTTTGAGCTCTGCTTTTTGTATGCCACAAAGCAATTGAAATTGTTTTTCCAACGTTGAAAGAATGGGAAACGAGCTTGGTTGGCTCTGGGTTATGAAATTATGGCAATTGTTTGGCTTTTTCTTTGCATGCAATCATCTTTTTTTGTTCAGCCAACATTTATATACATACAGACATACATACATACATATATATGGGGAAGTATCGCATATAACTAGGCTATACGCCGCAAATGGGCCAAAGCAGAAGCCAAAAGAAAAAGCAAAGCTAAACAAAATAAAAAGAGACATTGTCAATGTTGCAACAGCTGTCACGTGTTATAGGAAAATCAATTTACGAATTGGTTATTCATGGCTATCGAAAAGAAATGGGTTTAATGAAAGGCATATCTCTTTTGATTGTTTCGCTGTTGAAATTATTTTAATTTGTTGACAAATTAAAATTTTAATCAAAACTATATTAAATGAATGCATCGAAGATCTTTCAATCAAACGAAAGAGAGAAAAAACAAAGAAATCAAATAATAAAAACGGCGCTTGACAAATTGATTTTTCAGCTGAGCTTAACGAAATTTTCATTTCTATTTAACACACACACGAGGGTAATCTGAAAAATTAGCGTCAAATCAGAAAAAATAGAAAAAGTGAAAGAAAACCTTCATATATCCAAACATATATTAAAAAAATGTTGAACTTAATAAAAATATATAGTATATAGTAAATAGTAAATAGTATTTGCTAAGTTAAACCATTTCTAAAGTCAACCCTCTTTTGGTCTATCATTAGGCTAAAGCCAACTAGACCGTTAGACGGTCTTTACATCGTTTTTAGCCATGTTGTTTGGCTGTCGTCCGTGTTGTCTGTCGCATTGTTGCGCAATGCAACAGAATACATAACAAAGCACACGCCAAAACAATGAACACATAACGAACAGAGAGCATGATTATTAATTATTCAGAGTCAACGGCACTTGCTGGCCTTTTGTTGCCCACTTTGGTTTTGGGCTTGGTTTTTTTTTTTTTTTGGCCTTTGGTCAACCGGAAGGTGTTTCAATGGTAGAATGACTTCCATTAAATAGCCCTTTTGGGGCTCTCCGACGACCACGGCTGCAATTGCAGTCAGGTGGCCATAAATAATCTTTGATGAATCATCTTTCAAGCAACCAATTCCAATGCATTAACCAAATATTTTTTGTTGCAAACTGTATCTAAAAACGTTCATCATGCTGCACTCTGTTCTCATTCAGCAGGTATGATTTTAATAATTCTATGAAGTGAAATATTTAATTACAGCCGATTTAACCAATTTAAAAGGTAATTTCAGTTGTCAGAGTGGAACCATTTTGTTATAATTTTAATAAAATAATTTAAAAAATAAAAAAAAGTTATTTTTCCGACTTGTCAGGTGTGGGGTTCGAACCCACGCTCTCTCTCGAGAACCAGAGCTTAAATCTGGCGCCTTAGACCGCTCGGCCAACCTGACTTGTTGAACGGGTCTGTCTAAACATGCTACATAAGCAGCAATGCCGACATTGCCTGACAGTTTTCACGAATGTATGTTTGCTTGCTCACACGAACATAACTCACTGAGGGTGAGTGTTTGTTTGTGTGAGTGCGTGTGCTCGTATGTGAATGTGAGAATTGTTGCTGCAGAGCAGCAATTGAATGAATATCTGTTTGCCTGTGCGCATTGATGCTGCTGATTCGCATTTGGCAATGGGCTTTTTCTGCTTTTATTTTACTTCTTATTTAGTCATTTGAATTTATAAAATTTATATGAATTTAAAATAAAACATTTTCATTATTTATAATCATTTGTTCATTTGCCGTGCCTGCAGCGAGTACATCTAATACAATTGCAGCTTGGCTATTTTTACATTGCGCTCTCACACCGACAGTGTTTTATTTATCATTATGTATTTTTATATACATATATGTGTAGGTAGATTAAGATAGCTAACGGACATATTCTATGCCTTGTTCCCCTCCCTCCCTATGCTATGACACAGCGGGAGTTAACCCTCACGCCACAAACGCTTGTCGCGCAGCACATCACAGCACGTTCCGGTCGCTCTCTCTCTCTCTCTCTCTGACTCTCGCTCTCTTTATCTCGCCCTCTCTCTCAGTGTTTTACGTGCATATATGTATGTATGGAAGTGCCGCCTTCTGCTTTGCCGCCCGTTCAATTGTTGCTTTCACATAAAAAGCTTTGCGAAAGCTTTTGCTTTGTTGTTGTTTAGTACACGTTCTTATGCAAATTATCCGTTAATTTTTAACTTTGCTGCCGAAAGCAATATAGACGCAAAGCTTTCGTTGGGCACACATATATACATACATATGTATATGGGGAATAAATACATACATACACATAGAAGCATGATCGCCTGCTATTCGTAAACAAACGCTGTTAGAGACCCCCACATTGGAGCATCTCTCAAGCAGCTGTTACGCTAGTGAATAACTCAATTTGAATCGTTGCATCGAAAGACACAGCGAGTGGGGGCGCAGCGTAAATTATACAGGAAGTTGTTATGTTATGCCAAGCTGCACTGTCATTGCATTTTGTTGATGTATATATGTGTGTGTGTGTGTGTATGTATGTGCCTGGCCTTTGTGCGTCTCTGTTTTGGTATATTGCCATTGCTTCCTGGTGGCGACTCCAGCCGCACTTCAGCGAAGTGTTACAATTTTTTGCCATTGTTTGGAGCTTGAATTGGAGCATAAACAGAATGCAGAGCAACTCAACTGACAATTTAACCGGCGCTGACACGCAAATGGAATTATTACTGTGCCACCCACAGTCACCCGCACACACAAACACACACACACACACACGGGGCACAGAAATTGTGGATTCGGCGCAGTTAACTCTCTGGCATATCGTTTACGATATATGATGCGCAATAACAACAACCCCTGCATATCGTAAACGAGCATCCTGCTCCGTTTCCATACAGAATCCGGAGACGCATTCAGTGCAATTCGTGAGCTCGTCGACTGCAGTCGCAACACACGTGGTTCGTTTGCGGGTCATTCGGCATTCGGGGCGGGGTTGGTCAAAGAACTCGGTTACTGGGTGAAAACTGCAACAACAACAACAACAACAACAACAACTGGTGTAATCAGATCTAGATACATCGAATGCAGTCAACACGTATACAAAAAAAAAAAAAGAAAAACAGAAAAACAACAAAACTTAGCCAGCTACAAATAATTTATGCATATTGTGTGTGGAGCAAGACGCAAATCTCCATTTCTCAATCTGTGGCTCATCTATTGTCGATGCCGTTGTTGAGGTTGGCGCGTAATGTAGGTCAGCAATAGCCGCAAATTGTGCAATAAAATTTCACGCTTTTCCACAAATGCACTAATTGTAATTGTAGTTGTAATTGAGATTGTGGAAATCCAGCGAGAAAAGCGAAAACAAATTCTCGCTTGAAATTATTCAACAGAGCATAAGACGGGCCAGTGGCCAAAGAGTGAAAAGTGAAGCAAGTGAAAAGTGTTTAATCGATAGTGAAAATCAAAGAGGGAAGCAGCCAGCTGTCAAGCCTAAACCAAATATCAACAACATCAGCACACACACACACACACACACACACGCTCAAACACCCATATGTTTGCACAGTGAAACGGTTTCAGAGTCGGGTCAACCCCCTTTCAAAATATATGCTCAGCCTTAGCTTTAGTTCAAAGTGCACTCAACTGCAGTCCCTTGTGCTGACGCTCAACCCTTAGACCAAGTGCATTGCACTGCAAATTAACTTATCAAGTCCCACACATACACACACACACACACACATACGCCAAATAATGGATTTCTATAGCAACAACAACAACAGGCAGCAACATGATCCCAGCTCTGGTAAGCTTAATAAAAATTGCATTTAATTGACACAACTGCAATAAAACCCAATCTTATCTGCTACCAATTGTATTACAATTATTTGTAAGGCTAGTAATAGTTAACCAATAATAGCAGACATTGTTGACCGCGACAAGTTCTACCAAACAACGAAATTCACGAGGGCATTTTTTTTTTTTTTTTTGCGACATATGTTTAAATATTGTTGTAGTAAAATAATCGACGTGAATCAACGCGATATATTTACACTCTTTAAACTTGTGAATACATTTTGAAATACTTAATAAATTTAAATACAAATATTGTTATAAAATGAATCTTAAACAATGCGATTCATTTATGTAATATAGTTAATTATTCATCTCTGGAAGATTTAAACACTTTGTTTACAATTTAATATTTAATTCAAATTATTTACATTGTAAATTTCTCTTATTCTTTCAATTTTGGGTGGAAAGGTGGGAAGATATATATTTGTAGTATCTGACCTTAAATTGTCTTCAATAAATGCTTTCAAATGCACGCAAAACTTGATCTAAAATGCGCATCTGAGATGAGATATTGGAAAAAAAAAAAAATTAAAATTAAAAACGTATACTGCATAGGGTATATAAGAATCTACATAGCACTAGCAGTATATCAATACTCAAGAGAATGGATCTTAAATGAAAAAGTCTATAATTTAAGAGAATGCTATGATTATATATACACTCATACAGTTGGATGAAATGCCTATATTTGTTACCTACCGAACTCTACAAATTGAGTTTGGACAAATTGTGCATTGTTTGCTATTCTTTTCTCTGCTTATCAACTAAAATATTAACTGTTTTTAATCGTTATCGCATATTCGCAAGAAAGCTAGCTCCAGCTAAAAGATAACAATTTCCATCAGTTGCAATGGCCTAATATTTTTTATTATAAGCAAAGACTAAATTTGAGCCACAAATTTACAAAGGAAACACTAGTTATAATCCCTATTATTAAGTGAGATACTTATTCAAAATTAAATCTCATGAAGCACTTTGGCTAATGCAGTAACAAAATGCGCGTGCCTTCAATTACGTTAATAAGTGAGCGACTAGCACGGCAAGCGACGGCACGCAACTTGGGCTGATTCATTTGGCCAACGGATGGATTTGGGTGGCAAAGGGCAAGACGATGAGCATTGCGGCGATGATATCACCGAGCTTAACAACAAAATCACACATAGTCAGTAGTAGCTAGTCTATGCATTCACTGAAGGCAAATCACGTTGACGTGTCTGACGCGACCTGGCTAATTGGCTGGCTCCAAAAAAGCTAGTTATGCTGCTCAGATTACGCATGCTACCGGCCATGTTTAAACTAAGCCTTAGACAGTCCGTCTGCCCCGGCGGCAGCAGGTGTCATTCATTTAAGGTGCGCACAGAGGCCAAAGGCTTCACATTTCATAAGCCTTTGCTTGCCGTCTTTCACGGTGCTTCAGCATGACTTGGACGTTTCTCTTCTTCAAGCTTTGCCGCCTGTCTTGGCCATTGTCAATGTCGCCCTCAAGCACTTCCTCCGTCATCAACTCATTTATGTTTTTCTACTCATTCTACTTCATCTTCTTTGTGTTTTTTTTTTTGTTTTTTGTTGCAACGGCCACACTTGGGTGCTTCTGAGACTTGCACGCAGATTGTCTCCCATTTCCTTTTTTGCTATGCATTGCAATCCCTGACAGAATGCAGCTAGGCAGCTTCGTCTCTACATAAACGGCCATCAAATGTGGCATTCATCTCTGTCTCTCTCTCACACACACACACCTTCCTGCCAACTTTATTTTTTCGCAATTTGTAATTTATGCCAACGTCTCATGCAGAGCAGCTCGCAGAGATTCAAGTGCCAGACAAATTGTGGGCACAGAGGCAACTACTTCAAGGCGTCATCATTGCCGTTGCTGACATGCATACAAAAGAAGCAAGTCAAGTTGGCGAAAGACATGGTTGGTTGACTATGCCAATACCCTGTAGTCATGTGTTCATTGTAGCTTGAGAGGCTTTTAAGAATTTTTATCAACTTCATCATATATGCAAAACTATGCATATACCCTATATTAATGATAAATTAGCTTTACAAATATATAAGAAATTTATTAAAAATTCTAAAAGTATTATATATTTTTTATTTTATATTTTACCATGTTTCTCTTTTAATGATAAATATTTAAGATCTTCAAATTTTTTTCTTTATTTTATAAAATAATGTACATCTTTCTCAAATGAACATTTCTCATTTTTTTATGAATTTAAAGGAAATGAAGAAAAAATAACAACTATCAACTCAACTGACTTTTAATTTTTATAGGTTATCTATAACTGCATATTGCGTTATAATTTGCTTCTTTCACTCCAAACATATTCAACTTTTCATGTAGATAATAATTATAGGGTATTCCAAACTGCATATTGCAAGTATTGTATTTTTTTCTTTCACTCTCTCTCTCTCTCTCTCTCTCTCTCTGTCTCTCACTCACACACACTCTTGGCTGCATAATCAAGATTATGTTAAATTGCCTGCAAAATTGTTGTTAATTTGCCTTGCACATTATAAAGCGATTTCCAGATATCTACATATTTATATGCATAGGCCAAGTTCCACTTTCTATGCTCTAACGGGGCTAATTGTGATGGATACATTGCATTTAATGGGAATGCCCGATTAACACTCAACATCAGCCTGGGAGTGTTTGGCAATTAAGATGAAATTTCGAAAAAAAAAAAAATAAATAATAATAATAATAATAATAATAATAATAATAATAAACAAACAGAATATCTATGGAATGTGTTGCCGAGTCGATGATATCTAAATGCTAAAAGTCAACGAAATTCGTGACACATTCCCGCTGGTTCGAGCACCACGAGCAAACATTTCGAATATTGTTTCGATAAAAGCTTTTAACTTGGCTAGAACTATGGAAAACTTATAGAACGGGTCAAACACTGAGTCAGGTGAAACCTTTCACATGCATTTCAATATGCTATGACAATAGAGAAGATACAATCTCTGAATAGATCAAATGGCTAAACGGTATTTTGTATAACAATGAGAAATAATTAAAGATATGAAGCGAAATACACCCACGAGCAGCAGCTGCTGAGTCTCAGTAAACAATGTAAGCAATCTGTGTTTGCGCATCAAAAAAAAAAATAAATAAAATTAAAACTCGTTTAACGATCATTTAATAATTTAGCACTTTGGCAAATTTATATTTTAATTTAAGCGCGAAAAGAGAAGAGCTGAGCGGCCTACCTCTCTCTTTCTCTCTCTCTCTCGCTCTTTCTGTCTACAAATGATTTGCATTGTTCTGCCGAAAACACATTGAAATGCGAGACACCAAAAACTGGCTCTAATTGAGTGTGGACCCGAGCAAGAGCCGGAACGAGCAAGAGAGAGAGAGAGAGAGAGAGGGTCCAACAGAGGCATGCACCATTAACTTAGCAAAGTAAATAAATGAATTTCACCTTGACGCCGTTGCTGCCCAACGTCATTGTCTAACTGAACCTCCCCATTTCCAAGAGAGCAATAGGATGAGCAGGCGAAAGGGTGAGAGGGTGGGCGAGTGGCTGTAAGTGAGAGATTTGCGGTTTGAAATCATATACACAGAACTTATTTGTTTATTTGCGATTGTTGCACGAACCACACACAAGGTCGACATTGTTATAGGGGTCTCCTACTCTCTCACTCTCTCGCTCTCTCTGTCTCTCTACCTCTTGATTTGCAAACACCTACACTGTTGGCGGAGCTGTGCTTATCAACGGCACGACGCCCGTGAGTCAACGCATGACCAAGAAAGGTAACCTAGCAAGCAGACAAAAAAAAAAACAGTAAAATAAGAAGAAGAAGAAAAAAACAGACAACATAACAAAATAAGCGAAATAGGAAAAGAAACAGAAATTGCCCACAAGGCGACAACGTCAGCGAGAACGAAGAACAAAAAAATCAACTGGCAACAGAAAGAAGGAGCAGGGGAGTAAGAAATGAAGAGAGAGAGCGTAAGTGAGCGCGAGAGAGTTAGTGAGTGCGCGAGAGGCATCAACGGGACAGGTAAAGTTTAATTGCTGAGAAATGCTCAACAAGAACTGCCATAAAACACCGGGCCGACCCGGCTAGCCAACAGCCACTGGCAGCCGAGCGTCAAAACGGCCTTAATGACTGTTACTCGCATTTGCTAAATACAGTCAGCGTGCATTGGTGGGAGAGAGATAGCAACGATCAGCGCTTATTAGAGATGAGCGCGTGATCAGCAATGATAGCTAAATAGCAAAGGCGTTAGATTAGTTTGAACTCATTTGAATATATAATATAAAAATATGTACAAATAATGAATTCCATTATATAATTTATTAATTATATTAATATTTGCATATATGTATATATATTTTATTTTATTTTATAACAAACATGTATATTGTTTTATTTATTCACAAAAAAAATAGAAATATGAATTAGTGAAATTTTTAATATTTTTATAAATGCATTTTAATTTACATTTATATATGTAATCAACGATATATTTGCAATTCAATCTATAATTCTTTTAAAATTATTAATTTCATAGATAATATGCTTAGCCGCTCTTCTTTGACTTATACTTTAATAAATTTAGATAAATAAATACACTTAAAATTGTTATTTTTTTTTTACATTTCTTCTGGTTTATCTATTGCTAGCTAAATTCAAAAATTCAAATTATAGTCGTGACACGATTTTCTCAGTCACATTCGTCTCATCTCTAGCTCTCGCAGCTCACCTGGTTGCGATCGACCGTTGCTGGTTGCTCAGTTGCTTTTGTGAACTCTGACGACGCGGCTCACAGTCAGAGCGTTCTAAGGCCGCCACTTACCTGTACAACCGTGTTAGTGTCGGCGGCAGTTGATAAGATTTTCCATTTTGATTATTATTGAAAACCACCCGTTTATTTAGTTGCTGAGACTAATTAATAATCACTTAATTCATTTCATGAATTCATTTGCAGTGCGCAAAATGTTGGAGGACACCCAACTTGTTTGGGTGCGTGATCCCGTGGAGGGCTACATACAGGGTCGCATCACTGAAATTGGCACCAAGGAGTTCGAGGTAACGCCCATTGATCGCAAATATCCCAAGCGTACGTGTCATTACGATGATATACACTCGTCATGTGATGGACCCCAGGATCACGATGATAACTGTAAGTATTACAAATCAAATACTCTAAAGCGTCAGCTTTTCATATAGACGTGTGTTGGTACATTACCAATATGTGTGTGTGTGTGTGTGTGTGTGTGTGCGCGTGTCTATTTGTTTTTTTTTTCTGCTTTATCTATTGTGTTGTCTATGTGTTTGTGCATAGAACGTGGTTATATAAAGTAAAATTGGATATACAATAGACGAATACTGATTCGAAACTTGGTAAAAGTAGATGGATGATCTGTCTGCTATTTCCGTCAGCTGTTGTTTATCTCTAGATAAAAGCTAGAGACAGATTCTAGTTAGATAATATTACAAACTAATTACACTACATGCATATATATATATATATATATATATATATATATATATATATATATATATATATATATATATATATATATATATATATATATATATATATATATATATATAACATTCTGTAAATATGTCTATCAAAGTCAGTCACTTTTCTGATGATACCAAGCAGAACCAGCAGATAAACCAAAAACTATTTTCAAGAGAAATTTCAACTTCTATAAAGATCAGTTGAGATACATACATAGGTATATGTATATAGTTGGTATGTTCATGGTAATTGTTCAAGTTACAGCTAGTCCGATCTCACGTGTTGTATTTTGATGCTCCACTTCTGGGCCAGATCGTATAACTTTATTGTACCGCTGTTTGTGGGCATTAAAAATCTTGTTGTTGCGATCGTTAGCTACGCTTGCGTGAAACATTTGAGCGGTAAAGCACTTAAGCCTAACCCCCGACGACCCTCTCGACTGTCCCCCGGGGGTGAAAGTTGACTTGCAAGTGAATTAACTGAAACACAAAATGAGAATAAAATAATAAATAAACTCCACTTACTCCAATTCTCCAGGTGAGCTAATGCTGCTCAACGAAGCAACATTTCTGGACAATCTGAAAACTCGTTACTACAAAGACAAGATATACGTGAGTAGTTTGAATAGAATGAGTATATATATATATACATATATATATATAATCTTTAATCTATTGCAGACCTATGTCGCTAACATACTCATTGCCGTTAATCCGTATCGTGAGATCAAGGAACTCTATGCCCCGGATACCATCAAGAAGTACAATGGACGCTCATTGGGCGAGCTATCGCCTCATGTCTTTGCCATAGGTGAGTTCTGTTTTACGGTTCGTCCGAACTCAATCTCTTAATCCTTCCTCTCTCTCTCTCTATCTCTCTCTTAACAGCGGACAAAGCGATTCGGGATATGCGCGTCTACAAGTTGTCTCAATCCATTATTGTCTCTGGCGAATCGGGCGCTGGCAAAACAGAGTCCACCAAATATTTGCTCAAATATCTGTGCTATTCGCACGATAGTGCTGGACCCATAGAGACGAAAATATTGGATGGTATGTCATTCCACTCATAATCGATATATATATATATCATAATTGTGCACACTTCGGTTTTAGCCAATCCCGTGCTGGAGGCCTTTGGCAATGCCAAAACCACGCGCAACAACAACTCATCGCGTTTTGGTAAATTCATTGAGGTGCACTACGATGCCAAGTGTCAGGTGGTCGGCGGATATATTTCTCACTACTTGCTGGAGAAGAGTCGCATCTGCACGCAAAGCGCCGAGGAGCGCAACTATCATGTCTTCTATATGCTGCTCGCCGGTGCTCCACAGCAGCTGCGGGACAAGCTGAACCTGGGCAAGCCGGATGACTATCGCGTAAGCTTCTTTAGTGCAGCTCTCTCATCTGTCATCGTTACTCATATCAGTGGAATTTCCTCTCTTGCAGTATCTGTCCGGCTGCACGCAGTACTTTGCCAATGCCAAGACCGAGCAGCTCATTCCGGACACTCAGAAGTCGACGAGCCACCAGAAGAAGGGTCCGCTGAAGGATCCCATTATCGATGACTACCAGCACTTCCAGAACCTGGACGAGGCTCTGAGTCGACTCGGTCTCCCCGATACGGATAAGATGGGCATCTACACTCTGGTGGCGGCTGTTTTGCATTTGGGCAACATAAACTTCGAGGAAATACCCGACGATGTGCGCGGCGGCTGCCAAGTGGCGGAGGCATCGGAGCGTTCGCTGGACATCACAAGCCGCCTGCTGGGCGTCGATCCGGCTGAGCTGCGTACGGCTCTGGTGTCGCGCGTCATGCAGAGCAAGGGCGGTGGCTTCAAGGGCACGGTTATCATGTAGGCTATAGAGTATGAAATCCAATTTGGTTTCCCTCTAATCTCTGTTCCATCTGCAGGGTTCCTCTGAAGATCTACGAGGCGAACAATGCGCGCGATGCCTTGGCCAAGGCTATTTACAGTCGGCTCTTCGATCGCATTGTGGCTCTGATTAATCAGAGCATTCCCTTCCAGGCATCCAACTTCTACATCGGCGTGCTGGATATTGCTGGCTTTGAGTACTTCACGGTTAACTCGTTTGAACAGTTCTGCATCAACTACTGCAACGAGAAGCTGCAAAAGTTCTTCAACGATAACATTCTAAAGAACGAGCAGGAGCTGTATAAGCGTGAGGGTCTCAACGTGCCGGAGATCACCTTCACGGACAATCAGGACATCATCGAACTGATCGAGGCGAAGTCGAATGGCATCTTCACGCTGCTGGACGAGGAGTCCAAGCTGCCCAAGTCGTCGCCAGCTCATTTCACTGCCGAGGTGCATAAGTCTTGGGCGAATCATTATCGTCTGGGACTTCCACGCTCATCGCGCCTCAAGGCGCATCGCACGCTGCGCGACGAGGAGGGCTTCCTCGTGCGTCATTTCGCTGGCGCCGTCTGCTACAATACGGAACAGTTCATCGAGAAGAACAATGATGCGTTGCACGCATCGCTCGAGTGCCTGGTGCAGGAGTGCGAGAATCCGCTGCTCAAGCTGCTTTTCCCATCCGGCAGCAATACCTCCGTGCGCGGCAAGCTGAACTTCATCTCCGTTGGCTCCAAGTTCAAGACACAGCTGGGCGAGCTCATGGAAAAGCTCGAGCAGAATGTAAGTATAGAGCCAGAAAGGTCTTATTCATTTCTCATAGATATCTCTCCTATCTCTCAGGGCACCAATTTCATACGCTGCATCAAGCCGAACAGCAAAATGGTGGATCGCCAATTCGAGGGCTGCTTGGCGCTGGCGCAGCTCAAGTGCTCCGGTACCATATCCGTTCTCGAGCTGATGGAGCACGGCTTCCCATCGCGTGTACTTTTTGCCGATCTCTATAGCATGTACAAGTCTGTGCTACCGCCGGAGCTGGTTTCCCTGCCAGCGCGCACCTTTTGCGAGGCCATGTTCCAGTCGCTCAACCTGAGCGCCAAGGACTTTAAGTTCGGCATCACAAAGGTCTTCTTTAGACCTGGTAAATTTGTGGAATTCGATCGCATCATGAGATCCGATCCGGAGAACATGCTAGCCATTGTGGCCAAGGTGAAGAAGTGGCTGATACGCTCGCGCTGGGTCAAGTCAACGCTGGGTGCACTTTGTGTCATCAAATGTAAGTTACTTGGAACACAGAGATGATAATCTTCTATTGATATATGTTCATGTTTAGTACGCAATCGCATCATCTTCCGCAACAAGTGTGTATTGACGGCTCAGCGCATTGCGCGCGGCTTTCTGGCGCGTAAGCAACATCGTCCACGTTACCAGGGCATTACCAAGATTAACAAGATTCGCACCAACACTTTGAAGACCATCGAGATTGCCAGCGGGCTTAAGCTGGGACGCGACGAAATTGTCGGCGGTGTCAATGATATATACAAGCAGATCGATGATGCTATTAAGAAGATCAAGGTGAGTGCCTTACAATTAAATATTGACTATGTTTCATATTTGCTAATCAGCTCTCTCTCTCGCTCTCTCTCTCTCTTTTTCTCTTTATTCATAGGATAATCCTCGCATTACCCAACGCGAAATAGACTCCATGTACACCGTGGTCATGGCCAATATGAATAAATTGACAGTGGATTTGAATACCAAGTTGAAGGAGCAACAGCAGGCGGAGGAGCAAGAGCGACTGCGCAAGATACAAGATGCTCTCGAAGCGGAACGTCGTGCCAGAGAGGCGGAGGAGCAACGTTTGCGCGAAGAGGCCGAAAATAAGCGACTGTTAGTGCTGCTTTCATTTAGTCCTAAATTAAATAACTTAAGCATTTGCCTTTATCCACAGCAAAGTCGAAATGGAAACCAGACGCAAGATGGCCGAAGCTCAACGTTTGCGCCAGGAGGAAGAGGATCGACGTGCTGCCTTGGTGCTGCAGGCGCAGCTGGAAAAAGAGGCCAAGGATGATGCCAAGTATCGACAGCAGCTCGAACAGGAGCGACGTGATCACGAATTGGCGCTGCGCTTGGCCAGCGAATCCAATGGCCAGGTGGAGGATAGTCCACCTGTCATACGCAAGTATGTGTTTGCAAACCCAAATATTAGAGGGCTATATATATATATAGTATATATAAGGGAATAGGCACTTGTAAGCACGGTGCAGGTGAAGAGAGAAATTTTGTATAGGAAAGAATGATTTTGTTGAAGCGACTGAGAGTTTGAATTGAAAATCTTGTTTGTATATATGAGTTAGCTTATTTATTATAATTATTATGATTATATTACTATATCTATATGTATATGTATATTTGATGATGACTCACCAAACTTTCTCCCGTTCCCCCCCTACACGCCTACTTCTTGTACACCAACCACATCCCCACACAAAACGAAAAACAAAACAATCAAACAAACACAGTGGTGGTCAGAGTGACGCGTCTCCCGTGGGTTCCAACAAACTGATCAGGTATAGCACACTTTATAATTTACTATTGTTTAATTGTTGTATCAAATTAAAAATTGTTCTCTTGCTTTCTAAAAACTGCTTTTACACAATAACCAATTGGATTTTTGAAAATATCAACAACAAAAAAACATAAACAAAAACAAATATCTTTCTTTTACCTTCTACTTTACTTTTCTATATAATTGTATTTGATGAACAAGTTTTTCACAAGTTGTGTCAAACATTGCTTCGCGATATTTGAATAAGTGAGTTGGTGCTGGTTTTTGACAACTTTAAATAACTATTTAACAAATTACTAACACACTTTATATCAAGTATCATTCATACTAATCGAATTGTAATAAGAATTTGTGAAATATTTATTGGCTTTTAGTTGTAGAACTTTTTAACAAATTTTTTCAGTAGAAAAAAAAAAAAAAAAAAAACAAGAAATCCATCTAAAACTCACTTGAAAATTGTTCATATTTTCCACAAATATATATATTTGGATTTAAATAAATCTGTTGCGTTCCCAGATCGGAGAACGTGCGCGCCCAACAGCAAGCGCTTGGCAAGCAGAAGTACGACTTATCCAAGTGGAAGTACTCGGAACTGCGCGATGCTATCAACACGTCCTGTGATATTGAACTGCTGGAGGTAATGGGCGGAGAGTGCCTAATGTCTCTGAATTTTTGATTAATTATAATTCGAATCGATTGCAGGCCTGTCGCCAGGAGTTCCATCGTCGCTTGAAGGTCTACCATGCCTGGAAGGCAAAGAATCGCAAACGCACCACCATGGATGAGAACGAACGAGCTCCACGTAGCGTCATGGAGGCCGGTGGGTGTCATATATATATTTATATTTATATTTATATTTATATTTATATTTATATTTATATTTATATTTATATTTATATTTATATTTATATTTATATTTATATTTATATTTATATTTATATTTATATTTATATTTATATTTATATTTATATTTATATTTATATTTATATTTATATTTATATTTATATTTATATTTATATTTATATTTATATTTATATTTATATTTATATTTATATTTATATTTATATTTATATTTATATTTATATTTATATTTATATTTATATTTATATTTATATTTATATTTATATTTATATTTATATTTATATTTATATTTATATTTATATTTATATTTATATTTATATTTATATTTATATTTATATTTATATTTATATTTATATTTATATTTATATTTATATTTATATTTATATTTATATTTATATTTATATTTATATTTATATTTATATTATTATATTTACAGCCTTTAAACAGCCGCCAATTGTGCAGCCCATTCAAGAGATCGTTTCAGCACAGCATCGCTATTTCCGCATACCCTTCATGCGAGCCAATGCGCCCGATAATAGTAAGTGTTACGAAATTCTCAGAGTATAATATTTTATTAACTCTCCCTCTCTCTCTCTCTCTCTCTCTCTCTCTCTCTCTCTCTCTCTCTCTCTCTCTGCTGTAGCCAAGCGCGGCTTGTGGTATGCGCACTTTGATGGCCAGTGGATTGCACGGCAAATGGAGCTGCATGCAGATAAGCCACCGATTCTGCTCGTTGCCGGCACAGACGATATGCAGATGTGTGAGCTGAGCCTTGAGGAGACCGGGCTGACGCGCAAGCGTGGCGCTGAGATATTGGATCACGAGTTCAATCGCGAGTGGGAACGGAATGGGGGCAAGCCGTACAAGAGCCTGGGTGCTAAGCCGAATGGAGCTGGCATTTAAATCACAATCACAGCTAGGTCTAAATTGTGAGCTGTAGAGAAAGAACGATGGAAACAAGTGCATAAGAAAAAGAAAAAACAATACTGAAAAAGAAATAAGAAAGATATAAGAAAAGAAACTAAATCAAAATTTGCAGTCTAAACGAAATTCCATAAATATTTTTGCAAAACTTTTGATAAGAACTACGTCCAAGAATTTATGGTTATAAAAGATAAAACATAAATTTATAAATGTCAACAGATTTCTTTTATATATACATACGCATACATACACTTCTATTGCGAGTGGATTTCGTTTTCATCGCCCGTTTGCATGTAAGGGCCATGCCTACATTTACCTTTTACATAGGTATTCCATGTGTATGAGCATTTTTTTTCAATTAGTTAAGTGAGTGTCTAAAACGCGATATAAACCCGGAAATGGCAAGTTGTATTTAGTGTCTAATGAAATTCTATTTAAATGTCTATTTACATATATAACTACATATATATTTTACAGTATTTTAAATTAAAAATTAAATGCTCGAAATATGCGAATTTTTGTTGTCTTTAATTAGAGTTAATTAAAATATGGAAGACAAACTTTTATTATTTTTAATTTGAATACAGCGCCAAATGCGCAGTTCAATTTTGCGTTTTCTATTTATCGATACCTATCGATAATAATGCACAATGGCTGTGCGCTGTCACTGTCAGGTGGCAACTACGCTACACGTGTGTTTGTTTACAACGATGTCACGCAAAACATGGAGATCTTTGGACAAGCCACCGCTTTCACAGCCCGTGCTCGATGTTCTGGAGGAGTTTGGCTTCCAGTTGATGACACCCGTGCAGACAGCATCTATTCCTTTGCTGTTGGCACGCAAGGATGTCTCCGCCGAAGCTGTGACGGGCAGTGGCAAAACGTTGGCGTTTCTCGTACCTCTGCTAGAGATTTTGCAGCGGCGCCACAATGAGACGCCATGGACGGCAAAGGAGATTGGTGCACTGATCATATCGCCCACACGTGAGCTGGCCCGGCAAATCTCCGAGGTGCTCGCCCAGTTCCTGGCGCACGAGCAACTGGAGCACCTGAATCAACAGCTCATCGTCGGCGGCAACAGCATTGAGGAGGACATCGCCGCACTGAAGCAACAGTCCCCGTGTATATTGGTGTGCACGCCCGGACGACTGGAGGATCTGTTTCAGCGTAAGGGCGACGACCTCAATCTGGCATCGCGTGTGAAAAGCTTGGAATTCCTGGTCCTCGATGAGGCGGATCGACTGCTCGACTTGGGTTTCAAGACGAGCGTCAACAACATCTTGGGCTATCTGCCTCGTCAGCGACGCACTGGTCTCTTTTCAGCCACACAGACCACTGAGGTAACTGACCTGATACGTGCCGGCCTGCGCAATCCTGTCCTAGTCTCCGTTAAGGAGAAGGCCTCTGTTAATACTCCGGCGCGTCTTCAGAATTTCTACAAGATCGTGGAGCCGGAACAGAAGTTCCTCGCGCTGCTACAGTTCCTGCGCTCGCCCACCTCAAAAGCCGGCAAGGTTATGGTCTTCTTTCCCACATGCGCCTGCGTCGAGTACTGGGCAGAAACTCTCCCGTCCTTCCTGCCCGACCGCCTGGTCTTGGGCATCCACGGTAAAATGAAGAACAAGCGGGCCAACGTTGTGGAACGGTTCCGAAACGAGGCACACTCAGTGCTGCTGTGCACGGATGTGCTGGCACGTGGCCTGGATGTGCCAGAAATCGAGTGGGTGGTGCAATGGGATCCGCCCTCCAATGCCTCGAGCTTTGTGCATCGTGTGGGACGCACCGCTCGGCAGGGCAACGAGGGAAATGCTTTGGTATTCCTGTTACCGACCGAGGATGCATATATTCAATTCCTGAAGCTCAATCAAAAAGTTGACTTGAGCGAGCTGCAAGAGGAATGCATCGAAGCAGACAAGGCAGAGCTGAAATCAACGGTGGAGCAACTGCATCAACTGCAGGCCGCCGACAAAGGCGCCTATGACAAGGGTATGCGGGCTTTCGTCTCCCATGTGCGCGCCTATACCAAGCACGAGTGCAGCGCCATATTGCGACTGAAAGATCTGGATCTGGGCAAGATGGCCACGGCGTATGGACTGCTGCAACTACCACGCATGCCGGAGCTGAAAAACTACCAGGGCAATGGCTACATTGCGCCCAACTTCGAAGTGGATCTCACCAAGCTGACCTACAAGAATGCGCAGAAGGAGCAGGTGCGCAAACAGAAGTTGCAGACGTTCGAGCAGACGGGCACCTGGCCAGGTCGCCAGAAGCAGCACATGAAACGCACCGAATCTTGGGATCAAACAAAGAAGGCCAAGCTGGATGCCAAGTCGAAGAAGGAGCTGCGCAAGGCCAAGAAGCAGCGAAAGCGTGAAGCCGCTGCAGCCGAGGGCGGGGCAAAGCGCAAGCGCAAGCAACAATTCACCCAGGAGGACCTGGATGAACTAGCCAGCGACATTCGTCTCTATAAGCGACTCAAAAAGAAGAAGATCACCGACGAAGATTTTGACAAAGCCATGGGCATTGACGTTGATGACGACTAAAAAAAAATGCTTTATGTAAATAATAAACTAGATATATGTGTTTGATATACCAAGCCAACCTCTTAGATCGGCGACCACTCGATCGAGTGACGATAGTTAGCTTCAATGAATTTAGTTTAGTTCATCTAATCGAGTGCCACCACTAGCATGCATAAATGTACATACATACATACAAATGGGAAAAGTAAAACAAACTTCCCACTTCGTATTTGCTCGGCTGCTCTTGCGCTTTCTTTTCTTTATTTGCCCGTATTGAGGACCACCAATAGCCATGGTCTACAAACATACATATATATACACGTACATACATATGCACAAGTAAATGGGATTCAAATAATGTTCTCACCACAACTTCGTATGTGCTCGGCTGCACTTCCACTCTCAGCGAGCGATGGACCTGAGAGCCATAAACGCAGTGTGATCGAGAGAGATGACTGCTTTTTACTACCATCGCATATATAATTGCATTCACTTGATTTTTCTCTCAATTGAATGTATGTATAACTGCAGTAGCCCTACTGCTATCTAGGGAGATGAGCGCATACTGTCTCCTTTCTCTGAAATGAATGTATTTTCGTATGTATATACATATGAATGTACATACATATGAATGTACATGTAACTCTGTATACATATGTACATATGTATATTCATATGCGCAATATATTTGTTATTGATTTAACACATTTGTGTTATCTGCTTTATTTCCAATTAAAAGGACTAAGATTTTAACTAATTTACGTTTACAAATGCTTATTTGGCAGCATCCTGATTGGTTGCTCCAGAGATAAATACCAAGAGGACTACGGGCACAATATACATCCAGTATTTGGCAAAGAAACCCCTATTATCACGCACCTCGCCGCGCTCTCTGGCCTCACGCTCACGCTCGAACTTCTGAATGAAGCTGCCAGTATCCGGAACCGGAGCCAGTTCGGCATGTCGAATGATCACATCAGAGCTGAAGCTTTTCTCGTTGATTTGCTGCGTATTCTCGGCGGAGCATTCTGAGATCTTAGGTGCTGGATCCTGAGAGGTAGTGATACCAGTCACATAGCCATTGGGATCTAGGGATACCCATAGAACGTCATTGAACTGGGCCAGCAGCAAGCTGCACGCCTTGCTGGAAGTCAGGAAACGTTGGCTAATGCCATTGGGATATGTGACCGTTGCTCTCAGGCGATAGAAACCACTTTGACGTGCCAGCAACTTTAAGCTTTCCAGTTCACTGTCCGTTAATTCATTCTGCACAATGGTCGATAGACCCGAGTTCAGACTGGGTATGGAGATATTGCCTCGATGCGAGAAGTGCTCCGGCCTAGCAGGCGTCAAGGAATGGTGTAAATCAATCGTTATCCAACTGTCATGCTCCAAGAAGCTCCATCCGCTTGCTAACAAGCTGAGTAGAACAATCAATAAATAATTTGATTTTAAATGCATCTTCGTCAATATATATATTTTTTTTGTTTTTGTCTGAAAGAGCAATGTTTTTATAGATTTTTTTAAGGGATGTTTCAGGTAATTACTTACGTCCAAATTTCTTTAACAAGTCATTAAATTGCAGCCCATATGATTTGCTGTATTTATCTATCGATAGAAACCGGTGATAATCGATTGTTGCTACCAGAGATGATTGTAGTTATATTTACTGAAATCTATAGCATAAATAGAAATTTTTAAGAATATCTCAAAATTTGAATAGGACACTTGTTTCAATGCCTATCGATGTTTTGTTTATATGCTTGTTTTTATATTTAAGTGCAGCTTCCACTGTTATCAGTGACAGTTACTCCCGCTGATATTTCGAGCCCTCGAATTAATCGATAACTGGACAAGCAGATTCTCACCGTGGAGTTTTGGAAACAACATAGGTTATTTTAATACATAGCTAAATGTAACTGACTGAAGCGGATTTACGGATTTACGCAATCGCAATACAATGGGGAAGACCTCAAAGGATAAGCGTGACATTTATTATCGTCAAGCCAAAGAGGAGGGCTGGCGTGCACGAAGTGCATTCAAATTGATGCACATCAACGAACAGTTTGGCATTTTGGACAGTGAGCTGATTGTTATATTATGACGAATAATTAGAATCAATTAACATAAATTCTCCTTTAAGATGTACAGCGAGCTGTAGACTTATGCGCTGCGCCCGGCAGCTGGTCCCAGGTGCTCTCGCGGAAGCTCTACGACTGCTGCCTGACGGACGACCAGAAGTCAGAAGTGAAAATCGTTGCAGTTGATCTGCAAGCGATGGCGCCAATACGCGGAGTTGTCCAGATTCAGGGTGACATAACCAAGGAGAGCACAGCAAATGCCATAATTTCGCACTTCAACAAGCAGGGCGACGAGAAGGCTCAGCTGGTCGTCTGCGATGGTGCACCGGATGTTACCGGTGTCCACGAAATGGATATATATATGCAAAACCAGCTGATCGTCTCAGCTCTGAGCATTGCAACCTTCGTGCTGGAGGAGGGTGGCTTATTCGTGGCCAAGATATTCCAGGGAAATGCCAACAGAATGCTGGATTCACAAATGTTCACGTTCTTTGAAGATTTCCACGTGTACAAACCGCCCAGTTCACGGTCATCGAGCAGTGAGGCGTTCATCATATGCTTTGGCTTCCGTTTGCCCACTGGCTACATTCCACAAGTAATCAATCCGGCACGAGATGACATCAATGACTTGGCCCGCCAGACTGGCTCGGCAGTCAATCGGCGTCTGGTGCCATTTATTGCTTGTGGGGATTTGAATGAGGCTGTAGATGGTTTGACCCTCAAAACGGGAGAAATCAGCATGGAAGACTTGGAAATTGCATATGATGATTTGATCAATGACGAGGATTCCCTGAATGAGTATAAGGAGGACCTGGAGCAGGGACTCTTAGATGAAATCTCTCTGCGGGAAGGAGGAAGTGCGTGTCCTCAGAACGCGTTTTAGATTCCAATCTTGACCACAATTATCGATTATCAAAGCCTTAGATTTAGATGAATAAAAAGCTTTTTATTGGGAAAAGTATGACATGAAACAAACCTAATACTAAATGAGATAAAAAACGTAAATGTGTTCAGGTAAACTCTTCGCATAGGTGGATCTGGATCTAGCTTTCTTTTAGGCAGCGCCATCGACCACGATCTGTAGAATTGTGCGCCGCTTGGGATCGTAGGAGAAGCCATTGGCGCGAAACAGTTCCGAGTCGTAGAATGATTTCAGATTGCTGATGTCCAACTGCTTGGCTCGCTCTAGCAGATCGCGTTCCATGATCTCCACATGGGTGGCACTGGGTCCATCCTTGCAGCGAATGTAGGCCAGCTGATCGAGCGTCAGTTGGCGGAGTATGAAGAAGAGCAGCTCGGAGTGGTCCTTCTGGAAGGCCAAATACTTTTGGAATGTGTTGCGCATCTTCTTCATCACGCTGAACTTCTGCGCCTCGATGAAGCTCTCGAGCATCATGCGTATGGCCATGCTGACGTCCGCCTCCAGCACATTCTCGCGCAGATGCAGACGCGCATGCGCCTCCGACATGCGGATGACGCTCTCAATGTGACGCACCGTAATGGGTAGCGAGCCAGTGGCGAAGGATTCCTGCCGCAGCTGCGAGTACATCTTGGCAATCTTGTCCTCATCGATGTTCTAAAAGAAAGACCATTTAATTGAATTTACGAGAGATTCTAGTCTAAATAGCATTTGGACTCACTGTTAGTTTGGGTCGGATGTTCTCCTTGGCATAGACTATGTATTGACGCAGCAAGTCCTGTGGTATCTCCTCCACAGTCTTCAGTTGGGGCTCCTCCAGCTCGGGCTGCTCCTCCTCGCTGGGATGATGCTTCATGTGTGAGTGCACCACAAATTTAGCCAGCTGCTGATCCTGCATGGGATCGAACTCGTCCTTAACGACGCACAATATATCGAAACGGGACAGAATCGGTTCCGAGAGATTCACATTTTCCGAAAAGGTCATCGAGGGATCATAGCGCCCACCAATGGGATTCGATGCAGCGATCACTGTGCAACGTGCTTGAAGCGAGGTGACGATGCCAGCCTTCGATATGGATATCGATTGCTGTTCCATGGCCTCGTGTATGGAAGTGCGGTCCTGGTCGTTCATCTTGTCAAACTCATCTATCAGACAAACGCCCTGATCGGCCAGCACTAACGCGCCCGCCTCCAGGGTCCACTCCTTGGACACGGGATTACGACGCACGTAGGCAGTCAGGCCCACAGCGCTGGCTCCCTGGCCGGTGGTGAAAACGGCACGCGGTGCTATCTTCTCGGTGTACTTCAGGAATTGCGACTTGGCCGTGCCTGGATCGCCACAAATGAGCATGTTGATGTCGCCACGCACCTTATGTTTCTCTCCCGGATTCTTGGACTCGCCACCGAAGAGAGCCAAGGCCAGAGCACGCTTGATATAGTCGTGGCCATAAATAGATGGCGCCATCGATGCCACTATGCGATCGGCAATGCGTGGATCCTTGCTCAGCTTTTGGATGGTGGCAATATCCTCGTCCGTCAGCGACTGCACCACCTGCTTAGAGTCTTTGACCACCACATGGTTGGCTATGATGACCGTTGCGAAGACAGGGAAGCCCTGATCCGTGTTCAGCGAGCCGTCATAGTTGTTCGTGTAGATGCCAGTGACCTCCAGCTCATCGCCCGGCTTACATTGATCGCACAGATCGGCCAGCAGGATGACATCCTTGCTGCGAGGTATACGACCGGCAGGAATGCGACCCGGCGACTCCTGCAGCGTTATCTTCTGGTAATTGCGATACAGCGTTTGCTCCATGTTAATGGAGAAGGGTCCCGTGCTCTGACACTCAGGACAGGAGCCCGGCTTCACCTCCGTGTTCTGTGACTGCACAAACGGACCCAACACATAGCCGCACTTGACGCAATCGTACTTAATGACCGAGAGCTGGGGCAGCACGCCCGTTGTGGCTGTCACCACGCCCAAGGTGCGCACGAGCTGATTGAGATGCAGCTTGCGGAAGGTGCGCAGCTCCTCGATCAGCGGCAGCTCTGAGATGCGCACATGAATCTCTGTGGTCACACGCTCGTAGGTGGGGAAAATGGAGAGCACCATGTCCTTGGCCACCTTGTCGAAGATCTCAAGCATTTGGAAGGGTGCCTCGGGCAGGAAGTAGGCCAGCACATGCTCCTTATTCGCCAGATCTGTGTAGGAGACCACGAACGAAGATTTGTTTTGCTCGCACATGCGCCGAATGCGATCGCGGTAGGTATAAGCGCCACGATCGTCCACGAAGGTGCGCAGGAATGATTGGAAGCGATTCGCAATTTCGGTGCGAGGACCCAGCATGCTCACCCACTCCTTGGTGGAGTGTCCCTTGGTGTCCTCCAAGTTCTCTATGGACTCGATCATCTCTGCGTCTTCGACCTCGCCGACGGCTGCCTTTTCGCCTGCACGTCGTTTGGCACGGGGACCCACATCATCCTCGTCATCCGACTGCCCAAAGCCTAGATCACGATCATCACGATGAATGCCAGCCGCGCGGTCTCGACGGCGCATTTCCGATTCGGCTGCAAAGCGCTCGCCCTGCGACATTTCGGAGAAGTCTTCCTCATCGTCCAGCATAGCGGGATCATAGTGATCCAACTCCGGCATTTCGCGATAATCTGCAAATTGAATATATTCATCAAGAATTACCCGATTTCGATATCAGTTTATGTATGCATACCGTTCTCCATGTTGTCGCCAAACAGCTCCTCGCCATCTTCCTCCTCCTCGTCACGCACCGTTTGATCTCCAAGAATTTCATCCTCATTCTCGAAGGGCTCAAAATCGCCAACTGGAGAAGTCATCGCTGCCCGCGAATCGCGACGCTCGATCACATCGCTGGGCATATTTGGCGGCGGTGAACTGGGATTATCCTACAAGCAGGCATTGCAAGTATTTCAAAGATTGTAATACTCGAACAACTTACCATAGTTGCAGTGTGAGGGTTTTCGCTATAAATCAATTTATATTTCTTTAATTTGATTTCAGAGTTTGTTGTGCTTCAGTTGATACTGCTGCGGCAGCTGTGTGAACTTGGCGTGCAATTTTGGCGGGAGAAATCACAATAACTTGATTTATCGGGCATTAAATGCGATATTCTTTAAACGTTAATCGATAAGCTGCAGGGCCACCGACTAACGACGCATGGAGATTTAACTGTAACCATTCACCTGCACCTATATTAAACAGAAAAAATTCAATCAGCATTGAAACCATTAATTAAAAATTAATTAGTCAAAAAGTCGAACTGATTTTAATATAACTGCCAAAAGTATGTATATTTTGAAACAGATGATTTGTGTCCGCTAACGCTTGAAAGCTAACTGCTATGTTAGCTGAAAATTGTGCCACATCGTTGCGAGCACTTTATGAATTGTGTTTGTGCCATCGTCCGACAGATGGCTCAATGGTCTAGGGGTATGATTCTCGCTTTGGGTGCGAGAGGTCCCGGGTTCAAATCCCGGTTGAGCCCGTATTAATATTTTTACAAAAATATTTCACGATTTTAATTACCCGTTTACAAATAAATCAAGTGTAATTGCTTAATAATATGTATGTTGGTCGTTTATAAGCCAGTTAGAAATAATTAGTTATATATTTTTAATTGATCACTTACTACTAACAAAGTTATTTAAATTTTACAGTTAAAAGCACACGTTTGCACGTGATTGTAAGACCTCGGCGTAAGACCCGGACTTACGTGTTTGGACACTTTTCTAATTTCTCTGCGCCTTCTACTTAATTATAGAATATAAGACCGTCACGAGACGGCCGATTTATGGCACCGGAAGGAGTCGCCTACCCAGTATACTCTATGTATATTTGCATAGGCATCGCATGCAGCGACAATGCCACATGCAAAATAATTGCGGCCATACAATGACATTAAAGCGAATGGAGCCAAGTGGAGTTTTGGAAGCAGGCTTCTAACTGCAACTGTGTGACAGTTGGCGTGTGTGTGCCTTTGTGTCTTTGTGTGTGTGTGCGATTGCGATGGTGCCTGTGCCTCTGTGGCTTTATGCTTGTGTTCCGTTTCGTTCTGTTCTGTTCTTTTCTGTTCCGTTCCGTGCGGTGGTTTCGCGGACAATACAAGCAAGCGTGCTGAGTAATTGCAGCTTTAAATGACATTAAACGCGCATCGTGCAGTTTTGCCTCCTCGTTTTATTTATTTATGTGTTTTTTGTTGTTGTTGTAGTAGTTCTTTTTTCTTCCTTTCTTTCTTACTTTCTGTTTTAGAGGCGTATTGTGTTGGTATTTGTTGGTGTTGCTGGCCAGCGTACGTGCCACGAAGCCAAAACTCATTTGTCCCATGCGGAATTGCAAGACATTTTATAAGCAAAGTCACTTCGAGTAAAACTATCCGAGACGGGAAATTATTTCTTATTAAAATCGAAAGGCATGTGACGGGGCCCAAGTAAAGGAGCAAGACCGATTGCAAATTGACTCATTTTTCATTTCAAGCTGAAAATTAATGGACACTACGACCAGGCATACCTATGTATGTATGTAAATATGTATGTGCGTATAAGGGAAAGGTGTTTATTTTTGTCCTCAATATGTCACATTTTGGTTGCTTATACAAATTGAAGTGTTTTTCACTGTAGAAAATTAGCATTGTAATACCCATTACACACACATACTCATACATACTTGTACATACATAACATACGTGTGCATGTATTATGTTATTCTGAAACAATGTTTGGTTATTCAGGTCATTGGAGCAGATGTGTCGATAAACAAAAGAAAGGTGGCATATACAAGATATTGCAATTAAGATAAGTGTTTGTTGCTGTAGATATGTTTGAGTAAAGTTTTGAAAAGACTTTTACGCTTCAACTTGAGGCAAACAGAAATTTATTATTGTCAGAGCGAATTAAGCTTGCAACAAGTCGAGCGCCGTGAACTTGATGTTAACTCAGAGCCATTCAAGCTTGAGCAGAAGCGGTTAACCGGTTAACCGGTTAACAGCTGCCAAGCACAAGCAATTGGCTGATTACAAATTTGATTAGCAAATTAGCATATGCCATGTGCATTTGTTAAATATGTACATACATAAATATGAATTATAATTGCAAGAGTTTTAAGCGACGCTCAAACGCAGTTTGCACTTCAATATTCATATGTTGGCCTTCTGCGGCACGCAAATGTTGTAACTTTTTTTTTTTTTTGCAGCAAACACTTTATATGAAGATGTTGTAGTAAGACCATAAAACGAGCTGCTGTGGTCATAAAAAGGCATATAATTTCATGATGGCTGGCAAACGGTAAACGTAATGGTAAAGGTAAAGGTAAGTTGGCCACAGTCAAGCCTCAATGTGTGGGATGCCCATGCTGCTAACATATGTGCATAAGTGTATTATCTTTTACTTGTTGGCGGGCTATTCTCTGGTAACGCCCATTTTGTGGGCGTGCTAATAAGCACAAAATCACACATACATCACAAGCAAACACACACGCACACAAACGCATATCAACTTTGGCAAATTACGAGGTATAAAAATGGCGTCTCATTATGGTAAATTTAATATTTCATGGGCAATTTGCCAGGATTGAAACCGACACACTTCAAAAATTGCGTACACACACACACACACACACACACGCACACGCACATTGATATTTGGGCACTCATATATTCTTCATAGCATGCTGTTGCATAAATGTGCCCGCAATTGGGGGTTGGCAAGGTGGTGCCGGCGGAGCCGGGGGTGGAGGTAGCACCAGCTTCTTTCTTGATTTGCTTCGCTCATACAAATTTAAACTCAATTAAAAGTTTGCGTATTAGAGAAACTTGTGCCTCGCTGTGACACGCTGATGACAAGACCACGCCCATTTCGCCCACATTGTGCCGCTGCTGTGTGTATGCAATTTACGACTCTGCTATGGGCGACAGGCAGAGGGAGTTTGCCACTTCTACTCGCCATTTGCAAAACCAAATGACATTCGTATTTAGTTGTCATTAAAAATGTGTGCGCGATATATCTAAATGACTTTGGCATGACATGAGACCATGCGAGCGCATTCCATCTATCCCCGCATCACTCTCACTCTTACGCTTTCCCTCTCTCTCTCTCTCTCTCATTCTAGCTCTCTTAAATGTTGGGAAAGGCAGAGGCAGAGGCAGAGGCAGAGCAGACAAGCAGGCAGGTAGGCCGGCAGGCAGACAAGGCAGTAACTTCTTCAATTGAAAGCAACAACCCATTGACATACATTGATACGCTTTTTAGCTAGACTTACGTTACAAATTACGTAAGCTCGTTTTACAAACTTGAAGTGACGTATACAGTGCACAGCTAAGCGCACATTTGGACACACATATAATTACATACGCACACAAAAGAAGTGGAAGTGGAGATAGTTAAATTGGCTGCAGCTGAGCTATGCGATTAATATTATTCGATTTATATATTAAAGTGTTCGGTAATTGGCAACGCGAGTAAACTACTTCAAGTAGTAGCACTTATAACTGCCACAATCGATCTTTATAGAAATTCCTTTCTCCTTTATGCATGTGTGTGCCGCCCTGTAAAGCGACAACAGAGAGAACGAACAACGAGAAAAAGAACAACAAAATTATTTACCGCAAGCTTGTTGGGTTATTGTTTGCACCCGGACACTTCATAAAAACCATAATCGTAGAATAATTTTTGTTTTTTTTTTTCTGCTGGTCTAGCCACATGGCCAATTTGCTGGCTGGCAGAAATAGTGAATGGTGAATGGTGAATGGCGAATGGCAGCCGCATGAATAATGGAAACAAATCGGCAGCAAACGGCAAAAAGTTAAATGCTTCTAATGACAGAAAATGAAGCAAATGACGAAAAATTGCGCAAAACAAAAGAGACAAATAATAATATACCAAAATGGCCGACCAGTTGGGCTGACAATGGGCTCGGCCCAACTTGCCTGGGTCACTCAGTCCGCTAACTAGCGCCGCACTCTTTCTGCGTGCGTGCCTGCCCCATGTCCTATGTGCGTGTGCCTAAGGAAGAGCAAAAGAGAATGAAACTCTCAGAGGAGCACGAGCAAGTGAAAGTGAATTAACAACAAGCAACTGCGGGCAAATCGAGAAAAGCATGTGCGCGGCATAATTACGAAGCAATTAGACGAAATTATTATTGAGGTCACTCGGCAGGCAGCAGGCAGCAGGCAGAGGGACACAGGGACAGAAGGGCAGCGGGCGCTGTCAGAGACGCTGCATAGAACATATGGCCAGTGGCTGTAGTGTAGAGTGCGACTCCCTTCCGCTATGCGAGGCGTGCCAATGGGATGCGTATACATCATTATCCTTCTATGCTACAGCGAATAGGGCGCAGCGCAATGCCCACTGAATACAAGCGCAAAACGTAGACACAAATAAAGTACAATAAATGCTCTAAACGCAAATTAAATTTCATACCGACGAATTAGCTATGCTCTCACTTATGTTTTACAGATATTTATATATTGTAAATATATATTTTTTTAATTATATGAAATGACAATTGAGTTGGTATTGGTATTTTAAAAGACTATTTGATTAATATAGATACATATAAAATATAAAAAAATAAATATTTATATTTAATAAACATATTAAATACTATAATAGCTAACACCTCTTCAGTGCCTAAAGTGGATCAACAATATGAAATATCTTAAGCCTTTTGTCCGCTCACGCAATTTAAAGATATAATATCTGAATGTTTTATGACAGAATCTATGAGAAAAGTATCCATGCTCATGAATGAAAAAAAAAGAAAGAAAATAGAAAATAAAAAGCTTAATGCTGGCACTAATGACCATGCAATCTGCGGGTGCCAAATGGGCAATGGATGTTTGACCAGCTGCCATTGGGACTGGGTTTTTGGAAATGGTTAAGCTCTCTATGCATACATTCGTACATATACATATATATATATATACATATATGTATATGTGGGATGAGCCGCAGGGCAAAATAGGACAGTAAACATTGAGCGTATAAACTGAATCGCGTAAAGCACTTCAATTATGGCAAATGCGTTATAGAGTTGACACGTGAGTTTTGCATTTAGTCGAAAATCAGTTAGAAAAACAAAAAAATGGGCTGCCCTAATGCGACCTGGTCAAGTTCGATTCGAGCCTACGATTTCCACATTGCCATCGCGTGACAGAAATTAAATAAAGCAGTCAAAACATGTACGAAACAATGACAACAATGACAACGACCCACAGCTGAGGTGGAACCAGCCAGCAGCAGCAGCAGCTCCATTTGGGGTGCGGGACGACCTTAATTGTCGCTAGGCACCCAGCTGAGGGCCTTGTTTGCATGTTGGTTGATTGCCCTCGGCTTTCATGTGTCGGAGGTGTGGGCGGTGCACTCTAAAAGTATTCATTGCATAGTTTCAGGCGTTCAACTTTCTTTCTTTTTTTTCAACTCGTCGAAAAATCGAATCGCAAATGCCAAAATAAAGTTTAGCCCCGATGAAGGTTACAAGGTCTTAACATTGATTTTGAATTTGGTTTTGACAATCGCTGTAAATATGTACATATGCATGTGTGCACGCACACACACACACACACACCACATGCGGCATTGACATGTCAAACTTTGAAGGACCTGAATAGAGGGATGGGAAGGGAAGTGAAGGGAGGGGGAGGCTAGACACAGTAGCTAGCAATAAACTAAACGGAAAGTTCGAATTTATATCAATAACTAATGAAACTAATTTGCTTAAATTGCAGCAAATTGTGAATATAATAGGATAATATTAAATCAAATGCAATTTGAAATTGTTTCAAACGATTCGATGTGTGTAAATGCGGGGGGCAAAAAAAAAAAAAAAAAAAAGAAGCTAATTGAAATTCAATTTCATGCTTCACATATCGGCATACGCATTGGATGGAGCCTTGACGTGGCTGTCGCTTTAAATCTGATTATGGAAATTCCATTAAAAAACTTTTATGAGCATGGAAAATTGCGGGGAAATGTTAGAAAATCACGCAGCCATCTAAAGAGAGACGGCAAATCGAGTTAGCGGCAGCGTTGCAGTTGCAGTTGCCGCTCTATGGCGGAAGCGAGATTGTGACGTAAATAAATGCCCCACCAGCACGCATATCCTTAATAACAACAACAACAACAACAGCAGCAGCAGCAGCAGCAGCAGCAGCAATAACATTAGTAATAACAACAACAACAACAACAACAATCTACAACGACAGCAGATTTATAAATAAACATTGCTCTACAAATTTATGCATACAATTTTTATACCCTCAGCCCATTGAAAATGGGAAATCAGAGTACAATGATTTTGTTGCAAAGTGTGTAAGAGGCGGCAGCAGGCGTGGCAAATTAAATATAATATTAATTTATATGTATTCATAATCAGCTTGGTGACGATAAGTCGATTTAGCCGAGTCAGTTCTGTTCGTCGTTTCGTCCGAACGTGTGAATGCGTTGATCTCAGAAGGATCTGAGGATCTCTTATTAGAGATAGATTCTTTAAATTTTGTATAGGTAGCTATAAAGGATCCTTCAATTTCTTCGGCACGATGCCCAGAAAATGAGGGCTCGGGTCTTGCTGTGGGAGTTTTTACCAATTCTTTGTCATATTATTTATTTATATACTTTTTTTTTAATGTTAAATTTGATTTTCAAGCTGTAAAGTATATTTAATATCCCAGATCAGATGGGCTTCAGAGAGATTCTCCTAGTCGGGCATATCCGAATCGAGCTTAACAACCTGTTTGTTTTTAGTTTGCTTTTGCTGCACTATGCGTCATGCAATGTATTTTTAATTAATTTATGTAAATTGTTAAGTTTGACGCACAAAATGCTTAATAATAGTGTTGGAGCATTTTTGTAACAAACTGAAAATGACTAAGAAGGGTCTGTTGGTTTTGCTTTAATGTAATTAATTGATAAAAGATTATATCGAATATAACTTGAAATGTATCTTATATATATTAATTAAATACAAACTATTATTTGAATTTATTAAAAGCTGACTGTTAGGCCATTCATCTGGTTATCTTCTGTATGTCAGTAGCAATCTGAAATCGTATTCTATAGAGAAACCGCAATACAAATTTATAATTTCATTTCGTTGAAATCTCATTTAATTTTCATATTATCAATAAAAAAAAATTAGAAATTTCTACTTGGTCTGCAGACTCTAGAAACTAAAATTAGCAAATTTATAAAAATATTTGCTTTCATATTAAATATGAATTATAATATAAATTTAATAGTAGACTATTTGCATTTAAGGTTGAGATAATAAAAAAAAAAACACGAATATTAATGTGATTCACTGTATATACATACATTACGCATTCATAAATATATTTAAAAACTCGCATTTAGAACAAGAGTTATTCCATGGCTTCTCTTCGTGCATAAATTGAATTATATATATGTATATGTATGTATGTGTTAGTGTACATATGTATACAAGAATTAAGGCAATCTTCCAGCAACCATTTTCGCTAGAGTTCAGTTTATTTCCCAGTCAGACAACAGCTTACTTTCCTTCCCCTTTGATATATGTAAATTGCTTCGCTTTGTAAACATTTTGAAAACATTTTCACTTATTAAAACATAAATGTTGAAAAATATGTTATTCAATATATTTGTGGAACATGTGATATGCAATTAGATTTAATAGAGTTGTATGTATGTTTTATTATATTTACATGTAAATATTTGCTTTGGACGGAAAATACATTCAATAGGCAATTAGTGAGTGCACACACCTTAGCAGAGACACAAACCCGATGGCTCTACACACGTGTCTTTTGTTGTTAGATATTTTAATTGTCGGAGGCCGTTGCACTAATCGCAATGTATTTGCGTCCATTTATGACCACAGTCTGCATGAGGGGCGGCGTATATTTTCGAGTTGCATTGCTGTTGACCGTGGTGGCAGCTTTAGCAGCTATTAGGGGCAGCTTCTGTGCTGCAATTTGCTTGGGCTGCACCACTGGCTGCGGCACGAGCTGTGGCACAGGCTGTGCTTGTGGTTGTTGTTGTGGTTGTGGTTGTGGCTGTGGTAATAACTGTGCCAATGACACTTCCTGTATTTGCACCTCTGGTTCTAGTATTAGCTGTGGATCGAGCTCCACTGCTGGCTGTAGCACTAGCTGTGGAACGGGCTGCACCTCTGGCTGTGGCACTGGCTGCACCTCTAGCTGTGGCACTGGCAGCACTTCTGGCTGTGGCACTAGTTGTGGAACGGGCTGCACCACTGCCTGCACCACTGGCTTATTCTCTTCAAGCTCTGGCAGCTCTTGTTGCTGATTTGACTTCTTTTTGTCACGATCGTTCTCAATAAGCTGCACTTCATTTTTTGCCTTGCAGCATTTCTAAACAGAATCAAATATACATTACTGAAATGATTATCTATTCTTATATATATATATATATATATATATATATAGGTAATGCTTACTGGGCACATGTAAATGTCCTTCAATGTGATGGGATCTTTGATAACTTTGCGTGTTCGGATCTGGCACTTGGAGCAAATGGAAAACGGTGCCATCGTCTTAAGTTCTTAGCTGCATGCTAACAGTGTGGAAATTGTGTTGTTCAGTGCAGTGTTGGTAAGCGTTTGCCATGGTCTAGCTAAGCAACACTGCCAATTGGCTTTAAGACGGCAACTGCACGCATTTCGTTTGTTTACCTTTGGCAAATTGGCAACAACAAGATGTGAGTGCTTGCCATTCGCATTTGCATTCGAGCATTCAACGAGTCTCAGGCTAATATAACTGGCCAGAATTTTCTGAAAAATGGCTTGGCAACTGCAGCCGCTGATGGCCTGTATAATGACCTTTGATGTCAGCTTTGCTGGCTGCTGCTTTAGTCAGAGCTCGTATTCGCATTAACGCCATTAGGCCAATTTGGCAGCGTGCCCTGACAAAAAGAAAACACAAACTAAAAAAAAAAAAAAAAGAGAACAAAAAAAAAAAAACAAAGCACAGAAGAAACTTTTGCAAAGGTAACCAAAAGTGTGGCCCAAATGGCAGTGCGCTACTTGACTGCAGTCTAAGTGGAGACAGGAGTACCCCAGCTCTGCCTTTTGGCCCCCTTACATACACACAATATACATATGTATCTATGCAAGTTCAAATAAAAGTCAAGTGTGCAATACGGAAAAATAACAGCAGCTGCCACAGTCTGTGCCTCAGTCTCCTCTCCTAGCTGTTGTTGGCTGTTGGCTGCAAACATTTCTCTTCGTTGGCCCAAGTTAGCTTTAATTACGATCCCAGCCAGACAGTTCAGCTCACAGCCAACAACGGCTGTGTCGTCCTCGCCTTCAACTGACATCTCCCTCTGCCACATGCATCAATTTATGTTCGTTCGCATGCATTTTTATTGCCTCGCGTTGCCCAACACTGAATCTAAACCTTTAGAGGCAAAACGTTAGCTACACTGGACTAATTTTTATTACACATCAAGCGCTATGAAACGACGATGTAAATCAAAGACAATGCTTTCATCTGCTGCATTGTTTAAAGCCTATCAAGTTTAGAAATCATTAAAGAATCTGTAAAATAAATAAGAAGAATATAAAAGTTTAGAGAGAGAGAGAGGAGAGAACTACATGATCTATACAACTTAACTACTCGATGCCTTATATGAGCTATTGCTAGTGTATATATAGAACTTAACTCAGATCGTATCTATATATTGTCTTAAATGCTCGACTAGCTTATGTCCTCTATATAGTGCATATATATACATATATCGAAATATATCAGTGCCTATTTGACCCACAATCAAATAAAAATTTCAACTGCTCATAGCTAATAAAATACATACAAAATTAATTTGTGTTAAGTAAATAAGTAGACTAAGAGAAGAGTAGATGGTATAAAGCAATCCGACTAGTTCTGCTATGCTGTTTGTATTCATATTTGCATAAAATGTGATTAAATAGAAGAAGAGGACGCGGAAGTAAGTTTTGTCTATTATACTCGACTAGCTCATGCCCTGTAAGTGTATCAAATTATATACATTTTTTATCTACGTGAGTTATAAATAAATAATTATATCATAATAGATAGTAGATCAATGAAAAACAGATGAGAGAAACGCGCTTCTATATTACGCGATATATATATATATAGCAACTAGATTTGTATGATATATTAAAGTAAGAAACTGCATCGTGTCAGAGATGAGTTGCAGAGGGAAGCGTTACATACCTAGGCTTAACTTTGTATACCCAGATCAGTTTGCTTTATTCATTGAGCATACCCTCGCTCTCTCTCGCTCTCTCTCTCTCTCTTTCTCTCTCTCTCTGATAAGTACAGGGTAATATAAGGCCTGCTGTGAGCACATTTGATTCTAAGAATTCACTTTGCTCCGTTTTGTTTTCTTTTTACTATTACTTTGTTATTTGCTTTTATGCATTGCACTATTCTTTGATATTAAATGATCTATAAACAAATGCGAAAATCGAAATAATTTATTTAAATCGCTTTATTTACACCTTTCGTGGAGTCTGTCTGGGAACTCGTTTAAAGATAACTTGAGCTTAACTGTTATTCGAGACTAGCTGTTGGCCTGATCTTGTTTAATCGATAGAATTATCGATCTATCGGCTGATGGCGCCATCTATGAAGCTTTCGAGCAGTAGACGCTTATTGGCCACAGTCAAGCTAATGATGGCCCATGACGTCAACCTTTTGCTCCGAACATTCCAAATTGAATGTAATGGACGAACGCAAAAACATTTGATTTATTAGTTTAGTCATTAAACAAATTGTCGAACAATGACAGGACCAATACATATGCATATATCTATATATAAATAAATGTATATATATATATATATGTATATGTATGTAGCCAGCAGCACTTATTTATGTAGATTGATATTTGTTTTGGATAAACACAGGCATTGACGCAAATTTGAATAAACATTTTCATTACCGAAATGTGCATGAGTCCCCCAAGGACCTTAAACAGGCTCTGGCAATCACTTTGGCTTCAATTGCTTTTGCCAAGCGGTCATCGTTCAATGCAGCACAATTTATGGAACCACAAAAACAAAAACAAAACCAGAAACCAGAAACCAAAAACAAAAACCAGAACTGAAAGAGAAAACTATCAATTACTGGCCAACGAGTGGAACAAAAGGATTGTCAGACTAATAGGCGGCTATAATCGATTTATAATGAGCAGATAATATCATCCTGTCACATTGATCGTTGTGTACTTAAAAACAGTTAACAATGCTAATTGAGCAGCGCTTTGCGTAGCTTCTGTTGTTCCAGCAGCTCAAAGTCCACGTCGGGCGGCGTGTACTCATAGCTGGTTTCATCAGCATCATCGCTTTTACTCTGGCAGGATTGCTGGATCTCTGGCAGCAGCAGTCCATCCTGAAATTTCTCGCGTAGCTTTTGAAAGAGATCAACTTTCAGCTTGCGCCGTCTGCGCTCCTCTTCGATGACCCGCTGGAACGCGGCGCTCATATTCGGATGTCTCTGCTTGTTCTGGGTTATGCTAACAATCGCCGCCTTCACATGGTCCATGGTTATGTTCATCGTCTCTATTGTTCGTTTGGTCGTCCAAATGGTCACGCAGCGCTCGCAGAGGCCAACCACGAAATTGGCCACCTTCTGTGGACACATCTCACATTTGGCCACCTGCAGCAGCGGATCACTTTGGAGCGAATGCATAACTTCAGCTGCTGCAGCTCTTGAGGATGTGCTTTATGTGTGCCTCCGACGAGCTCTCCACGTGGCTTTGGCTGCACTCAATTCAGTCTTTTCTTGACAGTTTCTTCCAAGTGGATTTCTAACTAATTACTTTGCTTTAATATAGTTTCTTAAGCGTTTTTTTTTTACTGCCAGAATCGATAGAGTTGAAAATGAAAACCTTTTTCGGAATTGCTAACCAAGTTTACCTGCTAAACGTGTTCGTTAGCTGTTAACAGTGTTGCCAAAGGTTTGTCTTTGATAGCCAAAATAGTGTTAGGAGCTGCATTTGCAGTTCCTCGTTACTGTATCTCACTCTCTCTCTCTCTCTTTCACTCTCTTTCTGGCTAATTTCAAAAGAGGTTGGCAGTCTTTTGCCCGCTATTTCCATTTCATAACATAAGAGCACAGGATTCTTATTGAGTCGGAAATACATAGAGCTCATTTGAAATATTCTAATAAGCAAAAAGAATTTATAAATAAAAATTGTAAAAAATGATTTTTAACTTTCTCTCATATTATTTTATGCCTTGAAGTCATTAATTACAGTTATGAGTTACTAATTTAGACAGCACTCCTTTATACTATAGAAGCCGAGTAGATCCCAAGCTTTGCCTATTATATTTGCTTTGCATGGGCTACAGATTTTCTGTTAGTTTTTAAAGATAAGATAAAAGTCAGCTGCATAAATCAAGAATAGAAAATAAAACTAGAAATGAATTTGAAACATTTTTCAGAATATCCTCGAGCTTTTAGTTTGTAAATTCAAGACCATTATTCAAATGCTTCAAGTGTTGGCTTTTCTCTACTTTTATTTATTTATTTTTATTTTTTTTTTGAGAATCAATTTTATGATTAAAGCCTTGGCCAGATGGTGTTAGCTGTTGGCATGCCAGAGGTGAGCTGAGCTGAGCTGAGCTGAGGCCATTGCGAGGCTCTTTTCGTTTTAGCAAAATTCGTTTAATTTCTTAAATTGAAATTATGGTAATTTCCTGTAGTCATGCAAGCCTTCGGAGCCATTCGCCTTTCGCCTTTCGCCTTTCGTGTCTGATCGATTGGCCAGCACTGGGCCCTTGGGCAGAGCGGGTATTATGATTCAGCTAACCAAAAGTCAAGTTCATAAATTTAAAGCAAATGCATTTCGAGGCGTTCGCCTTTCGCTATATCCACTTAGCTTCGACAGCCGATGAATGCTTTTGGGCGCTGTTAGTATTGGGGCGCGTTAAGGTTTCGTCATTGAGGTGCCATTTTCAAGGTTCTGCTGGCAATCAAATCGATAATAACTCACTGTCAGCTATCTCTCTCTCTCTCTCTCTCTCTCTGTCTCTCGCTGTCTCTCTCACTCTTACACACTCTCTGTGTGGGTGTTGTTTACAATGAAATAATTGAACTGTTGATTTAGGATTTACAAGCACAATTAAAGCCGCACCCAAAAGAGACGCCAAAAGTGACACATTTTATTGTTCAATTGGCGTGCACGCTGCATGCCACAATTCGTGGCGCCCCCAAAATATAATCGTGGGAAACTGTACACGGACTGGCGCACACAAAGAAGCCTCCAGGCAGAGGCAGCTTGTTAAGCTTGTTGTTCTCTCAATTGCGTCCTTTAGTGGCATTTCATTCGAATCAACGCACCTCAGACCACAAGTCAGCTCCACAGTTGCTCCACCTCCACCTCCACCTCCACCTCTCCCTCTCACACTCCCACTCCCACAACACCCCTGCTCGAACGAACAAAGCGATTTGCCATTTGCATGACCAGGCAAGGTGTGGGCCGTGCAGGTGGGCGACATTTCGGTTACCTGTTGAGATATGTAGCACCAGGCACCCGCAGAGCTGGGCAGGGCAGGGCAGGGCAGGGTAAGGAGCGTTAGCTTTCAAATTGTGCGAACAGCAGGCAGTTCTGGAGCCATGTCGAGCATGATTTGCCCGACTACTGGGCGTAGCCTTAACCAGGCCATTTTTCGGCAATGGCAAAAGGGTCGAACTTGGCTTTCATACACACTCATTCAAGTTCCACGAAATGCCACAAAACGAGAAAGCAAACGTCGAGTGCGTGCAACAGCTACCTAGAATTGCTCGCCCACTAAATTGCAGTTACATATTTTATAGCGAAATATTCGTAAACTAGTCGATAGCTGAATATTTCTGCTCAATACATGAAAATGCAGCCAAGTGCTGCACTCTAATGATTGAAAATTTTGCCAACAGAGCGAAAAACTCTTGATTTTTCAATTAAAATTGAATAATTGGACTGTCAGAAACAAAATCATATCAAAGGAAATGAATAAGTTGTGTGTGTAAGGCTATTTACTACAAAAGATACACTGCAATTGGTCTCGTGTCCATTCACTAACTGAAAACTTGCTGTGAACTGCCGAAAGTCTGGAATTATCAATTATCAGAAACGATCCAAATTGTAAATAAAGTCAAGTAGAGAACGGCTATAGGCCAGATATCCTCGACTAGCTGACTAGCCGGAATGCAGTTCTGTAATCGTTATATAGAAGAGGCATTCTAAATGTTGAATATTTGATATTTATTTATAATTAAATACAAATTTGATGCCTTTAATTGAATTGAAAATTGTAAAAGTGCTAAAGTTTCTGATGATTGTGAATGAATTATATATGAATGCTAATGTAGCTAAGACTAAGACATATTTGACTAATTCAATTTCATTCAAATAAATACTACTATTGTTTATATATTTTTATTATTATATATACTATATACATTTAGATACATTTTCTATGCACACATGTTTTATCAAATATCCACTTTAGATCTAGTATAAGATCGAGTATCGCTAAGAGAAATATATATTTCTGACATGTTCAGGCTTGAACTTCATATTTGGATCAGATTGACAGTCAGGCAGATAGACCTGATATATATCTACCTGTCCGTTAGATCGATTCTTCAGTTGAATTTTGTTAATATAATAAATATGCCTTCTTCAATCAGCCACGCCCTTTTCTGCCAATTATTTGATTTTTCCATGCGTGATGCCTATAACAGAATTTAATACAGCTGAATGGCTCTGTTTAAGTTCTCTTATGTTAAACTAAAATTCGAATTTGATTTATATTTATAACTGAAGTTCATTTGCAGTGCATGAAATTGATTCAAGCTTCTGTTGAATCATACACCAAATACCTTAGCGTTCATTTCTAAGGCATATTGACGAAATAATTGTGTGTCATTTTGAATTAGTTTAAATATGTCTGAGCTGAAACTATATTTTATAAACTGTATCTTAAGATCTATGAAATATTTAGTAATTAATAATAAATAATAATTTTATTTGAAGGTAAATATTTTTGATAATAATTTTTCTGAGCTGAAGCTACATACTGAAATTATATTTTATAGTTTACAATACAAATTTATTTTTATTTCTAAATACATTCACGCTCGTATTATTAAATGTGCTCATCGAGCTGAGTAACAATTAATTTTACAAATTATATATATTTTATTTGCAATATTCTAATATCTAATCTCTCTCTCTCTCTCTCTCTCTCTCTGTCTCTGTCTCTTTCACTCTTACAGCCAGCAACATGTAAAGAAAATTTCTTTACATTTCATCTATTAGTAAATTTGTGTCAATTGGATTGTTTAATTCCGGAAAAGGTCAACGATCTCCATTTATATTTCTAATGAAATTCCGTATAGCTTTTTTTTGATGTCTACTGCAACAATGCGAAAAGTATGCCCACAATCGAAGCTGTTTAAATTTTCGCCATAGTTATGGCATATTTGTGGCAAATTCGTGACTTCCTTTGCTTCCGATGCGACCGCACACAAACCATAACGAAACTATCTTGTTTTTTGGGTATCGCAAAGCACAAAGTGCGACCACAAAGTCAGGGAAACTCAATTTCTGGTTTGGCGGCTAGGGGAGGCAACTGAAAAAGGTTGTGCCTGGAACAAAGGGGGCGGGTAGGTGAAGGTGGACATGGGAAGAGGCTGAAGTTGATGGTTGTGAAGGTGTGCGCACACATGAACGCATAGCATATAAACCAGTTAGTTTGCCAAGCAAATGCTAGTAGTAGTGGAGTGGGGAGAGGGAGGTGGACGTGGAGGCTACGCTTCGCGTTGCAGCTCAACTGTAAACATCATCATTGACGATGTCGACGTCGTAGTCGTAGTCCTTGCCTTTGTCGTTGTCGTTGCCCCCGGAACTGGCTAGAATGGCTGCCATGGACGATCTCTTGTGCACCATAGAACGGCAACTGTGTCTATTTCCATGCGTTGCGTCGCTCCAACGTCGACTGTCCCGATGGATGCCTTTGATTCCATTTCACTTCATTTCATTTTTGTTGTCGCGACTGCGTTGCTGCTTTGTGGCAACTCATGTGGGTTGCCCATCCACAAACAGCGAAATCAACGGCCCGGAATTGTGGACGATGATGGCTTGCCATTATGTACATACACGTATATGGGTTGTGCTGCTTCTTCAAGTCCTTGCCGTTTGCCGTTTGTCGCTGTCCTTGCTGTTGCTCGCTCCTCTTGGTTAAGTGTATGCCATTTTGTTGCATGGAAAGTTCATTGGATTTCTCTAATTCAGTTCATAGTTGTTGTTTATGCCATTCCAATTACATTACGCTTGTCGCCAGTCGCTCGATAGACTGCCTGAAATTTGATTTTAATACACTTGCAAAGTGCCTTTGTCATACTCGCACGGCATGTGCAGTTGTTCCTCTCTCACTCTCTCTCTCTATATATATATATATGCATACATACATACGTACATTCCTGATCAGTTTGAATGGACGCGTCCATAACGTCAAGTGCCTTTGTTGATTAGGTTGACAAAGCATTCCGCACAGCTCGACTCCATATTCGTATTACTACTATGCGCTGTATCATCATCATATGTGCTATGCTATATATGTATATGTATATGATGAGTGTATCATAGATGAGCACGTTTCACTATTGTTGTATTGCATGCTAGCTATTAGACCTAGAGACTTCAAACTGGGAATATATATACTATATATTCGTGAAGCTCATGGGACAAACAATTATTATACTGTCTGCAACATGACTGACTATAGACATAGTATATAGAAAATCTATAGTTATTCATCTCAGATAACATCTGGCTATGCCCATTGAGGTCAAAATAATTATTTTGCAGATAATCTGTTCTATAAATTGACTAAATATTATCAATTAGATATTCAAGCTCGACATACATACATACGAAATCATTATTGAGTGTTCAATGAAATTCTCAATATTGTGAATTGAAACTTGAACTGTAAAATAAATCAAATAAATTAAATATAAGATAAGAATACCAAAAATAAACTCGCATGATCAGAGTCAAATATGAAAGTTGATTTTTTAGAGAATTTAAAATGCCTAATTTTAAAGCTCTGGCTGTAATGCTGTTGTATATAGCTTTACAGGCAGAATTTCAAAGTTTTCTACTAGAATTAGTATAGATTAGTGAGTAGTAATTTATATATATATATATATATATATATATATATATATATATATATATATATATATATATATATATATATATATATAGCAGTGCTACTGCAACAACAGTGATTCCAAAAATGTTTGCATATTCTTTTTCTAGACGCAGTTCCTAGACATTATTTTGATAAAAATGAAATATAGTCATTGGAGAAACGAAAAAGTTCCATTAATTAGTATAGAAATTGTCGACAGATCCATAAAGTAATATAATATGTTCACGTCCAATAGCTGCATGGTTCATTGTTAAGAACTTTAACTTTCTCAGTTTTTACAGTGCTGCCAATTCTAGCAGGTGGAAGACTCTTGCCTTCCTTTGCAGATAGATCTCTGTTCGCTCTATCGAAATGAAATTGGACTTTTACTGTTTTCAAGCTAAGATCAGCAAGTCTCGCAACTGGATAACACCAGTTTTCCTTTGCAGATACATCTCTGTTCGCTATATAGAAACAAATTTGCCCTTCACAGTTTTCAAGTTAAGATCAGCAATTCTAGCAGCTGAACAACTCTTGCCTTCCTGTAACTATAAGTTATATTTAAACAAGTAAGAAGGCTCTAGTCGAGACGGCTCGACTACGAGATACCCTGAACCCTGCAAAAATATTAATATTCTTCTTCTTTATGCACGTATAGCGCGCGCTCTGCTAACCGCGCAGTTGCTGCCGGCGGTTGGGGGTGGGATGGGCTGTACTTTGAACGCTTATAACTCCGTTTCTAGATGGACTATCTTCATGAAACTTTCAGAATATATTAACTGCATTCAAATTTGTCCATTTGCCAAATTACAAGTCTCTAGTATTTGAAATACGTCTTTTTCAAATTGGGGGCGAAGGGGGCGTGGCATCCAAAATCTGAAAATTACAAAATCTGCGTATCCATAATATCTATCTAAATATACAATTTGAAGTCTCTAGCTAAAACGGTGTAGAAGTTATGCTCGAAAAACGTAAAAAACGTAAACGAATTTTCGATTTTTTATCGATAATTAAGGAACGGAATGAGTTATCGAAAAAACAAAATAAACTTGTACTGCGTAACTAAGATACGAGTGTTCGTGTAAAATTTCAGCTCTCTAGCTTTTGTAGTTTCCGAAATCTCGACGTTCATACGGACGGACGGACGGACGGACGGACGGACGGACGGACGGACGGACGGACGGACGGACGGACAGACGGACAGGGCTATATCAACTTATTTTTTTGTGCTGATCAAGAATATATATACTTTATGGGGTCTGCGACGTCTCCTTCTGCCTGTTACATACATTTTCACAAAAACATTATACCCTGAATTCCCATTTTCAATGGGTTCAGGGTATAAAAATTGAATTTCATTCTCTTTTAACTTACTTTCAAGGCATATCGAATGAGAGCTTTGAGTTATTCTTTTTCCTTTTGCTTGCTGCTTACCCATTTCTAGTGCTTTACTCAACTCTTGATATTTATGAAATCCATTTCCTCCCCAATAATAAGCAATCCCGCCCAATCAAAGAAAGTAAATAAACAATTTGTTTTTTGTTTTTGTTTTCTTTCAATAATAGTTCTTGTTTATTTTTCAATATGCGCCTAGTTCTATTATTATTATTATTATTATTATTATTATTATATGTTTCGATTATTTCTCGCCTCATTATATATATATATATATGGTATATATAAATAAATGTTATTGTTCATTGCGTGTTCATTTCAATGCTTACCATTTGTATTATTATTAGCATTATTTTCATTATTATTAACTTTTGGTTTGCATTTATTATTAGTTTTTACTTTGTTTGTATTCAAATTGCTTGTAAATGAAATTCTTATCAAATTTACTAAACAATAGTCTCATCAAAGCCAATTGTAAAAAAAAAGTTCGTGTGTTCTCTGTGTGTGTGTGTGTGTGTGTATGTGTGTGTGCAGGTGTTTTGAATTTGTTATAAATACATTATTCATACGCCGTTTGCATATGTATTTATGCATTTAGGTAACAACAAAAAAATTAAATGACAAGCATGTTTAACATGAAGCGTGTGTATAAAATGGATATTATGTAATAATTTTTGTATTAATTGTTTTTTGTTTTATATAATTCTCTAACTGCTGCTTCTTTGAGGCATATTCTTTAGCTATGCGCGGCTTAGTTTAGTACTCAATGATTTGCTTAATTTGTAATTATTTTCTTTACTATACTTTTTTTTCATTCCATTTTGTTTTTTGTTTTTGTTTTCATTTCTTTTGCATTTGTGTGTCTTAAAAAATGATTTCAATTAGCTTAACTATCAAAAATTATATGCATTTTCCATCTATTTCATTTCAACTTATTTACAATTTGTTTTATGTATATGTGTATATATGTATGTAACATGCATGTATTTGCTTTTTTATTGTTTGTTTCTTAACTATGAACATTCTGATAATATCATTGGCGTATGAACTTATCAATTTGGTTTGTATTCAATTGTAAGTTTAGCGGCTTCACATTTATCTAAATGAATGTATCAAAAACCATTCAATTGCCGTTTCGCGTACCAAATCTAGTGTTAATCCTCAAAATTCTTAACGTTAACATTTCAATATCCCATTCAGTCAGCTGTGACTCAACTCGAATATCATAAGTTGCTTAGGCATCATCATCATAGGCATATTCTAGTAAATGGGGCGCAGTGTTTGTATTCTTTGTTTATGTATGAAAACATATTTTGTTTTAACAACGTTTCTAAATAAAATGTCATATTTTGCAAAATTAAAAATTTTCTTTTTGTTTTTTTTTTTTAGAAATTATATTGTCAAGCACAATTTCACATTGTGTATGAAGTCTGGCATATATCGAAATTAAGCAGTACATGATACACAGATACTGAAAGCTTGAATAGTTGTATTTCATTAGTCAAAGCTATTATTTAATAGACTGGACGAAATATTTAAGACTAGAGCTCGGAAATACACCTTGACCGTCTCTTAATGCACCATGCTTTGAGACTAAACTCAGAGAGCAATCGATTGCTTCGGTTGATCAATGAGTTTCTTCGCCATCGGACAGAAAGTCTTTTGTGCATAGACTCTTTGGGTCATTCGCTCATTTACTGAACCTCATTGTGCGAGCGTCAAGTGATATTTGGGACTAGCTCAACGCAAAGCGCTCAATTGAAAACCAAACCGAAAAGAACTGAAGGCTCTTGCTCAGAGTGAAGGCATTGCTTTCTTTCGGTTGATCTCTTGAATGCAGCGTAAAGGAATAAACGCTCAACAGTTATTTGCGAGCTATATATCTGAAACATAAATCGAAATAAGAAACCTTGAAAATTAAACATTGAAAGTAATCCAAGATTCAATATAATAGCTATAAATGATAACTTTTGAATAGAAACTCAAGAAAAAAGCAGCATATGAACGTGGCAGAACGTGGTCAGAAAACTAGTAAAAATGAAAATTTTGAAGTTTAATTGTGAAAGTTTTATTTTGAATATTTCATTATTGGAGATTGTCAGAGAAGAGCTATAACTGAAAACTTTAAAGCTAAAAGAGCTTAAATAGCTTTTCATGCGTCTTTCAATGTGATGATTTCAAATAATAGTTAAAACAGAACAAATTTAAGCTGCAATAAAATTCTTTTAATACAATAACTAAACTCAAATGACACTCACTAAAATAGCTGAAAGTAGTAAGCAAAAATCGATTAAAACATTGTGGGCTGAGTAATTTTTAAAGATTCATCTCACACTTTAAAAAAAACTAATTAAATGCGAATAAAAACTTAATAATATATTTTATTTTCATTCATTAATAATCTCGATTTAATTAAATTACTTCATTTCGGTTGATTTGAGTTAAATATTTAAAAAATTAATAAATTCATTAGATGTATATATAATTAATGTGATCACAGATGTAAACAATAATGAAATATACCTGAAAACATTATGTCATGCATAATATATATACAAATTCTTTACCAAATCGCTTTCAATGGAAAATAAATTGTGTGAAGTTTAGAAAATTTCGAATTATGCCTATCATTGAATATTTATGAAATAAATAGTTTTTCTTGTTTACCAAACTTGGGGCACTTTGTGAAGGGCTCATTAAACATTAACTACTAAATATTCCTGCTATTATAAAATGAACAACAAATAACTATGTATATATAACAACGACTAACTGTGCGGTGCTCTCGTAATATTTGAATATTTGAATATTTGAATCTAAAATATATATTCAGAGCATTCACGATATTTGAAACACAAAAAGCGATGTATGAAAATTGAATATTTAAATAAATATTTCCAAAATGCATTTTGCACATTTTTTTTGTTCGCTTTAATTTCGTAGATGAGTGAAAAATAATTTGAAATTTGAATTTGAATTCGAATTTTTGGAGGCTTTCAATTTATTTGTTGCTATTAATTTGTCTAATTTTAGCTGAACATTTGCATTAGTTTAATGTGTTTTGTTTTTTTGTTTACTTTGTTAATTAATTAGTTACTAATGCATTACAAACTTATTTATAAACTATGCAAAAGTTTTACATCTAATTTTCCAGTTTTGTTTTTAATTCATTTATTTTATTTTTTGTATTCTTAATTTTCAGCAGTACAAAAATTATTCATTGCCTTATTTATTTTTATTTTTTTTTTACCATATTTTTTTATTTATATTTTTCTTTTTCATACAACTAAATATACATTTTCGATACACATTGCAAACATTTTCCCTCGCTGTATTATACACCTGCTATATATTTCATAATAGATTTCATACTTCTTGGAGATGCAGCAGCACAGTTCTGCTGTCATCCATTCATCATATTCATATGAAAATATGTGATATTGCATTGCCATACATGAGTATATATTTATTCATATCCATATCCATATATTGAATAACCTATGCTTAAGACTAGTTTCTGTTTGTTTGTTTGTTTTCTTTCTTTCTTGGTTTTGCTTCTGCCAGGTTTAAAAATCATTTACGCTAAAAAGTAACTAAATGTAATCAATCTTAGGAATTATTCAGTTGGATCAATTGTTATTATTATTCATGCTCTTCTGTTGCTCGCATATATATATATGTATATATGCGTATGTGTATGTGTGTGTGTGTGTTTATATATTTGGTTTGCTTTGCTAAAAGTTTTCAGTGTAGTTTATCGACGGCCTTGGCCTTGGCGCTGGCTCTCGGTCTGGCTCTGGGCTTCTAGAATTCAGTTAGCTAGACTTGATTGACACTATGTTGGAAGAACAAATAGATTATCCGTAGCTAGTTCAGCAGTGATGATTAGCTTCTGCTAGAAATCGCTACTCGTCGATGGATTCCCTAAATTGCTCTCCACAGTGTCATCCTTGTGTCAGAGAGGCGCCTTATACACTTCAATAGCTGGCGTGAGCATGTCCACTCGTGTCGATATCGAAGTATCACTGAAAGTACAAGATAAATACATACATATAGTCATAAAGATGTTTAAATTTACTTTTTTCTTCAAGCTACAATTTAAACTCTTATTCTTATAGTTCTTATTTAGTTTTCACATTCCTTACATTCCCCATTCATACATCCTCTTTGGTCTAGCAAACTCAGTTACGTAACCGAACTACAATTCAGATTCAAAGCATTTTGCACTTTCCGTACAAATTCCTGGCTCTCGTGCAGTCGAAGCCAATCTACAGCAATTCATGAAAATAAAAGTCGCTCAATTGTTCTCGGAAATCGCATTGCGTTCGAGAGATTTTACCACAGAGCTGCTGAACGGATATGATTGAATTATGCTAAATTATAAAAGAAACTTTTATGGAAACAAAATTTCAATAACTTTGTTTTCAATCACAAACTTCGGGGCATGTGTAAAGTTGTGAAACACATCAAAGACGGCGACTGTTTAATATGATGCCCATTGAAAGTGCATGAAAAGTAAAGGAAAACAGTTGAATAAACTTTATTGAAAAATAGACTGAAAGAAAAGTGACCGACTGACTGATACTCTTTACTTGGTACAGCGAGATGTAGTAAGACATAATTTTAAATTTGCAGAAGCAATTTAAAGCTGATTGGTAAACATTCATTATTAAGATATTGTCATATATGTTAAAATATATTCAAATATATTAATCTACCTATAAGAAGACCCAATGAGAGCCATTCGATGAATTCGATAACTTGAAAACTAAAAAAAAGTCTGCATGATATTCAGATATTCAGCTAAAATTCGTCAACGAATAAATCGATACTTATCGGTTTTCATAGTAGTAAAGTAATCCATTGAGGATCTTCATTTAACAATTAAAGTGTATAGCTCTTGTAGCTAAATGAAATATGTTAGACAGACAAGCAAAAATGTTAAGATAAACTAGCTATTCATGCGGATCATATACATACATATATATATATATATATATATCCATATACATAATAAAGCTGGTATATCAATCATAATACCCATCATTATTCACTTTCAATGGGTACATAGTGCAACAGGGAAAAGGAAAGGACGCAAGATGGCGTAAGGAATGTGCTTCGGGCATAAAAAGAAGTCAGCTTAAATAAACTTTGGCTGGCTGCAAGTCGCAGATATTCTGTACAAATCCAGTGAAGGAGACGGAAAATGCTGTGAATGAAAGATGAATGAGCTGAAGCTGAAGTTGAAGCTGAAACTGAAACTGAAGCTGAAGGACGGCCAGGACAAAACGGGTCTGGGCATGTGCAATGCGAAAACATTGCGAACAGCTGCTGCCATATCCTGTTTTTATCAAAGTCGCTGCAATGCGTTATGTATATGGTATTCAGGACACACTGCGAAATGGCTACAGCAATAGCAACAGCAACAGCAACAGTAGCAGCAGCAGCAGCAGCAGCAGCAGCTCATGACGAGCTTCACTTTGTTTCATTTCATTTCATTTCAGTTCAATTGTTATATTTATTTATTATATTTCTTTGCGCTCTTTGGTTTCATTGTTGTTCGGCAAGTCGCTGTTGGCAGCACCCACAATGGGGTCCTTTGTTTGCTTGGATTTGGTTTCGCTTTTATAAATGAAATGGAATTAAATGAAATGTACAATTTATTGTATTTAGGGGATTTCGTAGACGGCAGATGGGCGGCTAGCAAGAAACAAAACCAAAAAAAAAAAAAGAATCGCATTTCCGCTTCCTATTCCAGCGCATGTAATATATACTACTCTCTCTCTCTTTCACTCTCTCTCTCTCTCTCTCTCTCTCTCTCTCTCTCTCTCTGTATGTATGTGTGTACATACATATATGTATGTATATACATGCATAAATAGTTGTATCGCACAAGCTGCTCCCTTTATTGGCATTTTATTTTAGTTTTATTTATATTTATTTCTGTGCTCGATTTTCTCTGCTCTGGCAATTCGCTGCATTAGCAGCGCATATTGAATTAAATAGATATCTCGTTTTATTTTGCGGAAGTTATTATGCTCAGCGTCTATAAAATAGATACAAAGCATAACAACGACAACTAAGACTTGGCTAAATGCAGACTATCTAAAAGGAAGTTGATAAGCATATTGCCATGTACTAGGAACAATCACGGCTTATGCCCAATGAGGTGCATAAGAGGCTGAGGTTTTGCTATAATTTGTCGTTGCTTTCTTGCTGGTTAGCTAGATTATGCAATTGAATATATTCAAGTTGAATATTGCAATTATTTGAAGCCTTCAATAATAACGAAATACTATCAAAGTAATAAATACAATCAAAGTAATAAATAATTGAGAGATAATTCCATTAGCTTCCTTCATGCCTCGTTGTTGTTGCATATATGCTTATACAAACATATATACATTCATATCTACTCATGAATACATTACACATACAATTCAATTGTAATTTATGATATGTATGTAGGAGAATTTAAATGGAAAATTCAATCGACGCTTTTCACCCATTTAGCCATATTTATAATTCATATTTTCATATTTTACGAAAGAAAATATATATATATATATATATATTTTTTTTTTCAATTTAAATATTTTACTACATAAATATATATTTTTAGTTGTTTGGCTGTTTCAGCTCTGTCGTTGCTTGTTAACAGTTTTAATCATGTTTTCACCTTGGCTAATTGAGTTTCCAACTTCTGTGTTCCATTATAACAGAATTAAGCAAAGTTTTCAGTTTTGCTTACCAATTTCGATGTAACGACGCGACGTGTCGAAACTGGACCGAACATGAATACTTGAATGAGTAGCAGAAATGGAACTTGAATGGAACGCGCTCTCTCCCGCTTGGGCTGGGCTGCAAAAGGCGTGCGCTGCCTGAGAGCTCGCAGATATCAGCTGCAGGTGGTGAATTAAATGTTCGAGTGTTGCACTCAAGTGCAATCAGGTTCAAAGTGGAAAGCACTAAGCACAAATAGCTATTGTACACTCGACAACTGTTGCCAATCAATTGAAACAATATATATATATATCTATATATATATCTGAAAAATCCACTCAAAGTATGTCAATCGTGGCTGCTAATCGAGTGTGAGTGAAGCCAAATAGAAATTCTATTCTACTTTGACTATGTAAACGGCATACGCATAAAATCAAATTTAACTTAAAATTTATTCTACGATTATTTGGCTACATTGATTGCAACTAACTAGAGCATATATTAAAAAAAAATAATAATAATAAAAATGAATCTGAGATTTTCGATTTACATATCTTAAAGGAGGGTTCATAAATTGATAGCGGACATAATTGAATAATATGCAAATTTTGATCAGAGTAAATTCTCTAGTTATTCTCGACAATATTAGACTTTATTTTTCAAGAAATGTATTGCTTACTACCAAGAGCAGCAACTAGAGACTCGAAATTTTGATGAATATTTAACGTAATAAAACATAATTCTTAAATATATGTATATCTGTTGTCAGTCTCTCAATGTCTGCAAATAAGTTTCTTTCGCACTTCTCTTCTATTCTCTTCTCGAGTTCTTTTATATATGTATTGATATATATATATGCGAGGTTTTTCTTCAGTAAACACATCAAGAGCGCTATTGAAGATCGTTTACTTAGATTCTTTGAGTTGACTGCTCACTTCGTGAACTGGAACAATAAACGATCAATCAAAACCCAAAACGAAAAGAATCGAAAGCTCGCTTTGAGCAAGATCGAGAGAGCGAGTAAGTATGCTCTTTTTGATCGATCTTTGGAACAGAGCTTGAATACCTAAATTAACAGTTAACAGTTAACAGTTAACATAAAGTAGTTCTGTTGTAACTTGTTCTATAACTATATTTAATATAATATATTATTTGTATGACTCTAGTCCCTGGAAGCAGTCTTCCATATAACGAATATATAGTCTGACTCCCCAGTCTGAAAACTAATATACTCACTTCGCATTGTGAGCAAGTGTACAACAAGTTACTTAATAACTAAATAAATATGTACATATATAAAGTCTGAACAGTCGGTGTGTAATCATTAATCAAACTTAGCTGCATCCATAGATGAGCTTTAATCCTGATTCTGGCAAAGAGCAATAAATCCATAACGGTAATTAAATATAATGAATGTGTTTGCACAGTAAAAGATAATAGTGCTTAAGCTCTGCGAAATAAATAATCCACAAATGCATATAGCTTTTGCTATATATTCCTTAACTAGAGATTAACTCTGATATGGGTTAGGGTTGTGAAGTGGTCGAGTTTTGGAATACATATTATGCGCGGCTTTCTATTAAGTGTTGGCCGTTTTCTGTTGCCGATGCTTTGCTGTGGGGGGGGGGGGGGGAAATCCGTGTTCCGGGCTAACCGCAAGCTGCAACACTTTTTAGACCCACGTGTGCTTAACTACGTACCTACACATGTCTGTGGGCTTAGCTCTTTTTGGCCGGGGCCATGAAAAGCGTTTGTGGTAAATTTGTTGGTGCTGCAACAGCAGCAGCAGCAGCGGGTGCAGGGATAGCAGCCTCGACTGTTTTCAACTTTAGGGACTTTTGGTTAAATGAAAATTTAATGTGTTAGTTCCGGTCGAACGGTCGAACGGCCACCTGCCTACACAGTGTGCCCGCTCTTGTTCGAGCCGAAACGCAGCATCAACGCGCATGTAATTTAATTTACACGAAACACTCTGCAGTGTCGCAGTGTCTGTGTCTGTGTCTGTGTCTGTGTCAGTGTCTGTGTCGCATTTTCAAAATTAAATACATTGAAAGTGCAGCTGACCCGGCTATATGTCTGCCTTCTTGCTGTGCTAAACACCTGTTCGACCCACTTCTGGCATGTTCCACGTTGCGGCATTTCGCCCATGGCCATGGCCCGCACCAGCTACGCTCTGTGATTGCCATTCGTAATCAGCTCGCTGACAAGGCGAGTTCATAAACTTGCTAATATTTAACTGCACAGCCATTTGCATGTTTATAAAGTAGCAATTAGTATACAAAGTCATTTGATAGGCTTCGCCGAATGTTCGCTCAACTCAGTTGCAAACTCTTTTAACCGACAACGTGCATGAATTGCCCAATCATATGGCAAAGTTTTCAACTAACTTGCCAACGAAAGTTCAGCTAAAGTATAACAAAATATTAATGTCTGAGTCATCAGAGTTTCATCTTGACTAAGAAGTTTTGGTATATAGTAAAGCTAATCTATATTACTTGAGTTGAACTCGTAAAAAATTTTCTTTTGAAATTTTCAGCTGCTCGAGCCAATTCTCGATTAACCGAAATTCTAATTAAATGCAAATATTTTGACGTCGCAAATATATTCGATGCTTTCAATAATACTTGATAATATTTTTATCGTATCGAGCATACGTATACCTCATGTTGCTGTATGTGTGTGTGTGTGGGTGTGTGGGCGGGTGGTTGGCACGCCCATGGGGCATGAACACATCACGTGTTGTTGTTGGCCATATGGCAGCACTTTAAATGCAAATGAAAGTTGTCCTCTTCCGATGGCGGTGCGTCGAGGTCGCTTACATTTCACGAAGTGTTTTCTGTTGCCGTTAGGTTAGCTGTATAGACAGACTGCGTGTGTGAGGTGGGTGTGTGTGTGTGTGTGTGTGTGTGTGCTGCATTTGCATAAAGCTCTCAACTAGCGTACATATTCGGTTAGGCTTTTTGGCCGCACAATGTCTCATGAGCCTTTGTGTGTCAAGGCAGCTACAGCAGATACTTGTTGAACACAACCTTGCAACTAGAGAAATGTGAAACACACTCACACACACTCGCTCACACACACACATAGTTGAGATGCCTTGAAAATAGCAAAGGTCGCCCAGCGCTGACATCTCGCACCCAAAAACGCTCAAAGAGCGTATAAACAAACTTAAATTTTTCAACATTTTTTGGTCGAGACGATGAATGGGGCGGTAACTTTTGTAGTTTACTGTGCGTGGGCGTTGCCAATCCAATTGCCAACTTACATTCAAGTTAAACAAGCTGCCCATTTTAGCCAAGTTAACGCTCGATACTGTGTAACTGCCACAGACAACAACTCATCAACGCTCTCTTTCGCTCAACCGTTCGCTGTCTCTTTCAATGAATGAAATGTATTTTTCTTTTTCTTTTTCGTTTCGTTTCGTTTCGTTTTTCTTTGCATTTTGTTTGTTTTCTTTTTTGTTAGAAAATGTAGTGAAAAGTTGTGGGATCTTTGTTTTGGTTAGTCATGCGGGGCACAACAAATCGAAGACTTGGCCATTAATCAAAGCTGAGGCAGTCTACGTGATTGCTGGTCCCAGTGCAGCGGACCTCATAAATAACTCGATCTGCGGAACATATAACGCATTCACAAAATAAAGATTTCGATATGTATACAATGTGTATTAGGGGCAAAAGTGTTGCTCGGCCGGAAATCGGGAAAACCTTCAACACTCAGACATTTAGTTTCCGTTCATTAATTTCCGCTTACAACTCAATCATCACGTATTTTATACAATATTGGTTTTTTTTTTTTTCTTACTCAAAAGGCGACAATTTTTGTGCATATTTCGCTTCGCACATATTGCTGTTTTCATTTTCTTTTTTTTTAATAATATTTTCCAGCTGCTGTGCGAAAACTCTGGTTGAAGTCAGCTCATGTCCAATTCCATTTCCATTTGCTGACCGTGTTTGCGGTTCATGGCAAATTTCATTTTGGCCTGGCGCTTGTTAAAAGGTCGCACCGGTGGCATGATTTATTTGCCACTGCATTGATTTCGGTATCAATTTCGGTTTTCGGGCCATAGCTCGTGCTCGTCTCCCATTTTGGATTTGGGCTCTCGATGCTTGTGTAATGAAATCACAGCTTGCCACTTCGCGAATCTCTCTCTCTCTCTCTCTCTCTCTCGCGCTCTCTGTGTGTGTGTCCTGCTTAATTGTTAAATCGAATTGGCAGCCGACAACGTTGCGTATGCGTAATGCGATTATAAATGTGTTGATTACAATCAGATTAACATTTTAATTGGATTCGCATTGTTGTGCAATAATTAATGCTATATTCAGCACACTGAAATTGCGAATCGAAAGCGCATAGATTACAAATTAAGGCCCGAGCATAGACTATGGCCCCAAGCCACCTAAATGAACATAACAAAATTATCAACTATGATAACAATACAGCATTCCAATTAAGTCTTTTTGTTGTATAACGGCAAAATATTGCCACTCTGGTTAAATTACTAGAATCAGCTTAGAGAACGTTATGTTAGTTGCCTACTATGCTTACAATATTAAAATACTATGGAATACATAATTAAATTTAAAATTAGAAAAAAAAATTAAATTAACTATGTGAAAAATTAAAATATAAAATTAATTAAGTAACTATAAAATTTGTTTAAATTTCTTAACAAAAATGAATAACATATTAATATATTAACTTAAATTAATTGAAGTGAATATTAAATTTTTTAAATTTCTTTAAAAAATTTACAGAATATTAAAATGTTAACTTAAGTTATTAATTATATTAATTAATAAGGTTAACAAACTTTTTTTTTTAATAAAAAATAATAATTAAATCAAATTAAAATTAATAGTAACAACATTAAAATTAAATTTAATTAAGCATTTTATTTAAACGTAATTAAATGAAATTTATTTAATTAAAATAAATGCATTTGACGCTCTGTTAAATAAATAAAAAAATATTTTAAAATTGAATTTCTTTAAAAAATATGAAAGTAATCAATATTTAACAGAAATGCTTTAAATTACTCAAATAAATATAAATACTCAAATATTCATATTTCAAATATTGAAAATAAATAAAAATATTGATGCTTTTCAATTTGCATGCAAACAACAAATATATATACAGATTTTAAATTCCATTGGCTGAGAGCTAATTATAAAATATTTGTTTTTCAGTGAATTAAATATGAATTTAATATTGTCGTTGGTTTTTTTATTTCGTTTTTTTTTTTTTTTTTTTTTTTTTGCTGTTTAAATTTGGTCCCCTGGGCGTATTTTTGTTGATGCTTGATGCAATATTTGGTCGCTTGTGTTTGCCTTTTAATGCGTACAGAGATTTTGCCAGGCGGCAAATAAATAACAAGTCTTTCGCAAAATCGTTTGCACTTGACGACCCAAAAGGGGCGAAAGTCAAACTTCTGCTGGCCACATTTGCCCAAACTGACTTTGGTCCGTGCCAGTGCGAAGGGGTGCGAACCAAATTTTACGAGCTGCTGCACCAAACTTTGAAAAAGAGAACACAGAGAGAGAGAGAGAGAGAGAGAGAGAGAGAGCGAAACAGAAGAAACACAAAATACCGAAACTATTTTCACAGAGTTCTTTTCACATATTTTTTAACTCTTGTTATTTTTCTAGTGCGGCTGCTGGTGCTGCACGTAAATGTTGCACGTATCGGTGCGACATTTAAGCCAAGAGTTGCTCAGGCAACAGGAATCCGTTGACGAGACAGCAGCCACATAACAAAGGCCAGCTAGCACACAGATGACTGCCAGCCAGGCTGTTAGCCAAGTCTCTTCTGTTAACTGTTATCCGTTTCGTGCCATGCGTAAATTGCGTGTAATCTACGCCTGCAGGCATGGCGACCTCAGCGCTACTAATTGCGCATTTTTATCTCAATTATTGCAGTTTACTGCTTTCGACTCTGTTCTGCTTTCCATTTAGTGATTATCAACGTTTGTGTGTGTGTGTGTGTGTGTGTGTGTGTCTATGCTAAGCTCTACAAATGCATTTCAGTTTTAATCTGTTTTTTTTTTTTTATTCCTCAATTTACAGACCATTCCATAAATTGTAAAATGAAAAGTTATACAACTAATTGTATTAGATATGCACAAGCATAATGCGACGTTTATCAGCACAGGCGATTTAATTTTTAGTGCTGAGCATTTGTGTGAATAACTTTCAAAGCACTCATCAAGACTTAACTGATTTGCGTCGATTTTATGAATATAATTTGCATATATTTCCGACTATACTCGAAAGTTTTAGTTGCCAGTGAAACTTGCGCAATTTTATGTTTATTTAAAGTTCGAAGCACTAGAAAGATAAGACTCAGCTGCCACCCACTCAGAAGACAAGCATAACTGGCAAACAAATTGCAAACATTTTTCGAATGCTTTTCGGCAATTTTCAGCCATAATCGTTAATCCCGAGTGTGCGTGTGTGTGTGTGTGTGTGTGTCTGTTAGCATTGTCTGGCAATTTGAAAATGTATGCAAACAGTGCTGCAAGCTTCACTATGATAAACTCTGCCAAAAAAAAAAGAGCAGAGCAAAGCATTGCCAATTACTAGAAAAGTCAACACAGAGCATCAGCAGATTTTGTGCGCCAAAAAGTATGCAAAGCTCTGGCACGCATACACAAAACTGAAGCACACCCACACAAATATATATATATATATATATTGTCAATGAACTGAAGTGAGTTACTTGTAATTACCACAAAATTCAATATATACATACTCCAAGTGCTGCCAGCCACCCAGTGACAGCAGCAGCCGCAACAATCCACCCAGTTAGCAGTCAGAAGCAGCCGCTGCTGCTGTTGCGGCTACTGCGGCTACTGCTGCTGCTGCTGCTGCTGCTGCTGTAGACAAATATCATTTGGTACACTTGCCTCCATTCTTTGCCTAACGACCGACAGCTGCCTGCGTCATGTGGTAGAGTCTTGCGAGAATGCAAAGACCACAGCAGAGCTCACGCACAGCTGCCGCAGCCAAGTCACGAGCACCACCCACAACCAACAACCCACAGTCCGCAGCCCACAGTGCCACAGTGCCACAACCGCCCATCTCATCGAAATGGCAGCTGTAAAAAATCACAGCATCAGCATAAAAGTGCTTAAAAGCAGCCGCCGTGTCCTGTGCTCGCGTTCATTGGGTTCTTATTATGATTTTTTTTTTTTTTTTGTTCGTTCCTCTTCACTTTTTACGCTTCATTTTTTATGCCGAAATGTACATAGATCTGACATCTAAACAGACGCCTCCATTTTCGCTAAAAGTTTCAATACTCGTTGAAAAAAAGAAAAAACTCAAAAGAGTATATTGGTTGAGCTGCTCTACAAATAGATCAACGACAAATATATATATATATATATAGCTCTCCATTCGAATATATCAAATCGAACTGACTCAATTATTGATTCAGCTGTTGCTGCATCATGAGCAAGTATTATGTAGTCGGTTTAACTTTAGCCCGATTTCTATCGGTCAAGATTAAACAGCTTTCTTTTCTTTGGATAAACATCATCGAATATATTTCTTAAGAAATTTCCCTTGGCATGCGCATAATTTGGTAATTCGAATTCAATTATTATGAAAAGAAAAAAGAAATAATTAACCGCGCTGATTTTCACAAAACTGATACCGTTTATAGAGCCCCAACTCGCTTCCACTTGGCTTGGATTGGCTGGGTTTTGGCTTGGGTTTCCTTCCTTACAATCTGATTCGCAGCTCCGTGCAGTCGCTGCGTCAATAATGGCTCATGGGCTATGGGCGAAAGCGGCTAAAGTTGCTGCTAATGCGGTAACTTAATTCAATTTTGGCCTTTAATCCAATCAGCAAATTTAAGAATATTTCTAATTGGACGAGGCAGGCAAAAGGCGAGCCAACGTTATGTGCAGATAATATAAGCATTTGCATTTTAATTGGCATTTACTAATTAAAAAGTTTGCAATTTTCCCAAAACAAGACAAGACACAATGAAATTTTAATTGGCATGGGAAAATGTGGGAACAACTCAGGACCCTCATCAGATTCGGCGAACTGTGAATATAATGTGCGACAAAAATAATTAGTTCTTAAAGGTCACAAATGTGACAAATGAAATCGCAAACACAATATTGTCCATATAAATATTATTAGACTGCAAATTTAGCGTGAAAGAGTGAAGAGTTCTGTTAAATAGATATGCGAGATTATCGAGGAATTTAGTGTGAAAATATTTGACTCATGTAATACTAAAAGATTCAGATTTCAGATGGTTTTTAGACTGTATGAAATATGATACAAGTTATAATAATAATAATTTATGTGATAATACAGATGATTGTAATGATAATAACAATAATAATATCGGAATTATATATAATATTCAGGAAATTAAATTATTAAAAAAAAGTGTTGATAATAATGCTAAAAGTATTCATCGTAATAATAATAATGATGAAATTAATTTTTTTTTTAAATAATTATAATGATAATAATGCTTATAGTATTTGTACTAATAATAATAATTTAAATACATTTTTCAATAAATAATAATTTTTTTTTAATTTGTGTTAAGAATTAAATGAATAAAAATTAATTTATTAATTTATTAAATTATTTATTAATTTCACAAAAAATCTGTAGTTACAATAACGAGTGAAATAAATTGAAAATGAAATTGAATAATTTATGTTATGATATTTTTTAGTTACTAAAAAGAAAATAAATTTCTTAAATAATAAATTGTTTGTTAATAAATATATAAATATTAATTCACTGTAAAACAATTCTTAATAGTTCTCTAGAGCCATACAAAATGTACTTGGCATAAATAATATTAAAATATTAAATAAATATTCTTATATATATCATATATCATTTAATAATATTTTAAGAGAATACAAAAATGTTTTATAAAAATAATTGTAATAAAAATATATAAAAATGATAAATTTCTAAAAATTTGCATATTCCACTGACTTCTATTTAACTCCTTCCAGGCAGCTTCTATCTTTCAAACACTTAACACCTGTCTGCCTGTCTGCCGATGTATTCAGATTGACTTCGAGTTGAAATTGCAATGTAGAGAAAAAGATGAAACATAAACTAGCAACTGAATAATGCTGAACAATGGAGTGTGCGTGACCTAATAAAAGCAGCGAGACCATATAAATCGACAATATTGCGCATAAATGTGTTTAAAATTACGCATTGCTCATACGCAGCGTATGGCAATATTTCCGCTTCATGGCATTTTATATGCATGCAGACAGAGAACGGGTAGAGCATTCAATGCTGGTCCAAGACCATTAAGTATTCAGCTCATAGACACAAAACGCAGACATTCGCTGGCTAATGGAGAATGCCAGCAGCAACAGCAACAGCAACAGCAGCAACAGCAGCAACAGTAAAGGACACCAATACGAATCCAGTTTGGATTGGCAAGTAAATGGCTTGCCTTTGCCCACGCTGGCCAAATGCAATGCTATTGATTTTTCATTTTCGGTTTCATTGCCTGCCAACAGGCGCAACAACAATACCGGCCAACTAAATGCCAAATGAGAATTAGCCCAGGCACGCATTGCCCAGGCATTTCATTCTTATTTTGCTCATTTTTTTTGTTTTTTGTTTTGTTTTTAATATTATTTTTATTATTATTCGCTTTAATGCCTATTTTGGTCGATTGGCGTGGAGTGGCCAACGCACTGGCATTTTCAGTTGGCCATGGCCAACTCGATGAGCCAATGCCCAAGTCAATGCACAACTACACACACATGTGTAGTTGGGCCATGTGTCTGTGGGCTAGTCATAATATTCGTATTCAAAGGACAACGGCGACTCTCCTGGAAACATAAAATTTCAAATCAAGTAATAAAAACGGCTGCCGCTTTGATTGTGTGTGTGTGTGTGTGTGTCGCGACTTTTGGCGAGTGGGTTGCCAAACAAAAGCAACAACAACAACAACAACAACAGCGAAAGCCAAAAGTAAAAGCAAAAGCAAAGCCAAGCAAAACAAAATTAGTTTCATAAGTTTTTTATGAGTTCATCGCTTTTTTGTGTGTTACATATATATACATAGGCAGAGAGAGAGAGAGAGAGAGAGTATATATGTATATATGTGTTCGCTTGTGGTGTGTCCTTAGACACCCACATTCGCCCTGACTGACTAACCAGCTCTTGTGCCAAGGGTCGAACGAGGAGGCAGTCGCGTGGGCGATGCCTTTCCCCAAAAGCACCCCAGCTGCTGCTGCTGCTGCTGCTGTGCTGGCACTTCCGCTCTTTCACACACACACACACACACACACATACATAAACTTGGGTACTATGGGCCACGCAAATAATTCACAAATGAAATATATACATAGAGCAGGAAGCCAAGTAGTATACATATGTATATTGTGAGTAAATTTCTTTTGTTGCCTGGCTAGACATTTAGTCCTGCACCTTGTGTATGCGTGTGTGTGTGTGTGTGCGTGTGTGTGTGTGTGAATTGGTGTGTGTTTATGTTTGAGTAAAAGAACGCGATTGGGAGAGCGAGCGAACAGCAACGTTGGCGACAATTTGTTAAATTGTTATTGTTATTTCTATGTTAAATGCTCCACTGCCCACACAATGAATATCGCCCAGGCAACTACAGACCCACCCACACTCCCCTCCCACCCTTTGGCAGCAACAACCCAGCAAGCAGCTTACATTGGAAAGTTTCGTTGCTCTGGTTGCTCAACACTGACTGCACGTAGCGTCAATCTGCATAAATTATGTGAAATTTACAAGGACAACAAAAGGGACAAGCAACAGCAGCAGCAGCAGCACCCACAATAGTCACAGCTGGCACAGCTGGGAAAACTTATTACAAAAAAAAAGCAAATATTGTAGTAGAATTTTATTTTAATGTTCAGTGCTTTTATTCAAACAGTCAGCCGAATCAAAAACTAGGAGAAAGTCAGACAAAAGACTATGGAAAAGATCAGAAATGTAGAAAAACTTTTCACTCATCTAACAAATTTGTGAAACGCAAAGTAATTTGAACGAAATTTACTCTATGCCGAAAAAGTTAACTGAGCTTAAATTGCGAATTCTTTAAGAAGTCATAAATGGAAATCAAATTTAGCTCTGAAAGAGACAGATAGCACACAAAATAATTTAAAAGAAATTGTAAATTGAATCAAGTCTAAGGTCAAGCGCTGTGCAGAGCTGATAATACATATATGGAAACTAAACTCTGAACATAAATTAAAAGCACAAAAAAATGGAAGAGCTCATAAATCTGTCAGCCAACAGGGCGCGGCCACACATCTGAAATATTCACAGGTGTTGCGAGTCGCGGCCACCATAACGCATTCAGTTGTGCTGCCTCGCAAGGACAACAACAAGAGTAACAGCAACAGCAACTACAACAGCAACAGCACGAGTCTCCTCACAATGTGAGCAACGCGAGCCAGCCCAAATCGTGTGAGACTTGACGATTTAGCAGCTCCTAAGTAGCCCGGCTCTAGGCCTGGCCAATAGCTAAGTGAGCTGGCCGTATTGGACGCTCGTGGCTTTTGCTGGCAATTGATTTTCTCACACCTACACAATGAGAGGTGAGAGGTGAGAGGTGAGAGGTGAACTGTCGAAGGGGCTGGGAAGAGCGCGTGGGCCGACAAGTTGATTTTCTATGTTTTTGCTTTCAGTTGATTTGGCTTTGCTTTTCCTTTTTTTTTTTTTTTTTTTTTTTTTTTTTTTGGCAAAGGCATGTCAAGTACATAATAATATCATCACAGAGGCAAAGTTTCGCTTTGATATTGTATTTAGTTCGCATTCGTCAGTCTGATGCCAGTCGAGCAGGTGTCAATTATGTAAGCTGAAAGTGAACACAACTGAAGCTTTGACACATGAAAGCAACAAATTAATCCATGCCAATTTGTTGCATCAAATTGGGCAAGACAAGGCAAGGCTAAGCCTAAGCCTTGCTGTTGTTCCTTCCCATTACCAAGTTTTCGTTGCCCAGTTAATAGGATAATTGCATGGCTCCAGCTGAATTATGTTGTATTCAAGTTAATCGATTTATGGCTGGCTATTGCATAATACGAAGAAAGCTTAAAAGCGCCTTAAAGCTCGTTGGTTAACAGCATGAAATCATATGGAATAAAACAAAAACATATTCGAAACTCGTTCGAGAGCTTTCATCTTAAAAAGCTCAGACTCTATTCAAAGCACATGCACTGTACTCTTAAGAATATCAATAATTAAAATTAAAATTCAATTAATCAACATCTTGAGCTTAAAACATAAACTAACCAAATTTAAGTTAAATTAAGCTTTATACTTTTGCATGTTAACAAGACGGAAATAAAACCGCATTAAAGCTATAACTGAAATTGAATCAGTTAAAAAAAAAATGCAAGTTTTACCAAGATTTTATTGCTATAAATTTGGATATATTCGAATATTGATTTGGGTAGGAAAAAGAAATCGTTCGATGACTCAACGATTTATTAATGTTCAATTCATAATGCATATGAATGGAGGCGATGGGTTCGAGCGTTTAATTATTGACACTTGATTGTAAATAATTTTTAAGAATTGTCGGCGAACTGAAAATGTGGCATCATGCTCATTTCATCTGGTTGTATGGTTATTGTTGCCATGACTGCCCTTTACTTTGTCTCTCTCTCTCTCTCTCTCGCTCTCTTTCTCTCGAATTTCGTCGTTCTCGTCAGGCTAATAAATTATGGAGCATACGGCTGAGGCAGAGCGTGAACTGGCCAAAAGCTACTTAGCGACTTAGCAATCGGTTGGGTTCGGAATAGAATGGAATGAGATGGGATGGAATGGGATGGAATGGGATGGACGCTGGCGCTGGGATTAACGTCCAACCGTGCCGAGTGCCGACAAATGCGAATTGTGAATTCATGTGGCTTTGACACGTGCCACCGTGATGGATACGATTGATTCGGGATGACTGGGATGGGGCTGGCATCGGATTGGAAAAAAATCAAAGAGCTTTTCTGCAGTTTAAATAGCCGCGCAGCGAGCGGGGCAAGTGTCAAAGTGCAGAGAGCAAACACTGCGAGCGTTGCTCCGACTGCTGCCTAATTGACGAATAATCCACTTTTCGCAGTTCCTCAACTGGCGACGATGAGCGATGTTTCAACCTGTGAACGAGTCGTCGCATGCGTTGCATTTTATTATTGACTTTAATTAATTGTTCGCATGACGAGATTATAAGCTGAGTTGAGAGTAATGGCTCTTGTATAGCCAGCCACACCGTGCTTCATTTGATTACGCTCAATTTGTGGGCGATGTTTTTCATTTTTATTAATTTTCATGCTCGCTGCCAGTGCTCGACTCCCTGCAACTGAATGGCGCTTCAATTATCATTCATTGGGCGAAGGCGACATAATTGATGTGCGGTTTCCATATTCATGCATTCAGGCATTCATTGGAAATGGAAGATAAAGTGCTCAATATATATGTATATATACGCATGCATCAGTGAGGCCTGCCCCAAGTAGCTCATTTTGTGGTAAACGATTTTGATTAAATCAATTTACGATAATTAGAATATCAAAATACACTTTTGTGATTAACTAACTCCTCTCCCTCGCTCTCTCTCTCTGTCATTCTCTTTCACTCTCTTGCTAGCTCCTCAGTTGCTGCACTTGATTGAGTATTTCGCATTCATTTGCAAATAAGTCACATTCATAATTATGTACGGACTCAACGTTGCGTATGCGTAATATTATTGCGCACTGATATTATTTATTGATGAAGCAGGCATTTTCGAAATAATTATGCCATAATGAATATGAGCAAATATTAATTAATTTATGCGCATCATTTAAATGTGAACTGTAAATATAATTAATTTGATATCAATGCCAACTACATATACATATGCATGCATATATTGCTCGACCCGGCGGCATTCGGTGCTAAGAATTTCAGAGTGTGGCAAATGGCATTTAAATAAAATTGCAACAATAATGCTTAATTGTGCGCATGAATGCCAAAGCAATCGCATATTTCGAATAATTTAATTACATTCGATGTAGTAAAAAAACAAAAACCAAAAAACCAAAAAAAAAGGAAAATAAAAATAAAAGAACGAGTTGTTAAAACACAAATGAAAACGGGCTACGTGATGGGCTTAAATTGTGTATACAAGTCATGAATTGCTTAGCTTTAATAGGCAATTTGTAGTCGTAATCCAAATGAAAACAGCGCACAGACACACTCACACACACACACACACACACACACACACACAGGCACATTTAAGACAATGAAATTATTTTACACATTGAAAGCGACGCCGGCAGCCGATAAATGTATAAAGCGAAAAGCCAAATGCTAAATGCAACTGGGTCGAAATATTAGAGGCAAATGCCACGATTTAATGGCCAATAAATCGATTCGCTGCTTGTTGCCTGTTGCCTGAACGCCTACTGCAATGCCTGTGGGTCAACTCAACAGCTAGAGTGGAAGCTGGAATGGGAAATGGAGCTGAAGCTGAAGCTGAAGCTGAAGCTTATCGGCACGCATGCACGCCAGCTGACGGCAATTTGGATACAAAGATAAAGCATTTATTGGTCACATAAAACGGGTGAATTACTTGCCAGTCGGCATTTCGTGCCCATCCACTGCTTTTGTGCTTTTGTATATCCTTCGGCTGACCGCTGTTGAGTTTTGCTATGTAATTTCCTTTTGTTGTCCCTCGCCCATTGAACTGTTCACAAAATCAATTTACGATGACATTTTCTCAAATATATATACATATATGTATATATATATATATAAGAGATTAAACCAACGTCTGCAAATTAGACAAATTGTGCAAAGGCATTTGTCATACGCCTAAAAGGTTTCCCATCTACCATTGTCCTGCCAAATGCCACAAAAGTTACCTGCAACAACAGAGCAGGAGGACAATAAAGCATTTTTCACTCTGATTTAAAGTGCATTTTGTTTGCCCATTTCTTTAGCAGACTCCAATTCAGACTGAGACTGAGACGGAGACTCGTTGCCCTATGAAATATTCATGTAGAGCAGAAATGAGCGCTTGAGGGCATGTTTCGACAAGAGGCGACGCTTAAATGTTTGTTGAGCGAATCCATTTTTGTTTGCATTGGCTAAACTCTGCTGATGTGCTATCAGATATATATATATATATATATATATATTTGCAGTAGTTAAATATTAAACTAAAGCTAAGGAATGTTCATCGATTGCTATGATATTTGATTGAGTTGGAATTCTGTCTGCTGTTTATTATATTGACTTAATATATTTTGTTTCGCTTTGGTATTTCGATCAGGTAGACCTTTTTTCCTGAGCACATACATATATATATATATTTATTTATATGTGTATGTATATTTTTTATTTTATTTATTTATTTATTTTTTTTTTTTTTTGTTATTTTCTACTCCTTGTCCGAGCCATACATTCTGATTGTCCTTTACAATTTGTCATTTTAGTCAACTTCAAAAGCGAGCGCCTCGGAAACTTTTCTGTTGCGCAAAGAAAAAAAAAACAACAAAAAAAAAAAACAAAAGGCAAAATGGGAAAAAAAAACGTTAAATTAAATAAATTACAAAATGCTTTGCCAGCTTCAGCTTTGACAACAATGCGTTGCGTAAGAAGGTAAAGAGACCGAGCGAAGGATAAACACAAAGTTCAGGCCGCCAGCCAGACGAGAACGAGACGCGCTGCAAATGTTTAACAAGGATTCCGTGGCAAATTAAAAGCCACCAACGTTGCCTCCATAAATCATGGGCCATGCCAAGAGCAAGGCCCAAGCATAACACAATCGCCTAGACAAAGGGAAAACAAAATGCGACGACGAGTCGCAATAACTTTTAAGAAATTATTATTTATTCATATACCCTCGGCAGGTGCACTGGCAGTTGCAGAGGTGCAGCTGCCCAGCTGCTTAACTATGCCAAGGCTACTAACGATTCGAACCAAGACATTCGACATTCAAAATACGTTGAGCCTGGCCTTAAATCTTTATCATCTACATTGAAATTGGTTAGGCTTAGCATGCGAAGCTCTTGCGGATAGCTCAACTAAGATATTCGTTATATGCATGTAAATAAAATTTATTTAAATTATAATTTGACTAAAAATGTTGTACATTTTATATACAAATTTTATGTACATAGTTGAAGTGTCTGAGTTAACGTAGTGCAGCTAAATCGAGTCACTGGACTATGTAAATTAGTCTCTTTAGCTCTGCTTTGTTAAATGAAACAAGCTTTTGAAGCACATGAAAGCTTAAAGCTTGTCTGACTTGACGATCTAGATATATTATATATTTAATAGCTATGTTTCATACATTTTCTATAAACAACATTTTTAGATATCTAAATACAGGGTATCTATTCTGCAAGCAAGCTATTTAGCTTGATTCGTTTGTGAGCTGGCAACACAAATAAGAAAACTAGTGGCAGGAACACGGCGCGATGACAATTTAAAGTGTTTTGTTGTTGTTGTTGACTTGTTACCTTTGTTATGTTTGTAATTTTATAAATATATATATAAAATATATATATATATATATATATATATATATATATATATATATATGTAGGCTGTTAGTTTCCGTCACATTGCACTTGAAACGAGAAGGAGCGCGAGCGCGTGCAGCAGAGCGAAAGAACGAAAGAGCACGAGAGAGAGAGAGAGAGAGAAAAGGATGTCCAAGTTGCCGCAGACAAACAATTTAAATTGTGAGGGAGGTTGAAACAGGGCCATGGAATTGCGTTGAAAGATCCCGAATGTCCCATTTGGAGTGCCCGTGCGAAAAAGGACAGCCAAATACAAACAACAAGAACAAGAAGAACAAGAGCAACAATGACAAATAAAAATATGTGCGACACGAACAACGTTCCGGAACACAAACGGAACTTGTGAAATATACAAATGTTTGGCTTCCATAGGTGAACTACATCAAGTAAGAACAAAAAACTAAAAGAGAGACAGACACACACAGAGAGAGAGAGAGAGAGAGAGAGAGAGAGAGAGAGAGAGAGAGAGAGAGAGAGAGAGAGAGAGAGGGGAAACTCCACTTCACACAAAACAAGACAAAGCATTGAGACAATGGAACACGTACAACAAAAGCAGCTTATATAATTGTCAATTTTTATTAAAAATGCATATATGTTCGAGATGGCACGGCCTAGACTAGACAAATGCTACATGTCACATTTGAATAGAAACAAAAGGAAGTCCCAAACACAATTCCCACATACCGTAACATTTCACTAATACGCTGCTTAAAATGAAAATAAAATTTCCTTGGCCCGCGGCACACATTTGGGACGAACTATATTTATACAATACAATTTTAAAGGTCAGTCAGCGGCAAAAGTTCCATTTTGTACTCAAGCCTAATTGCATCAGAAAATTATATGGTTGAAGGTTCATTTGAAACAAGATCAGTTTGCTGTCATTTATGACTTGGCTTAAATAATATGAATTATGGCTAGCTAAATTGAATGAGATTTGTGTTAAAAATGTGCTAAAAAGATATCAGGCTATGGGTAAGAATGAGCTCTACATCCTGTGTTACGAAACTGTGGTGCAATGATTATTATGGATATATATATATATATATGGATATATTGATATATAGCTCATATTCAAAGTTTTCATCGATGGCAAAGAAAAAGACAGTTCTCTAACTGTTGTCATTGCTATTTATTCACAAAGCTACGAATTTAGCAGGTTCTCTAATTTGCAAGGACGAAAATTAATTTGAGTAACTGCACTGGACTGGCAATTACCAGTGGGCAGCCGCAATTGCTGTCTGAAATCATTGCAAAATATTGAAATCAAATGGAACGACTGCAAGTCGAATGCATTTGGCAAATATCCAAAAACTGAAAGCAGAAAAGGAAAAGAAAAACAAAGAGGAAGAGGAAGAGTAAGAGGAGAGAGAGACGACCACAAAATAGGCAGCTGCAAAAAGGGATTGTAATTAGGAAATTAAAACTGTGACAGCTGCATGATGGACTTGCCTGAAATAAATGAATGGATGTGGCATAGACGAATTGACAGGCAACCAGCAGACAGCTGGGGGCATCTACAACAGCTGGAGGGTGGGGGCAGATCAGCTTCAGCCTTGGGGCGCGGGGCGCGGGGCGTGGTTCAGCTATATGAGTATGCAGCCGCATTGTACTTGAGCTGCTGTTGCTCGGCTTTTGCCGGCTGGCAGCCAAAGTGTGGCAGTGACGGATGCGGATGCGGATGCTAGCGTTGCCAACGCCACGAATATGTTCTGGTCGAGGCCGAGCATCAAGCATCAAGCAGCAGCATCCAAGTCCGGCCAGCAGGTGGCTGATGGCTGATGGCTGATGGCTGATGGATGATGCCAGGGTCTCTTATTGAAATTCGTTGCATTATGCTGTGGGTTGGGCGCACAGTGCAGGATGCTTGAATATGTCCTTGTGCGACGCTCACTGCACTTGATTGTCAACAAAATTGTTTTGCAGCAAAGCCCACAGTTTCTTCTTGTTCTTGTTTGTTAGTTGGATTTGTTTCTCGCTTGTAAATTTGCTTTCTTTTTCACTTTTTGACTTTATAACTATTTCTTTTTTTTTGTTTTGCCTTTGCCTTTGCCTTTGCCTTTGCCTTTGCCTGTTATTGTTGGCTTACGGCACTTTATTTTGAAGTGAGTGCAACTGGCGCACAGCTGGCAGGTAAAAGGACATGCGGCAGTAATTAAATTTGTGCATGCAGTATGAATCGTTCTCTTAAAGCAGCACAAGGCCCTTTGCAAAGTAACTAAAAATTCAATTTCATTTCCCATTCTGCATTTATTTTTTATTTTATTTTATTTTTTAAATTAGACACGAGCAATGTCACATTGTTGACTCACACACTCACACACACACACACACACATACATACATGAGAAAACACTTGAAGACGGCCATAAAGATAAATGTTTTATGTACGTGAATTGTGTTGAATAAAAGCTCTGTTTGCCTGCTTTATATGCATACACACAGAGAATCAAAGTGAGAGAGAGAGAGAGAGGGAAAGAGAGAGAGGCAGATGCACAAACATACAAAAGTACCATCTCTCTCTCTCTCTCTCACTCCCTAGCTCGCTCTTCCTGCTATTCTCAAATTATGCGAGATGGCATTTGGTAGCATGCCCATATCACTCATACGCCACGCGCCCCCACGCACGCTGCCGCACGCGCTGCTCTGTTGCGCTTCATTTAAGCAAATTCACGTGCACATTTAAGCTTAATTGTTGTTTGAATTAAGCCAAATACAAATACAAATAGGTGCGCAAAACGTGCTCTTTGCCCAAATATGATGCTGTTAATTTGCAGCTGCAACTGAGATTTAACTTGGCATTTTCCTCCATTCACTATTTATGACGAGCTCTCAGCTCATAAATGCGATTTCAAATTCTCATTAAGTGCGAGCATTTTAGTTAAACGAAAGTTTCTCTTTGAGCACAGCATGCATAATATGCGCTAATATAATATATATATATATATATATATTCATATATATGAGCATTAAAAATCTGCTCTGCTGCTTATGTGGCCTTTGGTATCGTATGTGAGTGCTTTATAAGACATGAATTTATGATGGGCTTGCATATTTGTGTATTGTTGGTAACGTACGCTTAACGTACGTATTACCGTCTGGCCATAAATTCACTTTAATAACATACTCAAATTTAGATATTATCTGTGTGTGCACTGTACATAAGAATGTTCGCATATTTTTCTCTCTTCCCGGGCATGCTGAGACAGGCGCAGCCTCAATCTCAATTCTCAATGGAATCGCTGTCTACGCTGTTGAGCTATGGGCTTCTCCTAAATTGTCTGGGGCGAGGCGTTTTCGAGTCGTTTTATTCAAGTGTTTTATATTTTTAAAGGTTCTCAAGTATTTTCGTACATGTCTGGTTTTAGAATTAACTGGGCAACAATGTAAGTTCCAATGGGAGTTGACTAAGTTTAAGTTAACTCAATTAAAAAGGTATTTATCTTAATTAAGATTTTGGTGCTTAGGTAAATGCTGTATGCTTTGAATTTATGCAATTTAAACTTTTTTATAAGCCAAACCGTAAACACAAAAAGTGAATGGAATGCAGAGTCAAGTCAATGCATGCTGCTCTCGATTAGTCAAATTATATCAAATATTTATTTATCCCTAAAAGATTCAGCTATGAGCAAAAGAAATATAATAAAGAAATATAAATTCAAACAGAGCTGACCATTTCTCAATGTGTGCAAAAAAGCGTCTTTCACTCACACTTTGAAAAAAAAACTCAGAGAGCAATCGATTGTTTGGGGTCATCAACGATTTCGTTCATGATCGAACAGAAAGTATTTGGTAACCGAAGACTCAGAGCGAGAGCGAGTGACAATTATTATTATTATTATTATTATACCCTGAATCCATTGAAAATGGAAATTCAGGGTATAATGTTTTTGTGAAAATGTATATAACAGGCAGAAGGAGACGTTGCAGACCCCATAAAGTATATATATTCTTGATCAGCACAAAAAAATAAGTTGATATAGCCCTGTCCGTCTGTCCGTCCGTCCGTCCGTCCGTCCGTCCGTCCGTCCGTCTGTCCGTCCGTCCGTATGAACGTCGAGATTTCGGAAACTACAAAAGCTAGAGAGCTGAAATTTTACATGAACACTCGTATCTTAGTTACGCAGTACAAGTTTATTTTGTTTTTTCGATAACTCATCCCATTCCTTAATTATCGATAAAAAATAGAAAGTTCGTTTACGTTTTTTAGGTTTTTTGAGCATAACTTCTACACCGTTTTAGCTAGAGACTTCAAATTTGTATATTTAGATAGATATTATGGATACGCAGATTATGTAATTTTCAGATTTTGGATGCCACGCCCCCTTCGCCCCCAATTTGAAAAAAACGTATTTCAAATACTAGAGACTTGTAATTTTGCAAATGGACAGATTTAAATGCTATTAATATATTCTGAAAGTTTCATGAAGATAGTCGATCTAGAAACGGAGTTATATGCGTTCAAAGTACAGCCCATCCCACCCCCAAACGTCGGCAGCAACTGCGCGGTTAGCAGAGGGCGCGTAAAATATACGTGTATTTATACACATATACGAATATTTTTTTTTGTCAGGGTTCAGGGTATCTCGTAGTCGAGCCGTCTCGACTAGAGCCTTCTTACTTGTTTTTATTTTTAATGGTTGATCTAGAAGTTATTTACGAACTACGTATCTAATATTAGTTAATACGAAATCCAATTCTGCTTTAATTTACTCTAATATGAAATTGATCATTTTCAAGTATATATATTAACACAGGCATATATTAATATAGAAGCATATTTGACTAGATGCACATAATAATGCAGATATTTTCTTTAATAAAAATAAATAAATAAATAAATAAAAGCTTAAATTATAAGATTGCACTATGGATATCGTATTTTTAACAAAAATACTTTACAAATTGATAGCAAATAAATAAGAAATAAAAGTAGTTAATGATAAACGTTTTATATATATTTATATAAAACAACTTTATGCTTGACAACTAAAAACATTAAATTAATATTAAAACAAGTAAGAAGGCTCTAGTCGAGACGGCTCGACTACGAGATACCCTGAACCCTGCAAAATAATTCATATTCTTCTTCTTTACGCACGTATAAGCGCGCGCTCTGCTAACCGCGCAGTTGGGGGTGGGATGGGATGTATTTTGAACGCTTTTAACTCCATTTCTAGATGGATTATCTTCATGAAACTTTCAAAATATATTAATTGCATTCAAATTTGTCAATTTGCCAAATAACAAGTCTCTAGTATTTAAAATACGTTTTTTGTTTCAAATTGGGGGCGAAGAGGGCGTGGCATATAAAATCTGAAAATTACAAAAATCTGCGTATCCATAATATCTACCTAAATATACAAATTTGAAGTCTCTAGCTAAAACGGTGTAGAAATTATGCTCGAAAAAACCTATAAAAGGTAAACGTATTTCCGATTTTTTATCGATAATTAAGGAATGGGATAAAATTTCAGTTCTCTAGCTTTTGTAGTTTCCGAAGTCTCGACGTTCATACAGACGGACGGACGGACGGACAGACGGACAGGGCTATATCAACTTATTTTTTTTGTGCTGATCAAGAATATATATACTTTATGGAGTCTGCAACGTCTCCTTCTGCCTGTTACATACATTTTCACAAAACCATTATACCCTGAATTCCCATTTTCAACGGGTTCAGGGTATAATAAAAATAATAAAAAAAACTACAAAAAAAAAAAAAATAATAATAAAATTAATATCAATTTGACGTTAGCTACATTCATTAAAGCCTAGCAATTGTTGAGCGAATGTGAGATCGTGCCTATCTTTGCTTTCACCAATCACAACTGAATGCCTGCAAAGCGAGAGCCCGCAAAATACGACCTCTTGAGCAGCAATATGAGCATACACACATCGCATATTTTACACGTGGTGTACTCTCATTTCAGATGGCATCTATTGCAAGCTATTGTAAAATGATCACTCATCTGCGTTCCTTTTTTCCCTCTAATCAAATCATCGAGGTGGAGCATTTGCCTCTCATGATTTCAAAGTCAAGTTACACTTGGTGTAGAAATCCTGAGCTGAAGCTGTTCGTTCTCCGAGTCCAATAAGTAATGTATTGCCAATAAGTAATTTGGTAAGCCAAACAAAATCAGCTGCGTATATTCTAGATCTTCGTGTTTCCTCTAAGCGAATGTTTCGCTAATGTGAGTGCATGCAGTATGCAACGAAAGTTAAAGCGTTTGCATTGCATACTTTAAGGAGTTGCCGTGCGTATACGGTAGACCTCGCTAAGCACTATCAAATCTTATTGTGTAATAATTCTTGATAAAATAAGTGAAGCGTAGTAAACAAGTTTACTTCGAATAAAATAAATGAGCGCTTGCAGCAATTTTGTTTTTGCTGCGCATGTGCCACTGTCATTGACAGCAATTAAGATGCCCAGCTACAGGGCTTAAATGTACATTACTTTGTCCGACAATTGCGCCTTGTATATCTGTCGGTATACGTGTCAGTATATATATATATATATATATAGGTGTGTGTGTGTGTGTGTGTGTTCGTTATTAATGAAACGTCTAGCTGACTGCGACTTCTGACTGACTTAGCGGACTTTGCTTGCCAACTGGCAGGATTTCGTTGGGGATTTACTCGAATGAAATTGCGTCAACGAAATTATTTGTTGTTTGTTGACTGACGCTTTCAGTGTTCACAGTTTATTGGCAGTCTGTTTATGCAGAAGACGATAGTTACCGAATGGCTTTCTATTTCAATGCGGATTGCATTTTGAATGGCGCATGGAAAATGAATATATATTGAACAGCATTCATATGCTGCGCATTATTAATATTGATTTTCAGAGTGGGCGTGATGAGAAATAGGCATCGCTGTCCTTCACACACACACACACACACACACGACCTCTCAGCCTTCATCATATGCTAGAAGTAGTTCGAAATGTGTCTGATAAAAATAACAATAGCAAACCTTTTTTTTTTTTTCGATTTTCTTGCTCCCATTTTCAACCCGAAAGATAAAAGCTAACCGCATTGTATTGTTTGTAGAAGCTTGAGTAAATTGAGAAGCAAAGCAAAATGCGAAATACGTGCCGAAACGCTTGCGAATGCAGCCCGCAAATAACTGGGCGACACTTCAGTGCATTAATGATGCTACAGCTTATTGCAAATAAATTGCTTTTGCCTGATTAAACAAGGCGCAATAAGTGCACAGTGAATGAAATATGCAGACATGCATCAAATATTATCAAGCAAAGTGTTTAGCGGGAAATTTGAATATGTGACAGACTTGACTTTAATGCATGCGCTGCAGCTGCTTCGTTTGCCAAGCAAAAGAAATTGATTTTTTCTTTTTTGTGTTTATTTTTTGTGGCATTTTTCTTTTAAGAAAAAGAAACACTCTTTGGCAGGAAAAGTGGCACACACGCAGCAAGCAACGCTGGAGCAGCAGTTGGCCCGGCTAAGTAGGCCACTTTAGGTGCAGCCACGAGCCACGAGCAACAACAGCAGCAACTGCAACAGCAGCAGTTCCTTCATCCATTTTCGCCTAAAGCTGCACTTGCAACGCTGCTTTGTTAAGTGTTTGAAGCGTTAAGTATACGTCTCATTGGCAACAATTTCGTTTAGTTGGCCAGTTGGGCGAGTCAAAGCGATCATAGGCTTATATTGCCTCAGCTCAGCTCAGTTATTCATAATATTATTTCACTTGATCTGCTGCGTCAAATCCCTTAACAAAAGTCATTGAAATTATTTTCATTTCCAAACAGCGAGCGACTGCGACGTAAGGTAAGCAGATTATGTAAGTCATATACACAGCATGCATGTGTATGTGTATGTGTGCGTGTGTGTGTGTGTGTGTGTGTGTGTATGTGTGTGTCAGCATTAACAATGGCACATGTTGACGCCAGTTTGTTGTGCAACTTTTCAACAGCTCTTTTTCAACTGTTTTTATTAGTGATTTCCGTTGAAAACAAGCTAAATTATGCGAATTCCCTTTTTAGCATATTTTTTGTATCGCTTGCTTGAGGGCGTGGCGACACCTGGCATAAACTTTGCTATTTTTGTATGGAAATATATATATTTCTTCAACTCGCATATGCGTTCAAACGAAACGAAAACTTTATACGATACGTGCAAATTCTTTTGAAACTCAGGAAAAAAAGAGTGAACGAGTGAAAGCGAGAGAGAGAGAGAGAGAGAGAGAGAGCAATAGCGGAGAATATAGATAACCAAATTTCAATTTTAATTTTAAATCTCTTGCAGTTGCATTTAGCAAACAATAGACGAAACCGAGACTGGAACCAACTAATGAAGTCAACCATTATTGCATTTGAAGTCCATCTGGTCTATTGGCCGAAATCTAGCTGGGTATAATGCTCATTGTGGTACTAATTGATTGGGCACGTGTGCCATAGACAATGAGGTAAACAGTCCAAAACGAGGGACAATGGAACCCTTGAATGCATTGAACGATTGCCTGCTCCGTGCCTGAGCATGTGAAACTGACACGAGGCAATTGAATAATGCAAATGCCTATATGTGTACAAGTGTGTGTCTGTGCGTGTGTGTGTTTATATGGGGACGACCAATTCATTATCGATTGACTCAATGTGAACTCCGACTTGGATATGCAAATTTCACCTAGGGCACACAGCTCGCCGTGGCAGTGAATCGACTGGAATTCAAAAAGTATGCTTCCGAATGGACATGAAACTACAATTACAATTCAATGGAAGCGCGTTGAGAAAATATTGTCCTTTGTGTTTTATTATGTTTTGAATATGATAAATGTAATTGTTATTGTCGCACTTATCCACATGTGAGTAATCAAAGGAGCTGCTGCAGTAGGAAAACGAAAAACAAAATAAAAAAGTATTTCGGTTTGTCAACAGCTCAACAAATCAATCATACGCAGTGTGGTGCGTGCCAGCTAATGCGTGCCTTGCGGGCGTATATTGTGTGTGTATGAAACACAAACACACACATATATACACATGCATAAACATGACACTTTGGCTGATAAATAATGCAGCCCACTCATTACTCCAAACAATAAAGCCGACTCCCAATTTCGTCGCATATGTCATTATTGAATTATTTAAATCTCGACCCAAAACAAGTAATGGACAACACACTTACTCCAATTGGATTGAATTGAATTGGATTGAATTGGACAGGTGGCTGGCATGCGTCTTATGTTTTGTTGCCAAAAAGTTTGTCAAACTTTTGTCAACTTCATTAATTTAAATGAACTCGCAACTTGACGTCAACTGTAGCACAGTCCAACGATGCATGCAAATTAACTGAAACTCGACAAAGCTGCAGCATCTTGCTCTCGCCACGGATACGGATACTGAAGAGGCGCATAAGCTGTGTAAGCTGAGAGTTTTGAGAGTTGATAGTTTATGCTAATCGGGCTGTAGGTAGAGGCTGCATAATTATGCAGCAGTAGAGTTAATTAGAGGATCTATCAAAACGTGCTGTCAGATGGGAAATAACAGTTAAAAGGCTCTGTACAACTGTATAACTGTATAACTGTATAAATGTATCTGTATCTGTATCTGTATCTGTATCTGTATCTGTATCTGTATCTGTATCTGTATCTGTATCTGTATCTGTATCTGTATCTGTATCTGTATCTGTATCTGTATCTGTATCTGTATCTGTATCTGTATCTGTATCTGTATCTGTATCTGTATCTGTATCTGTATCTGTATCTGTATCTGTATCTGTATCTGTATCTGTATCTGTATCTGTATCTGTATCTGTATCTGTATCTGTATCTGTATCTGTATCTGTATCTGTATCTGTATCTGTATCTGTATCTGTATCTGTATCTGTATCTGTATCTGTATCTGTATCTGTATCTGTATCTGTATCTGTATCTGTATCTGTATCTGTATCTGTATCTGTATCTGTATCTGTATCTGTATCTGTATCTGTATCTGTATCTGTATCTGTATCTGTATCTGTATCTGTATCTGTATCTGTATCTGTATCTGTATCTGTATCTGTATCTGTATCTGTATCTGTATCTGTATCTGTATCTGTATCTGTATCTGTATCTGTATCTGTATCTGTATGAATGAAATTGCTTTTCTTTCCAAAATATTGATCACAATTAGTTAATGCCACTCAACTTCAGCTTAAATGATTATTGAAAATTTGAATTCACTTCAATCGGGTTACGTCTTGCTCACCTGAGATTCTCAATGCGTGGCCTGCGGCACTGGGGACGATTGCGTCGATGGCTGCGATCCTTTTTGCATCGGCAATCGCAGTGCATGATGCACAGAGCGATAGATGAGATGACCGTTATCACAAAGGGCACCACAAAAAAATGTATGATCATAGCCTCCTGATCGTCATGATTGTAGGATGTTAGGACGACGGTTTTGTTTTTGCGCGAATAGAAACACGGATAGATCGCGCCCTCGACGCCGTAGTACATATTAAAGTTCTTGCATGTCACTGTGGGCGGATAGCCGCAGCCCTTAATGTTGACGAGCAGCGTGGCCTCGCTGGACTGCTCCCAGTCGGCGGTGTAGTTGCTATAGTCGGTCATGTTCTCTGGTATCGTTATATTCTGTTCTATAAATGTCACATAGATGTGCACGCAGCGATACAGATCGGAGGTGCAGCCCTCGCGGCAGGAGCTCCACGAGCAATTGAATATGCCAACAAGATCCTCGCGCCGTGTTGTTGTGCACAGTGTTGGGTTTTCGATAAAGTCGTGGCTCAGTGTCGATATGGCTGGATCCACATAGAGCGGCACCAGAAACAGCAGCGAAGCGCCGGCCGTCACCGAGAAGAAGGCGAGTGTTGAGGTGCCATAGAAACGCGCACGTTCCCGCCACGAACGAAAGCGCCGATTGCCATTTTTCTTTTTTGGAGCCAGTTCTCGGATTTTACGTAACCGTAGCTCTTGTTGTTGCTGCTCGAGTAGTAATTCCGAACTGCCACTCCTCATATTATTGTCGGTGCACACAGGGCGCTGATGTTGCTGCTGATTGTTGCTGCTGCTGCTGCTGCTGCTGCTGCTGCTGTTGCTGCTGCTATTGCTGTTGGCGTTGTTGCTATTGCTGTTGCTGTTGCTCTTCTTGTTGTTGCTTGCGTTGACGTCGGCGTCGCAGCAGCAGCTGCAGCTGCAGCGACGTCCACACCCGCGCCAGCCAAAGCCTGCGGCTCGGCCTGAGAGCTGCTCCTAGGGTTAGTCGTTATCGTTGTCGTTGCCGTTCGCGTTGCACTCGTCAATTTGACAGAGAGTGTGAGAGCGAGAGAGAAAGAAATGGAGACAGACAGACAAACAGAAAGAGAGAGAGAGAGAGAGAGAGAGCGAGTGGTGGACACTTGCAGCCGATGCTGTCGTTGACGCCGACGTTGCTTTGGCAGCGCTGGATGGTCTCGCTGCCTACCGCAACATTCAAGAGAGGCACGAGTACGCAACGGGCGCGACACGAGCTTTTGCGAATTGAGGTTATGTACACACGCGTCGACGCACAAGGAGACCGGATAAACAGCTGTTTGACCTACCAGCGCTCACACTCGCACCACACAGACAGCCGTCAAAGTGAGAGCGGAACTGAACAGGAGAGTGACAACGAGTGACAGAGAGCGCGCGCGTGAGTAGTTAACAGGCGGGAGTAACTGTATAGCAAGCAGGTAGCCAGGCAGGCTGGCATTCAGGCAGACAGCGAGCGACAGATAGAGATAGCGCGCACAAGACAGTGGGGGAGATGGCGAAAGAGCGAGAGAGCGAGAGAGTCACAGTCAGTCAGACGGTGAAAGGAAGACACTCGCCAGCGTCTTCATTTGTATTGAATGAGTTGATTTTAATTTTTGCTTTGCTTTTTATTAATCTCGTCGGCAGCATTAAATTTCGCATTATAATTTTAGCACTTGTCTTCTTCTCTTTCTTCTTGTTATTGTTTATTGCTTATTGTTATTGTTAATTCATTACTGTTGTTATTGGCTCTGACACTGATGGGAAAAGAACAATGTAAAGGGCAGTAATTAATAAAAAGCGGCATGCGTGGGCGCCGCACTTGACAGCTGTTGATGTAGGTTAGTTTAACGAGAGACTGACGAAGCAATAGCGAGAGAGAGCGAGAGAGAGAGAAAGTGTGTGTGTGTGTGTGTGTGTGTGTGTGTGTGTGTGTGTGTGTATGTGTGTACGAGAGCACTAACAGCGAGTCAAATTGAGTGCGAGAGCGAACAGAATGCCTAGCAAAGCCAGCGCCAACGTCGGTGTCAACGTCGACAGCGACGGCGACGCCGCGAACAGACTGTATGACTTTCCTTTTAGTGTGTCGCCCTAGTGACTGTGTAATCTTTGTTTTCTATATGTATTTATATATATTATTTTTTTAGTGGGTGGAATTATTTATGCTACACATTTTTTGCGCCACTATCTATGTTGTTTCCATAGTTGTTGTTGTTGTTGCTGATGTTGTTGTTGCCTTCAACTAAGACAATTTATTATTTTTACAATTTATTTGCATTTGTCTAGACTAGACTAGATAGACAACATGATTTATTAGAGCAGCCTACATCTGCTCAATGTCGGCTGACTATCGAAAAGTAAGCTATAAACTAAACTAAATTCTGATCGAATTCAAAGATATTGATATACAAACGTAACTGTCATTCATTTAGAAATCAAATTCTTACGAATTCTTCTTATTTGCATATATTGAAGATACAATTTGTTGTAGGATGCTAGAGCAAATATGTATGAATTAAATAAACTATTTGTATTATATATATATATTTTTTTTTTTTTAATTTTTTTTTCTGCTAACATATTTGAGGTATTCAGCTTTAATGTTTGGTCGCTTGACACCCATTATTTACCTACATATTCTGTTTGTTGTTAATGTTATTGTTGTTGTTGTTGTTGTTGTAGTTTCGCGTGACTCTAAACATTGGTCAGTTTTAACATTGGCAATAGACACACACACACACACACACAGATACCGTTTGTGTTAGCTGAACGCATTTCACAATTACAGCACACACACACACACACACACACACATGCAGGGAGACAAGGTATGCACGTGTTTCCCACTGTGTATGTGTGTCTACGTGAGCTTCCATGTATTTTGGATGATTTCATTCATGTATATGCCGTGCATCGTGCGTTACTTTCGTTTATGTGAAAACTTAAAGTGGGTACACGGCGTATGAGTAATATCGTGACAGACCTAACTGCCAATTGGTCAACTGGTCTGCTAGTTAGGCTTTCAATCTAACCAAATTAAATTAGATCTAAGAAGACAATTGTGATGACAATAATAACAATGTGTCGGTTTTTTTTTTTTTTTTCGCTGCATGCTGTTGTCATTGAAGAGGAGTCAAGATCTAAATTGAATTTAGATATTTTTGGTTATATATTACAAAATAGGTAAACACGATTGCTGGCCGCCCACGCCACGCCCCAGTGCTGGCAAGGAAAAACTAGCTGTAGAGTAATAGGCAAACCATAAAGAAAAAGAAGAGGAATAACGACTCAACCAAGATCTAACTAACTTTTAACAGTCGAAATGGCGCTGCTCCGCTTATCGTTGCTGCTTAACAAATTTTTTTTTTCACTTGATTTGGATTGAATTAATTTATTATAATTTTAAATTATGTCTGTATTTTGATTATTTCTGTACACAATGTGCAATGCCGATTACAGCATTTGCCAGCGAAAGCGAATTTGTTGCCTTCTCTGGCTTCTCATTGGCAAACTCACACGCGCACACACACACAACACACAACACACAACGCACACTGAATCGAGACGAGAAGCGCGAACGCTGGGCCCTGACGTGCCTCTCGGAGTGTTTGTCCAAAACTGAGGCGACGACCCGACACCGCCACAGGACTTGCTGCCTCACAACACATGTGTAGGTGTCTATGTGTGTGTCTGTGTATGTGTGTGTGTGTGTGTGTGTGTGCGTGTGTTTGTGGGTGGCGTCAGCTACACGCAGCCGACTTGAGCAGCGCAGCAAACGTCGAAGCCAACGTTGCCCACAACGACTGCTCGCCAAGCTGGGAGCATTCAAAGGATTCGCATATGCGCACTTCGCCCATTCATTGAGAAATATGAAAAAATACTCGTTGGCAAAATGATTCGTTGATTGACTTGGCAGTTGGTGGCAACAACACTGCTTGCGCATTTCCTTATAATTAATCAATATTATTGTATTGTAATTGATTTCTTTTTCAATTACAATTCTTGTCTCAATAAAACATTTCCAATATAAACGCATTTAGCTAACTCTAGATTGAAATCAATATTGAACGTTGCGCTTTGCACTGCTTACTGTCTAGCGCGGACAAAAACCATGCGAACTGCTTCTGCACTGCTTGCGTGTATAAAATCAATTTAGCACTAGTACTTAATGAAATGCATATTGCATATGTCGGGTTAATGTTAATTATTTTGTTCTTTTCTATTTAGTGTTCACCATGATATTCCAGACTTATAATTATACTCATTTCTTCTGCGAGTTATGCTCTCAATTCTGAAGAAGCGCATTGCGGCTGAAAAGATCGCAAATTGTTCATCAATCCCACAAATTGATTACAAATGCTTATCGGATTGGAATCTAAATAGTATAACACTAAAGAATTTCAACTATAACTTTCCGCCGGTAGAACTGCGACAGTATAATTTTAGCAGCTTGCGATCCATTGATTTGTCTTATAATCAAATAACGCAAGTGCCAGATGACTGGATCAAAGATTTTCCCAACCTATCGCGACTCAACTTAGATTACAACCAATTGATTCATGCACCTGAGCTGCTACTCAAAAATCCACATGTCAAAATGTATGTTCACTCTAACCCATTCCACTGCGCATGCAAACTACTGGACCAGACTCTGAACTTATCCAATGTAAGTTTAATATCAAAATTTTATATTCAAGAGAACAGTAGCAGAAGCCAGTTCCTTAAATTTGATATCTAGGTGGATTTAGTTAGCTTTAATTTTATTTACCTTCTTTACAGAAAACAGGACAGACTATAATATGCAGCAATGGAGGAACAAGGAAGTCGATGGCCCAATATTGTGCTATCCTCGAAACTAATGACAAATCGCCTAACAACTGGATGATTGGTTCTGCTGTAGTAATAGTTCTTTTTATAACTATGTATCCTTTGATCCGTTGATATACTTGATATGTATAAAGAAGACACTTGCTTGTGATCCATTGATTTGTCTTATAATCAAATAACGCAAGTGCCAGTCGAATTTAGTCCCTTACACATACCCTAACCTCTAGACCAGCAAAAGACACCTGACCGAGCGGCGCAGAGGTTAGGGTTCAATTTGGGAAACAGCACAGAAAAATGGAGCAGAGCAGCGGGGGAATCTAGTGCACTAATGATTTTTTTCACCTAAATATATAAAAAAAAAAAAAAAAAAAACTTACACATATATATATAAAAAACTAAAGCCAAAAATTAAATAAAAACCCAATTTTTCTTCATAAATCCAACAGCAAACAACAAACCACGAGGAAAGGCCTTTCACCGATGGAAAAAAAAACTGTAAGTGCTTAACCCTATGTGCCCTGTCCCAAGATCCAAATTTATAACTAAACTTAACACACCATGAATTCCTCTACCGTAATAATATAACATTGATTTCTATTTAAAACCATTTTTTTGATTTTTAATTTGCATTTTATTAAAAGAGAAAATTATCTAATCATTAAATTAAATGAAATAAAAAAATTTTATATATATTTTTTTTTGCTTTATTTTTTCTATACCATTATTTTTTATTCTTGAACACTTATATTACCTTGTATTAAAGTAAATTGATTTTGCTGCGTGAACATATTCGTATAAAAAATAAATAAATAAATATAAGAAAAAAAAAGTCAAAATTACAGACAAACTTTATAAATAAGAAAAAAAATAAAAAATTAATACAAATCTTGATAAAAGAAATAATACACGAAATAAAAAAAATTTTAATGAATTAAAGTATAAATAAATAAATAAATAAATATATTCCGTTACCATGTTACTTCTTTAAGCCACTTATAAATTAGAATTAGGATAAGAATTATGTAAACATTATTATTAACATTTTTAGTTATAGAAAAAATGTATAAAGGAAAATTGGACACTAAAGATTAGGAATAAAATTGTTAAAGATGAATCAGAAATTTTTCGACTCTTTTTAAATTTTTTTCTGTTTTTAAAGACAGTGTGAAGAAAAATGTATGGTTAATATTATGGGGTAGGAAGTCTCTGAAGTTTTCGTTGGGGTTTTTTTTAAATGATTAAAAATTAAAAATCATGGTAGGGTAGGGTAAAGAAAGCGGGTGCCAAACTACACCTTAGGCCTCGCCTCTTCATGTTTCTTTTTAATTCTGGTATAAATAAAAATTGTGATCGTCTTCCCTCTCTTTTTTTTCTCTTCGGTCATGCGGACCACATTTATTGTTTTTTTTTTTTTGGGATCTTAAAATTTTAAGATTTATGTACCCAGGGCGTAGAAGTAGCCAAGAACCCTCCCCACAATCCCGAATGAGCTAAGGAACCAGAAGATCCCGCCCAGCTACTTCTCGACCAAGAACCCGATCTATTACATAGATTTTTGTCTTCCAACATGGGGTTCGATACTAAACTGTTACAGTACAAAATATATACATACCACCTAAATTTTTTTGGCGCCCAACATGCGGCCTACTACGTTACGGTAACATACGCACATACATACAACACAGTACACATTATCCTGGTGGAACACTACACCAATTCTATTGACCAATTCTGGTCTCTTTTACTTGAGTGCATCACTTAATTTGTTGATTGCATTAAACATCAGTATTAATTGTTGTGTGATGTATATATATATATATATATATATATATATATATATATATATATATATATATATATATATATATATATGTTGCTACTCTAGCTAGCAAGTATTTTCATCTTATTTCATCACGAAAATAAATACGTTCAACCTATTTCCACTAGTTTTTCTATAAGTTTATTTATTAATTTCTATGAGTTACGACATTTTAATAATACGAAATATTTGTATGAAAAACAAAATAAAATTTATTTTTATCTGTTGAACTGCCGCTCTTGGGCTTTTTCTAACTATCAATGAATCGACATATCGACCTATCGATAGCTTACAGGGCTACAAAACATATATTCTAGATTAAGGTTCAAAATGATTCAGTTCACAACATTCCGCCCACCGTAAAACTACGAGGGAGTTTTACCAATAACATCAAGAATAGCTAATTTAGATACGGGACGCTTTAAATCATCCGTTGCTGTTTTCACCTCAGCTAAACGTATGACACCATCCTTTGCTGGAAAGGTGCTGATAACGACTCCTTTTTTAAAACTGCCTCTCGGCTGTTTGTCTTCACATATGATAACAACATCTCCTATTCGTATCGGGCTTTTCTTGACGTTCCACTTCGTGCGTCTTGTTAGTGTTGGCAAATATTCTCGAATCCAACGTTTCCAGAATTGTTCTTCAATTGTTGAGAAATCCTATATTGTTTTCGATGAGGAAACTCACTAGTATCTCCAGGTGTTTGAGTAGAGTTCGATGTCCCCAATAGAAAATGATTTCGCGTCAACGGCTGCGGATCGTCTAACATGATCTCTTCATTGCATAGAGCTAAATACTTAAATAGAACACATGCATGATTGAATACATTAGTGAGAGTAACTAACATCTGTGATTTCCACTCCATGTCACAGTTAAGTTGTGAGTTGATCAGTCTGATTTAGTTATTTATGCCTATTGAATTCGTGACGTGTTGATTGCATAATGTGTGGTCTTATACTATACTTATACTCATACTATTTCCACTAGTTTGTTGCTTTAAAGTCACCGCCAATACGCGCTTTGTTGATTGAACTAAACGTTCCCAGCAGCCACCAGAGCTTGGGTTTACTGGACAATTAAACTCCCATTGAATGGCTTTATTGGGCAATTCTGACTGAATATTCTCAAAGTCAAATATTTTTGTTTCGTTATACCAAAGCTCGCGTCGCCACCAGTTGGCACCGCTTGCTGCACAGCTTCAACTCCAGCTTCCCTACTTGGCATATCCTGATTGTCACGAAAGTCACCCAATGTAACTCTTTGACCATCCACTTGGGTCACATGTGCTTTAAGCGTGCCGTCTCCAGTATACGCATCCCTCTTGACATTGCCTTTGGCAAGATCATCTGCTATTATGATCTTTATTTTCCTAATAAATTTGTGAATGTAGCCAAAAATGCGCTTCATAATTCCGAATGAATTTATGTGATTGAATAACAGAGAGATATCTACATGCTCTGCTGAGAATAAAACCCTTTGGCGCACTTCAGGAAGGCATGCTTCAGACAAGCAGTGCCTTGGCCAATAAAATTTTTCCTTGGCTCTTCCTTTAACCAAGACAAAACCACGGCCGAATCTGACCAACAATGCAGTTCACATTCGAACAAGTTCATTTTGTTTATTTCGCTTACCAAGTTCGCAAGCAGAAATCCAGCGCATAACTCAAGCTTAGGCACCGTAAGAGTCTTTAGTGGAGCGACCCTAGCTTTGGAACAGAGCAATTGAACTTGAACAGCATTCTTCGATGAGCGAACATAAACACAAGAGCCATAGACGACGACTCATCCATTGCTAGTTGATGCATTGCACGAATTGCCAAAAAGGAAGCGGGTTTTGTCCCATACGTGACGGTATTCAATTTGAAAACTTGAATATCATCGTCTACAGAGTCTCTCCACAAAATGCACTGGAGCATAGAATCAGGCTCTGAGACTTTTACACACCTGTACATTTTACCAATATCTCCTGTAAGTGCAATGCAAAATGTGCGAAAACGAACGAGCGTGTGAAACAATGTAGCTTGAATTGTCGGCCCTGACATCAACAAATCGTTTAATTAGAGCCCAGAGGTGGTAACTGCTGAGCCATCAAAGACAACTCTCAGCTTTGTTGTCGAACTCTCTTCTTTGTATACGCAATGATGAGGTAACAAATATTTGCATTTATTGAAATCTGCGCTGGGCACCAGTGACATATGTTTGAGATCAATATATTCCTTTATAAATGCTGAATATTTCTCCTTGAGAGTTTGATTTCGAGCGAATTTACGTTCCAAGTTTATGAGCCGACGCTTGGCCTGCAAAGAGGAGTCGCCCAAAGATTCGACGCCTATCTTTTTTGGCAAACAAACTGAATATTCCCCTGAAGACAATCGACGATGGTTTGCGACGAAATGCTGCTGACAACGGAGCTCTTCTTGGAGTGGTGACGAAGTGAAGCTGAGATCCTGAGTCCAAGAGTACACGACACGGAACGAATGTTCCAGCTCGGTTCTTGAAAAGGATTATAGCAGTGGCTAGAAGCACAACATCAGAGGAATTAGGTGATATGTGGGCTTGAGGCAGAGAAGGGGACATTGCAACCAACAAAACTTGATCCATATTTTCAAGCATTCGACATCGTCCTTGCAAGAAAGTTGACAATTTAACCCACGATGGTAATTCATTAGCAGATGAGCTTTCCTCCCATTTGACCTGAGTGGACTTATCCAATTTCTGCAGCACTGTTTGCACGATGATAATATCAGCAACTTCTTCCCTCGATGCTAAAGAATCCATAGCACGAATGTGAGATGTCACTTTATTTGTTAATTGCCTCAGCCTATCCACAGATGCATCAGCCTTCTCAAGCCCAAATATCGCTCGGATGTGTGCCTGTAAGATAAAACGTTTGTTATCAAAACGACGTTGAAGAATATCCAGAGCGACGATATAGTTAGCCTTGTTGATTTCCAATGAGCTAATGGAATCCAAAGCAGAACCACTTAAGCAGGATCTAAGATGCTGGAACTTCTCAACAGAATTGAGATCAGGATCAGTATCTATGATCGTTTTGAACATAGAGTAAAAGTTTTCCCAATCAATGTAGATTCCACTAAATTTTGGCAGCTCCAACTGCGGCAAACGCGATCGATTAGCCATAACGAGCATTGGATGAGCATTTGTAAAACTTGTATTGAGCGTGGAAGAGAGCTGTGCATTCGGCCGACTTCCCAACTCACGCTGAAGCAAGGCCTTAAACTTTAGAAGAGTTGATTCAAATTTCGCAGGTAAATCACTAGATATGGATTCAAAATCTGATTCCTCTAAGCTAGTGTGAACCGCTTCAAAATTTGACTCTAACTTGGTGATCGAGTCCAAAAGCACACGTATCTCACACGAATCCATATGACTTAGTTTATCCACGTCCAATTCGGCATATAACCTTTCAAGTCTATCGAAAAGAGCTTTCGTTTTAAGCCTTAAATAAGTGACCTGAGAAGCAGGCACTTGATCAGCATTAGATTCTGAGTTATTCATTTTAATAAGTCACAAATTAATTTAAGTTATGCTCAGTTCAGAAAAAAAAAAAAAATACACAGCTAAAAGCTATTTTTTAGTGATCACAATTGTAATAGATGATGACGATAATTGTAATTGAGATAATCGATAACAAACGTACTTAGCCCATACCCGTGGGTACCCGTGGGTACCCAGCTCATGCCCACCTCTAATCTAGAGTAAAACAAGCAAGTCATAGATAAGACCGTAAGTAATTAATGGTGAAAAAGTAAAAAGGCTCTCAAGTAAAAAGGCTCTAGTCGAGACGGCTCGACTACGAGATACCCTGAACGGACAAATTTGACTGCTATTAATAATAATATAAATGGTAAATGGTAATAGAAATGGTAGCTGTCTTCCTAATACCCTGAACGTCGCCGCTTAGGTGTTTTAAGAGTGGGTCGCTCTTAACTACGCGAAGCATGTCCGTGTAGCTGCAACCTCCTACGCCTGAAATCGTAATTGCGTCCGATCTGGGTCGCTTCTGCATAGGCTTGTGTATGTATGTTGACCTGCCTGTTGTGAGTTCACAGCAGCAGCCCACAGAGCCATAGGTTCATTTGGGTTCGCTGAGCTTTTGTTGACTCCGAATTGTCTGTTAATTATGATGCTGACTACTGGACTGAAAATGTGTGAAATGAGTTTAAAAGGATAAGTTTAGAAGGTTTTTTTTTAACCAGAATGGTAGCACCAGTGAATAAAACATCGCCAGGCTGGTGTAAATGTAATGAATTCGTATTTTGAGATAGAATCCTCTTGAGACTCCGAAACTAACATGATCTCTTCATTGCATAGAGCTAAATACTTAAATAGAACACATGCATGATTGAATACATTAGTGAGAGTAATTAACATCTGTGATTTCCACTCCATGTCACAGTTAAGTTGTGAGTTGATCAGTCTGATTTAGTTATTTATGCCTATTGAATTCGTGACGTGTTGATCGCATAATGTGTGGTCTTATATGAGGTATTCATCCAAATGTTGGTCCTAGTACGGAGTATGACAAGTTAATGTAATATGATCTTGATTTAGTCGTTGATGTGAGTAGAATTCTGCGCTTATGAAGTAACACGTTTAGCTGTGATTGGAGCTGGAAGAATGTCAATACATAACAATTAAGGAGGCTTTAGTCGAGACGGTGCGATTACGAGATGAAAAAAACAAAAAAAAATTAATATTCTTCTTCTTTGCGCACGTATAAGCGCGCGCTAAGCATATGTGTCTGATATTACAAACCAACCTACTACGCATCCTTAACTTACACATATCTTCAAATGTTTATACATATGTAATTTTTAAATAGTTATTGTTTAATGTTCATTATTTTGTTCTTTTAGTTTTAGTGTTCACCATGATACTTCTGGCAATACTTATACTTATACTTCAACTCATTTCTTCTGCGAGAAGAAATGAAGAAGCGCATTGCGGCTGCCTAATCGATTCTGAAAAGATCGCAAATTGCTCATCAATCCCACAATTTGATTACAAATGCTTATCGGATTGGAGTCTAAATGGTATAACACTAAAGAGTTTAAACTATAGCGCTCCGCCGGTAGAACTGCGACAGTATAATTTTAGCAGCTTGCGATCCATTGATTTGTCTTATAATCAAATAACGCAAGTGCCAGATGACTGGATCAAAGATTTTCCCAACCTATCGCGACTCAACTTAGATTACAACCAATTGATTGACGCACCTGAGCTGCTACTCAAAAATCCACATGTCAAAATCTATGTTCACTCTAACCCATTCCACTGCGAATGCAAACTACTGGACCAGACTCTGAACTTATCCAATGTAAGTTTAATATCAAAATTTTATATTCAAGAGAACAGTAGCAGAAGCCAGTTCCTAAAATTTGATTGGATATAGTTAACTTTAATTTTATTTATCTTCTTTACAGAAAGCAGGACAGACTATAATATGCAGCAATGGAGGAACAAGGAAGTCGATGGCCCAATATTGTGCTATCCTCGAAACTAATGACAAATCGCCTAACAACTGGATGTTTGGTTCTGCTGTAGTAATAGGTCTTTTTATAACTATGTATTCTTTGATCCGTTGATATACTTGATATGTATAAAGAAGACTTGCTTGTGATCCATTGCTTTGTATTATAATAAATAACGCAAATGCCAGATGACTGGATCAAAGATTCGAAAATTCGATTATATATATCGTCTGTAACAGGCAGAAAGAGACGTCGCAGGCCCCATAAAGTATATATATTCTTGATCAGCACAAAAAAATAAGTTGATATAACCCTGTCCGTCTGTCCATCCGTCCGTCCGTCCGTCTGTCCGTCCGTCTGTATGAACGTCGAAATTTCGGAAACTACAAAAGCTAGAGAGCTGAAATTTTACATGAACACTCGAATCTTAGTTACGCAGTACAAGTTTATTTTGTATTTTTTCGATAACTCATCCCATTCCTTAATTATCGATAAAAAATCGAAAATTCGTTTACGTTTTTTACGTTTTTCGAGCAGAACTTCTACACCGTTTTAGCTAGTGACTTCAAATTGGTATATTTAGATAGATATTATGGATACGCAGATTTTATAATTTTCAGATTTTAGATGCCACTGCCCCCTTCGCCCCCAATTTGAAAAAAACGTATTTCAATTACTAGAGACTTGTAATTTGGCAAACGGACAAATTTGAATGCTATTAATATATTCTGAAAGTTTCATGAAGATAGTCCATCTAGAAACGGAGTTATAAGCGTTCAAAGTACAGCCCATCCCACCCCCAACTGCGCGGTTAGCAGAGCGCGCGCTTATACGTGCGTAAAGAAGAAGAATATTAATTTTTTCGCAGGGTTCAGGGTATCTCGAAGTCGAGCCGTCTCGACTAGAGCCTTCTTACTTGTTATAATTGCCGTCGTTCTATGGATGTGTGGATCACAATTACATGCAATTGTGAAATTCGACAATGCAGTGATACATACATATGTACATGTATGTTTGTATTGGGTTCTTCGACGCTTTGAGTGCATAGCTAAAACAAGATGTCGGTTTTAAGAACTGCAAAAAAACAGAAAAAGGAAATTAAAAAGACAATAGACAAGTTAAATTAAGTATTTGGAATGGATTCAAATAATAATAATATTGTTATTAATTAAGAAAGAGATGAGGATATTAATAATAACTTGTTTAGAAACTTATTGGATCAAATAAAGCAATTAACTACGCAAGTGTCATAGATACAGCATAGTCAAGTTGAACAGATGAACAAGAATCATAATAGCAGATGATCTTGCCAAAGGCAATGTCAAGAGGGATGCGTATACTGGAGACGGCACGCTTAAAGCACATGTGACCCAAGTGGATGGTCAAAGAGTTACATTGGGTGACTTTCGTGACAATCAGGATATGCCAAGTAGGGAAGCTGGAGTTGAAGCTGTGCAGCAAGCGGTGCCAACTGGTGGCGACGCGAGCTTTGGTATACCGAAACAAAATATATGTTTTGTAGCCCTGTAAGCTATCGATAGGTCTCAGCTGATCCAGCTTCAATATGTCGAGTCATTAATAGTTAGAAAAAGCACAAAAATTTCATACAAAAATTTCGTATTATTAAAAAGTCGTAACTCATAGAAATTAATAAATAACCTTTTAGACAAACTAGTGGAAATAAGTTGAACGTATTTATTTTCGTGATGAAATAAGATGAAAATACTTGCTAGCTAGAGTAGCAACATATATATATATATATATATATATATATATATATATATATATATATATATATATATATATATATATATATATATATATATATATATATATATACATCACACAACAATTAATACTGATGTTTATTGCAATCAACGAATTAAGTGATGCACTCAAGTAAAAGAGACCAGAATTGGTCAATAGAATTGGTGTAGTGTTCCACCAGGATAATGTGAGGCCCCATACAAGTTTGATAACTCGTCAAAAGCTATTGCAGCTTGAATGGGATATGCTACCAAAGAGCAAAATGGAGAATACATAATTTCATAAAATGTTTTAAAATATAAACAAGTAAAAAAGTACCCTGAGCCCTGCAAAAAATTAATATCTTCTTCTTTACGCACGTATAAGCGAGCGCTCTGCTAACTGCGCGGTTGCTACCGTGGCTGCCGTCATGAAACTTTCAGAATATAATAATAGCACTTAAATGTGACTAATTGAAAAATTGCAAGTATAAAAACGAAATTACTTAGTGGACAACTTAACACTTACCACAGTACGGCGTATATTCCTGCATTCACACATCAATATTTATTACACGTTGTTTCCTTTGAAATTGAGTATTAATTTATTAGTATTCGTACGGTGCAGTAGGTTTATATCATTCGAATAATATTATATATACTATATTCAATAATATCATAAATATGATCAAATATAATAATAAAATATACCAAAATATATTTAAAACCACTTGTGAACGATTCAGTGCAATACTTGAGACTCAATTCGCAACATTCAGATTATTAAGTACAATTATATTATAGTAGAGGCATATGATAAGGTTTATATACTTCTACTTAATCAATGTACATTTTTGTATTGCAAGACTACACATGTACATATTACTATCTCGCTTGCTCTGCAACGGTTATTCTGCTGCGAGGGACTTTAAAATACATTTTTTACACATTTGCGGTTGAATTGGGGACCGGGATCTAAAATCTGACAAAAACCGAAATTGTATTAAATTAATATCTATATATAAGTAGAAGACTTGGAGACTCTAACTCTAAAGATGAACGAGATATAATTTTATAACTGCTTCTCAATAAATTGTTATATCGATAACTCTGGAAATATAAGAGTTATCGAATTTCGGATATCCTTGCGTTAAAACATACGGACAGACCGACAGACAGACATAGCTATATCAACTTTTCTCGTCGCCCTGATCAAGAATATATATAATTTATGGGATCTGCCACGCCTCCTTCTGCCTGTTACATACATTTCACAAAACCATTATACCCTGATTTCCCATTTTCAATGGGTTCGACGCGTTCATACATACGGATGAAAGAACGGACGGACAGACGGACAGAAGTTCTATATCAGCTTACTTTTTTTTTTTTTTTGTGCTGATAAAGTATATATATACTTTATGGGGTCTGCGACGGTTAGATATTTGTAATAAAACCATTAACCCTGAATTCCCATAATCAATGGGCTCAGGGTATAAAAACGAATATTAATGTTAGGGTTGCCATCCGTCCTGGAAATCCGGGAAATGTGTCGACTTTGGATTTTTAAGAGGTTTAATATGAGTTGTGAAAAAGACTACGAATTAACAAGGCGACCAAAATTAACGAATTATCGAGACTCGACTGTATATGTACATATATAGATTTCGAGTGTAGCATACTTTTTGGCTCAGCTGGAATTTGTCTGTTGCTGCTGCTGCAGTGAGCCACCCTAATGCCGACGAGCTTTCAAGCACAAAGTTTTTTCATAAAGCTCTAAGCATAAACACAAAAGCTATCACAGCTTATTTGAATGACGACTTTCCTGGGTCAGGGGCCTATAGGAATGACTGTTGCCCCAGTTTCGGCCAGCAGCCCTGACATGTACCGCAGCTATGTATGAAGAACTCAAAAAGTGTGTCAAGTAACGCACTGCTGCCCTTGGCACAACGAATATGTCCTTGATGCTGGGCCACAGCCCACTGAGCTGGGATTATATAGAGAAACTAAATGCAAATGCCAAAAGAGCCAAAATAAGACAGTTGGGGGAGGAATGAATAGAACAATATATGTAATGGCAATGCACGGGAAATCAAATGAGAATATACATATATTCAAGTATAAAACAAAACTGTCTCTTACTTAATTATTGTAATAATAATAATAATGTAATACTAAAGGCTGACAAAAGCAGTGTTTATAATCATAATAAATAATAGTAATATTAATGATTATAATAATAATAATAATAAATGAATCTACAAACTAAATTAATTAAATAAATAATTAAATAGTACTTTTCAAATGTACAGTTTTACATTCAGTTATTTAATAAGATGTCTGTATACCATAGTAAATTTATTAATAATTTTATAAGATTTTGTTTTTTGTAATTTATTTATTTTCTAATTTATGTATTTGTAATGAATATTTCTAATATCAATAATGACAGTAATAATGAGATAAGTCTAAGATAGCCATAATTATAATAATCGCAATATATATGTTTTATGTGCTATGCTGAACTAGGGACTATACTCAAGGAGTCCTTCTAATTCTTCAATACTCTTTTTCAAGAAGAGAATCTGTCAGGTTCATTTATATGTTTTTAATAAAAACAAGTAAGAAGGCTCTAGTCGAGACGGCTCGACTACGAGATACCCTGAACCTGAGCAAAAAAATTAATTTTCTTCTGCGGAACTAAGATACGAGTATTTATGTAAAATTTCAGCTCTCTAGCTTTTCTAGTTTCCGAAATATATATATCAACTTATTTTTTTGTGCTGATCAAGAATATATATACTTTATGGAGTCGGCGACGTCTCCTTCTGCCTGTTACATGCATTTTCACAAAACCATTATACACGGAATTCCCATTTTCAATGGGTTCAGGGTATAAAAATAGTTTTTAAAATAATTATAAAAATATTGAAATATACATAGTAAAAATGTTAATGATTTTTCAAATAGTTAATAGAATTTATATTAAATTTCGCTTGGTTTCTTTGTGGAGTATAGGCGCTGCTCAAGCCCTGACACAAATACACATGCACGTGCTTTACCTCTTACACACACACACACATACATGCTGTTCTTGTTGTCATTGTTTGTTGCTGTCGCAATGTTGCATTAGTTATTTAAGATAGCACAGAGCTCAGAGATCAGCTCATAGAGCTCACAGAGAGGCTCTTCGGCAGAAGTAGCAAATGTTGTGATCGATATTCCCAAAACATTTATTGCATATATATACACAGATACACTGCATACACACACACACGCACACAGTCAGTGTGTGTGTGTCTTGTGTGGAACAATGAAAATGTTTGTTTGGCATATTTTTTATTTATTTATTTATTTTTTTTTTTTTCTTCTTTTTTTGCTGCTTTCCACGAAAAATGTGGGGAAATGTCAACAATGCTCATGTGGCACAGGGAGCGGCAATTTGTTGATCGATGAAATTAGTTTGTTAGCCATGTCAAGTCGCTGCTCGCTCTGTCACACAGGTGAGTGGCAGCAGCGTGGCCAAGCAACCGGTTGTCAAAATGCTGCACATAACATCAATTTTTGTATCTGAAGACCGGAGCAGCTGGCAACTGGGCGTCTTCCCTTGCCACAATGCGACATGAATTGCACTTCGCTTGCAAACACACACACACACACACACACACTTAGAAGCATATATCAGTGCTCATCTTTGTCTAGAATTTATGCTTCCTGGCGCTGACATGTGCACATCAATCACTGCAAGTCGCAGCTACATTTGCTAACTTGATTATCGTCTAGCCCACCAAACCCTCGCCCCCCACCCACTACCATGCCACAAACAATGACAACAACAACAACATACAGGTAAACATTCTAATAAGCCAGCACGCAACTTGCAAGCATTTTGAATCCCAAATTCAATGCCACCAAACTGACGGCTGAACGCAGCGCCCTGCTTTGACCACTGACAGCTTTGATGGACATCTGAGCACACACGCAGAGACAGAGACAGAGAGAGAAAGAGAGAGAGAGAGACAGGTCGCAATGAAAAACTTGACATGCGCCTTGGTCAGCTAAGCAATTAGGCTCAATTACACTTATTGCTAGCAACATGAAAGATTTACAAAGGTAAAATTGTTAGCAAAGTTGACTTTACGAAGCTATATCTTTATATATATATATTAATCAGACATTAACCAATAAGTACTTGAAATCAATATTTTATTACGTAAAATGGTGCTAAATGCAGCAAAATGGACATTTACAGTTATCTCGATCGAGGCGCCATTGCAACTTTATTAGGCAAACGAATAATAGGAATTAGATAATGTGCAAGACAAGGACAGCATGATCGTTTGGCTACTTCAAGATGGCTTCCTGGATGCATGATATTGCTGGCAAACTCTCTTGCTCTGTATGAGCGAGAGCGAGATATCAATGACACTATGAAGTTGTTCCAATTAGAACATATGTTTGGCTGATCCAATTGGAAGGCATATGCCAGTGCTAACTAATTCACTCTCTGTGACATATCCCAAAAGTCAACAATAACAATAAAATTAACAAAAACCAATAAAAGTTCTGCAAAAGAAATCAACTACTTTATACATACTCGCTTTATACATACATATATAAACTCGCTTTATACATACATACATAAAACAATAGTCATAGTTAATAAAACCACAAACAGAATCGTGTTGAGGACTACGTAGTCTAAGCTAAAAGACTGCTTTGTAGGACTAGCTTAACATAAAAAATACATTTACACATTATTATATACATATGTAGATATTATTATATAGATGTAAATATGTAAACTTTGTAAACTAGCATCATTCCAATTAGAGGAATTGAGGTCGCTGTTAACTAACAGCAGTTCCCGTTCTAATTGTCAATTGTGCACTCTTACAATGTTAAGCGCTGCTCTTGCTCTGTGCTGTACACACACACACACACACACATGACTCTCTTTGACTCCATGAGAGCATTAGAGCGAGCAAGCTAACAGTTGATTTGCCCTCTCAGCTGGTTGACCTATTTTCCAGTTTGGTAATGTGTCAGAGCGAGAGTCTGTATGTGAATGTGTGTGTGCGCGCTTTCTGATGTTGTCTTGCTCGGTCTAACGCTTTGTTTTGGTTTTGCTTTTGCTTTTTGCGCTTCTTTTCGTTTCGTTTGGTTTTGTAACACACAGATTGCACCGGCAGCTGTTGTTGTTGGCATTACTGTTGCCGTTTTTTTTTCCCTCCTTTCGTAACTGCGTATTTGTTGTAATGCTCAACGACAGCGCTGGTAACGCTTCGTTGAATAGCATTTTGTTGTTGCTCTATCTGCCGTTGCTATTGCTGCGACTGCGGAATTTTCACTCAAGAAATGATTAATTGAATGTGTCAGATAGCGCATCTTTGCAGTTGGGCGCCATTGCTGGCCACAGGTTGTCCACTATGAATAAATTTAGCTGAACTTACAAATACATATGTATGTATGTATGTACACATGTATTACTCCTAAGACGCTTACTGTACAACATTGCTTGTAAAGATTTTCGATACGCTTTCAGCAACGTTGCAGCCTCCGCCTTTGACCCACACCGAGCTAACTACGCAGCGCATTTTTGGGCATCTATCGCAAATGGCGTTTCACAAATGCTTCTGCCTTCAAATCCACCCCAAAAATATCAACGCAACAGCAGCAACAACAACAACAACAACAACAACATAAATCTATGCGCCTGTACATGAACACATACATATGTATGTGTGAGTATAGGTATGTATGTATGTATGTACATATGTATTTCTGTAAGTATGTCTGTTGGACCCCGTAGCGCTGATGGATATCGAGGCGGCGTACGCCCAGAAAACGACAGCCCCAGCCCTCAACCACGCCCCCGCCTACGTTGCCAGCAGCGGCGTCGCTGTGGTATGCCTACAGAGGTCATTCCAAAGGCAACAACAATGCCAATATAGCTACAGCACAGCCAGCATAAAGCATAGGCAGCAAAAGAGAGGACCCCAAAATATTCGAAATAAGTATATACATACATGCGTACATACATATATGCGAGTGTTTGTGCGTTCAATATTCACAGCAGAAGCAGCAGCAGCAGCAGCAGCAGCAGCAACGACAATCACAACATTAGCAACATCAACAACAGCAGCAACATCGAGCTGTTGCCGATGTAAACAAAAACATAATAACAGCTGTGAGCTGCTGAGAGGCAAAGAGAGCAAGATCACACTCTCGCATACCTCAACACACACATACACACCAATGAAATACTCTCTTTAACTGTTAAACCTGTGACGTTGACAGAAAACCGGCCGGCGACTTTTATAGCAATACTCTATAAAAGCAAAATTATTAACATGGCATTTAGACTCAAATGAACTAATTGAAATTTATCTGATATACAAATGTATTAACAAGTAACGTTTAAGAATAATTTAGTACACTCAGCTAAGCTAATTGTACTATTCATAGAGTTTTGTTTGAGTTAATTAAGAGTTGTGATATATAATACAAATTTATTTATGACATGATACAATTGGTTATTATGTTAAATTCAAACATTTAATTTCTGTTGCTAAAAATGATTATAGTTCGTATATCTCTTATTAGAGTATGTGTGAGTCGAGCAAGCAGCGAGTGTATACATACTCGCATCTGTTATGGCTGGGTTGCTCAACAGCTGTTTTGGCAACATTGTTGCTGCTCTCTCAACAACAGCTGTTATCGTGTTGGCAGTGTTTCTCGCGCTCTCTCGCACTGTTTGTGAGTCTCTCTCTCTCTCTCTCCCTCACCCTGTCCGTTATTCGCTCTGTTGTTGATATCGCGCTCGCACTCACACAGATGTACACACATGCATATACAGTGTTATGCGGCGCTCTGTTGACGTTGTGAAAAATGTTGACAAGTGTTTAACTTTTTGTTAACTGCGTAGTTTTTTTTGGGTTGGGGTTGGTAGCAACCACAAACGACGACGTCGACATTCGCTGTTATGCTGGCACCGCCGACGATGGCGTCATAGATACACTGATATACACACACATACAGATACCAACACTGACTGGCTAGTGGTTCGCCATATTGATAAGCAAACTGCGCTGCTGCGTATACCAATTGCCGCTAATAACAGAGCTACAAGGAAGCTAATGACAATTTGAAATTCCTATTCCTATTATATATAGAGTATACATTATATTTAAAGACATATGCGTGTGTGCTTGACACATCGATACAACGAATTAACAGCTAGTCTAGAGGCTAACATTTTTCGATAGCCTCAACTGTTAACTCAATTGAGGCCTATGTATGCTTGTGTGTGTGTGTGTGTGTGTGCATGTGTTTGTGTGTATGTGGCGAATGCATTTTCGACGCTTTCAAGAGCATGTTCCTCAAGTGTTTTACGTATTATGCTACCAGCAGGGGAAAAACTTGCACACATTCAAACAGCCCATGCTCACACACACACACACACAGACACATGAACGCACACAGTTGCACTTATGTAGTTTTCCAAGCAGGTACAACAAACCAAACGGCAACAGCAACAGAGAGCCCGACAGAGAGGGAGACAAAGAGAGAGAGAGAGAGTGAGCTCTGTGTGTTTGTGTATATGATTGTGTGTGTATGTGTGTGTGTGAGTGTTGCTCGCTGCGCGTAACTGTAACTCGTTGTTCGTTCGCTCAGTCTTTGATAGCCAACTCTCGTGTACAGACCGATAAGCGCTTATTGCGACTCGCCCTCGTCGTCAACGTAGACGCCAAGTAAAATAGAAAATATCAACAACAACAAACAAACTGAACAAATCAAAACAATACGAATAAATTCGAAAAGCCGAAACTAATGCTAAACAGTGTAAATGCTTCTTAATTGAATGCAATCAAATATATTGGGTAATGTCCAACAACAACAACAACAAAAAATCTTAAACAACATCATCAACAATAATAACAATAACAACAACAACAATAACTACAACAACAACTACAACAACAACAACAACAGCGAACAGTGCAGCATCAGAAGCGGCGACAGCAGATTGCATTCATTTTGCTCTCTTGCGCTTTGTTAGTGTATTCTGTGTGCGTGTTTTGTGCTAGTGTCTGTGCGTGTGTGTATGTGTGTGTGAGAAGAAAGAAAGAAAGAAGAAAGAAAACAACTTGGAAGAAAGAAAAGAAAAAGTGAAACGACCGGCAGCGAAAGCAAAGTGAGCAATAAATATATATATATATATATTTAAATTATATATATTTATATACATATGTCTAAATGAAACGCCAATTACTCAGTGCACATTAACAACAATAAACAACAACAACAACAACAACAAGCAACAACAAGCAACAAGAGCAACAATAGCAACAACATATCGACAAGTGAATAGATTTGGACTAGTGTAAACGGACCAAATTTATGTGACATCCGCGATAAAGACAATCTCTCGTTTTTCTCATATTTTCTGTTTGCCCCTCGATTTAGCCAGCCGCTGTCAAGCTGAGGTTGAAAACGCCCAAAATTGGATTATGCTTAGGCACAAACGCAACAACAACAACAACAACAACGTCACCAAGACAAAGCGCAGCGAGCATGTGAGACGGTCCGGACCAGCAGATGCACTGCATCCAAAACTAAATAGGAGTACGCCCATCCAGCGCCAACAGTTCAATCAGCATCTCAATCAGCGTGTCACCCTCTCCCTTGAGCTCTACCACAAGAACATTATTAAAAAGCTGATCGAGCTGAATAAGATCAACGTTTACAAATTAACCAAAAACGTTTCCCAGACTTAAAAGAAGACACTTTCCAGCAATAGGCCGAAGCGCCAAGGCGAGAACACTGTGCAACAAGTTGTTAGAGTTTCCCCAAAACGAAAGTGCAATAAAAAGTGTGTGCAACAAAAAAAAAAAAATAAAAAATAAAAAATAAAAAAAATAGATATATATATATATAAAAAGATTAAAGAAGAAGTAGAAGAAGAATAAGTTGCAAAAAATGTCAAGTGTCAAGAATGCTGCTGCCAGCCAAACAAGTCAAGTTCAACTCCTAAATTCATAGTAAAAACTCAACTGAAAAAAAAAAAACAGAAAAAAAAATTAAAATTAATAAATTAACGGAAAATCTTAGAAAAAGTGTGACAAAAGACTGCAAAGAAAGAAAGAAGCTGCTAAACCGTTAGTAGCCCTCCCAAATCCCCCAAATCTTCCAGAACGTCGCCTGAATCCGTTAGAAAAGCTTTGCAAAATGTCGACCAGTCGCCGCCTGGCCAAACGCTCAATCATTGGCACCAAGGTGTGCGCACCTGGCCCCGACGGCCTCTGGTACTCGGGCGTCATACAGGACGTTAAGACGCCCACGTCTATGTCCGCCACGCCCGATCCGATGCCGCCGCCCACCTTTTTGGCGCCAGGCGATGCCCAACTGAATGCCGACACTCGCTATATAGTACGCTTTGATTTCAAGACCCAATCGTTATCAGCCGCGACTGCTAACGCGTCCGTATCCTCCACCTCGTCCTCGTCCCCATCGTCACCCTCGTCCTCATCCTCGTCCTCGTCCTCGTCCTCGTCCTCTTCTTCGGAATCGGTTATTGTGGAGACGCGACGCGCCGCTGCCGCTGCCGCAGTCAGCGTGCACATCAGTCCGGCTCAGGCATTACGCCGCAACGCCATGACCAAGGAGTTCCGTGAATCGGATCTCATCGGACCCGGCTTTCGATCCATTATGAGCATTCGCCTGCAGCCCGGCCAGCGCATCTTTCTCACCTACAATGGACGTGAGCAGAGCGGCGATGTGGTCTATCACGATGTTGCCAAGGATGAGGTGCTGGTTAAGATAACCACAGTTGGAAATGAGGTGAGTCACACAATCATTATGATCTTAAGAATTCCACACTTGAGTAAAAAGTAACAAAATTTGAATGTAATTTTCATAATCTTAAGATAAAATCTATCTAATTAATAAGTCTTTTAATTACAAGTTGAGTTTTCGTATAATCGAAATCCATAATCTCTAGGCTGCATCTCTCAGAAAATAGTTCTAGTAAAGATCAATAATAAATATCAAATTGTAATATTTTTTGAAAATCTTATTCAAACTAATTCCATCTATTGATTATACGGATATTATTAAAACTAAAAATACTCTCTTATCTATAAAAAAGTAACATTATTTTCGCTGAAATCATTAAAAAAAAACAAATAATTAAAAATTATTAGCATTGTTTAATTAGTTGATTTACAATATTTAATATTCCATCTAGAATTAAATATATCATATATTAGATCACAAGAGGTCATATAGATATATAATCGATCTATTATTTCAAACTATATTTTATGATTAGAATTAAATTGAATTGTAATGTCATAAGATAGTAATAATTTTAATGGAATATCAAATAAAATTGATTAATTTGTAAACTTTGAAGAATCTGAATTGTAATGACTTAGAACAGAACAAAACGGAACAGAATAGAATAGTTCAAAAGATTTTTAGATCATATCCAATAGCGGGTAATTAAATTATCTTGAAGAGTTGCCACAGGACAATTGGCATAATATGAAACTCAATTACACTTAATGCTTTTCCACTGTTTTCTTGGACAATTAACTCAAGTTTCATATATACTGATATGTATATGTGTAGATATGAAAATGAAGCTTTAGTTATATACATATTTGATTGGATCGCCTCAACTTGGTTGCCCACAAAAAAAAAAAAAAACAAAAAAAAAACAAGAAAAAAACCGAGAACTAAGCAGCTGGCGGCGTTTAAAACTGTGTCAAGGTCAGCCCCAGCCCCAGTGACAGCCCCAGCCAGCATGTTGGGGGTGTTCACACCCACATACATACACACCCATATATACATATACATATATATATATATATATACATATATATGTATCTATGTTGCCGAACAATGCTAGGGGGCAGCATAGCTGCACACATTATGTGTTTCTCTCTCTCTCTCTCTTTCTCGCTCTCTGTGTATGTGTGTGCGTGCATCTTTATGTATGTATATATGCATGTATATATACATGCTTTTTGTGCACTTATGTGCATTCAATGCATTTCTATGTGGCACGGCAAATTGGTTTTGGGGGTCGCATTTCGCGTTTCAGAGTCACGTAACTGGGTTAACGCGGCTAACTGAATGAGTATGGCCTTCTTTTACAGTTGCCCCGGGATGGCCCAAATCCAAAAAGCCGCATCAAACAAATTTCTATATTCAAGCTACAGTTGTCTCTACATAATCACTTACAATTGAGGCTAGATCTTAAGTAATGCGAGAGATGGAAAAAGAACGAGCGAGAGTGGCGGAAAATCATTGAGAGCGTGTCTAATTTGAATAAAGTTCTTAGCTATAAAATATTGTATATATAATCTACTCGATATATGCCAATGAAATTAATTTGTTGTTGCCTTATTGTTCTATATAAGCTGAGTTAAAAGGCATTGATTCAAGCAATGTTTCCCGCTTAATATGAATTCTTAAATTTCAAGATCAGTTTAACTGCAAAATGACATGAGATAATGCTTTGATGAGATTGGAATCTGAAAAATCTTCAATTCTTCAATTTCTTTTTTTATACATTAATAGATAAGAAATTGCTTTAAAATGCTTTCATTTAAGATATTAAATATTTCGAAAAGAGAGAAATAGATAAAGATCACCAATGCTCTAAGAACTAAGCCTAAGCCCGAAGTGAAGCCATTGACTTTGCATATCAAATATTTAATTGCAATATCTTATCAGGCGATCAATGCTTATATAAATGTGCTATAAACACATGAGAATTGTAAATGATATAAGAAAAATATATTAGTTATGTGAGATAGCCGCTGTCTGAATAGCCTCACTGAACTGAACTCATCTGAGTTCAAGCATTCGTTTACCGGGCCACAGCCCCTAAAGCACAATTACGTCACTCGTCACGATTACAGAAGAAATGAAACATCTTTCGGGCATTTATAGAATCGCTCGATTCCGAACCCGATTCCGATGCCCATGACGATGCCATCGATGTCGTAATAATAAATAATTTGTTTAGCATTAAATTCGTGAAGGAATTTGATAAACCAAAAATGAGAGAAATACTAAAAGTTAAATAAAACGAAATAAAAGCAATGTGCGATACATGTTCAGGGTTAAATAAACATACCGCATGCTACTTCGATCTAAAGTACATACACACGCAAAGAGACATACAAATTGACTAACATATCTGTGGCTATGGCTGTCTCTGGGTCTGTTCAATTGAATATTCTCTCAGACTTACGCTGCACAGCTAATTATATAGATTATTCGCTATTGGAACTGCTTTTTGTTGTTGCGTCAATTGCGTCATAAGTCAGGCAGAAATACGTATAAATATTGTTGATAGTTGTCATAGATTGTTTAATAAGCATTGCTGCATGTTGCTTCACCATATGTATCTGAATCTATCAGATACAAACACACTCACACATACACACACACACACACACACAGAATTGACTGAGACCGGCATCAGCCTCGAACTGCGTTTTCTATTTATCTCCACATGTCTCTCTTTCTCTATTTATGTGCCTCTCTCACTTGCGCTCATTTATCGTTTTACTTCCTACACTCGCTCATTGCTTTAGTTTGTGCTTTTGTTTTCCGCCTGCTCTCGGCTGTAGCTTTTCCACTAATAATCGCTAAATACTTGTACGTTAGCAATTGTTGCATTGCAAGATACTCAGTTACATATACAGATACAGATACTCAGTTACAGATACAGATACAGATGCACAGATACGCATATAGGTAAATAGCCAGTCTCAATGCCAACTCAGCTGCCCGTATCTGTTCCGTGTGGCTTGTCAATATGTTTCTCAGCCAGCTGTCGCCGTAGTCGTAGCCGTAGCCGTAGTCGTATCTGGAAGAGAGCACGCGCTTCAACAATAGATACGTAGCGCCAACATCTCATTCCCAATATTTCTTCTATTGATCTCACATTTTTCTATGTTGCTTCTAAAAATATTTCTCTCACGCGTTTGACCCTGAGCTCACGTTTTTGCTTTTTAAAAGCAAAACAACATAAAATTTCAATGAAATAAGCTTTACGCAAAAGTATATATATATATATATTATTTTTTTTATCAGTATGCAAACTGTATTTCCTTTAGTTTTTTTCTTAATTTGTAGTTAAATAGAACTTTTAAAGCTATTGAAAGCTTTACGTTATTTTGATCTAATACGAAAATTTTTTAGAATTCTAGCAAATATTACTTTGATTTGTATTGAATATGCTTGCAAATATCTCAGTTTCGTTCTAGCTGTAAAATATATTTCAATTTCATTCTATTCAAATGCAATCTAAATTTAGCATAAAGCTCAATTTAAGTGTAATTAATTAATTAAATTAATTTTTAAGCCTGAGTACTTACAAGAGCTTTACAAAATAATAATAAGAATTCGCTGATTTTCAAGTTTTCCTCAAATCAACTTGGACTTTGTTTTTTCTTTAGATTTCTACAAATACTTTTTATGAATCTAATTAGCATATATCTTGAAAGAAACAAATGAAAAAAAAAAAAAACAAAGTCTCATGTGTTACCTACAATTTATCTAGCTGAAGCTACATTTTTCTGCCTCTTTCAACGAGCTTCATTTAGCCCTTATGTATGTGGTTTATGACCTCATCGGTAGCCACATTGTCAGCCAGCTGGTCAGCTAGTTAGTAAATAAATTACACACCCAAAACTCAAAATCAACTCGTGGCGAATGGAAGCCCTTTCGGGTTTTCGTTCGTTGCGTTGTAAGTCAATCAGTAATTGGCTAGAAACTCAGTTTTATAATCGCAACTCAAATATGCAGATGTCTATAGGCACACACACACACACATATATATATATATATATATATATATCGATGATATGATATGACGTCAATTATATATACACTTGTATATATTATGTATACGTGTATATATCAGTTAAATATGTATCTGTATCTAAAGGCTGTCCTCGCTAGATGTTTTGGGCATGTGATGCTCACGTGCGTTGTCTGCTTGCGAGCCAGTTTCGTTTTTGTTTTTTTTTTTTTTTTTTTTTTATACAATGAGCCATTGTTGTATTGCCTGTTGTTGTTGTTTGTTGCTACGTAAATGGGGAAAACGCAGTCTAAAAAAATATTTGAATTTGAATTTTTGTTCGACTTGAGCAACAGCCTTTTGTTTATGGCAACGAGCAAACACATACACACACACACACACACACACACACACATATATATATATATATATATATATTTATATATATAACTGCTGCTGCTACACTCCCCAACTAGTTTGGCCGGCTCTCTAGAGTAGAGTACCTGAGTCTCTGTGTGTGTGTGTGTGTGTGTGTGTGTGCTTGACGGAAACGTGAGGCAATTTATTCTAAGGTTATTTCAATGCGAGAAACTTGTTGCTCGCATTTTCATTTCAATTATGATGACGTATACGCCGCGTCAGCCGCCTAATTACCTGGCAATGAATCAATGGACGGCCCTAAATAACATTCTATTATTTACCTGTCCAATATAATTAAAGCTGAAAACTCTTCGCCGTGCCACTGTCAGGCGTCGTTTATCAAGTTCAATATTTATTTCTCTTTTAGCTGCTCCATAGCCAAATTGTTAGCCAGCATTTCCGCAGGGCATAAACTGGCCTCAGCTCCCGATTGGCATTCAGTTCAAGCTAATTTATTTGACTGACATTGAAAATGCTGTTTATCTGTTGCAGAACTAAGACTGTGTTAAATTTATTAATTTTTCATTTTCTTTCGGTTTTTACTTGAGTTTTGAACACTTTTCTTTTGCACTCAATTCTCACCCATTTTGACTTTAAAAATAATTTAATTCCAGTTATTATTTTTTTTTTTCTTTTATATTATTTCCTTTTATTTCTTTTGTTTTTCTTTCGATTTTGTGAGCTGCAATGTTTCAGTTGACCATGTTCCAATGGCCGTGGCCATGGCAGCGCCGCAGTCGCCATAAATCTGCGACTGTTCTCCACTGACTGCTGTTCGTCTCTCTGTCACGTTGTCAGAGCTAAGGCAAAAAGTGCAAAAAAAAAAAAACACAAAAAACACTGTTGACCCAAAGAAAGTGAAAAGCAAATTATGTTTTTTTTTTCTTTTTTTTTTTTGCTTCTTTTTGTGGTTGCTTAACAAGTTCTGTGCGCTGAGCTCGAACGACAATTCCGGGGAATTTCATTAAGGGAAAGGGACGTGTTAAATGTGAACAGAAATATTCTTCTTTATCAAACATAAGGCCAGCTAAAATTTTTGTGATTTTATAAGATTTGTATAATATATATATATACATAAATATATATATATATATATATATATATATGTATGTTTATGTATTTATGTATCATAAACAGTCAATATATTAATATATGTTTTCACTCGTTCATTCAATCAGTCGAGCGGCTCTTTTGCATTGATCAAAAACCATTTCAAATTGACCCACATACCAAGCTGGCATAAAACACACACATACTTATATGAGCTTTGTCTATGTGTGTGTGTGTGTGTGTGTCAGGTGTGCATTTATGCCATGTATGTATGTGTGTGTGTGTGTGTGTGTGTAAGGCCGTTAAAGCCAAACCATTAAAGCCAACAACAAAAAAGGCGCTTTGAAATCACTAACTCAAAAGGCCCAAAAATAAAAACGAAACAAACACAAAATAAATAAACTGAAGCGAACTGGCTGCATTTTGTTGTTGTTGTTTTTGAAAGTCGTTTTGATTTTGGTTTTTAGTATTTTTTTTTTTTTTTTTATTTTTTTGGGCTCACCTTCAGACGCTCCCTTCGCTTAGAATAAAGCATGCAAAACCAAAAAAAAAAAAAAACTTCAGATTACAAACGAGTTTTCTATTGAGGAAGACATCGTAAGCTTCGCTAGGGTATTCGATGTAGCATAGAAGAAGAAGAAGAAGACTATGAAATACATATGAAATTAACAAACATTGTAATGCAACTTTGCATTCAAAACTCTTTTTAAAATTTATTTATTTTTTTATTATTTTTTCATAAGCGACAATTGATTTTTTGTTTGTTTTGTTTATTCGAATATCCTAAGTAAACCTTAGCCTATACCTCTAAAATATCGGATGAACAAAAATGTTAACAAATCGTTCGACTCTATCAGATCATATGATCAATCAATTTACAACTAAACCTGCTGTCAGTTAGGGTATTTCAGATTTAATTCTGTTGTTCTCAATCTATATACATACATACATACATATATATTATCAAATGAGTCATTTGTCACTGAGCAAATGGTCCGCCAAAAAAGAAGTAGAAGAAGAACAAGCAGCAGAAGAAGAGGAAACAACAAACGAAACCCAAAAAAAAAAAAAAATAAAGAATGAAATGAAAAAACTATGACATTTGATGGACAACAGGCAACATTCTTGATGCCTTTCGTCACACAACGCTGACATCGATCTGTAAGACGAGCCCAGGGGGACAAAATGTCGTTCAACCTGCCGCATTCAACGAAAAACAAAAAAGGTCATTGCAGCTTGTTGACCGATTTGAAGTATTGAACGTAAATAGAATGACAAAAACAAAAAATATCTATATATATATAAAAAATATATATATATAGATAGCCTGAGCTGTTTATACTAAGCCATTTATCGCTTCCAATTAGAGCGCGAAGTTTGCTAAGGTTCTACCTGTGACAAGGTCGATTAGTCATTAGAGTGCAGTCAGCACTTCCAGCAGCAGTCCAGGCCCGTCTACTGTTATTTTATTTCATTATATTTTTTTTTTAGCGACAAGCAGGCCAAAAATATCATACATAAAAAAAACAAAAACCATAGCAATGCAGCGAGCGAAAACCCGAGTCCCCGAGGCAGGTCGTTAGCCGCTGCCAGACCAGGGCTAAACAGCAGGCGGTCAAAGGGCAGAGGGCAGCGCAGGCAGCAGGCAGAATTGCCAAACGCTTCAGCCAGAGGCAGAGAGAGACCAGAGCTACAGGCATGGACACGTTTCGGCTTTCAGCCATTGCGATTGGGTTTTCATTATTTATCGAAGAGACAAGCAGAAAAAGGGACTCTGACGTTAGAGATATTTTCACATTTACACAAAGTGCTCGGCAAATGCCTCATGAACAGCGGAGATTGAATAGATTATTGGCAGCAAGCATACATATGTGGGTCTATTGATAGATAAAATGCACACATACCACACTAGAAAATAAATGCATACATATTGAAGAATTTTTATCTGGAACTCTGAGTGGGCAACAGATTTGCTTGAGCGAAAGCGAAAATGCATATGATAATGATGCTGGTTGGCTTCACATGCATTAGATCTTCTTTCATTTGATTGAATCGAGTTTTACGCATGATGATGACTTGAGCAGGTTCTCTAGCTAGGCAGACAAGCTGCTTACCTTTTGAACGGATGAATAGTCGTAATCAAGAAATTCATTATCTCTAGGCTGTCAAATTAATAAATCGTTAGCAAATTAGAGAGGTTGCTAAAAACGAGATTTTAGAATCTTAATTGATGCCTAAATATATTTTTGATATATCTATTTTCAAAGTATTTCAAATACTATTTAGCTTAAGTGATTTCCTATAAATATATTATGTATATATTTATATAAATATTTCAATACATCAAAAATAAAAACTATATAATATATATAATATTTATAAAGATGATGCGGAAATCAAAAAGCAATAAAATTGTAAGTGAACTTGAAAATGCAATATATTATCATAAATAACCGTTTTCTACTGAACAAAAGCTGATAAATATTTGAAAGTGTTGTGAAAATATTTTAATTGAATTAGTTAAAACAATAAACTGAAGAGGACCACAAATTAACAACAATAAAATAAAAGTCTTTTGTTTAAATATCTCTTTTTATTATGAATGCCATCAACTTTTAATTTTTGAACCAGCAAATATGTTTAGCTATAAAATATAAAAAATGATATTTAAATAAAATCATAATAAAAGAAATAAAATTTTGTGTATAGTGTATTCTACTCTCCGAACTCTTTTTCAAGCTAGTTTCCCTAATCAGTATGGCCCATGCCGGAAGTTAAGCCGAAACCCTAAAAAAAATTTCAAGCTTTTATCTATTTGACGCCGCGACAGACAGACCGACAGACACACAGTTGAATAAAGAAATAGGCGAAGTCACTTGATAAAAGACACAGTCTGAATCTAGTTTTGGATCTTTTAATATGCGCAGTATTTTTTCTTTTTTTTATAAGCTCACAAAATGTAGGTTAAGTTAAGGTATTTCTTTTTCTTTCTCTCTCTCTCTCTCTCTCTCTTTCTTTTTCTTTGCCTCGGCCTTTGTGTTCCGTTTATTATTGTTATTTTTTGCGTATAAAATTATGACTTAATTTAAAAGTGAAAGCGTTGGCCCAGTGCTTGGCTATTGAATAATATCGGGGAGGGGTATTCATACGGAATTGCAAGGGGAAATCCGATGCGCAGTTAGTTGTATCAAATGCAGGACGAAGCTGAAAACTAAAAGACGCTGCGCTCCACATCAATGTAATCAACTTGCCAGGCACACACACACACACTCGCACACTCTCTCTCTCTCTCTCTCTCTCTCTCTCTTTTTTTTTTTGCGCTGGAGTGAGACACCCTTCTCTATATATGTACGTGCGTGTGTGTGAGTGGAAGTGCTGCTGCTGCTGCTGTTGTTGTTGTTGGGTCGCGCTCGTTGGTCGTGTGCGTGCCACAGAACGTAAACAAAAACACGAATGTGAAGAAGAAGCGGAAAGTGCGAGATAAACAGAAAACAGCTGTACACACCATGGTAGCATGGCGCTGCCTAAGTGTGCGTGCGACAGAGATGGCCTGCGCTGTGGAGGCGAGCCAGCGCGTACACTGTTTGCCGTTGTTGTTGTTGTTGCTTTTGCTTTTGCTGTTGTTGTTGCCACGCAGAAAACCCGTTTCGTACAACGGAGCCACAGCGACAGTTACGCACTTTACGCACGCTCTGAGCTGATTGTGTGTGTGTGTGTGAGTGTGAGTTAGTATACTTGTGTGTGTGTGTGTGCTGTGGTTGTTGTTGCTATTATTGCTTTTGCTTTGAAGAAAAACCGGCTCTCCGTGCCTGAGACTGTGCCTGGGTCTGGGTTTGGGCACGACTTTGGGTTCTGTGGCGGAAATACGCAGCAATGTTGACCGCCCGCTGACACACACACACACACACACACATACACACACACACACACACATATATATATATATTTATATACATATATACATACATCTGAGACGCATTTAACAAAGACGAAGCCACGCATGAAAATTGCTTTTCATGTGGCAAAATGGTTAGAAAAGAGAAGACATCAACGTCAGCAAAGTCGCGGCAACGTCATCATCGACAATGCGAGCCGTTTGTTTGTTGTGCCTTTGTTTTCCTGCCGTTGGCTGTACGAACGACGCGTCGTGCATTGGGGCAACCCTCGCATAATTTAAGACGCAACACCCTTCACCCCCTACTGCTTTGTGGGCAGCCCCACCCTAAACGTGATTTTGCTCGTTCCTCTTTTGGTTGTTCTTTCCTTATATTTCTTTTTATTTTATTCGGTTTTTTTTTTTTTTGCTTAATGTGGCGGCCATTGTCACTTTGGGGAAGCGCGTCTGGGGCAACCAAAAATAACTGTTTCCGGTATTTGGGTCACATGAAATTTAATCAAATTAAAATGTTCGACAGCAACAACCAAAAAGGGGCCAAAGTTGGTGAAAAGAGGGCAAAAGCAATTGTTTGATGTGCGGCAGTGCGTGTGTGTGTGTGTGTGTGTGTGTGTGTGTGTGTGTGTGTGGCATTTCCACGACATTCAAATGCATTGCAACAGTTGCTGTGCCCCAAGGCTTGCATCCAATTTGATTGTAATTTGAAGTGGAAATAGAACTGCAACAGTTTTTCCTGCGACAATCTGATGCCATATACATATATATATATATATATATATATATATATATATATATATATCTATATATATGTGTGTGTGTGTGTGCTTTTGATTGCTACAAATTTGTGGGCCAACGTTGTGCAGTTTTGGTTGACAGTGGCAACTTATTCGATGCGCCTGCCCCTTCCACCCCAGGGGGAATCAACCAGAAGGCAGTTGGCAGCAGGAGCAGCCGCATCGACAGCATCGCCAACATCGCCAAGCTCAAGTGTCAGTCGCATATCAAATGCTGAAATCCCGCGACGCACTGCGATTGTAAATCTTCTGTGCTTATCGTATGCAGCTTATCACAGCACTGGCAGAACCAGTTAGTTGAATCTCATGCAGACTATTGAGAGCTCAAGTGGAAAGCGATTTCACTCAATGCACTCCACACACAGACCAGCAGCAGAAGCAACGAATTTTTGTCTATAATTGAATAAGTTTCATTGAGTCCTTGAATCGTTTTCAACACATTTATGCATATCTGAAATATTACAAATTAATTGCAATCAGCAATCAGATATAAATACGTGTGTAGCTTGGCAACACCTGTGTTCAATAATAATAATTGTAATATGTGATGAATAAATATTTGAACATTTAATAATCTGCAATTACTTACGCATTGCGTGCTTCATAATTGCCAAATTAATTAACTACTCTGATAAACATTGATATTCAATTGGCATTAAATGAAATATATTTATATATATATTATATATATATATATATATGTATGTATATGTGCCTAAAGTAAACATTTTCAAGCGAAATATGTTTCAAACAACTTGAACAAATTCCGCAGTTATGCGTTGGGAATTTCAGGAATTTTTCTGAAAACTTTAATACAATGTAAAGAGATTCATTTAAATGCTGTGCGGTCTGTTCAAGTATTTAGTTTTTATATAAATATTAAAATATATATCTATTCGATCCAGTAAGTTTTACATGAACGAAGCATAAAGCGGCCGGTTGGCCGGTCCATTGGCCCAAAAATAACTGACTAATGCACACACACACACACACACACACACACACACACACCTTTCGAGATGATGATGATGGTGTGAGTGAGATGGCGCTAAAACCAAAACAAAATGGCAGCCGCCCAAGCTCTTCATTCCAAATACTACGTCGCAATATGGCCGCCATTTTGGCTTCATTTTTTCTCTCTCTTATTTTTGTTGTTGTTGTTGTTGTTTTTTAGCCGTTATGTTGAGTATGTTTCGCTGTCGGCGTCTATTTCTCGATTTTGTTTTGTTTATTTCGTTTCTTCATTTTCGGTTTTCCTTGGCGCGCATTTTTGCCTTTGTATCAGTGCGTAGGCGTCGACGTCGACGTCATCACGCCTCTGCGCTGCCTTGCCCTGCCCTGCCCTGCGACCCTTACGCACAGCCCCGTCTGTCGCCTCACTCTCTATCAGTAGCTCTCCCTCTCTCTCTCTCTCTCTCTCTCTCTCATGCGCGCTATTTTCGTTTTATTTACATTACAAAACGGAAAAATCGAGTGGCTCGAGCTTTGAGGAGGCGCCGCTGTTGTCATCGACTGTAAAACATTTTCGATGCCAATCATGCGTAAATTACGCGATTAAATTGGATTTTACGGCATTTTTCGTGCAGCATGCAAAATATCAACACACACACACACACACACACACATTGGAAAAGAAGAGAAGAGTCCGCCTTTGCGCTTTTACGCTTTACGGTTAACGGTTTACGGTTTAATGTAGCGAACGCGGGCTTTCAGCTTTACAAGTTTTCACCTCAACACGAATATACGTTTTTTCGTTTTTGTTTTGCTGCTGCCTTTCGGCCATGCATAGATTTTCTTTGTGCTCGCTTTTCTTTTGCTGTTGTCCATACAAAATGGCAATGGGCGTGGCGGGGCGTAGGCGTTGATGTTGGCGTTGGCGTTGGCATCGCAACCGTTCTAATGGCATCTGGTACGCAACTTTTTTATTGTTTCCAGCGCACGTTGCGTATACGTAATGTGTGTTGATTTTTTTTCTTTATATTTTGCTGCTGTTGCTGATGCTGCTGCTTGTTGTTGTTGTTGTTGTTGTTGTTGTTGTGCCTCTCTGTCTGACTGTTTGTTTGCTTACGTAGCATTCGCCTTTGGCATTCAGCAAACATTGAGCATCTAAGCCGCCTTTAACACAATCTGCAGCAAAAGCGAAACAAACAAACAGAAAAAAACAACAACAACAACAACAACGATAACAAGAAAAATCCTTTTCAATTTTATTTCACTCATTTTCGCAATCGCCCTATCATATTTATGGCTTTCCACTTATTTGCTTACGCCTTTGCGAACAGCTGTGCATTTCATTACCAATGGGCTTGGGCGTGTCTATGGGCGTCTGTGTGTATGTGTGTGTGTGTGTGTGTGGGCGTGGATGCTTTGTGCGACGTCATCAAGTAAATGTACAACGGCATTTCCTATTATCCCTATTCGCTGCTTTGCTTTGAGCAACCTGTCGATGACGTTGTTAGCGAGCGGAAATCGTTGAAATCATCAATTGCTTAAATTTCAGTTAACATTTTACAGATTGAGTATATATATGAGTATATGTGTATATATGACATTTCCGATTTGCGTTTGTTTTCTTATTTGTGAGTTATGCGACTATGTTGAACTTTGACAAACATTTTTGTAGTGAGTGCGCAATGAAATTGCTTAACATTTTCATTGGCATTTTTCTTGACATTTTCTCGATTACAATACGAGCTCGTAAAATTTTATCGTTACTAATAAAATTTAATTGAAACAGGAAACTCTCGCATAAATTTCAACACACACACAGACACTGACAAAACTGTAAAGAAAATCCTTGCCGTGGTAGGGGTTGTCAGCACTGGAATGGGGAGGTCAGCATTTTGGGTAGTTTATGCGCATCGGAAATGCAATTGGATATGCTCAGTGGTATGCATTAAGGGTATTCCCTGCACTCAATTGAAATCTGAAACGTTGCTAAGCTGTTGATTTGACAGTCGTAAATGTGAAAAGAAAAATAATATGTACATATGTATTAATAAGCTTGTTAGCCTCAGTGGCCAACGAGTCTGTCGCATTACATTAGCTAACTGTGATATCAGAGCTGACTTTTGTGGTCTACCCCCTTTTGCTCAAGTCATGACTGTGAGCATGAGGTTCCCAAGAAACGTGATTATTATTCAGCATTTTATATTTAAGAACTCAAAGTGCGGGGGATGCGTCATAGACTAACTAATATAAGGAATTTCAATGTGAATCAAACAGTTAGAGTAAGGCCGATGTAGAGTGAGAGAGGGAGAGAGGGAGAGAGCGAGAGAGTGTGTGTGAGAGTGAGAGCATATTGTGCAGTGTCTCCCGGCGTTTTACGTTGTGTTTATACGCCCATCTGGGTTATTCAACTTTCGGGAACGACCGACGCTGACGCCGATGCCGACGCCGATGCCGACGCCGACATCGAGCCGTTGATCCCGTTTGACTCTTCCAACTGTTTGGGTTGAACACATATACAATATATACATATCTTCTATGCATGGTTGTGTGTGTGTGTGTGTGTGATTGTTGGTTTTTTGTGTTTTGGTATTTTATTTATATTTCACCAGGGGAACAAACGCATTTACATATTTTAGAATTCTCTCTCTCTCTTTCTATCTATCCCTCTTTTCATCTCTCTCTCACTCACTCTCTCCCTCTCTCTCTCCCTCTCTCTTGCTCTTGCTGAGTGTGTTTTTTATCGCGTCAATTGGTTTGTTGCGCCTCGCTGTTTAAATCGCAAAGAATTTCAATTGCAATTGCCTGCGTCTGTGGCACTTGCGCCGCAACCCAGCCATCCGTTGATTATGTATTTTATTTGTTATTACAGCTGACGAGTGTCATGAGATTATGTAATAATTTAGATTGAGTGCGAATATGAATGCGAGTATGAGTATGAGTGTGAGTGTGAGTGTGAGTAGGGCACAAGTTGCCTATCAACGCTTGATTAATTTTTTGTCATTCTTCGCTTTTATTCTCGAATGTGATATAATACATCTCTTATGCTATGGAGAGGGCATGCAAATATATATATATATTATATATATATATATATATGTATCAGTTTTATTCATTGGAATTGAGTAACAATCGTGGAGCACATAAGATTTAACAAGAATTTCCAGATACATATCTCTCAGCACAAGATCGGGCAATCAAAGCGGGGGTTTCCTTTGCCGACAAGCGTCGCTCTCTCTCTCTCTCTCTCTCTGCCTCTCACTCTCTTCGTCTCACGCGCTCTTCTGTTGCAATGGTCTGAGCGACATTAAGGGTTCAATGTCTCACTGCAAACAACAACAACAACAACAACAACGACAGCAACAGTAACAGCAACAATGTCCCGACGAGCAGCTGCTGCAACAGGTGATCCTTGTCTACCTTTTGCCGGCTGAAGGTCAACAAACTTGTTGGTGGCAGCGACGCAAATGCCGGTGGTGGTGCTGGCGGTGGCCAAAGGCAAACGAACTTCACTACGGCTCTCTCGCTCTCTCTCACTCACTCTTATTCTTTCACACTCATATCTGTCTACCCGCGTGTGTTTGATTCCTTTTGTGTCGTCGTCGACGTCGTCGTTGTTCGTGCAACGAAGCCTGAAAAAACCGTAATTTGAATCCAATCTTTTTGGGGATTCTCTTTTCAACGTGCACGAAAAATGCCAAGAAAAAGAAGTGGAAAAAATGTAGAAGAAGAAGAAGAAGCGACAACGTCGAAAAACGCCGACAATCAAAACAGAAACCATACGAATATAAAACCAAATTCTGTCGAAAATTAACCATAAAAAAGAATAAAAGAAAACAAAAGAAAAGAAGAAAAGAAATCAAAAAAACCAATTTCAACAGGTCGAAGATTAAATACACTCGCCCGAACTAACTCGGATATAGCAATATGATAAACAATAGCTTCAAATAGCTAAACAGTGAGTGAGACAGCGCGAGAGTGTGTGTGTGTGTGTGTGTGAGAGAGAGAGAGAGAGAGAGGGAAAGGAATTAGTGAGCCTTTGCCAAAATGAATAATATACGCCCACGGCTAGGGTAATGCGCTGTCTTGAATGCGTGTCAGATTTAATTTATTTATAAACGCGCGTTAAAGAGCGCGAAAGAGAGAGAGAGAGAAAGAGAGAGAGAGAGGGCGTGAGACTGTGTGTGGGAGAGGGAGAGCAGCGAACGCAGGTGGAAGATTCTGTTGATTTCGTCATGAGTCCAAAAATATGCCGTTTGCCGTTTTTTTTTTTTTTTTTTTTTGTGTCGCTCGGTCAAGCAACTTAAAGGCGAAACCAAATATGTGTGTGCGTGTGTGTCTAAACCCAATTCCAAATATGAGACACCGTTCGTTAGGCATTCGCACCGAGGCTCCCATCAAGTTTATTGACCATCCCGGGCAGTGACGAAATTTATGCCAAAGGTAATTACCAGTAGTAGGCCCAACAATTTGTTTTGCCTTTGTTTGTTTTGCTTAGTAGTAGCCATGGGAAGCTGGCAGCTTGACTGTCTACCAATTGCTGCTGCTGCTTCTTCTATTTCTTATTTGTATATATACATTTACATGTGTGTGTATTTCTTTCTATTGGGTTTCTATTTGCTTAGTTTTGCGTGTGCGTTGCTTTAATTGGGTACGTGACAAGGGCAGGGGAACGACAATACAGCTTTCACCTAAAAAAAAAAAAACCGATTTAAGCTCTCGCATCGATTCACATGCTAGCCCAGGGCTCAAATCCATTCGTCAATTCGCCAATTGCTGGCTGGGCATGGAGCAACTTATTTTTAAAGCACTTTCGCTGCTTTTCGGCCATCCTGAAACAACTGTTGACCCATTTCATAAGCCAACATTGATTTGTCAGCCCAAAATGTGGCAAATAGCGAAGCATTCGCTTCCTGGTTTTTTTTTTTTCTTTTTGGAGCTGGTTGCCATGCTCCGGCCATGGAAATGGGTCAAAGCATTTGTTGTTTTGGATGCCATCACATTTGAAACCTGCAACCGGGCAACGTTGCGCATGAGTTTTGTTATGACTAAGCTTGTGACTTGGTGCCTTCGTGTGCCACATGCAAATGCAAATGGGAATGGAAATGGAAGAAGAAGCGAAAACCAAACAAAAATTCAAAACACAGAAACATGGGAGCGAGCCAACGGCACATCCACATCGAAGAAGCAGCAGCAGCAGCAGCAGCAGCAGAACAGCTTCAATGATGATATGATGACACACATTGGCTTTGAGGCGCTATCAAACAACGAACATAGACGAAGTTTGAATGCTCTGCAAAGGCATGAATAGATGCTGACAAATGGAAGGGAGAAAGATAGAAGAAGGATAGAAGTGAAAGAGAGACAGTCAGAGTGAGAGAGAAAGGGATAAAGAGAGCGAGAGAGAGAGAGAGAGGGAGAGAGAGAGAAAGCAGGAGAATAGAAGTGAATGAGAGACAGTAAGAGTTGGAGAGAAAGGGGGAAAAAGGAAGGGAATCAGATAGATAAATAGTAAAAGATAAAAAATTAAACATAAACAGAATGAGAGAGAAATATACAGATATATTGATGAAAATAGAGAAAGAGAGAGAAAGAGAGAAAAAGAACGAATGAGTAAGAGAGAAAAAGATATGAGTAGACTAAAAGAGATAGATAGAAAAGGAGTGAGAGAAACATACATATATAAATAGGTAGAGACAGATTAATGTGAGAGCGTGAGAGAAAAAGAGAGATCATGCTATCTCTCTCTGTCTCTTTCTTTCACTCTTCCACATTTATCTGTCTCTCATACATAGGTAGAGGGAGAAAGTGAAATGAGAGAAAGTAAAATGGAGTGCGAGACTGAGAGAGAGAGAGAGAGGGAGATGCCATAATAAGATGGATTGAAAAAAAGCAGCGAGACAGGAAAACAAAGAATGAAAATGAGAGATAAATTGGAGAAATGGAAACAAAATTCAACGAAATATATAGAGAGAGATATATAGAGAAAGGGACATATCTAAGAGGAATTCAAATTGAAGCCAAATGCAAGATAAATATTACAATTCTTAGCTTTACATAATTTTAATAAAATTAATTAAGAGTTCGCAATTTTAGATAATCAAAGCCAAAAAGCTAAAGCCAAGTTCATCCGTTCACCGTTTCCTAAATCATTTAGTTGACTCTACTTTTCCCGCAGTTCTATCTCCACGATAGAACAGAAGCGATATAAATAAGATTTAGAATATATATATTTATACATTTGTGCTATTTAAATACCTGCTGCAATTATATACATGTCTATATATATATATATACAGAGATATAAATGTGTGTGAATGCTTGTGCAAATATATATATATATATATATATATCGTAGCCGCCATGGGGGCCAACGTTGAATGCTTTTGCAGCCGGCATTTGGCGCTGCGGTTTCCCTCTAAGAGGCGCCGCTGGCTGCTGTGGCAAACCAGCCACTGCAATCTGTGTCACATGGCAATGTTTTGCTCATATTCGAGTGTGGACCGAAAAAAAAGTGAGATATATATGCATACAGAGTACATTGTGTGTGTGCGCGCTCAAACTATTCAGCCAGCAGCAAACGGCAGCAGTGTGTAAAGTGTAAAAATCTATGCCAGGCTGCCCCCGCCACGCCCTCGCTCCGTTGCGTCGTTTGGGAGTCATTGAGTCTCAGTCGACGTAAACAAATTTAGCGCGTCGCCTTGTCACAGAAATTAAATTCAAAGCAAGTCAACCAACAACAACAACAACAACAAGTTGCATTAGCAATGCCAATTGCTGCTGCTGCTGCTGCTGTTGTTGTTGTTGTTGTTGCTGTCGCTTGTTCAAATTTTATTGCAAAAAATATATATTTGGTGTCACTGTTACAATGTTGCGTGTCATGTTTTTTTTTTTGTTTCTCTCTCATTTTTTTGGAGTTTAGTCGCAAAGCAAATATTGAAATGTGGCACGTTCACAATTCGGGGGCAATGCGTAAAGAAGAAAACAAGAAAAAGGGGGAAAAAAATAGTAACAAATTAGACACCCACATATTAAGTGTCTGGCAAAAAGTTGTAAATAATTTTATGATAGATATATATATATTTAGAAATTGAAGTTAACCGGCCATAAATTTTATGACTATGCGGGAGCTTTGCCATGATAGAGCTGAGGCTTCCAGCAACGAATATAGAATAAGTTTTTCGAATTTGTTATTAGCTCACACATGTTTTAATTATAAATATAATTTATATATATATATGTGTGCTTTATGTGTATATATTTATGTTAAATTCATTTGTAAATTATATGTATTTATTTATATGTAAATATAGATTTGTTGCTTGTTGCAGTGTGAGCACATAAAATTTAAATTGGAAAATATAATAATATTTATCATAAATAAAATAAATTTTTGTTGGTTGAAGCAGTGCACTAACACCGTTTTTTTATGAAACTGCCTCATAGATATTCCATGAAATATTTTCACTTAAATTATTTTTATATTTATTAATTTTTATTTGGTTTCGCTTCATTTTAAAAATATTAAAAATTTGAAAACTAATAAAATATTGATCTATGAAATTTTGTGCTTATATAAAAAAATTATTTTATTTATTTATTAAAAATGTACTTAAAATTACAATTTAAAATCTAAAATAATAATAATAATAATAATAATAATAATAATAATAATAATAATAATAATAATAATAATGATAATATTAATAATATTATTAATAACATTATTATTATACCCAATGTAATCAATAAGTATCAGAAAACATTCTGAATACGTCAATATATCAAGTAGTGAAGCATTAGATTATTTCTATTATTAATGTTTTTGTTTTTACCTTTAAATATATCTGTTTTATTATTGTTTGAATCTTCATGTTGTGTTATGTATTATTTCATTAGTTTTTCATATTTCATATTTCATTTTGCTGTTGTTGCTTTTGTTGTTTATTTATTGCTTAATTAATCGAGAATCTTAACTTTGATCGTTTGCCTGAGTTTTCGGTCCATCTAAACATTTCAGTCTTGACGTTGAGTGTACATAAAAACTATATGTATATATACACATGAATAGATATATACATATATATATATTTCGCAATTTAATTGCTTACATCAGGCATTTTGATTGAAATTTATGGCCAGCGTTGTCCTCAGTTTTCATTTTCATTTTCATTTTCGTGTTCGTGTTCGCTGCTCATTTGAATTTACATTTCTCGAGATGAACAAATAGGCCCACAATATGTTGGTCAATGGCACAAGGAATTCGCAGCTCACGGTCCGTGAGTTTAATTTTGGCAACGATAATTTTTTAATGTGTCGCTGACAAAAACTAAAATAGAACCAACAACAACAACAACAACAACAACAAAGAAATATTACATAAAACTGACATAATTGAATAGAAGTAGAAGCATTGGCAACCCCATTGATTTGTATACGAAGAATTCCCAAATGCGATTTATAGATCATCGAGAATGTGAAAGAGCATAGAGCAATGCGAGTCCATTTGCACTTGGGGCTTGTCTACGATTTTGGCTAGTTGTTTACTCGTCAATTGTATTAATAGCCTCAAACTGTTTTGAGTCTTCCTATTTATTTTGTATTTTGTATAGAGGGGCAATTGATTTTTTTCTTCCTATATACAAATGCTGTGCGCGTCTTATCGTTTAAGTAAATATTTATAGCGAGGCTAATTGAAAGGCGGACAAAAGATATTTGCATAGAGCCAGTCGACCAGATAATGTTTAGCTGGGCCTGCCAATGATAAACTTTACACAAGTAGCTGCCACAAAGCACAAAGAGTGGCCTAATTAGTGTCAAGTGTTGCCTCAGCGACAACAACGACAACAACGACAACAGCTCGCAGCAGCCATAGAAAAGAGGGAAGTCAATTAGAAAATATACAAAGAGCAGCAGACGGGCTGAGGCTTTGGGTTCAGGTTTTGGAGTCTGCGCTGCATTGCGCTTAAATTGCAACATGACAACAACAGCAATAGCAATAGCAACAGCAACAGCAACAATAACAACAGCTTTAAGCAAATCAACATAAATAAAAGTAAAATATATAGCATTGCATGCCGAACAGTAGCTAAAAAACACAACTATCTACAAGTACAATTACGTTTAGCTCGACGACAGAGCGCGCCAAAGCGAAATACAAATCGAGACGCTGTTGCTTTTTTGTGTCGCTTAGCCAGTCGAACTGAATCATGACCCAATAACCTAATTTTCCAAATGTTTGCCCTCTCGCTCGCTCACACACACACGCACACAATTGCAATTGGCCCCGGGGACGGGGCAAAATGTAGCGCACAGATACAAAACACCAGCAACAGCAACAGCAGCAACAGCAACAGCTACTGCATAAGCTTGAATACGTATTGAGCTGGCATTGAGCTAAGGCTGATCAGCAGCTGCTAGCCTGCCCCCAGGTGCAGCGGATGCGGGGGCGGGTATGCCAGAGGTGCGGCACACATTGCTGCGGCGGGGACAACTTGGTGTTTCTCTCTCTCTCTCTCTCTCACACACTCTCTCACTCTCTCAGTCACTCATTTTTGTTGTTGTTTCTATATTGCCATTTGCGTTGCATTCATTTTCATCAGCTGCTGATGCAACGGAAGACAAAGCAAAGTGGCAATAAATAAACTTATTTTTAGTTTAACTTTTTTTTTTTTTGTTTATTTTCAGTTTATTTGCAGAGAGTATTTGAATATTGTAAAGATATGCACTATATGTACGCATTGTAGAGTATGAATATATATGTAAATTGCCTGATAGCTTTAGCTTTAAATTTATACTTACTTATAAAAAGCAACAATTTATAAAATTTCTTAATATTTTCTATATATATATATTTTAACAAAACTCGTCATATTTACAAGTTAATAGTGTATTTAATATTCTATCTGCTGCTTTTTATTCAATGTCTCATTCTTGTTCTTTGCTTCTATTTTTCTTCATTTGTTTTTTATTTATTGTTTGTTATTCGTGCTTGCACAAAATAAATTTCAAGATGCATATCGAAATGTATTTCGAGTGTGCGATTGCCAAGTGTCGAGACATTTTACTACACTCTCTCGCACACTCGCACACTCGCTCACCCACATACACTCACCCCACACCCACACATAGTTGTTGTGTGTTATGCATAGACAGAAACAGCTACTCAAAGTTTCGTCTTTGATCTCCATGCCAATGATAATGCACTCCAAAGTTGCAGTTGCACAGCTTAATTAATAGAAATAAGTTTACAACTAATTCAATAATGCATCAAATGAAGTCGTGTGAGAAGTCAAAGTTTTGTCTCTGATTTGTGCATGACAATCTCAGCTTGTAATGCACTCGAAAGCTTGCTGCTGCACTCTGGATAACTCCAGCTAAATCAAATTAATTAACGCATATACATATGTATGTCTGGGCCTAATTCAATTATGTGTTATTTATGCATTGAATGGACATTCATTCGGATTGCCGTTCGGTGCAGTGACACCCCGATAATTGAGTTTTCAACCAAAATTCGCAAACAAATTATGAAATTCTGTTTTCGATCCTCTTGTCGTCCACTGTCCAATTAGAGTGCTGCATTTATGCATATGCTGATTCCCAATTTGATTATTTATTCACATTGCCTGCCTGCTTGCCTGCCACAAAGTGCAGCATGTAACAAAAGTTTTTCACATTATATCTCTGCAAATTGAATTTGCTGCCCGTGCAGTGAAATGTGTGTTGTTTTCTCTACTTTTACATGATGTTAATTAATACGCATACGCACTGTCTGCCGATGGCGGGAGTTGAGCTGCAGCAGCTGCATTTGATTCCGTTTGATATTGTTCTTGACTTGTCGAACTATTTAAATACTCTGTGACGTCGATTGTATAAAAATGCTTTAGCGGCACGCCTTGAATGTTAATGCATAGCCTTGAATGTCGTCTGATTAAGGTGCTACAAGTTTGTTGTTTTTTTTTTTTTTTTGTTAATATTTAATATATTTTTATTTATTTTTTGTTTTTGTTTTGGCTTGGACAAAAGCTAAAGGTAAAACGTGAAGTGGCATAGAGCAACAATATCAACTGGTATATTTTTATATACTATATATTTATTCATAAAAATAAACAACACAGATATATATTTTTAGTTGCTTGCATGTTTCCATCACGTGCACACAAACAGACGAAACGAAACGAAACGAATCGAAAAAAAAAGTAATACGAATTATGTCTGCTTTATGCTGATTTTATGACTTCATAAATATGATTATTGATGCATGTCTTGGCTGAAGAAGAGCAGAGCTAATTAAAAACAGAAAATGCTACGTCTCAATGCGTGATAAGTCAAATGAAAGGAGCAATAAAAGTTTATGGCACAAACTAATTGAGAATTGCAAACCAATCACAGAAAAGCTGGACTTTATTTTATTAATTTGAACAACTTAAATTCATATTTTATTGAAATTGAAATGCTTGAATTATATTTAATACAAATGCATTTAGTGAGGAAATGTGAAACATAAATTTTGTAAATTGTAACTTGAAGTCTTATTTGCCGGCAAAGCTCTTTGTGTTTGAGTTGTGAAATGGAAAGACTTAAATTCTGCAGTAAATACTGCTTTGAATTTAATTTATGTTATCTTTTATAACAAGAAGTATATATAACGCAAAGCTTCTGCTTGCCCTTTGACATATGTCTAGCTAGATTCTATATATATATATAATCGAAAATTGTTGCTTTTGCTTTCAGCTGCGCACTCGCAAAGCTTCTTACGTTGCATTTTCGGTTTCAATAGTTTTTAGTTCTTTGATACTCTATTCCATGATATCTCAATTGAGTTCAACAAAAAAATACACTTGTTAATCTGTATTGAAGTTTTTTTTTTTTTTTGGTAATTTGTTTTGTTCCAGTTGATATTTTTGTCTCTAACGGCTTTTCTGTGAGTTCTTTAGCCGGTTCGGCACTTAGTGAACTCGTTTTTAGCTTTTTTTGGGGCACGCACCAAAAAATAGTTCGGCTGTCCCGACTTTTGTGTAGGTGTTTGTGTGTGTGTGTGTGTGTGTGTGTGTGTGTGTGTGTGTCTGTCTGTATATGCTGTGTAAATAAACAAATTCAAGGTTGATTACCAACAACAGAATTCCCCCGCGCTATCGTCCAGCCCAACTCAACTCAACTCTGAATCGCTATCACCTTCAATGCTTTGAGCGACTCGTGAGTTATATTTTTTTTTCGTTTTTTTTTTTTTTTCTAATTTTCGGCGGCATATGAAAAAAATAAATATTAATTCTCGTGGGTTGTCGCCGTTAGCTGTAAAGGGCCCAACAATTTTAGCGAGCGTTTCGCTATTGTAGTTTGCTTTTTTTTTTTTTTTTTGGATTCTGATATTTGTTATTTATTATTTGCTGGCGAGAATATTTATTTTTTTTTATTTGTTGAGGCTCTGTTAATTTTATAAATTAAACTGTCACTTTTTTTTGTAGAGCTGTGCAAGCATATACATATACATATATCTAAATACATATATATTTATTCATTTATTTTTGATTACATCAAGTTGAGGGCGCAAAAGTTTTATTGAAAACATGTACAACTATTCACTGCCGGTCAGCGCGCAGTCTGTGTGTCTCTCTTGCGCACATTTTTTGTTGTCAAATTTTATTTCAATTTATTTATGAACTGTCCAACCATTTCCAAGCAGCAACGCCACTCCCCCCAACTCTGCCCCTGCCCCTGGCCCAACTTCAATAAACTTTTATCAGTGCGATGTAATTTCAAATTCATGCTCGTGTTCATATTTTTTGTGCGTTGCTTCTCTTTTTTTCAAGGTGAATTTGATAAAAAAAAAATAAATAAATAAACACTAGCCATGCGCAATGTAAAATATAATAGAATTTTCATGTGATTATTAATCTCTTTTATAGAGTATTAAAGAGAACTAAGCTATTTTTATTTTAAGTTTCTTAAATCAACATAAGCTGTATCTCTTGTATTTGATTGTAATCAAAAAAGCAGCATGAACATGCTGTTACATGAATTCGTGTAAGAAATAGACGGGGGAAGCCATTTTGTATATTTTATGGAGCGTACAAGGTGAACTGGCTCAGAGTGCTTAAAAAATCATTGTAAAACTGTGTTGAAGAGTCAAAAATACGAAAAGTTCGCTAGGAAACTTTATTTATTGTTAATTTTGGTGTTTAGTAATAATAGTAATAATATATGTATTTGACTCTAGTTACATTTTTCGATTTTATGCAAATGGAAATATTATTATTGAAAATACATTTTCTTTAAGTAAACATTTTATTTACATTTAAATATTTATTATTAAATTTTTTAAATACGAAACTAAACTATTTCTCTTCTCAATCTCATCAAATATATATATTTAATAAATTTTTTATTTTCTTTATTTTGCAGGTGAGTTCACATTTTGAGCACTCAAATATTATGGTAAGCCCTCAAGCAGAAAACACCTTGAATAGCATTTACTAATATAAGAGAATAAATAAATAAGCGAATCCAATTTGCTGCTGGCTAAACAAAGTTTTAGTTGTACGAAAACATTATTCGAACTGTGGTTATTTATTGAAATAACTGCTAATAATTCTCATTAGTTTAACAATTATTTAAGCATCAAAACATTTATTGTTGTTAATAGTTTGCATTGCAAATGAAAACAAATAAAAACTGTTGTTTTACATTAATTTTGTTATGCTATTTCTCTCTCTCTCTCTCTCTCTCTCTCTCTCTCTCTCTGTCACTCTATTGTAATTTGCTGCTATCTTTCGCGAATGTAAAAAGTACGTAAAATTAACTGGCGCAGCTGAATGGCGTTTACGTTTTACGTAAGCGCTGCAGCTTTAAACGTAATGGAAACAAGTTAACCTGTGAACATTACGTTTTTATGAATGTGAAATAGTTGATTGTCTTTAATAATAATATATAATGATAAAGTAAACAAATCTATAAAAATAACAAATGCTTCGTTATGAGATCTTTATCTTAAATATATATTAATTCACGCTCATAAGTCTAGGCTAGTCTATAATACCCAATTGATGCCGTTTCCATGGTAGACAGCTCTATAACAATTACTGCGTTTATTTCAAGCTTAACTTATGACATTTTGTCACAGTTGTGGACTGCGAACGAGACCTAAATATATTAGTAGTACCCGCTGCAATTGCACACAAAACTTGGCCAATTGATAACACCTGACGTTGTCTAATAAGCCGCCAAAACGGCCTTGGCACAGGCAGACACCATTGCCATTGCCGCCAGCCCCATGGCCAGCAGACGTTTGTATGTATTATGCATGCCCATAGCTATCAGGCAGCAATGCAACAAACAAATGCGCCCTCATGGAATGCCGAATGCAACCTTGGCCATCAGAAAGCATACGCTCGCACTTAGCATATATATATATATATATAGAAGCGAAGGTGCACACAGACACAAGGTGTGCCAAATGTTACAAATGACCTGAAAAGAGCTTCTCAGATATTTGTTTGCATTTGCAAGGGAATAGGGCATTTGAATTAGAAATATGTATTAAGAATCAAGAAGTAAACTAAAAGCTTAATTGTTATTAGAGTTGAACATGATTTGTATATCTAGAAGTGTTCATAGTTCATAGTTGATCAAGTTCTATTTACAGACTTCGTTTCCATCTTTGATTTAGCCAATAAGTACTTTACATATTAATCTTGATGCAGTAAACACAATCTCATAGAGCGAATGTTGAGTTCCGGTTGAGTTCCGCTTACCTTTTCTAGTCTAGAATATATGAAACATTAACTGTCAGCCATGAAAGCCTTCGATTGTCAACGGCATTGACAGCGTTATTGGCCCTAGTTCAAGCCAAAGACAGTTTTGCTTGTTTGCTTTGTTTAGCCTTTGCTTAGGCAAAGCTCAAGGATCAGCCAAAGCCATTTGATGTGCGGCATGACAGTGCGCGACGGAAGCTCAAAATCAACAGCAGTTTGCATTTCATTTTTATTTTACTTTTTTTTTTTTTTTTTTTTCTTTACTATTTTATTTTCTATGTAGTACTTTTTGCCCGTGGTGCTAATCCGGTACCCATTGTCAGCAGAATTTCCTTCTAATGTCATTTCCATACACCATTTTCCATGCCAGCTTAGGCAGCGACGGCGACGGCGACGGCGAGGGCGATAGAGATTGCGCTTGGCTGGGGCCATTCGTCTGGCTGCCAAATGGACGTCTAATTGTAGGTGGCGAGTGGGCAAGATAGATATGCGAAGTACATATATATATATATATATATATATATATATATATATATATATATGTATATATATGTATATATATATATGTGTGTATGTGTGTTTGTGTGTGTGTGGGATGAGTGGGAGTACTTTGAAGAGTGCACTAATCTAAGCTGAAACATGCCAACTATTCAGAGGTATTTCCTTTGGCCCACAGTTGCGTAATGTCAGCAATTATCGTAATACATTTTATTATACTTTTGACTCGATTAGACAAATGTCCGCGATTACGTTGCTTGCAGCTCAGTTTTACTACTCTCAGTTCTGCAATTAGTTCCAGCTCATCTATGTATGTACATTTGCATACAAATCAGCTGGATGACTAACCTTGCACAAATAGCTCGAAATGAACTCTCAACTAGGTAACTCGAATGCACACGCAACATACATGTATGTATGTATGTATGTATGTAGTCGGAGGCAGCTCCAGCTCAAGTTCGCTCACTAGTTCCGGCAGCCTTTGATATGTAGATATTTCTTCTTCAATTGAGCTACTAGTTTCATTTCCATTGTCAGTTCAAATGAGCTCTCTTGATCAGTTGCAATTTTGTTCCTTTATTAGTTGTTTTCCTTGGAATTCTAGTTCCAGTTCTTGTTCCAATTCCAGTTCTTGTTTCTCTCATTGCATTAGTTCCACTTTTAATTCCAGTTCCATTACAAATTTGCAGCTTTGACTGTTGAAGCTTACGTTCTCGGCAACAGTTTCATTCACAGTTCCATTACTAGTTCGATTACTAGTTCCATTACCAGTTCCATTTGCTCTAATGCACATGTATTTCTAATCAAATATTCTCACTCACGTGCACACTTTGCATGTGAGCTCGACTGTCAATTTCATTAGCCGTTATAGTACTTAATTCTTAAACCAACACTTTCCGCATCAACTCAATTACCAGTTCCAGTTGCAAGTGCAGTTTATCTCTATATGTGAGCTATCATCTCATTCGACTGGATAAATGCATAAATGTTCGCTATTTGCATCAGCTCGAGTGCTAATTCCATTACCAGTTCCACAGCTTGTGCCCGACTACCAGTTCCAATTCCAGTTCCAGTTGCAGTTCCAGTTCCAATGCGTACCATATCAGTCGCATACCCTAACCTTGCGCAAACATTGCAAATTGACCTTTACATAAATAAACGTTGCGTCGTCTCATTTGCATGTGGAAATTCATGCAGTTCCATTGCATTTTTCATACGCTGTTATTTCGCTGATTGTTATTGCAGCTTGTTATTAACGCTTTTAGTTTTTTTTTAACATGAATTCGTACTACATTCATATATATATATATATATGTATATATTATTATTATTGTCTTCTTTTTTTTTGCTGTTGTATTTATGCAATGTTTATTTGGTTTGCAATATTCGAATTGTGTGAAGCTTTTAAAAACCAATTGACAGTTCGATATAAAAATATATATGTATGTATGTATGTATGTATGTGCTTCTATAGAGAAATACATTGATTTGTCTGTGATTTGATTGCTTTAGTAAGTGTTATGCATTTCAATGTGTTGTCAATAAAAATCGAATAAAACTGCGCTTAATCAAGATTCATAAATGGCGAAAACAACTTAATTACACGAATAATATTCAATGCAAATGTGAATATGATAAATGTAAAACTTATTCTTAGCCATACTCTCTCAGGTGATTCCTCTATTAATAGAGCTAGCAAAACTTTCAGTTAATTAAAAAGTTAACAAGTTGTGTGCTGAAAATAGAATTTAATCTGTTTTAAATCTACTTTGATTTTGTTGAAACATATTTTGTATAGCCATTAACAGGCAAATTAACAATTTTAGTAAACAGTCGCCGGCAATTGGCTAAAAGCCCTGGCATGCTACACAATGTTGACGAACATTAGCGGCTGAGCCACAGCGAAGCCAATTTTAATGGCATTTTAATGGGTTCGACTCTAGCGACAGCGAACAACGACAGCTGGAATGACCGATGGAGAGACGGCGAGACAAAGAGGCAAAGATATTTAGACATTCAGACAGAGTGAATCCTTGTTGTTTGAGCCGCAACAACAAATGCGAAATATGTATGTAATTTGCATTTAATTTGACATGTCAAATGCGTCGCCATAGAATCGAGCTGCAGGTAATTATGTCCAATGGGTATCTGGCCGAGACAAGCTCGATTGTCTAACAATTTTCAGTAGCGACAGCTGCTGTCAGCTGCTTGCAAGACGAGCAAAGCTAATCAGTGCTCAGTGCTCTCTATTAGCCAGCTCGGCTTCTGTTGCTGATGTCCTGTGCTAATGAATACACAGCTGCAGATCCTTATTTAATGGCGTTTATCTATTAGTCCTTTGCCGTTGCGCTGCTTACTTAAGACTTGGTCTCGCATTTCATTTCAACTATTTTATGGCTCGCCTCGCTTTGACGTCAGCTTCGACAGAAACTTGGCGTATCCGTTTGGTTGGCTATTATGTCAGGTGCAGTTGGTAGGATTGCAACCTGCTTCCGCTTAGTCAACCATGCAATCTAAGGGGGGCGTGGTGCTGCTGCTGGTGGGGGAGAGAGAGAGAGGGGGGGGGGGGTGGTGATGGTGGTGTGGTCCCTTGTCCCAACTGACTCTGACTCAAGTCACCGGATATCATTTCTTTTAGCCTGTTCGTTTGAAAACATATTAAATTTCAAAAGGGTTTCTGCTTATCCGCCGTGCACCATGCACTACAAAGCATGCCGCTAATCAATGGCATCAAGCTGGCGGTCAACAGATTATAAGACTTTATAAATATAAGAATAATATATATATATATATATATATATATATATATATATATATATATGCTTAATGGCAGTTGTTGGACAAATTGTTGCATAATCTTATCCATGACAAGAGTCTCTTAGGTTCTTTGAAATAATTTGCTTGGCCTGCAGCTGACTGTTTTCCTTTAGATGCATTTCACAAAGATCTTAAAAAAAAGATAACTATTGATATTTTTTTAAGGAGTAGAATAAACATAAATTGCCTTATGGCCACTGGCATAGCAGATTAATTAAGTTCCAGTCAAAGTCTTTTCTATAAACATGGATTTTTAGTAACTTTGCCTTTGGCTAGATGTGCATGAAGTAGCTTCACGTCTTCCTATTTATTTATTATATTTTCAAAAAATAATTACAATATTTTTAAATAGATAATAATTTAAATTAAATTTTAATTAACTTTAAAATATTTTTAAATTACATCTTAATTTTCACTTTTATTTAATATTTAAAATATATTGGGATTATTTTTTTTTTATTTTATGTTAAGAAAATTGAATTTAAAACAATTTCCTTACGCAGTGGATTCAATAAAGTTTCATGTGAACTCGCAGCTGTTTCGACAACTATTTTATAACTGTGTAAACTATCTCTTTTTTTTTGTTGGTTTAAATACTTAATTATAATGATTTTCGAAAAATGAAATTCCGCAAGGGCTAAAAGAAAAAAAATGTGGAAATGACATTTAAAGTGCCTCCGGCATAAAGAGCTTGTTAATTTTTTGCCATTGCTCGCTTATTTCCTTACTTTCTTGCTTTTATTGCATATTGTTTTTTTTTTTTGAGTTTACCAAAAATTGCGAAAAAAAAAAACTACAGCTGGGAAAATGTTTTTTAAGCACGTCGCTTACAAGCTATATCCATTTCCATTTCCATTTTCATTTTCATTTTCATTTTAACTGCAATCGGCAGCATTAAAGCTTGTTAAAAGCAAGCAACAAGAACAACAGTAGAGAAATTGCGTGTTAACTCAATGGAGACTCAAGCAACAACAATAACAACAACAACAACAACAACAACAACAATAACAATAACAAGTAACAACAATAAGACAAAGTGCGCTTTAAGTTGTATTTTGTTGCGCTCGTTTCATTGCATTGCATTTTGGCATAACAATTTGAGTTGTAAATTTTCACCCAATGTCCAGCGGGGCTTTTCACTTTTGATTTTCTGCTGTGTTAGCCCAACCATTCTTTTGCAACAACTTGAAATGGAAGCTAAAGTCGAAGCTGTTTTTCGTAATTATGAAACTTTTTGTATTTTAATTGGATTTTTATTGATTTTACGCACGTGATGTACGCAACCGGAGGGGTTGGGCTGAAGGCGTCTAAAGATACTATCACAACAGTCGCACACAGACAGACAGTATGGTTACAGCCTAACGGTAAATGCCCCAGCTGGCACACAGAGCCAGCGCATGGCCCCCAAAAACAATGGGCAACAGGCGACAGGCAACAGGCAACAGGAGAACTGAAAATGCTAATAGGAAAACGTGATCATCGGCTCATTATTGGGATTTCAGCTGCGACTGCGTATGGGTCTAGGGTTTGTTTATAAGCAAAACTTTATACACAAATACATGTATATAAATATATTTATATATATATTTATTTTTTTTTTTTTGGTTTTGTTTTGGGTAGCGATGAAAATGTCGCTGATAAATTCCATGGCAGGCCGAAGACGCGTGATATGCATATTTGGATTATATTCCATAGACGGAAACACAGCTGAACAGCTGTAAAGTCTATGTGTGTGTGTGTGTGTGTGTGTGTGTGTGTCTCACTCCATGCCTGCAACAATATGTTTCCAGCATTGTGCAACAAGTTTTGAGCTACAATATGGTAGCCTAACCCTAAGTACCTTACCCAACTAATTGTGTTGAAATACTCGTTTATTTCTTTCTTGTAATGCCTTCATTTCGAGCTGATTTTTCGTTGTTTGGTTTATTAATAAGTCATTTGTAGTTTGCTTGAAATATATAATAAATTTATATTTCATGTCGTTAATGTCAATAGCAGCTCAAGTATTTGATGCATTTAAGACTTTCGTTGTTCAGTTTTCCCAATTTTTCTTTCAAGTGTTATTTCACATTGATTGATAGATCAATCGGCTGGCAGTGCTGCAATTAAATTTATAGTTTATAGCATGCCCATGCAAAGAGAAAGTTGTGTATGAAGAAAAATTGTATAATTACGCAGAAGATAAATCCATAAAAATAAAATTACAGCTGAAATGTGATTTTGTCGAATAAACATTTATTTATTAATAATAGCTTGAGTAGATGCTGCTCTAGAAAGATTAATGGATTGACAGAGAAAAGTTAACATAGACAGAAATGTTAACATTGAATGGAAAGTTAACATAGATAGAACCTGAAATGAAGAACATAGAATGAAAACTTTAATTTCTACTCTGACTCCAACATTTTATAAATTTTTCTTAATAATCTCGACTTTTGATAGCTACTTGAATAGTTGAAAAACGATTTCTGTTGACGTCTACAAATTTTAGTGTTTTACTTACACTTTGTTTAAGGCTGTCTATAGTTACTTATTATTATGCTTATCTGCACTTTTATGTGGTAATTGCTAAAACATGTTTAAATAATACTTTCTCATATTTTAATCGTTCTCCATCAAGTGCAATTTGAAATAAATATTTTCTGTTGACAGAAAAACTGACGTGATGAAAAAATGTTTTAGTTACATTAAATACTATTGCCTTACACGAGAGAAATATCAGTGTATTTAAATGTAAATTAATGCCCACTAAAATAGCTCTTATAAAATACTGCACTCTATGCATATATTAATCTAGTATCAACTCAGTCAGAGCTCAGGCTATAGGCCTAAAGCACTTCCCAATCGATTCTCTATTGCTACACAAGTCATATTATTACTCAACTAGCAAATATATATATATATAATAATAATACACATCATATTAATCAGACTAAACTGACTCCCCGTTAGGGCATATCGAGTCGAACAAAGAAATAAATATTTGATGCATGCGTCTTGAGTTCATCTCCAATGCATCTGTGTTGAGTCACTCAATTGGCTTTGTGTGTTGGGCTCGAGTGTGCGACTGTCCATTAATTTAAGGCTCTTCGATAATATATAATGCACAAAAATCAGATTTATAGTCGAACGACTCTAACGGTAAAAACCGAGTCAAAGCCCAATGACCAAAATTTATGTGCCTGCAACCGGTTGGGCTTAAAATCGTATGGAATGAATCGACATTTGGCCGAAACGAAAGTAAAGGAAACTGAAACAAGCTACACACATACACATACACACACACACATACACACACATACATTCACATTTACACACATACACAGAAGAAACACATACTCCTGCCGTTGTTGAAGGGCAACCTTCAACTGGAGCTGATCGCACTTGCTGGCTGCTATTGCTGCTGCTGACCCAAAAAGTACAATAATCAACAGAGAGAGAGAGAGAGAGAGAGTGTGAGAGTAGAGAAAAAAAAATGTCGTAATTGGAGGAGAAACTTCAGAATGCAATGTAATTCGAAATTCGAAAGTTATTACGCTTAATTTGTGGGTCAAATGGCAAGCCGGACGGACAGTCGACGGGCTTTTCCCTTTCGCATCGAAGACGCCACTGATTTGAAAGTCAAGATATGCAAGGGGGCTACACACACACACACACACACACTCACATGCACACTCACATGCGTTTGGCTCCTACCAGAGACACATGAGAAATGCAAGCCGGCCTTAATTTATATGATTAGCAGCTGGGCAAGCTCTGTGTGTGTGTGTGTATGCAGTATGCAGATAAGCCCGTTGATTCATGGGCTATCCATAAACGGTATACGCAACGAAATGAAATTTCAAACAAGTGGGTCAGAGGTATGGCCAAGCACCACCAGACAGCCAGACAGCCAGACAGACAGACAGACAGCACCACACGCTGAAACGCTGAACAATGCAAATTTCGATCTTGTGCCCGCTTGTCAATGCGACCCAAGCGTTTCGTATTACGACAACAAACAAACAAACAAGCAGCAGCAGCAGCTTCTACTATTTCGGGCTGGCAACATCTATATTTCCAAATATGCAAAATATGCCAATATAGCGTGTCGGATATTTGAATAATTGAATCGGCCGTAGCTCATGTAATGCAACTTCTATTCAAATAGCCGTGTTCGCTGAACTTTTCAGCATCAATGGGCAAAAAGGCTTTTAGCCATTGATGCTGCAGTCGCAGTTGCAGTTGCAGTTGCTATGGCAGCTTTCCATTGAGTATCATGCTCGCAAAAAAAAAAAAAAAAAAAGAAAATAGAAAAGGGAAAAAGCCATACAAACATTTTGTATGCGTTTCGCATCCAATTCCATAGAAAACTCTGGCCAACACCCGTGCAACATCTCGCCGGGAGATAGTCGAGTAAATTTGCGTTTGCCGTTTCGTTGGCAACCGAATGTCCTCAAAGGCAAGTTAATTAAATCCTACCGCAGCGCACTTTTAATTAACTTGTCATCCTTTGCCTGCAGTTGGTTTGGGACTGCGTAGCGGATGCTTCGATTTGGACGCCTCAATGAAAAGAGTTTCGCTAAATATGCTACGCAAATCAACTCTGGAATTTACTTCAGCGAATTCTTTTTCTCAGGCAATTTGTACAAACTAATTATGTTGGCTTGAACAAAGAAATGGAGGAAATGGATTGAAAATGAAATATTTTGATTAAGAAATATATGCTGGAAATTAAATTCATTGTTTGTTTGATTGCAATGCAGAAATTGTCAATTTAAGCAAAAACTTTTTCACTTGAAGGTGAAAAAACTATTCATGAATCACTCACTCAAAGTGTGACTCAATAATATTCGACAGCTGTAAATACAAGACAAATCAAGACTTTAAATAGATATTTTATTTATTACATTTAATTTAAATGCAATTGCAATCAATAAACATTTTTATACCCTGAATCCATTGAAAATGGAAATTCAGGGTATAATGTTTTTGTGAAAATGTATGTAACAGGCAGAAGGAGACGTCGCAGACCCCATAAAGTATATATATTCTTGATCAGCACAAAAAAATAAGTTGATATAGCCCTGTCCGTCTGTCCGTCCGTCCGTCCGTCCGTCCGTCCGTCCGTCCGTCCGTCCGTCCGTCCGTCCGTCCGTCCGTCCGTCCGTCCGTCCGTCCGTCCGTCCGTCCGTCCGTCTGTCCGTCCGTCCGTATGAACGTCGAGATTTCGGAAACTACAAAAGCTAGAGAGCTGAAATTTTACATGAACACTCGTATCTTAGTTACGCAGTACAAGTTTATTTTGTTTTTTCGATAACTCATCCCATTCCTTAATTATCGATAAAAAATCGAAAATTCGTTTACGTTTTTTACGTTTTTCGAGCATAACTTCTACACCGTTTTAGCTAGAGACTTCAAATTGTATATTTAGATAGATATTATGGATACGCGGATTTTGTAATTTTCAGATTTTGGATGCCACGCCCCCTTCGCCCCCAATTTGAAAAAGACGTATTTCAAATACTAGAGACTTCTAATTTGGCAAATGGACAAATTTGAATGCAATTAATATATTCTGAAAGTTTCATGACGATAGTCCATCTAGAAATGGAGTTATAAGCGTTCAAAGTACAGCCCATCCCACCCCCAACCGTCGGCAGCAACTGCGCGGTTAGCAGAGGGCGCGTAATATATACGTGCGGTAAGAAGAAGAATATTTTTTTTGGCAGGGTTCAGGGTATCTCGTAGTCGAGCCGTCTCGACTAGAGCCTTCTTACTTGTTTCAATTTAAGATTCTCCCCAGAGCATAAATTTTCTAGAGTTTTTCTCGCCAGACTTTGCCTGCTCATAGACATTTATTCTGTTATTCCAATCAGTCTAAAATTCGTTAGCCTGCAGCGAATGATCAGTGTGTATATTTTTGACTTCATGACTTAACTGTTATTTGATTTAATGGCCATAACTCATTTAGTGTAAATTGGCCAATAGAGTGCAGCGAGCAGCCGCTTGATGCGAGCCCAGTTAACATGAGCAATTTATTTAAGAGCCATCATTAATGCACTCGGCTAGATAAGTACAAATGAATGTTTTTCGATAGCGCTCGGCCATGAATCAATCGCTGTGGCTTATCTGATCTGGTCGGGCTCATAAAGCAACAACAACAGCAGCAACAGCAGCAACAACAAATTGCCCTCGCCACCAACTAAGTAGAAACATGTTGGCCCAATCTTCACGAATCTCTTCTGTTTATGTATTTTTTTTCTGTTTAGCCATATATAAGCACGGGCGCTGACCATAAATATGAGGCACAAGTTGATGTTTCCAGGAGACAAATTGAATTGCCGCACTGCATCTCTCAATCTGAGGCGAATTTAGTATTAGGCTAAATTGATGGAGGTGTGTTTGGCTGGCTGGCGGGCAGAAAGCGAGACATAATTGTCAAAGCATACCAAGTGACTCAGGCACATGCCAAACAATTGATTTATGTCAGCCCGAATTGCAGAGTCCCGGTTCGAGGAATATTTTTGGCTTGTTTCTCGCACGCACTTTTGACAACGCGAATCTGCAGGCATCGCATAAATCATTGTGACAGCTACTGGGCTTTACATTTTGGGGCCAGGCTTTTATGCAGCTATACTGGAACAGTAAAAAAAAAAAAAAACAAACTGGTTTTTAGCGACCTGCTCGAGGGCAGCCAGCTGTGCTGCGCCAATAAGCCAATCCGGTGCAGCATACGACTAAATTCCTGATTCAATGCATTCATGCATTGCAGAGTTCACTTTTGTTTTGTTTTATGCCAGCCAATCAGGCTGCCATTCTACGCTCATAATTAGCTTTCGATTTAGCATCGCTGTAAATGCAACAAATCATTGCGCATACGCCGCGTCGTGCTGCGCTGCACTCAAAAAGCCAACTGCAATTTGCACACGTTTGTCTGTTTGAAGAAAACATTACGTGACACGATGAGTGAAGAATATATATAATTTAAAAAAAAATAAAAATATTAAAAATAATAAAATAAATAAATAATATATAATAAGCATTGACACGTAATTGAGATATATTTCATAGAAAGAAAATAAAAGCCAAATAAAGAGCTCTAAGTTAATATGTCACTGCGAGAGAGAGAAAGAAATTAATTATTAAATAATTATTATTAAATTAATAATTAATAAAAATAACAACACAACATAAAATTGGTTAGTTAGATAAAATATATATATATATATATTTTGCTTGATTAATTACGTTGCTAGTAGAAGAGGCAAATATGAAGATCAAGCTGAGAACTTGTTCACATAACTTTTTTATTATTAGCAATTATGGAACTGCAGGAAACACTGCTTAAAATCTCTAAAGAGAGCTTTTCCCTTCAGCTTCTCCACATTACGTATATAATTTAATCTAGTTTGAGCAGTCTATTTAAGCCAAACATTAAAATAAACTTGAATAAAGTGCTTAGCTAACTGGAACCAGTTGCAGACACTTTGCCCATTGAATTGAAGATTAAAAACTCATAATTTGATGTAAATATATATTCAAATAATTACAAATGATTAAGCTAATTGCCAGACTCGACAAATTTCAGTCATGACTGCTTTTATAGCTAAATGTTTGCTTTTTTTTTTTTTTTTTTGCTGTTTAATATTTTACGATTATGACTGTAGTTCCCTAAAGCGAATGCTGGCTGCACTTACCACTTTGCCAACTAAGTTGAGTTAATAGCAAACTGCCACGCCTCTTTGGCTGACATTTAGTTGCTGTGAAAGGAGGCGCTGTTGACATTTCGCCAAGCTAATAAATGCTTGCAAACACATTTCGTAGTTTAACTGCGAAAAGAGCAAATTTAATTATGTTAGGTGGTTAACACACAGAGTGCAGTTGTTAATTGCACTTCGTAGACAAACAATAAAACCGCAAGCGAGCCAGCAAGCCGGAGCCTTTTGTTGTTGGCCAACTAAACTGGCGCCGGGGCTAGTCAAACGACAGCAGCAGCAGCAACAGCAGCAGCAGCAGCAGCAACAGCAGCAGCAACAGTCGCGGCTGCAGCATTATTAGCCATAAGCTTGAAACCTTGTCGGAATGTTTGTAATTAATTGCCATCATAATTATGCAGACACCTGAACGGCAGCGATAAGGTGTGGGTGTGCGGGGGGGGGGGCTAGGCAAAGGGAGCGGGGTTGGCTTTGTGGCATTAGCATGCGTTCGTGCCACAAAGATTTCGCTTTTGACTTTTATTAAATTACGCAAAAGTTCTCATATGCAATAAGTTGCAACAACTTTATAAGACATGTAAAAAAAAAAAAATGTTTGTTTATAATTAAAATACTTCTTGTTTCTCTTTATGCACACATTGTTTTTGTTGTATATTTTTTAATAGAATTACTTCAGCAATGCATCAAAAATTGGAATAGTTCATGGCCAGTTGTTGGTTGGTTGTTGCATCTGTTCACTTTTTTGCTGCCGAATCTGATTTGCATAGAGTGAATGGAGGCAAACATAATACATTGCTACAGATTGTAGTTGCAACAATGCAAACTTCTCTAAATATTATAATTCATTTAATTAATGCTGTGTGTATTATCTTCTTCTATTTGCAGGTAAGCTGCTTTATGGCCAGGGCAGTGGAGCTCAAGGTAAAAGCCAATTATGTTGCTTGATTTGGCTTGAATTGAAAACTGAGCAAGTCAACTAGGATAATTGAAATTGAGATTATGAAATTACTGGCATAAGCTTGGTAAATTCATTTATTTATTGTCGAGGCTCAACTGTACTTGCAAAGCATTTCAAGTGCATTGAAAATGAATGCTTTAAATAAAGCAAAACAATAGCACGACACGCACAAAGTTGCATAATTTCATGCGCATAGAGCAAATAATCACAATCATTTCTCATACGTCCCATTGGCCTCACTTGCATTCCCCCAATCTCTCTCTCTCTCTCGCTCTCACGCTCTCTCTCTCTCTCTCTCTCTCTCTCTCTCTCTCTGCTGCATGCGTTTATCGCTTGACATTTCAATTTCTCACATATTTTACTACTATTAATATAATTTTATGTCGCATTGTTGTTGCTGTATAAAATTTGCGTGACATTTCTCAATAATTTCGCTTCATATCGCACTGAGCAACGACGACGGCGACAGTCTGGGGCTGGGGTTGGGGTTGCAGGTTGGTGGGGTTGGGGGTTGAGTGCACTGTACGCAGCTGTCTCATTACGTGTCCGGGTCTGGAGTTGGGTTCAAAGTGTCATACATGGATTTCCGCATATTTCTGGCGAATGTTGCATTCTTATTTCGTATATTTTTATGGTAATTTATTTGAATTGAATTGAATAACAACAACAACAACAACAACCGACCTCGCACTTGCTACAATATTGAAACGGTACTTTTCACAGCAACACAGTCTGCAACCACAATGACAACAAAGCCACAAACTTAATGACCTGCCCCTGCCGAGCAGCCAGTCCCTTTTTGGCTTATAGCCTGTCGGATCGCTTGCATGTTGGTAACGCGCTCAGCCAGAACGAGAGCGCGGTATGAGAACGTGAACTCGCGTTGGCGATGCCTGGCAACCGCCTGCAATGAGAAAAACTCAACACAACAACAACAACAACAACAACAACTACATATATGAATAAAGTTTTACTGTAGTCAGTGCCGTAAACATCATAATTCAGGTGTATTTACTGTGCTTCCGACTTCCGTTGAATATGCTGAGGAATTCTTTGTACTAATTTACATGCGAGCTCGCTTTGCACTCTACGATTTTCCTAGAATTTTCGGACTAACGACACTCCAAAATTATTTTCATACTGTTGCCTTTGCCATCCCCCCCCCCCCCCCCACAAACCACAAACATGTTGATAATTGGACAGCGCCAACAAGATTTGCAATGAAAGTTTTATAACAATATTAACTATTCTTTTGCTATGTAATTAAAAACTGAAAAGAAAATAGAATAAAATATGTGCAAATATTTTTATTTGAAATGTAATTAGTGCAAGAATTTGCAGTTGGAATACCACGGAGTTGGTACAAATAGTTGAGTTGGCTGCAGTCTGATTAAGGGAATTTCAAATAACATTTGTACATGAGTCTCGTGGTTCTATATGGCTTCTATAAATGCTTAGCAACTTTTTAGCTGATTTCTAGTTGTCTGTTGATATAAAAATTTACTTTGATTTGTTATATGTTTTATTTATCTGATGTCTAAGTATTAGAGTTTTCTAATATTTATGCTAGAGTTGGGCACTCGCAGTGTAACCTATTCAGATGATCTTAAATTGCATTTGAGAACTAATTTTTATTTATTTCTAAGTACAGCTTTTGTGAAAGGAACTAAAATTTCAGAATATTTTTATATATTTTTTATTATTAAGTATGTCCTTAAGCTGTACGAATGTGTTTTGCCTGTATTTTAGCTCGGTCAAGAATAAAATGTGTATAACTTATTTAGCTACTCTCGCGAGAAAGTGAGAGAGAGAGAGAGAGAGAGATCTTTAGAGAGTTTTATCTCTAATATCTAAACACATTTTTGGCCATATCATGTCCTACATTCTTTAATATCTCAATCTTTCATTTCTTTTCACAAAAAAAAAAAGTCTTTCAATTCAGAAATAAATCTTAATCAATGTCTGACTAATAAATCACTCAAGTTATAGGCGCAGCTAATTGCGTGAAGTAAATGCAATTAAGTACAGATATAAACCACTAAAAGTCGGCAATTAAATGCACTGCACGATGCCGTTTGCATTGCTGCAATTGTGGCAATCAAATTGAAATCAAATCGAATCATCGAACATTCACATTTTACAACTTCCGGGCGAGCGCGCGCGCATCAAGTGAGGCAACGAACTTGAAAACTGAATGCGCTCAAATTGTATGTTGATTATATCCCAATATTAACAACAACAACAAAAAATACATAGGAGCAACAACATTAATAACAATAACAGAAACAGCACAAACAACAACACACATTGTTTTCACTTTCACTTGCACGAAAATCAAAGAAATTGTTTAAATCATAATAAATGTATATAAAAAATTAGTTTCCCAGATATTGGATGCGTTTGCTTGTTGCTGTTGCTGTTGCTGTGGCCCAGCGGCAATTTGTTTACTGTAGAGAGCCCAAAGCCAAGGTAAATTAAGCTAAATAGGTTTGACATGAAAATAATAAAGCGGCTTAAAAGTATCAAAAAAAAAAAAAAAAAAAACAGGCAAGCAGCGTATCAGAGACTGAAAATGAAAGTCGCAAGTTCACTTTCAATTTTCTGTTGTTGTTGCCTAGCTGCTGCTGCCACTGCTGCTTGTTGTTGTTGTTGTGCAATTGCCGGCGCCACGAGGCCAACTGCAAAATGTGCCGTAATCATTACAGCAAGCCAATGGCAGGCGGGGGCGGCAGCAGCAGCAGCGCCGCATAATTCAATCAAAAAAAAAATGCCGCATATTTCGCAAGCGTTGCTAGTAAAAGTTGAAAATTCACTTGCCGCTCACACACACACTCGCACACTCGCACACACTCATACTTATGGAAGCAGTGTGTCGGAAAAGTCGGCGTCGCTTTTCATTATGCGAAACGTTTTGGCATATTACTCAATCTAAAAATTGCCAAGTCCATTCACTTGCGAGCACGAATACAGAATTCGCTCGTACGAGTATCGTAGAATGCACATCAAGCATACGCCGCGTTGTCATTGAGAATTTTTGTTAGCTACGGCTATGGACCATGGTTCGCTCTGCTCAGCACTGCTCAGCACTGCTCGGCTGTATTTTTAGACCAACAGAATCTTGTGCCACATATAGCTATTATTAATTTGAGCCGCCAACTGGTTTGCCGTAAATCGTAATTCATTTTAGTTTTCTTACAACGTGTTTGGCCGGTGGCCCAAACCAGTTACCATTAGCATTTGCCTGTTGTTCGATAGGCCCGAAAGGCCTCGCTGTCTGCTGCTGGCCATTTAAATGCTAAGCAGATTGATTTCGCCAGCTCGAATGAGTTATAAAATTCACATGCAAATTGCCATTAAACACTCAACTTCAAATTCAGATTCAATTAGCCAATGGAGCGAACACGTTCGCTAAGTACACCACAAATACACTCACAATCGACGCGTTGCCCTTGGCAGCAGCTGCTTGCTTATTAGCCAGCAAACATAAGACGGCCGGCCGCAATACGACATTTGCTGCACTAATCATATAATTACAATTATTTCACCTGCTAATTGGCACAAATTCCGATTGTCTTCGAAAATCTATTGTCGCCAGCTCAGATCAACCACACATTGATGGGCCCACACGTCCAGCACTCCATATCCTTATCGCACTCTGCAGCCAGCCTGGTGTGGCACGTTGCATGTTAATTAACTGATTGTTATTGGCCCTGTTGACCGGACATGGTTGGGGTGTGCGCTTCATTGAGAACTGTGCTGCATTTTGTGATATGGCACTCTGGCCATGTTGAAAGTCTATTTTAATCCAAGGATATTAAATGCATTCGTGCATTAAGCTCCAACTTAATTACAGCACACACATAGACTACATAAACATATATATATATATATATATATATATACATTCATGTATATATATGTATATATCAAGTACACGTATTTATCTTATTTTCATTATTGCTTTCATGGCAATATGCAAATCACGGCTGTGCCCACGCCGTGGGCGTTTTCCACTCGTTTTTTTGTTTTTTTTTTTGTTGTTTTTTTCCTTTGGCTGCTTTTTAACGCATCCACGAATTTCGATGTTATTATAAACCGAATGTTTACACGACGCAAAGCTGTTGCACAAAAATCTGCAATATAAAACGCCGTGTTAAACAAATATTTTAAAAGCCTTGCGCTGTTGTCTGCTATTCAAATTATGCATTGTTCAGATTTAAAGCTTTTTCGAAAACAATTTCATACGAGAGCAAAAACTACTTAAAGGGATTACAAATGTATTACAAAAGTTCTTCAAAAAATATATATAAATTGATAATTTTAATGCAAATAAATAGGAGATAGAGAGAGAGAGAGAGAGAGAGAGAGAGATATTTATAAAATAATTTTGTTTATTTGTTTGCTTTTGACATTTGCCATATTCATGTATTTACATAAAGCTGCAAATGCTTTCTATCTTTGATTGATGTATATCAAATATTTACGATTTATGTGTAAGATACATAGAGAGAGAGAGAATGAGAGAGAGAGAGAAATGTTTTAATTGACAAAATTTACATGTGATAATTGGCAATTGGTGAATGATGTTGTGCTGTTGTAATTTCCTTTTTGGGCAATAAAATTAAGTAAATTGCATTTCGATGCGTCAACATCTTAATCCAGCTGCTGGTGGCTCAATGGCTTGTGGTCAATTTTCAGCCACAATTTGTGCACTGAAATCTCAATTATTACCACAGCAGAGAACCCTTGTGTGTGTGTGTGTGTGTGTGTGGCAAGTGGCATTTAATTCAATTTTATTTAAATTGCATGGAAAATTGCCAAACGTCGAGCAATATCCATTGAGAGAGAGAGAGAGAGCCCGCCACATGAACGTTAAAATATTATTTTACCCGTAATGCTTGCGCCCAAGTGGGCCGTAGTGAGCGTAGCCAAAGTGTTATTTCATAGCATAAATTTCCACTTAATTAGCGAGCCTGCTGTGCCGTGCACCTACGAGAGTCCTGTTGCCTGCCTGTTAGCCTGGTCAGCAAATTACGCTTAAATTTCCGCTGCACATTTTTCAAGGCGATTGCGTACACGCTTTTCAACTTCCACTTAGCCGCGTAATTTATGTTAATTTACGCAATTTTCTCGTGTGGCATATGGGCCGTACTTGCAGCACAGTGTGGCACGTTCAAGGGCCGCTATCCATGGGACAGCTTGACGTGCCACTTGAGTTATACGTGAGACTTGATCATGTTATGAAAGTTCAATGTGCCACGCTTACAGTGTGCAGCTTGCAACGTGCAACTTGTAAAATTGTCAATCCGGCAAATTGAGGAAAATTGTGAAAACTCTGTAGATAGAGCGAGAGAGAGAGAGAGACAGAGAGAGAGAGAGAGGTAGACACACGCACACACGAGACGAGGCCAATGGCATCCAAATAGCTGAACGAACACTCAGACAAACGGACAGTTTCACAAAATTTATATCACGCACCTTGGACTACTTTGAGGCGTCGCCAAACGAGTTTGCACTGTTGCACACGCACTTTGGCAAGTCTTTGGCGACGCGACGGCTCCTCTACCTCGTCCCCCCACTCCCAGTTCGGCGCCGCCTTCGCCACCTTCGATGTCAACATGCAGCGCGGTTTGATGCCGGCCGGCCAAAAGCGTATAAAAATTGCATTAAAAATCGAAAACACGACGAATACAAAAATACATAAATACATGCACAACTCGTTCAAAGTGGCACAAGCAACGGTAAACGAGCACACACACACACACACACACACACATACGTTGCGCCACACGTATATGCAACAGCATTTCTATCACTCGCACTTAATTCATTTTGATTTCTGTGCAAAGTGGAAATTTATTTGCATAAATTAAAATGCAAAATGTAGAAAACAAAAATGTGAAAATGTTGATTTTTTTTTTTTAATTTTTTATTTTTTTATTATTAACTCATGCACGTTGTGTGTGCATGTGTGTGTGTGTGTGTGTGAATTCAATAGATAAAAAAATTTATTTATTTACATATATCAACTATATATATATATATATATTTGTATTCATGACAAGCTGTTTGTCTGCCGCTCGCTCAGTCCGTTATGCTGCCAGCTAAGGCTGTAGAGAGAGAGAGAGAGGTGAGGGGCTTGGTGGGCAGAGCAAAAGACTGTTGCATAAATAGGTAATTTATTTATTGATTACGCTGTCTGAATTTGTATAAATTATATAGCAACAAATGAGTTTTGCACGCATACATAATTTGAGTTTCGTTTTTATTTTATTTTTTCATTTTTTTTTATCAAAATCAAAGGTGCAAAAGCTTTAATAGTGCACTTAGTGCGCAGCAAAGTCAAAGCTAAGAAATATATTTTAGTTTAATAAATGAAATAAATTCTATATTTGGAATTGCTTTGAGCTCTTTGTATACCCTGTAGACATACAAAATGTATATTGCTTTTTTCGCTACAAGAACATTAAATTGAAATATATATTAAAAAAATAAATAAAATAAAATTATAATATTGAAATATTTTTAATGAAAAAAAATCAATATATAAAAAAATTTATTAATTCGATTTTTTTGTTAATCGGCTTGAAACAAACAAATTTTTTTATTTATTATTTATTTTTTATCATGCAAATTATTTTTATTAAGCAGGATTCTAAGAGTGAAGAAAAGATTTTAGTGCTTAACAAATAAATATTTAAGTTATATTTTATTTGCACTAAATATTTATAATTACTAATATTTACAATTAATAAATTATTATAAATATTAAAGCTAAAGAATATATGAATTTGGACAGTTTAGTATAAAAGTTATTCACATTGCCTTAAGAGCCAATAACACACTCAGTCTAGGGTATCAGCTAGTCAGTCAACTAGCATGATTAGAACAATCTTGATAACTTTGCTGTCTGACTAATAAAATGCAAAATCATTAATAGATTCATTTCTGCATTTTTCCATCCGTTCACATTTCCGATTTGTTAAACGAGAGCTAGTTGCTCTCTCGCGGAGCTGCACTCGACTGCAGCACAGACTACGGATAGAACAAGATATTTGTAATTATTAAAAAAACAACACACACACATTGCTGTTAAGCTAATTACTTGCAGTCGATGATTTATCAGTGTTTATGTTCAATAACAATTTGCCTGGCTGGGAAACCGCAATCGTAAATGAAATCCAATGTGTCTACTTCCTCAACCTTAGAAACACAATGCGAATGGCCTTGTCAAGTAGGTGGCAGAAAACATAACAACATTGGCAAAAATACAACAAGCAACAGAGAACAGCAAAACAACAAAAAAGATTAGCTAATGTGACAATACAAATGGCAGCAAAGCAAAACACAATGCGAAGACTAATTGTTAACACAACAAGCATTTTGCACATTGTTAGCAGGCAAAGTGGTATGCAACCAATCATTAGAAGCTGCTTTGCAATTTGTTGTGCCTCAATGTCAATTTTAATTAATTATTATATAGAGAACGTAAAAACGTGCACGCATACGCATATGGCGACTGAATGACTTCAAAATGTTGCACGCAGCGATGCGTTGCAACTTGCCTGCCTGCCTGCCTGCCTGCTTGCCAGTCTTTCTGCTTGCCTCTTCGCCCATTGATTTCTATAGCTCTAACAGACATTATAATTCAGCAAACGATATCCGACACTCAATAGAGCGACAACAGCAACAGCAATGGCAGCAATGGCAGCAGCATCATCATTATCATCAGTCGTATTATTAATGATTTTTATGGAAGCGACAACAACAACAACAGCAGCAACAAGTCGAGGCAACATTGATATGCATCAGAAGTCGTTTGGGCAAAGGAATGCCCAATGCTTTGATATGGATACAAACTGCAGCTAGCATATGCATGATATCAATGCATCTTTTTTCTCTTGCCACGCCCCCCCGCAACCCACAACCCTCAAGCGTCTAGCATGCAATTGTTATGGCTTGCGTGTGTGCTTCGACTGTGTCTGTGTGACTGTATTCACATTGTGTAAATACTTGGCTCTAGCCAGGGCAGATCATGAAAAATATCATGTTTGAGATATCAATTTGTTAGCACCCAACAAACAGAAAACATCGCCACAGACATCGACACAGACACAGACACCGACACAGCAACAACATGATGATAATAATAAGCATAAACACAAAAGTTGAGAATACAATAAGGAAGAGCCAAGTGTCTGCCACCCACATATAAAAACAAAAAGAAAAAACAAACAAAAAATAGAAACAAAGTTTGAAATTATATAAAAATACTTGTAAAATTTGTCTCACTACAAAATGATTGATGTCTGATTGATATCACTAGACTGATTGGCAATATCTTAAGTAGTTTACAAGAGTTTTACAAAAATTACATGTGCTTAAAAAATAATCAAGCAAAGCAACTGCAAAATGATTTCTCGACTATGCTAGATAATTCCCTCAATTTTTTCATATAATCAAATTTATTTTTCCTCTCAATTTGCAGTTTAAATAAAATTTGTTTACTGTAAGCTTCACTTGATTATTTCTCATAAAACTAAAAGCTTAAAACTAGTTTTTGATGCTGATGCATCTTAGGTATTACTACAATTTAAAAGCGGAAAATATATTGTTGTTGGGAAATTAGTTCATAGAAATTGTGTGTTTCCCTCGATTAATGCTTGAAAAGCTTCAATTATGACTAATCACAAGCTAAATAAACCAAAGCTAAACAAGAGCATTAAGTAATTCATACAAAGTTATTCAAACTTACAATTAAAATGTGGCAAAAAGTATGTCATAACGAGGTCTGACTGTACGCATTGAAGAAGAAGAAGAAGAAGATGAAGCAGGGGCAGAAGAACCTTACAAACTCATCTCGAATGCATTTTCCCATTGTTGCTCAATTTGAAAAACTAGAGCTGGCTTTGGATACGCCATTCTCATGTGGATTGCAGCTCATATTCTCAGACTTGTAAGCAGCACAATAATTGGTAGCTAGGCTCAACAGAAACTCCTCCCCATAGCTCCACAGCTCCACAGCTCTGCAGCTCTCCCTCCCAGCGAAGCCAACCAGTTCAGAGTTTGCCATGGCAGCAATAAAATGATGAGCAACAGATAACAGAAATTACTTGGTACTTGTATGGTTACGTTGGCCTAAAAACCTAACCGTGAAAAGTCCATTTAGATTTTTCTGCTGCCTCTCGCTGTCTGCTTCTTCTACCTGTAGCTGGTTAGTGGCTAACAGCAAGCATTGTTGCCATTGCCATTGCCGTTGTTGTTGTTGCTGTAACAACAACTCCACCTCTTGCCACACAGTTGTGCTGCACTTTAAAATCATTTTGCAAAACTTTTGTGTTGGCCACAAAACAAAACCAAAGCCAAAGCTGAAGCTGAAGCGTTGAAAATTTCACTGCAAATTACATTAACTGTTCAAATCTACACAACTTGCAATTGCAATTGCAATTGTTGTTGTAAACAACAACAAGTAGAATGTGCGCTAAATAGGTCAGAAGAAGTAGAAGACGAAGTAGAAGAAGTAGAAAATTCAACAATTATTGTTTATTTTGTTAGAATTTGAGTCATTATTATTCTTATTATAGATAGCTGTGAAAATCATTTAATAGTCTAGCTTGAATCTTCACTTATTCCAAGTGTATTTTGATTACTAAACATCTTTATTTTATGCTACTCTTATAAAAGTTTACAATAGTTAAACTTATGCCACAGCCATAGAAAATCGATGAGAAAGTTGCCTTGACTTGGAGTCAATTAGACAAAAATTTAACAAACTTTTGGGCTATAAACTATTATGTTTCGTTTATAAAGTTTGCTAGAGAGTGAGGCAGAGAGAGAGAGAGAGAGACAACTTATAGCTTTACTGTAGTGCCCATTATCAACTATACACCTTTTGCACAGTTTGATTGCAACTGCTCGAGCCACTTGGTATTTGCCGCCTATGCTGCGGCTGGCCAAGCCCGGACACGCTATGCCACAGCGCAGCGCAGCTCACCTCACCTCAGCTCACCTGGTTGCGTCTTGTCTTATTGTATTTGGTCAAGTCTTGCAGTTTCACTGCCTGCCTCAATGTTACTGCCTACTCGATCAGAGGTTAAACATTGCGTTTGCTCTGCGATCCGGCAGCAACGGCAACGGCAACAAGCTAATAATGAAGTTGCGATCGACTGGAGAGAGGGGTAGGCGATGCAGCGAGGCTGTTGAGGGCCATCTAAAGTGCAGCTAACCTATATTTTAGGTCATAATATGGTGGGCAACGTTGTAGCCGACCACCATTTGAATGGCGTTGCGAAAAACATTATTAACCGATTTTTATTGCGTTTTTGCTGTTGTTGTTGTTGCTGTTGTTGCTGTTGTTGTGGTGGCTGCTGCCGTCGTCGCAACATTTGAAGGCGGTTAACTACCCATTAAGGGGCGTTTCTAATGGCACAAACGGACAGTTGGACGTTGTGCTGGCCAAGCGGGGCAACTCCTTTTGGCTACAACTTCGTCATCATCGTCGATTCGTGCCACATACTTAAAGATGATGAAGAAGAGGAGAACCCATTTTATGGCCATTTTTGCTGTTGGCTAAGTACAAATTTTACTTTGCTTGCCATTTTGCTAGCCTCGCCCCTTCATCTCTGTCTCCCTCTCCCACTGTCGCTTCCTTATCCATACCCACAATTGCAGTTGCTGTTGCTGTTGCTGTTGCTGCTGTTGCTGCTGTTGCTGTTGTTGTGGCAAGTGGGCTGTGCCAAGTCGTAAAATCATAAAACAAATTAATCGGCAATGTGTGTGCAATAGATGAATGCCTCTGCCTGGATGAGAGCTGACCTGGTCAGCTTTCGGCATTCTGGATCCCGCTTCGAGCTGGAGCTCTTCAGACTTTGTCGTTTTGTCCTTGTCATCAATTTTGTTTGTTTGGTTTCCGCTTAGCCAATTTGACGTGCAGTTTTGGGGCTAGTTTTGAATGCAGCTCGACGATCGCATTGGATCGTATTATTATTATTATTATTTTATTTTATTTTATTTTTTTTTTTTGGTTTTTTTTTTTTTTTTTTGCTGTCGCCATTTGAATTCTGGTTTATTTAATGACTTTTGCAATTGTTTTCGTGAGCGGATTTTCAAAATTGACTTCAGTGAGCGTTGCTTTGGTTTCGTTTCGTTTCGTTTTGTTTTGTTTCGTTTTTATTTGATTTTGTTTTCAGCTCAAGGTTAAGCGGCTTTTGGCTGCGTACAATTTGTTATTGCAAGAAATAAAATACTGCACCTACCCGGCCGCAGATACCTCCCCTCACCACACACACACACACACACATGTTTGTTGTGTGGTACAATTTCATTGAGTGGCAAATAATTGCGGCTTGTGTTTGTAATTTGTTACTGTTGCCTGGCTGTGGTTATTATAGTGGTTGATTGGATATGAGTTTCAAATGTGGGTTGAGGCAAATTGCAAGGCACAAAAAACAAAAAGCTGACAAAAATAAAAAAAATCAAGCGAAAATTGTATGGCAAGGCCCACGAGTCCAACAACAAGAAGTTGTTTGATCTAATTTTTTATGTATTTCAATTCAATTTTGTTTTTATTCTTGTAGAACTCTTAATAATGAGTGCCAAAGTATTAGTACTTAAAATTAGCACTGAGAACTTGTAGCAGAAACTTCTCATTTGTGAATATTAAATGGATAGCTTAACTGAAAGTTATTTACAGCTTATAATAATGAGCTTTGGAATGGCTTAAGACAAAATGTAAGCTTGAAATGAGGCATCTTAATTAATTATTAATAATTAAACCTGTATGTTTTATGCAATCCCAATGCAGCTTAATTTATAACTTTAGTTCAGCTTTTATGTGAACAGCTTAAATTAGCTCTACCTTTTTATGCTACTTATCTTCTCATTATTGAGCTTTAAGCTATGCGCCTTGCTTTCTTCGAGCTTTTTATGTGAGCTTTAAGTCAGCTTTATTATTATACGTGATGCAAGTTTTAGGCAGATTTGTTAAAATGCTTAAAGGCCAAGGAAGATGACTTAAAACGTTGTCAGCTTTATTGCTTAGAGATTCGTTCAGCTTGAAGTTTATTAAACATTCTCTTAAGCTGTCTCTATTTAAGCTTTAAGAATTGTTCAGGGAAACATTATTAAGCCTTAGACAGTTGGTAGAGCTATCAATTGTCCAATAAAGTTGATTGCAGAAAACGAAAGTGTGTATTGAATCAGGTTTCTAGCTTTATTTAGCTGTTTATAGCTAACTCAAGGCTGACTCTTGACTCTTTTTCCTCCTGCTCTTGGCATCTTTTGAGTATTATTTAATGAATCTTATGCGTAGTTCTTATTTGTAACTCAAGTTATTGGTACTTGGGCGATCTGTTTCATCTTGCAATTCACTTAAATTTATAGCATTTGCTGAGCTTGCAGCTCTCATGCCTGACATTGATAAATTGTGCTTTGTCAAGTAGTTTTGCGGCCACTCACTGATTTAAAGAAAGTCAAACACAACTACAACTACATACACGTGTGCGTGTGTGTGTGTGTGTGTGTGTGGAGCAGCTCGTTCCCTTGATGTCCTTTGCGCTGTCATGACAAACACGCTCAAGAGTTGCACTTAACATGGCGTCGCATTTGCCATTGTCATGGCATTGTCCCATTGCCAACCAGCACACGATGGCAATTTACGCATTTTATTTGATTTCAGACACCCCTTGTTGTTGTTGCGTTAGCGACCTTCCTTGTTACCAATGAGGCATGATGAAATTAACGACAATTAACTTGATTCACTTTGTTTCAAACTGAACGCCACAATCACTCGTCGTCCGTTCGCTACCCCTCGCTCGAGCGCCCTCTAGCGCCCATCGACTGTTCTCCTTCTTGCACAATGCATTTTCCCCGCACTGAGGTAATAATTTACGAAATTGACAAGTGATTCACTGGAATGGCCAGCAGTCAGTGGCTCTGCAGCGGGCGAAGCGGGTCATCAGAAAATTAACGCGTAATTAGTTGTTCCTTTTAAATGCAGCGGCGTCATCTTTCTCCCCCTCTCTCTCTATTGTTGAGTGGGCTCTGTGTCTCTCTCTCTCTCTCTTTCTCTCTGTGTGTGTGTTTGTGTGGAGGAAATGTCGCCAGTTGACTTGTTGCTTTCTTTGTTTTGTCCAGGCGTTGATTAATGAGCCACGGCTGCACTGTGGCATTGACTTTGATGTGTGTCGCCGTTGGCCGTAAATGCAAAGGCAAAAGCAAAAGCAAAAGCAAAAGCAAAAGCCGATGCAAACTGCTGACTGCCGTTTTTCCAATGATCGTGATTCAAATGCAGCTTACGTGGCTTCTATGTAGCTGCTGGCTGCCAGCAGCCGGCTGGCAGGTTCAGCCAACTGCTGATTAGAGAGCAAAGCATGCGCTGGCCGAGGCTGACTTCATTTGTGGGTTGTGCACATATCTGGCCATATCTGTGCTTGTCATATACTATGTATATATCTCTATATGTACATTTATCTAACAAGTAAGATAAATTGTCGGAAGCCTGGTAAAAGTTGATCCTACACAAATGTTGTGTGAGAGAATTACTATCAGATATATTTATTCAGATGAGGAAATTAATATAAGATATATGTATTTATGCATATGTTTAATAATAGATTTAAAATGAATTTATACAAGTTTTTGCGAGCATAAATATATTTAATAGATTATCAAATTTCAAATCAACATGTAGAAATTTATTATAAATCTGATTATGTCATTTTCTTCTCAATTTATTTATGTATTTATTTATTTATTTTACTATAAATATAAATACAAAAATAAATAAATAAATACATAAATAATTAAATAAATAAATAATTACAAAAATAAATAAAGTAAAATAAATAAATAAAGAACTAAATAAATAAGTAATTATTTAGTTCTTTATTTATTTATTTTACTTTATTTATTTTTGTAATTATTTATTTATTTAATTATTTATGTATTTATTTTTTTATTTATTTATTTATTTTTGTATTTATTTATTTTATTATTTATTTTTTTTTATGTATTCATTTATTTTATTATTTATTTATTTATTTATTTTTTTTTTATTTTATTTTATTTTATTATTTTTTTTTTTCTTTATATATTATATTAACAAAAAAAGTTTTTCAAATTTCTAGCTTCAAATGTAAATGTTTGTGTAAAAATAAACTATATTTTAGCTAGCTATAACCAACGATCAGCTATTTATATATTCTATAGCTCTAGTTCTTACAAACCTTCAAATTCGTTTAAGTTGCATAGAATCAATAAGCAACTAGAGAATAGCTTCTTCTTCTCGTCTTCGTAAAACTTTTTATCTAATATTCTACCTTACGCTCTTGATAAACTTTATAGACGTGTATAAGAAATTTGCTCTCAAGTTACTCTTGCATTTCATGCATTTATATTCATAGAATGAATATACATATTTCATTTGATTCAACTCAGCTGCTTTTCTTGATTCAAATTATTATAGATATATAATATAATTTTGTACATATTATCTTTAATTTATTATTGTTAAAGGTTTCTACAAATTCTGAATTATATTTTTGATTTATTTATTATCTTTAATTTCTTCTGTTAATAAGTGTTTTTTTCTTTCAATTTTTCCTATTTCTATACATACATTAAAAATTCATCATCTATACATGTAAATGTATTCTCATTTTGAGCCTTGGCTTGAAGCCGAATCATATTCGAAAAGTAGCCAGATTGAACAGTTTTTAGCTTTTGTTGACAGCTTTAAAAGTGTTGCACTGGCCTAACCTTATTTGGGCAGCGTTTAATTGATGCCCCACCTCGACGACAGCCCCCAGCTGAAATAGCTTGTGACTAATTTGAACAATGAAAGGTCATTGTTTCCACTTCAATTAGCCTTTTACTCGTTTTGTTGCTGTTTTCTGTTGCTCTGACCAAATTGGAGTGGCTGTCACTTTGATGAACTGTGCACGACGCAGCTCAGCACTCGATATCCGTTGCTTATGACAAATGCCGCTGACAGACTGTTGCATAAAATGCCAAATTGTCTGGAGTTGAAAATTTTTCCAAATTTGGCAGAAGCCAAGTGAAAAATGCAGTCGAGGCCCCAGATGATGGCCATTGTTGTTGTTGTTGTTGTTGTTGTCGCTGCTGCTGTTGCCATCTATTTGGTTTATGGCATAGACCTGCCGGCCGGCATGTACAAAATTGGCTAGACAACAGGCGGCAGGCAGCAGGCAGCAGGCAGCATGAGGCAGGCAGCAGTCGGCGTTAAGCTTGTTGCATGCAACAAACTTGCCAAGCGCTTCAAGTCTTGCTTCTCTCGCTTGCAGCTCATGTCAGGCACAGTGTCACAGCGTCGCGCAAATTAAACAGTTTTATTATGACAGCCAACATACAAACACACACACACACACACACACACACACACCCTGCACACACACACACACACATACAATGGGAGGCGCGCAAGTGCAGCGCACTTTAGACAGCAATAACAAAGTAAACGAAAGTCATAAAATTAAATTTAATCCGCTTGCAAGTTGTGTGTTGGCCTGACGCTTGCTTCTTACGGTTGCCTTTTAACTGATGCCACGCCCATTGTCAGCTGCCCACACCGCACCCGTGTTAATCCCGTGTTAAACTTACATGTAATCCGCTTGTATTGCCAACATGCATATTGCCAACTCATTTGAGCAAATGACCAGGCCAAAAGACATTGTCCGTTCAGATCGCGATAAACCACACACACACACACACACACACACACACACACACACACACATGCACACTCACTGAGCAGATGGCATTCAACTTTTTTAATAAATTGTTGGCAATGCGTTGCCTTTCTTATTCCTGATTGTTTTTGTTGTTGTTGCTGCCTCTTTTTTTTTTTTTTAGCTGCTTATCGACTTGTCGTCTGCTTAAAGTGTTGAAACATATTTTTTTTTTCATTTACTGTTTTTTTTTTTTTAATTGAGCAGAGTATATGGATTGTGTGCAAATTGCGCCTTGTTAATAATGGTGCATTTAGAGAATTGAAATTGAAAGTATAAAGCATAGATAAATATAAATCTCCAATTTATATCTATACGTGTATCACATAGAATATATATATATATATTAAGATAAAATATCCCTAAAATGCTACGCATATTGAAAATGAATACTCTAACTCATTCAGTATTAAAGCTAATCATTGTTGATCTCTTCCATACTTCGAGCTATAATAATTTCTACAAATCTGATTCAACTTTTGACGCGAACGAGCATTCAGCAGTCGAGTGCACGACTTTGTTTTTTTTTTTTTTTCTTAAATTTATAAACAGCTACTTGAGCAGCTTTCATGTGGCTTTTGTTTGCCGCTCGGATATTTATTTTCAGCGCATAATTAATTTAAGATGCACATTAATTCCCAATCGGGCAGCACTTCAAGTGCTCCGCGCCACTTCACTGACTCCGTGATTTATCTGATATTTTTTTTTTTTAGAAATACTTATAAATATATGTAAATGTATAAATATAAAATTAAAGTCTAACTGCTGTCGCAGCAAGCACATTGAATATCGATGTACGAAAGTATGCTTTAATGCGCTTACTTTTGCATTATGGCTGCTGAGATGTGATTTGCTCTGGCTGGGGTAGGGGGAGTTGCATTGATATATGTCGACTATTTTCAATATTCCCCCCTCCCCCCCCACACACTGGCCTCTGGGTCAATGTAATCCCTTTGCAAGCTGCTTTAAGTTTCAATAGCCAATGTAAGCTGCTCTCAATCAGATTGCAGTTACAATAAGATATTGCGAATATATTTCACTTTTAATTAAAAGCGTACTCCAGCTGCCAGCTGCCAGCTGCCAGCTGCCAGAATGTGATGCGACAAAGGCTTTTGTGCAGCTGACAGCTCGCTATTGCGACGGCGCTTGTGCTTGTGCTGCATCAGCATAAAGCTTACATGCTCGCCTTTGGAAAGGGTATTTTCGACAAGGTAGCGCCGCAGGCAATTCAAGCGACCATCATCAGTTCGTTTCGTCATTCACGCAGTTCACGCTCAACATTGCCTAACACTTGTAGGCCTTCATGGCTAATTAAGTCGCTTAAATTGATGCAAAAGAAGGTTAACATGTGGGTGTTGGCATTTATGAGGTAACACACATAACAAACACACACACACACATGAGTTGCTGCTGCAGCTGCATTTACCAGAAATTATGTAAATTTGTTGTATTTGTATTTTGTTAATAGCTGTCATAAACATAAACACCCCCACAAATTGCTAAAAATGCGAGGTGTGCGAGCGAATGTGTGTGTGTGTGTGTGCGTGTGTGTGTATTGGTTGCCAAGGCAAAAAGTTATTATCATTTTTATATATAAGAAATTCATATTTAAAATGATTTTTAAATTTTTTTTTTTTTAATAGTATTTTATATAAATATATTAAATTATGTATATGCATATATTTATTTAATTTATTTATATATAAAATTATTTAAAATAAATTAAAAAGTAAATAAATGTAATTAGCAGCATATTTTGTAAAAAAAAAAAATAAATAAAATCTTTAATGTAATTAACTCTATATTATACAGAGTAGTGCAAATAAAATGATTTTTAACTTAAACAATTTCAGGCAATAATTCAAATAACTTTAACTACTTAAACAACTTTTAATCATCCGTTTTTTTTTCTATGTTGAGGATGCCACAAAGCTTCTCATGCAATTTTAATTTATAAAAAAAAAATGCAATAAATATATATATAAATAAGTATACAATTTTTACAACTATTTTATAAATAGTTTTAAAAAATATCAAATCAAGTTTAACTTTTCCGCACATTGCAATTAGCTCAATGTTGAACAGGCAAAATAAAAATTGAAAGCAATTAAACAAATTGAAAAATTGCATGTAATACACACACTCTCTCTCTCTCTCTCTGTCATTCATTGTGTGATGCATAAAGATAGTCATCGGACAGAGGTGCGAACACAATGTTTTGGTTAATGCTGATGCGAGGCGTTGCTTGTTGCAACGAGTTCAATTGGAATGCAATTAAAATGAAATGTTGTGAAACATCAATTTCAAGTTATTTATTTTCGATATTGTGATTGGCCATTGACTTTGGAGCTGCTTAAATGTCAGCAAGAAACACGCCATAAAATCATTTATGTATATATATATAAATTAATCACACAATAAGAACGAAATGTTTATAAATATGCAAAACTGCAAAATGCTGCAAGATTGTGTCATAGGCGGGCGCCCTGTTGGCCGGCTCAAGGCTTTTGTTGCTGGCACAAAATATATGTAAAGCAAAATTTATGTGGCAAGCGTCAAAAGCAAGAGGCCAAAACGGTAAACGTTTAAGCAAAGTGGCCGCGCCTGCGCCCCAGCTAAAAAAACTTGGCCAGATTCTGTGGCTGTTGAGGCTGATGCTGGAGCTGAGACTGCGGCTGAGGCTGGGAGTGGTGCCTGGCCTGGCCTGGCTTGAGTTGCTTTAAGTTCGCTCCGGCCAATGCGGAACCAGACATCATGGTTCATCGAAGGGGAACTTGAGGCTAAGCGTCGCGTTTTGTAAGCATTTTTTTTTTTTTTTTTTGCGTTTTTCATTTTCAATTTTTTGTTGCCCAAATGCTGACAAGCAAATGGATGACCGGCTGAAGCTAAATGCTTGTTGGTTGGGTTACCAAAAGACCTTGGACTATGATTTTCAGCGCTCTGTTCTCTTTATTACATAACTCACTGTGTGTGTGTGTTGGTGTGTGCGTGGGGGCCAAAGTCGAAGGCAATAGATTGCTAATTGAATTGGAATTGAAACCGAGAGCGTGGAGCATAGAGTACTCAAGTGCAAGCAAAAGTCAAAACGTTTACAAAAGAAGCCATTGTTTTGTCTTAGTTTGATATATGTATGTATGTATATATGTAATTCAATTACAAAACAGAGCTTATTCAAGAGAAGATGAAAAGATCCATTGATAAATTAAGATACAAAACATGTCAAAAAGCACTCGAGAGCATTTAAGCTCAGAAGTTTTGGCTTATGATTAGTGCTAATAATAGAACTAAAAAAAAAAAAAAAAACTAAGCTGAGTGGAAAAGCTTTTGATTAAAATGAAATCTTTGTAAAGCAGCTGAAAACTTGTATCTAAATTTTAGCTATATAAAATTGAAACAAAAATTAAATTGAATGCATATAAAACAGATTTTGTTTTCGGCTACATGTGAAACCAGAAATGTATTAATAAATGCATAAAAATATCTTTTGTTAGATTTAAAAAAAAAAAAACAAGAGAATTAAAACAGCAAAACAAAGTTTATTTTTTAATCAGCTTTCTCTAATTTTAAAAGCTCTTAATTGAAGCAAAAGCTTTATAGTAGCTTATAAAAAGTTTTTATTTTTTTTGTAATATTTGACCATATTTCAATAGAGAAAAAGAGCTTTAAAAAACTTTAAAAAATCGTATAATCAATTTAGATATCAATTTTTTTAAACATTCGTTTTATCTAGAAAGCACTCGTTGAGGATTACATTTTCTTTACGAGTAGATGCTGAGACGCACATGTATTTTTTTTAGCAACTTTTGATTAAAACAAAAAACTGAAAAGCTGAAAGCTTACTTTAAGATAAGATTTCTGGCAAGCTATGCAACAAAAGTGAAGAATTACGTCTTAGATTAAAGCACATTTTAAGCTAAAAGCTCTTTCTCTCAAATTAGGTAAACTGAGCGTATTCATACCTGCAGTGATATTAATTGTCTTGCGCTGAGTGCCTTGCGATATTTATGGCTTGTTGCGTTCCACTAGTCGCGTCTACAGTTTCACATGCCACAGCGATTGCCACATTTACCGAAACTGAAGCTGACAGCTAACAACCAGAAAATGTCTATACAATTTTCTTTGGCTAGTTTTCATTTCGTTTGGGCTTTGTTTTTCCGTCTCCCTCTGTGAGTGTGAGTTGTGAGTGAGTGTTTTTTTTGGGTGCGTGCGATGCATAAGCAAGGTCTTGTTGTTGCGATGTGGTTGTTGTTGTTGTTGTTGTTGTTGTTGTTGTTGTTGTTGTTGTTGTTGTTGTTGTTGTTGTTGTTGTTGTTGTTGTTGTTGTTGTTGTTGTTGTTGTTGTTGTTGTTGTTGTTGTTGTTGTTGTTGTGGCTGGTTGGCTGGCTTGAATTGTATTGCCCCACCTACTGTTAAGGCAGTCGCTTAACGCTTCGTCAATTTGTTTTCTATTTTTTAGTTTTTGCTGTTGCTGCATTTGGTAGGCTTTTTACAAAAGTGACCTCATTTCCCCTCCCACCAAAACAAAACACAAACAAACAAAAAAAAAGGCAACAAATTAGTGTAGAATTTCAGCTAATTAATGTACTCCCAGAGTGCGACTGTATGTGTGTGTGTGTGTGTGTGTGTGTGTGATGGCCATCTGTGGTTAGCTGAACAAGAGGAGAGCAAAAAGTAAAATATAAAAAAAAAAGAAATGAAGAAACAAATGTATATTTAAATACAATTCATAAAGAAGCCGCCAAGCTGGCGTGCAATAAACGACTAATAAATATGAGGCGGGCACGCTGTTCGCTGTCAAGTTTGCCTTTGCCTGATTTCTAAACCAATTAACATGAATTACAAATGTCACGTTGTCGTCTTCTCTTGCTCTGTAAAAACTCTGTATATGTCATATGCCCGACTGTCAGGTTGACGGGGCGTTAGGGCGTGCCCGAGAGCAGAACTGGGGCAAATGTATGTGACATTGGATGTCGGTCGCTGTTAATTTGAAGCGCTCACTGACCGCTGGCCAAACACTTCCTGGTTGCTTTGACATTTGTTGACCACACACACGCACACACACACACACACACACACACACACATACAGTCTTACAGTCTTACACACCCTCTTCAGCTCACTTGATGCTATGCTATCGCAGTGCAAAGATCAAATAGTCAACGGCAACAGTTGCTGCTGCAGAGGCAACTGCAACTGTCAACTGGTAGACGTAATTAATTGCCAGAGCAACATGAACGTCAACAACAAACGCCACAACATCAACAACAACAACAACAACAACAACAACAACTACGTTTGACCATGGCCACATCTTTGAGTGCAACAGCGTCTCTCTATGGCATCACTGGCCGCAGTTGGGTTGGACACTTTATGTGCCAGATGTGCTCGTAAAGATTTCCTCATTGTTGAGCGTGTGCATAAAAGCATTTTTAGCATTTTACCTAGCCGAACTCTCGCTCTGCTCTGCCCTTGCCTTGCCAATGCTAATGCAAACAATTTCGAAAATAAAATCTATGGAAATGTGTGTCACACTTGTCGCGCCACGTTGTTGCCATAGGGAAAAATCATGTACCAAGCGCTGCCACATAATGAAAGCAAAAAACATAAAAGAGCAAGCGGCTTCATAACTTTCAGAGCTCTGCCGCTATCGCTGCTGCTGCTGCTGCTGCTCCTGCTGCTGCTGCTTCTTCTTCTTTTATGCATGTTTATAAGCCACAAGATGCAAAATATGCTATTGCAATATGAAATGGACAGATGGAGTGAGAGAGAGAGAGAGAGAGACAGAGAGAGAGAGAGAGAGAGTGAGAGAGAGAGAGAATTAGTGGTGCCAATTAGTAGTTGGTTTCGAGTCTACGTCTGCTCGTTAGAATTGTCACTAAATTGACTTTTTTTTTAAGCTTAGAGCTAAAGGTTGATATCAATATCAATGTCTGTTTGACAAGCAAATTGGGGGAAAAAAAATAATAAATAAAAAAACTATATCAGTTTTCCAGTTAGTAGTTCCACTGTGGTATACAAAGGCATTGCATATTAATAAAAAAAAATTATTAATTTTATATCACATTCAGTCTTAAAGTCAAAGTCAAAAAGTTTTGCCAAAGATCTGGCATGCCCGTTAGGGGCGTGGCACATTTAAAAATATGCATAAAATAAAAATGAAATTGCCTTGCAATATGAACAATCGATTTAGCTATTAATATCTTATCAAGCTAAATATAGCTAAACAAATTGCTTCCTTAAAAGTCATATTTATAAAAAAAAAAAATATATTATTATTTTTCTTATATTTATTTTTCCATATTATATGCAATTGTGAATCGAGGACGATTTCTCAGTATTTCCACTGCGCATTTAGATGACAATTAAAAATGCATTCAATTATCAATTACAGCTGTTCCAATGACAATGAGCAATTAAATCAAATGAATATAAATCTATATATATTTATATAAACTAATCTGTAAAGAAAACATATAAAAAGAGATGCATTTGTAGTGTCTAAAGACAATGCATTTTATATATATATATTTCAATAATTCTTTATATATGTGAAAAAAAAACTAACATAAATTAGATTGGGCTGGCTTCAAGTGCACGCAGCTGTGCAAAAATATGCAAAAATTGAGATTAATGTCAACGGCTATTGCAGTCTACACACACACACACACACACACACAGTTAGTGTGATCGAGTGTGTGGCAATTCAATCTCATCCAATCCAGCTAAATGCAATGCAATGCACTGGAGGCCGCTGCTCTAAAACTGTCAACACCAAAAAAAAAAAAAAAAAAAAAAAAGCTAAAAAGAAAAAAAATTGAGGACGTGACAAAGTTGACATTTGCGAATGACACGTGTGTGCTGATAGCGGCAGACAGCGCTGCTGTTGTTGTTGTTGTTGCTGTTGTTGCTGTTGCAACTGACAATACGAACAAAGCAAATAGAAATCGCAATTCGCATTATGACGCAGATATTGCTGCCAGCTTGCGAGTTAATCAGGCCAAAAGCAACGACTGCAACAGCTAAGCACGTGAGCGCTGATAAGACGGCGGAAGTGTGATTGCCTACCTTTACACTCTGTTGTTGTTGTTTTTATGTTGCTTGCGCTTGCAGCTTTTGTGCGAACTGCACTTGCCACATGGCCATAAAAGTGCACGATAAGAATGAGCCAACATTACGAAACTTTTTCACTTTTGATAAGAGTCAAACAGCTGGCAAACCAACACCAAAGAGATAGAACATGTGTGTGTGTGTGTGTGTGTGTGTGTATGTCTGGGGGCTTATCTATACAGGTGCATGTGATGCAATTGCCCGATTACAAAACCAATGCCAACGATAGTGACAACCAATTTGCAAAGGAAATTCGTTAACAACTTTCAAGTACATTAAACAACAACAAATTACACAACTGAGCCGTGACATTTTAGATATATATATATATATATATATATATATCTATAAATGTATATATCAGTCTCTTACACAAGAGCTCAACTGTGTGTCTAGCAAGAGAAGAGAAAAGGAAAAAAAGTCGAATACAAATTGTCTGGCTACATTTTGTTTTTGTTTAATATCAATTTTGTGCACATTGTTTGCTAAGAAAATTTCTAGGACGTGGCCAACGCATTTGAAACTTTGTGAACTGAATTTCCATGCTGTCTGCGCTTACTTCGGCACGAACTCAATTTGCTCTTCTGAAAACTGGAGCACAGAGTATAGAATATCAAATTTAAACAATTTTCGATTACTTTAGTGAGTTTAAACGATTGTAACAACAAATCCATGAAAAGGGTTAAATGCTCCATTGCGTTCTTAAAAATAACATTAATTTGATTTTTGTTTTTGTTATTTTTTGAATTGAAATATGAATATGGAAATGTTCTCTAAACTGTTGAACTATGTTAACAAATTGCTGAGCTGTGCAGCTTTTGATTGAGCTCAGATAGAATCGATTGAATTTTGTTGTTAAGGAAACAAATTTTATTATAATATATACATATTTGTTAAATAATTCTTTTAGATATATTTTTGCATATATATTTTTTTCTAAAAAATTAGAATATAAATAATATCTGATATATATATTATATTTATTAAATTATTACTATTATTATTATTATTATTATTATTATTATTATTATTATTATTATTATTATTATTATTATTATTATTATTATTATTATTATTATTATTATTATTATTATTATTATTATTATTATTATTATTATTATTATCTAAAATATATTTATTATATTAAATATATATTTAAAAATTTATTAAATATTTATATTTAGCGTACATCTATTTATATCTACATATTGCCGTATATATATATCAGTATAGTTTATTGGTTTCTTATAGTTAGTAATAAATTATTTGATTTTTACATGATTCATTTGTTTGTTTAAACGATTCATTACCATCGACAAAAAAAAAAAAACAAATGTACTTGGCATACTTTTTGAATTTCCATGTAAATCCGATAGCTATTCTTAATGCAGGCGACAGGGCAAATGACCCCATTAATTTCCAACGCGCACAGACATTGCCTAGGCTAGGAAACTCGAAATTTTGTTGTTTTTGTTTTTGGGAAAATTCCCCTTGAAACGAGAAACAACATCGTCGGTTAGTTTGAATAAATTATTTGGGAAATGAATGACCAGCGACTCTCATATGCCGCCGCTCAAGCACTCCGACCATTTGGCCTTTAATTAGATGCCCGTTGTCTCTAAAGCAGGCTAAAGCGAGGCCTGTGCATCTAATTAGGTCCGCTTTCGAGAGCACCTGAACCCAACTCGAATTCATTGGACACCGAGCAGAAGAAGAAGAAGAGCACAGTGAGAGTAGTTCGAGGCGGCAACTGCAGGTAAACGTAGAAAGGTAAAGGTGTTGAAAATAGTCGGGGTCGCTTAAGATGCCTGAAAAATGGATTCATATCCAAATGAATGTTGAAGAGGGTATATTCACTCTTTCAGTTGAAAAGGCAAGTAATTGGAGGATGTAGGCGTGGCTGACAACATTAAATGCATATATAATAGACATATATCGTCAATTGATCAATCAGCTCAAGTATAGACAACTTACGAGGGTATCTAGCAGTTGTTCAGTTTTTTCGCTGAGTCTGATTGTGTTTGCTTTAGTTGACTCATGGAAAACTAGCTGGTGAAAAATGTAAAATGAATTTAAATAAAGCGAATGTGGTAAATATTATTGCAGAGATAAACTTGAAGCTCTCTTCAGTTGAAGTGGGTGTGGCTCAGCGAGATAAAAGTGAATTGTAGATAAAAGCGAGAAGAAGACAAAATAAGAAAATGAACAAAAAATCTTAGAAAATTATTATGAAAAATAAGATTAAATTATATACTGATTGCAGCTTATAATCTCTCTCTCTCTCTCTCTCTCTCTCTCTCTCTCTCTCTCTCTTGTGTCGCTCTCGCTGTGTCTAGTTTTTAGTAAACTCTTTAAAGATTCATCATATTTAGATTTAAAGCATGCATTCAATGAAATCAAATTATTTTCAAATATTAAATTAAATAAAATTCTTAACAATTTCATTTTATTTTTATTTTTATTTTTATTTTATTCAAGCGTAAAATTTGAATTGAAATTTTTGCAAACGTGGCTATTGTTGCCTTTCCTTTTTAATTTATTTTTCTTCTTTCTTTTTTTTTTTTTTGTCACAAAATCAATTTGAAACTCTCTAAACTATAAAATTGAAAATATTTCTATATTTCAAGCCCACGCTCGCATTGCACACGTTGCTTTTGTCTCTGTTAACAATGCTAAATTCAATCAACAAATAACAATTGATAAGGTTTTGCCTTTCTTGCCTTTCCATTAAGTCAAATCAGTCAGTCACAAAGACTTTTTTGCTATTCATAGATTTTTTTGTTTGTTTGTTTGTTTGCAATACGAAATACATATCTACTATGTATATATTTATTTAATTGTTTATCGAGTGCAGGCAGCAAAAGGTAATTCAATTTATCATGGCCAGCTAGAAATTAGCAAAGATTTGTTGCAAATTTCAGCCACTTTGACTCTTGGCTCCTATAATTTGTTAGCCACATTCGAGGCTTGGCATTCGACAAGTTCTCTCTTGGCCATTTCCGCACTACTGTCTGCTGTGTGCATATCTCAATTATAAGTCGCCGATTTGCATTGTTTTTAGCAGTTGCCAGTTGCAAGTTGCAAGTTGCAAGTTGCCTGCTGATAAATGCGGAATTTGTTGTTTGCCATTTGAGTTGAGTTTTTGGCCGAAAAAAAAAAGCTGCTCGACCGGCAATCACAACGGCAACACTCGCTAGCTCGCAAACAGGTGCGCAACAACAACAACAACAACAACAACTGCTGCAGCAGCAGCAGCAACAGCATCACAAATAACAAGATGCAAGTTTTGTGAACTTTTAACTTTTAGCTGCGCTTGCCCCTGCCCTGCCCTCGGCTCGCCTCCTGCTCAGCTGCAACTGGATTTAGCTCGGCTTCGCTTTGCAAATTTAAATTCATTCACCTGTGGAAATTTTATTTCTTCTGTTTTTTTCTCCTCTGTTTTTTTTTTTTTTTTTTTTTTTTGCAGCTCGTTTGTTTTTGTTTGCTTTTCCAGTTAGAGCTCGCCGTTGTTGCTGTTGCTGTTGCTGTTGTTTATTGGCTACTGTTTGTTGTTGCATTACTTTCACTTTTTTCGCTGCTGCTGCTGCTGCAAGAAAATCAAAGCAACGGTTTCTTCTATCCACACTCTAAGCCGCAGCTGTCTCTCTGCAATAGCAACAGCAGCACCCAATTGCACTGCATTATCCCTGGCCCGAACAGCTCCCTCCCCCTCTACATGACTACTATAAGTGCCACACGGTCTTTGCTTTATGCAACAACTTAAACATATCAGCTGTCTTATTGTTGTTTTCTCTCTTTGTGGGCATAAAAGACAAACAAACCCCCAACGATTTGTGGCTTACAGGTGTTTGCCTCCAACAACTGCTGCTGCTGCTGCTGCTGCTGCTGCTGCTGCTACTGCTGCTGCTGCTGCTGCTGCTGCTACGTGCTCTATATAAAAAAAAAAAAAGAAAAAGAAAACCATATAAAATGAAAAATATATAACAACTACAATAAAATGAGGAAAACTCTGAGCCAATTTATGGCACACGCTTCGCAATACGTTGCAAAAAAAAAAAAAAAAAAAAACAAAAAACAACAAAAACAAACAGAGAGAAAAATGCAATTGGCTTGCATTATTTTTGCTCGTATTGTTTTACATTATTTTATTGTTGCTAGCGCCGTTAACGGCATTAAAAATAACGCTACATTGTTAAATACTATGCATAAACAATTCAATATATTTAAACAATTTCGTCTCTTTTGTCATTCCAGGTGCGTATTCATGGCATTGTCGACTTTAAATGATCCCAAATAAATGACTACAGGTAAACGAGGTAACAAAATAATAATAGAGTCCGAGGACGGGGCTTAAGGAACTCTGCCAACAGTCAAAAGCCAACAATTCATACAAAAGTTTACTTTTAATCCTGTCGTGTCACAGAGGGACTAAAGCAAAGAGGGCTTAAATTGCAGCTATTGTACTTTGTAGATATATATATATATATATTTTACACAACCTGAGTTACAGAGAGAATAATGCAGAGAAAGAGAGAGAGAGAGAGAGCGAGAGCGAGAGCATAAACTGAACTTGATGCAGATTATATATTACTATATAGAAACATAGCTAAAGGGGTTTATGATAGACTGTTGTTGTTGAAATTATGGGGAAGAGTTGAAGATTTAATTTAAATAGAAGAATTTATATATTTTATGGCGTTTGCCACGCCTCCTTCTGTCTGTTATATACGTTACATTTTAACGAAATCATAATACTTTGATTTGTGTGCTGGGTGCAGAGGTGTTGGGGTACTACATAAAAAAAAAAAAAATAAATAAAAAAAACTAATATTTGGAAATTATGCTGAAAATACTAGTTTATAATGCAATTTACTATCACCAAAAAAATATTTTAGTGAGCATCAAATTAGCCCAAATAAAGAGCTGCAGCTCAACATTTGCATAATAATTAAACATATATTTTTCTTAAATTTGTTTATTTAATTTGACGGACAGTAAAGACCTCGGAATAATTTTCACAGTCTGATTCTGATTCTGAAATTATATCATATTAATGAATTTAATTTAATTTAATTTCAATTTATTCAAAATATTGAAATTCATTAACTTTTCAAGATTCATTCTCTATTCTGTGTTCTACTAAACTAATGCTCAAATAAAATATAAAAAATTCTAAATATATTTATTATCTTATTTAAAATTGTTATTCATAAATTAAAAACAAAAAGTCTCTTTCTCTGTCTCTCTCTCTCTCTCTTGCATAGTCGTTAAGCACTCACCTCTAGATAATCAAAAAAGATGAAATATATCTAAATCCTTTAAGTTCTTGAAATTGACCAACAATCTATATACTATATACATATTCCACACAGATCCGACTCTTGTTCTTGCTCACCTCTTCTTTTTTTTGCCTTTCAAATTTGTGCCAAATAAACGCATAATTGCCAAATGGCCAAGAGGCGGCCGCACTCTCAACAGCTGGCGTTAGATAACTTCAGCATTATGTTGAAGCATTTTCGAAAGTAATACAAAACTGTTAAATTGTTGCGAAGATTCCTTAATTAAAGTTTGGCTGCGAATGCGCCTGGCTTCAAGTTATTTGCTGCCCGGCATATCATAGTTAAGTGCGAGCGAGGGGGGTACGAGAAATTATTTCAAAACTTTGCAGCGACGATGACGACGTCGACGGCGTCTGGGCAATTTTAGCGAGTGCAAATACTTTGAACAACAGCAACAAATAACGATAACAACAAATGCCAATCATTGTTTGCGTAGCGCATCAGCCAGCTTCAATATATATATATATATATATATATATATGTGTGTGTGTGTGTGTGTGTGTGTGTGTGTGCGTGTGTGTTGCAGTTTATAACGCGCTACACACACGCAATGTGCGCGGCATCCATGAGATACTTTTATTTTGCTTAGCCTTAGCCGTTAGCTACTTACTCAAGCATAACTCGTAGTAGTGGCCGAAGCTCGAAAGTGTGAAACTAGCTATTGTGAGATTGCGGCAGCGACGTCGACTGAGGCAGCAGCAGCGGCAGCGGCAGAGGCACTAGCATTGCTGCATATGTCTATTTAACGTTAGCATGCGAAACTTGTTTGCTGCCGGAATTTGTTTGTTTTTTTTTCCTCTTTTGTATTTTGAGTCAACTTTTTATGCTAGTCGCTCGCTCGGCAACGCCCCCGCACTTATATAAGCAGTTGGATATATTAGTAAACCTTTTATCAATAGATTTGCTAGCTTGATAAATGAGACAACTTCACGTTTCAAATAGTTTGCTAAAAGCCATCATCAATTATTGTTAGCGCGCGTTGGCCCTGATCTCAATGGAAACGCTCGAAATTCCAATGCTCTACAAAAATATTTTCATTAAATTATTTTATTTATGTAAACATTTATTTTATGAAAATCAATTAAACTTTTCAAGCGTTGAAACAATCCCTTTATCAGCTTCTCTTAACGAAGCCAAACTCTGAGACTAACTGAACTCAGCTGTAAAATTCATATTGTTTACGAGCTGCTGCTGTCTTTGGCTTGTTTTGTTATAAAGTTTTTGGCAACTTGTTTTTGGCTAAATAGTTTGGCTTATGCTAATTTTGGGGCGTGCAAAAATTCGCACTTTCCAACCCGTTTGGCATGCGGATTCCGAACCGAACATCAAAAGTTGTGCAAATTTTTAATAAGTGGCATCAAAGCAAATAAGCAACATAAATATATACATCATTATGCACATGTATATATATAAATTAGGGTCAAACATGTTGCGAGTTTTCACTTTCAGCTGCCGCCAAACTAGGTCGAATCGACTTGAAAAACCGAGTTGAGAATTGTGCTGGAAAATCCATTTTGAGCACATGGAAAAGTGTCTGGCCGGCATACGGCTGACCCAGTTTTCGGCTGTCGGTTTTCGGTATTCGGTTTTGAGTGGCCAAATTATACAATTAGAAATCATAAATTTCCGCATTGAATCGTTCTCAGTTCCCGCAGCACAATTCCAAGGGGGACAGATCTGTTTGGGGCCACAGCCACAGCCACACCTGCGAATGTTGATTGTTGTTGATTGGCTGTGCCGTGAGTCAGCGCCGGACTTGCGGCAGCTGCGTGGCCACAGTTTCCGGGTTAGCAGATACAACTGCATTGATATGCAACAGTCGGGGCCAGGCAAATGCCAAAAGTGAAGCCAACTCGCAGTCTCCGTCGTTCAGTTGGCATCATTTCAATTATTCTATCTGGCATGAGAGCTACAAATTATATGTTAAAGAGAGTTCACAGAAATTTGTCATGTGACTGGCTTATCGCCGAGAGTTGGCTAATTCGAAAATCATTCAGTTTTATGGCTCTATTCCAATGAAAGCCAACTGGAATCTCGCGTGCCAAACGCGGAAATTATGGCCCCTAATCGAGAGCGCGCGAAACGCCGCAGGATAATGCGAGTGGCTTTAGCAACTCGCTTCTAATTTGCCGTTTCCTGCCCCTGTCGCTCGTAATTATATGGCCAGCGCCAGCGAACGGCCTCTCTCCTCTGCCATGGCCGGGCCCTCGCCAACCCAGTTGGCCAATTGGAAAATGCAGCGCTGACAAGCGCATTTGGCTGCCTGCCTACCTGTCCGTCTGCAACTGCGAGCGAAAACGACGGCAGTTACAGTTAACGGCATCTAATAGATACTTTGGCACCTTGGCATTACCATTTGGCCATTTACCATTTGCCAGCAGACACGACATGCACCAGCAGCAGCTCCAGCAGCTCCAGCAGCAGCAGCAGCAGCAGCACACAAATTAAATAACCATTCAAATTTTATAGAAATCATATTGAAGATATTAAGATTTGCCAGCAAATGTTTTATTACTCATACGAGTCAGAAGCTCAAATAAATTTATTGTAAATAAATGCCAAAAATATGTGAGTCGAAATTTGAGCTTAAGGAATTTCATAACTTTACTTAATAAATTCATGAAATATCATTAATGTACTGAGAGAGAAAGGAAGAGAGAGAGAGAGCAGTTTCTCATACAAAACTAGTTTTCCTTTTATTCAATTCTGAATTCGATATGAGCGTCAGATAGGGCGTATGAGTAATATGAAAATATGTTTATAGACAAAATTGAATTCCTAAGATTGCAAAGTCAATTCATAAATATATAAAATAAAAATAAAACAAAAAATTTAAATTAATATTAATATTATATTATTTAAACTTTTTCTGCACATCTTCAGCCTGAACATCTACTCAACCATCAGCAACAATAAAAATTCAGTCTCACAATTTTTTTGATAATATTTCTTGCATATTAAAGTTCTCTTTTAAATGAAACAAAAATTTTAAATAAAATAAAATACATAAACAATCAATTTTATGGTTATAATTACAACAACAAAATCAATAATAAATTGTATACAAATTAAATTAAATTATTTAATATAAAAAATTAATAATTAACTTATAAATAAAATATAAAAAACATTAAATAAAATTATTTAATAAAAAAAATCATTAATTAAATTGTATAAAAATTCAATTCAATTATTTAATATAAAACCAATAGTTAAATTATAAATAAATAAATTATATCAAATTATTTAATAAACAAAAAATCAATAATTAACTCATAAATAAATAAAATAGCTAAAGTTTTCTCCGGCATTAGCCAATTGACAATCTCATTTAGATTAAAGCCAAATTTGTGTGCAATCAGCAAAATGAAACGCTTGAAACTTTCATGTGTTTTGAATGCTTTTGTGAGCATACCCTAATTGATTAAGCGAATGATTTTTTGCTTGAAGATAACTTTGCACGAAACCAGAATTTGGCTGTCTCAGCTTCCAGCTATACCTAGACCTGGCCAGCCACACACAGCCGCACAGCATATGTGTCTATGTCTGCGTGTGCTCTGTAATGAGTTCAGCCAAGCATTTTGCACTTTCACCGCCCTGGCTAAGTGAATTAAAGCTGGCTCAGCACAGCATGGCCAAGAGCTAACGGAGACAGATTCTGTCATTGGACATATCCAGGCGGAGTAACAAGCAAAAGGCGCACACGAAATGCGGCCAAATTTGTTGCTAGCCATTAATTTAAATCGGCCGCCAATCGCTTAATTAAAATCTTTATTGCCGAGCCGAAGGCAGCAGATTCTGTCCAAGCCAAACGCCACCTGCTTTTCCTGCTGCCACGGCTGCCACTGCTAAAGCTAACAAAGCGTTTGGCATGAGTGCAACATACAAGAACAGCAACGCCAGTCTGTGTACATAGCATATGCGACAACAACAACAACAACAACAACAACAGCAGCAGCAGCAGCAGCAGCAGCAAGTGCATTCAATGGCTGCCACATAAGCCTGGCCAACAGATTTCAAAAGTTCCCCCCTTTTGGGCCAGTGGCTCTGGCTGCCTGGCAACGATTTCGACTCATTGTGAAATCTGCGAGGCGATGCCCCTCACTTCAGTTGAGTTCACTTCGCTACGCTTCAAGCCAAGCGCAGGGCGTTGAGTTGACTGCGAAGCCAGAGAGTGAAAGAGTGGGAGAATGTGAGTGAGGCGAAGCTGTCCTCCCTCCCCCTCTTAAAGCAACACGAAAGATGTGTGTGTGTGTGTGTGAAATACTTGTGCTACAAATTGAGCGCAAACGCATAATTAATTTCAGTGCCAGCGTGAGAAAAAGAGACAGAGAGAGAGAGAGAGAGGCAGGCAGGTAGTGAATAAAGAAGAAGAAGAAAAAATAAAGTTAATGTTTTGTAATGGCCAAGTGCGGGAGCTATCTGACAGGTGCTGCATGCGCCATAGACAAGTTGCCCCAATACAAATACATATACATATATGTATATAACGGTAATTGCTTAACTGGGTAGCAAAGTGCCGCAGGCATTGTGACTACCAACAGATTATTGCCCGCTTGTCCATCAGCAACAGTTGGCCTAGGGGCATGAGTCTCTATGAAAAATCTAAAATAAATTGGATATATTGTGGAGTCAAATTGAAACTAGCTCTAACTGTACCTACTACTATAGTATAATAACTCTATATATAGACTGTTTTTGTTTTTATATGCAACTGAACTGACGGGGAAAATAGTCACACGAAAAATAGCTAAAATACAAATTTGTTATATTTTTTTTTTAGCCAAATTGTAGCTAGTAGCGTATTGCTCGAATTAGATTATCTATCAATTGCATAACTGGAAAGTCAAATGCAATTAGCAAAAAAATCCAAAATCAACACCTCGAGCATTTTCAATTTGGCCATTTGCATTTGCAGCGCTTCTCACGCCCAAAGACCAAAAGTCAACTTTCCAAAAAAAAACAAGATGATGTAGCGGGAAAAAAGCCAAAAAAAAAAAGACGAAAAAGAAAAAGATATAAAAGTCTAAAGCTAAATCTGTAAGCGCTACGCACGTAACACAAATAACGGTTAATTTTGTTGAGATTCCGCTGAGCCGCCGCCGCAGCAGCAGCAGCAGCAGCAGCTCAGCAACAGCGCCGGCATAAACATAACTGTAATTGCCGGCAGCATAATTGCGTCGTAATTGCAGCAGCCGAGTGAGCAAAGAGAAGAGGCGAACAGCCGAAAATGAAAGTGCAGCAAATAGAAACAAAAATTGAGAAATATAAAAAGAGAGACGCAGCAAACACTCACACTCCGAAGCAACGAGTTAGAAAGAGATGAAGCGCTGTGTAGCCATCACAATTAGGCAGGGCATGACAATAGCAGGGCCTGATGGTAGATGGAGGTGGACGATGGGAAGATGGGAAGATGGGAGGGGGCAACTAAGACGCGTTACAATTTCGTTCAAAGGCGAATCAAATTTGTCGACAATTTAGAAAGGCAGACAGAGGCGCCCCTAAGGCAACAATGAGGGCTATGAAAAAAAAAACAATGAAATTGATTTTACTTGTTTCGGTGTGTGTGTGTTTGTTTGTGTGTGAGTGTTGCGCGCGCGTGCTGGCCGAAAATCTGGAAAGCCGCAAACGCGAGCCACAAAACAACAAGAGCAAACGCAAACGCCGCTACGAGTGAAAGTAAAAAAACAAAACAAGCTAACAGCAACAACAGCAACAACAGCAACAACAACAACAACAACAACAACTTTAGCTACTGTAGCCACAGCCACAGTAAAAATTCGTTAAAGAAATAAAAAGTCGACTACTTGGCTTTCATGGGTATTATGAAACGGCAGTCAGTCAACCGGCTTCGCTTGGGGGTGTGTGGAGCAGACCCCACACTCCGTTTGGCAAGTCATGCAAGCGCTGCGCGCCGGCGCCTACAATGGCTAGATCAGTCAAGGGGGAGCTGGTGGGACGGACATAACTTTCAACAGGCGCCAAACGGCATTGACTACAAATCCAAATTCGTTGTTGGCAAAAGATTGAATGGCTGTCGAGGTTTAGGCATACGCATTCACAGTTAGCTGTCAAGTGTCTCGAGTGGGTCAAGTGGCAAACAAGGTGAGAAATGATACCAGACAGCTTATAAAGATTATGATGAAGCAGAGGAAGAAGAAGAAGAAGAAGTAGAAAAAAAAAATGAAGATAAAAACGAAACTGAAAACATCAAACTGAAGATCATTTGACACTGGAATCTTGCCTTGAAATTTTTCAAGTGTTTAAATTTGTTATGGGAACTTCTGGTATTTGCCTTCAATTAACAATTGTTTAAACTCGAGACATAGAAGCTAATATAAAAGATCGTGAGATATACATCTGTTCAAGTTAGATTAGGCAATCTGCTCACAGTCTGTTCATGAGTCTATTCTGTCTATTCAAGTTAATTTCCTTTTCTTATGGTTTAAAATATCCTTCTATACAGTTCTCCTAATTTTTGGGGACATTTTTTTTGTGGGTCAATAAAAACATTCGTTTTCTCTTGTTTATAAGAAATATTGTGAATTTATTTATTTGATTTTTTTTTTTTTATTTCTTAAAGAGTTGTGCTTAATTCTATTTATGTAGTAAATTTAATTTAGGGAATGTAATAGGAAATTTCTAATTGAGTATCGCCTTTCTATGAATCTCACATGATATTTTATTATATTATCTTGAAAATTACATAATTTTCTATTTATATAGTAAAATAAATCAATATTGATTTCCTATTCTACGCAATTTAAATGGAATTATTTTATGAATAGTAGAAAATATTTGTATTTAGCAGACTAAAATAAATCGATTTACAAATGTATATCTCTCTCATTCTCTCCCTCTCTCTCTCTCTCTCTCTCTCTCTTTCTGTCTGTCTCTTTTCATCTATGAAAATCGCATAGAAAGGCAAATGTTAAATAACACTTTATCCTCTAACCGCTTCGCGCACTCTGTCACTCAATCACTTAAGCAATTCAGAGCTTGTTTCATAGTCAAATTTCCTGTATTACATAAGTCCAGCTGAGAGAGTTTAGCATTCAAATGCATTCGATTGAATGATGTTGAATGCATCAACTTTCCATTAGCAGCGCCACACAAACCTAACCACCAAACCACCCAACCACCCACCAAGAGCCACAGATCGACACTCGGAATTGTCACTGCGTGCCCCACTCACGCGATGCAAGTGCCATAAAAGTTGCATCATTCGGCTCGCATAAGCAAACCATTTTTTTTTTTTTTTATTTCGAACCACTCGAGATTGCGGGATTGCGGACAGCGGATGGCGGTTGGCGGTTGGCGGATAGCGGATTGGGGCAACCAGCTGGATATTGCGAAAGTCGAGTTAATCGCGGCGTTGAGTGTGCGAAACATGTGCTGCACATGTCGAATCGAATGATCGAACGATCGCCCCGACCATCGATCGCCGTGTCAACGAACAGCAACTTGCTGCAGTAGCTAGCTCCCCACCCTCCCATCTCCCCTCTCCCCTCTCCCATGGCAACGTTACGATGCGACGCCTCAATTTGATGACCCACAAAATGGCTCAGCGGCAGCGTGAAATGATAAATGATAAACAATTTTTGCTTTAATGGCATTTGGAAACTTCATTAGGCGCTAAAGTTCCATATTCTAGGCATCACTTGTGATCGGCCACGCCCACGCCCTTGAGAGCTGCTCGATATGTTTTGCATTTGACTGAAAATGGGTTAAGTGCTTATTCATTTCAAGAAAACCAAAATTCCATTGGCTCAGTGAATTATAATTGAAAGAGTGATTCATACTCTCCACTCAACACTCTCATCTCTCCACACTCTCCCCTCCCCATGCACTATGCTAAGTGCCAAATGCCATCCTGAGCATAGAAGAGGTGTACTCGACTCATAGATCGTTGCGTGCATGCACGACTGCACATATACCCTGTATAAAAGTGTGAGCTTTTAGAACTTTGAAGAAAATTGATTAGATTTGCTTGATTCGATTTTATATATAAATCTTGATCTTTAGACAATAATTCAATTTAAAATATTAACACATTCATAACCTCTCATCAAACTAAAAATATTTAAAATATTATTTTGTCTAAAAGTTACCGCAGCACGTCTTTTGTCTAGTGATCAAGGCTGGATATGTATCGTCTACAAGAGTTGGCTAAGAACTTACCAAGTAGGTAGCTAGATAGTACGAATATATTAAAGTATATATGGAAACAAATATACCACTCAAAATAAATTAGAATTTTCCTAATGATATGCGATATATGATATGCAAACGCATATACCCGCTTGGCCAGCCCAGCTGTGGGGCATTACACAAAACGGTAAATATTATGTAAAAACATGATTATATTGGAGAGCAAACAATCAACAAAAAAACAACAACAAGAGCAAAGTGGAACAACAGCAACGAGCCAAACTTTCAGTTTTTCGTTTGTTGTTGCTGTTTTATTGTTTAATACACGCTCAGTGAGAGAAAAGAGCATATAGGCTTTGGACTTACGCTCTAAAAATATTTAACATTATGTTAACATTTGTTATAAGAATTAAATTGAATTGAATTAAGATCTATTCAAATCGATTTCTGTTTAAAATATGTAGAACCGTAACTTGAATCATGACCCTATCAAAATGTAAGAATTTTGATAACTCAATCATATACAAATATCTCTAAATAGTGAGCGAGTATTTAGAAGTTGCTTACGCCTTACTTTTTTTTTTTGTATTTTGGAAATTTTTGGCGTCAAATGACGTCTAAAATTTATTATCTACAAAAGTCGCGACGTTGCAAAGTTCAATTTGTGTTTTGCTCGTGGCTGAGTCAGGCATAATTTTATGGAAATAATATATATGTATGTATATATACATATATGTGTGTGCACATGGTATATATATCTATTGTGCATATCGGATATATACCTCGCCCCATTATCGTGACAGTTTTGCATGAGCCATATATCACAGAATTGGCAGCGAACGCGTGTCAGAATGCAAGGCGTTAAGCGGCTTTAATGTTTTATCGGCTATAAAGAGCGATATATATATATATATATGTATGTGTATGTGTATATGTACATATATATCTATATATGTATGCCTATGTATATTTAGACATTTTCTTTTTGTCAGTCAGCACAATGGAGTTGCAGTTGATCCATAGACAATTAACCCAAATTGCGGTGCCAAACAGCACGTGGGCAACATTTTGGGTCGCCCCATTCCATGAATTTGCCACGTCGCGACGCGTATTCTTGCAACAGCAACAGCAACAGCAGCAACAGAGACAACAACAGCAATAGCAACAACAAAAAAAAAAAAAAAAAAAGAAATAAAAAAGTGATCGTTGCATAAGCCAAACGTCATCTGGCAGCTGCCTCTCTTGGCCATTTGAAAGGCATCGAGTTGCGAATGGGCCGCCATTTGGGCTAGGCGCAGCAAATTAGGCAAACTTGGTCTAAGTAGCCATGGCCAACGGTATAATGGAAAACGAAGCTGGGGCTGTAAAAAGCTAAAGAAGCAATATTATGGACAATATGCATAAATATGGTCAGTAAAAGATGGCTTTGCATAGATAGACAGCTAATTGGTAAGGGCCACAAAAACTCATGAGAAACTCTGACATAATAGGCAAAGACCCGAGCAGTGAAATACCTCAAAAATATGATGTGAATAAACAAGAGTATTATATGATATATGATATATGCATATTATATATACTGAATCACAATATGAGCTAAATAAATTAAACTAGAAACTTATTCTGCTAATCGACAGGGGGAAAATATAATGCGGCATATGCTGAAATCATAATAAGAAAAATGTATAAAAATATATATATAAAAAAAATAGTAAAATTAAGTAATAAATTATTATGATCTTAGCATATTTTAATTCAGTTTTATATAATTATTATGCATCATAGTTTTAGCTATACATCATAATCATCTACTATATATCATAACTATTTATTGATTATTTATATATTAGCTAATAATATTTAATCCATTTAAAATGTTACATTTTTAACAAGTAAAAGGAAAAAATTCTTTTTATTTCAATGATACATATGCATAGATACATATATATATTGATATATATGTATATATATATATAGTTACATCTATACTGATTTGCTTTAGATCTTTTGCGATTTCACAATCGATTCGATCCAATTGGCCTTAATTACTTGCATTTGTTAGCCATATTCAGCAATTGTGAGCTGCGCAGCTCTGTTCGCTTTTTGCAGCTGGCTAAAACGCAAGTGGGATGCAATCAATATGCAAACGGTTGTCCCCTAAAAAAAATATTTAAAAAAAAATCAAAAAGAAAAAACGAAAAACGAAACAAAGAGCAAAAACAAACTATTTACGATCGCACTCATACATAATCATAAATATCTCATTTGTGATGCAGATCGGGTATTTGGCACACGTTTAGCGCATTTCAAGAAGGCTTCGCTCATTAACTTTGGAATTGACACGCGTCTTCAACATCATCATTGTGATGATGATGATGATGATGACAATGATAATGAGCAACTTGATAATGTTAAGTGTGTCAAGTGACAAATTTTGCGCAGGCGCCAATGCAATTTATCGTCTTAGCTGATGGATGGAGGAAACTTAAAGAAAATTATTGAAAAAGGAATATTATTATAAATATTGAACATAAATATTATAGTTGTTGTTTTTATTATTTATTTTGTATTATTATTTTTTTTTTATTTTATAATTATTAAAATATGTGTTTTTCATTACTATTATTTTATTTTATTGTATTTTTTTTAATTATAATTTATATATATATATATATATATATATATATTATAACTTATTAATTTTTCTAAAATTGAAATTTTCTGTAAATTTAATTTTTAGTATATATATATATATATGTATATTATATATATTTAAATTGATATATTTTATGTTTGTTTATTGTTTTATATTTTTTGTTTTCAAAAAATTGATATTATTGTTTATCTTTATCTGTTAAAAAAATATTTTCTTTTCTCATTTTGCCACTCCTTTTTTTTTTTTTGTTATTCAAAATTGAATCTAATCAAATTGATATATGTATACATATTACTTAGCTATTTATATGTATCACATATTTATGGCTTATAGCACAATTGACCGCTTGGCATTGTCCGCGAATGTTTCTTTCTTTGTGGTTAAAAGCGCTTATCGCTTATCGGCTCGAGTTGGCCTTATCGGGCGACACACATGGCCAGCGTTATTCCCAGACCGAATTCGCTTATTTATTTGTTTATTTACTTGCTGGGCGTGTGTGTTCGTTCCATGTTCCATGTTCCATGTGGTTTTGACCGTCACCAAATTCCAAGCGACATAGAGCATAAGTCGTGTGAATAGAGACTTTAGGGCCGATAAGCGTTATCTCCGACCACATTATCATCGAGCAGCAGCAACATATCAGCATATGTGCATATATATATTCATGTATTTGAATATAGTCATGCACACACACACACAAATACATATGCAAAGTACACCCAACGCCCTAGACGAAATTTGTATTTTCCTTTGTCTATTGTGGTCGAAACAACAACAACATTCGTCATAATAATGATGGCAAATTTTGTTTTTGGGTTTTTCAGGTTTACAATTTCAGTGGAAAAATGATATGAGGTCAACATATCAGCATATGAATTTGAATTTGATTTGAAACCCAAATATTATTTTGTGGGCAGTCAACAAAACAACAATGCCCCAACTAGGCCGCTGATAAACCGAAGATTAGTCTATTATTTCTATATTTGGCATATAAATATACAAATAATCAACAAAGGATTACATACATATATATATGTGTACATATATGTGTGTAAGCAAAGCAAAGATCATTCGATCACATGTCCGGCAAGTGAAACATCAGTTGACTCCTCACTGTGCCATCAGCTGGCCATAAATGTGTCATAAACACTGCATAAATATGTTGGCATTATAGACGTAGAGCACAAAAATAAAAGGGAAACAAAAATCCCCACGTTTAGCGTAAAAATCCCAGCATGAGCTCAGAGCTCAGAAACGTAAGAGGAACTGGTTGGGCGGGGGGTGGCGTTGGTTTCGTCATCAACGCTAGTCGAGCATTCGTATTCACATTCGCGTCGGCTTGATCATCATCGTGATCATCATCGTCATTATCGTCTGCGGCCGGCGCGTCATAAACAACAAAAATATTTCTCTTAAGTCAAAGTTAATTGCTCTTAAATCAAAGTGAACAACGCGATCGGCGAATGCCTCAGCAGCACACGTCCTTTGTGTGTTCCGCTGTGCTGCGCTGCGCTGCCTGCTCACGGACAAAGCCTGGCTTTGAGCCGGACAAACAACAAAGACCCAGAGAACGGGCCGTTAAAGTCAGGCAACGGACAGACAACAGGTAAACATTATATAAAGTCAGTTGAATGCAGCTACCTGCGGGCGGTTGCTCAGTGCACGCGGCAAACAAAAGTCACTCACACAGCTGCAGTTTCTATCGTTTTCTTCTATTTGTGCTTACGTAAAAGCTTGAGTGAATTTCAGTTTTTGCCCATACGAATTGCACTCGAAAAGAGCGCGCGACGGCGCAGTGAGAGTGCGCGAATTGGTTTGGCGCTGAGCCGAGTACGAATGCGAGTGCGAGTGCGAGTGCGAGTGCAATTGTTGCCGAGATATACGAACACACCGATAGACACACGAATACGCCTTCACTGTGGGATACATAAACAAACGGCACCACAGACAAGCGGCTGTCGGCGGCCAAATGCGAAAATCCAGCACAAAGCATAGAAACAAAAACAAACGTCACAACGTAGAGAGCAACAAAGAGAGTAACGCCGCAGAGAGCCGCCGCCGAGTGCAAGCCGAACTCAACGAGCGTCGCCGAAGCAACACAAATGGCCAGCCGAAGCACAAGCAGCGGACCCGGCAACGACAAGCGAGCGCCGCACAGAATCATTCTTGAATGCGCGCGCGAACCTTTCGCACCAGTCCAAGAGCAGCAGCAGATACAAACCAACATCGAGAACACAATAAAAAAAAAAACCCCAAGAAAAAAATTCTACAACAACAATAAGAGCTAATAAGAGGGACAACAAAGTCCACAGCTCCACTTCGGCAGGCCAACCAAAAATTTCGAAAGCGTGTGAAACTTGAAGTCGAACGAGTGAAACAAAAGTGCAAGTGAAATTTTCGGCAAGTGTGTTTTGGCCAAGTTCAAAGTGTGAAAGAAGCAGCAAAAAATAAAAATAAAAATACAGAAGCTCAAATACAAATAAAAGAAGCATACCGAAATTAAGAACGAGGCCTAGTAGCCCAAATTCAGCAGGCGAGACATTGGCGAGAGCAAAAAAAAAAATAAATAAAAAAAAATAACAACAACCAAATATTTAAATAATTAAAAATAAACTCAACGACGACGTCAACGAATTCTTCACTGCCGCAGCGCTGCCTGCGTGTGCGTGTGTATATCTCACTCTCTCCTCCGCCTCTCTCTCTCTCTCTCTCTCTCTCTACCCCCCCTGATTGTGTGTGTGTGTGTGTGAGTGCGAGTGTTTATGTGTGCTTCGCTTCGCCTTGTATCTGTAAGATACGCGCCCCGCTGACGCATTTCGCCCTAACAACGGCATAACGCTGCTGACGTCGCCGGCCGGCGTTTTGTGCCCAATTAACGCAACAACAACAACAACAACAAGAACAATCGAATCGCTCCATTTGGCATTCGAAAATATTAAATAAAATAATTGCAATTACAATTAGAGTGACAAATGAAATACATTTGAATATCTAATCTGTCAGATATTAAGATACAGGTGCGCGAAATATATACATATATATATACAGTATGTCCATTAATTGTTTGCAAAATGAAAAAAGTCATGCAAATACAACTTCGACATCATATTTTACTAGGAAAGGCACTTTTTTTCATAATTTTTTTTTTGCAGGGCTCTTCTTTTATGTATTCTTAGCGAAACTAAATAAAAAAAATTAGGAGAATAGCAACAGAAACATGAAAAATAATGCAAAATACAAAAATACAGCAAATATTGGCTGTCTATTAATTCTTTGCAAAATGCAAACAATAGTTGAAAGAAGACGGGTAAAAAGCTAACGGGACATCGAAATCAAGAACTGCTGGTCTCGTCTTTTTTGCTCGTCTTCCTCGAATTCATTCGCTAAAAAGAATTTCTTGAAACCACTACTACGTCTTACATAATTTGAATTTTTGCAATGCCTGGTAAACGCACTGATGATAATTTGATCCAATTAGTGTATTTCAATTATATCAAAGGAAAGAGTATCAAAGAGTTGGCTGAAATGTTCAATATTAAGCTTAGAACTGTTTATAATATTATTAGTCGGGCAGAAAAAGAAAATAGACTAGAATTAAACAGCTCTAAAGGCAGACCAGCAAAACTCTCTTGGCGGGATTGTTCAAAAATTCTAAAGACCGTGGAAAACAATCCTCAAACAAGCCTCAGACAGTTGGTTACTGATATTCAAATAAACCTTCAGAAGACAGTGTGCCCTGAGACTGTGAGAAAAGTTCTTAATTTCCACAGATACTCATCACACATAGCAAGGAAGAAGCCGTTGTTGTCTGCTATAAATATTGAAAAACGCTTGACCTTCGCAAGACATAATGTTAACAATAATCCTCTTGACTATTGGAATAATGTAATTTTTTGCGACGAGACTAAGATCATGCTATATTATAATGATGGCCCTGGAAAAGTATGGCGGAAACCAAAAACAGCCCTCCAGGCCAAGAATATAGTACCTACTGTTAAGTTTGGCAAGCTTTCTGTCATGGTGTGGGGATGTATTTCTTCCAAAGGTGTAGGGCAGGTGAGAATTTTCAACGATACCATGACAAAAGAGTATTATTTAGACATTTTAAAGAAGGAATTGACAGAAAGTGCGCGAAATTTTGGCTTCGTTGATCCAGAAGACACCAGTCAGCTCAGATACAAGCTGTATCAAGACAATGATCCGAAGCACAAATCGCTGCTGTGTCGCACTTGGCTACTGTATAACTGCAGTAAAGTTATTGACACCCCACCCCAGAGCCCTGATCTCAATCCCATTGAGAATTTGTGGGCATTACTTAAGAAAAAAGTGGCCAAACGAAGTCCAACTTCAAAAGTTGACTTGATTCGTTACATAAACGAGGAGTGGCGCAAAATACCCCAATACTACGACATGAATGCCTTAATAATGTCGATGTCGCAACGCCTCAGAGGTGTAATAGAAGCTAATGGAGGATATACCAAATATTAGCCAATTCCCTATTGATCTTCAAAAGATACAGATCTCCCAATATTAATGTTTGCATTTTGCAAAGAATTAATAGACAGCCAATATTTGCTGTATTTTTGTATTTTGCATTATTTTTCATGTTTCTGTTGGTATTCTCCTAATTTTTTTTTATTTAGTTTCGCTAAGAATACATAAGAAAAGAGCCCTGCAAAAAAAAAATTATGAAAAAAAGTGCCTTTCCTAGTAAAATATGATGTCGAAGTTGCATTTGCATGACTTTTTTCATTTTGCAAACAATTAATGGACATACTGTATATACATTGTATTTATATTTTTATTTGTGTGTGTTTAGCCAAATATCTCATATTTATAGCCAGCACTGCAGTTGCAACAGGCAATGCGGCCAAGTTTATAAATAAATATATCTAACATACAAATTAAATAAAATACAACAAATACAAATTATTTGCAATCACGTTAAATACAGATGTTTGTCATAATCAATTGCTAAAAACAGCCCAAAGCGAATTGTGTAAAATTCACAATTTCTGAAGGTTACCGCGACAACAAATCAAAAAAAAAAAAAATCGTATATATATCTATATATATATATAGATATAGAAAAGGTGATTACATAAAGATTCAAATGTTAAATGCAATAGTGTGAAAATGTGAATAGCGAAAAGAGAATAGCTAAATAAATATATACACATACATACATATACATAGATATACAAATTTGCTTTTTGGGGCGTGCCTGACCCGTTTAGCTGCCCTCAGCTCTTGGCCAAATTCTCAAGGTCAATGCGCATTCCTACACAGAGGCCAAAAGCCAGGTGAAATGCTTGAATCCAAGCGCTAGCAGCATTAGCGCTATTGTCAAAAGTGCACGCAATTGGCAACTGGGCACGCTTCACATGACTAGCTAAATGGAGTTGCCAGATTGTTGCAAATGTGATTTAAGACCGAATTTTTGTTAGCTAAGCGATTGCAATTGAATGTAAAATTAATAATAAATAAAAATATCTGTTGAAATGTATATAAAGTATGGTCTAAAAAGTTTAATTTATTTCATAAACTTTAATATAAATTAAAATTTATTTTTATTCATAATATAGAAAGTATTCAATTAACCTCAAAATAAATTACTTAGCTTTTTATACTTTTACTTTCTATAAATAATTTATATACCAAAGTTTATCAATTTATCATTAAAAATAAAATATAAATGAAAAATAATTGAAATAAAAACTTTTTCTTGTATTCCTATATAAAATTAAAATACAGTAATTCAGGAAATGATTTATATTTATTATTTATCTATTATTATATTATATTATATAAATTATATATAATTTTCTTCAATAATTTAATAGTTGCAACTATCTAACAATTGAAATAGGAAATTTCTGAATTTCTCGGAAAATCCCAGATGAATTTGTTGATATTTACTTTCTGCTTGGGCCTAGCGTGACAATAGTTTAATTTGTTTCTAGGAATATATATTGCGATATATCCGATATTGATCCATGACAATATTCACATATTTCACTTGCAATTCATATTTAATTGCCATCAAATAATTATAAATTAAAGCAACGTTAAAAAACAGTTTTTTTGATGACAATTATCGAATCGAATGATTCACAATTTATGGCTTTTTGACTTTGTGTCGAGAGCCCAGCAGGCGATGCATAGATAGGAAATGGCTTTACGAATACTAAAAGAAATTGTGCAAACTTGTATTAAATAAAATGTCTTCGATTGCAGGAACCCATCGAGCTGAAGAAGCGTTTGGAGGAAGTGCGTCTGCTGGAGTCTCGGCGCTCCGCTCGTCTGGCCGATCAGGATCGAGACACGGACTTTGCTCGACTGGCCGACATGGGAGGCGATCGTCGCCGGACCACACACAGTATTGAGGTGCCATTGACGCTGACGCCGCCGAACAAGTGAGTAGCACGACTTGCATATACCCTGTATTTCAATCAACTACAACCCATCGAGTATTCTGGCCCATCCTTCTTCTGCTCTGTCTCTTTGCATAATAATGCAACTGCCCTATCAATAATTCATAAGCGGCGACAAATTAGCGGAACAGACCGACAAGTCACGGACAGATACAGTCTGTGCTGTATGTATGTACATGTGTACATATGTACATATGTATATATACTATATAGAATTGTAGTTTTGTTATTGTCTTATCTAAGCACAGCCGGCTAGACACCGCCCGGCTATTTAGCATAGACGCCGTTGCTCGCTGCAATTACACTTATATAAAGTGCCCAATGCCCAATTTGCCCCGCTTGCCCTCGCTCTCTCTCTCTCTCTCTCACTCACTCTCTCCTTGTCTCTCTTTCTCACTATCTATGTCTATCTCTATGTTCGCAGTGACTACGCCGTTTTGCCAACGACGTCGACTGATTGCAAAATAATTCAAATTTTCAATTACTGACCGCTCAGACGCGACGACGACGACGTCGACTTCCATGTCGATGTCGTTGGCGTTGTTGTTGCCGTTGTCGTTGTTTTCGTTGGCGTTGTCGCTGTCGAAGTCGAAGTCGAACTCGAAGACGCGACAATAACACTTGATTACGACGTCAAATAGTCGCGCGATATCTGGTCTACTTCTGGGTGTTATAGTCACACTATATGCGTTGTCTCCGCTCTGCTAGTAGTTGATTTTCAATATTTCGAATAGATCTGTAGAATCAGTACAGACCAAAGGAACTGACTTAATTAACTGACCATTGTTGTCTAACTAATACCAGTTCGTCCTAGCCAATGCTTTGTATATGAAAGTAGACAAGATTTAATAGACATAAAAATATATTTTATAAATAAAAATCTAAAGATATTTCTTTTGTTTTATATGGCAATATTTTTAAAAATTCTTAAGCCTAACAAAAAATAAATTTTAACATTTTATCTTAAAATGGAAAATAATAATATAATAAAAAAAAAAATAATAATAGTGTTTCTTACCAGTTAGTGCTTCGCTTTTCAATTTGTTTTATTAATTATTTTAATAATCAAAAATAAATTATAATTTATAGTTTTTTTTTTTATTAGTAATTAATATTGATAATATTTATTAGTATTTAATATTGGCAATTCCTTTCTCTTTCTAATATTGATATGTAGTACATTTGATTATAGTGAGAGCATTTGGAATGTCTCTAATAGTCCAATTGTTGTGGCGTATTTCATTTCAATTTCAATTGATAAGCTGCGCGCGAGCCGCCTGGCGAACTATTAGTCAAGTGTGCAAAAACAACAGAACGAAGCAGCGACAAGTGAAAAATAAATGAATAGAGCGTAAACAAAAATGCAAGAAAAAAAGGAAAACAAAAATAAATAGAGAGGGGGAAAGAAACAACAAAATGCCGACCACGTTCTCAATTGATAATAAAAGTAATAACAATAATAATCAAAAAAAAAAAAAAAAAAAAAAGCACGAGAAGAGAGAGAGAGAAGAAAAGAGCATTCGCCATGTCATGCTTTCGCTGAAACTGGGCTGCTGTTGACGCTGCGCTGCCGCTGCGGCTGTCGCTGAAAACTCGGGCAGGGACTCACTCAGGCCACTCAATTGCGTCGTAATCAACAAAACTAAAACTAAAACTAGCAGAAAAATAAAGAAAAATGAAGAAGAATAAAACTAAACAATAACAACAAGAACAACACTAATATAAACTGCAATGCGCCAAGAGCAGCAGCCGACAATGTCTGTAATAAAATTCAAATAAAATTCAATTGAGTTCAACGCGAGGCGCTGCGCCAGTTTAATTTAATTACTTACAAAGCGCGAGAGCGACAGAGACAGCGCTAGATGGAGATTGAGATTGAGTGAGTGAGAGCATAACGAGCTGAGGGGTAAGCTCTGATGCCGGCAGCAGTGTCACACATGTGCGAGCGAGATAGCGCGGGTGACTTTTTTGCCGGCCGCATTTATCTTACATGCTGCGCTGTGCTGAGCTGCGCTGCTCTGCTCAACGCACATGCTGCTGCTGCCGTCCAGTTGTTGATGTTGTTATTGTTTCATTCGATTCGAACTCGAATGCGGAAGTGTTTATTTCGCGTACACAGATACGCAAATACCCACACACACACACATCCACACACACACACACGCACGCTCTAGTTATGTGTGGAGACTATGGATTCTATCTGTTGGCGTCGCTAGTTTGTCGTCTTCTTCATGTTTTGATATGCGCAGCGCTGCTCTCTGCTTTGCTCTCTGCTCCCCTCTTGCTCACACTCTAGCGCGCTTATTATAATGTACTCGTGTAATGATAACACAAAATACATAGCAGAAAGAAACCCGCTCACCTTGCACAGACACACACACACACACGCATTCACATATACACACACACACACACACACACACGCACACTGACAGAGACGATTGCCACGCGTGTTCCAACACGTAATACGACGTAATATAGCTGCCGCGATCATCTCCTCTCTCCCTCACTCCACCCCCTTCGAATACTGGTACTAATCTAAAATGTGATTTTCTCGCTTACGTACGCGTGTTTTTATTATTGTTGAATTCTGTTAAGTTCTTGTTGTTTTCCTCTTCTTCTTCTTCATATAGCTGTTGTTGTTGTTTGTCTCTTTTCATATTTTTATTAATTTACATCGTTTGTGTTGTTGCGTCTGAGTAAACAAAGTTTATAAACGAATTCGTTTAGCAATTTTTTTCCTCTTCATATTTTTATTTTTATTTTTCTTTTTTCTTTTTTTTTCCAACTCTATTGATAATTGGCTTTGTAAACAAATCAGTTATTAATTAATATTTGCTTTCGATTCACTCATTAGTTGTGGGTGAAATGCAGCTCAACCAATCGATGTAATAAACAAGCGTGAGCGAGAGCGAGCAAGAGATAGATCGAGAGAGAGAGAGAGAGAGAGAGAGAGAGAGGCACGAAGTGTATTTGATTATTTACTTAAACTCGGAAAGATAACAATTTCGACTCTAGTTGAGTTCATCCATATGCTTAGCTTGGCCCTGCGCTGCCTTTTGGCCTTAACCATCATTGTTTTGCCTCTTTTTTCTCTGATTTGGCTACACCCAGCAATTTGCGACAGCAGCAGAGCAAATGACGTCGTTACATTAGCTGTGGAGTCTATTGCTATCTAGGAAGGGGGCTTAATAGACTCCTCGACATAGCTGACAGCTCTCAAGTTTCAAGGTTTTGCAGCTCCCTTTGCGCTGCAGTTCAGCTGAATGACGCGCCCCAAGCAGCAGACCAAGAGCACAAAAAAAATAATATATATATAGATATATATATGTATATAAAAAAGAACAAATTAAATACAATAAAATAAAATAGAGAGAAAAGAATTAAATGCGGAAAAAACTGGTAATAAATATAATAAGCGCGTAATTATCGCGTAAATGTCAATTTAAGCGGCGAACGCGTTGCGTCAGTGCTAATTTTCAACGCTAGAGTGAATAGACCGGCCGGTCTAAAGATTCGAGCAGTGCCCCCGGCTCTCCTGCTCCACACCTGCTGCCGCCGCCTCCTGCTTCTCCTCTTGCAGCAGCAGCAGCAGCAGCCCCGCCACTCGGCGTTTGTTGCTTAATGAAAGCGTGTAAGCGCCAATTGGCCAGGCATGTTGTTTGTTGCTGTAATTGCCATGATTAACAACAACAGCAACAACAACAACTTCTGCTTGACTGCTGCCATTGTTGTTCTTTATTGCAAAAGCAAACAATATGAGAAAATTGCAGCGCGCGAAGAAAACATAAATATTATAAAAAAAAAAAAAATAATGCACAAAACAAGTTTACCGTTACAAACAACAATAATAACCACAACGGGGGCAACAATGACGCACCGAATGTTGCATGCAACTCGCAGCAGCAACTCAAGTGACTTTTCATTTGAAAGAACTTTTTGGAATCGGGCCGAAAACAAAAGGCAACATTTTCGGAAATTGGGCGCATGGCCAAAAAGGTTTATAGCCAATTATTATTATTATTATTATTATTATTATTATTATTTTCGTATAGAAAAATAATTTTCATTTTATTTTACTCTTTATTTCCATTTTGCATTTGTTTTGCTTTCCTGCTGTTTAATGCTGCATGAATATCAGTTTTGAGTGGCTTTAAAAATGTTGAAATCATTGAAATGATTCGTAATAAAAAGTTGAGCAATTGCATTTGCCAGCTTCAGCTGAGAAGTTGCACTCGAATTGCTTGCAATAGCTTTGAAAGCTCATTAAAGATTAATTTCCAAGTGAAGTTGGAGAATTGAAAGTGAGAGCTTTGTATTAGCTTTAACTTAAATAAATTTAATGATTTATTATTGAGAATTAAAGTTTATCAAGTAGCACAAATTTAATTTATAGCTTAAATGCTTTTAAAGTTATCTATGCAAAGGCTTATCTTTAAATTATGTTTAGATATTCATACGTTTTGGTCGAAAAATGTTCAAGAAATTAAATAAAAAATGTTGAAAGCAAATTGAAGCAATATGCAAAGCTTTAATGCTTATTTGCTATGTATATTAAAATTAATCCAAATTCTTTGCTATAAGAAAAATGAGAGATTTTCTAGCTATAATTGAACTATGATTCCATGATTTTAATTTTTTTTTTGGTAAAGATTAAATTGTTTACATAATTATAAGATATTTGCTTCATAATTGACTATAAAAGATATGACTGCACTTAATCTAAAAGCTCTGATTTGAGTTATGCCTAGGTTTAATAAGTTCTTAAAAGTATGATTGCAAATTATGGGCACTTTATGCAATCCGTTCATTGAAAATGGGAATTCGTGGTATATATAATAAAAGATGAGACGTACTTAAAACTTCAATGAGCTTTCAATTGCAACAAGAGCTTTCTAGTATGCATCTAGTTGATGATTAATTGACAGCTTGCAGCTGTTGTTTTTTTTTTTTGTTGTTGCTCGTAGTTGGCGTTGCAAACTACATCGCAGACTTTGAGTGCTCCACTTAAGGCATGTGATAAGCGCTAACGAATGAAATGCATAAAGAGCAACAACAACAACAACAACAACAACAACAACAACAAGTACAACAATAACGCACTGTGACGTCAGCGGAACAACAAGAACAACGCCAAGAAAAACAAACGCGCACGACTAAAATTACAAACCAGCACAGATATATAAGATGTAAGATATATATACTATATACTTATATATATATATAGTTTATGTACTTAATTTACAACAATAAAAGTAAAATCAGGCAGCGACTGGCAAAGCTGGCAGCGAGGCAATTAGCCAAGTTTGCCGCCAAGAATATGAACGTACAAATATTGTGCGGAGCGAGTGTTTGTGTTGCCCTCAAAAATAATAAAAAAAAAAAATAAGAAATAAAAAATACAACAGAAATACTTAATTTCAGTAGAATAAAAAGTCAAGTCGAGCGCAGAAGTGGGTCAAAATTATTATTGAAGCAGAACAAAAACAAAGCCAACGACAGCAGCAACAACAACCACAACAAGAGCAACAGAGAAGAAGGCAACGATAATGGCAAATGCAATGCGAAAAAAAAAAAAAATGAAAATGAGGGGAAAAAATAAATTTATAATCATTTTCTAAGCATTGCTTCATAAGCAGCGGCAACGGCAACGGCAACGGCAACGTCGACGGCTTCGGCCCCTTCGACTGCAAATTATTGAAATGGATTCGCATTCGCAGCTAGCCGGAGATACTTTAGCTTTAGCTGGAAATGTGGGGGATAGACACACACACACACATATACATATATAGACATTCATAAATGCGAGTGGCCAATGTTCCGTTCCCTTTACCGTTCCAAACGAACGTAAACACAATTTTCCGATGTTCTGCACGAATAGTTTGTTTGATCGTAAAATTTTATATTTTTGCATTCAAATCGCGGCGCGCAACAAATAAAAAAGAAAAGAAATGGGGAAAAAAAAAGACGACTTGAAATGCCATTGCAAGTTTAGTTCGTAGCTGAATGTCTTTGTGGCCATTGCTTTTTCGGGGTATTATCTCTTCTTTTTTTTTCTTACCTGCCTCTCTCTCTCTCTGTCACACACACTGTCTTTCGCTCAGTATGTCATTTGACATTTGGAGCCTTGAATGAGTTTCGTGCCAGTTGCGAATCGATTTGCCAGGCAGGGTCAAAATATTTTTTCTCAGTGTGCCTGCATTGGCAGGCGCACGCAACAAGCCGTGAAATGCTTTGGCATAGAACAAGAAATTGAGCCAAATTATATGAGCAAGTAAAGTCATCAATAATATATGCAAAGTGCACATAAAATGCGACAAACTTGAGGTATTTAAATAGGAGCTTTAAAGCTGCTTGAGCTTAATCTACTCTTGAGCTTGAGCTTTGCATGAGGGATATAGCTTCTATTATACTTGTAGTTCTCTCTGATTAGTAAGTAAATGTTGCAACTTATAAAGAAATTCTTCAAACTACCTCAATGATCTAAACATACATTCTAAGATTATTTCAGGGAAAAAGTATGCTTTGCAGATCTTATATAAATATACTTTATAGTATGCCGAAAGCTACTTCAATAAGCTTAAAGCTTTTTTTGAATAATCATGTGTTGGCATTCTGCTGCAACTTCAATTTAGTTTATAATTTTTATCACATTATATCAAGCTCTTAGTTCGAGTAACTTAATCGAATAAAAGCTCTGTTTAATCTTGGCTCATTTCTGAATCGTAAACAAAATAATTAAACTTATTTGTTGCCCGAAAAGTTGTTAATTTTTAACTTATTTAAAGTCTTTATAGCTTTCTTCTTAAGATTAATCTGTATTTCAACTGTTTATATATAGCTTAAAGCTGCTTCAAATCAATCTTGACAGCATTTCGCTTTAGCTTCGTTAAGTTTTTATGGCTCTTCGCAAACATAATAAATCTTTGACAAAACTTTAAGCCGCTTTAAGGAAATTGAATGTTGACACAGTTTTTATCTCTCGTCTGATTAATCTAAGTTCGCATACTTTTGATTAAAAACTTTAAATCACATTCTGTGCTGCAATTGCTTTAGTTTAGCTAAACATTTCTATTACAACTTGCCCGATGGCCACTGACAGCAGCAGCAGCAGCAGCAGCAGCAGGAGGAGCAGCAGCAGCAGGAGAAGCAGCAGCTGGAGTTTGCTTTTATTGGCATCGATGCTGCTTAACACGTTCTCGCTGGCCACGCACGGCCAATGGGCCCAGTGGCTATATTTAAAAGTGCATTTGGGCCCACTAGACCAGGCATCGCAGAGGCAGGGCCAGACTGGAGACTGCAGAGTCTTTGCATTATTTATGCACGAATACATTAATAAGCCCGGGGCTGAGTTGTCGAAATGTATGCGAGTGCCAATATATATATATATACTTATATATATATACAGATATGACTATATATCTATCTGCATATGAGTATGGGAAAGTAGTGAGACGAGGACAACGACGAGACGCTGATGATGTGGCCGAAACGAGCTGTGGAGCTGCACGTCAGGAAAAGCGAAATGAAAATGAACCATTTTCCGACAGCTAGTAAATTTTCTTAAACTTAGCTGACGCTGCCTGCCAACAGCAACAGTTCGTTGCAGCAGCAACAGTTGTTCATAAATTAAAGTTTAGTTTTTCTTTTTTGGATTTTCGCTTGTTTCGCTTTTTTTGTTTTTTTTTTCTGCTGTGTGCCGATTTGGATCGTCCGGCAATAAAACTTAATGTGCACACTTATGAGCAGCGCTTGGGGCAGCGATCGGTCCGATGGGCGGGGCCGTGCTGCATGCAACACACGCAACATTTTGCAGTCGAAACGCAAATTCTGAGAACGAAAAATGCGCAAAAATTAGATTGAATTGTTCTAGCTGCAATTGTCAGTGGGGCCAACAGCAGGAGCAGGAGGTGGGGCTGCTTGCATAATTGCAGTTGCAGTTGAACTGGATCGGGATGTGGATCTAGACAGGCCCAGGCCTGGTCCGGCTAAACGGGCCTGGCAATTTGATTGAGTCGTTTCCAATTGTAATAGCAAACGCTGCGGGTGTTGGCACTGACGAGCGGAATGACTGAATGGCTGCGCGTCTGTCCATTTGGCTAGCTGACTGGCAGGCTGACTGGCTGGCTGGCTGGCTGGCAACAAAAGTCATTTGGCCAAGTCCAAAACGCAGAACGCAAAAAAAAAAAGAAACCAAAAAGTCTAAAGCAACCGCACACTATAATTTGCCAGCGCTCTATGCAAGAGTTACAGTTACACATTTCTAGCCTTTGGTGCCAGAGCAACAAAGCAACAAAGCAACAAAACAACAAAGCAACAAACAACAACAGAAACTACAAACTGATTTGGCTTATTTTGTGAGTATTGCGGTCACTGGAAATTGCATTAGATTTGTGCCTGTGTCGTTGTTGCCTGAGACTGTTGTCAATTAAAGTTCAGGCTCGCTGCTCGAAAAGTTCTGTTAATGCCTTTGGGCTTTGTCATTGGGCGACCTACACAGCAACACAATGAAAGGCATTTACATGAAATTGTTGTATCACGTTTAATTTGGCAATTTGAATGCAAATACATTTGAGCCAGGGCACAGAGCCACTGAGCGCGTCTATCTGGCCAAGATGTTCGAGTCTAATGAAGGGATTTTCATCTAGCCACGTTTCAACTTGACTCTCAGCCAGCAGCAATGGCAATAGCAATAGCAATAGCAGCCTTGAGTCCATGGCCAGCTTTGCTCACACTATCTCTCTCTCTCTCTCTCTCCTTCTCTCTCTTTCATATATAACAAATCAAAATTTTGAAAAGCGCGAAGCCAAAGCAAGTTAAAGCTAAAGTAATCAAGGCTATAAAATGCATTGCGGTTACTTAGTGACGAGCGCGCGTGTGAAAGAGACAACTAACTATATATGTACAGAAAGAGAGAGAGAGAGAGAGAGAGAGAGAGCAGGTTAGTTTGTATATTTCTATATAATTAAAGTGCCTGGCGCGTTTACCTTTTTTATTTTATTTCATTTGTTTGCTGGGCTATTGCGATTTGTTAATTGAATTAAATGTTGGCCATACAGCAGCGAGCGGGTCATCAAAATGCAGCTGGCATTATTGCCCCTGCGGGCAACGGATTGCAGTCAATGTGTTGTGTGTGTGTGTGTGTGTGTGTGTGTGCAACCCATTTAGCCATAGTGTGCGACGGCTCTTGTCGCTTAACTGTAAAAGCAAACGCACGTACGCGACGAGCCTCAGTTGCGAGTGGGCCAAATGCGTGGCTGAGGCTGGCACATTGGGCCCAATAGCTGGGAATATGGCTAGCAGTGCTTGCTCTTCTAGGGTCAGCATGAGAGATCGACAGCAATTGAAGATGAAAGCAATTACTTATTAGACAATACAATATTCTCTATGATTGGGTTTATCGAAACTGTATATCGATAGTTTAAGGAAAAAAACACGCTCTAACTGAATTGTATATACATATAATGAACTTGCTATCGTTTATCGATAAAATCTTATTCAATTGTAAGCGCTGCATTTTGAATTGTAATTATCATGTGAATAAGTTATCGAAAGTGTATATCGATTACTTAAATTATTGCCTATCGATGTCTAACTATCACTTTAGAAAATCTAATTATTATCGTTTATTGTTATGGCCTATCGAAAACAAATTTATCGATAACTAAATTAAACCAGAATCAACTGTATATTGTATATATTTTTTGATTTCTCGATTTTATCGATACATTTCGATTACTATTATTTCTAAAATATCGCTATCGCCCATGGAAAACAAATTTATCGATAACTAAATTAAACCAGAATCAATTGTATATTGTATATATATTTTTTGATTTCTCCAATTTATCGATACATTTCGATTACAATTATTTCTAAAATATCGCTATTTTGAGCCGTTATCGATTTGGCATGTGATTTTATAAGCTTGCACTAGACCCACGGCTACAGACCCACATTTAAGCTGCTCATCGGTCGAATCACGTTTCCCACTGCGCGCCTGTGGCAAAAGCGCGTAATTCCCATGGTCGTGCTCATGGACTTGGTTACATGGTCGAGGCAAGTACCGCTAAATTGTTGCAGCCAGCAGTAGAAGTAGAAGAAGAAGCAGCAGCAACAGCAGCAGCAGCAACAGTGCTTGCAACGCTTCCTGACGCTTGCTGCGCTGCATGCTAAGCAGCTGGAGGCGTTGGCAATGGCGCTGACACATGAGTGACAACAACAACAGCAGCAGCAGCAGCAGCAATAGCAACAAGAAGCAAGCATTAGAGCTGCCCACATGCGAGTTACCTTTAGGCAGGTGTGTCTTGTGTCTATGTTGTCTATTTGTTCGCGTTCGCATGTGACAACTGCCAGCTTGTTACGCCCTTTTGACTGTCACACGCTTATTGCTGCTGTCAGCGGGTGACTGACTGCCCGTTAGCCCGTTGGTCTCTCTGACTTGGTTCGCCAAGTTCGTGTGGCAGCCAGCGGAAATATTGCGTATCACGCACCGGCAGCTGACTGTGGACGTCGCTGTTTAGCGATTTTCAAATTGAATTTTCCTGTGATTTATCAATTGCTGCAGAGACAATAGAAAGTGTCACTGCCAGGGCCTCTGCTGTGTCTGCCTGTGTCCCTGTCGGCCGTCAGTCGCCAAAAAGCATTAGCCAAACTAAAAAGAAGCAGAGCTGAGTACAGTAGGCACCGCAGGGCACTCGCTTGGCAAGGTGCAGTCGCAGCGCCTGGGGAAAAGTGACCGTCACTCGATGAGCTACTCGCATTTCTAATAGACAACACACACACACACACACACACACACACACACACACACACATATAGATATATATATATGTATGTATATTGATATCGTGGCTGGCCAGGCCAATGTTCAAGTTCAAGTTGGCTGCGCCTGTTAGCTGCCCTTGAGGCAGCTATCGACTCTGCCTCGAATTAATACGATTTTTATTCATGACTGCTGCCGGGCAGGGACCCAAAGCGCGCCCCTAGGGCGATTGCCAATCTCCTGCTGCTGCTGCTGTTGTTGCTGCTGTTGTTGCTGCTGTTGTTGCTGCTGTTGTTGCTGCTGTTGCTGCTGTTTCTAGTGGCAATTGCAAAACATTGCCGTTGGCTTCCGTTGCCGGAATGTGGTGACAATGCCTCGTTCAGCTTGCTTTTTCTCCACTTTTTTTTTTTTTTTTTGGCTTTAAACAATTGCAATTCTCCTGCCCAACGATGTCGTCGATGTCTTTAGCCGCTGTCGCAATGTTAGTAATTTGTGCAAATGAGCCTCTAAATGGCACAACGAAAGAAAGACAGAGAGAGAGAGAGAGAGAGAGAGAGAGAGAGAGAGAGAGAGAGAGAGAGAAATAAAATAGCTAAAAAGAAAATAAAATAGACGAAATTTAAATGCGCTATTTGGCCATGTAAACGATGCGGCTGCTAGCCAACTATGGAAAGCTGTTAACTGTTTACGTTACCAAATGAATGTTTTGGCAATGTACGAACAGGATTCGCCCAGCTCACTTAACTTGCCACACAATGGCCAATGGCCAATAGCCAATGGCAGTTAATTCGATTTACGCATGCCAAATAATATCAATTCACACTTTCGATGGCAAATCAAAGAGCACGTGCTCCACATACGCCTACCTTGATAGGCCAGCAGAAACTACTACGTCTCAAAAAAATAGCAATGAATAGAAACTAGTATTTACTATAATGCTACATGCTCTTATCTAAGTCAGAGGAAAAGCGAACAATTCACAAAAAAAAAAAAATGATCCAAAAGTAAATACTGAGAGCGCGCGGCAATAACAAATTTTGAGGTGATAAAAAAAAAAGTGAGCATAAAATGGCACGCAGGTGCCATTGAGTTAAGTTTTTGTTTTTTTATTTTTGGTATTTTTTTTGTATTTATTTTTTATTTTTTTGTATTTTGTTTTCGTTTTCGCTTTTGCGGATTCATATCTCTCGCGCCTCACGCACTCGCCACACACGGGCGACCGAGCCACGACATACATTTTACAGTTACGCACAAATTAGCAACAACAACTAAGTCTCTGCGACTGTGTGTGTGTGTGCGTATGTGTGTGTGTGTATTTTGTTGTGTTTACTCGCCTTTCCATGTGCGCTGTTTCCGCCTTCTGGCCAACTTGTCTGCGTGGCTCACCTGCCAGCCGCTTGCCGCTTGCCGTTTGCCTGCGAAGGCCGCATTTAAATTTCAATATTTGTTTACGTTTTTTTGTTGTATATTTATTTATTTATTTCTGTGTGTGTTTTTTTTGCGGTCTGGCCCAGCTATATAGGCACAATCGCTCTCGGTTTCGGCCTGGGTCTGGGTATGCGACTTCAGTCTCCGTCTCGCTGCCGGTCAGGCTTTTATTTGCTTTATACGATTTTATTGCCGTTTCCATTTCGGCTTTTATTTTGTTTTGCTTTGCTTTGCTTTGTTTTTTTTCATTTTTTTTTTTTTGCTTCTTGCCAAAATATGCGAAATGTGTGTCACAGACACAATAAATGAAACCTACAAATTAACAACAACCAGCTGAAAAGAGGTCGCCTTTTAAAAAGAAAACAAATAGCAAATAGTGAAACGAAATCAAATTCAGTGATGCGAAATTTTTGGAAATTACGCATAGGCTCATAATATTTGAAACAACCAGCAACAACAACAACGAGAAGAAGAAGAAGAGCTACTACAGTGCCTTCGACAAGCACTCGTCATGTGTATATATATATGAAAGAAACTAATGAAAACAAACCAAAGAGCAAAAAAAAAAAATAAAGCTAAAAAACTACGTCATGAGCGCGTAAATAACTTGTCGCTGTACACATATATAGTCGAGATATATATAAATAGCTAGTGCTAGGCCCTGATGCTGAGCGTAATTGGATCTCGGGCATTCACTAATTTCAATACAAATTTCGCTGCCAACATTCTAAAATTGCGTATACGCAGTAGGCGAATATTTACTCTTTGCTTTGGGCCACACTTCCGCCGTGGTCTACGCAGTGATTCTACATTTCTTATCTTGGCAAAGCGATAAGAGCTGCTAAAAAATGAAAAGGCCTCAATGAAATCAATGAGTTCGGCCACACTTTGTGCTTTGGGCTTTATCAGGATTGGCTCTCGCAAGGCGCGATTAGATCGAATCGAATGATAATGTTGCCAGTCGAGCTTTGCCTGAGAGCAATGAACTCAAGTATTTTGCTCTAAATATATGCTAAACTTGAGAACTGCTTTTTGGAGTAGAGTGAACTTTTACTTTTGTTTTGGCCATTTTTTGTTTTGGGTGAAAGTTGTCGAACGAAGGCTGTTGCTGGCCTGGTCCTGGCCCCAACAATTACCCGATCCAATTTCGCGAGCACGTGTCTAATTCAATAAACTCATTTCGAAGTGGACTTTAATTGCGTTGCAGTTGCTTGGCGCAACCACAAATCAAACCAAAACGAATGCAACTCAATTCAGCAACAGCAACAACAGGCAACAACAGACAGCCGCAACAAGAGCCTATAAATTGCAGTTGCAACTAATTTTTATGCGGCATGCAAACGAATAGTCAGCTCAGGCCTAACATCGCATAACCTCAGTCCGCACGTCCTCCAGTCCCCTCGTCTCCCTTGACTGAGCATATCATATCGCATCTCTGGAGCGCGCATATTTCCGACAGTTGCCGCTGCTGCTGCACATTGCAATGTAATTTTGCTTTCAACACCTTTTTGTTGCTGCTTGCTGCATGCTGCATGCTGCATGCAATGTTGCTGCCAGCGTCGCCCGCTGATTGCAACCAGCGGCGTGGGCAAATAATTGCCAACAAAACAGCGAACAGCAAACAGCAAACAGCGGGCCAAAGTTGCCAGTTGCCAGTTGTTGCTCTGGCTCATCGCCTTGGCCAACAGCAACAGAGCAACAACAACAACAACAACAACAACGGCAACAACGGCAACACATTACGAATACAACCAAGTGAAAATCACTGCACATTTCCCAGGCTGCGCTCAAGCGCTGGCCCCGAAATCGGCGCGAATATATCGCATTTCAATCACGCGCCAATCCCCGAGCTCCTGGACCGATCTTTGCCAGGCGCAATTTACGTGAGGCCACGCAGTACACAGAGAGAGACAGAGAGAGAGAGAGAGAGAGAGAGAGAGAGAGAGAGAGAGAGAGAGAGGCTGCAATAGCAACAACTGCTGCTTGCAGTTTATTAAAGTTGCTGCGCAATCGAGCAGAAAGCAATGGACTGTTTATTGTTGTTGCTGTTGCTGTTGCTGTTGTTGCTGTTGTTGCTGCTGTTGCTGTTGTTGCTGTTGTTGCTGAACCTAACGGTACCGATTGTGCGCACAAAATGGCCACATCGTGATGGCCAAAATGCCCATGACTGCCCTCGCCTCAGCACGCGCCTCTTCAGGCAGCCCGGCCGGCCGGCAGCAACAGCAACAACAGCAGCAACAGCAACAGCAACAACAGCAACACTGACCGGGGCTAGCCCCCTTTAGCTGCATCTAATGCCGAGATTTCAAAAGTCGATTTATGCGCAAATTTACTTTTATGCGATTAGCAACGAGCGGCAAAAATTTATCGTCAAGTTTAGTCAATTTAATTGGGGCGCAGATGAGGCGGCCCAAAAAGTGGCCACTGAAGCGGAAAGGTGCCAAATGGATAAAAGCCAAGCGAACTCCAGCTAAACAGCCAACACGAAACACTAGCGCACAAAGCGCGTGCATTAGACAAAGGCTAAAAACCAAACCTGGTAGCAAAGCAATAAAATTTTATGGCAGCTGTTCTCAGAACGAGCTGCATTCACCTCACTGCAGCAGCAACAGCAGCAACAGCAACAGCAACAGCAGCAGCAGCAACAGCAGCTCAGTTGTCGCTGCCTGCGGCCTCTGCATTTGCACAATGGACTAAAATGTGTTTTGCAAAAGGGTTTGCAGACAGCAGCAGCAACAACAACAGCAGCAACAACAACAGCAGCAGCAACAGCAGCAACAGCAACAGCAGCGGCGGTTGCATCTAGAATGCAATTTCACGTTTCGGCTTATATGTTGAAGCTGAAGTGCTGATGCCAGCGATAAGAAATGTTAACAGAAAAACAAAATACAAAAAAAAAGGCAACAGAAACTGCTGAAATGCTCTATAAACTGCAAGATGTCAGCATTCGAGGCGAGCATCTTATAAATAGTGGCAAAGTCTATCGGAATTGCCTTCAAGTTGCAACTTTTGCAAATGGAGTAAAAAAAAAGTCGACTTAGTCAAGAGTCGTAATTGAATGCAATGTGAATAAATTAAAATGCACTTTGAGCCAAAAAGCCTATTTAAGGCTTTTGCCTTAAACCCCATTAGGGCCCAATCAGAGCGGACTAAAATATTGCAAGTTTGCGTAATCTTTTATAACAATGATCGGCTTGCCGAGCAAAACTTTCTTTCTACGAGCTGTAATGCATTTTGCTCGTTCTTATTGTCTTGCTCAAGTTGTTTACTTACTCTGCAAAGAGTTGCCCATTGCAAATTGTTATGCCATCGTCGCCATGGCTGCCATTCTGTCCATAGAACATAGAACTAAGCCGCTTAGCTCTAATCATCAATAATTGCCCAGGCCCAGTGGGTGAGGCCATCAACAATTCACTCAATTCTTAAAATGCAATTCAGTATTCGCTTCAGCTCTCTTAAGTATTGATGCTGGCAAATATCTACTTGAAGGCAAAGATACGACATCACCAGCAGCAGCAGCAACAGCAGCAGCAGCAGCAGCAGCAGCAGCAGCAGCAGCAGCAGCAGCTTTTGCTTGTGGCAATGACAATGACGACGTCTCAATTGTTGGAATTTATTTATAAGATGCTGCCATGGAAGCATCAGCACCAACAGCACCAACAGCAGCAACAGCAGCAGCAGCAGGAGCACCAACAGCAGCAGCAGCAGCATCAGTGGAAGCTGATTTCAGCTTTAGCTCGACTTCATTACGAGTATTTCAAATCAGTTGTTGGCATTTGAAATGTTTTGAATTTATGACACGCCGCGACTGTCGCGTCTTTATTATTCAGTATCCTCTTAGCCAGCTCGTTTTGCCTGCATCTCATTTGGCTTGCATTCATTGAAGCTAGCTGCCTTTGTCCAAGTTTGTTTTTGTCATTCATAAAGGATAACTGAGAAACGCTCATTCTTCTTCTTCTTCTTCTTCTTCATTTTGCGTGTGAAGTCCAAGGTTAACTTGAGGTGAACTTAAAGCCAGCAACTCTCTCAGCTGACGTCAGCACGGCTTAAAAAACAAACAAACCAAGTCGTTTGGCACACACCAAAAAATTCCCAAAAAAATAAAAATATATAAATATATGAAAAAAAAAAATAAACAGAAAAATGGATTTGCGCAAGGTCAGTTAAATTTGCACAGCAGCAAAAATGTTGCGATAAAATATTTCTGAATATTGTGCTGCCAATTAATGATGAATGAGCAACAGCAACAACAGCAACAACAGCAATAGCAACAACAATAGCATAAGTAACAATAACAATGTAGGGGCATTCAAAATCGTTGGCCACAAATTAGCTAAATGGAAAAATAGTTTTGCGCCGCATTGAAATGCCGCACGGGGCGATTATCGTAAAAAAAAAAAAAACCTCGTCACATTGTTGTTGCAAATTACATTGACAACAACAACAACAACAGCAGCAGCAGCAACATGAATGTGCGGCAAATGCTTTTGATGTGCCTCGAGTTTAGGCTTATGCGAGGGCGTCTAATTAAAGTCAAGCCTCACCTCGCCTCAGCTCAGAACAACTGGGCCAATGCTGACCTTCTAAATTCTTTGCATTGCCAACACATAAATGAAGCTTTTTTGTATCTCAGATACAATCAGCCATCAAATTACTGCGAAATTGGTTTAATCAATTGAAATTAGTTAATTCTCGTATCACGGCACAAATTTCAAATATTTATAATTATTATAAACGCTCAATGGATCGGCCAGAGTCTCGACTGCAATTAAGTTGCCAAATCTTGTCAAGCTGTCAATTAACTGGGCTTGAATTTAATTTTAATGTAGACATTGAGAGATTTCTTGGCTATGCAAAGAGTTTGATTAGCTCTTGGAATAAATGGCTAACTAGAATTTACTTGGCTTTGGCCTTGTTGAGTGACTTGAGATAAAGTCTGTATTAAATTGAATACAAATATTGATTAATCATATATGTATATATTTATTATATTTTCTTTATTTTTCCATTCTTTACTCTTACAGCTCACGGAAGCGTCCGCCAACCGACACTTACGATTGCGATCAGATGAACGAATGCAATGCTGCATTGATATTGATGAATCTACACAACTCGCCGAATACCGGTAAATGTTTGAGATGGCAAAGGTTATCAGCATATGTGCTCTCTTTCTGACTTTCCCTCTCTCTCTCTCTCTCTCTCTCTCTCTCTCTCTGTGATCAGTTCCAGATAAATGGCTGGGCTCCAGTCCCGGCAGCAGCTCGTCGGCCTCTTGGAGCTCCGGCTCAGCCTCGCCGCCGCTGAGCGATGATGGAAATGTGCTGCATGGCCACATCACATTGTCGCCACATGATGCTGCCAATGCATCGGCCAATGCACGCATACGCACAACCTCGGTATCCACATCGGACGAGGGCATTGTCATCGACTTCAAGGAGGAGCGCAAGAAGAAGGTAGGTCACACACATCCATACATATCCACTCAGATTAGATCAAAGGAATGCGGCCAGACTTGCGGCCAAACAGAGCGCAACGCCCCAAAATTTGTTGCAATTTAATTGCAACTTTGTATACCGATTTTAATTGCTATAATTATATTTATGTAAATGTCGCTGCATCATTTTTGATTTCTCTTTCTCTTGCTCTTGCTCATGCTCTTTATGTTTATTTGATTTTATTTTTGGCAAGCGACACGCGGCGTATGCTTGATTCACATCTCGATTCATTAATACGAGACGGGCGAGAGAAGTCAGGAAATTAAATAAATACTGAAAACGAGCCCATCATAATAATAAGAGCACATCAATCAAAGGGCAGCGTCAGCAGCTCGTTAACTGCACGGCTATGAGGCATATACACACACACACACACACACACACACACACACACACACACATACACATACATATGTGTATACATACATACGCACACTCACAATGTTGACAAAAATCAATGAGCGCAAAAGTTGAGGCTTTCTCATTCACTCTTACACACACACACACTCTCTCTCTCTCGCTCTCTTTGTGCTGCTCACTCTCTATGTTAAAGTTATGGCTAAAATATTATTAGAAACTTTATGAATTATGCTTTAAGACTCGAAAATGCTGTACACAAAGAACATTTAAGAAGCTTACGCAACTTTGAGCTGGTACCAGCAGCTCCATTCAACTTCACTTCAGGTTTTAGTTTCGACAAAAATACGCGCTGAAATTGGTATGGCCAACTAGACAGATATATATATATATATATATATATACATGTATATATATACTTTTATATTTCATTTCATTTTTTATATGCTTTGTCAGCTCTTCTTTCGCTTTGTGTGCTGCTTTTAAGGGCTCTCAACAAACACACACACACACACACACACACACACACACACACACACACATACATGCAGGCAAACAACGTGACTGTTTGGGTTATATATCAAAAGTGAGCAAGCAGGCAACATTTTTTTTTTTTTTTTTTTTTTTGTCAAGCATTTGCTAACCTTGAATGTATGATTAGATTTTATTTACATTGGAGCAAAAGCCGAAGGGCTCGATAGGGACAGAGATAGGCGAAGCGTACATGGCTTTAATGATGCACATAGATTAAGAGTAATTAATTTGCTATATATGCATTCATAACTTATTTTAGCTTAATAATTGTAGTGAAATTAAAGTCAACTTTCAGCTGATGTCATTTACGACGCCTTGATCGCCTTTCCCCTTTGGCTTGACTTTCACTTTGTGCCGCATGTCCGGCTGATTACCTGTTGCACAAGCCCAGACCAGGCCACAGAAAGCAGAGTTGCCGAAATTGTCATGTTTCCGGTTGTCAGTGTTCGAAGCGAACGGGCGAGCGCATTCGTTGCTTATTTTTGTGTGTCAGTTGCCAGCAGCTGTGCCACGCCCATTTGTGCACCCAAATTGATTTGCGCTCAATTGCCTGGCAGCCCATTTGATAGACATTTGCTAGATTTCCGCATAATCTCAAGCTGCCATGGCTAGCATTGCCTGTTGCTGTTGGCTACGCAAAATGATCTCAGTGCTGGCATTGAGTGTCAGATTTTTTTTTCTCTCCTTTTTATTTTTGTGTAAACTGCAATGAATGCAATTAATGGGTAATTGTGCACAATTATTGCCGCTGTCAGGCAAGGGAAGAGCAGCAGCAGCAGCAGCAGCAGCAACAGCCATGGCCACGTGTCGTATACGTAACGCGCATTACTCATACGCACCATATGCCATCGACTGTGTGTGTGTGTTAAATGCTTTGTCTGCCTGCAGTTGAGCAGCCACAAAGTGTTTGGCACAACATGGCGCATGATTAACCTTCATTACTCAACCGAGCGGCGAACGTTTGTAAATTACTCATACGCCGCGTTGGCTTTTGTTTTGTGTGCATTTGTGGTAAAAAAAAATGATTTTAAATGCAGATTTATGTGCATTTAACAACAGTGACAACTATAGCCACAGCCACAACAGTCGGACTTTTGCCTTTTAATCAAGGCTGCGATTACAAGCCAACAAGGCCGAGCCGAGCCGGGCCAGGCCAGGCCAGGCAGCCACACAGTCGTAAATTGAGGAGCTCATTGGGAGGCGACATAATAAAGCAGTCAATTCTGACAAAACTCTTTCACTTTGACATTCTCCGGGCGGAATATCAATTAGTACGGCTCTCAAAGTGTTTGCGACTTTTCACTTAAATTGACAAATTTCCTTAAACATTTCTAAAGCAGCGCGCAGCAAACTTTTGTTGCAAATTTCCTGCTGCCAATGCATTCAAATTGGCCCGCTGCCCCTCTCTCTGTGTGTGTGTGTGTGTGTGTGTGTGGTATAGACCCGGCTAATTGCATGTTCTATGTATAAGCTATGCGAAATTTGTTTTGCGTTTTTGCGGCTCTTTTATTTTTGCTGTCGTTGTGTTTGTTGTTTTTGTTTTTCTAACTAATTTGTTTTATAACATCAACAGCAGCAGCAGCAGCAGCGGCAGCGACAACGACAGCGACAGCGACTAATGCTAACAAAAGCAAGCGCAAATTATAGTGCAAAACAAGGCAGACAGCGCGGCGTGTGCAATACACTGACAAATGCTGCAGTTCTATGGGGGATTTTGCAAAAAGCTGAAGAGGCAGGAAAGCGGAGCGGGGCTGCGGAAGGTGGGCAGACCTGGGGCTTAGCCTAATGGCAGACGAATAGAAGGGCAGGGCAAAGCTATTGCAGTTTAGCTTTTGCATTGCTGACAGCAACAGCAACAGCAATGGCAAATGCACTCGATGCTGCCAGCCAATATGGCGCGGCACACGTGTCGCATTAGCAATATCTATGTATGTGTGTGTGTGCGTGTGTGTGTGTGTGTGTGTGTGTGTGTGTGCCTTGGCAGCTTAGCTGCATTTGCCTTTTTCGAGAGCGCACCATTTATGCATTACTTTTGACAGACTGAAGTATGCTCGACTCATTTTGATTGATTTTACAAATTCCCACACACACAATTCACAAATTCTAATGTGATCAAAGTCAATGCAATGGATAGACAAAAAGTAATTGAAATCACATTTAATTAGAGCAACAATTGCTATTGCAATTTTTTTTTTACAGGGTATTTAGTTGTCTATTCATTTTGTCTATTTGCGTATTTTGTTTGTTTATTTTTATTTTATTTTTTTCATTTCTAAATAAGCTTAAATTTATATTTATGATTTTTTGCTGTGCACAGAGGCATTGTCACATAGCTGCCTCTCCCTCTCTCTCTCTCTATCTCTCCCTCTCTCTCTCATACACACTCAGTAGGTGGCATTGTAGATATATCTTACTGCTTCATAGATTTTGCAGCATTTACCTCAATTTTTGGCTTTACTATGTGCATTTATTTTTAACCGGAATGAATAGAAATATAGCAAAAATTTAATTAAAAATTGTATAATTCAAGTGGCCGCATATGTTAGTGTGTGTGTGTGTGTGTGTGTGCAGCAACCTTGAAACAACATTCACTTGACAAACACACACACACACACACACACACACACTTACATATACATATACTGTGGAGAGGGAAATAGAGATTGGCAAACAGCTTCGGCAATGCCTTTGGCACACTTGATTCATAAGCCAACGTCGTCGTATTAATTTCACTCATATGGCAAAATAACCTTGAATTCTGATTAGGAAGCAATTTAAATGTATCTATCAGTCATTTTAGCTGTCGCTGTGTGACTTTATTGAGTTATTGGTTGCTGGCATTATTAGAAACTTAATTGTGCTGCTAAAAAGCTCAATTTACTCGCCAGCTGAGCCAGCTCAGCCAAGGCATCAACTTCAGCTGGCAATGTTTTATCATTTGTAAGTCATTAGCACAGCAAATGATTTAACTAAAAGACGCTGTCATTTGATTGGGCAACACGGGCCATATGAGTAATGACAGCGCAACAGCTGAGCTGAGCTGAGCTGAGTTGAGTTGAGTTGAGCTGAGTGGAGCGTAATGCATCGTGCCTGACTGTCTGCCCACGCAGCGCATTGCGAAACAATTGCTAAATGGACAATTCCAAAGAATTCAATTCCCGAGATATATCAAGCAAGAGCTTCAGCCCGAGGAGCTGCACACAGTTGTGGCTAAACTCTTTGCTGCCTGACCAAAGGTAGATGCGACGAGGCTGTGAGCTTGTGTTTGCTTAGCTACCGCCAATTTATGTGTTTTTCAAAATTGAGCGTAAAGCTGTCAAATGCATGCAGAGCACAGAAACCAAAAAGTGCAAAAACTCGAGTGCCAGCGGAAGCCAGCAAAGCCAAAGAAATACAAAAATAATAAAAAAAATAAAAAAAAAATACTTGCTACTTGCAGCAATGCGCAACAATTCGTCTGCGTCACTGGCAGGAGTGGCAGCAGCAACAACAGCAACAACAGCAACAGCAACAACAGCAACAACAGCAACAAGCAAACAAAACTCAGTGAAGCGCAGTATTCGTGTGTCTGTGTGCGTGTGTGTGTGTGTGTGTGTGTGTGTGTGTGGGTGTTTGGGAGAAACGAACTCATAAATTTATCATAATTGCAAAAGGCAGAAAAATGTGACTGAAATGTGCAACAACAACAGCAACAACAACAGCAACAACAACAACATTAACTGCAAATGCAATGAATATGAAAAAGTCGTAAAGCAAAAATGCAATAAAAATAATTTGCCATAACAGTCCGCAAAGCAGCAACAGCAGCAGCAGCAGCAAAAAAAAAAATAAATAAATAAAAAAATATAAATATATAGAGAGATATATAGTTGTTATATATATATATATATATATATATATATATATATATATATATATATATATATATTGCTATAGCGTATACAAATATTTGAATTGGATGCCATTTTCCCATCATAACTGTAAACATAGTTTAACTGACGCTGCGCATAATTTATAAATTGCAATTTCCATTTGTGGCAACAGCAACAGCAACAGCAACAGCAACAGCAACAGCAACAATTGCAACAGCAGCAGCAACAACTACAGCTGAATCATTCATTCAGTATTTATTTATATTATTTTTTTTTTTTACTCGCTATATATATTGGAAAATTATTTGCTAGTAGAAGAAAAAAACAAAAAGAAAGAGAAAATAGTAAAAAAAAAAAAAAAAAAAAATCAAATCAAATCTGTGCCAAGTGCAAACGCGAGCAGCGCACTTTTTCATGTTCAAGGTGACAAAAATGTTGTGAGGCGACGCGATGCGACGCGACGCGAGTCGAGTCGACCGAAACGAACCGGACCGGCGGACACTTGAGCCAAATGCCGCATCATTTGGCCTCGTTTTTCGTTCAATTTTGCGGTAATGTTTTCCCCCAGCTCTTGCTCTGCTTATTTATTTGCTTTTTTCTTTTCTTTTCTTATTTTGTTGGCATTTCTGGTTGAATGCGGTTTGGTCGGCTTATGTCTTAGATATTTGATTGCATTAAATGGGTTTTCTAATGGGATCAGCATGATTTGGCCACGCATTAACTTATCGATATGCATGGCCTATCGATAGGTCATTCTATATAGATTTCATTAATTTTATTATAGCTTTGCTTTTAATATAGTTTTTTGCTTATCTCGATAAATGTATCGATAAATGTTGCTTGTTGCTCGATCTGGCAACGCTCACTCATGCCAGCTGCCCATCATTGTTGCCTTTGGCAATTGACCAAATTGGACACACTTGGCCGAGCCCCTGGCCGGGCCAGCTTTCCTTATCTGAATCTTAATCGTATTTCTCTCAGTTTGCCATTTTATTTTGATTTTCTTTTTGGGCAAATGCAAATGCATGAGACAATGGCAAAAGCAAATGCAAATGCAAATGCAAATGCAAATGCAAATGCAAATTACAAATGTCACTCTGATTGCAACGAATTTGAATGCGCTTGTGGCAACAGCCAGAAGCGAGTGCAATGTCGTTTTGTGGTAAATTGAAAATGTTTGCGAAATTTGTGCAAGACTTTTCGCTTTTATTTCATGTTTTTGGTCAAATGTTTGCCGCTGCTGCCAACTATGCCACGAGCCGGCTCTGACATACTTTTGCCAAAAGCAGAAAACGAAAACTTAAATGCAAAAAAAAAATAACAAAGACGAACAAAGTTGCAAATGTGGCAAGTGCGGCAAATTTGTCAGCGAGCAGCATTTCGATTTCATTTGCATTGAAGTGAAAAGTTTTGCGAGCAGACGAAAACTTTACAAGCTGCCAAGATGATGAGGCCTCAATTAAATCTATCTATGGCGTACAACAACAACACATAACTGTACCCGGCGAATTGACCCAGTTTCACTTTTTCACAAACAAAATGGCGGCCAGTGCAACTGTTGTCGTGGCTGTACTTTTTCGCCAGTGTATGCGGGCGCGCTGCCAATGCAACTGTGTCACAGTTTTTTGTAGGTTATGCCTCCCCCCAAAACGAACACACACACACACACACACACACACACACAGGCACACAGGCACACACACATGTGCTCGGCAACACGCTGTTGCAGCGTCAAGTTGCGCCGGCCGGCCGGCAAACGAATGTTGCGCAATCAAATGCATTTCCCTCATACTGACTCGCTCGCACTCACACACACACACGCCATGCACTCGGCTCGGCACACTCTCACACTCTCCCACTCTCTCTCTCTCTCTCTCTCTCTCTCTCTCTATCTATCTCTCACTCACATTCTGCTCGTATTCCCTTCAACAGCCTGCCATCAGCGCTGCGGCCATGCGCAAAAGCTCACTTCCGTTCAGCTCGCCGCATTTTTCACACGTTGGCGCAGCGCGGGGCGGCGTGCGCCGTAAAGGGAATTACGGCACGTGTTCGCACACAGATGCAAAATTGTGTGCAATTTGTTTCTGCCAGCTGCGACGCCGTCGCTGCCAAAGCTGACGTCGTCAAGGGAAAATTTTAGTGCTTCAATTTGTTTGCATTGTTATGGAATCATTTTGCATGCAGCGAACCGGTTCGCTTGCTGCTGCTCCAGCAACTGGTTCGCACAGTGAAAGTCAAGCATTTAGTTTCGACATTTCTACAAAAAAAAAAACATTTTAAATGCAGCAATAAATCAGTTTTATTGATAATATTCTATAGACTCTCAGATATTTAGCTACATTTTTGCCTGCACACAAATTGTCAAATATTGTCTCGAATATGTTTTTTTCGTCTTCTTCTTCTTCTCTATTTTTAATAAACAATCTCTTGTTGATAAATCAATGCTAATAGCAACATATGTTTGCCTTTAGCACATACTTAAATTTCCATATATCTTTTCTGACGACAAAAACGAAAAGAAAAGAAAAGAATACAGAAATATTTCTCATAAATAAAACGATCTCTAAATGCAAGCACTGCCTCTGTATGTGTGTGTGTGTGTGTGTGTGTTTAGGTATTTGCCGCTTAATTGTGAACAGAGTGAACAATTTGCAATGCGTCGCAGTGGCGAAACTTGGAAATGTTTTGCGCTCGATTCACTTTTCATGGCTAATTAATTTTCGTATTGCGCAAAATTAATTAATACTAATGCTAATGCGAATGCCATGAATATGCAAAGCAAACATTTAATTGCACATACATATATATAAGACTATATATATATATATGTGTGTGTGTGTGTGTATGTATTATTTATAAGTAGCTTTATGCACATCAAAATTTATTGTTGGCGTCGGCGCACCGCGCCATAATTAAAAGCCAAACAAGCTGCGTCCAACGGCAGCAGCAGCAGCAGCAGCAGCAATGGCAGCAGCAACGTTCAAGCAGGTGATTTCATTAGCAGCTTTTGCTTTTGGCTTTCGGCTTTCGGAAGCGGCATCGACTTGTCTGTTAATTATAGACAACAATATATTTGATTTGAAATTGAGGCAAAAATGAAGCTTGGCGTCTGGGTCGTATGCGCAATATGTGAGGCGATAAGCAAACACCGCGGAGGGCTTTAAATCAATGAAATATATATTCACTAGGCAAATACTTATCACAGACCAAAGACAGAGAGTCTTGGCAGGCAATTACATCACTCAATTGCAATTGGGTTTGACAAACAAATGGTTTGCTTTTGCTGTTTTGCAATGATTGTTTAAGCAGTCGTCGGGGCAATTTGCAGCCGCAGATAAACAAATGAAGTGGCCAGAAGCGAACGGGCCGAGCCGGGCCGGGCCGGGCAGACACGTGTCATGGAAAACTTTTGCTCTGTTTTGTTGCCTCTAAATGCGCAACAAGCGCAGCGTAGGCCCTGACTGCGATGGCGACGGCGACGGCGACTGCGACTGCGACTGCGACAGCGACTCGTTGACATTTGCATTCTAAGAGAACTGAGCAGGGGTTGGGCTATTTGGTTGGGTGGCTTAGAGCGTGGGCGTTGCGGCTTAATTAAAGCGCATCGGCACGCCTCTGAGCAGCATGCCCAATGCTGGCATCAGTGGAGCGAAGGGGCATTCGCTTTAAGGCCAGCAGCTGCGACTGTTGGCAGTCTTCGCAGTTAGCTGAAGCAGCAGCCCAACAAATGTTGACAATTGTGCGACAGTCGCTGATGGGGCTGACGGCACTGTGGACGCTGTGGGGGCGGGAAGCAGCAAAAATGCATTAAACATTCAAATGCCGGCAAAGTCAAGGCAGCTGGTGCGGGCGTGTCAGGGATCCAAATGCAGAGCAGGTGCTGGCCCCAGATGTCCATCTTGGTCGTCGTAAACGGCTTCACTCCATAAAATTAAATTAATGCACATTTACAGCAGCTGCAAAATTTAATATGATTGAAGATACAGCTCTAGCATACAGATATGAAAGAGGCAGGAAGAGAGCGAGAGGGAGAGAGAGAGAGAGAGAGGTAGAGAGAGAGAGAGAGAGAGACATTCTGACATGTGCATCAATTATTCAGGCAATTATATTTTCTATTAAGAGTTTTGCATTTCATTTTTCATAATACATTAAATTTTGCAAATTAACTATCAATCAAATACATCAGATATATATAAATATATAGCTGATTTATTATGCTGTTCATGTTCATATCATATCAGATTTGAAAATTAATTTTGTTCAGGTCAAAAAAAAAAAAAAAAATATATTTTCGATGCTTTTGTCTGTGCCGAATCCAATTAATTTTCCACCTAAACGTTGAGTGAAAATGAAAACATGACAAGAAAACTCAACATTTAATTTTTGTTTTCTCGCTTTTGACCAGAGGAAACTGAGGAAATTATGAAATGTCAGCAGTCATGTCAAAGCAGCAGCAAACAGCCAGCAACAAGCAGCTACAACAATAGTTGCGACTGCTGCACATGACGTCAGCAGCAACAAATTAAAATAAATGCTGTACATATATATACATATATACATATATATATATATATATATATATTAATATGTATTTAAGTATTACGCTAGTGCGAGCTCTTGCCAAGGGTTTGGCCGGAACAAAGTTTTGCATAAAACAAAGCGAACGATTAAAATCGCTACCAAAAGCAACAGCAGCAAAGTAAAACACAAATACACACACACATACACACACACACACACACACACACACACATTTATATATATATATTTATATATACACATTTGTTGGCAATGCATAGAGTGAAAAGTTCTGCAGATGTATTCAAGGTCAGGCAGCAAAGTCAGCGCTGGCTTCGACGTCGACGTCGCCGTCGCTGTTAACGTTTGCTGTTGGCGTTGCCATCGCCCACATACCACACGTCACCAGCGAAAATCGATATGGCAACACTTTTAAGGGTTGTGCGGCGAATTTGCCCAAGCAAAATGGCAAACCTTTTGGCCGCTGCCTTTGCCATTGGCTTTGCAGCGACGTCAGCCGCTTTTAGTGGTTCAGTGGGTCGCATGCAACAACCAGAGCAACTGCAACTGTTTGTTCGCTTTACGGTTTTCCCGCGCAATTTTCGCTCTCTTTTGCTGCGTGCTGCGCATGCCCAAAACTGTCAGAGCAGCCCTCGCCCTCGGCCTACACCCACTTGTTCATTAATGGAGGAAACTTGGTCTTAATTATGGTTGCCAAATGTTTGAGGCTTGGATTTAAGTTTGGCTTTTGGTTTTCCTTGCGGTTTTTGCTGTTGCGTTCGCTACTCAATCACAGTCACACACACACACACAGACACACGCATGCATAGCTGAACATTTCTCTAGTAAAAAAAAAAACAAAAAAAGTAATCGATATTGCTTCAAGGTTAGCTTTCAAGTTGCCATTTTCTTTGGAAGTCTGCGTTAACTGCGGGCAACGTGGCAAAGCCCGAAATTGACAGCTGTCAATGCAATGCGAAATCCGAAAAAGAAAAGAAAACTTTTACCGAAAGTAAATTAAGAAGAGATTTCACGAGTTGCCGCCAGTTAATGGGCCCTTCAAGCCTTCAAGCAATGCGGCGTATGCGTAATTTATTCATTGCGTTTGCAGCTGCATTTGCCATTGGCTTGCCCCATGCATAATTGAAATGTTAATTGCCTGTTTAAGCTGTCATTTATTTAAAGTCGCCTTTTCACATTTTATCTTTGCAGGTGAGTCGCCATCGAGTTGACATATTGCATTTAATTATTGCCCACCGGCCCCAAGCCGAGCGGGCCATTCGCAGTGTGAGTATTGGCGCTTATCATATTATTTTCGTTTCTGACGCAGCCTCGTGCGATTTATCGCAACAACAATTGGTATTCAGTGTTAGCCAGCATTTCCGTGTGGGCTCGAACACCTTGACAGGTACAAGCCAGCGCTTGTACAAGTGTCTGCGTACATGCCTTTATGTAAATACAGCTAACCGAATGCAGCTGAGCTTGAAACGCAACTCAACTCAACTCAACACAAATCAAGTCCGCCGTCTGCCGTCCGTTGTCTCGCGGCCCTCTGCGGCTGCACTTGTTTAGAAAGTCCGTTTCATGGCAACCCAAATCTCAGTATTCATTTCAATTTCTTAACTTTGTTGCCAAACACACTCGAGGCGAGAGAGGGCGAAAGAGACAATCAAGAGACACTCGCTCGTGTTTCATTAACATAATGACACTTCAATTATGTCTAGACGGCAATTATTTGACATTTGCTGTTTGCCTTTACCTTTTAGCTCGCCAATTATTGACAAATATTACAAATTTTTAAGAGTCATCGGACCATGCAGATCTCTTATATGTATCTCTCTAGGATTAGCCAAAGTGTAGAGCATTTCGCAGTCGCTGCTGAATTCCGTTTTATTTCTGCTAACGATGCGATTTAGTTTTATTCAATTCATAAATTACAATTTCCAAGGCAGACAATCTGCTAAAATACAGTGCAATTGCATAAATCAATGTGAAAATATTGCAAAATACAAAAGCGAACGGAAAGAGGCAAAAAAAAAAAACAAAAAAAACAGTAAGAGAAAAGGGGGAAAAAAAAAATTACAAAAATTGATGACGCGCTGTTCCGATTCCGGTTTACCGCATGCGCCGTATTTGAATTTATTTCTGTGCCGGACCTTTACGCATTGACAGAAGCTTTTTGGCCAATTAATTGCGAACATAAATCACATTTTGGCCAGTTAGCAACGGTGTCTTGGCTCAGCAGAGAGTCCAAGGAAAACGCAATCGAACGAAATGCTTTAAATGCCTTCAGTAATCAGCTTATCAGAGTGCGTCATCGAATTATTGCATTGTTTTGCAGCCAGTCTCGCCATAAAGCCATGCGAAAGAGTTCCTGGAACTGCGTTGTGCCAAGCAATTAGTCAGCCTCACAGCCCCACACAGCCCACAGTCGAGCTGTTTAGCAATTTGTTAGTCTTTGACCCACAGCGGCCAACCCCATTCACCCACACATCTATTGAACGCGCAATTTGTTGACTATTTTGTTGCAGCATTTTATTTGCTATTTTTCTCAGACATTTTCATTATTTTGATTCAGTTGCTGCGTCTCGCTAATAAGCCACAAATATCTATACATATCTATAGTCGCAGCTAGCGCTACGTGTTTATATGCTCACACACACACACACACACACACACACACACACACACACACACACACACACACACACACACACACACACACACCGCACAGACACCTACGGCAAAAACCGCTGGCCACTTGGCCTTGGAATAGGTTGATTGCATTCTAGCGGTCAATGCCGTTGCCAGCGTCAGCGTCAGCGTCAGCGTCGACGTCGCTGCTGACGAAGGTGGAGACGACGTTGACTAACAACAACGACGAAAATTGAAAACGATCGCCGCATTGCATCTCACTCGCACACACCTTTAGCTGCTATCAGCCCGCACTCTCACTCGCTCTCACTCACTCGCTCTCTCGCTCTCAGTCTGAAGATCCCGTTGCGCTGCAAAAACTGTCAAATTCTCATATGCGCGCACGTAATTGTGTTTCTATTAGTATAGGTGTGCATTAGTATTGGCTATATATGTATTCCTGTGTGTGTGTGTGTGTGTCTGCGGCTATCATAAAACTGGCAAAGCTTTGTATTTTATTTATTGTTTGTTTTTGCAATGACAAAATCAAAAAGCCAACAAACAACTTATTTGTTGTTGCCGCTGCTGCTGCTGCTGCCGCTGCTGCTGCTGCTGATACTCATACATTTTAAAAACCGCAGCAGCAGCAGCAACTATTTATAAAATACGCTTTCAGCTGCCGCGCCAAATGTATCTGTATCTGTTTCGCGTACAAGTATCTGTAGCTGTTGTTGTCTATGTGCTTGTCATTGCCCGTGCGCGACTTGCAATGCCGGAAAGCAATAACAACAACAACAACAACAACAACAGCAACAACATCGACGACGACAACAACAAATTGTCGTATAACTTGTGACGCTCGCTGCCAATACCGATGACGACAGTTCTGTTTACCCTGTGCAAAGTATCTGTTGGATACAATTCAAGAACCTCCGCTGAAATTTGAATCGCATTTGCATAGCAAGTGCGTCCAGCCAGCCAGCTGAGTGTTTAGATCTCTTTGGCAGGCCTGCCTTAACGAAATCCTTTCCGACCTTCTGTTGACGCGCCCACACATAAATAATTCAGTTTTTGTTTTGTTTTGTTTTTTTACTTTTGTCTATGCTCCGTTTTTTTTCTCGCTTTTTTTTTTTTTTTTGGCTTTTTTCTGATAGCCAGGGCGCAGTGCATTCAACCGATCCGAACGGTTGATTCGGTTCATTCACTTTTCAGCGTTCGTTCGCATTTGGCAAATATTTGCATTCTGAAATAACTACGCTCAGGTATTATTAACCGTAATTTGCAAGTGCCTCCGCTGCTGCTGGCATACAAATTGTGTTTATTTGCTTATTTATTTATTTATTTATTTATTTGGATAAATATCTGTTTTTAATTCTCTGTATTATTGTTCGCATCCTTATTTTGATTATTTGCATAAATACAATCTATGGCCAAGTGCCTAAGGCTAAGGGGTTGATTGAGCGTAGGTAACAGAGAAATATATATACATATATATATATATATATGTATAAAAGATATCTAAATAGCTAAAGACTGTTGCTCAACTGAAAGAATTCCACATAATGATCAATAATAGCATTTATGATTCAATCAAATCGTTAAGTAACTATATAAATATTTGCAGTCAATATCTTTCATTAGTGCAGCTTAGGGTATGATCACGTCGTCCATACCCGACTAGATCATTGTGATTTGTATTTTTATACGACAATGTCATTTGTTTTGCGCTACCTTCTTTTTATGCTCTGCCTGCTGCATTCGCTCATATTATTTATTTAGCTCTATGCATTGTTTATATTTCCTGTTTTCATCAAAAGCTGCTGAACGAGCGTCATCAGCATATTTTGAGAATCGTTTAGCATATAAGCATCTAATGGATTAGCAATCCAACTTGATAACTTGCCATCGAAACCACTTAGCCAAAGCGCTTAAATCTTTTATACCCAAATCTGAGTCAGCTTTAACAAATTGTGGGATTCGTTTTGATAAAGCGCAGCCCCACGATCACGATCACGTCATCGTTTCATCTCTTCACTCTACACTCGACTTTACACTTTCAACAATTGAGAATATCCCCTTAGAGCGCTTCACTCTTAGGTACTTAGTAAATGCTTCTTCATAATGCTTTTTTGCTTAGCCGATTTCATATCACATGAACTTTCGTTTTTCTGACTGCATTTGTGATTGAAATCGCATTGATTTATTGCGCTGCCATTGCCGAGTCATATCGTTGCTTTTTTTTTGTCCGATAAACAGAAATTGTTTTGGTCCGCAAACTGGTTGCCGACTGCGTTTTGTGTTCTGGGTTCTAGCCTTGACACTCCGGCCAATCGGTCAAATCAAACAGAAATATACTGAAACACCTTCGCTGGCCAGGCAGCGTTGACCTTGCAGGCAGGCATGTTGCATGACTTTCAGCAAATAACCAAATGTAGCACATTGAAGTAGCCAAAAAGTGTTGGCCAGGCACTTAGACAGCAGCACCACTCGAGTCGCACTTTGAGTCCGAGTCCGCGTTTCAGTTCGAGGCAACCTGTTCTCTTGGCCACTTCCTGCTCTGCATGTGGGCGCAAGTTGTGTTGTGCTTTGGCTTATTAATTTTTTGTTGTATTTTTTTTTTCATCTTTTTTCTCACATGATGAATGACTGCAGCAGCTATAAATATAGTCAGTCGCACACACACACACACACACACACAGACACATGAGAGCAATCATCATCATGAAATAAGCTGAGCATAACAAATGCGTCGAAATATTTGCGACAGGTTGCAACAGCAACAAAGTAACATATAATAATAACAACAGTACAGCAACAACAAATTGTTAAAAATTATATAAAAGCACAAAGCGAAAATGAAAATAAAAAACATCGCCAAAAAGTCGAGTCAGTCAATATGTATGGCCTTGAAGATTTCACCGCAGCAAAAAAAAAAAAAAATGTGCAAAAAAAAAAAAAAACAAGAGAGCAACAAAAAAATAATAATAATGAAACTAATTTGCCACAATAAAAATATAATAAAAAATAAAGAGATAAAATAGAGAGAAATGAGCTAGCATGAAAGGAGCGAAAAGTTATTGAAACAGCTGGAATGATTAGCTGGCAATTTGCATTATGCCAAAGCCAAAACAAAGTGCAGAAGATAAGAATCAAATTCAACTTTAAATAAACAGCAGCCAAATGAATTTGTTAACAACTTTTTGTGTGTGTGCACAAAATCGCAATTTATCAAAGATTATTTGTGCTTTTCGAAAATACAAAATACAAAAAGAAAAAAAGAAAAAGGAAAACCTGTTTAATGGCAGTTCAAGAGGTTAATGGGGATTACATGCAAGGTATTTAGTATCTGGTTGTTAGCTGCGCTTGCTGCACGCTAGATGGCGTGTTGCGTTGATTTCGTTTGACAGTTTCATTTTAACGATTGCCCACCCAATCGCTGCCCATCCATGCACAGTAGCAACAGTTGTTAGGGCCGATATCAGTATATATATATAAGTGTATATATATATCTATATTATATATTTGATGCATACAAGTCATTCTATGCTCTCTCTCTCTCTCTCTCTCTCTCTTTCGCAACATCTCATTACACTTGTGCAACCAATTAGACAACGTCTTTGCTTGACACCTTCTCTCTCTCTCTCTCTCTCTCTCTGTCTCTCTCTTTATGTAACTCTCTCTCTCTCTCTCTCTCTCTGTAATTCACTCAGTGTTCATTTAGCAAACTTTGCACTGCATTTGGCCAACGTTTCATAAAATGCACAAATACAACGGGAATTTCCTGTGCTTGATAATTGCTATTATAGACATTGTTATAACCCGTTGGCTGCTTTGGCTCACTGACTAACTGACTAACTGACTAACTGCCTAACTGACTGATTGTTATTTTATAGCAGCAGCAGCAACAACTATAATAGTCAACAACAATGCATGTATGTAGCTAGCTAGCTAGCTAGCTTTATCATCGTTACACGGAACTTTTTAGAGTTTGCTTTTCGCTTTGCCACTGACTCTAGCTATGGCTATGGCTATGACTGTGGCTATGACTGTGGCTGTGGCTGTGACTCTGGCGTCAAGCTGTCTGAGTCGAGCGTTGAGTGGCTTTTCCACTCGCATGTATCATGTTTCACATTTTCATATTTGCGCACTTGCAGTTTGTTGAGCGAACAACAATAGCAACACGCACACACACACACACACACACAGCATTCGTAAGCCATAATTACTCTGAGTGTATTTTTTTTTTTTTTGTTGACTCGAATTGCTGACGATTTCTTTTTGTAGGTGTTGCTGAGAGACAAACTCTTTTAAGGTGACATTCCCTTCAATTATAGCCCATTTCATGTTGCACTCAGAAATCATTTTAATAACACAAATAATTGGCAGCCTTTGTGTGTGTACGTGTGTGTGTGTGTCTGTGTGCTGCACGTGTCTCACATTGCGTGCATTTTCCATTTCAAAGGTGCAAATTATAGAGCAGCGTGAAAAGCTTTAACCAGACACAGAGATCATTTGATAGAAAATACTTGAAATAAAAATAGAAATTCTTATTATTTTATTTTATTATATTTATATTTATTTTTATATATTTATTATAGATATTATTTTCCACACAGAAATATTTTCTTTTTTTTTATAAATTTTAACTTAAATTGCATTCTCGCTCTATCTCTCTCTCCTCTCTCCTTCTCTCTCTCTCTCTCTCTCTCTTCACTGTTCATCTCATCTCATCTGAGATTTGTTTTTCTTACATTTCAATTGCATATTTTTGGGCTGTGCTGGGTACAAGGAAGAGCATCTATCATTCGTTTAGATCCATACCAAGAAGTCAATGAATGTTCCCAGAAAGTTTTTAAAATCTTATGCAGGTCGCAGGTTGTGGTTGGCTTTACTTTTTGCCGTTAAGATAGTAATTGCAGTTTGTGGTTAATTAAACGAACATCGAGCTGGGAAACTTGCAGCTGAGCTGAGCTGAGCTGAGCTGAACTGGCGCTCGTTAGGCTTGCAAATCAGCTGGAATCAAGCGTTGCTGCTGTCCATTTGATGGCCTCATCATAGGTGCCCCGTTTACAACAGGATATCATCGACACACTCACACACACACACATACACACACACATGGTCATTTTTAATGACCTCATCTATAACGAACCCAATTTCCGCCTCACAATCTGCTTTTGGCTTTTATGGGGCACAAAAGGTGCAAAAACACATAGTCGCCGGCAATTTCACAACGCCGCTGAGTAATGTGGAGCAGCATGTGCACTGCCGTCACCGCCCCGCCACGCCCCGCTCGACGCCCACCTACTTGGCGAGTTGATTGCAGTTCACTGCTTATCGCATGGCCCAAAGGCGCGCGCGTCACTCGAGAGCTGCTCGGCAATTTAGGTTGGCAGCCCAATCGAGTCGAGTTGAGTCTAGTTGAGTTGAGTTGAGTTGACTCAACTCGACTCGACTCGAATCGCAAATCAAAATGAATGCCAGCAATAAAAGACGGCTACAAGAGCCAGTACATTCTTGACCAACATTTGAAGCAGCTGCTAGCCAAAGCAGCTACCAACAACACAATTGTGAGCTAAATGATGTGGTGCACAGAGTTGAAGTGTCGCTGCAACAGCTGCTGGCTCAAGGTGAGTGTTGTGGGTGGGCGCAGGAGGCTGCAGGAGGCGGCAGCAGTTGACTTTACTTTTGCCGTTGCAATTATGCGCGTATTAAGGTTACTGAAAGCCAAACGGTTATCAAAAGAGCGCCAAGTACATCTCCCCTACCCTACCCCACCCTCTCTCTCTCTCTCTTTATCTCTTTATTTCTATCGCTCTTTGTGCGCGAGTGTCGATTAAATATAAAGAGCGTTGTCAAAGGCGCACGCTGACATTTCATCCTTTAGCTGCAGCCTGTTATTTATCTCCATGGTTACTTTTAGCAAGCCAGCGAACATTTAAGCCAGATCTGTAAGCCAAATCTGTTGGGATGTTTTCATTTCAGTCCGTCAGCTGCTGCAGGTGTGCGAAGAAAAAAAGAAAAATGAAACAGGCAGCCAGCGTTAAAAATATCAGCCACAAAGCGGCAAATAAATAATAGTGGTGAGTGTGTCCAACGGTTCGAAATGCTATAAATACTCAACAGTGTGGGCGTGGCAAAGCAAATGACCTGGAAATATGGGTAGCAGTGGGATGCATAAGCGGTTAGCTCTGAACAATTCAGCCGGAAACTGTTGAAGCTCTCAGCGCTAAGCCTTCAAAAAAAAAAAAAAAGCTAGATATATAAATAGAATATGCAGCTATATTATGTATACATATATATATATAAGTATATGCTCGTATAATGTATTTTCGCATATTGTAATTCCCAAGTGGTTAAGGTGACAGCGTTTTCAATATGGCATTCCATCATTTCTAACGAGCCGTGACATTGACACTGACTGCAAATGTGAATCCGTATGCGAATGTGCGGCTGCTATTGGAATCAGCATATCATTTGTTATGTGTCATGATTATGCAACATTCGTGGCACAATTATCGCCGGCATTTGCATAAATAGACAACGCCAACGACAGCTCACTGAATCGCAGTCTTGCCTCAGAAAGCAGTTCGAGCAGTTCAAGCCAAATGCCATGAGAGAAACAAACAGACAGTCGAAGGAAGTTGGCAAACAAACAGGCACAGAGAGCAGCAGAGAAAGAAAAGAGAGAGAGAGAGAGAGAGAGAGAGAGAGAGAGAGAGACAGAGTGCAATAGAGAGTGAGATGGAGAGAGACTGTTTCAACAGGAAGCTGCGGCAGTGGCACTGGCCAAACGTTGCGCCTGCGCTGCAAATGACACGACAGACGCACAAAGGGACAGCGGTACTGATTTAGAGTGGACCCATGTGGACAGAGTGGACCAAGCATAACCGGTTGACGAGCTGCTCACTGCCTGGCTGCTGGATGCCGGCTGCCGGCTGCCGACTGCCGACTGCTGGTTGCTGGCTGCTGGCTGCTGCAGTGACAGCTGTTGATTGATGAATCCTACAGTAAAGGCCCCCGAGCGAGTGGCCTGGGGCGACTTGGGGTACGCTGTCAAAGCCATCAACTGGGTCTGCAGTCGCTCTCAGTTATTTTCTCTTTTTGTTTAGCGCGCTGCTCAAGTTGAGGCGAAAATGTGGCTCGCTGTGATCGTTAACTAAAGTCCGTTCTTTGATGATGACGCAAGCCTCGCTGGCTGGACACCGACTTTATGGCTGCGCTTCGGCAATAAACACTTCTAATTGTAATTAATGAGGCGATTGTTTAGCTTTTTATGTGTTGATTTTACTGATTTACAGCCCAGTAGCCGCAGCCGCAGTTGAGCCCTTCCTTCAATCTGTAATTTACTAAGCAAATGGAGCATTGAACTGCAGCAGCAGCAGCAGCAGCAGCAGCAGTAGCAGCAGCAGCCTCATTGGCTTATTAAATAATGAACCGACTCATATGAGAGGCTAACTCGAATATATTTTCAAATTACATTCAACTGTTGCACAGTTGCTGTTGCTGTTGCTGTTGCTGTTGCTGTTGTTGCTGTAGTTTTTTTTTGTGTGTTCCTTATGCTGTTGGCCTGCAGCAGATTTGAACGGTAAGACAAAGTTTTAGCCACAAAACGAAATGGCCAATAAGTTGCTCGACTTGGAGAGTGCAGACATGCTCTGGCTGGCCATCCTTTTAGCCAGGTTCCTATTCCGTTGACTTGTTGCTGTGCATTGAACTTGATTGCCATTTGCTGCCGCTGCCGCTGTCCATGCCCTTATACACTCAGCTCCCATGCATTCAGCTCAGAGCTCTCTCATGCTCCATGCCACAACGTGGCTCTGTCTCTGTCTCTGTCTCGGTTTGTCTGTCTGTCTCTGTTTGTCTGTCTGGGTCTATGCTATCGTCGCAAATTTATCTTAAATGCTGCGTTTAGTTTGTGTTTTTCTTTGCGCTCTCTCGACGCTCGTCGCTCGTCGCTCGTCTCGTCTATTGGCAAACACTTTTCGGGCTGCAGAAATTAATGGCTCCAGGGCGCGCCTAATGATCCAGTTGAAGTCCCAACGTTGACTTCAAATGAAAATGTGAGCTGTGGCGGCTTTTATTTGCCCTAACCATGCCATGCCACGGATGCAAGCTCTGGCCAACAAAAAATCACAATAATTGCATTGCTGACACGCCAGTCCAATGGCCAGCGGGACGGGGCGGGATGGGACGGGACGGGTACCAAGTGGCCCAAATGCTTTGCTGTTGTTGCTTTTGTTGCTTTTACTGTTGCTGCTGTTGACACGGCGCTTTGCATGTTGTATGCTCATGTGTTGAGCTCATAAATTGAGCGCTGCAGAAAAAGGTCAAGCGTTGAACATGTTTCGAAATTGTTAACAGTAGCTAAATAATTGTCTACTATTTTGTTTAACAGAGTGGGCGGGGTGTGCAGGGGAGTGGAGAGGAGAGGAGAGGCAAGTTTGCACGAGGGGGCAAAAGCAAACCGAAAGCGACTTCATTTGATGCAAACACGAACGGAACGACATTCATGTGTTTGCCAGCAGCATATGCATAAAATATATATATTTATATATATATGTATAGGTATATATATATGTATATAGATCTAGCTTGATAGCAAACAGAGAAACACAGCTCAAATCAAATAGATTTCTGTGAGCATATGCATCAAATATGAAATATAAATATATGGCTTAGACAATGAAACTTTTTGCTGTTTAGATATGGAAAATGAAAATGAGAAAATTCTGCTTTTGCAGTTGAATGTTTTCCTCATAAGATTTTATTTTTGAAAACAGAATTCGGTAAAAACATAAACTGCTTAACTTTAGATATGAAGAGATTGAATTTCAGTAAACTATAATTTATTTGAGGTTGCAATTGAATGAAAACCCATTTAATTAAATCTCTAAACTTTTAATGAATAGAAACAAAATATGTAAAAAATATTAAATTTAGCTACTAAAAAGCTTAGCTGAATATTCAAGCCGTGCCAAACTCAATATTGTATCATGTATGCAATAATGCGATAAATATTTACAGCTATTATAGTTTACATATTGTAACATGCTAACAAATCACATTCAGTCAGAGCAAGCAACTATTGCAGAGCACTTGAGGCAGCAGCAACAGCAGCAACAACTGAGTTTGTTGTGGCTGCTACTTTGTTTTGTCTTCGACTCTTTTGTCAACATTAACATACGTAAGTGTCAGTGTCAGTTGCATGTTGCTACCGTGAGCGCTCGTTGACAGACAGAGGGCAGAGCGAGCAGCAGCAGCAGACAAAGAAGTTGGCACGGCAGCAACATTGTCGCATGAGGCGAGCAAACGAGTTGGCTGAAGTGCAGGCCAATTGATTTATCGTGACAATGGCTGCTTTTACGAACTTTCGTATCGATGTGTAAAATTTAAATTTCGTGTCTCATAAAGCTGGACAATGGCAAGAGCAGCAGCAGCAGGAGTAGCTGCAGCAGCAGCAGCAGCAGCTCGTACCAATTGTAAATGAGACCAAAGTCGGTACACGATAATAATTGATTGCCCATTCGCCAGGCAAATGTCAGCAACATGTTGCAGCAGCAGCAGCAGCAGCAGCAGCAGCAGCAACAGCAGCAGCAGCAGCAGCAGCAGCAGCAACAGCAGCAAGCAGCATAAAGTGAATGCCCTCCGTGACGTCATGCGCGCAATTCCAGTTTCTCGCCTCGCTGCAATTATCAGGCAGTGCGAGAGAGTCGGGAATGGCGAGCAAAATACAAAATCCAGAAGAAATATGAATAGCAAAACAAAATGCATGAAATCAAAACAAAGCGAACGGCCTGCAAAGGCAATGCAAAAAAAAAAAACAACAACAACAACAAAAACAAAACAAACAACATACATAAGAAAAACCAGAGTGGAACGAACTCTGCTGCACTCTGTGCAACACAAGAGCAACTGTTGCAGCAGCAGCAGCAGCAACAACAACTGTGGGAAAGGCAATGCGCCGGGTGTTGAAGTGGAACGCAGTGCAGGGCAGGGTACAGTGAACGGCAATGATAATGAAGATGATGATGATGACGATGAAGGAGCAGGAGAGAACGATGACTAAATGCAACAAGCAGCGTCTTTGGACTTGCAGTCAGCGCAATCGCATGTGCCACTAAATCCAGTTGATGAGCCAGTCCACGGCAAGTGGCAGCAGCAGCAGCAGCAGCAGCAGCAGCAGCAGCAGCAGCAGCAGCAGCAGCAATATTGCTGGCATTATCAACTACAACATCGCTGTCTTCTCTCTCTCTCTCTGTGAGTGTGTGTGTGTGTGGAAGTGGCACAAAAAGCAGCTGGCAAGAGGCTTGGCCATTGCCTTCGTCGTTGTCGTCGTTGTCGTTGTAGTTGTAGTTGCTGCCGCCGAGTGCCGCAGCACTCGCAATCTGTTGTTGTTGTTATAGCCTTACAAACATGTTGCTCACTGGCTCCGCGACATGATACTGAGGCGCAGATATTAAAACTGAAAAACAACAGCAACAGCCGCAGTCGCAGTCGCAGTCGCATTGAGCAGGAGTTGGCTCTGGGTAAAACAAAAACAATGTTGGGCTAGGTCGGCTTTGCCTTGCCGCAGAACCTGAACCTGAACGGCATCATTATTATCATCGGCTTTTGGTTCGGTTCGGCGCAATTTCTGCCTATTTCAATTGCCTTTGTATTTAGTTTTTTGAGAACTTTTTAGCCTGTATACTAAGAGATCTGAGCCTAGTCTATAAGAACTCTCGATCATATGCCAATGTCTAACACATCTTTTCTCTTCTCTCTCTCTCTCTCTTCAGGTAAGCTATGCTCGAATCTCGCTAATGATATAGCCAAAGTCTCTTTAGGTGTGGGTAAGTCATACTAAAGCTAGATGGCTACCTGGTTTACCTGGTCGCTTTTCTACATGGTTAAGCTCAACAGGAAGCCAGGACTTGGCTGCTGCCGACAGCCACCAGCTGTTGCTGGCACGATCAAAGCAGCAGGCGACCGACACATTAGTATCCACAGCAACAGCAACAGCAACATTAACAACAAGAAGAAGAAGAAGAAGCACTTAATGTTTAACAAGAACAAAGGCGCGTTACGCATTTTTAATTACCGACTTCGATGGCAACAAGAGCAGAGGCAAGGGAGAATTGCTTTGGCGGCAATTAAAAAATTAAGCAAAAAATTTCCAACTGCAATTGCAGTCGCAGCTGCAACGGCAGCGGAGGCTGTTACAACATGTGGGTGTGGCATGCGTCTTTTCAGTTTTTGGAGTCAATGCAAATGCTTGGCAATGTCAACGATGCAACGTTGCATTTGCTATGGCGATGGCTATGGCGATGCATTTCCTGCCCCACAGCAGCAGCAACAAAAAAAAATGAGACGAGTCGAGAGCCGAGCCCCAGACGGGGGCCAAGCAGCTCTGTAATTTATGCGCCTCTTGAACGCGCTTGCCAATTTCTTGTTCTTGTTTGCTTTTGTTTTTTTTTTTGTTTGTTTCATTCCGAGAAGCAGCTAACCCTAGCTCCCCACTCCTCCGCCTCCAACCCCGCCATCCACCTTAATCCCTGCATCCGCATGATATTGCGGCCCCCGCCAACATTGAAGATTTCTTTATTACTTGGGCACGTTCGTTCGTTCGTTCGTTTGCTTGGGGTCGAGGCCGGTCATTAATATCCACGCATGCAGTTCAGCGCATCGACCCCTGTTAGCCCTCCACTACCTCCCCCTCCCCCCCTCGGCACACACACACGCACACACACACACACATCAACTCACACCCACGCGCAGCTCTTCCAATCAGAATCAGCTGTATGCATAATGTTTGCTGATTCAGTAAACGCAAATGCTGCTGAGGATCCGCTGCGTCACTTCGTCACTTGTCCAGGTCAGTGCTGTGCTACGCCTTCTCCTACTCTCTTTCTCTCTCTCTTTCGCTCTCTTTCGCTCTCTCTCTCTCGCTATACGTGAGTTGATTCGCCAAGCGTTGGGTTAGTCAGAGGCTGCATTGCTTCTTTCATGACTTATCAATTGTTGTTGCTTCTGGGATGCGACAACAATCATGAATGCAGCATGATAATGATGTGGCCCAAATGCTGATAATGATGTTTGCTGTTGATCACACACACACACACACACACACACGCACGCACACAGAGTCAGATTGGCGCACAGTCGCGCTCATAAATATATGCACATATACAATACAGAATATTCTTTTTAAAAATACAAGTGGGTGGTTTGAAAAGTTGGCAGAAGACGATGAAGTGGAAGAAGAAGAAAATCTCTTTTTATATTATCAAAATTTTTGTGATTTGCTGCAACTGGCTTGAGCAACCCTCGCTGCAATTTATGCACAACTTATGGCAAAGCCGTTGTTGTCCCTCCGGAGTACAAAGCTGGCATTCTATGCCAGGTCAGGTGCCGGTGCCGTAAAGAAGCTGCAGCAACAGCAGCAGCAACAGCAGCAGCAGCAGCAGCAACAGCAGCAGCAGCAGCGAATCATTGTTGTTGCTATTGTTGTTGTTGTTGTTGTTGTTGTTGTTGTTGTTGTTGTTGTTGTTGTTGTTGTTGTTGTTGTTGTTGTTGTTGTTGTTGTTGTTGTTGTTGTTGTTGTTGTTGTTGTTGTTGTTGTTGTTGTTGTTGTTGTTATTTTGGTTGTCTTGGGGCCGGCCGGCCGGCATTATATCTCATTACAGGAATCAGCATAAACAAGCAGCGAGCATGCTGCAGCAACAACAATGGGGCAAGCAACGATCAAGCGATACATTTGGACAACATGCATTGCCCCCAAACCGAGAGAGAGAGAGAGAGAGAGAGAGAGACAGATAGATAGAGAGAGGGCAATTGAATGCAATAGAGACGGAGATGGAACGCGTGGCATCTCTGCGTACGCTGCGAGGCAGTTGAACTCAGCTAGCTGCGCGTGAAGGTGGACATGACGAACTCTTAGGCTCGGTCCCGATCCCAATACCCATTCCAGTTCCCGTCGCTGGCCGTGTCCAAGCGAGCAAAATTGAATTAGTTGCTTTTCGCTGTGTTGAGGCAGGGCAGTGCCAGAAAGTTTCAACTGGGAACTGGGCTGTCTTTCATGCATTGCGATGCGTCATCATAATCATGTTCGTTCTGCGCAAAAAAGAACACATCAACACACACATACATAGAGAGAGAGATAGAGAGAGTGAGAGAGAGAAACTGATTCCCAACTGAAAGCAAAGCTGATCGATGCGCCTTGTTCAGGCGTTTTAATGATGCGTCAGAATATTGTTTACGCATCATTTTACATGTCGGCAAATGAGGAACGCAGCGCCTCGCGGCAACTGCCTCGCTAGCTAAGCTATGAGACTGACCAACAACAACAACAACAACAACAACAACATACACACACACTTACACACATACACACATGAGTGTATCTTTAGACCGCGAGGCATATAGCGTAAGAACTTGCAAACTATGAAATTATGAGAAGGCCTTACACTGAGTCAACTTTATCGTGATGTGTACATTAAAGCACGAATTATCCAGCGGTTTCAGCGACTATATATACATATATATATATATATATATATATATTTAGTTTTATGTAGCAGAGAATTATCACAGCTTAACTGTTTGAATTCGAAACTCTTTTTCCCTTAGACCTCCAAATAGTTGTTGGCATCAAAATGTATTCATTATAAATTTACATTTATATTATATTTGCATTTCATTTGAACGATTTCGCATTTTTGTATTGATTTCATTTTTGCTTTTTTATCGAACTCTGTGTCCAGTTACGTTTGCCTTGATTGCCAATTGAAGTTTTTTCCTCTGGTTTAATTTATGCAGCCAAATGAATTCATTTCGCATATTGTATACATATTTTGTATATTGTCAATGCAGTTGCCACGCCCCCTCATAAGCCGTTCTTCCATATTGGCTAAAATATTTACACATGCTCACAGTTTATGGCCAAAAAGAAAGAAAAAAAAAACGAAAACAAAAACAAAAATAAAAGTAGAAGCAGAAAACGAGAAGCCCCAAAGCCTGACTGCGCTTGAGCTCCCCAAACATGGATGCAAAACAAAATTCAATAGAGTTTTTATGCATAAAATGTCCACCCTATGCACACAGTTAGAGTGTTGCCAATAGGGTTGCCATGGCGCCTGGCCCGAACTGAACTGCAGTTTGTTTTAGCTTGTTTACATTTCTTAAGACCCCGTTGTTCGTCGTTCGCTTGGCCGTTCAGTGTTTTTAATGCTTATTCGGCTTTTATGCTGGGGCTTAGGGCCGGCGCCTTTTCAGGCTTCTGCAGGCGTGTTGTCGCAAAAGTTGTCATAGCTCTGTCCTGACCCACGTTGCAGCCCGCTCCTGCCAAAGTCAAGTGCACACAGAGCCCTCTCTCTCTCTCTCTCTCTCTCTCTCTCTCTCTTTCTCTCTTTCTCTCTTTCTCTCTGTGTTGCATGCGATGGCAGCGGTGGCATGCATAGGTGCAAGCATTGCTTCTATTCCTTTGCACCGGTTGCGAGTTCAACGACACACAGGATAAGCAACAACATCCAGGCCTACCACAACAACAGCAACAACAACAACAACAATAACAACAACAACAACCGGTGCAAACACTGGCAACAACACGAAGCGTAAACGTTGCAAAAAGGCTTTAAGCAAAAGGCAAAACTAAGCTAAAATCGAAAACAAAGGCACGACAACCAAGCAGAAGCATTGCAAATGGAAGAGGGATCTGCTGCTGGTCGAAGGGGCACACAGACCGTAGCTGCCTCTGCCATGCAGCACGTACAACTGCCTGCAACAGCAACGGCAACAGCAACAGCAACAGCAACAGCAATGCAAGCCCCAAAACCTGTGTTGAAGCAAGGGCATTTTCTTTACCTTTTTCCTTTTTCTTTTTCTTTTTTTTTTTTGTGCTTCGTTTCCTTCTCTTCTCTTTTGGTCTTTGCCTCACACGTGAAAAAAGCACGAGCTATGCCCCATCTCTGTCATTTTTCCTCACCCCTCCCCCCCCTTCGAGCAGCCCTTTCCCTATATATTTACTGTGCTCAGTATCCTGTTTGCCAGCCTGCGCCTCACGTTTTCAGTCCATATGTTGGAGTTTTTGAACTCAAGTGCAGGGATTCTATCACAATAGCTACCTCTCCTCCCTCTCTCTCTCTCTCTCTCTCCTTCTCTCCTTCTCTCTCTCTGTAGGCGAGTTTATTCAATTGTTGTTTTTAGCTGCGCTTTGATGCACTAGCTTGGCTAATTATGAAGGCAACCCACAGTATTTTGAAAAGAAAAACAAAACAAAACAAAATTCCATTTTGTCACAGGTGAGAATTTCAAATGAAATTTAGCCTAAGAGAGACATTTTGCTCTGACAGTCGCAATCGATAAGGCAATAACAACAATATGAAGTAGTGTCCGCAATAAGAGACTTTTAAATAATATATAAATTGTGGGGCAGCCATTAGCTTGAGAGACATGGCATTTGCTATGCGCTTTGAAATTTGCCTAACAAAACAATTACAAAAGGTTAAAGAAGTGCATGAGCTGGGTGGCGGGAGTAGTGTGTGTTGGGTGTGGATAGACCCAAGCTGTTGGCAAGCAACAGCATAAACCGGAAATCCTTTCCAACTCGCATATGGCACGCAAAAAGCAGCAAAGGCATTGCTGAATGGGTGGTTCACTGTGGTGCGAGGTGGTGCGAGGTGATGGCTTGGGTAGTTGTCGGTGCCATGGAAAATTGCCGCTTTTAATATTAGCTCTTATTTGCAATTGTTGCTGTTGCTGTTGCTCTCTCTCTCTCTCTCTCTCTCTGCTCTGCTCTGCTCTGGTCTGCTGTGTTGGCTTTGTAATAATGCCGTGCGCATGTAATAGGAGCCAGGTGCCAGTGCGCCGAGTCGCCTACATGATATTTATATATTCCCCATCGCTGCAATCATTTCAAACTGCAATCGCCCTACCAAGCCCGTTGCCCCCGCCCCCTCCTCTGCCCCCCTCTGCTGTCATCTGTTACGATTTGTAGACTGTTATTAACCAACATCGCTCGATACGGCTTTTTCAAATTTTAATGGCATGACACAAAGCAATGTGAAGCCAATTTATCCATATGGCAAGCGCGACTTTGTTTCCATTCGCATTGCCGCAATTTTATTTGTTGTTTTAATCACATATTACAAACATTTTAATTCTAATGCAGCGCCATGCGCGCCTGTATTGGTGAGCTTTCACAACTTGAATGAAATATAAAAGCTTTTCTCACATGTGTGTGTGTGTGTGTGTGTGTGTGACTCATGCGTGTGAAAGCTGTTGGCGAAATCGAAGAGAAAGATCGTCAGCAATAGCTGGCTTATCAGATATTGACACTCTCGGTCTCTCTATATAAATTTATAAATATATATAAATCTATAATATATATATATATACATATATGTGTGTATATCAATGCGTCTGATTAGTTAAAAGAACTCTAAGACCATTTGGAAACTCTCATATCAATTGTGGTTTTAGAGCCCTAAACAAAGGGGTGCATGGCCAGACTTCTTGGCAGCAGCAGCAGCAGCAACAGCAACAGTCAACTAAAGTTGGTAAACAGTAAACAGCGGTAAACGGTAAACTGTAAACAGTTTCTTTATACTTTGGTCGCTGAGTTTTGTTTGTTTTTTTTATTTTACGTTTTATGATGCAAATTGAGTGTGCGCGGCTATCTTATCGCGGCGATATGCCATAAAATAGATGATTTTATTTTATAAACGTACAGCAACTTTGCAAAAGCAAAACGCGCACTTGACAAAACGTTATTTCTATATATACATATATATATACATATATATATATATATGAGTTATATAGTCATGCTGCTCAGAGACTGCAAGTGAGTTCATTGTCATCAAGGTCGGTCGAACGTGACTGTGACTGCGACTCGTCAGTTAAGTGTTAAAAAATAAATATCTGTACATATACATATAATCTATATATATATATATATACATATATAACAGATTATAGATTGATATTTGGCAGTGCACTGATATTGCTGTCCGGCCTTGAGATAGAGGCGCGTGCTGACTGATAAGACAACCGCTGGAAATTTAACCGATCAACACGAATTACATTTATTTCCGAGTTCATTGAACTCGACGGCATATTGCAGATTGCATTTTATTGTAGTTAAGTGCGTTGATATGTTAATTAAATTTAGTTTCATTAAAAAAGCATATAAACTGTTGCGAATTGCGCTGTTGCTGCTGCTGCTGCTGCTGCTGCTGCTGCTGCTGCTGCTGCTGCTGTTGCTGCTGTCAAAAGTCAATGCACTGCCAGGCAAGGAAGCGAGAGAGCTGCGTGTGACTAACTGAGCGAAAGTCGCTAAAATGCAAACCAAAAACAATTATAAAATAATGTGTAATGAGAGCGATCAATGTGCAACATAGAATCGACGCTGAATCGCTGCTCCATGAGCAATTGCATATCAAAAGAAAAGACTTTGAGTTCAGATTCAGATTCCGTATGCAAAGATTATTTACAACTCGTTTGCTTAGTCACGTTTTCGCGACACATGCGACGAGAGTCGCTTAAATCAAAAACAAATCGAAATCAGAATCAAATGTCAATTAACAAGGCAAATGACGCATTGCATGGAATTAAATCAGAACTCAAGGAATTTCTTATGGACTGCAGCTCGTATTATGTGAGCGCCAAGTTATGCACAATTGAATGCCCTAAGCCGTTAGCCGCAATGACCTTCAAAGTCTAGACGTATTTGACAATTTTACATACCTAAATACAAACATCAAACAACACGAACTGTCACACACACACACACAATTACAGACATAGACATAAATATTATAAAAACGAAAAGCAAAGCGAAACGAAACGAGTCGAACTTATTGAGTTTATTCAACTTAGAACGCGAACTCTGATACCCCACAAGCCCTGGCCCTAACCCTGGCCCAATGGCCAGCACATTGGCGCAGTCAGAAGAGCGAGCGAGCTAGAGAGAGAGTGAGAGAGAGAGAGCAAAATGCCCTAATGAAATTTACGGGTACACGCTTTTCCAGCAGCCGAAAAAACTTTTCGCCCAACCCGCCATTTTATGGCTAAGCGGCAATTAGTGTTAGCCAGATAAGCGAATGAGCCATAAAAAAAGGAAACTAGGGCGCTAAAAAGGCACTATGTTTAAATGAATTAAAAGATATTGGCTTAGCTCAACAGAGTGGAGCTTCGTTAATCTAGCCAACAGCTGAAATGGGAAGGCTTTAATTCATCTTGACCAAAGTTTAGTTGCTCTAAGCTAGCTTTAAATAACGTATACTCAGCTTCCCCCCCCCTCTCACTCTCCGCCTGCGTCTATCTGTTAATCCAATCCCATTTCCTAATGTTATTCAATTAGGCAGTGCTTGAAGCGCAGAACTTTTTCATCTGCGGCAATCCTTTCCAATTGGGAGGCATTACAGTGCCTGGCTAATGTCTATCCACCTAGCCGCCTTTTCGGTATCTCTATTCTTTATGATTAAACATTTAACTTTTTGCGCTCGATGCGTGCCAACGACACAATAAAATGCCAAAAGGCAGCCAAACAAGTCCAAAGCGCAAAATATCCTTGAAACGGGGCATTCGCACGCACACCAAGCGATGCGCTGCGGCGCGGCTCGACTCGACTCGACTCGACTCGACTTTGGCTGCCAAAAACACAGACGACGACAACGACGACGACGACGACGACGACGACGACGACGACGACAACACCAACGCAGCTCTTGCCTGCCTCAAAGCCATAAAATCCCCACGACAATGACAACAACAACAACATAGCAAAGCCAAAGAAAAACAAAACGTGGCCAAAAGCCGTTCGTAGAAGCAGCAGCAGCAGCAGCCGCAGCAGATGCTGGCCAGGGGGAATGGCCAACAATAAGTGCGTGAGGCTCTCGAGCAATGACTCCTTATACGCAGCTGCCTCTTAGCTCTTGCCTCATGTCTGTTGCCTCCTGCCTGCTGCTTTCCACTCATGGCAAATAAGTATCTCTTACCGGCGCACCACCCGAATCAGCAGCCTCCAAATGGCCAGTGTCAATGGCATTCAAGCTGTGCCGAGAGCCCAGGCACAAGCTGGAGCCGTGTAAAAGGTTATTGGATCATCATCATCAACATCATCATCATTGTCAATGTAGTTGCCTCTGCTGCTGTCTCTGCTGCCTCTGCTGCTGCTGTGCCATATTTTTAGCCTACTTTGCGGCGCAGGATGCCGGCTGAATGGGTTTCGACTTTTCAACTGTGCGTGCATCTGTATGCCAGCTTCTATATATGTATGTGTGTATGTGTGTGTATCTGCGTGGGCAGAGTATAGTATATATATATATATAAAGGTCAATTATCTCAAAGCACGCTTAGTCGCGCCATTCAGCCAGCCAACCAGCCAGCCAGCTAGCCAGGCATCCATTCATCCATCAAGTCGTGACAGCCGCACGCTGTGACGCCCACAAATATGCAACAGTCTGCTAATGATGACTAATTTCTCGCAGTGCAATCAGCGCTAAGTGTCTTCAATAACAATTAAAGCGAAACAGCAAAAAGGTGAGCTGATATGCAATTTAAACAAAGCCGAGCAAGAGACTTTAATCAAAAGTCGAAGCCTTTGCGCACATCCAAGTCATTCAACTTTTGATTAATTGCGCGTGCATGACAAATTGCTGGCTGCTGCAGCACGCGTCCGGCCAGCTACCCGCAAATTGTTTTTCGCAGAGCGAGGGGGGGGGGTGTGGCGATTTTTTAATTTGTCCGAAGCGACGTTTTTGCTAATTAACCAAAATTTATTGTCGACTCATGACTCTGAGACAATTCAGTCTCGCTCGCACTCGCAGAGCAGCTGGCTTTTACTGGATTTAAGTCATTCATTAATATTGTGAAAATAGTCAATTAAACGGGTTTTCCACGAAAAGTAAAATATCAAAAAATATTAAAAACATTAAAAAAAAAGAACTAAATAAATAGTGGTAAAACCCAATTGTGCTCGGCAGTCGCGACATGCAATGCGGCCTTTACAGGGTGTCTGTAATTGTGCTCAATTAACATGGCAATTAGACGAAATCATGTCAATGTCTGGCATTTGCTGTAAATGAGCGTCGACATGAAATGTCGAAAGAAGTATTTGAACATCTAGATGTGAGCCGAAGAAGAAAGCCAAGCCAGCCGGTTGAGCTCTGCTCGACTAGCAGCTACCCTTTAAGAGCCAGCTCAATCAACTAGAGTGGCACAGTGGCTGCCAAAAGTAAACACACTCTTCGCTCCTAGCATACAGCTAAAGCCCAAGCGATAGGCATCACTGTGTGTGCCATGCATATTTATAGGCACAATATGCCAATTGGTTTGCGCACGAAAGTCGGCAAACTATTTGACCCCGACATGGTAAACTTGGGAACGAGGCTATCTCTCAGCCACACGCCACATGCAACACCGACACACACACACACACACACACACACAGACAGAGTTGCGCAACTGCCTAGGCTAGAGTGCCTTTTGTCTCGTCGGATGGGGTGCCGCAGTTTGTGCCAGTTTATGACATCGCGGCGCGAATGTGTCAAGTCAAATTGCCAATGGCAAATCGAATCGAAACGAATCGAAAGCAGAAATCGATTTGATTGCCTTAAAACAATCAAAGTGCACACAGACCGACATACATACGCATACGGAAATCGCTTAAAGTTTATGCAAATTGTTGTTAACCAATTTCCTTAACTTGTTTCTCTTTACAGGTGAGTGCTTGCCACACCGCATTGCCACATAGCTCGACATCCCGACTCTACCAAATGCCGAGCACAGTAAGTATATCTATCCTCCATTTATATAAACCAACTCTGTGTTTTTTTTTTCTACTTTTTTGTTATATCTTTTCTGCTGCGTCGCAATTGAAGCCAAATCAAAATTGCAAATAACATTTGAAAGCCAGCAACAGCAACAACAACAAAATCAGCAACGGCTGACAGCAAACATTTAACGCCAAAGGCTAACGCAGCAAACAACACAAAAAAAAAAAAAAACAAAATAAGAAAAACATGTCCAAATGCCTTTTCGGTGTCTACACTTTAGTTGGCTAGTGGGCGTGGCCTTCACGCCCACCTTGCCATAACAAAGTTAGCCATAAAAATCCGTAGCCCGACTAACGCAAATCGTCCATTGAGCGTAAAGCCAATTTGATTTTCACGTTTCTTTTCTTTCCTCTTGTCTTTCCTCGATCTCATTTTTCTGTGTGTGTTGGGAGTGAGTTTTTGTTTTCTTGAGTTGTTAGTTTTGGGGATCCAGGTTATCCGCATCCCGGGCTATGCGGACCATGCTCTGTGATTACGAAGTTATTCAAATGAAATATGTGCGCTGGCCCATTACATCATCGGGCCGGACTACTGCATTTTTCGTCTGTTGATTGCGCTGAAGCAACAAACAGCAAACAAAAGAGGAAGGCGAAGAGAATAGGAAAAACATGAGGAAACTGGCAAATTTATGAAAATTATTGTGGCTCTCCTTTCTCTCCTCAATTCACTTTCGCCTGTCGATAGCCGAAAATGGTTTAGCCTGAAGCCGAAAGCAGCTGCTCGCTGCTGGCTAGCCCTAGCCCATGGCCATTTGAGTCCAGCCAAGTTGTATTATTATTGTTGGCCTTCTTTCCTACTTGGCTATGACGGCGTTTTTCTGTTTAAACTTATTTGCATTTTATCTGTTTTGTGTCTTTCAAAAAACAATTGTCATTTCATCAATGCAAATGTTGTCCGTTTGCCATTTTAATTCGCCTCAATTCTCTTTCGCCCTCCGAATTGCTCAAGTTAAGAAAACGTTTATTTCTTTCGAAAGTCTTCAAGTTAATCAAATGTAAAACTTTATGCCATGGCAAAGCTTAAATGCGATTTCAAAACGTACTTCCCTTTAATAGCTGCACTTTCTGATTGAATCAAACTCGATTTACTCAAAGAACTCTCTTGACGTCTCGTCGTGGCCAAATGTAAAAACGATTTAATTGTGGTAAGCACCCCAGGCAACGTGTCTAACAAATAACTTCGCTTGAGTCGCCCTGCCGAGTCACGATATTATCATTTCGGTATCGTATTACGATTTATGTCGAAAACCGCAAGTAAAAGGAATTAATTAAGAAAGGCAACGTCTTAAATTACAAATGAAACAAACAACAGAACTCGACGGCGGGTGGTCAAAGGAACAATGGACCCGACGAAGGGACGAAACTATTAAAGCTCCCTCCAGTTCCGTGGAAGAGTTTATTAAAATGATTTAAGCTGGTTAAATGCAAAAATATTATGAAAACTTATTTGCAGAGGGAAAACGCTAAACAAACGACAATTTCAAGCATTGTTTGCCTTTCACTTGAGCTCCTTTTCAAGCTAACTGCTCGACTGACTGACTGACTGACTGACTTACTGCTCGCTGGTATTGTTTAGAGTCAATAACTGCGCTGAGAGGGAGAGAAAAACAACAACGGCTATATGGGGGGTGGGGAAAAAAATTCTAATTAAAAATCATCCGGTATTTGGCATTTTATCTAAACAGGAAGAGCTCTGGAGTCATAGACTCTCCGCAGCCAGACGAGGCAAATGAAGCCAAGCGTAAGCTCGGTGGGGGCAAGGGAGCGGCAACAAATAATGAAAAGCCAGCAGGAAAATGGAGAAAAACTGGGCTGGCGACACTTTCGCTGGAGCCAAGCACTAACTGCGGCTGTCTGCATAAAAAGAATAATGAAAAAAGCTGCAAATTGGGTCAGCAACGAAGAAATTAAAAAAGCAGACAAGAAGAAAAAAAGCGATGCGAACTTTCAACATGGCCTGTTATCATTTGCAATTAAGCGCGTCGACACTTGGTTGGCCAAAAAGTTCAGAGGAACAGCTAAAAAAAAAGAAGACCAAGTGTAGAGTGCAAAGTTTTTAGCAAAGCAGCAAAAAAAAAAAAAAAATATTTTAATGCTTCGCAGCTAACAAATTGTTTGGTGAGCAGCAGGAGTAGCAGGAGTCGCAGGAGTAGCAGCTGCTGCTTCTATCAGGGTGGGCTGCTAGCTTATGTTAACCGAGTTGCAAGCGCCGTGGAATTTTAGAAATTGAATATTTAAATCCTAGTCTAAATCCCGACTAGCGCCAAATTGAAAAGGGTTTCGGTAACCCACGCAGCCCCATGAAATATGCAATGAAATAAGAGCGAAAAGAAAAACTCCCGCAATGAAAATGATGTTGAAACTCACGCAAAGATCTAGCCCTCTGGCTGGCTGGCTGCCATTCCAATCAAATCTCGCTACAAATATTGTTTTCCTTGAATTTGAAATTCAATTCGTGCTTCTGGCTGCGCCAGCAAACTTCTTCAATTCATAACCATGTGGCTTTGCTCTGGCTTTCTGTTTATGCAACTGGCACAAGTTTTCGCTTTGCCAACTTCCTGCAACTGCGCATATTGCTTCGATGTTAGTTTTGAATATTCAAACTGTACATTAATTATGCTTTTGTGCGTCTGCACTAAACTTTGTTAATATGCGCTTAATAATCTTCAATAGAACTGCGACTGTGACGCGACTGCAACGGCGACGGCGACGACGACGGCGACGGCCTGGCCAAGAACTGATGGCAAACGCTTTCAAAAACCTCTAATTTGCAGGCCATAAGCGGCTTACAGGCGCTGCTGCTGCTGCTGCTGCTGCTGCCTTGGGCGCACATCAAATAGCATTTCAAATATATACACACAGCTGTACACCTATACAGGCACGCACACCTACGCACAGGTGCAGTTTTAAAGTCGCGCTGCCATTGTAGGTCCGCGTGGGTGTGTTATAAACCGCTTTTGGCGCCCGCTCGTAATCCCCGCAAAATGGCAGCCATCGCTGGCATCGAGCTCTACCAATATTTGCCTCGACATACCTATCGAGTTCATCTATAAATGCCCAAGAGCTGATCATCCTTTCTGTTTTTTTCTTTTCATTTTTCTTTTTGTGTCCCAAAAATATTCCATTTGCCATGTAGCTTGGTAAATGATTTTCTTTTCTCTCTCTTTTTGTCAGCATTGCGGCAGACATTTTGTTGTTGCGCGGGTTTTCAGTTTGTGTTTAGTTTTCGGTTCGATTTCTTCTCTCTTTTTTGTCCATCATTTTTTTTTTTTTTTTCTTTATACCTTTTAGCTTTGCACAGTTTGGGGAATTATTATTTGGCCATTTGAGCGGTAGGTTGCGTCTCGACACGTGTCGCCTGTCTCCCAGGTCTGGAGCGACTCGTACATCAAGTGGCTTTTCTGTCAGTTTATGTGTTGCCTTCCTCATCGGAGCTAAATTGAAATTTGTCCCATGGGCCGGTGTGGGTGGGGGCACAGGCAGAACACTCTTAACATTTTGTTGGACAATTTGCGAAGAGTTTTTAGTCACATTTAAGGGTTAAGCATGAAGTCTTAAAGCATCAACCGCTTTGTCTAAATACAGCTTAGCGAATTCTGAATTGCCCCAAAAAGTATGCTTTAAAAACTGGCAAAGCTGAACGGCGGCAGCAGCAGCACACACACACATACATGAGCGGTACTTGAGAAGAGCATAAGCTTTTGAGTCACTGTATATAGACATCATTATGTATATATATATATATGTGTGTGTGTGTGTGGCCCCCTATATACAGATATATAGTTTCGCTTGACGCTTGACCTGGTTTACTTCTACGATAGCATACACTGTGCGAAAACGGAAAGGCCTTGTGCTGCTGCTGCTGCTGCTGCTGCTGCTGCTCTCTTTGATAAGTAAACATATCTTGCTTCACGTACAGTTACTGCAATATGTATGCGCGCTCGCCCAGCTGCGCTAGGCCTTGATGCTGACTTTTTGGGTACAGTCTGTGGCAAGGTCGCAGGCAGCCATGAAGCCTTGTGCCATATCCTCATCATGTGCAGTGAAAACAAAAATTAAGCAACTGCCAACTGACAATGTGCTCCCCTCATATACATATATATATAAGTATGTATGTATATATGTATATATATCGTCAATTGTGTGTGTCTAAAGCGACCTAGTTGCGTTAGTTGGCTTGTTCGGTTGTTCGGTTGCATTCTGGGTCAGTATGCGGGTCAACTGCGAGCGCAGGCATCTGTGCCCCCATCAGACTGACCCGCAGTCGAAGCTTAATTGAAATAGATGAGCTGTCGTCGAGCTGCCAGCCCACACAGCACACAGCACACAGATAGTTTAGTTACTTTGGTACAGTTATGCACGACAGTTGTTGACCGTGGCCCTATCTGTTAGCTGAATCCTCATAAATGTCGCTGTCGCTTGGGTCTTGCTGCTGTCACAATTTCATATTTATTATAAGCCAATTACTTGTCGCCCGAAGAGGGAGCAATAGACACACAGAGAGAGAGAGAGAGAGAGGAGGTGGACCCAGTGGGGTCTTTAAAGTGTCATCAAAACCACAAACGAACTGACGCCCAGCTGCCCACTGTGCGCATTGATTAACCCAGGACAGCAGACACAACTTCTCATATATACAAGTATATATATATATATATATATATATATATATATATATATATATATATGCATATACAGGCTACAGTTGACGGGGCACAGGACCCAATTCAAGCTCCATTTAGCAATTACCGCAGCAATAAAAGTCAATGGCGGATGCACGCACACCAACCCACTCACTCACACACACACACACACTCATGAAAGCACAAATTTTATTATTATCAAGCCACAAAATTTACGTGTGTCAAATAATAATTTCGTCTTGCTTATCTCGTAAACCCTTTTTTAGTTGAAAGTGTTGACAAAAATTTACATTTCACAATTTACGCAAATTTTTATGTCATAATTGGATTTCATCCATTGTTGGCAGCAACACCTCCTGCTCCTGCTCCTGCTCCTGCTGCTGCTGCTGCTGCTGCTCCTTCTCTTACCTCTTCTCCTGGCTGGAGATGTGACAATGGCGTTGATAATCAGAACAGTTTTTGGTTCGAAGCTCAGCCTGTGGCTGCTCCATTAACTTGCCAGCGGGTCGTGGCTGGGTGTAGGGGGGTGACCGTGTACCCTTGGCTTGCCACGTTGCTGGCTGCTTGTAATTCGAGCCTTTTCCACTGATAAGCCATTTTATGTGCATGTGGCTTGGGCTGGAAAATGTCACAAGAGGCAGGGCAGTGCGGTGCTTAGCTGAGCAGCGTGGAGCGTTGAGCGGGGGCACCTGAAAGAGCCACGCTGCTTCATGTTGTGGTAAATTGAGCCCTGCCGGATATTGTCGAGCCACACACACACACAGTCGAAGACATTTGACTGCCACTGTGCAGTGGACACAGGTGCTGTACTTTTCAATATTTAATTTGTCAGCCTCAGGCAGCGTATACCTTTTACATATTTGACCAGTCAAGCACACATACACACACATACACATATGCATATACATATATAGTATATATAAGATATATAATAGTGAATGTATTTTACATGCTGAATATATGAACTAACAAACATAAATATAAATCAAAACATTTAGATATCAGCAGCATTCTCTTGTTTTTTTTTACTAGATGCTTCTCGTGGCATCTGTTTTTTATGATATTGAATGAGCTTTGCGAATTGTTGCCTACTTTTAGGCGACGCCAAGAATTCCACATGGAATTGTGCGCCCCAAACAAAATTTGTTTTTTTATATTTACGCGTAAATTGAACATTTAAAATGTAGCAGAAAAAATTCGAAACAACATTTGCAAAATATTTTCTTTACTCTTTTGATTTGTTTTTTTGTTTTTGTTTTTTTTTTATTTGTGCCACTCACACGAAGTTTGCGCATAAATTTTATAAATATGAATGCAAAACATGGCCTGCCCTTAAGTATGCGTGCGACTGGCAACCCTTAAGCCTGATTTCGTACAATTTTTGTCATGACAAGTCAAGTTGGCTTTGTGCTTTTGTCTGTCCAGCGTTCGTTTGTCTCTCAGTCACACATATACATACATACATACATACATACATACATATATGTATATATATATATATGCTTATAGCTGAGCTTGCATGTGTTTGTGTTCGCAAATTGACGCCATTTTCATTGTCTTGTTTTTACACACACACACACACACACACACACACACGCACACGCACACTCATGTGAAATCAACAACATGAATGAACACTCAACTCAGCTTCCATGTCGTTTTCGCGACATGCTCAATCATGTTGCCTGCTCGCCCGTCCGACGCCGCCGTCGCCGCCGCCGCCGCCTGCCTCTGGCCAACCCCAGCCCTTTAGTTGAAATGACAATTTCGCGTGCGATTGTCACATCAGTTATGTATGCATATGATATCTACATACATGTACATGTGTAGGCAAGTATGTATGTGTGTGTGTGTGTGTGTGTGTGCATATTGTGTACACATTTCTGTCAGTTTGTCACTGTCGGCAAAGCATCGCGTGTTTATTTATACGCAATCAAATTAAGTTTGAAGCGAATTTCCAGACGAGGGCGACAAATTGAGGTAATCATGTTTTCCATGTGTGGGCTGAGCTAAAAATCAAACAAAAACACACACACAGACATCTGCCACACTCACACACATATATAGATTCACAGTGAAGCTAACTATTTAGAGAACAAAGTCTAACCGCAGAATTTGTAGCCCAAAGTGCTTGAGCTGGCGGCAATTATATTACCTATAAATGAATGCCAAACCTGAAGCCAACCCCCTTAGCTGCTACAGCGCGATGCTGTTTGCCTCTCTTATCATTCAGATGACCCAATTTCTTCTTGTTGTTGTTGTTGTTATTATTGTTGCCTGTTGGCATTGCGATAAGAATTTAAGAGGCGAACCGCAAGCCACATGCAAATTACGCAGCTCGACAGCCCGAGCCCCAGAACCAGCTCGACAACTGTCAAAGTGTGTAGCATAATCAATTGCAATGCCAGGATACTATATACCTTATATACTACATATATATATGTACATAGATATAAATATAGAGATATGTTGCCCCTGGCAGTGGTTACCCGGGCAATGCAAATGATATGCCCAAACCAGCGGAAATTGCCGTCAGGCCGCTTAAGCAGCTTTAATGGTGCGCATAAAATTTGCCAGCTGGCCCGAGGATAATAAGGAGTACGCTTTTGCGTTGCCTACTTTTCTGCGCCGCGCTGACAGCTAACTCATAAGCGCCAAATAGCCTTGCCTGCCGTGAGTGCAATTCAAAAAAAAAAAAAAACTGAAGTTAAATTTGACATGGAATAGACGGCAGTTAAAACCATTAAATTGGCAACGAGGGAAACGAAATATGAATGCCTTGTGGGAGAGCAGAGACATTGCACACACACACACACACAGGATCATCATTAACGGCAGCAACAAAACTGATGTTGACTTCCCACCCACACAGAGCGACAGAGAGATTCGCACAGAAATTGTGCTATTTATAGTCCACAGTTTGGGCGCCTCTTTATAAAAGTCAATAATTTATGCTTCCGCTTTCACATTGCTCCAGTGCTCCACTTGGCTCAAAAAGCTCAAACAGCAGCAGCAGCAACAGCAGCAGCAGCAGTAAAGGCAGGCAGCGTCGGCAGTTAATGCGCTTCCATTGACCCAATTCGTGTGCTGCAAATCAAAACAAACAGACTTCCAGGCACACTCTTTGACCCACTCTCCCACCTTCCCTGCTCTATCCTCACTCGCCCTCAATCTCTACTGTTGCTCTCTTAAACATTTCCAGCGACTCTTTGTTGGCTGCGCGCGCATTGAATTTGTCAACTCTCTGGCACTGTTATTGGCCCGGCCGCTCTTTTTGGCCCAGTTTACTTTTTTTTTTTTTCTTTTCTTTTTGTATATTAACAGACGCTGGCGCTTTTCATGTGACAGGGGCAGGGGCAGGGCCAACCCTCAGTTAATGCACACACACAAGCACACACACACACACATGCACACATGCACACATGCACACATACACATTCATGATTGTTGAAGCGCTCGCATGGCTATATACAGTTGACCCAATTTCGTGTTTGTCCTTCCCACAGCTGTTCTGTTTTCCGTTTTCTGTTTTCGGCTCGCTGTTTGCCTTTGGCTTCGCTTTTTTCGGGGTATGGGCTTGTTTATGTTTGCGGCCAAAAATGGAAAGCGAAACAAGAGCAGAGGCAAAACAAAAAAAAAAAAAAAAAAACTTGTTATTTATACAAGGCACGTAAATGGCAGTCTATTGATGTGTCTGTGTGTGCGTGTGCGTGTGTGTGTGTGTGCGTGTGTATGCGTGGGGGATGGCTACATTATGCTGTCAAGCGAATGTTCATTGATTGTGAAAAGCTATGGGAAATTAGATACGAAGCAACAACCAAAACGCCACTGATAAAGCAAGCTTAGCGCATTTCATTATTTGTACAAGGAATTTTAATGAAATTCATCGCAATCCGCGTATTTCAATAAGCTGTCCACATCAATAGCCCACAATCGGGCCTGGCCACTATATCTAGTCTGAATGAGCAGCTGAGCTGAGCTGAGCTGAGCTGAGCTGAGATGGCACAGCTGGCACAGCAAATCGTTAAGCTCTCTGGCCTCAATTCAAACATAACTCGCTTGGAGCAGGCAACGTTGCGATTAAAGCAGATTAAGCCCAGTTCAGGCAATGCATACAAAGCACGTGAACTGCCAGTAAATATCATGCAAACTCGTGCTTATATACTATGCAAACACACACACACACACACACATACATATGGAGAGTTGTGTATGTATGTAAAGGTAACCTTACTTTGTGTACTCGCCTGTTACTGGCGCCAGGCAAATGGCAAACAGCCAGGATAACGATACCACTCAGCCAGCCCCAGCTCAGCTCCATAAAGCACACAGAGAAAGTAAGTGAGTGAAAGAGAGAGCGAGGGAGAGAGAGAGAGAGAGAGATTTAGTTTGCCTCTGGCACAACAGGAATGCCGCATCAATTTCTTGGCGCGCGCGCGCGCTGTCTCACTGACTCGAACTTCCTTTTGAGGCAGCCTTAAACAAGATTTGTGTTATTCCGGACATTTTCGCACACTCACGTTACCTATTTATGCATCAAATCAGGACACAGTGCGGTAGGCGGCAAGCGGCAAGCGGCAAGCAGCATGCGGCCATTGTGAGCTGCCATCGACGCTGCTTAGGGGATGCTGAGCTGTGCCAGGATGGCGGGCGGGGCAAATGAATAAGTGAAGTTTCAGTTATTTTTTGTCTCATTACTAGACGAGGAGATAACTGCTATACGCCCCTGCAACTCAATTGACAGCGCAACATAATTAAAGCAAAGTGAGTGAGAGAGAGAGAGAGAGAGAGAGTGAGTGAGTGTGTGGGAGGGAGGGAGGGTAGCGACAGATGGCCATCAATCTCTGGGCTCGTTTGCTGGACTTTTGCATCACGGCAGGTGGCAACTGCGAGCATGTAAGGCGATTGTTGCCTTGACTATTGATAAGCAAAAAAAAAAAAATGAGATTTTCGACTTTGTAGGCGCATTAATTAAAAATAATTAAAGCCGGCAGCAGCAGCAGCAGCAGCAGCAGCAGCGGCAGTTGATGCTGCCAGCAATAAATTACGTATACGCCACATTGTCTGTTAATGAATTTAATCAAAGTTTTGTACGCATGAAATGTTAGTTGTTGTGCTTGTTAATATTCAAGTACACACACACACACATAAACTTATATATATACATATATATATATATATATACCCTGTAACACATTAAAGACATGCCTGCATATATTTATTTATGTGGCAGGCACAAAGAGTCGGCAACTGAAGCGTTGCCACTGCACGCACAGCTGCCACAAATGGCAACAATTGTTGAACGCACTCACACACTTAAATACACACACACACACACGTGTGTTTGTGCACGTTAATATTTATGAGCAGGATATGCGCCATATCCTGCGCTCTGTTCGCTGGCCGCAAACGAATTATGGCGCCCACTAATTGCGCTGAGTTAAAACGAAAATTGTGTAGACCCACAGTCAAGCAGCAGGCAGTTAATGTAACACACACACACACACACACACAAATACATTCGCCTATTAAAGTGTGCGTGTGTGTGTATTAACAATTCACGTCGCTTATGTAGCCCAAGTTATTTATGTTTATGATTACGTTGCGGTTAGCAGCAGCTTTCACTTGGCTTTCGATTTCAGGAAGCAGCAGCAGCAGCAGCAGCAGCAGAACTAAAATTGCCAATGCTTTCACAATTGTTACAGAACTTCAGACAGCCGAGCCGTGCAGCACTGAAAGAGCTCATTAGATGCTGTGAGTTATGCTTGTGATGGCTGTCTCCGAGCTAAGCTAGTCCAAATAGCCAGCCTAATTAAATTATTGAAAACGAGCTGCTAATTAAATGAGCTGTTCAAGTAGACAATAAATAGATTAAGCATTAGATATGCTTAAGAGTAGTAGGTATAGCTGCTTTAAGCAACCCCAGTTGACCAGTTGACCAGTCTGGGCTAACAAATAATTAATCACTTGAAGAGTGAAATTGAATTTTCAATTTGTGCTGCAGTGCACGGGCCGCACACGAAGGACAAACCTCGGCCGCAGCACAGTAACAAGGACGCAATCAAAAATACAAAACACCACAAAAAGAAGAATGAAAGAAAAAGTTAACTGGGTCAACAGCGCTGCCAAGCGAGCTAACCTTCAGCATAAAGCGCAGCATAATTACAAACGCAGATCCCTTAAATAATGCAGAGCTCTCTCTTTCTCTCTATCTCTCTCTCTCTCTCTGTCTCTCTGTTGTCTCTGTTCCTCTCGCTTTAAGCGAAAGTGAGAAGCGTGTCAAGGCGAGCGGCGAGCTGACCCAGTAAATGGAGGCTCGCGCGCTTTGCAAAATGGGGACAACTGCGCTCGGGCAAGGATATGGCGGTCTGTGTTATCAGTGCAGAGCCAGAGCAGTGTGCGTGCAGCGTGCAGTGTGCAGTGTGCAGTGTGCAGCCGGAACCGGAGCGCGGGCTTGTTCGGCAGCCTCGTTTGATGCTCGTGCGCCTGAGCCGGGCTAGGCAGCCAGGCAGCGAGATATGCAGCTAGGCCAGCAGGCAGCCAGTTGCATTGTCCGCACCAACACAGTCTCATTTGGCACCGGCACGGCACCGGTTCACTGGCTGCTGCTGCTGCTGCTAGCTCCTTCAGCCAAGAGTCGCGCGTCATGCAGGCAACGGCGCTCAACTACTACGTGGAGCGCAGCGACTACGAATCGTGTGGCGAAAGTGAAGCCAGCCCGGGCTGCCCTTCCTCCTCCGTAGCGTCCAACGCCTCCATAGCCTCCAATGCCTCCAGTGCATCCTCGCGCGCCAGCACGCCAGCCAAGCTCAGGCGCAATCAGTCAGTCAGTCAGCATCAAGTATGCAGAGCTTAGCTGTAATCTCTAATCATTATTAATCATACTATACCTCAAGCTGGATATTATTTAAACAAATTGCATTTTTCCTCTTCTATTTGCAGTCGAAGAAATTCCGTTGCATCTGGAAGGGATGCGGCATTGTGGAGCCCACACAGACGAAAATCGAGCGACACGTGAGGGACATACATTTGCGGTAAGTGCAATAGCCAAAAAAAGAAAAGAAAGGCAAGGGTGACCGTTGGGTCCACAAAGGGTGCTCCTGGGAGTAAAAAGCCAGGCGCAATCAAGAGCAGCAAGTGGCTGCCTGGGCCTTGACTTAGTGCAACCTACAGCAACAACAAGAACAATGGCAGCCAGCAACAATGCAGTGTACGTCACAGCCAACTGCACAGTGGTACAAAAACAGCCTACAAAATGCTGCTAAAAAGTACTCAATATATGTATATATATAAATTTGAGAGAATTTAATTGAGATATCTAAAGAAAAGCTGATGTATGTATATAGATTATATAATATATTTTGCCACTTTGCGAACCACTGTTTGCATGCAAATTAAGCTCATCAAGCAAACCACTGTGCACGCTGTTTGAAGCTGTTTAAAAGTGGAACACTTGTATACACAAGCCTGCATGCACGAGTGTGTGTGTGTGTGTGTGTGTGTGAGAGAGAGAGAGAGAGAGTGAATGCGTGTGCATAAGTGTAACCAGGTCACACACACACACTCACATATACATACATACACTCTCGCTCGCACACTATTTGAATTGACTTAGCGCACCTGCATTTCAAGTGTCGCAAATGGCATAGACAATCATTTGGGGGCGTGGCAGCTGTTACGGCCCTGTTCTTTGGCGACTGCGCTGGCAGTTTTGAGGCCAAGGTTCAAAGCTGAAACCCGCTTAAGCGTTGACATTTGCGAATGCTAAATGTTATTTCCTATATAAATGTTTTTTTGCCTTGTAGAGACAGAGAGAGAGAGAAAGAGAAAGTGTGTGTGTGTGTGAACGACAAAGAAAAGAACAAATAAATAATAAAAGACCATTGTTTTTAGGTTTTCTTTTTTTTTTTTTTTTTTTTTTTTTTTTTTTTTTTTTTTTGCTCTCAAATTGTTCTTGTTTTTCTGCATAGAGATGGGGTTATGTATGTACGTATATAGAATTATAGTTTATACTTGTATTCTGTTGCATATATTGTATGTGTTGGTGGTGTGGTTGTAGTTCTGGTTGATTCTATTATTATTATTATTGTTGTTGTTGTTGTTGTTGTTGTTGTTGGCAAACGAACAGCTTTGGGGCTACACTAAAAAGTACAATGCAAATACTTGACAGTATATGTATATAATTTATGCTTTATATACTATATATATATATATATGTATGTGTATTTATATATATATCATTCGAAATATCAACTATGCGCTTGGCAGAGGCTGGTAGCAACGTAGGAGCTATTGTAGTTTCTATATAAGTGGAGAGCAGAAATGCAAAAGGAAGTTGTAAAATGGAAGGAACACAAAGAAATTAAAGTGAAAGTTATAATCTCTAATCGCGACTAATTCATAAATACATATATAAGTGTAACTTAATGGCTATGATCTATGAGCAATTTGTTATACTATGATGTATTTAAAAGAGAACTAAGCATATCCATTGAATTTTCGGTTTACATACAATATGTTTAAAATTGAAACTAGGTTCTTGATTTTCGTTGAGGTACATGAAATAATTGAAATACAATGATATATACTTAACATAATTTAATATAACATAGATACAGGTTTATTTATTGAGTTTGTGATTTGTTCAAAGCTTTCTCCTTCTTTTTTGTTTCACATTTATTTCTTGCATCATTCGTTTTGCTTTTGCAATTTGCAAACTGCAATTGGCATTTACTAAGAAACTTATTGAAGCAGCAGTTGATCTACGTTGATTATTATAGTGTGTGTGTATATATATATATAAATATATGATACTTGTATTACATAACATACATACGTTAAAAACTCTAAATGCTATGGGTGGCTAAAATTATCCTTATCGATTATATATGCTGCTGTTCTAAACAACTACATACATACATTAGTTAGTCTGCCTTGATTGTGTATCTATGCGATATTTAAGTTTCTCTTCGATTCTCATTAAGCTTATTATTATTATCGGTTATCTTTTGATATACAAAATATCCACAACTTATGCCTAGGCGTGGACTGAACAGTTTTCGAGTACTTAAAGTTAACAACTTCACTTTCGGTGCATACAAAAATACAATTCACAATCAATCTCATTCAAAATAAATAAAAGTAAAAATTATATAAAATAGAGCAGGACTAATATAGATCAACTTTCGACAGAATTAAATAACAAAAAGAGTTGTAAAACAAAAACATTAATTGATAATTGTCCTAATTTAGTACCAATCCAGTTCTTAGCCAAGTAGATTGCGCCAGCAAGTTGTAGTATTTGCCACCTTGAACAAACTTCATTCATTTCGCTTCCATGCCTAGTGAGGATGTAGAAGTCCATGGGTAATGTCCATGCCACCATCACCCATTCCATTCACCGACAAAGTTCCGTTCAGCATGTTATTAGCTGCAAGAGAAGAGTGGGGATTAGATCATAAGCTCTGTGGGAATAGTATTTACGCAGCCTACAATTTCGGTTACCCTGCGTATCCATTTGTGTCCAGTACTGTTCCGATGGGCTCTGCGTATTAGTCCCCGGCGGCGCCTGAACTGGCGCCCCCGTGTACCGAAAATACGGATTCTTAAGATCGAGTGTATTGCTCGATGATATCAAGGTGCCTTCGATATGCAGATCAATAGTCACATCATACGACTGCCGCCGATTAGCTTCCAGCAGCACCCGACCCGTCAACGTCTGGCCCTGTTTAATGAAAATTGGCATGGGCAGCAGGCAGCGCACCTGATACCAGTGGGTCAGTGGCGCTGTGGGCGATGTGGACAGCCACACATTCTGGCTGCTGCCACTGAACTCCACATCAAACCAAAATGCCAGTCCATGGCATATGCCCGTCTGCATTATGTGGAACTCCAATGGAATGTCTAAATAGAACAATTTATAGTCAATTGGGAATAAATATACAATTAGGCAAATCATTTTACCAATGACATGTAAATCGTCCTCCTTATCGTTGAGGAAATCGCATACATGCCGCACTGACTTGGCCATGCAAATGCGTATATCAAATGTATCGACGATCGGTTGACGGAAGTACTCCTTCATGCCCTCCTTGTGCAAGGTTGTAAGATCGACGCCGTGAAAGGCCGATTGATACCAGAAGTTGGCCTTGTTATACTGCTCCGAGTAAAGCGACTCATCTGAGAAGGGCGCAATGTGCAGATCGCCATGCGTGGGATACATTTTGCCATGTGGCTTCAGCCATTTACGCGCATGCAGATATGTCTCCAGCATGCGCTCGTTGTAGAGCATATATCCCATGGGCTCAGATATGATAACATCCACTTTTTCGGGCAACTCAATTTCCTCAATCTTGCCTGGTATCACTGAGATCTTGTGCTGCACGTTATTCGATTCGACCAGCTGCTGTGCATATTGTGCCATATTGGAAGCCTCAATTGCGTACACCTTAGCAGCGCCAGCTTGTACGGCAAAGAAAGATAATATGCCCGAACCGGCACCCACATCCAGCACAATCTTGTCCTGCAAAAGTAACACATTTTTATAGTAAACTCAATTAATCTGCAAACCCAGTTTAGAGTTGAATGAAACGGTCGAGTTTACTTGAAAATCAATGGAATTGCCCAAGATGGCTCGCTGATAGGTGCTGGTCCTAACATAGTCCTGCATCATGTTTTGCTGCTGGCTGAGATAGCCATAGAATTGGAAGTACTGCGATGCGGACGATTCTTCGGTGCGCTGCGAGAACACGGACTTTGGTCGCAGATGCTTCACGTTCTCCACAACCTTACGGAAGAGCTGCTGATCCTTATCGCTAACAAATCGCAACACCAGATTATCCGATTCCAAAGAAATTGCATAGCATCGCCTTCCCAATTGAGCCGCATCAGTGTCTGCCGATATCATATACTCCTTCAGCACATGCTCCTGATCGTTGTCTGCAAAAGAAGCAAGTGAAAAGCAAAGTCAATGTCACTCGACCGATAACGAGCAGTCAAGATGTACGACTCACCCAGCATAATGCGTAGCAGGACGCCTTGGGAGTCGTAACTACAGCTTAATGTACAACTACTATTATATATGTTGTTAAATTCGAGCTTCTGCTCGTCGGCGATGACGCTTATTACAACGCCTGAAAATTGGCAATTGCTGAGAGGGCAAAGCGGCGCTGCGACGCTGTTGACGCATTTATTATTCTGATCGGCGGCGACGCGTCCGCTGTTGCTGCTGCTGCTGGACATTTTGTTGTGATCTGTGCGGCTGGCTACTACTGAGTATGGGATTAGGAATTGGGTGGATAATCACAATGATTTTCGTTATAATTGACAATGTAGGCTGTGAGATGCACGCGGACGCAAATTAAACACACATATACAAGTAGACAAGTTCACGTACGCACACACACACACATTCACTCACACGCACATGCACACAAAGGGAGACAGACACAGACGCACGGGAGACTCTTGCGACGCGCAAATTTTTTCTGTCGCCGACGACAGAAATATCAAAATTTTCCACAGCAATTTAAATGTGCGTCAAGCGTGGGCAATGCGTGTGCTGTACACTTATATTCTCTTCTGGCAAATATATATCAATTTGTGGCGCGCTCTGTCTCGCTGCTATTGCAAAAATCGATCGATTTTTGTTGATTTCGTATTGATTTGACACAGAACGTGCGTGTTTTTTTGCAAACGTTGCTACAACCCTGCAGCTGTGTGTTTAGCGTTGGCAAGTGAATGGCCGCAGCGTTGCCAACTTTATTGCGATGGCGTTGCCATTTTCGATATCAGCTAATGGCAACATTGCAGCCATTCGCTTGCTAAATGATATAGAGATGAGTCATGGTGAATAGTGATCACAGTGATAATAGTAAATGTGACTTAACGTAACGGCTACAAATAATCGCAATTAAATTATTTAAAAAAAAAAACGTATATGTATAATACATTAAGAATAGAATTTAATTAGAATTAAACTATGAGTTATGGCCTATTAGTTTAATGGGTTAGTTAGATAGCGAAAACACAATTTTAATTACACACAATTGAAACGCAATTTTATTGCTCATCTCTATTGTGAGGGGCAGTTTATGTGTAGCAACAACTTTAATGAATGGCAACAATAAAAAATTAATCAATGCAAATTTGTGGGCCCTTGCAGTAAAAAAGCCAGACGCTCCGGCGAATATGATTCCTGCAGTGATAATGAGCACGAAGAGGAATTCTATTACACAGAAGACGATGATGATGACGAGTTGGTCAAAACGCCTAGTCCTGCATCTCCACCCACGCTCAGCCACCGGGACATGGCACGTCCACCGCACGAGGATCCAGAATACCAAAGACAGATCGTTGGCAACTTCAAGTAAGTAAAACAATAGTTGTTTATAATTATTGTTAACTATATGTATATTTGTTATCAATACAGACAAGGACGCGGTATGAGCTATCCCCACCTCACACAGCAGACACATCAGCAACATCACAGCAGCAACAGTAATGGCCACATCACAAACATCCAACATCAACAGCTGCAGAGCAACAACACCAGCTGCATACCGACATCGCCGCTGGCTCATCACAATTACACTTGGCCATCCAATGGTGCGATCACAGTGAGCGCATCCCCGACGACCCACCACCAACACCACAGCAGCAACAGCAGCATCAACAGCGGCAGCAGCAGCAGCAACAGCAGCTCGACGACACTCGGCAAACACGCACGCCCATCGTCGTCGCGTCCGTCCCACTCGACAGCGCCATATCCATCGCCGACATACGGCCATCATCACCATCACAATTACAGCAACAGCAGCATTGGCAGCACCGCCAGCAACAGCAGCAGCAGCAGTAGCAACAGCAGTCCGGTCATACATAGCAACAGCAGTGCCAACAACATGTTGCAGCAATTGTCGCAGCAGAATGTCACGGTGACGGCGCACCACACTCACAACAGCAGTGGGCAGCACCACCAGCAACAACACCACCTGTCTAGCGTAACCATCACGCCCAACTACCATCCGCCGCAGCAGCAGCAGCAGCAGCTCCAACAACAGCAGCAGCAGCAGCAACAACAACAACAGCAGCAGCAGCATTTGCGCGGCCAGCAACAGACAACTGCCAGCAACACTCTGGTTGCCAACTCCGGACAGCACATACAGCTCCAGCATGTGGCCGTGCAGCAAGTCGGGACTGCAGCCAGGAACACGTCCAACTCAACGAACCGACGCACACGCGGCGAGAATAAGAAATGCCGCAAGGTCTACGGCATGGAGCGCCGCGACCAATGGTGCACTCAATGCCGATGGAAGAAGGCTTGCAGTCGCTTTGGTGACTGAAAACGACAGAAAGCGTCGACCGAAGCGGCTCAGGCCCTGGCGTCGGCGATGCTGCAGCAAGGCGAAATATTTAAAGCAGGAGCAACGGCAACGGCAACAGCAACATCAATAGTAGCAGCAGCAGCAACATCTACAGCAACATCAGCAGTAACATTCACAGCAGCGACATCCACAGAATCAGCAGCAGATAGTGCTGCTAAATTGACAACAGTGGTGCGTTTGGCCGCCGAAGTGGCAGTTGGCAAGCAGTTGCCAGCTTCACTGACCATTAAAACACACAAGCGCTATGGCATCCATCACATACAGCCATACAACATCAGCCAATTCAACAGCAATAGCAACAGCAACAGCAACAGCAACAATGTCAACAGCAATAGCAATAGCAACAATGTCAACAGCAATATCAATAGATTGCCGCGAGTTAAGAGTGTTGCTACTTCGGTGATTGTATCACCCGCTGCAGTTGTGACCAGGCCATTGCCTACGATCCCGATCTCGACCACGACCACGAGCACGAGCATGAGCACGACCACGCCACCCACCGCCAGCAACAGCACTAATACTAATAATGATGAAAATGACGCAGCTGTTAACACCGATGCTGATGATGATAATGATATTGAGGACGTACAAATGGAAGACGTTACTGCTGCTGCCAATGGATTGTTAGCCTGGAGTCGAGCTGCTGCTGCAGGCCAGCTGTAGTTATTGCTAAAAAGTGTCCGCCGTTTAACAAACAAAATACAACAAATTAATGAAAAATAATATGTATATACACATATATGTATATATATATATTTATATGTATATGTATATATATGTATGTATATATGAATGGTCTCTTCTTATTTACTCTGCATTGAAATTGTGCAAACCTTAAACGTAACGGTATCTCTTTTTATTATTATTATTATTATTTTATTGTTGTTGTTGCTGTAGGTGTTGCCAACTGCCCAACAGCAATTGTTGTTGCTAACATTTGCGCCCTCGGCGACATTTGCAATATTTTGCAATAACAATAAACAAATAATAAATAATAATAATTAAATAATTATTTTTATTCATATTATTATTATTATTATTATTATGCATAAATATATACATACTGACATACATACATATTTATTTTAAAAACCTGACTTTGTTAATTCTTATGTTAATCAAAAACAAAAAAAAAAAAACAAAAAAAGAAAAACAGACGAAATCGTTTGGCCCAGCAATTTTTATATACAAAAAAAGAGTAAATTTATATATATATATATATATATATATATATATACGAGTATAAAAATAAGTATAAAAAATATGCAAAATGAAAATGAAAACAAATCTTAAACAAATATACAATCTGATTTTTTTTAGTTTATAAGATTAGTAAATTTTTTCTTAGTATTAAGTATATTTTTTTGTTCTTCTTGCTCCTAAAAACAAACAAAAAACGCTAAAACAAAACAGATAAAGAAATAAAAAAGAATAACAAATAACCAACAAATATAATATACAAAATATATATATTCAAAGAGTTTTACATCTAAAACATAATAAAAATACAGATTTCAAATACATGCATACGAAAAATAAATATATATATATATATATATATATATATATATATATATATATATACAGATACATATGTATAAATAGTGAAATTAATGTGTATAATTCAAATTCAAAAATAACAGTTAAACAACCTATTGTATATGTGTGTTAATCGCTAAGAGTATTAAGTAATTAAGCAACTGCATAAACAAAACAAAACAAAAACTGCAAACTACACAAACACTTACTCATATACGTATACAAACCACATGCAAGCAGAGCCAAGTAAATCAAATGGGAAAGTGTAAAGCTCCATCAAGTTGAAAGGCGAATGCTAGATTACTGGTAAAAAAAAAATAAATATTATAGATAAAACTTAAGTACACACACACAGACAAATTCATCATCTATAGAACAATTGTCCCTAAGCCCAGCCCAAAAACAAAACAAAAAGAAAAGAAAAGAAGAAAGAAAACACAAAAGCTATCCATGCTACTGTAACATATACCATATATAAAAAGCAACTTTAATTTAAATGTAGTAAAATTTTAAAAAGGCAAAACAAAACGAAATGCAATAAACAAAGTGAAAACAGTTAAACTAAACAGACAGAGACAGAACAAAGTGAGAGAGAGAGAGAGAGAGGGAGAAATGAACAGTTGAGCGGATCAGATACGAATAAATCAAGTTGATTATAGAAGTTATAAATTATGATTTTTGGAGTCAAGAAGAATTCAAAATTTTTATTCAAATTTTAATTTTGGCTAAACTATTAATTTAAAGAAAGAAAGAAAAAAGAAACAAAAACAACTAAAGAGCTAACATTTATACCTGCGACTATTGTGAATTGTTCAAATTACGGTATCAACAATTATGACGTCACAAATGATCCCATGTTTGGGAAGATGTGAAACTGCAAAGAGAAGCAACTGGCAAAAGGAAACGTTAGTGAGAGAGATAAAGAGTGGAAATCGAGAAAAAGAAAATACACAAGGAATTCTTAACCAAATTGGAAGTACAAACTACAATCTAGAATACGTATAAACTATAAAAAAAAACACACACACAAAAAAACAAAAAACCAAAAAAAAAAAAAAAATGGATACAAAAATGTCATTGATATATGTAATATGCACATATATGTATATTTTCGAATTAGGCGCAGCGGAAAATTAAAGCAGGGCTCGTTTGAAAAAAGAAACAATGATGAAGCAAATGCAATGGAGGAAACGGCAATAAATTGAGCAAAGCGCAGCAGCAGCAGCAGCAGCTTTTAAAAATGAGAAAGAATGCAGCAAAAGTTGGAAATATGGAAAAACACATAAAAAATGAAAGTTGAAAATTGAAAATTGAATAAGAAGAAGCAGGCGTGGAAAATTTCTTTGAAATTGTTTTTTGCCGTGATTTGAATGAAATTCATAATGGTGGCCATTGTTTGTTTTATGTTTTTGGAATGCGACATGAGTTTAACAAAATAAAATACACACAAAACAAAAAAAAACAATTTTCTTTAAGCAAACAAAACATTTTTACAATTGTATTTCGTTTTTATTAAGCATAAGTTTTAAATAATAATAATAACAAAAACGTATATCTATATGCATAATTTACATATTGAGCAACACAAGAGAAGAAAAAGAATAAGAGAGGAGCGTAGAAGAAGCAAAAGTTGAATAAATATTTGATTACAATTAATATTGATCATACGTTACGTTGTCACTATACAAATTTATCGTTTTTTTTCTCTTTGCTAATTCTCGATCTTTTTCGTTGCGTTCTGGAAATTATTTAAATTTAAGTGATATTATTAAATGAAAAACAAAAAACAAAAATTTATCCATTATTGTATAATTACGAGTAATTTGCATACGAAAAAAAAACATACATAAATCACACTATTTTTTATGTTAATAATTATATGATTTTTATTACTTTTAATTATCGATTACGAAGTGGAACGCAAACGAATGCAAATTCTAACAAAGGATCCTCAGAGCGCTGATCAAGCAAGCAAATAAAAAAAATTGAAAAATGGCACAAGAACAGAAAAAAACAATCAAACAAAAATTGTGCAAATAACTGTAAAAATTAATTTTAATCGAGGGCTCGATATCATTGTCAATATGATCCATAAGAACGAGAAGAACAAGGCGAAAGATAGAATGAAAGAAACAGAAATCAACTTATACTGCAAATTGTCATTTCAATGTCAAATGCAATTGACAATTGACCACAAATTACAATTACATCAACAACAACAACAACAACAACAAACAATACAAAAAGGAAAGAAAAAACAAGCAAACACCCGTTTTATTAAAAATATACAAATTGTTATTTATAATTAAAAAAGCAAACAACAAATCACTTTGTTTTTATTTCATTATTCATTATTTTTTTCAGTTTCGATTTCTTAAACATTTTCGTATGATTTTCTGACCTGGCTTTCTCGTATCGTATAACGGTTTCCGCATTGCAAATCTATACAAAATATATCTATAAAAAAAAAAAAGATAGCCTAGATAGCCTAGCAAGAACACATCTAGTAGATCTATTTTAAAATATTTCACTAACTGACACGGTTTCTTCAAAAAGGGTCTCAGATATTGATAAAAAGAAACTATATCGACATTTACATTTCTCAAAAACTTTTTTGATATCGTAGATATGATATGTGTATGACAAGTCTATATAGAACTCAAATAGATATTCAATTATATTTTACCCAACATTTTTATTTGTTTTTATTTCATTTTCATTGTGCTTGGGTTTCCTCATTTAATTTCCGGTCTCAATCAGATAAACATAATAATTGATATGTAGTTAAATGTAATCAGTCGAATATACTTGCCAATATATGTATGTATGTGTATGTGTACTTATTAAGGAAAGCAAAGCCATATATGAATGTCTATAGATACAAAATAGTACGATATTTCCTTCAGATATTTACAGTGTATTCAATCGTTCAATTGATGTTTAACGTTAATATTAGTTTAACGTTAATATTAACATTAAGCGATCAAATCAAGAATTCCGATCGAAAGATCGAAGATCGAAAGATCAAGAGTTCAAGAGGTCAAGTATACAAATAAATATCTCAATCTGGCAGGCTGAAAGTCGGGATTCGGTTCCCCCACCCAGTACCTGCTAGTACAGCGCGGTATGTTGCATCCACTAATGATAACGATAGCGATTAACGATTATGATTACGATTACGATAGATAACAAGTAAATACATATATATACACATATTAGTATAACATATATATATATATATACATATAATATATAGCCAGCATAAATATTATACAATACAGTACATTATATTATATTATATTATACAAATATAATATATATATATATATATATATATATATATATATATATATATATATATATATATATATATATATATATATATATATATATATATATATATATATATATATATATATATATAGTATATCGATCGGGCCCTAAGAGCGATCTGTTTTTGCGATTTGAATTCAAAATAATTGGTGTTGTTATACTTAAGTACTTACGGCATATTGATGATGACGAGGATCACGATGATGATGATGATGATGATGATGATAATGATATATATATATACAAAGATACTATAATTCTTCAATAATTCTCTGGTCCGCGCTCACATGCGTCTGTCTGCCTGCGTGTGTGTGAGTGTGTGTGAACTTTTCTAATTGGAGAGCAAACTTAGTTTTAAAAGAAAAGAAAAGAAAACAAATAACAAAAATTGCATTCAAAATAAGGCTGATTTATTTGACTTGTTCGTTTTTTACGCGTATATAAAATTATTATAGTGATGCACACGCACACACACACGCCATCAGCACACACACGTACACACATATGTGTACGTAAACCAGTTGTGTGTCATATCAACAAATGCTGAGCCACAACCAGAGAACTTAAAAATTTAGAAATTCCATTTAAAATTAAGTACAATTTTTACAAAAAATAAAACGAAATGCTCGCCCATTTGAGTTAGTTAAGTGAATCAAGCGAAAAGACTTGCGCATTCATCAGATCACATATATACTATATATATAAGGGCATGAGAGATGTGATATGCAGGGCAGATGAGTAAACCCCATTAGGCAGAAGGAAGGGGAAAAAAGGGGTCTATGCGCTAGACAACTGCTCAACACTGCCAACAGCGACAACAACAGCAACAACAACAACAGCACAAACTACATTTCCACATGCCCAATACAGACATTAGACATCAGTCATTACTCATTACTCATTAGCCATTAGCCATTAGCCATTAGCCATTAGTCATAGGTTATCAGTCATTAGGCTCATTACTTGACTCTGCAAAACTCTTCAAATTCATATTTGACTCGCACTTGCATATATTGAAGAAGCAATAAGCTATGTATTTATACAATCACACGTACATACATATGTTATGTGTGTGCTGCATAAGATGAAGATGATGAAAACACTGTGTATTGCAAGTACACACATACATGCGCACACCACATCGCATAGCCGTACTAAACACATACACACACACTCTCTTATATAAACTGACTGAAACTTCAAAACAAAAACAAATTGAGAAAAGAAATTTTTAAATAATGAATATAAGCTACATCATTTTACAAAGGGCTTAAGATTAAGTGACATTAAAGATAAAAAAAAACTAAATAATTAATAATAATTTCAATAATAGTTTTAAATAAGTTTTTCTACCCCCCCAAAGTTGTTGTAACTTTTTTACGATTTAAATTTTTACGATAATTGGCAAAACGCATTTTTTATTTACTTGTGTCAGCGATCGATCTATATATGCATACATATATGGAAAGCTTTGGCATATATATACCATATATAGTGCACTAAAAACTAAGTTGCGTAAAAAAAAAACCACAAGATGTCTTCAAAAAATTGGCTAAATAAAAAAGAAAAACAAATAAATTTACTTTCAAAAGACTTTTCGCTTGGGTCGTAAATTTGATCTGAGAAACGCCCAGCAAAACCAAAAATACAAAAATAAAAATAAAATATAAAATCCATATATATATATATATTATATAATTTGCATATTGGTAAAAAAAAGAAACAAAACAAAACTGAAAGATTAAAACATTGTACTGAGCGTGCGTCAAAAAATCGTATATATAAATTATTATTAAATAACATTTACACTGATCATTTAACTAAGTTTACAATGTGCAGCAAGAAGAAGAAAATGTTTTTTAAGATATAGACGTACGTAAAAATCGATTAATCTACTAACACTTTGTTATCACTGAAGCCACTTAAGAGCTATAAGACCTATAAGCAACACTTAAGAGCTTTACTACAATCACATGCTCGACAACTTTAGCTAGATGCATACATACATATGTATATATATGTACATCTCGCATACATACATCACACAATATTCACAGTCCATGAACTTTCTATAACCGATTCGAGTGCACATTCATCATTCATCTGCCATTTAGCAGGCATACAAATAAGATATAAACTCGTAGTATGCATTATGAATATATATTTACATACATACATATATCTCGAGAGTAGTTCGTATATGTTCTATATGAATAATTGTTGTTGTGTCTTCATTTGAAATCCTAAAGGATTATCATTATATATAATAAGTATAAGCAACACTCATAAAAACACAAACACAGACACATACGCAAAAACAAACACACACAGAGAAAATATGTTTTGTTATGTTTTTGAATGGCTCATACCACATGTTGTTTAGGTTCTATATGTCTTTAAACTACTATAAGCAGAAGACGAAGAAGAGTTTACTCTAACTATATAAACTATGCATTATGTTAATGATACTTTACTCTAATTTGGTAAACAACAAAACTAGTTGAACTGGTTGTCATAATTATCGTGCATCATCATGCATCAGTTAATGCTAATGCTAATAATATAAGATTGAAAAATTGATTAAAAATATTAAAAAAAAAAATTAATACCACATAACAAGGTACAAAATAATAGATGGAATGCCTCGACCCGGTGTTCGCTAGGAACAGGTGAAAAACAAATCGGAAAACAGCTACAACCAACACATACACACCTACACACACACACACACACACACTCTAACATACTACTACACATAAGCATACTTATAAAGTTGAATTTAGCATAAATAAGTTTTCAGAAACAGTTTAACCAAAAACAAAACGAGAAAAAATGAAACAAATTAAATGTCGTGTAAAATGCATGTTTAAATAGTTGAATACTCACATATATGATAACATAAACATTTAAATAAATGGTAATATGCAGTTAATAATTACATACATATATACATATATACGATATATACGACATAAATACATACATACTTACCCGAAATGCAAGCAAAGCATTTTTTGAATAGAGTAAAGCTTGAATACAGTTTCTGACCGAATTACAGTAATCTAAATATTAAAGCTCGATGTACTAGTGATTGAATGTGACATGCATTAACATATTTCTATATATATATATAATATATAATATATATACATATACACAGACACACCTACAGAGTATTTACATAACAAGTGGAACAAACAGAACTCAAAACTACAGCAAATTTTTAAACATACAACAAAGGAGTCTACGTAAAGTAAAGTATTCTTAGGATGTTTAAAGGATCTAAAAAATAAAGTAAAAATTAAACATTTTACGTGAGAATCGAGTACCTATACAAAGGAAACAAAACAAAGTGAACAGAAGCTAAACAAAATTAAAGTAGTAATGGAAATTATATACATTCTATATTTTTTGCAAAGCAAACTTGTAAGAAACAAACCAAAATGATACTAACTAGAAAGGCCAGCAAATGAAAACAGATTTTTAAAACAAAACAAATAATAAAAAAAAGAGCAGACTATAAAACACATTTTTTTAATCGAAAGCAGAAACAGAAAATGGAAAACTCTTCAACTACAACATATTTGCATATACGAGTAAAATCTTTTATATGTACATATACATACATATATACATAGATATATATAAAATATATATATATATACATATATTTTGCGTATTTATATATTTACACACCTACACGAACACATACACAAACACTTACACACACACACACATGCTGGAGCACTGTTTACCTGTCGACAACAGATTACATATATGTATTTGTAACAAGCAAGAAATTTACATATATTGAAAATTGGTTCGCTTTTTTGCTTCAATAGAAATCAGTTATATGCTAAGTTCGATCAAGTTCAGTGTAGTAGACATTGAGTATTCAGCTACTTTTCTCATAAAGCTAAATGTAATTGTGTCTACATAAGTGTATAAATGTATCAATCCATAATCACACTAAAACACACACACACACACACACACACACAATATACAAGAACAAACGAAAAATCACTTTTATTGCATCGGTCATCGTCACATTTCATACTAACTTAATCTAAGCAGATGAAATAGAGCAAATACATGAAAATATATATTCAACTTCTTCGAAATCATTTAAATGTTAAATGTATGTGTTAATTCTAAACAATAAACCAAAATATACAGCAACAAAAAAAAATGTTTAAAAAAATATGAAGAATTTGGAAGAGAAAACCAAAAGCCATTTGAAAAAAAAGTACTAAAAATAAGCAAAACCAAACGAAATTCTATGATATAATAAAATAAAAATGATACTTCAATTTTCAAAAAAAAAAAAAAGTGTTTTAATTTATGATTTTTTTTTTTTGCGACATGCAGACAAAATTTAAATTTTCAAATTCACGACCCAGCCAAAAAACTATATTTTTAATTTTTTGCGTTATATAGCATTCAGCTTTGGGCTGTTTACTATTTACGCAGTGTGGCAACGCCAATGCCAAGTGCCTTCGTTGTTTTTACATCAGGGCAACAAAAATATTCATACAAAATAAATAAAAATAAAAAATACTAGCACGAAGATTACGTTCGAATTTTGCTAAATTCCCATTCTACTCATTAAGTGCTAATCAACTCATAATGAGTGACAGTGTGGAGAATGACAGCAGAAGCGAGAGTGCCGAAGATGGACTACCCATAAAGCCGCCGTCTACGTCTACGTCTACGTCTACGTCAACGGCAGCAGCAGCAGCAGAAGCAACAACAAAAGAAGCAGAAACAGATTCCGACAGCCCAAACGAAGAAGGTTTAATTGTACAATTGAGATTCAAGTAAATGTTGAATTTATTGTCAGATAATTCACTTTCAGATGGCACTATGGATATGATTCGTCGATTCTTTTCACATACTTTTCATTTGGCATCGGGCACAACTGCGGACAACGAAGGCGCAATTGTGGATAAGGTGAGCTTTATCTCTAATTTATGCAGATTAATTGAGCGTGTATGTGTGTATTTGGTTTAGGTAATTCCGGAACTGACCTTTGAAGGTCTATCGTCGTACTGGCGCGAGCATGGCTTTAAAAACATTGTGACAATGGTGGGTGCAGGCATCTCCACGTGTAAGTTTAAAGTTCCCATAAAGCGCAATTCATAATGTGCTAATTGATAAACAAATATTGAACACAAATTTACATGTAGCTGCGGGTATTCCGGATTTTCGGTCGCCTGGCTCAGGTCTGTACAACAATTTAAAGAAGTACAAGCTGCCGCATCCGACGGCAATATTTGATGTCGACTACTTCCAAAGGAATCCGACGCCATTCTTCGCACTGGCTAAAGAGTTATATCCGGGCTCGTTTGAGCCGACGCCGGCCCATTACTTTGTCCGACTGCTGCACGAGAAGGGCCTGCTACAGCGCCATTATACGCAAAATATCGATACGCTGGATCGTTTGGCCGGCTTGCCCGAGGAGAAGATTATTGAGGCGCACGGCAGCTTCTACACGAACCATTGTCTCAATTGCAACAAGGAGTACGATATGGCCTGGATGAAGGAGAAAATATTCGCAGATAAGTTGCCGAAGTGCGAGGACTGTAAGGGACTCGTGAAGCCGGACATTGTGTTCTTCGGGGAAAACCTGCCTGCAAAGTTTTACAGCAGTCCCGAGGAGGATTTCCAGGACTGCGATTTGCTTATCATCATGGGCACATCCCTAGAGGTGCAGCCGTTTGCATCGCTCATCCATCGAGCTGGCCCCCGTTGTGTTAGACTTCTGATTAATCGCGATGCCGTTGGACGCTCCAATTTTGCGCCTTGGATGGATACCAATGGACAGTCTTTGCTCTATGGAAAACCGAAGAATACGCGCGATGTGGCTTACCTAGGGGACTGCGATGCAGGTGTCTTGGCACTAGCCGAGGCACTGGGCTGGGCGGATGAGCTCCAGCAGCTGATCAACAATGGACAACAGAAAACAGAAGAATCGGACAAAGCCGCTGACTTGGATGCAGAGGAGCCCCAGGCCAAGGAGGCGGAGACTGTGAAATGACGCTAAATTTAGACTAGTATTTCCTATTTGGTTTGCAGTAGAGATTGTGACAGCCTGTATTGCTGTTACTAAGGAAATTTTTTCATGCGTGCAATATGTATGTATGTTTGTATTTAATGACATAAGAAGAGTGTGGTAACCGGATACATTTAAACATAGTTAAATTTATGTATATACATATATATGTTTAAATGTATCCGTTTAATATATATATATATGTATATATAGTGTTTGTTGAATGAGAGAAATTTGTCATTTGTTTTGTTAACTATTCAAGCGTTTTCAGAGTAACCTTGGAGGAACAAAAAGTACAAAGATTCCAGTTATAAATAAGGATCAAACAGAAAATGGACCTAAATTAGATATGTGGAGCAAAGTGAAGGTACTTCAGTAGAGAATGCATGTCGGATGACTTGGGAAATGAAGCAATGCCTCGAAGGCTGCCTGATAGCTGAATTCCATAAAAACTTGGCGCATTGCCATTCTACCAATTGAACAATCGTTTTTGGAGTCACACCCTCTTCGGAGTACGTTTTTTTTTTGTGCCTCTGGCCTATACCTGTAGATGACATATTAGGTCTATAGTTTTTTTTATTTTTGTATAAGCTTTAGTTTAGTTGCAAACCTGGTTCCGCATGCTAGTCAGATGGGCAGATAAAATTCTATTGTAAAGAATTCCAAAATTATATGATTGTCATGGTGAAAGGGTAAGGTCTAGGTCCTCCTAAAATTTTATAATTCAGTTGTCTTACTAGTCATTGATAAGAATTATTTTTATAAGTATTGGTTTTGAATGGAAATATATATAGATAAACAGTAAAAAACATAGACAGTATCCGTTTTAAACTAATTTGTGCAATTATTTGTTAATATATTCTTGGTCGTCGACTATTGGAGTCAGCCTAGTATTGAGATTTAGATATTAGCTGTAGCAAAACAATTTTTAGTATATTTCAACATCTCTACTTATTAAACTTTTTAACACATCACAGCGATTAAACATATAAATACTTTTATCAAATATGACAGCCCCAATAGATAAGCCTAGATAATTGTCATTGATTCATTTTGGTTTCTTATTTCGGAAGGTCAAAGTAGCCCAAATGAAGCATATGAGGCAACAGATATTCCAGTTCTTTTTTGTAATCCTTGTCCTGGTGCAATTCCAAGCGACGCTTTTCATCCTGCATGAATTCACCTGCATCTTTGCCCTTACGCATGCTATACGAACCAGGCAAAAATGTGGTGAGCAGGAAGTAATCTATTGAAGAAGAAACCCATCGGAAATACTGATCTAGATAATGCTCTTTTGAATTGACTTACCAGTGCATCTTCTGTCAACAATCTGCTGGCGAAGCTCTATCAGACTGGGCATCTCTCCTTGGTATCCAATTTTAGATAATGTTCTCGTAAAGATATCAAAGTAAGTGTAAAGAAGCTCATCAGATTTGTCCTTCCGGTCATCCGCACTAAACAGCATGTACTTGGCGTACTGCAGATCGTTGGCAATGGATCCGACGTAGGACATCTGGAAATCAATCAGCATGCAGTCGTTGTCCTTGAATAACATATTGCGAATATGAAAGTCCCCGTGACATAGAACATAATAGGCATTGGCCTGTCGATTCTCGCGATATTCCCGTATAACATCTCGCCAGCGCAAAAGAATATTTTCACGCATTGGCTCAAAGTATTTGCTATAGGTCTTTAAGCTATCCTCTTGGCTTAGCATATTCATAAAGTTGGGCAGGGCGCTGGTCATGACATCCAGTTCCAATAAGTTTGGCATAGTTGTTACATCATATTTCAGTTTATCAAATATCTCCGGCTGCTCCTTCAACAACTTGAAGCTGACCGCATGCCACTTGGCCAGTTTTGCCAGTACCGATCGGAGCTCGTCTAGTGTGACATTTCGATTGCGAATCACTTCGTAGCCCTGAGGCACCAGATCCTCGAAGATCATTACCTGCCTCGGCTCCAAGCTGTAATACACGCAGACCGCACCAAACTTCGTCTTATCACCAGCTGCGCGAAGTATCTCCTCGAATCTGGGCAACACTTCCGTATACATTTCGATCTCTGTCTGGAATATTTTTGAGTCGCTTACGAACTGTTTTTTGTGCCCATCCATTTCTGGCATTGTCTTAATGATAAGCGACTTAGAGCACTTTCTCTTCATTGTCGAATACTCAACGTTGGCACGGAACATGACGCTCGCATAGTGGTCGCCCTTCGCACTTGCCGGCGACATCTTCACAGCACTCACTGTGAGAGTCGGCTCCTTGAGATGCTCCACTAGCACCTGCTGAAAGAATTGCTTGTTCAGCCAGGCGGGCGCTTCCAACTCATCCGAATTATAGACATCGTTACTTGTCGACATTGTAAATAAAAGAGAGTCGACGTGACGTTCGGTCTGGCGCTCAGTCAGAAACTAAACGAAATTCTATTCGCATTCCGTATTTATACGATGTTTGATGACTATCTAGAGCTTTTCATGTATTCAAATTGAGATTACAAACTTCTTTGGATTGAATAAGTTGAAATTGTTATTTATATTTATTATTAATCTTTTTTTTAATATACATTGTTTACATATTACTAAATATTAGTTACATAATGTTTCCTTATATTTTATTTGACATTTAATGAGTTTCTAATAAATAATAAATATTTCCATTAAACATTTAATTATCAGAACTTTGGTAACCGAGATATGTTTAACCTGTTCTCTGAAAACAAATAACTTGGAAGTTCACTCCAATATTCTGCTACGCTCTCATCGAGCATAGCACATGACAAAGCAGTTAGATTGATGGCCTCTCTCTCCCTCTATCACTCTGCTTAGAATTCGTATAATATACACGTGTTTGCTTACGCTTTCTAAAACGTATGTATGTATACAACAGAGCAAGCTGAACGATTGAACAGGGAGCTGTTAATTAACATTTAACGTAATGGAACAGTTATTTGTGATGCCTACTCTTAAACAGTGGACAAGCAATAAACTGATTAGGGCAAGTGCCATGCTTATAAACAATTATAATTTTTACATGAATAATTATTTTTTAAATGACCAGTGTGGTAGTTCTATAGAATTATATAAAGTTAATTAGCAGAGTACAAATTAATATAAATAAATAAAACTACAATTATATGCTTATCCAGGATATGTGGGTAACAAATAACAAAATTACAAAATGGATGTCATTAACGATTCCATTCCTTATCAATCATTCGTATGATTCAAGTCGCATTCTAATTACGTTTATTTGTGTGCTAGCTCTTCAGTACTGATATGTGGCAAATACTGTGCACACGCAGAAGAGGCTCGTATTGCTAAATACCTCCGTGACGGATGTATCGCAATCGCAATCCCAGCAGCAGCGCGATAAGTAGGTGGAGCCGGCGCCCAGCTCTTGACCCAACATTACTTGCACCACATGCTTGTAGCGTTTAACTTTCGGATTCGCCACAATTTGTTGGTTCACCTCATCCGCTATTTCGCTCGTCCATATCTTGGCAATATCCTTGTCATATATTTTGTCTGTAATTTTCATAGTTGCTTAGCAACACTTGTTTGTTTGGGTGCAATTCAACTTACCCTTTAGTTTCTCTGTCATTGTGATGTTTATAATGTTCTTAATGATTGGTAACGGGAAAGATTCACCAAATGCTGGTCGCATGCTATAAGCTGCAGGCTGTCCTGCAGGTTCCTCCTCCATATCTGCATCGGTTGAGAGTTGCGCCGCCGCAGATTGTGTCTGTTTATTATCCTGCGAACCTGTCTTGCTTGCTGCTTTTGGTATCGACCCTTTGGATTTTTTTGAATTCTTTATCTTTTCTTCAGCCATTTTAATTAAATCTTATCAAAAAAGAGTTTCAAACTTTAAATTGTCCATAAATTATTTGATGCTAAGAAGTCGCACTTGTTGTTATGCTGCTTTCTATTAGAGATGGACTTCTAATAAACTAATGCGAGGAATCGCGATATTTAAAAGAAATATCGATAGTTTCGCGACTGCGTGACTTTGGCGTTGCCATCCTGTTCAGCAGTGTACGATGATTAAATTAAACTATTCCGTTACTCACAATTCATCAATTTTTATTCAAATTTAAACAAATCAAAAAAATTACATAATAAATTCGATAAATATGTTGATTAAAGAAAATAAATAATAGTATATAATTTTAAATAACTTGTTTAGTATACATTAAGCAATGTGTTTTGCTCCCTAATATATCTTTATATACGTTTGTATTATACATATGCATGTATATATATAAATAAGTATAGAAAATATTTGTGTGTAAATCTTTGTGTTCACTTTGTTTTTAGTTGGGCAGCAAATTACATGCATGATGGGTGACGTAGAGCGATCATAAAAATAAAATCTTGACACACAAATCAAATTATTCTAAAGAGACATTTAAAAATTAATAAAGAAGGATAACCCATTTGCACATACAAATTCACGATTCACACTTAAAATATTACACAACATAATACAACATACAGTACAACATACAATAGTCAGACAAATCATTAAAATATTTTGAAGCGGTGCAACAAATTAAATGACTACAAGATTTTGTGTATATTAATATGCTCGAAACTAACTGAACTTTAACTTTAAAATTGGCAAACTTTGTTTATGTAGTTTTTGTTGTCTATAATTTTTTCATTTATACAGTAATGTTGCGCGTTTCTTGAAAAATATCTTAAGCGACTATGTTATAAACTATTCCGCCAGAATGCTTGCTCGGCGTACATTTGCTCGTTTATCTTACAGCTCTGTTTTCAGTATCGTTATTGTTTTTTTTTTCTTTTTCTTTTTTTTTTTTGTGTTTTGCTTTTTGGTACATTTCTGCTTAAGTATTTAGGCGTAAAAATCCTTGCCAGATCTCGTTAGCCAGTAAGCCCCAAGGCAAGTTTAAAGTTCAAATCTGAAAGTAAAAAAACAATTACTTTAATTGTAATTGAATGAATAGAGAAGTCTTTGAACTTACATTCGATTCTTCCTGTTCATGCGAATGACCGGTTAGTGTGATGCCAGCGTCCGTCGAGCTTGAGGCAGTGCCGGCAGCTGTTAAATCTATCTGTGAAGCGGTTGGTCGTAGCGAGGCACGTTTAGCCACTATTTCCAGCATCTCATTGAGTATTGCACCCTCCGCGGCCACATCGGCGGAGCTTTTGTCAAGTTCTACAAAGGCGTTACAGATATTAAAAACAAAAATATAAATAAATATTACTTTTGAAACTTACTATTGCAAGACAAGCGCAAATTGAGCTCTTCTTTGAGCTGTGCGTGTCGATATTCCAGTTGCAGTTCCTGTTGTCTTATTGTAAGTTCCTCATCACGTTTTCTAGATGGCAAATAATAAGGATATTACTCAACTTTTCCTAGGGATTTGCATTCTTTGATGCCATACTCACTTCAGTGCTGTGATATTGCGCCAAATTTCCAAAAGTTCCTTTAATAGCTTATCGTCATTGTCCTTAGTCGCATCCAGGCTACAAAAAGAAATATTAGTTTGAATATATACTCTTAGACTCAAGACTGTAGTTGTGTTTACTTTTCATAGTTCTGCGCCTCGCCCCGCAGGGCTTTCTCTATTAGAACGCCTCGAGCCTCCAGTTCCTTCAATTGCACCTCGAGCTCCTCCTGTTCACGCTGAATTTCTTGAGCGATTCGCAATCGCTTGAGTTCAGCCTGTCGCGAAGCCTTCGATATGGCACGTTGCTTCTTATGCTCTCGTGTCTCGTTAGCGTTGCTCTCATCTATATATCACGCACAAATATATATAATTACAAACATATATTAACGGCTAAATCTAATCGGATGGATTCTTTGGACAAAGATTTGGGAAATGATTACATAAAATGAGTTCAACAAACCATCGGATCTTTGATAATTCAGTGGCAAAGGCGGTATGGGTGGCGGGATCTGGTCGTCCATGGCAATCGCTGCGGCCAAATGATGGGGATTATGTATATAGAGCTGCGGGCTGGACGATGAGAACGATTCGGTGTTCGCTTGCTTTTTATAGCGACTGTTGTTCGTTGTGTTGAGGTAATCTTGGGCATGTTTCGATTGTGTTGTGTTTGTTGCTGTTGTTGTGCTTGCTGGCAATGTTGCATTGTTTGTGAACATATCCTTGTCCTAATTTAGTGTTTCATTGAAATATATTTGGTTAAAATTGAGTGTATGTTGTGTATATTGTTTAAGGTTCGGCAGCAATGGCATAAAAGAAACATTCAAAATGTAAACAATTTTCAATTTTCAGTTATCAGTTTTAAAACAAAATGTTATTAACAACTTATATGTATATATAAAAAACACAAACGTGCTTCACTATTTACTATTTAAGGTAACTCAATTGGAATTTAAACCACACCAAACCAATTCAACCAATTCATGCAACATGAGCTTATACATATATAATAATAATCAAATATTATGAAAAACCCCAAACATTTTCCATAATGCTAAATCTATAAACAAACTTAACAAATAGTTGAAAATAATAAAAATTGCTTTTAATTAACCAAAAACTTAAACAAATTATAACACATAAAAAGTCATTATATGTCTAAGTCAAAAAATAATATCTTTATATGCATATAGAATCATGTATAGGCCCCATAAAACCAGAAAAGGTTCATGTTTTCATAAATCATAATTAAATAATTAAAAAGTATATAATCATAGGATATCAGGCAAGTTAAGACTTAAATATTTTCAGCTGCAAGTGCGAAAAGAAAATAAAATTTAAATAAATAAAAAATGCTTTCAAGCAAAGTTAGAAAATCAATGAAATGAAAATTAATTTCAAGTTATAAAATTAAAACATTTAAATGGATTGTGAAATTTAGCGCTATGAATCAGATCAAAAATTATAATAAAATGTAAATGCAAAACAAATATGCCAAAGTTTATTTTATTTTTATCTTAACAAAATTAAATTAATTTTTGTCTTTTTAATTTTGTGCAAAGTAATTTTTGTATTTTTATATTTTAATATGAAACATAAAAATCTCGTGCCAAATCAATGTAAATGTCGATATTAATAACAGTATATAAGGAGTAGTAAATAGTTAAGTAAAAATATCCTTACACCAAAACCGAAATTCCGCAGATCAAAGCAAGACTGTAAAATGTTGATAAAAGTTGAATTTGTTGTTTTAGATGAAGGACACACAAAGTACACCGAACACAAATGTAAATCAGCCCAGATTTTACAGCCCCAATTTGTAATGCACGATTAATTAATGATTTCATTGTGAATTCGCACAACAATTAATACATTTAGCTGAAAGTGGTTAGGGATATGGCAAAGACTTACCTTCGACTTCTCCTTTGATTTGGGTGAAATGCGGAAACGGCTGAAGACACCGCCGCCGCCGCCGCCGGCGCCGCTGCCTGCATCGGAGATTGTGGGCGTGCCGCTGCTGCTAGTGCCCGGACGCTCTGCATGCTCAGAGTGACAGGCAGCTACAGCGCCGCCCAGTTCTTTGGGACTGCTGGATGCCGAGGCAGTTGTTGAGTTGGTGCTGCTCTTATGAAAGAAGCTAGACAAGGATTGTATAAGACTTTTGCGGCGTTCTGGATCCTTATGCCTCTTGCTAGTAGGCTTGCTCTGCAGCGGTTTCTCCTGCGCACTGGCTGCTAAATTGGGATCCGATATAAAGTCCGCAGCCTTGGCTTGGCTGACGGCCTCGCTGTCTAGGCGCAGTTGTTGCTGCTGGCCATGGGCGACCATGTAAGCCAGATCATTGACACTCTTGGAGGCGCTCATCTTTCGAGCACGCGCTATGAGGTCACTGTTGACTGCATCCTGCTGCTTCGCCTTAATGGCGCTGTTCTGATCATAGTGCAGACGCTTGCGTAGTAATTGCATCTTCTCCTCGGGGCTCAGGCCCAATTCTGTGTTGGACTTTAGACGGGCCCGTGCTCTCGCCTCGCTGCGCAGATTCTCGGTGGACGTTGAAGAGATGCCCACGTCGGCAGCTTGATCGATGTGTCGCTGACTTTGACCATGGTTTCCGTTGCGGTGCGGACGCACTGGCGCATTGGGTGTTGTTAGCTCATCCACTTTGCCGTAGCTGAACGAGGCGGTTTTATTGAGCTTGTGACGATCCAGCAGATTCAATTGGTCAGCATCGATATGCTCGCTAAAGGGTCGTGACTTGTAAAGATCGACTGTGCGCATCGCTGGCTGCTTTGTGCGATAGGGCGATACATAGGATGAAGTTGCGGACTTCTGTAGCGGATTTGGCTGCACGAAAATGTCATTGCTTGGCTGGCTTGGCCGGCTGGGCAACTGCTCGGCAGCTGTCGAGACATGGTAGTGAGCCTGGCTGCTGCAGTTGGCATCACTGGAGCTGCTGGCTGCGGCCAATTTGGGCGTGGGACTTAGACTAGCACCACTGGCATAGCCACTGGTCAAGAGGCTGCGCTGTCGGCTGCGATGCAGACGCTTCTCGGCATTCAGCTGTTTCTTGGACTGCAGCTTGTCCATGACCAGATCGTGTATGAGATCCTTTTGCTTAGTGCGCTCCTTGCTGATCTCCTCCAGCTTGCTGTTCAGAGTGGGTATCTCAGGTACTTTGCTTGCAGAGCTGCCACTCCTGGCTCGCATGCTGACAGCCGTGCCGCCGTTCTCTCCGCCTGCCCTCTGCACATCCGCTGCTGGCGCAGGCAGCACATTGGTCGCTTCTATCACAGTTGGCTGCTGCAGATTGGGCGCCTCTCCCTTGGAGCTCTTGCGCCGCTGTGTGCTGATTTGCGAAATGCGCTGCTGCAGCGCACGCACATACTCAAACTGGATCTGCATATCCTCGTCCGTTTCCTTGGGCGGTACAGCGGCTGGTGTGGAGCTGCTGCCGCTGCTGTTTGTGGTCACCGTCGACTGTGTGGTCTTTGGTTGCTGCTCAGAGCTGCTGGGCGTGGATACATCCGGTTTGGCCGCGGCCAGCATTGACGCGAACTGATCGAGCACCCGCGGCGATGAGGTATCCAATGGACTAGTGACCACTGTAAGCGCTTCGCTTTCCTCTGTGGTGGTTATAGTGGGTTGCGTCTGCGACTGAACCATAGCACCAAGGCTGTCCTCGTCCAGATCGTTCAGTGTGCTCGAATCAGTCAGGGACTGAGTCATCTGTGAGCTGATAGGTAAACGAGGTGCCTCATTCACCGGCGTCTTGGCATCATCGTGCATTATGTAAGCGCCCTGCTCAATGTAATCGATGCCGAGCTTTTCATCCCGCTTGGTCAGCAGCGGCTGTGGCTGTGGTTTAGTTTGCCCAGCGGCTGTTGTGCGAGCATTGTCCGTGCTCATTGCTTGTTTGGGCACCGTCTCAATGTACTCCATGTAGCCGCGATTATGCAGTAAAGCCGTATTGGTCGCTGAATAGGCCTCGGCACAGGAGCCCTCGGAGCCGGTATCCATGAACTCAATGTCATCAAAGTCAATGGCGTGCAGTATACCCTCCATTTGAGCGACGGGTGCTTGTTTGGCCAGCTCGTGGAGCACCTCGCTGCTGCTGGGCAACTTGACTGCCGCACTGCGACGTCGCTCCTTGCGTCGCTTCATTGTGCCCTTGTTTGAGTTGATCACGAATTCCATGTCTACAAAGTTCTCAGAAATGCAATCATCGGCTGTCCAATCAGAGAGCTCAGTTTCAGTTAGCACCTGGCCTGTGCCAGTGGGCTCTGTTTCCGAGTCGGAGCCACGTGAATTCAAATCGCCTGTGGGCGTTTTGTCGCTATCATGCTGTGTGGGTGTGGTCGGGGTATCTGGCGTCTTGGCCATGCTACTGCTCAAATTGAGCGTAATGGGTTTCACCACCTGGCTGTGCTCCAAGCTCTGCTCTACGATCAACGGCAGATTCTTCAAGCTTTCGATTTTGTTTTCATTCTTACTGTCGAACCTCAGCTTGGGTGGTCCCATCTCCGGCAGTGGTGGTGGCGGTTGCGTCTGACGCTCCGCCTCGATAACTGTGCACTCGACAGGTTCTGGAGTAGCCGTCACCGGTTCCACATCCGCCTCGTGCTCATCGTCCAGCTCGCTGGTCTTAATAGCTGGCGCCGCTGGTGACGGCACAATGACACCTGCTGGCATATCCAGATACTTGACATCTTCCGGATCACCAATATACTTGCCATTCACAATCATCAGGCTGTCCACTTGCATAAGAGCTCCGCTGCTGTCGTGCACCTCAACGCGCGGTACATTGTGCTTGCTGCCTGCCGTCTGCGTGTCCGGACTGGTCGTGGACTCTAGAATATAATGCTGTATATCTTCAATACTGGAGCTGCCCGAACTGGAGCAGCTGGTGGCGCTACTGGCGGTAGTCGACATAATTTCCGACTTGGGCTTGGTCCACGGTATGTTAGGCACTTGGATTTGAAGTGTGTCCTGCTCATACTGCTCTTGGTCCAGATCGGCTGCCTTCTCAGGCGAATCGCGCTTTTCCTCGTCGGATTGACAGAGCAGTGACTGTTGCTCCTCAGTGTCGCCAGCGCTGGACGACGCCTTCTTTGCATTGATGTCCCCCAAAATGTCGGGTATGCACTCCTTCACATCTTTGGAAACATCTGGCTTTATAACGTCGTCATTCAGATCATTTAACTTGTTACTGTCTGAGATTTTGGCAGGTGAATCTACCATTTCAGTGCTCTCTTCACTTGATTTCTTTGGTGTCTCCAACACTGTGAGATCAATGAATGGCACCGCCGTTTCGGGCGTCACCAGATCAATTATCTCAATGACAGTTTTGTTATTGGTGGGCGTTGTTGGTGATCCTTTTTTGTTGTGTTGCTCCATTAACGTAGCATTCACCGCATCCGTATACTCCATGCCCTTGTTCAGCTCGTTCTTGCTGTTGACAAAAACGTTCTCTTTCTCGTTGTCCGTGGAGTTGCTAGAGGGCGCTTTCTGAATCTTTAGCTCCACGCGCAGATCATTGATCACATTGGTAGTAGCCGAACGCATCAGTTCATTCTGTGTATTCTGGGCGTTATCGCCCAGCTTCGTACGGTCAAGGAAACTGCGCATAGCCGCACTGATATCGCTACTCGGATTCAAAAGCTTCTGACACTCGGAAATGTTGGACTGGAAGCTGCGTATGCGCGAGTCCAGAACCGACGTTGAGCCAGACTTCTGTATTTTGTTTCCATTGGCTTGTTCACCGAGCAAATAGCGTTTCTTCAGCTCCAGACTTTTCTTGGACGCAATGCCCTCAGTGCTGGCTGTCTTGTTCAGAAGATAATCACCGGGTCGTGGATTTTGCAGCGGTACTCGCTGGCTGCCAATCAACAGCGTCGGATCCACCTGCACCAGTGGCTTAAACTGTGGTTGCACCGGCTGTGGTTGGTATTTCTGCAAATAACTGCCGCCCTTTTCGCGCGACGCCAGTTGCTTCTGATGCAGACCGGAGGCACTAGATGTGATCATACTAGACTTGATCTGAAAAGCAAACGAATCAATTACCGTTGGTCTGCGTAGTATAATATATTTCTGATTTCGCTTACCTGAACTTTTGTGGGCTTTCTTAGATGTGTGTCATCTATAAATATTTTTGGCGCCTGTCGTATGATCTCGTCATTGTCGAACTCTGAATCGGTGGATATTTCCGTGGCAGAGTTGAGCTCAACTTCGTCGGGCGATGTGCTTTCGGATTCGGTTTGTACCTGTAATTGTAATTGAACCAAAACTGTTTAATATCTCGATTGCAATAGAAACACAATAAAGCAGTGCATAAAAAACATATAACATATGAACAAAAAGCATCAAGAGAAAGGCGGGCGCTAAAAAGATCAGCAAGATTCCAAGCTCGACAGTATTCTTTTCGATTTACTTTTATAACTTGGATTTTCAAACATGCTTAATTAGTTATAGCTTGGATTTTTGTAGTTGTTGTTTGTTGTTGGGTTAATCAGCGACAGCGACAGCAGCAGCAACAGCAGCAACAGAGGCAACATCATGCCTTTAGGTACGATCCAGAAAGGTACATACGAATACAAAATCGAACGAAACACAACGCGAACTTTGGTTACTTTGCTTGGGTTAGATCTGGGTTTCAAGTGTAGTGTGTAGGTTTTTAGGCATGTTATGGGGTACATAGAACGATAGCGAACTGTACAACAATTTTGTCAAATATTTAGTTTTAGAGACTACAAACTTTCTTTTTTTTTTTGGTTTTTTTGTTTTTGATCGAGCTGCTCGGGGGTTAGCGCAACATTTCGTGTAGAGTTTTGATTGAATTTACCTTCATAGATCGTACCCAGACGCTTTTTAAACGCTATGGCTAACAAAGGTGTTACTCTCTTTTTCTCTCTTTCTTTCTTTATATCAAGATCAGGACAGACTTGACTAAGTTGTAGGCGTGGCAGACAGGCAGGCAGGCGGACAGGCTGTAGCGTTGGGTTCTTTCGGTTGATGGGGAACGTAGTGCGGACCAGATTTTGGCCCGCAATAGATATTTCCTGGCATGTTTTTTTTGTTTAGGTGTTAGTTTTTGGGGAATTGTTTTTGGGTTTTGTTTCAAAGGTGGGTCGTGTGTTGGTTTCGCATTTTGCTGTGGTGTAGAATTCGTTTTGGCCTCAGTAGAGATAATAGTTGAGACGTCGTCTATATTCGTAGTCGTTGGCATTGTTGTTTTGATTAAATATATATATATATATAAAAGAAAAATAGCTGTTTTTGACAAATATTTAGGCTAACTACTAAGAGATAACGCACGACTCTTTGCTGGCTGGCAGGGCGTAATCGCTACGCCCATAGCTGGAAGTGGAGGCGGGACTACGTCGCCTGAATAGATCGCTGAGATGGGTGGTACTTGTTGCTGCTGTACTTGGATAGTAATTAGATGTAGTTGACGTCGTATAGGGTCTCCTGCTGAGGTAATCGCTGCTGGTGGCCGCATTGCTGAGGTAATCATAATTGCTCCGTGATGCAGGGCTGCGCGCATAGGCTGAGGTGGAGCTGGGAAAACGACTCGTTGTCGTCGCAGTTGACTTCGCTGGCAAGCTGCTGGTGTAGTGGCGTGGCCTGTAACTGGACAGCTGATCATCTGGCATGTAGTCAGTGCGATCCGTGCTGCGTATGACATCACGCATATAAGGATTTCGCTCCACAACACGTTCGTTGACAAAGTCGCGTTTTCGATTGTGCAGTCGCTTGCTTCGATCGAGTAGAGCTCGTGTGCTGGCATCCACGGGGTCATCATAGTTAATATTGCTCAAAGGACGCAAAGTCGCCACCGTATTTGTGGTTGATCTTGTATCTGCATCCTGACTGGACAGTGCAGATAGTGATAGCTGTGACGCAGATACTGAAGGGCCCGATTTGAGATCACTAAAGGACTTGGAGCTCAGGCGAGCGCTGACTCCAAGTGGTTTGAAAGGCTGCGGTGACTGTGAACGTGGCTTATTGTTGAATCTCTTGTTTTTGCGCCGCTTGACGTCCAGGAGGCCAAGCACATCATCAATCTCCAGCGAATCGGAGCGTTTGCTCTGCTCGAAAATGGTTTTGCCATCAGGCCACTGTCGATTCTGGAACGCAGCGCAGGGCGGAGAGTCGGAGCGTGCATATTCTGGCAATTGCTTTTTCTGTTCTTGCTCTGCAGCGTCTTCGTCTTCACTGTCCGGTTGCAGATCAGCAATGTGCGGCTTGGGCCAGGCACGATCCTTAAAGACCTCTGGCACTGGTTCATCTTCCGCCGTTACTTCGGGCACGTATTTGGGCGCCTCCAGTTTGGGCAGGTGCAGCTTCTTAGGCATGGGCACAATTACTGGTTTATTGTCTTGTAATTCTATAAATGCAAATGAACTACGTCGCGTGGAGTCCGCTGTGGAATCTAGTGTCGAGTTGGTATCATCGCCCAAATCTAATTTCTTAAACATGGGAGGCGTGCCCTCGCGCCTTGTAGACTCGCGCCTGCTGCTGCTGGCCTGGGTGGTGCCACGTCGCACGTTTGTTTGTGGAGGCGTGGGTGGTGGAAGACTACGCTTTCCGCTGGAGTTGCTGCTGCTCTGCAGTGAGTCGCGTCGACGCTGCTCAGCAGCTGCTGCCTCGAAGCTTTCATCACGTTTGATCAGAGCCTGACGGCGTTCCATCTCGAATTCCTGAATGAGACGTGCTTCTGCCATGGCCTCATCATCATCAGCACTGGGCAGATTATTTAGTAGCTGAATTGAGCTGGTGGGAGACACATCAGACGGTTTGATTACAGGCATGCGACGACGCAATGGCATTGGGCTATTAGGTAGCTTCTCCATATCCCATTCCAACGAGCCTTCCTTACTGACTGGAATCAGCGGTTGCTTGCGACGAGGCATAGGTGAAGCAGGCAGCTTCTCCATGTCCCAATCGAGTGAGTTCTCCTTGCTGCGCACCTTGGGTGGTGTCACAAGCTTCGGTGGCTCGTTAATGCTACTATGGGAAGAGTTGTCGCTTTTGATCGAATTATTATTATGCATTTCCACGGATTTTGTACGATGATGTTGTGGCTGTTCTATTATTATGTCAGGTATCAGCTCTACCACAGGCGTTTCCTTATTGAAACCATTAGTATGGGTATTTGGCAAGTCTTTCTCCACATGGTCAACCACGTCTTCTCCTTTCTCCACATGATCAACAATATCTTCGTCAGGTAGAAGTCTTGGAAACTTAAGTCTTTCCTCAGAACCCACCGTTTCTATTTGCACCTCATCCGTCTGTACATTCTTCACATGGAGTTTCTGTAGCAAGTCCTGTACGGAAGGCGGCATATTCTCTGGATCCAATTTGGTCAGTTTCTTTTTTAACCGCTGTGGTGCAACTGGTAGCGTTGGCTCACTTGACGAGGAGCTGCTTTTTTGTCTGCGCTGTGGACGAGCTGGAAAATGGCTTTCGTTAAGCTCATCAATTGCTACATCTTTTCCGCTTGTAAATCGATTTTGCTGTTCCATTCCACCCAAGGGAACATCATCGCGTTCCAAGGACTCCAGCTTGTCCACAAAATCACGTTCCGCGGAGCTACCGGGAATAAGGCTGTTTCTGGGGCTAATTCCTATAAGTTCATCATTTGAATCAAACTCTACATTAACGAGCATTTCATCGGAAAATTTGCTAAACAGTTTCTCGATGCTTTCCTCCTCGGAGCTGCCACGCTTGACCACTGTAATGGGCTGGGCACTGGGACTCTTGCTAATGGTGGTGCACAATGAATCAGCATCCAAATCGTCATCTACAGTAGCTTCTGGTGTGTGTTCTATTGCCTCAACCATGCTCTGGAAGACGTCATCCACATGTTCCATATCGCGTTCCATCTCGATATTGTGAAGCGCCTCCAAAGCATCTTGATTCAATTTTTCGGTCAGCGAAATATCCGATTGTCGTCGAGAGAGCACCAAGCTGGACTGGGATCCACGTCTTGAACTGTTTAACGATTTGTCGCAACCAGTTTTAGGTAGGTTCTTAATATCCTCAACAATAGGACGTAAGGGAGGTGCTTCCGTTTCTATATTAACAACTTCGCTAGTTGTTGGCAATGGGATGTCTTCCACGAGTGGACTTTTTGTCTTGGATCGCTCCAACTCCTTAGCCTCTGTGGCCTTATCAAGTAAATGTAAAATCTCCAAGTCATCCGGTACGGGAGGCGCTGGACTTGCAGGTTTCTTGGGCTCAATCTTTTTGATTTTCGGGACGGTGTTGGTTGCCTTTTTTTGCGCTTGCTTCGCCTGCTTTGCATTACTAATCTTCGCCAGCTCCTCTAGCGAATTATTTGCCTTGGCTGGCTTTTGAATTTTGCTTGGCGAACTCTGCTTTTTAGTGGGCGACTTCTGCTTTTTGATAGGCGACTTTCGCTTCTCTGGCGACTTACGTGACGGTAAGCCAAAGAATTTGGCTATTTTGGAGTCCCGGTATTGCACGGGCAGTTCACATCCCCGATTATGCTCCGCTTTTACCTCCTGCTCTTTTTGCTGTTCCTCCTTTTGAGCATAGAACTTGTCGCGTTTCTTTTGTAGAAAATTGGTTGCTTCATTACGCCATTCATTGCGCAAATAGTCCATAGTTCTTTCTAAGTCACTCATCGAGTCACTGGCAGAGACCAGAGATTCGCGTGAACGATTCAAGCTACTCATATTGCTAGTGCTGGACTCCATGCGGCGCAGCTTGAAGGATGACTGCTCATCGCTTTGCTGCGAGGTGACCGAGCTCATGGATTCAAATCGTTTCAATATGTTCTGAACGCCACTCAATCGCTTGGGTTCCAGATCAAAGTCACCTTCACCAAGCGACTTGGTCTTCAACAGCTTTTTGCTATTACGCCGCGGTAAGCCTAGCTCGAGATCTAGACCCGTTTCTTCGAGTATGCGTTCAATTTTATCCGAGAGATCGCTGGGTGACTTTTCATCACTAAAGAGTTTCTGATATTCGGAGCTAGGCGAACGTGTTTCACCATCAGCTAAAATTTCATCTAGAATACGCTCAGCTTCATCACGAGGCGGTGGTGGGCTCTCTGGCACAGCGGCAGCTGCAGCAGCAGCAGCAGCAGCAGCAGCAGCCGCTGCTTTCTTGGCTTTGGTTCCTTTGGGCACAATTTTCTTAATAATTTTTATTTTGCCCTTCGGCGTGGTTGTCGCCTTGGCCAAGGTAGTTGAATTGGTGGTTTTAACAGGAGTTTTTGTTGCGGGTGGTACAACCTTAACAGGCGCCTTCTTCTTGCTCAAGTCCAGCGCGCCATCCAGCTGATGATCGCGTAAGCTGAAGGCGTTTAGAGATGCCTGCCGTTTGGGCGGCACAGGCTTTGTGTTGGGATCCGTTTTGGATTCAGCACTTTGAGGTGCTGGCACCTCCTTGGCCTGTGGTATGGCTGCCTCAGTCTGGGACTTCTTTAGTCGTTCTGCAACTGTTTCAACGGCGCGTCGCTGTGGCGCCGGACTACTGGGAAAATATTTGGCCAGATCCACATCTTTCAATGTTTTCTGATTCTTATTTGTATTGCCCGAGGTACTCTTCTCTTCCTTTTGATTGGGAAAGTACTTGGACAGATCCACATTAGCTGTATGCACCGTGGGCGTAATCAACTGAGATTTAATATGATCCATAGTGCCCGCAAAACTACTGGCGCCGATCTCCTTCAGTTTGCTACTTAATTGAGTATTGTTTTCCGAATCGACGTAGGCATCATCATCCATATCTATGTCCATATCTTCCTCGTGCTCACTGCGCTGCGGTCTTTTAATTGCACCCAGAATTTTCTCGATTTGCATTTTATTGTCATCGGGCAGCGGCGGTTTTCTTGAGCGCGGGCTGGACTTTGAGCTGGCATTGCTTTTTATGCTGCTGGAGCGGCTTACATTGGCGCTGCTTTTACGCTCAAGCTTCGGACTCAGCTGACTTGACTTCTTCAGACTCTCTGGTTTTTTAAGCAGCTCCTTGGGCCGCTCCTCAAAATTGGGTTTTCGTGGCTTTAATTCATCCAGATTAAAATCGATGACAGGCTTTGGCTTTGGCTTCAGCTCAGCAATTGATTGTGGCGCACTTACAATTTTCTCATATTTCTCATCAAACTTGGACTTGGGTGGCGCAGCAGAACTTGAAGCTGTGACCGCTATGGGAGCCTTTGTAGGATTGGCCATGCCAGCAGCTATAGCTGCATTCTCGGCTAACCATTTCTCCTTTAGCGTAAGCTTATTCAGTATATCGCTCTTGACTAGATTTTCCTTGGCGAGTATTTCCAAATCCTTATTCATTTTGACCATATTATTTAAGTGATAGAGTTTTTCGCTAATTGCTTCAATTTCGCTGCTAAATTTGCGCGGCGCATTACGCTCCAGCTGCTCCAATTGAGCACGTGTGGGCGCTGCGACCGGCGAGCTTGGCTGACTTTTGGCTGACTCGAAGGAGTTGGCCGACTTGAGCGAAGCTCTCTCCACATTTTCTTTATTTTCTACACTCAACTTTGGCTTCTACATGGGAATTATAATTTTTTTTTATGAAAACCAACACCATGTTTAGAGACAATGTTTATATAGTAATTGTATATGTGAATATCATCAGAGTATACAACAGAAAATTAAAAACAAAATTATGATAATAATATTAGTTTCCCATAGCCAAGTGATAGCAGATCAATAAGACTCACCTCGGTTTCCGTATCCGTGGGCAGATTAACGGGCAAAGGCTGCAGGCGTACTTCCTCCCGTCGCAACTCACGGGCTTTCTTGAACTCCTCACCCTCGGTGTCGTCCTTACCGTCATCTGCAACAGATAAGCAAGAACCAACAACTAAAGTGAACATCAAAGGCAAATATGATGAGTTACGAACCCGCGATGCCTTCGCTGGAATCGTAGAAGTCATCCGAGTCATCGCTATCCTCACAATACTGTTTGCCAATCCAGTCGGATGCCAGCTGCAAAGTTTGAGCACCAAATGGGGAATCGTCTGCCTCCTCGAACAGCTCCGAATCCGATTCAGTGTCTGACTCATCCGAACTGGACAGCTCCGACTGTGAATCGTTGTTGGACTCAGGCAGAAAATTGCGTCCTGACCACTCATGCTCATCAATGACATTGGCTTCGTCATCTGACATGGCATCAGCCGAAGCAGCAGCTCTTGAGGTTTCCAACAAATCTACTGTATCTCCTACGGCGGGCGTGGTATCCATGGCCTGCACCGCTTCAGCGCTCGCATTAGCTCCAGCAACAGCTCCAGCAGCAGCTGCTGATTGTTGTGCAGGCGACTGTGCTGCACCGGATCTCTGCGGGATTACGAGTTAGAAATTTGAATGCAAAAATGCTGAAAGCTAATGTTTTAGCTTAACTTACTCTCGATTTGGAGACACGCTGCGGCATAGGCTTCGGTGGCAGCCGGAAGTGTTGAGTACAATAGAAACGACCCTGGGGATCGTCACGATCGAAGGCGTAGCCGCCAAGGCGCAGATTGGTGTGGCAGTGATGACATTTAAGGCAATTGCGATGCAGCACCAGACCCTCCACGGTGGTCTTCTCCATAAGATAAACAGTTTGCTTGCAGAAGCGGCACTTCTCGGAGGCGGCCTGCTTCTTAAAGGCGAGCGCCACCTTGGAACTCTGTGAATACTCAAGTCCATTAGCAATCACATACATACATATATTTGGCATGGGGTTAGAACAGCGAACAACATTGAAGTGCGTCTTAATATAAGTTGATTATCATGTACATATGAATGTTGTTGTATATGAGTGTTTGTGTGTGTGTGTGTGAATGACCTATGGTAAAAGCACGCTAGCTAAAACAACAAGAGCAACGGCAACTATACACGAGGAACCTTATACCATAAGGACACGCGGCGACTAAGTTAAGATAAGCCATAAGCGTAATACAAAATAAATATACATATACGGGATATAGAACACATAAACGAAAAACCCAGGATAATGATACGGTTCGAACGCAAAACTACTCACAGATTTTGGTATGACAGTGTTGTTGGTGTTGGAGGTGGCATTGCTGCTAGCATTCTTCTCATCCGAATTGCCCTCATCCTTTTTCACAAATTGGCCAGCGATGGAGGCAACCTTGTTGCGTCCACGTTCGCCCACATCCAAATTGTGGCCCTCTTTGAGCTGTTTGTCCAGGTTCTTGAGCGTCGTATCGATCTCCTTGAATTTCTCAGCCTCACGCGAATCCTGTCGCTGTGGCTTCGACATTTTGTGCTGACGCGCCTGGAACTGCTCTTTGCTCCATTTGGGCACCTTCTCGCGGCCCTTGGGCCCATGGATTTCGGTCTTCTTGGACAATTCGATTTTCTTCTCAATTTCGCGCACATTCCAATCGCTCGAATCGATCTTGCCAATGGCACGCATCAGATCTTTGGGTTTCTTATCACTGCCATAGCCGGGTCGTCCCGTCATGCGCTGTTCCATGTTCTTGATGCGATCGCTAAACTGCTCATCGGCAGCGCTCCGTGGCATCGCCGAGGGTATATCGTTACGTTCACGATCCTATTTTCATGTGGTTATTTTTTTTTTTTTTTTTTAATTGTAGGAAGTGGATGTAGTATTTTTGGTGGTTCGGCGAGCGGTGCAGCAGCCATTCGAGTTGGAGTCAAGAGTTTATTTGTGTGTGTGTGTGGGTGTCAGATGGCATTAATTGTAGGTCGGGCACGGATAACATTTTAGTTGGGAGTGGAGAAATCAAAATTTGAATAAATTTAAATTTGAATATATATATATATATATCTTCGTAATACATTAAAAAAAAAAAAACAATCAAAACCAAAACGCAAACAATTAAAAAATATTTAACTTAGATTTTAGACTAACATAGTTAGATGAACGAACTTAGCGCAAGATTCTTTAGTAGCTTTAGGCAGAGATCACGCTAACAAAACGTAGTATCTAGCTTAAACATATATTTTATTTTAGATTTTAGTTAGGACAACAACTTTACCAAGCTTTTTCATTATTCTTTAGCCTTTTTTTTTTTTTTTTGGCAGATTAGCAAAGGTCTTGAGAGAATTCATTAGCCATATACATTTGAATTATGGCCAAATTTTTTGGAATCAATTTCCGCTTCATGCCGCAACACTTCAGTTGCTTTTCTTGTTAGTCAAAAGCAAAGAGCCTGCAATTCAGTTAGTTTCGTTTGTGTTAGGAGCAAGGACTGAACAGAGCGCGGAGCCAAGACAAAACATAAGGAACACAGAGACACGGCGTGCAGCGAATTGTGTCATCCAACATTGAGGAAACCAGCAGGCAGAGTCAGGCAATAGAAGGATCTCTGAATCGTATCCTTATTGCTTACAGGAAACAGAAGTTTGCGCTCGAGCTCCTTGACGCGATCATTAAAGACGGGCGCCTGCTGCCGGTACAGAAATATCGAATAGTCCTCAAAAGGCGTACCATCCTCGGCCACGCCCTCAGCCACACCATCGCCCTCGCGGAGCAGCTTGCCCGCCTGCAGCAGCTGCAGACTTTTGTAGAAATTCTGCGTCTGATGGAAACGCTGCTGGCGTCGCCTGCTCATGCGATCCTGACGATTCTCCTCGATTTCTTTGAGACGCTGCTGGCGCTCCTCCTGCGCAGCAGAGTGGAAAGTCAAGATTTGACAATTTCACAGTATGCACAGAGCACAAGTGTGTGTGTGTTGAGTGCGTGAGTGTGTGTGTGTGTGTATATATATGGCAGGGAAGAGTATGTAATCATTTGTGTGTGTTTTCATATGAAATAGACATAAAACGTAGACTAAACTAGAGAGCTACATGACTAACGATTGGTATGGGATCCATATGAGATTAGTAGAAATATATCGACAGTTACATTTACAAATGGATTGAGAGCACACGGTAAACGAATGACAAATGGCACAACTTTTGGACACTGATCGAACTGACCTCGTTGATGGATTCGTATGCGCTTATGACGTTACTGAGTTCATGAAAGAGAGCTGTTTTCAGTATGAGTTTAACCTTGGTTTTTTTTTTTTTTTATGATTCGTATGACAAGCGTTCGACAATAAATTACAATCAAATATTTTTTGTATGAGCGTAAATTTTAAGGAGAATTGTATGAAAGAGAGAGAGAGAAAGAGATGTTTGTTGACACTGTTGAAAAGTGATGGCCTTTCCTAAACATTTGTGCATAATTTGCCAATTGAATGAATTTAGATATATATTTTATATCTATGTAGCTTATATAAGGTAAATTTTGATATGGCATCACTTTTCAAGCGACATTTATTGCGCCAGTGAACCAATCCATGATATAGTTGAAACATCTACTCACAATGTTCGCCGTTTTATCAGCCTGGCGACGTTTCTTCGAGCGACGCGGCGTATCACTTTGAGCTGCAAAAGAGAAGAGAGATGAATAAAGTTGAGAGTTGAAATTGTAAAGAGAAAACTTAAGAGCTAATTGCTTATAAATGGGAATGTCTTGCTGATAAACCAGAAACAACGGCTCTAATTTTATACTATAAAAGAAACATGAGTAAATTATAGCTTATATATCTCCTAAAATTTCTAGCATCTAATGTGAACTGTAAAGCATGAAAGAGAGCCTAAAACTATTTAAAATCTGATTCATTTTATGATCAAGAATATATGGAATGCTGACAGGCAAAGCTAAATGAGCTCTAACTCTTATATATGATATATGCTGAGTAAAAAATATGATTTTTATTCGGGCTATACAATTTAGAGAGGTAGCTGTGGTACATTTGTTGCTCTGGATTTAGATCTTTTACGTATTATGGTTATCTTTAACACACCCTGTTGTTGCAAATTGTTGCTGCCTGTGTTGCTGGCTGCGGCTGAACCGGCTGCCACACCGCCGCTGTTCAACAGCTGCTCGTGGCGGCGCTGCCGCTTGGCGCGCTCCTCCTCTAGCACAGATCGGCGCTGTACTGTTGTCGGCACATCGACAGCATCATGCATGGGCGACTTGGCTTTGGCCTTTGTCTGCAGCAACTTGGAGAAGTCTGGCGGCGCATGCGTATGGTTGATGCGATACTTTTGACGCAGATCACTGAAGTCCATCTTGGGATGTTTGATGTGGGGTATCTCGCCGCGGAATAGATCACAAATTTGATCCAAGTAGTTTAGCCAGATACGCGACTCAACATCGCTCAGATCCAGAGACTGTTTGGCGTTCATAACGCGATCGATGTGCAGCTCACGCTCCAGCACGCCAAAGGCCAGCTCATTACACTCCAGCGGACTCATATCCTTGGTAGCAGCATAATCAATAAGATCAGGGCGATAACTAAACAGAAAGAGCATAAATGAATAATGTTTAAGTAATTCATGAATTCACTCACCGGTTGATTAGGGCGACCAGCACACGACCATTGCGAAAGACATCCGAGGGTTCCTTGAGATCGGAGGCAAATGGAAAGGCACACAACTGTGTGCTGATCCAGCGCAACAAAATGGCACCTTGTGGCAGGACATCTGTCAGGAATGCAGAGAAGAAAAGATTAAATTTTATACATAAATCGTAATTGATATTAACCGACCTCCACTGCGACGTTTGCGCCTGCCCGGCGTCTCGACATGCGGCAATTGTAGCGCATGCGGATCCATAAATGTCTGCTCCAGTATTGACGGATCATCAGTGTCAATCAGATGCTTCACTTGCCAGCTGTTGACTGATTCGCGATTTAGGTTTGGATAACGTGTAGCTGGATCCACAGTATAGGCGCTGATATCACGTTGCAGGGTGTCCGGCGTGGTCTGATTGAGCAAGCGATAGATGCTCTCACGTTGCGCTAGAACGCCCAATGTACTATTTTGTGGATTGGACCACAGCTTGATAGCATAAGCAGCATCCATGCTGGACAGAAAACCACGAGCACACCCCGATCCAGTGGGCCAGAACGGCTCCAGCAGACTGTCGCCCACAAGGCACTGTAGCAGCCGGAAGCCCTTGCGCACTATAACGCGGCAGGACATCTCGGCAGCGAACATGGAGGTAAAATCAAACATGGCCACATCCGGTTTGCCATAATGATTGACGGCAAACTCCAAATTGGGCATCTGATATTGTGTGGAGAACTCAGCGGCTTCGCGTGCATAGTCGTGCAGCTTCTGCGTATCTACATTGGCGGACGCTAACAGCTCGGCGGGATCGGCCATGTCCTCAATGATGACACCCTTATCGATCAGACTGTGCTTCTTCGCAGTCATCACGAAATAATGCGTCTCATCCTTGTAGTAGACAATGTTCTCGAGATCAATGCCCGTACGACTGTACAGCTCTTTAAAGAAGGCCTGATTGAATATAAACGCCACGCCACTTATCTCCTCCACCTTGGCCTCGGCCTCCGTCTTCTTGTTGATGAAATTGGCCGTTATGGCAATCGCCAGCTTGCCGCGAAATTCTTTGCGCCTGAAGTCCAACATATTACGTTTGCCGTCGGCACCGATGAGAACGTCGAACTCATAATTTGAGACAGCATGATCCGCTGGTGTGACCGCCGCATGCCAGCCGGTGCCATCGCCCGTCGGCTCTAGGGCATGATCGAAGCTGACGCCCTCATGTATCTCGACTCCCAGCAGCAGAGCCACTTTGAGGAGCATGCACTGTAGCTGTCTGATGGAAATGTGATCAATCGAGCCCGCACAGAACTTGCCATAGAACTTCTTGGCTCCCAGATTCCTTAGATCCGTAATGACAAACGGCCACAGATGCAGCACATTGTTGCGCGTAATCCGATCACGCTTCTCCAGCACCACCACCTTAGCACCCAGCAGCTGCGCCTCAATGGCCGTGCGCAGGCCGCAAGGACCGGCGCCAATGACCAGAACGCGAGTTCCGCTGCAAGCATTGCCCTTGCCATAGACGCGATGTGCGGCGCGCGCATCGAACTTCTTCCACAGTGCCTGCGCCTTCCACGATCGCACCTTGGCCTTGAGCTTCGGGTAGAATTCGTTCAGCGGCGCTGAGCGCAACCCCACTGCCTCACACATGGCCCGATGCAGGGCCAATATCTGACGCATTGTTGTTGCCACACAGAGCAGGTCGAAGAGCTCGGCGGCTTCCGCGGCAGCGGCATGCTCAGCCATCAACAGCGCCTGCTGTTGCTGCTGTTGTGCTGTCAGCAGCTGTTGCTGTTGTTGCTGTTGCTGCTGCTGCTGCTGCAGCTGCTGCTGGTGGTGCCGCTGATGCTGGCGGCTCATGCTGCAATTAGAAGAAATATACATTTTTATTAGACTACATTAAGTGACATTTTGTGTGGCATTAAAGATTTAATTAGCCACTAAATTGGCCCAAATAATTTATAAATAATCAAGCCTAATTTAGCTACTTAATTTAATTTCTTTATACAGTCTGCAGTTAATTTAATGTTCTAGCTTGGGCTGACTCCATCGCAGATCTTTGTCTTTACGTATTTTATTTTCTTTTTCCTCCGTCGCGCAGTCACAATTTAATTAATTAATGACAAACAGAAAGAAAACAAAAAAAAAAAAAAAAAACAACAAAAAATTAAAATCATGTTTACGAACGTCTCCTCTGCTCATGAGCTAATGTCAACGAACCAAGAAAAGCTTTTCGCGCCAGTTCAGCAGGTTGAGCCCGAACAGAGAGTGAGAGTGCGTCTGATTCACTTCCTATATATCACTTTTCTATATACATATATGCGAGTCAGTCCGATTTACTGTCTTGATTAAGAGAGCTACTCGCATTATAGCTTATATAGATTGTTCTCTTTTGAGTGGCTTCTATTACCTTATTGAAAGTTTTGTTTATGGAATTATTTTGTAACTGTTTTTCAGGGCTTACTACTTTACATACATATGATTCACTTCCTATATACCCATAAGATTAAGAACATGATATTTTAAATTCTAAAATCTAAATCGAGTATTATTTATTATTGATTCAAATAGTACTTTATCTAACAGTTGCATTTTTTATAAGTTTATTTTAATCTTCATAACAAATAAGTTCAAGTCGAGCTTAGCTAAATGCATAATCTCAAACTTTAACTTTATTTTATTAAAAACATTTTGTGCATTATTTAAGAAAGTAATAACCCAAGGGGATTCCAAAAGAATTCAGGACACTGCCACAAAAAGTTAAGAAATTGTTTTGCATGCCTAATTAACGAAGTGCGTGGCCAATTTTAAGATTTTCTAGAGACTGACTAATCTCTTTAAGTCGTTGTCGTTGACAACAATATATTTCCTCATAAGTGTGACAAGGAAGAGCTTGAGCTTGTTGCAGGCTCGTGCTTGAATTAATTTAATTGAAAGCAAAAATAAATCAAAATTAAAGAAGAGCATAAAGCGGGCAGTCAGGCGACGATTACTCATCCAAATGACAAGAGCCATCAGGCAGGCGGGGCAACTGCTCAGCTCTGTGTGTGCGGCTTGTGGATCGGGACAACAAAGGAGTGAAAGGAAAATTTGCGTTGCCCAGACTGGTAGACTGGAAGAAGCGGGCAGCATTGACAGCGAGAGCAGAGAAAACGCAAACGCAAAATCCAATGGGAAAATAAGTCACTGAAAAGCTCAACTTTTTTGTGGCACACAGACTTGAACCCGAGCGTGGGTGCTAGACAGGCAACAACCTGACAATGGGTCCAAGGAACGAACCGAGTGCCAAGTACCGAGTACTCCGACAAAGCATTCCCACATATTCATGCTTTTATATATATATATATATATATATACCATATATATGTATGGCTGGCAGCTTATGAAAATGAACTTCAAAGCGTTGAAAGTTTGCAAATAAAAAATGAAAAGTAAGCCACAAGAGACAGGGCAAAGCGTGGCCTTTGTTTGCAAGGAATGTGGAATCCAGAGAACTTCGGAATCCCACAAGCTATTTAAACCAACAACAGCAAACAGCCGAACAAAGGAGCTGCAGCTGGAAGAGCTGCTGCTGCTAGCAACTCCCATCAGGCAGCTCTGGCTGTCCCCATTTAACGTATCGAATGAGCCGGAAAAATAAACGCATTGTTAACTGCGTGTGCTGGACTGCCCTGGACGAAGGTTTATTGCACTGAGCTGAACTCTACTGCACTTGTTGTGTAGGTTTCCCGATGTGCTGTCAATTTTACACTTAAAAACAGAGATATATCTTGAGTAATACATAGAAAAAACTAGTCAAAAGGGCAGCAGTGTCAATCAGAGGGTCAATCAGTACGTAGCAACCGCCGATGATGCATCTCCAGGAGGTGTTCGTTCGCGCAGCTCCCCGTTCGAAGGCGAAGGCGACAAAACGAATGGCGGCGTTAATGGAGGAGAACCGTCCAATTGCTCCAGCTTGATCATCAACGGTGATGGCTGCGGCAATAATTTGTCATCTGTGCAGTCCAGCGATAGCATTTCATCCACATACTTGTCAATATCTTGGCGCAATTGATCAATGGTTGAATGAATGATAGAATATTCGTAATTGAGGCAACTAAAGAAGCCTTGATGCACACCAGCCGTCAGAATATCTCCAACAACGGGCTGAATGCGTTTACGGGCCACTTTATATATATTGGCCACACGCTGAGACACCTCCTCAATGGTGGCCGGGCGACCAAGCACCTGTAGTACCTCTAATACCAAAGCCCCATTCTGTTTGCCCAAGTTTGATGGATTCATAGCGAATAAGTGTAATTGTTTTTTTTTTTTATGATTAACTTCTAAATATGTACAAGAAATTTACGCTTGACGATGCTTTGGCTAGCGATCAAAAGGAAATCGAAATATTTTTATAAAATTATTTGTATGCTCTCGCTAGTTGTAAGGTGTATAACAATCTGAACTATTAAAATGTGTCTTATAAAATGAACTGGAATATTTGACAACTCAAGCAAAAACTAAACACAATCCTTGTCAGCTCGATCAAAGCACAATAGTCTTTCAAAAACCAACAGAAACAAAGATAAACAGGAAAAGGAATAGAATGTGAACAGGAATTCCTCTCCTTCAATTTCCATATAAAACATGCTTCATCTATTGTATTTTTGTTCTATTTACTCGGCTCGTTCAGCCTTTTTATCTTGTGCTTTTTGGTAGCCACACAATGCGAATAACCCTAACCCAGACAAATAGTTCCAGCTATACAGATATGCTTTACTTAACAAGCTCTGTGTAATTTCCAATTTCTATCCTGCTCCTCGTCTATTTAAGTTGATTTTTGGCGAACAGAAAATGAATAGATTCGATTGGCGCCATGAAAGCCATAAAAAGCGCACGCACCGTGCTCAGAGTCAAGTGTCCATGGAAAAGCTTGTCAAGGGAAAACAAGTAATGAACGTTTAAGGTTCAATGATCGACGACAAGATACCTTACATATTCAAAAATATTGCAAATATATAAAAAAAAATATATAAAGGTAGCCTTATTATTACTGTTAAGTAATATTTGACATATTTAATAATTCAAACAAGATAATATTTAAATTTTAAAGGATTTCGCTAACTAAAATACTTTTCAAATACCTCTTATAATCCTTAACATGATAGATGATGTTATTTTTCATTGCAAATTCAAAGAGACGACTCTATGTTCGATATACCCACTTGGCATATATTTCTATACATATAGGGGTTTGGGGTTGGCGACGTTTTGTCGTTTATTGTCCCTTTTTTTTCCACACTCTGAGCACGCTTGCTCTTTCTCTCTCACACTTGCTCTTCCTCTTCCTTCGCAGTTTGTTCAGTTGGCGTGTGACACATTGGGCACAGAGAATATTATGTCACTGGCGGGCTGAAAGTAGAGCTGGGTGGTTCTCAGCAGAGCAAAAGCTCAACATGAAGCGAAACATGGAAATTTAAGTCCAAAGTAACGGGAAACTTAAATGCTTATCGATTTTGCTCATCGCGTTAACCCGACTTAATGTTTTGTTTGTTGAGGCAGGAAGAATGAGGAATTGCCAAAACACGTGGCGGTCTCTAAGGCCAACAATAATTACGAGGGATGCTCGTCTACTTATTTGCATACGCGCTGTACGATGACTCATAGAGTCTATAGAAATTGCAATTTGCTTTTGGGGGTGTATATTTTATATAAAATTTTTGAAAAATAATTATAAATGAAGTATTGCACATGGCTGTCGGACAAGATCAAGGTTTTATAAATGATACGAGCCATTTCTTTAAACAACACTGAGATATAGGAAGGGAGAGAGAGAGAGAGAGATCAAATTGGCTAATTGCCAGAAAATTTTATAATTATTAAAAATACAACATTTCGAGCGCAACATTAATTTTTCACATTGTTTATAAGCATGTTTGTTTTTGTAATTGCTGATTTTTGTCAATTTTTCAAATTGTCTGATTACCTGAGCAAATTTCGTGTTTTCTTTTTATTTTTTTATACGTTGGTCTTTGCTTGATTTTCTTTAAGCTTTTCACAATGTCGTTTTCACTATAATTTTATTTCATAAATTTTCTCGTTTCGTTGCGCATTCAATACCCGCCCGCTCACAAATGAAACATCTCTGAGACCGATGGGAATTTAAATAAAATTATATTCGCATCGATACAGAATATAGAGATATCCACACAATGAATCTACACATGCAAACACTTCCTGAGTAGGTAAACAAAAGCGCTGGGAATCCATCCAATAACAAGGTAATTGAAATGACATATAAGGCGAAAGAAAAGTGAACTCTAATTATAGGTTCATAGATATTGTATCTTTGAAACAAAAAACAACGCGTAATACAAATGTTTTCATAATCAACTCACACACACGCACACACTCATAATCAACACTCCCGCACTGCACCTAGAGATAAGTTGATTTATGAACGCAGAGCGCACAACACGTCGATAAGAAAGTGACGAAACAACAATCAAACAAACAAATAACTCGCAACACTTTCTAACATTGTCCAGAAATCCATAAATGGACTGCATTTGTACATGTGAGTCACGTTATTTACATACTACATATTTCATGCAGTTTGTTAAGTTCATAAAACAAGAATAAATCAATAGAAATTATTGTGTGAAATACGTGAAGAAATTAAACATCAACATCAAAGGCTAGAAGGTTGCTGAGAAACTGATAGAAAGTAAGTCATACAAAAAGAAAAGAAAAAAAAATTGTCAAATTTCATTGGGCCTAAAACAATTGAATGTGAATTAAATAAAATGAATAATATATTTTGCTGTATTTTAGTTGTTTTTACATAAAAGCATGATTTACATTTGTCGAAATAAAATTAATCTCCTAGTAACCATTTAATCTTGGTTTTGAAAAGCTACAAATTACTATATGACATTCTATATTTGCATAAATCCTAATTCCTTATATTAATTTGTTTTTTTTAGAAACAACTTTGAAGCAATAACAAACTAAAAAGCATTAATAAACAACGTGCGATGCATTAGCAGTTGCTCTAGTCGGGAGTGCCTGACTTGGGGCTACCTTAAACACTGCGAATAGACTATATTAAATACAAATATATATTTTTTAAATAATAGATGATAATCATAACTCGCAGTACTATTCAGCTATATATATGTATATGCATTATGAGGTCGTTTAGAACTTCTTCCGTCTATTACATAGATTCATAGATTCATTCTTACAAATCTTAAATTAAAATTAGTAAAAACCTGTTAATTAGCTTCATAGAACTAACACAAAGTTGCTCATTGCATTCTTCTCAATATTCTTTCACTTTAGCTGAGAGCAAATCATAATCGAATAAAACCACAAAAAATTTAGCTAAATCAAAAGACTCTCATCCAAAAGAATTTCACTTGTAGTGCACAATTTGTGGCAACAACATGCTTTCCATAACAATCCGAAGTTTTTTACAATGTTCTTCGCACTTCTATAAATAGTTGTGGCTCCTGCTGAGCGAGAGAGGGAGAAGCAGAGAGATTTGGAACGCTTGATTGATTTGTTCGCATGTTGGCTCGCATTTGTTTGCGCCAAATGTTTATTTTTTTCCCCAATTTTGGCAGCCAATTGCGCCAATTGGGCGGCGAGCGCGTCGCAAAAATGTTCAAATTGCAACAAATTGATTTATGACGGGAGAAAAAAAAAAGAGCCACAATATAAAGAGAATAAAACAAATATCTGATCAGATACGAACAACAATGCGGATACGCAGCTGATGAGCTGATGAGCGAGGGCTTGGGCACTAGTATATAATTTTATATATATTTAAATATATTTTTGTACATTTGAATGCGGGGTATTCAAGAGACAGAGAAACGATGAAAATAAAAACAACTTTTGACGATACGCTTTTCATCTTGATGACAGGCAAATATAAGAGAAAATACAAATTTAAATATGCAGAAAACTTTGATTACATGAAACTTGGCGCCTATTTTGGTTACGAGCCAAATATTTGCCCATTGTTATAAATTTCTTGACGAATCTCATTTGACAGCGACAGACATTAACAAATAAATCAGATATGATTAAGGAGCATTAAAAATGCAAAATTTATATATATATATATTTTTTTTCCTATTGTGGGTCTTGCAATTTGTTGCAAAGCTCTTTTGTAAATTAAATTGTACGTAGCAAATATATTTATAACTTTTTAAAAAGTCAAAAGAAATTCTTAAAAAAAAAAAAAAAAAAAAAAAAAAAAAGAAATTGTATTTGAAAATTCGCTATTCTTAGACAGATGGAAAATTGGGTCAAACATTTGGCAGGCCGAGCATGAAAAGAGAAAGAGACAGCAAAAGAGACAGAGTATCTGTGAACGAGTGAACTCTGCTATAGTTATATATACACACACACATATATACATATATATATTTTTAAATGACATTTTAATTGATTCCGAGTGTATTGGCTGAAAAATCGAATTAAATGTAAGAATCAATTTGGTTTCGCTACTGGGCTGTCCGCTGAATGACATCATAAGCCGACGCTGCTCAACTGATTCAATTTTCAGCATCCTTTCTAACAGAGTCCTGCCACATTTACATTTACTCTGCCTGCATGTGGGTCCTGGCATAATTGCTGACATCATTTGCACAGCGTGCCGAGTGCTCCATAAAAGTATCTTTTGCTTCAATTTCCGGTTGTTGGCTTACACGATGATGTTATTATATGTATGTAGTATGTAATACATGCAGCTACAGTTGAATACAATTTATGCCGCCTGCACACACCAGAGCCTGTTCCAGTTACCAACTACTACTAGATTGGGGTCAGGCAAAGGGGTTAGTTTTCAGCAAAACTTAATAACAATTTGCATAAATTTACAAGACTATTGCTGTAAAATGAATACGAACGTGGGTTACAAATCGAAACCGTACTTACTTCACTCAGTCTCTCAGTCGAAGGCGTTATCTTGTAGATTGCTCATAAGTACATGCAGCATTAACTGTAAAAGATACAAAGTGTTCAAACGTAAATTAGCCCATATATATATAAATAGCGCTTATAAATCTTAGTTCGAAATTATTATTGGCATTTCAATGTGAAGGCCAATCAAAGATATATATATATATATATATGTGCATGACATTATCCATTATCAGACGTGGCACAGACACAAAGCGAGGAGAAAAAGCTCAATTGTTTGCGGTCTTATTTTGGCTTTCATTCGATTCAGGTTTTATGAGCGTTGCGTGGGTCGCCAGCCAGACAAAGAATAATGCAAATCTTGTCTTCCAGCAATTCTGTACATGAAAATAATTGTTTATGTGGGCTGTTGATTGAGAGGTTTCGCGTTCACATCAACTATAGCTAATCGTTTAATGTTGAATTCATATAAAAATAAGAGAGAAAAAATTAACATTTACATGCTTGGGCATTAAAGCATTTTGGTACTTTTCATCACACACCTGGACAGGTGTGAACGACATGCAGAGACAGAGAATATGATTGTACTGGATTCCAATTGGAATTCGATTAGAGTAAAAATTTTACACGCATCTACAACTGTCAGTGATTGCCTATTGTCATTAAGTCATGTTCTTTGACATACGAGTTTTCTTTACAGTCTAATACACGGTCGTGTTTCAAAAACGGCTAGATTTAGCTTGAAAACCATAGTCAGTTGTCAGTTGTCAGTTCACCTTTTAGAAAACTAAAAAAAATCGTAATCAATCAGGCTCTTAAATTGTGAGAGGTAGAGATATAGATTAGAAATAACTAAATGCTGTAGGATTCAAATAAAGATGAATATAATAAATTTCTAGTATCTAGCTTTACTAAAAAGTTCCTTGCACACAGACAGACAGTCGTACACTGCACAAAGCTAATATACTCGTTTTATCTCTTGAACCTGAATAAAAACCTCAAATGTTAACATGCATGCATTCAGCATAAAGCGCATTGTACCTACCACAACAAAACAATATAGCTAAAAAGATTTTTCCAAGCCGTTGCCGGCACGAATGTGGCATTAAAGTCAGCTAAGACGACGCGCAGACATAAGGCGATGGATAAGACTAGTCAACAGTCATCGACAACAGCAGCAGCAGCAGCAGCAGCGACAGCAACTGGCGTTCAAAAAGGTGCATAACGTAGCAACTTGGCCCGTAAAATAATTCAAGTCTAGGCGCAAATTCACGTGGCCAAACATCAACAGCAAAACAATGAAAACTACCGTAAGAAAAAAAAAATGCATAAATAGAAATTCGATAATGAAATACTCTGCATATAAGAAATGCAATATAATTGTGTACTCATATATTTCAAGAGCATACATATATGTTACTTATATTTATTATGATAATAGTAAAAATAAAAACTTAAATATAAATATAAAGGAAACTCAAACCGAGCTAAGAGCTGACTCTAAGCTTTAATGCAATCAGGAAAACGCTAAATTTTCTTTGTTCAATTTCCCAAATAGTTTATGCTCAGTTAACAGTTATAATTAGTTTTCTGTATGATGCTATTTTCTTTTTCACAGCTGCGCATGTCACAAACTTAATGACAAGCCCAAGAGCATCCTTAGTCCATAGTGTAGACAATAATAATAACAATGGAATTAACATGAGTCTCTGTGTATGTGAGTGTATAATTTTTTTGTTTCTCTTCTTCTTCTTAGCCATTTTTGGCAGTTTTGGCTGCCGTTGCCAATGAATGAAATTAAATGTTTTGCCCCTTCGGGCCAGAGACAACGAGGAGACACACAGTGGTAGAGAGAGAGAGAGAGAGACGGAAAAAAAAAATAGTTTGGCCCAATGCACAGCAAAGCCGGGCTAAGTCTTTTGGGCAATGGAGCCAGCCAACCAGGCAGCAGCACAACAACGACAATAACTCGTTTGTTGGTTGCCGCGTCAAGTTGCCAAAGTTGGCCAAGTGTGCAATGTGCAAGTGTTCAGTTGTTGCTATAGCCACTGCTGCAACAATAACAACAACAAACACGACAAGTGCAGCCAGTGAGATATGATGGCAAGATGCGTGCGCGGCAAGGAGATCGTTGGGACGCCTTAAGGAAAAATTTAAGCTGGCGTATAACTGCCTCCCCATTGTTGGACAACGAGCCAACGGGACAACGAGCGACGCGACGTCGGCAGCGCAGTTGCCAGCGACGTCGACGTCGACGTCGGCGCTTTCACTTGCGCCGGCGACTTTTCCAGCATAACGAAACGTGTTTGCTTTGCTCTTTGAGCTTGCGCCTTACTTATTGTTATTATTGCTTGCAGCTGTTGCTGCTGCCGCTGCTGCTATTGCTGTTGTTGCTGTTATTTTGTCCCAATAAACAGCAACAGCGACAAATTGAATTCTATACATTAAACGTTTACTGACCTGGCCACACCCAAAAAAGCACAAAAATTCGAGCTAAGCCAAACATTATTGTGTCTATGCAAAGCAACAATTTACATTTCTTTCTTATTAACAATATAAATATATTTATAAATTTTTTGTTGTGCTTAATTTATTAATGTCAAATGGAGAGGCAAAAAATTTTGTATATATTTATGCAAATATTCGCATAAATTATATAATACTAGTTGGAGCTCAATGTTTATTTGTTGTTCAGGAGAAGGTGCCAAAAGTCTAAATTGAAATATCGTTAGCTCATTTTTTTTTTTTTTTTGTTATTTCATTCTTCCATATTTGTATACTCGCATCTGTATTATACTATATGATGTGAAAGAGTTGCTATTTTTGGCTTATCTAATGCGAATACGAACTTTACATCTATATGAGTAACTCCTTATATTTATGAAGCTTTGCATATTTGTTTGCTAGATTTACAAGCTAGCGTACCCCTAATTTAACGCTGTTAGCTAGTCTTTAACTAAAGAAACTGCTTACACAGATGGCTCGAAAATTAAGATAAAACCACGATCAAGCTGTTGTCTTGCTAAATGCTGCTCAGTATGGGCATGCTCGCTAGTGAGCTAGTAAACAAGCTAGATATATCAATGGAAACGCCAAAGACGCACACAAATTATTGCTAGCGTCCATTTAAGGCCGCTGTCAAGACCTTAGACCTCAGCCAGGGGCAGTGCCAAGTGTGACCTTAGACACCATTTGATGATACAGATACAGATAGAGATGGAGATACGAACAAGTAGCCAAAGCAACAAGCGAAATATATAGCCAAAAGCAGTAAAATGTTCGTAAGCAGTTAAGGCCTTCAAATTACAATGTTGTGTATGAAATAATGACCAAGAGAGAGATAGAGAGAGAGAAAGAGAGAGAGACAAAGAGAGAGAGAGAGAGAGAGAGAGATAGAGAGAGAGAGAGGGAGAGATAGAGAGAGAGAGAGAGAGAGAGAGAGAGAGAGAGAAAGAGAGAAGAGAGAGACAAAGACAGAGAGAATATAAATATTACAGTACTCAAAAGCGAGACACGCAGAATCAGAATTCGAAGGGTTCAAGATATTATATTCTATCCTCCATTCCCTGCTATCATAAGCAATCAATTCTAATCTTTAAATTGTTAAGTTAATTTATTAGACATTTCCATTCATTTCTGACGATGAACGCAAAGGAAGTAATCAAGAAAAAAAAGTCTAAAAATATATATGATTTTATGATCATATATATAAATGTCAAACTAACTGCTAAAGATTACAGATAATACACAATGAGTAAATATAGTTATATAAATACTTAAACAGGAAGAATTAATTGTTGCAGATACGGAAAGAAAAAAAAAAAAAAAAAACAGCCAAAAGTTTTTCTGCATCAAGCCAATTTAGACTTCTTGTAAGCTTTATGTAAGCCTTATCTGCAAATGTGTTTTTAAACGTGCGGGTTGCGCGGCCGTTAAATATCTATTATATCAAGCGAGCTACAATAGCATTGACCTCGCTGTGAGCGGCTCCTGCTTAATCAGCAGCATCAACGACATTTCAGCGCCGATACGCCTAAGCATGCAACAATGTGTGAGTGTGCGAGTGTGTGTGTGTGTATTCGACGTTTATTATACAAAGTGCACTCTGCGCTGTCATAATTAACATCTAAGCAACGATAAATGCAATTAGTGCTGCCAGCAGTCATTGACGTTGCGTCCCAGACCCAACCCCAGCCTCAGTCGTAGCCAACGCCAGCCACCTCGCCTTGATTGCACTTTCATTGGTGGGTTCATTGTCGGCCCATGGCTATATAGAGATGCACAGTTAATGGCATATGCTGGCAACGCCCCGATACCTTCATGTCAAAAGTCAAAGAGAGGGCAACAACAGTTTATTGCCATCTCAACGGACTCGACGCACTGCAGCAATGTTGGCCCTGTTTTGTGTCGAGTTTGTTTTAGTGTTAGATACACATTGCAACTCAAACAAACAAATGCAACAACATAAACACAGACCGAAATGCAGAACATATGCATGAAAAAAGCAAATGCCAGAAATTCTTATATTGCTTTCAAAAAAAAAAAAAAATACCAAGAATATGGCCAATGCATGTTTAGAAGCAGAAATAAGATACAAATGTATCTGCATCTGCTACTGCATGCTGCTTAAGGAATAACTTCAAAAGATTAGATAGTCAATTGTTTGCAATGAAGTTGATTTGAAGATGTGTTATAAAGATACATTGATACATGGGTAAATAGATACATAGATACATCGATGTGTATTCAAGTTTGAAGAAGACATTCAGACATTTGGCAGCTAAGTTTTCTCACAGTGTGCTTGTTTGAATTTGAGAAAGTGTAAACTCTTGAGATTTACTTGACCGACCCGAAATGGCGACAAGGCCTGAGGTGCATAAATCGCTATTTTCACGCATTTACCCCATGCCAGCCGCTGTTGCTGCTGTTGCTTTGATGTCTTAATGTCCTCTGGCGGGTGTTAAAACTAGGATAGGGGAGTGGAGCATTGAAAGGGGACTGACATAGGGGAGGGGCAGGGGCACCAGCGGCAGCTCAACGACCGTGCGTGAAAGACGGCTATTAAAAATGTTTGTCTCTGGCAAAGGCAATGCGCCTATTTTTAGTGCATTGGCACTTGCCAGCTTTGGGGCTGCTTGGCCATGAATCCATGTATATAATATATATGTACATATATATATATATATATATATATATATCTGCATATGCACTAAGAGTATGTGCAGGTGAAAGTATTTAATTATGCGCCTGCCTGTCTGCCCGCATGACAAATCTCTTGGTGTTGGTCAGCAATGTTGATGAATGATGCGACAACAGAAACAGCAACAAAAACAACCTTGAAAAATGTCACGTTGCATTTGAAAAATGCGCTTTAATGAGACACATCAAAGCGAGTAGCATAGCATATAAGGCTGGAATGCCTAAGCACAAATTTTGTACAGACCGGAAAGCGAGCGACCAAATTGGTATTGTCGTTTTTCAATGGAAAATGCCGCAAGGCAAACCACGCCTCGTCACTCACTCACTCACACACACACACACACACGACGCCATGTGGCATCGATAACACAAGCCAAACACTCACACACATTTGTAGAATAATAAAAACAAAGTCTCGCAGCAACGAAACGCAATGATGTTTATTTGATATGGCCGAGTTTGGCAAATAAACGCAGACATAGAATCCATCAGCTCGATCTACAGAAGTGCCCCGCCCTCTGCCCATCGCCTACTCTGCTTCGAGTGGTGTTCAAATGTCGCCGCCTTCAAGACAAATGGCAAACAAATGTCGCTGCTTAAACGCAAATTTCACTTTCGAATGCAAAAAAAAATAAATAAATAAAAGAGATGCGATGCATGCGGCAGATTCTCTTGCAAGTGCAACTGTGTCTGATGCCTTGGACAGGTTTATGACTTGGCCAAGTGCGTAAGCCATGTGTATGTGTGTGCGTGTGTCTGTTTATGTCTGTGTAATGAAAGTGAAACGTGTCTTTGGCAGCGCTGCGTTGGATACACTGCACACCTCATTTAAGTTGCGCACATGCTGCGAGTATTTGCCAAAGCAAATAATAATTGTTCTTTAATTGTGATGCATACACAGCTACAAAGATATATATTTGTATCTTTTAAATATGTACATATGTATAGTCTTATATATATACGAACATTTAACTTGCTGTTTAGCTATCAACATTTTGCTTGGAACTGCAAATCACGGCCAAACAGGTCGTATGAGTAATATACTATTGCACATACGTATATATATAAATATTTATATGTGTATATAATCTAGCAGCCATGTTAATTGCGACTGTAATTGCGCTTATAATTATTTATTAATCGCCGAAAAGCAGCCATCAATTGTGGTATTGGCTGACGCTGCGTATGAGCAATATTTAATTATATAAAATTTCTACATAAACAGCAAATGTAATACTTGGAAAAAAATTTGAAATATATTGAAAATTCAGAAGCTACCAGAAAACTAATAAACTAGTGTTTAGTTATACGGATGTATGCTAGAGATACTAAATATGAAATGTTAAATTTAATACACGAGAATCAGAGGCCTAGGGCTTCATATTATATAGATTTTCATTTATATTATATATATTATTAAATTTTATATATTTTTATATTATATATATTTTCTAACATTATATATACATTTTTATATATATTTTTTAAATATTTTTGCTCACTTACTTTTCTATTTTTAATATCAGAGAATAGTTTTTTTCTTTCTTAGTTGTTCGCATCAACTTTTGCCATTTACTTTAATCAATTTCGCAACGAAAGTAAATTTGTAGCGGCAGAGCAACAATTAAAGTGCAGCCAAATGAAAACCAAAAGTATTTTTATACATTTTCTATTTATATATGGATTTTGGTTTTGGTTTTTTCTTTCGAATTTTACTAGAGGAGCGACGGCAGCGCTTGAGGCATATTTTTAAACAATTTCCCCGCCACGCCGCACTAACAATATCTAATGCTGCCGTCGAATCGTTAGTTGAAAAAAAAAAACTGCAACAATTGTTGTTTTTCTCTACGTTTATTTGTTTTTTTGCTGCATACGAAAATGCTTGTACTTTTGTGTAAGACAATTTCATTTGTAGTTAGTTAGCAGCAAATATTTGCACAATCCTCGGCCCACTGGCAGGGCAAAGAAGAAGCAGCCACTGAGAGATGGCTGCTGCTTATGTTGGCTGGCTTTTAGTTTTTTTGTTTCGGTTTCGGTCCTCTGGGCGCTAATTGAGTGAGCACACGCCAGTCAGACAGTCAGACAGTCGAACAGTCCGACTGTCAGTCAGTCAGTCAGAGGAGAAATGAAAAACGCGACGAGGCCAGCAAAATGTTTTACAAAATAGATGTAATGCAACGAGCTACTATGCATGTATGTATGTATATGGGCCGTCTCGCATCTAACTGACTGACGGACGGACGGACGGACAGGCAGCATATGTACTCGTATGTGGCTTGCACTGGTTATGCCTGCTGCAGTTGCGGCATGCAACACACACAGACGCCATAAACTTCGAGGAAGTGCCAGAGATACCATTAAACGAGCATAAAGCACTAAGGAAGGCACAGCGCACAAAAGGCTGAACTCTTAAATACCCTATAACTGGAACTTCTTTAACTAAACTGAGTAACATCTAAACTAATTTATTTAAAATTAACTTTAATATAAAATAAATACAAATTTAATATACTTGTTATGTAGTCAAGAGAAAAGAGCTCAACAGTAGCTCATTTCATGTCCAATCGACTTTATTAAGAGTAGCATATATATATAACTGATACATATATACTATATATTTATATACATCTCATTTTCAACTATAGCTGCGGCATCAGCGCACTTTATCGCATTACAGCATGAAAAATTGTCATAAATTTAATCCGATAAATTTTGTTTCATTTAGTGGACGACACGCTGCTTGATCATGTAATCAGCAACATCATCATCGTCATCATCATCATTATGACTATTATTATTTCATACATTTTCATTATTATTATTATTATTATGGCTTCGGCTGCTGCCGCTGCTGTCAGTCACATGACAGAATTTTTCTAGCCTACAGACATCACTCCATGTCGCTCAGCAGAAATTTTCCAACAATTTCATATTTTTTTTTAGGTCAGATTTTCATGATGCGTGCAATGGCACTTTTCCCTGACCACAGCTGGCTGATTCGAGTGATTGAATGATTGACTGCCTGAAGTGCCAATAGAATTATTCAATTTACAAATATTTTTTATGAAATTAGCCAACAAAGTTAGTTGCGTAAAGTTTGCAAAGTGCGAACAAGTTTTTAGCATTGAAATCGATAAATTGCTCTGGCTCTCTGGCTAGCCCTATCTCTCTCACTCTCTCTCTCACTCTCTCTCTCACTCTCTCTCTCTCTCTCACTCTCTCTCTCACTCTCTCTCTCACTCTCTCTCTCACTCTCTCTCTCACTCTCCCTCTCTCTATTTAGTTTCGCTGTTGCTGTCTTGTTTTAGTTAAAGCGATTGGCACAATTTGCCCAGCGCTTGGCATTTTCAATCTACGCAAGAATTTGCTGTCGCTGTTAATTTCAGTTGTGCGTTTATATAATTGAATCACACGCATTACTCATACGACGCGTTGCACCAGTTTTAGATTAGCCAATGAAATCGAAATCGATTAGATTTAATTTAGAAAATTAATATAAGAATTGATAACTATAAGCATTATTATTATTATTATTATTATTATTATTATTATTATTATTATTATTATTATTATTATTATTATTATTATTATTATTATTATTATTATTATTATTATTATTATTATTATTATTATTATTATTATTATTATTATTATTATTATTATTATTATAATTATAATTATAATTATTATTATTTTTATTATTATTATTATTATTATTATTATTTTATTTATTTTTTATTAATTTATTTTGTATACAAATTAATTTAGTTAATTTGTTTCGATCTAAACTGATCTTCATGTAAGCTCAAACTGATCAATTATTTATATCATGTTGTTCATAATTAAAATACTTTTTGTTTACTCTATTAAGCTTTGCTTTTGCATAATTTCTCGTCATTGCAAATTTGAATATTTCGACTGCGATCATTTTGCTTTTCGAGCATTTTCGTTTTTATTATTTTCTTGAAATGTATAATCTCCACTTGGCGGCACGTGCAGCGTCTTAAGTGGCTTAGCGCTGTTCACCTTGCCACCGGCCAGTTGAGTTGTTTGTCTTTTTTATAAACTGTTTATAATTGTTAACATTTTGGCAGCTTGGCCGACACTAGACAAGCTTTGGCTTCGTTTGGGCCATAAAATTGTCAGCTACTTTGCCATAATAGGCATTACAATGCCCGTGGGCGTGGCAACACAGGCGCCCACCACTCACAATATCGAGCACACACACACACACACACACAACTATACAAATAGATAGACTCATGTGAATGAATGTATTCGATATTTGGGCATCGCGTGTGCAGATTTTGGCTGCGTTGGCGTGTGTTGGCCCATTTCTGTAGCACTCTCTGATTCATTGGCCAGATTCCATAGTGCTGCACAATGTTATATTATTATTGTTGTTTACGTTGTGGTTGCTGCTGCTGCTGTTGTTGTTGCTGTTGCTGCTGCTGTTGTTGTAATTACTGTGACTGCTTACGTTTGCAGCCATTAGGCGCACGAGTTGGCCATGAACCAGTGACTGCTTCCCCCCTCCCACACGAGTTGAATAAATACTTTTGCTTAGCCACACAAAAACTATGTTTTATTTGTGTTTTATACACAATAAAAAAAATTTTAGCAAAAGTATTAAGTAAAAGTGGTCTAGTGAGCTATAGTCGACTATGAAATACTCTCTGATTATATCTCTACATTGTTCATTCTATTGTTATAGAGTCTTTCTCTTCTCTGAATCATTTCGATTGACATAGTATTTTAAAAAGTAAATGTAAGTGAGCCTTTTGATACCCTGCTAAGTGCAAAAGTAATCAGATTTTGATACTGAAACATCAATGAAAACTTTACTTTTATAGCACGAGCATAAAATAAAAGTTTATTGCAATTTGTGTGCTTAAGAATTAACTTATCAAAATTTGATTTAATTTAATTGATTGCAAAATTGTGCTGCAGCAATGAAGCAATTTGAAGTCAAATCGTTATAAATCGATATAAAACTTGCCCAACTTGTCAGTTCTAAAGCTAGTTTAGCTACTGATGCACACATACAGAAAAACACATACATATTTCTATTACTATACACACTGACGTCACATGCCTAAGCTTCGCCTATTGGGGAGCTCTCAGTGAATTGCATTTAACTACTGTCAATATCCGTTGGCAATGCATTCAAGCGGCAATAAAAAAAAAAACCTAGATGTGTATAATATTGAAACCCAACCAAAGACACCAACAGCAAAGAGGAATCCGTAAAAGAACATTGCAGTCGGTCAATAACGACTGCTTAATGCTTGCTTATGATTGAGAAAAATTCTTGTTCTTGTTATAATGACAATATTGTGTTAATTCATGTGTAGAACAATTTTTTAAAAATAAATTGAAATTAATATTAATATATTGTTATTTAATTAAATGTTAATATTAAGTTTATTTTTATGACCGCAGCTGTGTCTGCATATAGTTCAAATACTATATAATCTACTAAATAAGCTTCACATTCGTATTTGTCAATCATACACAGTAATATATATTTTGTAAGCCAAATCTGTAGCTTTAATAGTGCCATAAATAATTGAGATTTTTTCATAACAAATTTAATAATATACATTCCAGTTAAGGCACGTTCCCAGTGAGCGTATCCAAATAATTATAATACTAACAGACGGTACACCTTAGAGTAAACATTCTCATTTAATATCTTGATAAAAATTAGTTATTTTTAAGTACGCACTCAATATACTCGTTTCAACTCGTGAACGAGTATTCAAAACCAACAGAATGCAACAAATGGAGCATTTTTTCGAATGATTCTCGCTTGGCTAACCGCCCGCCCGATCTGTTTCCGCTATGTGCAAAAGCTTCAGGCAGCTAGCTAAACAAAACAAATCAAAACAGAGTAAAACAAAACAAGAAAAAAGAATAATAACTGTGCCATGTTCGGGGTTAAGTGCAAACGTCATAAACGGGACAGAATCGCAGTTGGTCGGAGTTGGAGTTGGAATTGGACTTGGTGGAGTCGCTCCATTTCTCTCTGCTCTGCTCTCGCGCTCTGGCAGTTGCTGCCCTTTAACTGTAAATGGCTGTGTGTACATAGTTTAGTTAACTCTCAAAAGCAACGCACAAAGAAACATGACAACAGCAACAAAAAAAAGTGATTCATGCGCAACCAGCAACATCAACATTAACAACAACAACAACAACATCTAGAACTTGTTTATTACACAGCTCGGCTCCAAGCTAAAGCAATTCCACAGCTGTTGAACGTGAAGCGTGTTGCTTGAAGCTTGGAGCTTGTAGCTCGAAGCATTGGTCAAGCTGCTCCACTGGGAGCTTCTACAAATGCTTTCCCAATTATCTGCACAAAATAATGCCCGTGGCCACGCCCCGTTTATTGCTGCGGTTGCCATCGACTTTCCAATTGATAATCAACCAAACAACTGGCTGACTCTACACAATTTGGCTCTCTGCTGATTGTATGGCCCACTTTGAGGCCCACTCCGAGCTGCTCGAACCATATATAGCCATTTGATATGGCTCAGGCACAGCTGATGCCGTGCTTAGACCCTCAGACCCATAGATCCAATTTGGTTTGGTCAACATGCTTATCGTGCCCCATTTCCCTCACTGATAACAGGCGGCACATTTTGTTAGTATTTCCTTTGAATATCATTTTGATTAGCCTTATCGTCGGTCGCATTGTGCATAGGTGTGCAAATATTCCGAGTCAGATGGCAGAGCAATATATGGAAACATTGGCGCCATGGAACGAGAATTAACTACAAATTACAAACAGCGATAAGGTCGAGGCATTGATTAGCAAGGGCATTCATGTACACCAGCTGATTGCGATTGTAATTCTGATACCGATTGTAATTGTGCTCGTAAGTAAATTTAATTACAAAAGTATCTACATATAGTATGTAAGCAAATTTAATTAAGAAACACATGTAAATATGAGTAGTATTCATAAGAGAGTTGCTGCCCAGCTAAATCTAAATATTCAACTATTGCTTCGTAAACATGAATCAGAAGTGATATATAAAGCAAAGTCTACATCTATATCTCATATATATAATTAGAAATCTATTTTAAGGTAAATGTTGATTAAAGAAATTCGAATCTAAACAAATATCAAAATCAAAAACCAACAATCAGTAAACAATAAAAAAAAAATAACATTTTCTAAGAATTTAATCACTGTAATAAAATTTAATTTGATTATCAAATGGATTCGCTGCTGGATTTCTATTTATTTTAAGATCTTATTTACTATTGCCCTAGATTTGTATATATGTTTATATTCCAATCAACTAATCTGGTTTGAAGAATTATGTAAATTGAGTCCGATCTTATATAATATTCGTAATTGTCGCACAATTTTACAGAAACTGGAGTCAAAGTAATATGATTCTAAATGCTATCGATTACTGTCAAATCGAGCAAAAAATATATATGCACATGCCAGTGAGTCAAGCATAGAGACCAATTGCTGTCCGATAGCTGCAATTACATGAGGTCTTTGCATAGCCAGAGACCCACATTTCGCTTGCAGGTGGGCGCTGACATGAATATGAAGCTAGCATACGTATGTATAAATATATGTATTTATATATGCATCGTTTTATGCTTTACTCCCGCCACGATAAACTCGCCCAAAACAAGTAAAAATGTTTACAATCGACATGCTGTACTTGCGGCTGCTGATGGCAATGACCTATGCGAGGCAACATACATAGATATTTTACTTTCAGCCAGTCTGATGACCATAAATAGCCAGCAAGCTTTTTTTGGGGCGGCTAACAATAATAAAAACAACAAATAACAATAACAACGTAATGTTAATGTGTGCCGCAATTTGTTTTTGGTTCAATAAACTTGCCAGCAGACAAACCGCAAAGAGAAATTATTATGAAATTTAAATTTTTAAATCTAACTAGAAATGCGCCCAAAACAAAATGGCGACCGACCACCAAAATAGTTTCGCATAATCAAATATAGCGCGGAAAATTGTACAATTAAATGTGAATAACAACAACTACTACTACAACAACAACAACAACAAGAGCAACAAAATAGATGAAAAAAAAACCACAGGAAATGTTAGAAAGCAAAGCAAACAACACAAAGAGAGCCAACAATAAAATAGATACTCACACACACAAACTCACTCACACTCACACACACGCACTCGCACGCACACATGTTAACAACATATGTATATAGAAAATGGTGCAAATATCTCTTGGATTTCGACGGCGCCAGAGCAAGAACCAACAACAGAACCACCACAAAAGCAGCCCCAGACCACAGCTCCCCAGCCTAGCCGCCCAGCCGCCCTCCGCCTCGTCCCCCTTCGGCAAGACCAAGTCACATGCAATCGCAAGCTGCGCCGCTTTTCACGCTAATATTAGCAGCAAATAGCAGTGATAACTGTTTAGTAGGCAAGCGTTGAGCTGGCACGACTAGTTCACACCCTATAAATACTTAAAGAAGAATTTGATTGGAATAAACTTAATAAGTGTTCAAGAAATATATAACAATTGCCCTATATGACATTGGAACTGTTCAGGGTTTTTCATTTAAATAGATTATCTTAAAATATAGCTTTAAAATATACAAATAATAACTGCTAGATGGGGAAACAATGTGCGGATACGACTTGCTTATATTCTGAAAATCGTTGAACGCACTTTCGTCAAGATATCAAAATGACTTGATATAATATATTATAAAATAGACAAGCAAAAGATTGATAAGATTAACATATATGCCATAAATAATATTAAAATAATAATTTCTAATACTTAATTTTCCAAAAAGTTTAAATGAGATTTATAAATATGATTAAAAAATAATATTTTTATTATTTTTAATACTTATATTATTTATATTATACTTAAATTATTTAATTATGATATTAAAATATTTATTTTTCTTGACACATAAACGCATAAAATATACCCTACCCCTCCACATATAGGGTATTCAATATTGAGGAACTCAACACGGCATTTCAAATTTTCACTTGCGAGGAAAGTTTTTGATTCATTTTCAAATGCCATTTGCATTTGTTTATTGTCTTGAAGAGCGAATCGCATAAATAAATATAGTTTTCATTTGCCGACTAAAGTTTTAGCTTATTTTTGCGCCCAAGGCTTTTCTTGTGGCTGCACTAAATCGATTAAAATGCCATCAAATCGAATTGAAACTAAAACTTTCGTTGATGGCAGTGAGTAATTAAAAATAGTATTTGTCATTTGCAGCGCTTCGCTATGGCCAGTTTCGATTTCGCAGCAAATAGATATTTATTTTCGTTCGATGTATTATTGGCCCAATAAACTTTGCACCTCGAGAATTTGGCAAGCGACCAACAAAGAGCGTCGCACATCGGTCGCTTGCTGCATTTGACTAATTGAAATCGGGCGCTGAAAGCCCGCAAAAGGGCCGGCCAGCAGACAATCGAATACAGATTGATAACAGCCAAATGTCAACAGTCAGCCGTCATCCACTGCTGCTATTACACAGAAAGCACTCAATCAACTGTAACGTTTATCAAATGAATGCAGTAGCAGCAGCACCAACAGCTGTTGCTGCAGCAGGTCAAACTGTGAAATCGACACCGAGAACTCTATGCAACATTTGATGTGACCTTGCCTAACGTTGTGTACAGAGCTTACATAACGGGTTAGATTTACATATCTAGACATTTGAACTATTGCTATCTATTATTTATAAGCCAGTGAATCAATAAATTGCTGCCCAACTTAAGTACGGTTAATACTAAATGCATACAATAGTATAGCTCTCACAATAGTAGAATGGTAATTGCTTGAGTTGACATGGTTTCATAATATTGATGCCCTTGAATGCAATGCAAATGGGTAATCAAAATAATCAAAATGACGAGTTCAGTCAATCTATCATACTTTATCAATTTCATTTCTTAAGCACAAATATTTGATTTGTTAATTATAACTTGAAAAATATAACAGCTAAATAATAAAACTCTGATTTTATATATTTACATTTTTTTTTATCTCTCAAATCTTTTTTTTTTTTACAATATATAAAATATTCAATTAGCAAATTTCTGAACTCCTTTTATGAAAGTAATGAGCATAAACATAATTTGGCTTAGGCATGCAAGAATAAACCGAGCCGAATACAATTTGTATTATTATAATATTAAATTTTTATGTATAAAAACAGTATACGATGAAACTAAAAAGCATTTAAGCTTGCTTAACAATCTATAAGAAAGAGTATTTATAGTTTCCTTTAAACAAAAATTTATATTTCTATACATATGCATGCCGAAAAATAATAATTAATCAAAAATCAACACGCAACCAGTTAAACTCACCTTAAATTGCCAAATTTGTGGCCAACAACATTTGTGGTAGTTAAAAATAGAAAATTAACAATAGAAGAAACCTCAATTTTGTTATCTGTAATTTCGTGTCGTTTACTGAAAAAAAAAATAAATAAAAGAACGAAGTTTTAAAAAGCTGTAATATTAATTAATTATAGGGATTTTATAGCATATATTAGAAGTGAATTATTCATTAAATAATTATACATATTTTTACAAATTCAATGTGAAATGATCTATAGAGTAGAATTGCTAAGTTTTACCTTCTTTTCATCTCATCTCATGTCATGTCATGTCATCTCATCTCATCTCATCTCATCTCATCTCATCTCATCTCATCTCATCTCATCTCATCTCATCTCATCTCATCTCATCTCATCTCATCTCATCTCATCTCATCTCATCTCATCTCATCTCATCTCATCTCATCTCATCTCATCTCATCTCATCTCATCTCATCTCATCTCATCTCATCTCATCTCATCTCATCTCATCTCATTTCATCTCATTTCATTTCATTTCATTTCATCTCATCTCATCTCATCTCATCTCATCTCATCTCATCTCATCTCATCTCATCTCAACACATCGATGTATTCTCCATAATCTCTGCTATTCCTCTTTCATTCGTCTTTGTTATTTTCCTCTCTTTTCTAAATTAATTTAGTAAGTGTCAAATTCATTAAGATTATAGAATATCTCATAGTCGAGACCAATTTAGCTTGCTTCTACCTGATGCTAAATTTCGTGTGTTTGTCAAGGTCTCGTATTAGCTGAAGTACGTCATATATCGCGAGGCTCTATCCGTTGTTTATAATTAGCGCAAGTGATTCATATGCCCAAAAGCGAAAAAAGGGAAGAGAGAAATGCTTATAAACAAAATGATTCCTAGAAGATTCCGGCGGAAATTGTACGGCTGTCGAATTCAACGTGACATGCACTCAGAAATGTCTATTTATAAACACTTTTCATACACTTCAAAGTGTCCATGTGGCATAGATAGCTCTATATACATATGTGTATGTATGCCCCCATTGAACTTGACGACCTGTCAACACCTCGAATTAGAAATTTTTAGCATTTAGCATTCGTTTTGATGAGCCTTCACTCGACATCACAATTGCCAATGCAATATGCAAAAACAACATAGAACAATGCGATGCAATCATGAAATTGACATCTCCCACACGCTAGATATACAAATCTATTATGGCAATAAATCGCAAACTGTTTTGTCAATAACTTTAAACAATTGCCAAGCGACGGGGCATGCAGAGTGAGCTTTTTCTCAAGCGAATGCGAATGCGAATGCGAATGTGAATGTGAATACGAATGCAATTGGCAAAGTGTTTGCCCCTTGGGCAAATTGATAGGTCTAGGTCTAACCATAAACTATAAATGGCAATTGATGTGAGCAGAGCTAATCAATAGAGCAATTAATGTAATTAATTAGAAAGGGAAAGGCAAATAAGATCTATAAGAAATATACTCAAAGAATAATACGTACAACATTGCATTCAATTGAATACTTATCATTATAAATTAATTTAATTTAATTAAACAGTCGACAAATGCAACGAATTTTCGCAGATTGAAATGTATAAAGTTTAGAAATAGTTACTAATTATGAACAACCACTTAGTTTACAAATTGAAACTTGTTCTGAGTTTTCATCTTTCGTTTAATGCAACGTCGTAATTTCTCATTTGAAACTTGTTCATTCTCGCTACTCGAGCTCTAGACAGTAATGTGAAAAATTGTTGCAGCTAATCCCAGTTGAGTGTAACCTACATTTGATAAACTGTTGGTTCTCTAAGCACATTAGCTTTGGCAACACTTTCCACCGAGCCCTAACGTTTCCTCGTTTCATCGAACCGAAGCCCAGACTCGAGCCCAGAAGCTGTCGAAGCATAAAAAGAAAAAAAAAATACAAAAAAAGAAAAACTTAATCATATTTGCAGCACAGAGCGCGAACAGAACTGGAGGCAAGTGAACAGAGCTAAATGAGTGAATGAGTAGCTCTAGCTGAATAAGTGTGAGTGCTAGTGTGAATGCTGACGAGTACTCGTCGTGAGTGTATTGGTGTTTAGCTGTGTGAGCGTCTACGCCTGGCTGATTTGCATGCTTTGCTCGCTTTGGCGGCAAACCTGATCAAATTTTCATAACAAACTGGAAAACTGGGCTCGAATTAAAGGCCAGGCGCTGCTAACGTGAACAGCTATTGTTATTTTTCTCTCTCTCTCTCTCTCTCTCTCTCTAATTTAACAAAGGGAAAATTGTGAAAATTCAATTGGAAACAAAAGAGTAGCCAGCTAGGGGTCACGGCCATTACTGTCAGCTGCTGTCAGCTGGCGACTTGGGCATTTTCATTTAATTAATAATGCCTGAAGCTCACCTGCAGGAGGTGTATCCCCTTTTATTGGCCAACAAGCTGACCACAACAACAGCGAAAAAAAATATGACATGGCCATTTGCTGATGTCAGCTATTTGATAAAAGCTGTGTGAAAGTGTTTGACGGACTTGGACGCAAGACGGCAGCCAATTGACGCCTTCACTTGTCCCAATGTTAAGGCGATCAAAATGTGATTAAAAATTAATGAAAAGGCACACACACACACATATAAATATATATATTCACAGCGTCACGTGAAAGGCAAAAGAAATCGAATAGGCATCTAAAGGCCTTCAAAAATTGAACTCTATGTAATGAGCGACTGTGCGATAAGCAATTTTTTGCGGTTTCATTTGGCGCTCATAAAAAATGCTAAAGAAAAGAAATGGGAAAAAAAAACACTTCACAAGTTGCTGACAATCCAACTATCAATATGGACAGCTAAAAGTTTATCCAATTGCTTAGACTTTTATTGCATTAGAATTTGTTATGTATATCAATTACGCACACTTTTCCTGTTTTTTTTTTTTTTTCTTTACTTTAAGGGCGGAGTTCCTTGGGAGCTGCTACTCGAATTTCGTACTGTGTGAGAAGCCACTCGATCTTCAAGTGCTTCACGGACCAATAATATCCATCGGGAATTGGGGGAGTGCGAAGTGAAATGAAATCCTGTAGAGTGCGAAGATATTTGGACTTCGTGTTGAATACGCGTTATCTTCGTTTTTTCTGTGCCATATATTATGCCTTATCTTCATTTAGTCTTAAAATTTTTTGAACATTTTTATCAATGATTCAATGTTTTGTTCAGCAATATATATGTACATATATCGTATAGCGTAATTTTCATATATGTCTAGCATTTTAACTCTCTCTCTCACACACACACTCTCTCTCTCTCGCTTTCTCTCTCTTTCTCTCTTTTTCACTCTCTCTCTATATCTTTATTTTTTCTATAACATTTTTCGCTCCTTTTAAAATTTCTCTATTTTCCCATATATTTACTATTTATATCTATATATCAGTCTATCTAGCAATCTCTTACTTTTTCTATACCTATATATATATTTACTCTCTATTTAGATTTTGTTAAATTTTTTGTTTCTTCATGTGTTTGTATGACCTTTTCTGTTTTTCCCTATATAGACTTCTTTGTCCTGATTTTCTGATCTATCTTCTATCTGTAGAAATCAAGCAATTATCTATCTTAACATCTCATTTACTTATAAATATATATATATATTATTCTCTCTCGTCTATTTTATATACCTAATTATATATTGTTATCTATAACTGTGTGGAGAAATAATCTCCACAAATGCGATATATTTAAATATATATCTTGAATACCCCTAGCTCAACTATAAATCGATAGTTCAAAGCATTCTACCAGTCTCTGATTTGTTTATCGTCGAAGCTCTTAAAGTAATCTCCGTGTTAAAAACCAGTTCGACTGCGTGTTCTGATCAATAATTAGCCAATTCATTAACGCTCTAAGCTGCTGGCTGGCCGTAGACTTTCGGAAACAAAAGGAATTCCGAATTGGAATTGTTAATTACAATTGTGTCAGCAGCTATTTCGAAACTTTGGCTTTTCTTTATTGTGAAGTCTTTCAATTATCTTATCAATAGACAAAGCCTTTCGACCGTGGTAAAGAAGAAGAAAAAAGAAAGGAAAGCAAAAAGTTTTGGTAGGAAAAATACGTCTTTCCTCTTTATTTAAACAGAGAAAAACGGAATTGAGTTGCGTTGAGAGTTGTCTGTGTCCTCCTCGTCTTTGCCACACTGTTGAAAGTGGCAAGGAAAGCTACTTAGCTTCACGCTCTGCCTGTCGGTCTGCCCATCTGTCTCTCCGACTGTCAGCAACTTCAACTACAACTGACTGCAGCAACAACTTACGTTGCCGGAGCTCAAGAAAACGTCCGCAAACGTCACATCGCATTGCATCGCAGTTTAAATGCGCTTACTATATATAAAATATATACTATATAGTTGTATATATACTATACACGAAGTATCATGGTCTCTTGTACTCTCGCACTTAGTTATTGTTATCAGACGTGACGAGTTGTTGTCCTGAGTCGCAGCATGCATAATGCAGTCGCTTGTCTGCTTCTTGTCATTCAGTTGCCGCACTCAACAGCAGCAGTTGCAATTGTTGTTGTTGCTGCTGTTGCACGAGTTCATCAACCGATGAATCGCCTAGGCAATTAAATACAAATTATGTAGAGATAGAGACTTATTTTATTTTATCTGTAGGCATTTGCATTTAAATATAAAATATCTCTTCTTATGCCCTGGGAATTTGAAGGGTCTTTTTTTTTTTGTAGTAAAATTGATGAAACAAACAGACGGAGGCATGGTCGAACCAATAAAATATATTTATATTCATGATCAAATCAGTGGATCTGACCCTTTATGTATGTATGTTAGTCTGTCTGTCAATCATTTATTCTTTCTGCCTAGCTCTGCCTTCATCAGCCCATTCATATCTCTCTCCGTACGACTGTATGGTTCGTATGTATAAAAACTTCCAAAGCAAAGAGCTAGGATTAAGTTTTTTAAGCATTTTTTTTTAACTATTCCCTTGTTGTGGGATGATATAAAAGTCATAAAAAAAAAATAAAATTATATAAACAGAAAAACTAATAACGATACAAAATTAATGCAAAAATATATATAACTAAAACTAAAAGAAATTAATAATAAAAAATTATACTACAATTCCCTATATCTTATCTTTATTCATTTAAACATATATTTTAAAGCGAAAGTCACCAAATTCTCTAGATATATGTAGATTAATGTGCTATGTACATAGATAATGTATAATCTACTTTTTGGATGCCCTACCCATATAAAAGATGAACTGTAATTATTTGCGTGACCCTTGAATTGTCTATTCATAGATATACATACATATATACACACATGCATACATATATTAATACACTTAACTATCGTTTATCTCAAGTTTGATTATCTTAAAGTTTCGCTTTGCTTTGTATTCGTTGCCATCATTCAAAGTTCTCAAGTGGTTCAAGCACATTGCATTATCTGAAGAGCATTTTAAATTTCAATTTAAATTTTAATAGTATATACGTACATACTATATATATATAGTATATAAAATAGTATAGCATTCATATACATAATATATATTTATTTGGCAGCTTTGCGGCTCAATTTCAAACATTAAATTGAAATGTTCATATTTCTTTACACCCCAAATGATGTCATATTCTATATATTTTATAGTTTCTATTCTCAATTGAAATTGCTCCAGTTTCTGACGCTTATTGTTATTGTTTTTCAATGTCTTTTATCTTTGACTTTGTTGCGCTTTTGCCAAAACCCATTTCCTCCGACTTGTGCTTGGATTCCCATTGGGATTGGGAGTTCGGAAATAAGAGCTGAGAGATGGGAGGTGGGAGATGAGAGTTGCCCTCTTCCGTTTCCGTTTTCTGCTTGCACATTTGACTACAGTTTGCTTATCGGCTTAGGGTTTGCATCTTTTTGCTTTGTATTTTTCTCTTTTTTTTTCCATGAATTCTTTTGTTTTTGTTTACTTTTTTTTTTTGCCCTGGATATACATTTGTCGCGTTCTTCTGCTGTTTTACGCTAATGGCAGCCGTGAATGACATTTATGTTTATGTTCTAGTTTTTCTGTTTCGCAGCTCTTCGGCGTAAAAAACACATACGCACACACACATACACGCAATCTCACTCACACATGCACATACGCAAAATTGCATATGGAAAATTCTTTGAAAAAGTTATAAAAGAATATTTCTAGGCTGAAGCTTACGTTCCCGAGTGCTTAATGCTAAATACAATTGACAAGCGAACAAGTAAAGTTTATAAACAAAAAAAACTCAAGTTTTATATCAAATAAATATTTGTTTTGAAAAATAACATATTGCATATTATAATTTTAAAAGAGATAAATATAAATATCTTGGAGTGTAGCACTTGAATAGTATTTGCAAAGAATAAAACCAAAGATAAAGCTAAAAGCTGATCCAAACCGACTGATGAATACTCTAACAAGTTTATAAAGCATTTTAATTGAATATATAAAATTATGTTATTGCTTTATCAGCTTCTAGCTATATAAATTTAAACGGTATATTTTTTATCAGCAGGAGATTATAATTATCATGATGACATACTAGAAATATATACATATATATGATACTATATATATAGACGATTTGCCAACTGGCTTAGTATACAAACTCTATGTTTATATATATATATATATATATATATATATATATATATATATATACAGCTTCAATCGATATTTAATCTAGTGTTCAGGTCATCCCACTCAATGGACAAGAGGTTCAAAGTTAAGAGATTTAATCAAACGTATAACTATGCCGTATTTTATCTAATGCACATAAACCTCAGATCGATAAAAAAAAAAAATATACAATTAACAATTAAATGCAGTACATATAACAAAATCTTACCTGTAAATTGAAGTTGAAATTGGATAATTGTTGAATTAATGAAATTGCTAGCGTTTCGATAGGAGAAACATTAAATTTAAAACAGGATTATACAGTTAAAACGAACCGAAATAAAATTAGGGAATGGACCGAAACTGAAACACGCGTAAAAATAGAAATGGAAATGGAAAGCAGCCAGCGAAGGCGGCGAAAAGAAGACAGACAACAGAGCCGTCTGACGACTGAGTTTTACGGTTAATTTAACAAATAGGCGAATATACATATACGAGCATCCGACTATATATGTGTGTGTGTGTATGCCTGTGTGTGTGAAAGCAGGATGCGCGTGGAGAGGCAGACATCGACAGCTGAGCGGCCGCTGCGTGTGTAACAAATGAATCATCTGGCTTGCGCCTGTTTTGACGAAAGGTATAAAGATAAAGCAAAATGCGGCCGCATATACACCCACGCAAATACACACAGCATACACACGCACACACAAAAGCTGAACACAATTTTACATATTATTTATATATGTATATGCGTTTATTTAGAATTCCAGACACGCGGTTCAATAGTAAAATATTTATATTCTTTATGCAGTCACGGCAAAGCTCTTTGCGTTGCGCTGCGATGGCGCTCGTTTCACGGCGGCGACAAATTCTGCTTTGCAGGCGGCAGCAGCAGCGGCGGCGACGACGACAGCGGCGAAGTCAGCGGCAGCGGCACACGCGTTGGTCTTTTTACTTTTGGTCAGCAGAAGACTAAGACGGCTAAAGTGTCTCGTTGCACTTGCATAAATACACGCAGCTGCGACACGATTGTGTCTGCATTCATTACATTATATAACCGTGCATTTTATTTAGATCTAATTAGATTTTTCATTTCTGCTCTGCTTCACTTACACTTGTTTTGGTTAAAAAACTAGCGTTAACAACGCATCTGTTACACTCAATGGTTTTTTTTCGACTGCACTCGCATTGTTTGTGGTGTGACCAACAGTGCCGCTCGCTAAAAAGCAATATTTTTCTAATGAAAATACCAAGCTGAGGAATCGATACCAAACTTTTTCGATAATAGTATCAGCACAATGAACTAAGAATCGATGCTAATGACCAGTTTGCCCAACAATCAGCAATTAATGCTTGATTATTTCATTTTAAAGTTATCACAAACCAAAACGTGCCTTTAATTATAGATTTGGTGTATAATTCAATTCTTCTCCATTTGTTCATTCATAACTGTTATATTTCATTGTTTTGATATTTTTTAAAGAGGATAAACACACATATACAATTGGACCGTAGTTTACGAAACATATGTTTATCTCGCTCTAATTGAAAACAGCTGCTGCTTGTAATATAAGTGGATTAAGTGTAGACAAACCGAAAAGTTTTTTTTTTTAATAAAAGTTACTATTAGGCATTACAAATGACAAATGTGTATGATAATACAAGACCATATTGGTCCGATGAGGTGATTATTTTCGTTATCACAACAATTCGTAATACACCCTACATGTGGGACAAGACGCATAAGGACTATAGCATACGTTACTTAAAACACAACTTTTGGAAAAACCTGAGATGGACGCTGGAGAAGAGATTCAAATTTCGAGCCTACACAAATGAGCTGGCTCGAAAGTGGTTAAATCTAGCTTCGTACTACCGTCTGCAGCAAAAGGCCATTTTCGATGCGAATGCTCGAGGAGCACAGCCGGAGGAGATAAAGCGCCTGGAAGGTTGGAAGTTCTTCCAGCAGCTCAAGTTTCTACCTTTTGTGGTGTACGATAAGAACAGCGTGGATGTAAGTGGGTTTGAAATATAAATGTTCATATCTAATTCAAAATTATATAAATTAAATCGCCAGGCGGAAAATCTATATGACAGCGCCAACACAGAGGACTCGGATAATGTGAGTTCTGGTGCGGTTGAGGAAAGGCAGTCGAATGCCGATCAGAATACCAATTCCAGAAGTCCCACGCAGTGTAGCACCGAGCGCACGTCCCAGTTCCACAATTCCATGGAAAACGACACAAAGCAAGTTGGAATTGAGGAGCTGAATGTGCCAATGGAGGATAATGATGCCGAGGTTGAGGAGACAACGCCTATAGCTATAGAACCTGCCATAGACGATGTACAAAGCACGCCGAGCTTTCATTATGGCATGTCCGTTGCTCAGGATGTTTTTGAATTGGACGAAAACTTGAAGATCGACGCAAAAATGGAAATTATGCAAGTAATTGTTAAATACCAGAAAAAGCAACTACATCGGACAGTCATGAATCTTACCGGCAGCTAAACTAAACAAACAAGTATTTGAAGCAATAATGTACAAACATATTTGTATTTTAAATATTTAAGCTTAAATATAAACAAACTCCACCAAACCAAGTCACCCTGTGTTTTGGTATTTTATGTGCCTAATATACCAGTATTATATACTGTGAGTTATTTTCTGGTTTTTACGCTTTCAATAGCACAGCCACATTGCTTTACAAGTTTCTCGAAAGGTTGGTGAGCATTTCAGCAACAAATTGTAAAAAAAAAGAAAACAAATAAAAATTAAAAACTCGAGTTTGTATTTGTTTGTATTATTAACAAATTGTTAAAATGCACTCATTACGTGCGTGCACCTATAATATATTTGTATATCGAAATATTTTCGAATGCATATGCATTTTAAATATGGCGTCATATCAAAATGGCGAATCCATATTTTTACATTTCGTCTAATGATTAAATTTATTTTTTCAGCACAACTTAAATCTAAACTTTTGTCAGCAAAATGACTGGACGCGGTAAGGGAGGTAAAGGATTGGGCAAAGGAGGTGCTAAGCGCCATCGTAAGGTGTTGAGAGATAACATCCAGGGTATTACCAAGCCGGCCATCAGGCGTCTGGCCCGTCGTGGTGGAGTCAAGCGTATTTCTGGATTGATTTACGAGGAGACACGCGGTGTGCTCAAGGCAAGTTTTTTCTACTTGGAAATCCAGAGACACTAATAAATTTTTTTTTTTAAATTAGGTGTTCTTGGAAAACGTCATCCGTGATGCTGTTACCTACACCGAGCACGCCAAGCGCAAGACCGTAACAGCCATGGACGTAGTCTACGCTTTAAAACGCCAGGGACGCACTCTGTACGGCTTTGGCGGTTAAATAAAACAAGAGCAGCAGCAGCCGAAAAATAGGAAGAGTTAAATGACGCATCAATTGAAAAGGATTGGAACTAATCGATACACAAATATATATGATATAAATGCAGCATACATATTTAATCCCCAATTCATACTCAAGTATTTGAGCAATTTTAATCAGTAGTAAATCTATATACAATGTATTGACTAAAAATAACTATATATTCCATTATGAACATTCTACAGTAGCGGAAACAAAACAACAAAAAATCAAAAGGCCAATAAATCATTCGAGGAAGGCGCAATTACTGATTTATTAACAATTTCAATTAGGGGCTAAATGGGAGTTTCTATTACATAAATGCAGCCGCTTTGCAGGGAATTCGTTTGATTTGCTTGTTTAGTGTATCTTCTGCTAGTAACAAAATTGCATAAATCTAGGCGTTTGGCTTTCGTGTTTTTTTTTTTTTTTTTTAAATTACTCAACGGCTGAATGGATTATTATTCCACTGATGTGTACTTATATATATATATATATATATATATATATATATATATATATATATATATATATATATATATATATATATATATATATATATATATATGTGCACATAATAATCGCAACAATATGTGCAAAATAAATGTCTACAAGCTTGACAGTAAATCTCAATGGTAACTGAAAATTTGGTCCTACGCTCTGAGTGTTTCCCATGGGGAGGGGGTTTGTTGGGTGTTTCTTCCTTTTCTCGTTTCGAGCTGTTTGGACTTCTAATAAAATACTTCCAGTTCTTGGTGTTTTGTTGTGTCGATGCGGCGCGCCTCCGGCTATAGCATTTAATGATTTTTTTCAGTTTTTTTTCTCTGCAGCTCCAAGTAGACGGTACGCGGCGAAACAATCTGATCATCAGTATCCTTGTCGTCAATTACCACCACCTCCTCCTCCTCTTCTTCCTCGTAGTGGGAGGTACGTCGCATGAATACTTTCATGCCTTGCATGCCGCTGTCACTGCCATTGCCATTGCCATCGGACTGGGCACGGGTCGTGCTCTCCGTCTTCTCGCCCTCGGAGTCAGATTCATTGTTCGGCGACTCCTGCGAAGACTCCTCCATACTGGCCATATAGGTCTCCACATTCGCATAGTCGTTGCTCTTCACCTCGCGTCCGTGAGGCGAATCAATGGACTGCTTTGATTTATGGCGCTTCTTGCCCGACTTGCAACTGATCTTGCGCTCCAGCTCGGCCATGTACAAGGCCATCTGGCTGTTGCCCACGTCGTTATACTGTTTCTTGATCTTGGCAATATTCTTGCGACTGTCGTTGCGCACACAATCCCCAATGTACTCGGGCTCATATTTCGAGTTGCTGTGCGACTTCTGCATCATCTCCTGCTGCTCATAGTACTCGACCTCCTCACGGCTCTCGTAGCGCTGGCGCTCCATTTGCTGCTCATTGACCAGGCAGCTGTCGCCAATGTCCACCTCGAACTGGACGTTCGGATTGAGCTTGAACTGCAAAAGCAAAAGAAATGAATATATATAGTATATATATTTATGCCCTATATGGCAGCAGCACTTACGTCACGCTCGTTGGCGAACTCATGATCCGACTTGGATTCACGTTTCTTGGCATCCTTGGCCAATGCCTCGACGTACTTCATCTCGCTGCGCACCTTGCGCACCTGCAGCTGCTGACGCAACTGCGGATTATCGGCCATTGCCTGATATGCCTGCTGCTGCTCCTCAGCGTCCTCATCCTCCTCCTCGTCGTCCTCCAAATTCACCGCCAGCTCATCAGGCGGCAACTGCAGATGGTGTTGGTGGTGCTGGTGGTGGTGCTGCTGCTGTTGCTGCTGCTGCTTCCGCAGAGTCGCATTGGCGCTGCGTGGCGTGGAGTCCGAGCTGGTGACAGCGCTGTTGACCAGCGGCCCGGAGTGGGTGGCCAGCGGTGGCCCATTCTTATAGCTACTGCGGAGGCAGCATTAGGAACGCTAGGATTAGGATTCATTCAAGCTAGTTACTTACGTTTTGTTGAAGGACTGCATGTAATCGTTCTTCACTAGCACATAGCCCTTGGGAACGGCAGAGCTCTCCACCACCACCTTCTCCGGCAACGGCGGCGGTGGACTCAATGGAGCCGAGGCACCTTGGTCCATGGACATCAGCTGATGATTGAGCTTCTCGTTCAGCTTCTCGGCCTTCTTGCGCAACGTGCGCTCCAGGGACAACTGCTCCTCCAACGTCTTGGTGTGCGAGAGCAGCTGCGAGATGCTGTACTTCTGGCTCTTCGGCAGGCTCTGCAGGCCATTGATGCAGCTCAGATCGTACTTCGGCTCCTTCATCTTCTCCTCGTCCTCCTTGCCGAAATGGTCGCGTATCTGGCGCATCAGGAACTTGCTAATGCCAGCATTATGGCGCACATTGAACTCGGTGATGGCGTTGTTCAGACTGAGGCACTCGAGGATTATGTTCGCACCACAGTCGGTGAGGCCGCAGTTCTCCATGTCGACGGCTGGGTGGATGTACGATTCAGAGCTTATTACTGAACCTACTTAACTCCACGTTGTATACTCACTCTTGACCCAGGCATCCTCCTTGAGCACCTCGGCAATCGGCCGTACTCCATTGTCGCCCAAGTCCGGATTGTTGGCCACGGCGATATAGCGTAGACCCGAGATCGAATCGACATCGACGCTACGATATCGCAGCGATTTCTCCCAGCCCTCGGAGTACCGTGTAATCTTTTGCATCTGCAACGACCAAGGTTAACCCAGCCCAGATCTTCAATGCACCCATGACACATACCTTAATCATATCGGCCACGAAGTCAGCGCCCTTTGAGCTAATATTGCACTCGGAGATATTAAATGTCTCCACATGATTCAAGTATTTGACTGTGCTGCAGACCGCCTCACAGCCCTTGTCTCCTATGTAAGATTTCTGGAAGCTGACCTCCTTCAGGCAGTCATTGGAGGCCAGAGCCTGTAAGAACAGGTAAATGTATCATATACTGTTATTAACAATAAATATTATTAAGTTACATTAGTTTCTACTCTCAACAACTCAACCATCGCACAGTAAACATAAAAGATACTAAATAACTTGAAATACAAAATATTTTGGATATTTGAAAGTCGATTCGTTGCTTACCTTGGCAATGCACTCAATGTAGCCATCCTGCAGTGGAAGACCCTCAAGCTTCAACACGGTAAGATTCTTGTTGAGCTTAACGCAATTGGAAATGGCATCCACAAGACTGTTGAAAATAAAACGCGTATATATGACCGGCTTTTGACGGAAGAGTCGAGCACGGTTCTCAGTGTCAATTGGTAAAACAATATCTATTCAGAATACGGTAATGAAATATCATTAATATATATTGATACTGAGTCCACTCACTATTTCCATTGGTGCGACGCATGCGTATTGCCAATGACTGTAGCACTAGATCGTAGTGCAGTGCCTCGATAATCAGTAGCCATTCGCTGACGCCCAGCTTGTCACCCAGCAGATCGAGAAATGTGTTTGAATTCGGATTGGAGCGTATGTCTGGCACGGGTGTCAAGTTCTTTGCACGGCACAGCTCCAAATAGCGAAAATGAAAAGAGCGGCTTTTGCTCGATTTCTTTACTAGCGGAGGGACCGATATGACCACATTGTTTCTCTTCTTAGTGTCGCGTCCACGTGCAAAAAGAGACATGTTCTGGGGGACAAACAAGGAAGGTCATCAAATAATATTAATATTAATTTTTCAAAATTATATTCACAATTATTACATTTTGTTTCATTTTTAGCATAATAAATCAATGTTGATCTCAAAAGCTCATCATTTTATTGTCACGCAAATCCATTAAGAACTGCTTTAACCTTCAATGTTATGTAAACTTAACGCACTTCCGTTTTAAACATTTTGAATTTCCAACCGTCATCACTTCCAGGCTTCCATTGCGCTCTCCCACAGTTGCGAATTGTAAACAAACCGACCCTCCCCCCTGTCCATATCTAATATACACACTATGCGCTCGCTCACTACACTGGAATTTACGCTTCGTTAATTACTCGCGTGCTCGCACAGTGCAGCAGTAGCGTTCGGCTAGTGTCGCTGCCGACGCAGACGCCGACGCCACTTTGTAGCTCGGTGACAACGACGACGTCGGCGTCGACGTCGACAGCTATGTTTCAATTCCCATACAGCACACGCCGGCAGACGGAGCCGCTTGAGCCTGGCCTGCAATCAGTCGTAGAGCGACAGTTGAGCAAAACACTTCGGCGATGCTGCAGCACCGAGTGAATTCCAATAAACGGTAAACAGTTTCGAAAGTGCAATTCCGAGTTTGCTCGTGTTTCGTCGTGTGTGCAACAAGGCAATGAAAAGTGAAGATCGCTTAGAACCTTTTTGTTTTCAGCACGTTCTCGTGGCGTCATGAAATGCCATTAAAGTGCGGTTTCTTGAACAAGTTGCCCGATTGACGGCGTCCCATAAAAGTTCCGCTTCGTGCATTGCCCAATTTCGGCGACACGTTTTTAGTGTGCTCTATTTATGTGTGTGCGTCGTGAGTGTGAGTATGTGCGAGGCTTTTGACATCTGCCCAATTGCCAGAGACGTCGTGTGCTGTACTTAAGCCCCTGCGAAGTGTTCCCTAAAATGCGTTAGCCTTAAAGAGTGGCCAACGAAGCAAATGCAAAACTGGATTGTAATGTAATTAACACAAAAGTCGACAAGGTTTCGCATTGCAACGAAAGATACTTGAGAGAACAGAGGGTAAGTTTCATTGGGGTTGCGTGTAAAACCCCTCTAGAAAATTTAGTGCATATGAATATACTGAGTAGTTAAAGGTATTTCGTCTTAAGTTTATTAATGTAGTCGTAGGGTGTACATATTGAATTGGTATGTTTATGCAAGAGTTTGTCGAATCGGTTAATAATAAATATACTTTAAAAATGTTTTCATTATCATAGGAACGTTATCTTATAGTTATTCTTAGGGCATCAGTTAAATACAAGGCCTAAATTCAATCTTAGAAAAGATCGATTCGTCAGCTCTAGCAACCCCAAACTGATTTCCAAAGCTCAGATGCGAATTCGAATATAAATTCATATGCGAATATCGAACACTTATTAAAATATGCAAATAGTAAAGCCTGGAAAAGCAGACGTAATATAACTAACGGACTATACTCCAACTCCGCTTTTCACTATTTAGAAGTTAGATTGTTCAACTTCTCAGCTCAAGAGTTAATGCAAGACTTAGCAAAGGTCGATTTCAAATCCAAGGACTTGCCAGCTCTTGCAGAGCCAAATTAAACTTTGAATTTGAATTCGTATGCGTATATGAGCAATTAGATAAAAGTGTGCTTAACGGCTAAGAGCTAGACTTAGAGAAGGTCGATTATACAAGCCAAGGATTTGCTAGCTCTAGCAAAGCAGAGTAAAGTCGAACTTCGAATGCGAATTCGTATGCGAATTCGAGCAATTAGTGAAATATGCAAATGGCGAGACCTAGAAAAGGAGGCGAAGTGTAACTGACGGATTCGTTTCGACACTGGCGGCTTCGTTGACGTTTTAGCCAGCTACGCGTCGGCTGCCGGCATAAGCCACGATTATGCGCATTACCATGAAAGCGGTGCGGATGCGGGGCCCTCCAGCTGAACTCTTGGCTGACTCCGGGACTATGACTCAAAAATCAAGCTACCGCAACGAAGCTGCTGCATACAGTTCCCCAGTCCCAATGGCTGCGACGTCCCCCTCGTCCCCCTCCCACTCCCCACTACGCTTTTGTTTTGTCAGCAACAACAACAACAACAAATATTGTAACAATAGTTTTTTTTTTTTGCTGCTGCTACTGCTGCTGGCGTTGAACTTGACTGTCATAAGAGAGCCACGTTTCGGAATCGATGTGCATGACAAAAAGGGCTCTAATATGGGGGAGGAAGTGTTTAAATTGGAATAGTCGAGCCATAAGCTCATTTGTTTGCTCACTCGCTCGCTCGTGCGCCGGAAACTGAAGGCAACCATGGAGTACGCAGATATGGCCAGAGCCAGAGTCAGAGCTGGAGCTGGAGATGCCAAACTACTGCGATTTCAAGTTTCAGCTCCGACGCCTCTACATATTTTTAATTAAATGAAGCTGTTTTTCTTTGTGTGTGTGTGTGTGTGTGTGGAGTGTGTGAACAGAGATTATCCCCAAAAGCCTGTCTCTGCCGGCTGTCAATTGCGCTTGAAACAACAAACTGGAAGTTAGCCACCAAATTATTGTTTATTGGCATTTCCTTGGCATTCAAATTATGTTTGAAATTTTATTGTGGTTACATGGGAAACCACATAATCGCAAAGATACATTCGTATCCATGGGATACACACATTGTGGTTGTCAAAACAGAATTTCACTTTTTCCCAATACACAGATCAATGCAACTGGAGCTGCAAATAGCAAGGGGTGGGGGGATTGTTAGAGAACAGCCCAAGCGTTAAGAAATGGTCGCCTTTGGCCAAAACCCCCAATGGTCTATTCATTTGTCAGCTACGTTTCGGCCTGAATCGAGCCAAAAAGTTGAGTCTAAGGAAAAGCAGCGTCAACGGCGCCATCGGCGTCGTCATGCTAGATGAACTAACGACTGCAAGTCGCTGCCATTTCCTCACTTAAATATCTTTCGGGAAATACCTTTATATAAAATGCGTGTATTTATTTGATATTTGCGCGCTTGCCTATATAAATTTGCTCTAATTCGGCAAAGTTTTTGGTAAATTGGCCTCATGAAAGCAATACGCTGATATAACAATATTAAAGCCCCCCAAATGGAGGCAATGAGTGTTGAGCGTGTAATTAAGCTGGGCTTATTTGCTATAAATTGTTTATTAACTTAGCCTAGTTACATATATCCCTTATATTAAGAGAGCTTTTAGTTGGGTTTCGAAACTCCATTGAAATCAATTCTTGATGAAATCCTGTTGAAATATTCTTGTTTATTTCTTCTTATTCGTTTTTCTTTTACTTTGCATATTTTGGAAACTTTCTAAAATGCTTAACAACGTCAACAGTGCATTAAAAAGAATATAAATTAGCTTCTATATGAATTAATTCAAGTGAAATCTAAGACAACAAGCAAACATATTAAAAAGCTTATTTTCTAAAAAGTTTCAAACGAAATATTTTGGAGATTTACCTAGCAGGTTTAACAAGTATATTGTATCAGAAATATGAGAAGATATTTAAGGGAGATCAATTTCTAAGGAGACTTTGAATATAATTTGAGTAAAATGATAGATTTTACTCGAAGACCAAAATATATAGATCGATAACTTAATTTTTCTACCAACTACTAGTTGATTTAGATGTAACTGAGAGTTTTGATAATATAATATAATCATGAATTATTTCCAAAAATTCGAAAATTTAAATTGAAATTTTCCATTAATGGGACAACAGCTAGAACTATCGACAGCTTCGCATTTCATAACCCAAATAGCCAGCATTTCTAGCTGTTATTAGCCGCAGTTGTAATCAGTGCAGCATGAAATTATAGATGTACACACCATATATGTATGTACATGCCATCCTATACATGCACACACCTATCATCAATCTGTGGCTGCCACCACCAGCGTCCGCCTGCGCCCGTTCGAGCCACTGACCAAACAACCCAATTGCCGTACTTTATATAAAAGCGTTGGCCATAAATACACACTCACACACACACACACACACACACACACACACACACATACCTAATTACCTTAAGCAGCACCAAAATACCAGTAAGTAAAATTGTTTTTGGGAAAACATTAAACAAAAAGAAAATATTGCATGCGGCGGTTGAAAGCGAAATCAGCTATTATTCGAGACGCAAATGAAATCATTTTAAAATAAAATATTCGCCCGCAGGCGGCATTAACTAGCATTTGAAATTCATAAACGACCTTGTCTACGATTTTTCAACATAAGATAGATCTTACTTTCCAAGAGGTTGATGTAACACGCAATTGCTAATGAGCTGCAAATGTTGCGGCAAGAGCACCAACCACTTGTGTCTCCATAGAGATTTGTGTGTATGTGTGTGAATAATGGGTATCTGTGTATCTGCGTATCTGTGTATATGTAATTGTGTCTGTATCTGTATCTGTGTATCTGTATCTGTGTATCTGTATCTGTGTATCTGTATCTGTGTATCTGTGTATCTGTATCTGTGTATTTGTGTATCTGTATCTGTATCTGTATCTGTATCTGTATCTGTATCTGTATCTGTATCTGTATCTGTATCTGTATCTGTATCTGTATCTGTATCTGTATCTGTATCTGTATCTGTATCTGTATCTGTATCTGTATCTGTATCTGTATCTGTATCTCTATCTGTATCTGTATCTGTATTTCTATCTGTATCTGTATCTGTATCTATGTATCTGTATCTGTGTATCTGTATCTGTATCTGTGTATCTGTATCTGTGTATCTGTATCTGTATCTGTATCTTTAATTGTATCTTTGTATCTATTTCTGTTAATTATACCTGTAATTGATCGGTATCTTACAAATCAATTGACGAGCAATAAGCTTAAACAGAAATTGCTACACAACAAATTATAAAGTGTCATAATTCAATGAACTGACTCTGCACACACACACATAAAGGCGTGGCAATTGCTCTGTATTTAATAAGCAAAAAGTGAGTTCATGACAACTTAAACAATGGCAATGCCTTGGATTAATAAGCAAACAAACTAGCTGAAAGCAATGCTACTGAGTATCTGTAGTGATGCATATGACCGATGAATGCATCCATCACAGAGTCGAGATACATTTTCACACGCACTACAATCCGATCAGATATAACTGCAAAAAACCACAAAAAATGAGATATGACAACGACAACATTTGCATTCGCGTTGACGAAATTTCAAATTGAAGTTTGACTAAGAAATTTATTTAAATGTGCTTGACTATCGTATACCCTGCAAATGTGCATATATTGAACCTATATATTCCTTAGATATTAATATTAAAACCTAATTTAATTTATATTAAGATATCTCCTTAGTATAGCTCGAGCAATAGATAAATTGAAATATATTTGATTCAACTATACCAAATTAAGAATCGTCTTTAAAACTAAAATCTCAATACTTAATATTCCAACTCGTTTAATTCATCTATAACGTACGTATATATATTTATACATATATACATTGTATAAAAGTCTGGCTTTGTATTAACTTGATAATTTGCAGGTTTCACTTAGATTAACTAGATATGCAATTAATTGGCTAGCAATATATTGAAGCCATATACAATTAATGATAGCCAAGTAATTTTGCTTTTGCAAAAATGTAACGGTCATTAAACTTAAAAACAAATGAAATTTTCCTAAGCGGAATTCCGGGCTAATGCCAAAAGAAAGAAGAAGTCAATGAAAGAAAACAAATTTCGACGCTTAATTAATTTGCCCATAAAACTTTCGCAAGATCTTTTTTTTTTGTTTTTGTTTTTTGTGCACCGACTTCTCACGCAGCCCACAAAGACCAGAACGTGCTCTACCATCTGAACAGCATATGATTGTGTGTGTGTGTGTGTGTGAGTGTGTGTCCAGTAGCATTGAGCAACGTTTTATACGAGTGAGCTTTCTGGGCAATTGTGTTGTGTTGCAATGTGCAACAAGCAACAGAGTCAGAACCAGAACCAGAAACGGACAACAGCAATGGCAGAAGAAAGCAGTTAGCCCGTACCTCCAGAATTCCAGATATACAGCTCGAACAAGCTGTCGCTCTAGTTGTTGGCATTGTCTTTAGTCGCACTCATTTGTAGATTTCTTATTAGGTTTACGTACTTCGAAATTTCTCAAGCGAAACTCTTTTAAGGTCATAAGGCACATAGAGCATACACACACTCACACTCACACACACACACACACTCTAGGTAAATTTTTGGTACACAGTTTGTTAATGACATTTTGGGTTAGATAAATATGGGTTAACACTCTTGCTGTTGTTATTGTAACACTCCGTCTATTTTCTAGGTGCCGATCTAATAGTATGGTCGAGTGCGACCTGTCATGTAGCAGCTGTCGCCAGCAGTTGTCTTCAGGTGCTCACAGCATAATAATGTACAAAGCAAAACAGTCCAAAGCCATTGCCAGCCTGGACTATAAGAAGGTGCGCTTAAAAGGTCACAACTGGAGCTCAAGTCAAGTCCTATTTGTAATACTCGCTATATTTATTGGCCTGGCGGCTGCGAATCGACCGCCGCGCTTTGCCATCGATGGGCAGTCGGAGATCGTGCTGAGGCTGAAGGAGAGTCCCGAAACGAGGGTGGGCAGTCATATATACACGCTCAAGGGTTACGATCCGGACAACGATCCGTTGTTCTTTGGCAAGCGCAATTCGCACGACAGCGAGATCATACGCATCGAGAACACGGGCGGCAACGAGGCGAAGGTCTTTCTGGCCAAGGAGCTGGATCGTGAGACGCAGGACGAATATGCCATAGTGCTCACCCTGACGGACAGTCACTACAGCGATCACAATTACGTAACGCAAAGCTTTCTGCTGCTAGTCGAGGATATCAATGACAACACACCGATCTTTCTGCCGTATCCGAATGCCATCGAAATACCCGAGGGCAGCGCTCCGGGCGTGATTAGCACACTGGAAGCTACCGATGCCGATGAGGGTGCCTATGGGCAGGTCGTTTACTACCTGCAGGAACTGGACGGCGATAATGATGTATTTAGCATTTCCACGCATCAGGGCAAAGGCATATTAAGACTGCAAAGCGAGCTGGACTACGAGAAGAAGAGTTTGTATCAGTTGCGCGTCTTGGCCATCGATCGAGCCAATCAGGGCCCAGTAAATACCGGCACAGCGGCAATCTTGGTCAAGGTCAAAGACATTGAGGACCAGCCACCCGAGTTTGTAGAAGTACAGGCAGTGGCACGTATCGCTGAGGATGCGCCTGTGGGCACAAAGGTTCTGCGTGTACGTGCCATCGATGGCGATCGTGGCATTAACAACCCCATTGCCTACACGCTGGATGGCAATGATCTGTTCGATATTGATACACATACGGGCGTGGTCTATACTATAGCTGTGCTGGATCGTGAGGAGGAGAGTGATCATGTCAATGGGGCACACATCTTGAGGATCAGCGCAACGGAGCTGTCGAAATCAGACGAAGAGCCTCAAGCACCAGCAACGGTGCGCACTGAGGTGACCATCATTGTGACCGACGTCAACGATGAGATACCCACCTTTGGGGAGATCATTTATCGCTGTGAGGTCAATGAGAATGCTCAGACCAATACCCCATTGAACTTTATCGATGGAGAGGTGCAGAATGTTGTCTACGATCACGATGAGGGCAAAAATGGCACGTTTCGTTTATTTCTCGATCCGCCCAACGATCTCTTTGAAATCGTGCCCGAACTGGCGGTAAATGAGGCGAACTTTATGCTACGCGTCAAGAATTCCAAATCTTTGGACTTTGAAGAGTTCATTGAGGTGAACTTCACCATATTCGCGCGAGAGATCGACGAGCCAACGCGCTGGAGGTGCGTTAACATCAGACAATATAAAATTTGATTCAAGGAATTCATAAATCATATTTTCTTTCAGTTCGGCTCACGTACAGATCTTTATACGTGATCAGAATGACAATTTTCCAGAGTTCACACAGGCGATCTACAATGCAGGCGTGCCAGAGAATAGCGAACAGGGTACAATCATAACGAAAGTGGAAGCGATTGATATTGATTCCGGAGATTTCGGAACTATGGGTATTCGATACACGAACCTGAGAGGCGACATTGCACACCTGTAAGTCTGCTCAAAAAAAAAAAAAAAAAAGCTAAATCTAAAATCTCTTCCTTTAATTAAAAAATCCACAGTTTGCATCTGAATCCCATAACGGGTGTGATTACCATCAAGACTCCGGGCAGTGCCGCATTCGATCGGGAGATCATTTCCCGGCACTACTTAACAGTCGAGGCCATTGATAATGTGGGTCAGGGCAATCGGAATACCGCACAGATCATATTAGACATTCAGGATGTTAATGACAACGCGCCCATCTTTCTGCACCGTCAGTATGAGGCGAAGCTCTTAGAGAACAAAGCCGAGTTTGAGACGCCCCTGCAGGTGGAGGCTCGCGATCTGGATTTGAATGGCACGGAAAACAGCCAGATCACCTATGAGATCGTTGAAGGACTCTATCGCATGAACTTTACTATTGATCCAGAAAGTGGTTTAATACGCCCCCTACATCATTTTGACTATGAGGAACTGCTGGACAGCCACAGACATCCTGTGCGACAGACCAATGCGGATATGCGGGAGATCGACCTGCTCGTACGTGCCCGAGACTCGGGCATACCTATGCTGTCGACAGTCGTGCCCGTTCTTATTTATTTGCAGGATGTCAACGACAATCCGCCCATCTTTCAGAAGAGTTTCTACGCGAAAACCGTGCCCGAGGATCTTCCAGGTGGCAGCTCCGTGCTGCAGGTGCTGGCCATCGACCGCGATGGATCGTCACCCAACAATGCAATCGTTTACCGCATTCAAACGGGCGCCAGTGACAAGTTTATTATAAACTCAGAGACGGGTGTTATAACTGTGGCTCAAGGCGCCAATCTGGATCCAGATCTGACCGAAAGCAAACGTCTGATCTACACTCTGAATGTGGCAAGTTTTTAACAAACAATCCAGTGGAGAGGTCCATTGAGATTAATAATTTCTTTGCTTTCCTAGCTTGCCTTGGACGGTGGCCTGGGCAACTCTCAGATGATGAATACGGCTACGGTGAACATTAGCATCAAGGATGTAAACAATAAGCCCCCAATGCTGCAGGATTTACCAGCACTGAAGATAGTGGAAAATACGCCCGTGGGCACCTTGGTCTATCAAATAAAAGCTACAGATCCCGACCAGAATCCTATATTGCGCTATAAGCTAAATCCTGTGCATTCCGAGGCGCGCAATGAGGAGGGCGCCCTGGTGAAGATCACTGAATATGATTACCTAGGTGCTTTCGATCTAGATGCTATACAAGGTTATTTGAAGGTCATAAAATTATTGGATCGTGAGAGAGTCGAGCATATTAAGTTGGCCATAACTGTCGAAGACTTGGCTGCTGCCAAGGGCAGACAGATTGTCGAAGGTATTTACTATTAATACAAAGTGTACTCCAATATTTCTAATCAATATTTCCTTAGCTTTCCTGACTATTCAAATCCAAGACGAAAATGATAATAATCCCAAGTTCAGGCAGCCGTTCTATAGACAAACGATCACCGAAAACAGCATCAATGGCGTGCTGATTGCAAATGTGCTGGCCTATGATGTGGACAAGAATCGCACCGTCAGCTACGCCCTGGAGGGTAATCCAATCTATCGTAGTCTGGTCCACTTGGATGCGCAGACTGGCGAAATCGTGGTGGCTAACAAGATCGATCACGAGCAGCATCAGTGGCTCAACTTTAGTGTGCGAGCGACTGATGCGGGTCTACCGCCCAGATCGGCTTTAGTGGAGGTCTTCGTGAGCGTGCTGGATGAGAACGACAATAATCCCTATTTCATTGGCGGCAGCAAGAACTATACGATCAGTGAGAGTGCTGCCCCAGGTACCAGGGTGGCCACCTTGCAGGCAGCCGACGCCGATTCAGGCGATTTTGGCAAGATCACATTCCTAATGGATCGCATCAGTTCGCAGGGCAAGTTTACTATAGATGCTGATACGGGAGTTTTAAGCGTGGCCGATAAGCTTGATCGCGAGACGAAGGATTCGTACAATCTGGTGATCGAGGCCTGGGACAATTATCAATTTGGCTTCTTGGCCGGCGAGAGTCGAAATGCGTTCAAGCAAGTGTTGTAAGTAAGGTAATAGAAGCTCTTAAGGATTCTCCCTAATAGTACAACATTTACTCCAGCATAAACTTATTGGATGAGAATGATAATGAGCCTGAGGTCACTGTGCCCAGCAGCTGCATTCTCATCACGGAATATCACGAGCTGCACGAGAGCATTGCCAGCATTGTGGGCAGGGATGCAGATGATCCTGCCACGCCAAATGGACGACTGGAATTCGCCATCAGCAAGGGCAACAGAGAGGGTCTGTTCGAGCTTCGACAACTGGATCCATGGAACGCTCAGATCTATGCCAGCAAGACGCTACGCAATAAATTTGGCAACTATACGTTGACCATAAAGACAAGGGATTTGGGTGTGCCCGCAAATGTGGTATTGAATACTCTGGACATTTGTGTTTCGGATTTCAATGACAATGCGCCCGTGTTCGTGAGACCCCTGCACAATACAACGGTGCGCATCCCGGAGAATGCAACTGTAGGCACCATGATACTGCAGGCATATGCGAGCGATGCGGACATAGGACAGAATGCGCTAGTGCGTTATCGCCTAAAGCCCGATCCTCTGGGCAGCTACAAGCTGTTTGAAATAAATGCCAACACGGGCGAGCTACTGCTGAAAGAGCGCCTCAATCGGAATAAGCAAAAGATGCATGAGGTCAGTCTGGATTAGTTGCTAACTATTTCAGAAACTAAACATATCTTTATTACAGATCAGAATCGAGGCTTATGATCAGGGATTGCCCACATCCTTGAGCACAGATCTCGATCTCTTCATTTACGTGAGGAATGTGAACGACTATGAGCCGCAGTTCATTGTGAACGAGATCTCGGTCAACTTTACGGAGCACGCTGATCCGGGCGCAGAGCGCATAAAGCTGCCCGATACCATAGATAAGGATGAAATGGACCTAGATGATCCAGATCAATCACCCACCCAGGTCTGCTACTTCATACTGCATGGCAACGAAGCAGGCTACTTTCGCCTGCATCCGGAGAGTCATGTGCTGACTGTGGAGCGAGAATTGGATCGCGAGCTGATTGCCAACTTTACGCTGTATATAAAGGCCACAGAAAACTGCTCCAATGATACGCTACAACACCAGACTGGCCGAGGCATTGAGATGGACAGCAGAGTGAATAGCGGACAGACGGAGTTCAACTACGATCGCTTCAAGCATTCGCGCCATTTGCGCGACCCCAGCTTGGAGTATGAAATGTCCACATCCGCCGAGCCGGAGGGACTGCTGTCCTATGACAGCTATGTGGATGCCAACAGTGGCGAGAAATTGGACAGTACTGTTGTGTGTGTGCGGGTGCGCGTGCTGGACATCAATGACAATCCGCCAAAGTTTCGCTCGAAGATCTTCACCGGGGGCATCACGACGAACGCTGACTTTGGGCAGATGTTCATGCGTGTGGAGGCCTTTGACCCGGACGAGGGTGATAATGCGAAAATTTCCTACTATCAGGTAGGTGACATAAGGCAAACACTGTCCGAGGGTCTGGAGAACGTGCGCAAGGAACCGTTTCTCATCGATCGGAACACTGGCGACGTGCAGCTCAACTTCGATCCACAAAAGGGCATGAAGGGGTACTTTGACTTTATGGTGCTGGCCAACGATACGCTGGGCATGCGCGATGTAGCACACGTTTTCATTTATCTGCTGCGCGAGGATCAGAAGGTACGCATTGTCTTCCGACTGCAGCCGGACGAACTGCGCTCCAGAATCGACACCTTCAGAGAGTAAGTAACCAATGCATATATACCATAAACTTAAATTACTAATGCTCATTTTATAGCACCCTGGGCAATGTGACCGAATCGATTGTCAACATTGATGAGATTAAGGTGCATGAGAACAAAGACGGTTCGGTGGACAAGACGAAAACGGATCTATATATGCATTTAGTCGAGCGCGAGGATAATTCCATATATGAAGTGTCGGAGGTGCTCAAGCTAATCGACACACACATCGAGAGTCTGGACGAGCTGTTCAAGGATCTCAACGTGCTGGACACACAGCCGGCCGAGGCTCAGCTGCTAATGGCCAGCCCGACTAAGGGAGCCATGTTCGTATGGCTCGTCTTCACAAATCTTTTCCTATCCTCACTCCTCGTAGTCACATTAGCGCTGTGCGCCTCGCAGCGGAAGGGCTATAAAAGGCAACTGCGCGCTGCCAAAGTCAACATCTTTCGTAAGCTAAGCTAATTATCAGTCAATCCCCAGGCAAAAGCTAATATTTTCAAACTGCCACCAGGTGGACACTCTTCCACATCGCTGCAGCATCCCCATGAGCCGGCAACACGAGTGCCCAATACCAACAAACACAGCGTGCAAGGCTCGAATCCCATTTGGCTGAAGGGATACGAGAACGAATGGTTTAAGACCGAAGAAAATCTAAGGTTAGCAAAATACACAAATGAAGTTCTTATGAACAGACTACAAAAGGAATTCAATTTCATTTACAGCGTTGGGGGTCAGGACTCTTTGGATGATAATTTTCTGGCCATTGGGACACAGGACTTACGCGAAACCCTCAAGGGCACTGCCAAGCTGTTTAATAATTCGAATGACCTGAATCGGCATTTCAATTTATACAATCAAATTGACAAGCTAACGAATAATGCTCAAATCTTAGCGCGGAAACTGGAAACTACAGAGTTATAGCCGATGTTATAGAGTTCGCTCACTAAGCTAAGCCAAACACTATTTATTATACTTAGGTTTAAGGTTAATTCGTAAGCCTATCTTAAGATTGGAATCATGTAAATATATACATATTGTGGTAAAGAAGACTTTCGGTACTTACTGCATTTAATTTCTTGCTTGAGATATTGCAGTTTTTTTTTAAGAATTAAGAATTCGTTTTTATAATCCTAGTGTTCCCTCGTATTTCCAGACATAAAAAATATAACACATTAATAGCTGCATAGTGGAAGGCTCGTTAGTATTGCTTCCGCATTGAAATATCGGATGCTATTCAAGGCACTTACCACGTCTGTGTTTGTACTCCAATTGGCCGAAGATTATAAATATATAAAATATTTTGATTTGTTACGACTACTTTAACATTCAGACATTTGTAATCATCAAAAACCTTGCCTACTGAGCAACAAAATGTTCAATACCGTTATAGACCGCTTACTGAATATATATATCCAATTAATCCGTGACTATTTACTGACTTGGAAATTATTTTTTTAATTTTTTATTTTTTAATCACTTTTCTCTTGGTTCGGCTTGGTTCGGTTTGGCTTGCTTTTTCGGCCAAAGCAGACCAAATTCGCTGAGGAATTGGCTGTCCAGTTGGGCTATGACGTTCGTGTTTTCTTTTCTTTCTTTTTTTCTATTTGTTTTTCTTTGAAATCAAAAATTTAATAAGCAAAAATTTCAAATGCAACTCCAAAATTTAACTTGGCTGACCGCAAAACGAAGAAAGGCAAACCTTTGATTGATCGCTATAAAGCGGCTTTACTGTTTTTTTTTGAATTGAAACTATGCGTGTGTGTGTTTAGACGAAGGAACTGGATTATTATCAGAAAATTGTGTTGCTTGATTTATTTTGACTCGCCAGCTCGCCTGACAGTCTGCAAAAGCTTGCTATGAAACGCCTCTACACGAGACCCCCATATGAAAACTAAAGCAAATGTTCAATTGTCAGGGAAAATAATTGAATTCATTTTTCTTATACATATGACCAAATACTCTATTATATTCAACGATATATTATTGAGATAACTTATTCCTCAATTCCAAGTGATTCCTAAGTCGAATCGTCATTCAGGGAATGGTATGCTATCTATATACGTATTACTAAGTTGTCAAATATTAGATCGTGGTACATCAAATTAAAAACTCACGCTCATTTACCAAGTTCTGAGAAATTTTTCAAACATTTTGTTGCAGTTGCCATAAAATCAATAATTTTATTTTATTTTTCTTTTATTTTTTTTCTGTTGCTTATAATGTATGTTTTTTTTTTTCGTTTATAATAATTACACAAATTAGATCACAAAAATGCATGTAAACTACAAGAAAAATAATAATGGTTTGAACCGTGAACCAAAAATAAAAAAATAATTCTACAACTTTTTGAACCAATCTTTGCTTTTGACCGAGTTGCAACGTGGAGTTTTTTCTTTTTTAAGGATGGGATGCTATATATATATATATATATATATATATATATATATATATATATATATATATATATTTAGAGACATATATATTTAAAAGGTTTGAATACAAAAAGAAAATAATATAAAACAGTTTATATTTAAAAGAATACATTTTTTTTTAACTTCGCAAAGAATTTTGTTCGCGTTACTTGCACAGCAAAAAAAAAAACTAAATATATCTATGTTTGTTATATATGTATGTATTTATATATTTGTAAGCTAGTTGCCAACTAAAGTGAACTTAATTAAGTTAAATTAAATTAATGCCAAAGATCAATCAAATCAAAACAGTTCGTATGAAGATATAGAGACAGAGATAAAGAAAAAGAAAGAGAGGATTAATATACATGTGTGTTAAGATAATTGTATATAGTTATATATGTATTTATATATATATGTATATATAAGTATGTATATATATTACAGTTTTGTCTACTAAGTTTAAAGTACGAGTGGTTCCCTTCTTGTACACGTCCATAACAAAGATCCTCAATGTGCGATGCCTATGCATAGTGCATGATGTAAATTGAATGCTTCATGCATACATAATTTATATAACTTGATGTATTCATATTTTGTTTTTATTAAACGGTTTCTCTCATTTAATACTTGCAACGATGACAAATGAAATATTACAATGGATGGGTAAGTCGATGTCAATGAATGTGTGTGTGCGTTCGTGTGTGTGTGAGGTGGGCGTGTAGATTGGGAAGTTAAATGATTTATATTTAAAGCGTAACAGTTTTCTTGTATGTATTTGTGAATACATCATGTGTGTGTGTGTGTGTTTCGTATATTACTTAAGCTAAATAATTTTACATTTCAGTATATAAAGTATGTATATAACTCTATTTAATATGTAATCATTAATTTACATATGCATGTAGTACGTAGACCAAAGATCGAAAAGTAAAAAAAATCTTCAAGTATTTGAAAATTGAATTACTTAATCAACTACGAACAAAATCAGTTTTGTATTTGTTTCCTTTTTTTTTTTCTTGCAAACTTAAAAGTCAAGTTGCATTTTGATTTTGTCAGTTGGATTCATTTAAATTAAAGCTTACATAGGTCTGTGTATTATATATATATATATTTATACATATGTAGATGTATATTTATGTATATTTAGTAATACGATTCGCGGTTTCAAACTATGTAATCCCTTGTACGTTTTATATATATATATATATATATATATATATATATATATACGTGTGTGTGTTTGTGTAAAAAAAACCTAAATTCTTTTTGCTTCTGCTGCTGTTGTTACATTTAATACATTTAACATTTTAAGTGGTTTGATGTAAATGCGCCTATAAAAACAAAACTAAACAAATTCTATGCCTATTTAGAACTTAAGTCTTCTATGCGATATTTAGCATTTCTTTCACGGTTTCAAATTCAACTTTTTTGCTAAGATTTCCTATGTTCGTTTCATTATTTTCTCTCTTTAACTGTGTGGGTGTGTATGTGTGTATGCTAACCTGCTTTCTACATTTCTTTCACAATTTGTTAATTCTTAAATGTTTTGTTGTACTAACTGATCAAATTAAGTTAATAACTTTAACGTTAAGGTTCCACGCGAATTTACATTATATTTTCTTGTATTTATTTGTATTTTTAATTTTTTTGTTTATAGTTTTTTATTTGTGTTTTTTTGTTTTTTTTTTTTTTAATTTTTCTTTAGAATTTTTTTTTTGCAATAACACGAATTATTTTTATGTTGTTTCAGTTATATTATATATGTATAGCATAGTATACATACGAACATATATAGAAATGTATTCTAGACAAGAAATTGGAGTAGAGTGAATTTGCAAAGCTTCTCCGATGGCCAAACAAGTAAATTTTGGCAAATATAGAAAACATAAAAGTTGTTATCAACATCCGTTGAGAAATTAAGTTCGGTTTTCTTTCAATTTGTTTTCTTAACATTATTCTTTTAAGATCTAAGATATCTGTCGAAAGAACTTTTGGAAAAAAAACGACGAGTTGCGCAGACTCGTAAGAAGTGTATACAACTGCGGTTTAGGCCTATTTAAGTCTGAACCAGGCCGCGTATATCCGCGACGGAGGCCGCCGGCGTGCAGCTGTTTGAGCTGGAGCCGGCAACACCGTTGCTGCTACTATTTCCGCCGCCGCTGCTATCGACAAAGAGCGTGGATGCATCGATGTCGGATGCGTTCGGCGAATTCATTACAGCGTTCACAAGCAGATCATCGTCCACGTCGAGGAAATCGTTAAGGAAGGCGCTGTCGTGTGCAGTATTGCCGATTGTCTGCTGGAGACACTTGAGGTTCTTATCGGCAATCTCGAGCGCACGATCCATGGCCTCACACTCGGCTTGTTGTACTGCAGCAGAGCACAGCACCAGCACAGGCGGCGCATTGGCGGAGAGGTGCACACATTAATTAGTACAATGAAAAGCAGAGTTAACTTTGTTATTATGAAATACACACCAGATTGAAATAACTCGTTGAACGCGTCCTCCGGCAGCGTATCAAATACATTTACCAAATCGTGCTCCTCCAGCAGATGGGCGCCATTCAATGCTATATCATCTGTAAGATATGATAAAAATAGTTAGCAATTGGCCAATTTATGATAATTTTAATATGTTCTCCACTTACCAGCATCATTAGCGCCTATCAGCTCCGACTCACTCAGACCGCCCAGGCCCGTATCCTCGGAGCTGGCATAGGCCGAACTATTCTCGCAGATGCCAAACATATGCTGACTTAGCAAATTTTCCGTGCTAGCCAGCGCTGTGTTGGCATGATGCGAAGCCATCTGCTGGCCCTGGCCGCTCATGGCATTACCAAAAGCTGCGTTGAATGAGGGAAAGCCGCAGCTAATGCTGCTGCTACCGCTGTTGCTGTTGTTGTTGCTGCAATAGTTTATGCTACTGCTGTTGTTGCTGATGTTGTTGTTGTTATTAAAGTGCAAGTTGTTGTTGTTGTTGTGATGCAACTCGCTACTGGCAGCCGCCAGCTGTGCCACAATCTGGTTGATCTCATCGGCCTTGAAATTAACATTTGCCAGTAAATTAGCATCTAACTGCGGCGTCTGCTGTTCAGCTTCGATCTTAGGCAGCAGCGGCTGCTGATGCTGTTGCTGTTGCTGCTGATGCTGCTGCTGGTAATCGCTGAGTGGGGCCAGTGCTGGAGGTATGATGGACAGCTGCGGCATTGTCAACACAGGCGCTGTGGGTGTGTAGGGAGGCAGGGCCGAGTGCGACTTAGCAGACGATTGCGAATTGCTCGCAATGGACTCCAGCGAGGTGGTGCTGCTCTTACGCTGCATCACCGCGGACACTGGCGGCAATGCGGGTAAAATGGTGTTGGCGGATGTATCGGGCTTTTTGGCACGCTTTTGCGGACGACCAACCGGATTGGCATTTGGATTCGTTTTGCGCTTGCGTTTATTAACGACTACACCATTTGCAGTCACAACTGTCGCAGGCACAGGTCCCGGCACAGCAGGTGTGGGTGCCGGCTTGGGCAGCTGTTGTACCACCCTGGCTCGTTGTGGCGCTTTCTGCACCTTGGACTGCACCTCAATGCCATGTCGCAGATGACTGTGAACCGGGCACAAAGCCAGCGTATGCAGTAAATCGAAGACGGGAGCCTGACAGGCGACTCCATCCACACGCCAAGCGACACACGGCTGGAACAGCTGCTGCGTTGTATTGTTGACAATGTGTCGCTGGCAGTGGGCAGCCATGCTAAGCGTAGGTTGCTTGCAAGCGGCCACCAGACAGCGATTGCCAACGCCACTGCAAAGATTAAAAGTTCTTTAAGTTAACATTCATATGGATCGTAGAATTTGTAGTGTACTTACATGCCTTGCTCCTGGCTGGCGTGTTCCCCGTACTTAACCAATAGATTCTGAACACATTGCAGTCGCTGCCGTGCCGCACGCATTGGCAGCTCCTGGAGCGTACGCGTTGAAAGCAGCTGAAGCGCCTGACGGCGTAGCACACCCTTGCGCAGAGCGATACGCTCCTCACGGTTGTTCAACCCAGGCTGCGAGTCCTCGGTCAGATATTGGCCAGCGTGCAGCCAACGTGTTTGAAAGCAGTACGGAACATCTAACTCCAAGGGATCGTTCTCGCTGAGCAACATTGTATTCCGCTTGGTCGCTGGCGGCGGCACTTTGCGACGCCGCGACACGACGCTTATCGATGTTGGCTCCGACGCTGCTGTTGCACCAGCTGGAGCTGCTGATGCAACTGTTGCTGTTGCTGGCTGCTCAACTGTTATAGTCGGCGGTGGCGGTGGAGGTGGAGGTGGAGGCGGAGCTGGAGCTGGAGCTGGTGTCAACTTAGAAGTATCCAGTACAGCATTTTTATTATTGGTTTTGATGCCCTTTCTGCAGCCCGTGCCAGCTGCTGCCTGCGCTTTGCGTTTCGGTGCAGCAGCTTGACTGACAACAGAATTGGCCACTTTGGAAGACGTTTTTTCATATTGAATGCTGGCTATAGGTACTGCTGCTGCTGTTGCAATTGTGAGGGCGGGTGTGATAACAGTTGTCATTGCCACTGTTGTTGCTGATAGATTGCTCAACTGTGGCGTTGATGGTGGCGTGGGCGGCGTTGGCGGTGTTAGTGGTGCCACAGCACCCAGCTTCATCATTGCCGACTGCTTTTGGCCGACGACGACCGCTGGACGTTGCGGTGTTTGTGCGGTAGCTCCTGCACCAGCCAAGAGCTCGGGCGGCTTCCGAAAGATGACATTGACGGGAATCTCATTGAGATCGTTGCTGTCATCGTTAGCATCGGCGGAATGTGTTTTTGCTGTTGTACCAACAGTTGCAGGTGTCGTTGCCCCCGCTACTGCTGCTGCTGCATTGAAAGCCGTTAGCGGAGGTGGATGCGTCAAATTGTAGATGCCAAACGGCGTTGTCGCTTTGTGCAGCGACTCAACAAGATTGTTGCTGTTGTTTGAATTCTGACAGCCCAGTGGCAAGGATTTCTTTTTCTTCAAACATTCCACCTTTTGCAGATGCTGCGCCAGCGTTGTGTGATGGAACTTGGACGGCGGCAATGTGCCGCCTTTGGGCGGCGACATCGCCGCAGACGCTGCTGATAAGGGCACCACAATAGGCGACACCATGGCGGTCACAGCTGCTGTCGGCGGTGCATTAGCCGTGGGTGAGGGTAACGAGGCGGGCGATGTAGGCGGGCTGACCAACGCTGTGGCAACGACAATGTTGGACTGTTGCTGCTGTTGCTGTTGTTGCTGCTGCTGTTGCTGCTTCTGTGTGGTGTCCAATATGAGCGGAGTTTGCCACAGCGAAGGCGTGTGCGTATATAGCGGCGGTGGCGGCGGTGGTGGATGTGGTGCTGGCTGCTTTGTAATCAATTTAGTTTGCTGTTGCTTCAGTTGTTGCAGCTGCTGTTGTTGCTGTTGCTGTAGTTGCTGCTGTGGACGTACCACACAAACGTTCGTGGCACGTTTCGGCGACGCTTGCGACTGCAACTGCAGCGGCGACTGCAATTGTAGCTGCGACTGTGACGTTGGCTGCCTTTGAGATTGTGTGACATTATTGAAATTCGTTGTTGTTGTTGCTGATGCTGCACCCAAAGACGCCTGCGTCTTTGTTGTTACTGCTGGTGCTGCTGCTGTTCGCGCTGCTGCTACAGTTGCTGGCGCTGCCGCTGCTGTTGCTGCTGCTGCTGTTGTTGCAGTTGTAGTGCCATTCAACTGCGCAATAGACACTGTTGTTGCAGCAACAATGCTCGCTTTTTTGTATGTAACTCTCTTGCAATTGCTGCTGTTACTATTGTTGTTGTTGCAATTTCTGCCGTGTTGCGCTTCGCTTAGGCGGGCTCGCGATTTCTACAACAATTTAAAGATATATTAATATTTATCTATATATATATATATATATATATATATATATTTATGTATATATGTGTGTGAGTGAGTTAGTGAGGGCATTGTTTTAGTTGAATTCAGTTTCGCCTTGACATGACTTGGCTTGTATTTAACTTTACCTGTGCATTAAATAAAATTGGCGGTGTCGCTGCAATAGTCTCTGTGAATACATAGGGATCCTCAGGCGGGTTCGTTTTGGCGGCAGCAACACCAATCTTATGCTCCACAATCACTGAATTCGGCGTTGTTTTAGCTGCTATTAACGTCGATGTGCGTTTTACTGTTGTTGCTGTTGTTGTTTGTATTGGGGTTTTGGTTGTCGCTACTGTTGCTGTCGCTGCTGCTGCTGTAATGAATCTTGACGCTTGCTGACATGACATGTCCAATTTGCAGCCGTTGCCGTTGTATTAGCTATTGTTGCTCTTCCGATTCCACTTCTACTTCTTCGTCGCCGTCTTGTTCTTGTGCAGTTGCTTGTGGAGTGAGTGTATATATATTTATATTCGCCGCCTGGCTTTTGTTATTTGATCTGCAATAGATAACGAACAGTTAGTAAAGTCATCGAAATGGAGAAAACCGCTGCTGATAAGACAAAGGTGGCCTTTTATAGGGGCGTTTTCACGTGTGCTCTTTTCAAGCGCTGACACACACACACACACACAATCACGTACACAGAATCGAAAACAGCAAAATATTTGTTCATCTGAATATATTAGTGCAATTCTCGAGAATAATCACTAGAAGATTCCCTTGACATATCAAATATGTAACTCTTAATTGCATTGCAACTCTTATCTCAGTGAAGCTATTTAATAATCGATATCGACATTGAACCATCTTATGATTATTCGCAGTGATATCGGAGATGTTTTGCTTTTCGTTTCCCACTGAACTCAAATACATATATCTTTTTTAATCCACTTCAGCCGAGTACAGAGTAACAAAACACCTCTCTCTTTCTTACTAACGTAAACATACATACACAGGCGCACATGTGGAACAAGCTGCAATAACAATGAGCACAGTGAGTCAAGCGAGAATGTAAATGTTATCAAATAATAATACACGACTACTGGGAATACCCTGGATTCAGACATATACACGCACACTCGCATATTATTACATTCGTTTATAAACAATATATTAATATGAATATATACATATGTGTAAATATATTCATCAATATTATATAATATTTTCTTTCTTTTTAATATGTCCCATACTGAGTATTTACCAATAGGGTATGAAAACAAAATATGTGTGCACAAGCAAACGTACATACGTGCATACATATGTATGTTTGCTTGAGTGTATTTATCCCCACTCAATAAAACTGTTTGCTTGCGATTCACTGTAAAACAATTCAAGCGAATCGCTTGCTTTCTTCTTTTGGATCGTTGCCGCTTCGGCAGCACGTTAAAGAGAGACAAGACAAAGGAAACACAAAGTGCTGATAAAAACACAAAGCGAAATTTGCAATTATCAAAACATAATAATAATAATGAACTCTCTCGCACCAAAGCTAATCACATACGCATACGCTCACACACTCGCACTTCAGCACTCACACGAATGCAATGAGAGAAACTGTTTTTGTCGCAAGCAATATTCAGCAATAACAACAAATCGCGTACACAAATTTGCATGCCAAACGAAAACTGAAAACGGGAACAAAAACAATTGCGAATATAGACATATGATATGCACACATACCTATGTATGCTTGTGTATGTATGCATGTGTGTATGCATGTATGTATGTATGTATATATGTATACATTTGTATATAATCAAAAGAAATGAAAGCGAGCAACAATTATTGACTGCGCAGCTACAATAAAACAAAAACAAGAAAGCAAAACAAATCAAGTTCATAAAAATTAAATACTTCTAATCAAAAGTGAGAGACGTTTTCAATTGCGTTTTATATATTGAATAAAAATGTCGCTTAAATAACATCAGTTTCTCTATATTAATAAAGATGAAAACAAGACATTTACGAATAGATAATATAATGTGACCTAAATCTCAAAATATGCACATATATTAATACAAAATTTACAAGATGAATAAATTTCGACTAATTCTTAGAAACTCAAAAACATTCAAAAAAATAAAATAAAATTGATAATAATTCTCTGAGTCATGTATCTAGTTATCATTTTTTGAGTAAACAAGCTCTTGACTAATCTTGCTCAATTTAATTGTTTCTAACGAAATAAACTAAAAATACGTCATCATTCTATTTTTTGAATATAATATAACCAGTTCCGTATATGCGATATACAAGAAATACATACATATGTATTATGTATGTACTTCAGATATCTAGACAAAGCATATCGGGAAACATTATGTGAAAACTGCTTAAATATTTGATTTAAAAAGACACCTGATCAATTTTTTTTAATTATTATATGCGTATATATGTTGATTGATAACCAATCTTCATATATAATTAACAATCCAAGTACAAAATTACAATATATTTACATAGAAACATTTGTATATATGTATATTTGTAATTGCTAATATCAACAAGTAACTGACCATATGGCAAATTGAATGCAATTTAATGAACCGTAATAATTTACTTGTTTGGCTAGTTGCAAGTTGAATGCAATAACATTTTGTATACATTCACAATGATTAATATTATAAAGATTATAAAAGCCCCCTCTCTTCCTCTTCCTCTTCCTCTTCGTCCTTCACATGTCTGCCTGCTGTAGCTGTTGCTGCATTGTTTACAATTCAACTCGTATTTCTATAGAGTGAATAAATGTTTGTAGGTATTTTGCATTTGACAGTTCGCATCGGATTGAATTGCATTGTGCATATGTTTTTTGTTTACATTTCCGAGAAAGAGGGAAATTATGAGACGGACAGACAAGCTGCACAACCCGCCCACGCTTACGTATGCAAGAGATGATATGATGGACATAAGAGTGTGTTTATGTGTACGTGTGTGTCGACGTGATAGTTTTCTCTATTATTTATTTACTATGCTGATAAGTAGACGAAGATCAAAACTCTAAACAGTAATACATACATACATACATATGTATGCCTGAAGTCGGCATTGAAAAAATTTAAGGTTAAAATTTAGCGAACATGCTCAAAACAGAAATCAAACAAAAATATACTCAAAGGCAAACACGCTTGTGTACTGACGTACAGACCTACATAAATACATACATAAGTATATAAAAACACGCACATCTATGTCTGTATATATATATTAAAAGCTAAGCAAAGGTTTTTGATCCTAAGCCGCAAAGAGAAACCTATGGCAATAACAAAAACAACAAAGCAATAAAAACAACAAATGGACTTAGCGTGCACATAAAAAGTGAAGAAGAAGAACCAAAGAAACATTCCGATAATTGCAAATAATGACTACGATGAAGTTTGTTGTTATTTTTGTTGTTGTAGCTGATCATGTTGTTTTGTTGATTTTGCTGTTGCCCTATTCTGTTGTGGTTTCCGTCGCTTCACTCTCTACCCTCAATTCTCATCTTCATCTGCTTTTACGAGACTTGCCAACGGCTTTAGCCTTTTTTGGAGTTAAATGTTAACTGGTTTTTTTCTTGTTTTTTTTTTTCTTTTCTTTTTCGTCTCTCTCTGAGCGTTTGGAAACGCTCGAATGATGATAAAATGACAAAAGAACAAGCCAAACTCTGAACCCGTAATAGCGAAACACAAAAGAAGTCAAAGCAACTAGCAGAAAACTTGCTAGTTCTGTACATAGCTAAATACTCAGAAAAACTATAGTAAAGCCTGTCTGCCTAGTCTAGGATACATATTTACAATTTTGAGTACTAAGCGCACCATTGAAATGTTAAATATATGTATGGTATTATGTATATATATGTAGGTAAACTAAAGATTTCATCTTTTAGCCATAGTTTTAGATATGTTAATGTCATTAGGTAATTTCTTGGAAAAGAATCGTATATTCAAAATGAATAGATTAAGGATACAGGAGTGGATTTAATATACATTAAAAATAATGTTAAGAGCTTAATATTAAGAGAGACGGATATATCAGACATCAACTTGTGTCAAGCATATCATTAGGGCATTGACGTGTGTTATATATCGATAGACATACATATGCTGGTTTCTCATAAATCTAACAATAATAAACTTAACACTAAGACGTCCGGTCTGTTAGTGAGGCTTCAAAGAAGGCAGGTAACCTGAATGAGGGTTCGTGGGTGTGGATTATTTTGAATGCTGTTAAAGTTCTCTCACAAAGAATGTTTTCGCTGCTTGAAACACAAAATCTCTTCTGTCTTAAGTTATACGACCTTTATCAAGAAGCAGAGGCAGTAAAATGAAAAACCTTATAGAAAATGTTTCTCGGTGCGTGGTGCAACGGCTGTTGAAATATAAAGGTTGGTTGTATAGGCTGAAAGGTCTGCTAGAGGCAAGCAGGCAGGCAGTCAGTCAGACAGATAGACAGACAGGCGGACGGACGGATAGACAGTCACGCAGGCAGGCAGAAAGCCGGTTGAGAGGTTAATTGAGAGTGCAAAGCGTTCGCATCGTTACGCTTAACGCTCCGTAGCCACAGCGAGTGGAACTCTTTGCTAAATAGTTTCCAGCACAGAGTATAATAGCCTAACTAGTATCAAATTAAAATGTTTCATGCACATACAAATTTCCTATGAATACATATGTATACGTACATAGACGTCTGTGGTTGAAGAGTGAACAATGAACTATCGCTCTTTTGTGACAGCTTTACGTAAATTATGTATGAATTGTGGTAGAAGAGTAGAGCTGGAAATTCTAGTTCAACTTTATGAAAAAGTTCACAATGATCAAAATATCAGATATTTGATATGTTGTTAATAAAATGAAAATGGAAATATAATTTTCCTGGTTTTTTTTATAAGTAATTTAATAACTGAACTGCTTCTATGCTCAATCAGAGCCCCCACAATTATAGATGCTACATGAAAATGAAATAGAAATAATATTATCCTGTTTTCTTTATAAACAATTTAATAACTGAACTGACTCGATGCACACATCAATGAATGGAATCAGTTTGTTTGTTTCAATGACCCGTTCAATTGAACTTATTCTGCGCGACGCAGCTCTAGGGACGAGCTCAAATGGAAACAGCATCCGTCCGTCGCGTAGTCACGTTGTGGTCATTGACGCACATACTACAATGAAATGCACACAGAACGCACGCACACATACACATACATACATACATACACTTCTACACATATATATATATATATATATATATATATATATATAGTTATTGCAAGTGCAGGAAACCCGAACCCGTTTGTTTCCTTCATAACCGGAAACTGAAGGCTAAATGTGTAGAAGAAAAAGCACAAAATAAACGTGATACTTATGTATGTCTGCAAATACATATACATATATCTATACTTATGTATATGTATGTATGCATGTATTTTTTTGTTGATGGCGACCGCAACGAGGTTGTGCCAAACGGCAGATGTAAGCAAAGCAAAGAGCGCCAACAGGCACAGACTCAGGTCTGTCAGTGTGTGGGCCGTGCCCGTTACTTCCCACTTCGTATTCAACATATGCTTCATTATTTTACACTATTTTATTTTACTTTTTTCTTTCTTTCTTTTTCATGTTGTTTTTGTGGCCGCGCCAGCTGCAAAGCACTCTTTCACATGTATTCCAAAAGGTAACTGCACAAGTATGAGAGTATGTAATAAACACACACAGACACATACACACACATAATATATATATATATATATATATATATATATATATATATATATATATATATATATATATAACAATATTTTACGGCACCTACATGCGAATGCCGTTACAGAAAGCGTTATCTCTATCTTGCTCGCGTAAGTTTTATTTCATGGTCCAAACGCGATATTTTGGCAACACACACATACACTTAATCACGATTGACATGATGATTATTGCGAAACGTAATTATCACCGCCTGGTACATCAGTGCACACACCCGTAACCGCATATAAAAAGCTTTTGCAACTGTATTAGTCGGGCGATAATAAACAAATCAACAAAACAAAACAAATTAAAAATTCTCGTGTAAATGAACTTTGGGCACTTTAAGGAAAGCCGCTTTGCCAGCTATGCTTTCTATATTTATTTACATTATTGCTTTTGCACTTGTTTCATTAAATTGTATTATTCGATAGCCCTTCGTTTTGTATTATTTTTTTATTATATACAAACATATGTATGTAAAGCGCACTTGAAATTCGACAATGCCGGCATTTTTATTCGTTTTGCTTTATATTCAGCCGAGACGACGTCGCCCTTTTTTGTGCCTTCTTTTTCTTTCACATCATTTCACTTACACACACATACACACTTCGAAACACAGAGAGCGACACACCCATACCAGAGCAGTCAGCACGCCACCGTCGCTGCACTTATTACCTTGTACATATGTTGATTATACGTGTTTTTGCTTTTTTCTATTATCACTATTACCAAAATGATCTTTGCATTTTCGTATATTTTTTTAATAATCAACTGATCTGATTCTTTTCTATATACACCGTTCAAAGTTTGTTTTTAGTGTTGATTTGCTTCAAAACAAGAATGCGTCACAAGCAGTGCAAACACAGACCTACACACATTCACACAAAATACAACACATGCATACATACATAAATAAACAAGCACACAGCGGCAGCAGCAACTGAGAGAAAAAATTTACCCAACCGTCTGATGACGAGTCAAACGTCAAACTGGCGCCGCAGCGACGCGCGCAATATACTTGGTTTTGTTGTTTTAGGTACCCTCCCAAGAGCAGGGTTGCCACACAGTTTAACGATTATTTGCATCAAAATTTTAAATGGAAAAATTTTGAAAAGTATGCAATTGCATTACATCAAATACTTTTCATATAATTTTTAGCTTATAACAAATTGTGCACTGAATTTTTGCTGGAAACACACAATCTGTAAATTTTTGCTCGCAGCTCGACAACTCTACACTTTCCGCGCTCTTTGCTTCTGTTTGCATTTGCGCTCACATATACATACACACCAGTCCCAGCTATTCAGCGCTCTCACCAACACATGCACCATAGGTCGTATAAATTTACCAACACTCTCTCACGCACGCACACAAACTCAACCTGATACATTGCCAATTACGCCAGCAAACAGACCTGGGAATTTTTGCAGAAAAATTTTTCTTTGCACCGTAATCACACTTTCAAATGCAATTTTCGAATTGAAATCTTTTGATAGCCAACTCAAAACGATCGTCCAGCTGTAGAAAAATATCTATAGTTACACTTTATTGTGTTTTGATTGCTTGGGCATCGATTTAAATGCGATTAATTTATTTAATTTAATTTTTTCACGCGCCTGCGAACTTTTTGAGCGTGTGTGCGCATACGTGTAAAATATGTTAACACACACACAACGACAGATGGATAACATTTTGCTGAACTGCTATTAACAGTGAACATTTACTTATGCCTGAAACATTTTCATTTAATCGTTTTTAAATTCTAAGAGACCTATAAAGGATTTTGTCGTGTAGAGAGTTTCAGAATGAATTTAATGATATATTAAGAACCAGAATTTTATTTTTTTGTACGTAATTTGCGAGAAAAACTGTAAATGAAATGCAATTTTGAATTTAACAGCCGCTGTTAATTTGCAACAGATGAAAAGCAGACAGCAGCTGAATGTCACAGTATTTCGTGCTCAGTTCACAGTTACCAGACAGACGACGGTTACGCTTATCTCTCTTGTAAGTAGTTTTGATTTTATTTGACATTCCTTCGTTATTAACGGTAACGACTAAGTTTAGTATTTGAAAAATGAAAAGCACTAGACATGCGAAGACTTTATGGTCACCCTGCCGATCCGTTGACATACAAATAAAGCCGCTTGATTTATGTTATCTCGAATCACGCTCTCTCTCTGTGGGAAACAGCAGCTTGACTCACAACTCGATCGTTCAGTCATAACACCAACTTGATTGGCGTCTGCCATACAGTGCGCTTCGTTTCAACAACAGCTTGACCTGCTTGATATACACGAAGATTCTAAGCATTCCGAGCACTCGGACTAACGTTTGTGAAAGCTAGTAACTGCATAGGCATGGGATTTTATTCAGTGCGCGGCACATTAGCAGCCGTTGTTGTTGTCTGTGCGGTGACATTTAGCGCAGCCGCAGGTAATTATGGGAAATTTCAATAAACTTGTCTTTTGTAAACCTAACATCGGGACGTATTTGCAGTCCATCGGAAAGGAGACTGTCTATCGCTCACCCGGAATGGTCGAGTCTTGGGCCAATGTATACCCGTTCGCGAGTGTGAATACTTTATGAGAATACTAGCTGTAACACCTGTCTCCCAGTCAGATAGAAATCTGCTGCGTGACAATCAGTGCAATCGACAGCAGAACGGAATTATTAACGTAAGTATATACATATATCATTTATATACAAATCAAAATTACTTGTTTTGTTTAGGTATGTTGTCCCGTGCCTGGTGAGGCTGGCACAGGCGAGGTGAATAGAGATAACTTGGGCGCCTTGACCCATCCACTGCTGCCTCACGAATGCGGCGGGGTCAAATGGCAGCGCTCCAATGATACCGAAACCAAAATTAATGAGTATCCGTGGTTGGCGCTAATTGAATATACGAAACGTAAGTAAATCTCATTGATAATTACATTAGTTCTTATCATTGGTTTTTTCCCCAAATTACGCAGCAAGTCAAGAGAAACTTCATGCTTGCGGCGGTGTTTTGATCAGCGATCGCTATGTGCTGACGGCTGCTCATTGTGTCTCTGGACCGTCGATAAGCAACGGAGGCTGGCAGCTGCGTGCCGTACGGCTGGGCGAATGGGATACGTTGACAAATCCGGACTGCCAGGTCAGCCAAGCGCCAGTTAAGACGGAATGTGCACCTCCGTATCAGGATGTGCTTGTCGAGGAGATCATTGCGCACCCGCTGTATAACAAGGATGGCGCCAGTCAAACGAATGATATTGCTATGATACGATTGAAAAATGTGGCCCAGCTCAACAACTACGTGCAACCCATTTGCTTGCCCAACAAGCAGCTGCGCGCCGATGAGCTGGAGGATCTGGTTACCGAAGTAGGCGGCTGGAAGGCTACCTCAAGTTCGCGCCTAAAAAAGAGTGAAGTTATTATTGAATCAATCGAGAACTGTCAGAAGCAATACGCGGCACAAAATATAAGTATTATGGCATCCCAATTGTGTGGGTCTGCTAAGTCCAATGAGTGTCATGGCAACTCCGGTGGCCCGCTTATGCTGATAAGGAATGGCGTTTATCTACTTGCTGGCTTGATATCTTTCGGTCCTGTGCCGTGTCCAAGTGCTGGATGGCCGGATATATATACCCGCGTGGCGTCCTACATTGAATGGATACATAGTAACCTAAGGGTTTGACAAATTGAATTCTATAGTTGTACATATGCTAAGATTGTGGTTAAATATATCAACGTTTCTTTGGTACATAAAAAAAAAGTCTGAAAATTATTCAAATTGTAGAAGCAGTTGCTATACGATTAAAATCACGACACATCGATGTGCAGCCATGATTATCGATTCTGCTCAGATACAGTTATCGGTGTAGACATTGTTTTTAGCCATTCCTCTTTCATACGCGCTACTCTCGCTCTGAGCTAAGGTCTTAAAATAGGTTTATCAAGTGTTTAGTTTGTGAAAACATATATACTTGTGCTAAAATCCAATATTAACTGCTTTGTGTGTAAATTTCTAATGGCTGAAGCTGCAAAACCAGGTAAAATTTTGACGCAAAGCTGTGCAAACAAAATTTGCATTCGTGCGTATGTAAGCGACAATGGCGACTATCTTATTAGTACACATCGATAGAATTTTTGCTGTTGATATCGCTTTTGTGCTCAGCGTTGCAAAATTGTAATCGATAGACGGCCGTTATACAAAAAGAATAATTAATTGAAAGAGAATTTTGTTTTGTAGAAAGTTCCCAGGTCCCAGGCCCAACACAAAGGCGTAAGCATCGACGAGGAAAGAAATCCAAAATGTTGCCCAAGAAAACGAAGAATCAATATCCGCCCTGGAAAATGGATATGGGGGCCGCGGCACAGCATAGCGCTAATGCTAGTTGCAGCAGTGGAGCTCGCACCAAACTCGTTCGCTCACGTTCGCTGCTCGTGCCGTACAACACGAATCGTTTTTTGATGGAGGAGCATATGTCCGAATTGCCCAGAGACGATTTTGATGACAATTGCTTCGGCTCTCAGACGGAGGATCAAGAGTTGTTTCTGTCCAAGGAGTTCTCCAACGTTTACGAACGTGCGCGAGTCGAACGACTTGAAACGATGAACAAACAAGAGCTCATACAGGAGTGTCTGCAAATCGAGGATCGATATGCTAAAGATCAAGGGCGACAGCGTCAGCTAAGTCTCCACGCACAAAACATATCAAAGGAGTTTGATGCCAAAATACGTGTTCTGGAGGAAAAGATTCGCGACTTAACACGCGAAAATCAGAGTATGAAAAATATTTAACATTATTATATTGAAACTTAAATCATATATACATTTTAGGACTGCGATCACATTTAATACGGTCGAGCTCGCCGACCCTTGCCATTGGCATCGCAGCGGCGGCATCACCTCCCTCGGCATCCGCGCCAACGGCAAGCGCTGTCTGCGAACTGGAAGCGCGTCAGCAACCACAAGAGCCGACGCCCATGGACTCCTCTAGTGAGGACAGTGAAAGTGACAGCAGCAGCTCCACATCTAGCACCACATCCAGCTCATCGTCGGCCAGCGATGGCCACGAAATGGGCGTTGCTGGCTTAAATATAGCCAACGGCCATGCGGAGCACAGCGCCCATCGGCGTAGTCATTCGCGTAGTTGTTCACGTTCACCTCAGCTGGTGATTGAAGCCCACCAGAACGGACATGCCAATGAGGAGAAGGAATTGCTTCTGTTCGATGCCAACCGCATGGAAGAGGATGATAACTCCAGTGAGGATGCCAATAATACTGATGCCGTCAACGGAGAGCCCAATTAAACTGTTGCATAGAAAAATAATTGAGTTCTCGAACTGTACATAGATGATCTAATAATTGTGGTAGAAACGTTGCATGATTTAGCGAAACTCCGTTAACGTTTAAGTAGTTCTTAACAGCTAAGTTGTAGCCATAAGCGTATTAAAAAGACACCTTTGAAATAATAATATAATATACTTAATCCTTGAAGGACATAACTGAATTGAAGTTACTTCAAATTGATCGCGAAAAAAAAACAAATGCTTTTAATGTGGTTTTAACATGCTTGTGCTATAATTAAATGCTTCAAACTAAAAAAAAACTAAAATTAAAATACGAAAATCCGCCAAAATTGCTTTTAAAATGTCGAGCGTAAGAGATTATGGACAATTTTGAAATTTTATATAGATAACCCCGAATTATAATTGAATAAAAGCGTTGAATTGAATTACAAAATTTTCATATAATTATTATTTTTTTTTTTAATTGTTTGCAGACAAAATTTGAAATTGTTCCTAATTGTTGCTATATTTTTGAAATTACTTTTCCTAGTTCGCTTTATTAGCTATGGTTTTAACAAACGAGCTGTATTCACTGGCATAGAGGCGTTTCGAGATGCCAGCACTTGCCACGCCTAACAGCTTTTGCTCCGCTGGAGTCAGCTGTGGCTCAACCGTTAGACGCTTGGGCCCACGCACAGGCATCCAGCCCGAAACTGGCGCCACATTGGCCACCATGCAGCCACGCACGGCTATGGTAAGGCCCACCAAGGATAGCGATTCGTCTCGGTACTCCTGAAGCAGCATGTCCGCCACTCCGATATCGTTCAACGCAGAATTTACATTTGCAATGTCTTGGAAATGCGGCAGGTAATTGGCATGTATGAAGTTAACAAAGTTTCTTGGCTCAGTGGAAAAGGCATCAGCCAGGTCTTCAGGCTTATGCAGCAGGCACTTGTCCTTATCTTCAGTATCTGCAATAGCGTAACCATTCATTTATGTTAAATATGAATAACGAAATGCTATTCAGTTTGGATTTACATTTGGGATTGAATACGCGACCCAGTGCATGCATCATCGTTATAGACTCATCCCGTCCAATGGACTTTAATGTATTAGTTGCCTTCCGTTTGCGGCCCTTGCTGGGAGCGCTTACATTCAGCTGCTTGGTTTCCATGCTTGGCGCACCTTTCAGTGAGCCAAAGTGCAGATTGATCAGCGCATTCCGAATGTCGCCCTGAGCGCATACCACAATCGAGTCCAGGACAGTCTGTGTGGGCAGCTTGTAAAGACTCCTGTATTGCGGCTGTTGCATTAGCGTGGCAAAGCGTTTCATGGACTTCTGCATAATAGTCGCTGCTATGGAATTGAAGCTAATGTGGTCAATGCGCAGCTTGGCTTTTAGCTGATCTGTGAACAGCTTGTAACTAAGGTTGAGTATGCGGGACTTGCTGTCGGCTACTATGAAGACCAGCGGCGACTTACCATAGCTGATGAATTCTCTGAAAGAACTCTGTTGTTATAAAGCATACTCTAATCATTGCTTAAAACTTACTCCAGCAAATCCGCAAAAGTGGCTGCTGCATCTTTTAGTAAACAATTCGGAAAGTCCTCAACGAGCAGCAATCGCTTGTTCTGTGCAGAGAGCAGGGATTTGTAGCGGGAGGCGCGAAGTAGAAAACTCTTGAAGGCCTGCAGCTGTGAGCCCACATACGTTCCATCGTTGGGTTGATCGCCGAGCGCATTGATCTCCTCACAGTCAGTGGGATTTATCCATTCTTGTAGCTCGTATCCCATTTCCTGGGCCAGTACACGAAGCGTTGCCGTCTTGCCGCTGCCCGCTGGTCCCGTCAGCAGACAGATTTGGGCCGGATACTTTTTCCGCATCGCCTCACAGTGATGCAACCAGTTACGCAGCTCGCCAATTTTCTTGGGATGCACAGCCAGGTCTTCACTGGCGCTTGGTGCAAAGCAATCCATCCAATTCTTACTAATAACTGGTGTCACTGCATTCGCCCCTTCATCATCCTCATCATTCACGGTTAAGTCTACTAGGTGTGCTTCACTTGTGGGAGTGGATTCTAAATTTGCATCTGCCGACTTTGCAGCTGCTGCAGCGCTGCCGCTTCTTGTGCGTTTGAGCGGCCCCGCAGCTGGGCTGACTTTTGGAGTCATGTTTAGCTGACTGAATGCCGACTTTGTCCATGGTTTCTGTTCGAAATATATTGCTACTTTATTCTGTTTTCAATTGGATATTAAAATTGTTTACCTTTTTTGCGCTCATTTTAATTCAACTTATCGATATTACATTTCGATGGTTGAAGCATCGACGTGCCGCCACTCGATGGCGAAAATTGCGGCGAATTCGTTTCCACAGCCAGTGCTGCCCAGTTCCATATTTCGAAACGGACATAATTCAAATGTTTATTTTTAAAAGGTTTCCCCATGAAAAGAGAATATTAATTAGTATTGAATGAATAGTTCTTTATTCGTTTTGAAATATCGCAAGTGCGCTTTACAACTGTACAACATTATAACATTATAATTAAGAGTACCGTGGACTATTTTGCATTGAGTATTTGCTTGCAGTTAGCTGCGTTATTTTTTTTTTATCGTTTTCTTTTTTTTTGTGACAATTGGACTTCTTTGGTTTTTATTTACAAAAGCAAACAGCATATAAAGTTAAATAAACAATATTACATACATTTAAATTTAATGAGTTACGCATATCTATATAATATAACTACATATCAATACGATATCGTAAATTAGGCTTAAAATAACATCATTGAGATACTAAAAAGCACGTAAATTAAGCAACGTCTTAGACCTAGCTAGAGGGATAGCTAAAAAGGAATGAATATCAACAACTCTTTCGATAATCAGTGCCAAAAATGATATTAGATCATACCTAACCTAGCTTAAATTATATGAAGTCATAGGTTTGAATTCGCCCCTAACTACTTTCGTTGCTCGAATCGTTGCGTCAGCGACGCTATATTCTTCGACGCCTTCACTGTGGGCGGTGTTGGTGCGGTTGCTGACGTCCCTGACGCTGCGCCTGCCAAGCGCTTTGGTAATTCGCCGCTGAACGAAGGCTTCGCCGAGAGGGGCTTGGGCTTCTGTATGGTGGCCGAGGGCGCGGCTGCCACGCCATTGGGCAGTGGTTTAGCTGGTTTGGTAAAGGACTTGGGACGCGCCCCTCCACTGATACGTGCCGGCTGCGCAGCTGGCGCTCTGCTGGCGTTGCTGTTGCCGCCACTGTTGCCACTGTTGTTGGTTTTGCTGCTGCTGTTGGCTGCATTTGCTGGTGCCGGCTTGAAGCTGGAGAATGCGCGCGATGGCGAGATGTCCGAGCGTGTCGGCGCCACACGCGCAACGGGCGCATTTATAGGTGGCGCACGCAGATATGTGGGCGTAACGGCCGGCTTCTCCTCAGTGCTCGGCGAGCTGCTGTTTCTGTTGCTGCCCGCCGGTCGTGGCGGGGCCGGACGCTGTGGACTACGTGGCGCTTCAGGCTCGTCCACTTCTCCGCCTACTGCTGCAGCGGAAGCTGTAGCTGCTGAAGCTTTGCCCGAGTAGATGGAGTCGCCACCAGTGAGTTTCTCGAACTCATTCACAATCTCACCTAGCAAACCCATATCGCTGCTTTCTCCAGCGTGGCTGGCCAGACTGGCCACCAGATCACTGCGCTTGAGTGTCTGCGCGGCTGGCGGAATCTCGTCAATCACCGAGTAGATGGCATCGCTGGAGGCGCGCATTGGCGACTCAACGAACTCACAGTCATCGTAGTTATTTTCGGTTGTGGTCTGGGCGGTAGCCACCGGGAGCTGATAGCCCGACGAGGTTGTCGAATTGGTTTTCTTGGCCACTGGTGGGGGACGTGGTGGCGGGGATTTGGGTCGTGTACCGGCAGCATTGGCAGTGTTCACTGAACTCTTGGGCCGGACAGCGCCTGGTGGTGAACGCATCAAACCAAATGTCTGCACTTGCGACTTCTTGGTGGGCGAGCGCATGGACTGAGTGCGCTTCACCAGATTCTTGGTCTCCTCTTCGCGCGGCGTTGTCTCCGAGTCCGAATTCGAGGACTCCGTCTGCAAAGGCAACGGCACTGCTGCCGGCATCGGTGCCGATATTTCCAGTGTTCGCAAGCGCTCGCGATCTATGTAGGTCTTCTCCTTGAGTGGCGGCTTCTCCTCTTTCTTCAGGAACGAGGCAAAGCGACGGATTGTGCCATCTCGCTTGATGTTCAGCTTGGGATCTGTGTGCAGCGGCACGGGTGGTGGGGGCGCCGAGCGAGTGGGCGACAGATCATCATCGCCGCCTTTGAGAGGCACCATGGTCAGCGTACTAGAGTCTAGCTTGGGTTTCGATATGATGGGACGAGCTGTCGAACCGGGATTCGGTGGTGGCAGCGCAGGCGCTGCTCGGGGCAATGTATTGGCCGCCTTTGCTGCATGCTGTTCCGATGGCTTCACTGCTGGCGGCGGCGGTGCCGCTCGCTGCGGTACCCCATTGCTGTCCTGCTGCACCGTCGGCTGCACAAAGGCAACATTCGGTCCGCTATAATTGCTCGCCGGCGAGCTGGTATTGTTCAGCGGACGTAAAGTGAATCCCTTGAATTTGCCAAACATGCTAGTCGCATTCCCAGCTGCGGCCGCATCGCTCGAGTCGCTAGGCGACTTTAACAGCGCTGAGTTCATGTCATCCGTGCTGCTAGGCGTCGATTTGGGTAATCCATTGGCCCCGCCCGAAGGCGGCCCAGTTCCATTTTGATTGGAGCGCGTCGACGGCTGTTTGTGCCCGCTGGCGTTCTTCAAACTGCAAAGACAAAACACTCGAATTAGCAAGCTGAAACTGAAGCAGACTGAGCTGTATATCATCATCGGTTATCTATTTATATAGTATATATCAATATCGTGTTTGTGTTACATACCAACATACACCAGTGCAAGGTCAAAAAAGGCAGGCAATAATAGGAACCAACACCAATGGAAGTAAGGCTAAATAAAGTCAACAGAGAGTATATAACATGGGCACGTTGTTAACATGCGGTTAACAGCAAGCTTAGCACATACAACTAGATTAACAACATTGTCCGCTGTTAGCTAACAGCTGCATATCGTAACAGAGGGCACGCAATTAACAGCAACTTAAAAGCACTCGCTTAAATAATAATATTTGCAACTAAATACTAAGAGCTTAAGTTATATTATATAAAATAATTTAATATCTACAAAATGTTTACAAATATTGGAAATAGTTTATATTAATATTTTTAAATTTATAAAAAATAATAAAATAGCAAAATTTATCAGATTTCTAAGTGTATTTAACAAGTTTCTCAAATTTATAAAATCTCATAATTAAAATTCAAAGTTGAATAATTATTATTAAAAATAATATTTTAAAATATAATAAAGTTCTACAATTTTTAAAATTCAATTAATAAAATATTTCAAACTTTTCAAATCATATAAAAAATGCAGAACTTCTTAAAGCAGTTTATATCTTAATAAAAATTAAATTGTTAAATACAAAAATAAATTAGCAAATCTAAATTTACAAATTTTCAAAATAATATTTTCGCTCTTCTTTTTAAATCATTAAACTGTAGTTAATAATTTGTAATCAAGTTATATATGAAAGCATAAATATTTTACGGCACAACAAATATAAATAGAACCAACACCAACAATTAACATAAAAATCAAGTATTTATTAAGCACATATATTAAAAATTAAATAAAGTAAACATCAATTAAAATTAGTTTAAATGAACACAAATGAAAATGGGGTCATGGGAAATTGGCAATTGGAAAGTAAAAGGAATCACGCCACATGCCGCAAGCATGCTAATAGAATCTCCTTTTTTCTTGGTTTTTGTTTTGAGCAGTGTATTTTTTGGTATTGTTGCTGGCATTGTTGTTATTATTGTTAGTATTTGGCACACCTCGCGGGCTCGCTTTTTATGTATTGGGCGCCCTCGGTGAGCGCCAAGGGATTTGTGGTTGCATGCAGACGCGGCGCCGTGATGTCCAGCTTGCGTCGCATTGTATTTGAATTACTATTGCTGTTATTGTTATTGTTGTTGTTGTTGTTGTTGTTAGTCTTGTGCGGTGGCACGGGTGGTGGCACAGTGGTTGCTGCTGTTGCTGCTGCATTAGTTTGTGCATTGGAAAGCTTGCGCCGCAGAGGAGCTGCATGCATCACCTCGTAGTGGCTCTGGCTCTTGGGCATTGCAGGCGGATGCACTGCAGCGAGTATGCCAGTACTGGACTTCAGGCGGGGCAGTGTGGCGTGTATATTAGTAATTGTTGCAGTGTTAGTAGTTTGTGTGTTAACATTGTGTGGTGGTAGTGGTGGTGGTGGTGCTGGTGCTGGTGCTGGTGTGGCGTGCATTGATTGTGTGGGTGTCGCTGCAGACGCAGTACAATTGGCTGTGGGTGAACTAGCTGTGGAGCAGTAAGAAACGGCGGCGCAGCTTTTGCTGCTGCTGCTGCTTCTTTTGCTGCTGCTGCTGCAGCTATTGCTACTGGACGTGGATGACGATACATACATATTGTCGGTGAGTTTTCCACTAGCGAAGAGCTTCTTATTGTTGCGGATCATGTAGCGGTAGATCAAATAGAACGAGACCAAAAGCGGCAGCACCGCGAAGAACAGGATGTATAGCAAACGCTGAACGCTGAGAGCACCTGCAAAGAAAAACAAGAAGAAGAGTGTTTAGATATGCATCTACTAGAGTTGCTCCATTCTTACTGCTCGGATCTGTGGCTGGGCCACTGTCCACAGAGCCACCATGTCCAGGCTTGCTACACGCCTCGCCACCGAAGCCCACATCGCAGTGGCAATGCCCGCGGCTGTTGCAGATGCCGTTGTCGTTGCAGTCCTGCGGACAGCGGGCGCCCATGCCCATCTTGCGCACACGTTCCAAGGGCAGGCACTGCTGATTGACGCACATGCTCTGGTCGCCACACTTGGCGCCATTTGGTGTCAGGCCGGGGTCCGTGGTTTGCAGCCCGAGATCAACAAGAGCCGTGCGGCAGGCAACTATTTTCCGATCGTGACTGATAAAGGAATGGGATAGCACCGCCGCCGACTCCATGCCGAACTCCAGGCGCTCATTCAGATGGTTGCAGTGCAGCATGCCACAGTGTATGTGCTGTGGTGCGCACTTGACGAAGGTCTGGTTGAGGAGATTGTAGCCACAGTTGCCCAGGCGGGTGCCCTCCAGGTTCTTCTCGTAGCAGTGCACCGAGTTGTCGCCCGTGGGTCCCCACAGAATGCGGCACTGGTTGGTATGGGAGCGACACGTGCCCAAGAAGCAGTACGCCTGATTGCCGTCACAGGGCTCTGTGTCACGGCGGAACACATCTGTCGGACAATACTCCGATTCGCCCGTGCAGTACTCGGGCAAGTCACATTCGTTCTCCGCCGGACGGCATGTGCTGCCCGCCATCTTGGGTCGGCAGGTCTTCAGGTCGCAGCACTCGCCGGTGGCGCAGGATGCATTCGTGTGCAGCATACATGTGACCGGATTGCAGCAGCTGTTCTCGCAGTGGGCGGGCAGCCCGCAATCACACTGCTCGCCGGGCTCCACGAAGCCATTGCCGCACTGCGGCGAATCGAAGAGGCGCGTGGGCTTGTTGCGCAGGCAATAGTTCATGCCGCGCGAGAAGGCGATGGTCAGCTGATCGATGCTGCAGCTGCTCCAGTGCACCGGCACCACAGCCGAGCTGGACGAGGCCATTACGCACTTCTCGTCGGGACAGTGACAGTCATTCGAATCGTGCTCCATGCCGAAATTGTGGCCCATCTCGTGGGCCATGGTCGTGGCTACCACAGCCAACACCTGGCTATGCTGCACGCTCACACCACCGGAGAACACATAGGTGCATATGGGTCCCTTGAGCGCCTTGCCCACAACGCTGCCATTGAAGGTCTCCTTGGTCAGCAGCTGGGCATTGTCGTTGGGATGGTCCACCACCAGCTTTGACCTGCGATAATTGAGGAAGTTGTGCAGCGTCACATCGCCATCGCTAGAGAACTCAATTTCGTTCGACTCGTTCCATATGACGACGCCCACGAGAGCCACAAAGATGTTAAGCGGCACATAGAGCTGCAGGTGGGTTTAGTGAGTTTAGTGAATAGCTTGAGAGGAACTACATTATCTTATGGCTACTTACGGCATTCACAATGTTGGCCAGATCCTTGCAATGTTGATGTACTCGCTTGGCGTTTTCTCCGAAATGCGTGTACACCTTGTTGTCCACCACAATGACCAGCTCCACATAGCTGGAATACTTGTTGGCATTGTATGGACCACGTATCAATTGGCTTTCATCCGCGTTGCGTCTTTTGCGCATCAGCATGCGCTGGAATTCGCTGCCATCCAAACGCTGGGGCACAGTGAGCTGCTCATCCTGCTCCAGGTTCTGCCCGGGCCAGCTCTCATAGTTGTCTTTGTGGCTGTCATAGCCACAGGTGGCATTCTTTTGCAGCATATCGGCGTGCCTAAATAAACAAAAATTGCTGGTAATTTAATATTTCCGTGGCTAAAAATTAATAACGGAAGTGAACCTTAGATGGCCAGGGCATTGCATGGCCATAGGGTTTACCCATGTTATGGGCAAACCAATAAAACACACATATTTATTGAACGCAAATAAGGCAAACATTGAGGCAGGTAACTGCCCGAACCTGACCCAGCTCCAACTCCGCTCACTCGCAGCAGAGTCAATATGGGCTCGGATAAGCGCCGTCTACTTAGATATGTGTGCATGATGTTTATACATTCACGCGAACGTGTCAGAATAAATACGATGGCGAAAGAGAGATACGCGAAGCAAGGAACAAGAAATAAATAAGTCAAATTCAATTCGGACTTCAATATTTATATGAAAAGAAAATTTGGGAATTGCATATAAAATATTAACATACTGCTGTTATGTAAAAGCGCTGTTAAGTTTAATGTTACTGGCTGCTGTTATAGATTGCTGATAACGTCAATTAATTTGTACGAAATCATTTTTGTTATATAAAAAAAAAATATATATATATATTCAGTTATGATAAAAAAAAGGTTTCAAGCCTGCAACAACTCATTTAATATTATTTTTATTAATTTTTCAAGAAAAAAAATTTGTATTTTTTTTTGCTTATCTAATTGAAGTTTGGCTAGAAAGCTTTAACTATAATCTGAGCAAAATGTTGCTATTCTAATATATATTTTCCTCCCAAACTCCCATTTTATCAGGTTTCTTACCTGAGCAGATAGTGGTCCTCCAGCAGTCGTCCGCTGCCCTCGCTATGTGGGTGTATAAAATACGTGTGCTGGCCATCAAAGACAACGCCGTTGAGGCCGCCATGGCAGGTGGAGAGGGCCACACTCGAGTCCGGCTGGCCACGTATTCGTCCCTGTGGTTGGGTTACAACAGCATATAATGTGAAAAAAAAAAAAAAAAAAAATAAAATAAAATAAGAAATGCCGTAAAAGCAACTTCGCAGCGCCTGCTCACCTGATAATGACATAAATCAACCTCAGTCTTGGTAAAATTGCGCACCACGTAGCCGGAGGCGCCGTCCTCCCGATTGCTGGCATTCTGATACCGCAGGAAGTGGGCGTCGGGCAGTAGGCGATCGTTGCGCTGCAGTTCGATTTCGATGCGGTGTCCTTGATGCGTGTATCTGAGTGTTAACTGCGGCGCGTGCAGCCCATCCTGAAATGCCAGATAGCCAGATTAAAGCATTAAACAGATTTCCATATTTCCATGTTGCAACGGCCACAGTTCCACAGTTCCACATTTCCACATTTAATATAATTCTCGCACGCAAAGCGTGGACACAACACACACGCCACAGCCCAAATTGCGCCCACACAAACAATTTCTAGGTGCGAAGGTGTAAAATTCTGCGCCCCATGGCGAGCCAGGCCGTGGAAACTAATTAAAAAGGGTTTTGTTAGCTGCTTCCCGCTTTTCCCCATTCTTTTCTCTCTCTCTCATTTCAGTTGAGCCTGACACACCCAGCATACCCGCCCGCAGTGGCATGTCACATTGTCCTCTGTACAATTTTGCTTAATTTTGTTGGCCGTTTGACTAACTTTTATTCACTTAGGCGGCTTGGCTTGTTTTATTTTTTTATTTTTTTTCTCCGCCATTTTATCAGCATGGGCTAATTACAAGCGGCCGGCCTGCAATGGGTTAAGTTCGTGTCAACGGCCATTCAATGGCTGCTGAAATTGCTTAATTGAAAACTCAAAACTCACGTAAAGTAAAGTTGACTAAAACTGTCCATCAACTTGTTATAGACTCTGGACAATTCGGGAATATGCACACGCTATAGTTGTAATCCAATTAAAGAGCAGCAGCTTTAGCTGTTTACTCTGCATTCAGCATCTTGCTTTGAATCTCGTTTTCTCTTTATGTTTCTTGAAGAGTTTCCTGATTTAATAACTTCTCTTTTAATAAATGCTTCTCGTTACTTTCCATTTTACTATTTTGCTTTCTTTTGGATACAACTTCATAATTTCTTACTTTGCTGCCTCTGGCTTCTCACTTAATTCCTCTCAAATTTTATTTTCATACTTGTTTTTCCAATTTAATTCTCTCTTAAATGCTTCTTCCTTTGCTTCTCACAATTTGATTTTCACGTTTCCATGACTTTGTTTCCCGTTCAGCTTTATTAGCTTTGCTTCTCACTCTACTCTTTTAATGTTTCACTTCCCATTTCATTATTTTCATTTCTCTAAAATTTCTCTACTTTTCTTGGCTTTTAACAATTTTGTTAAGTCATTTGCCGAGCTTTTAGCTCTTAGCCATGCTTCTTAATCTGCTTTTCTGTCTGGTTTCTCAAGGATCTTCGGGTGAATTAAAGATTATTGCTTATGTACGAATTGACCCAGATGCTGCCTGGTTGGCTTTCATAATTATAATTTCCAGCCAGCCGGCAAGGAGTCATACACTTACCGATGCATCCAGAGTGCTCTGTAGGGCGCGCTTAGTGCGCCCATGATGCACTTGGGGGCGTATCACAGTGTGAGTGGAAAACTCATTAAGGGCAGGAAAATAGTCACCAATGTGTGCTGCAAGTAGATGAATAGAAACACAAAGAAAATGTAAGTACAAATATGCCAAAATGATTATCAGCCAAACACTTGTAATTAGACCAAAAACACATTGTTCAACATTTTGTGTATTTTATCTGCCCCATGGAGGGGGCACACCCAGTTAACTACAACAACAGCAATGACAAAGACAATGACAATGACAAATCCGCTGTGAGTGAAACGCTCTGGCCCTGACTGAAAGGTGTCTCAAATGGGCTTAAGTTTCAAACTCAAAATGCTGACAACTTGAGCCCATAATTAAAAGCAAAGAAAAATGCGAACAGAGAGTCTCATAATCGTATAACGTGTTTACTATGCGCCCGCAAGCCAACATAGATGGACAGATGCCCGATAAGATGCAATAAAGCACATGTGTAAGTATCTGATGGATATGCATAAGTATCTGTATCCGATGTATATTCATAAGTATCATCCAAGCAGCAGCCACAGCAGCAGCCGCAGCAGCAGCAGCAGCCACATCAGCTCGACAAGCATCTCCCTTACTGTCTGTTGACTGATGTGTGATATATGGCCGTGAGCAGCGCTAAAATTAGCAAGTTCATAAATTAAGTATGTGCGATACAGATTTAGGTCTACACAGAATATATATATATACATGTATCTGTCTATATGCATATACATATATAGCTAAAGAACTCTTGTTGAGGCCTTGCTGTAATGTGAAAACATGTCTAATTAATGCAGACCAGCAGACTGAGCAGTTGTCAGACATGCAGCAGCATCAGCATCAACATTAGCTTCAGTACGGTTTTTGGCTTTTGTATCTCGCAGATACATTTTAAGACATTTCGCACATGCGTGGGCTCACACACACGCACAAGTGGCCTCTCACTAGGCAGTAAAATGAGAAAACAAAAAATAAAAATACAATAAGACTCAACATTTGGGGTACCCAAAAGAAAAGAAAACATCTTTCAATTTTAGCCACTGCTGCTAAGTCCAGACCTCTGGAGAGAGCAAGCCAAGAAGTCGCAGCACCACCATCAGCATCAACGGTTTCTCCGCATGCACAAAAGCCAGAGACGCTTACCAAATGTCACACGCGTCAGGGCTTTTTGTTTTACACGACGTCCCCAAAAATATATATTTAAAAACAACAACATTTTTAATACCCTTTCGAAATGGTATTATTATTGACATCATAAACTGTGGAATGCATTAACACAACCTCATAAAGTATATTTATTCTTGGCCAAAGAGAAGTTAAATCATTAAAGTGTCCGCTGCATGATTTAAAGAGTTATTTAATTTTGTTTGGATTAGCTTACTAAATATTATATCTAAATTTGTTTCTTTTCTCTTTTTTTGAATTTGCCAACTATTCATATATACATAGAAGACCAAATCGAAATCATTTGATTTGTCTCTCATACATTCCATTTCGAATTCACAATTATTTTGTATAGTGTATTTAAACTTCGATCTGTCTAATCGCTTTTACTTGTTCGTGTTCTTATTCATGTTTTAAGTATATTTTTATAACACGGAACGTTTAACGCACAATGCACGAAGAGCTCGCAAATTGAATTCTTTTTGCTCATAAGCAAAAATTCGCCTTTCTTTTCTGAGGCAGTTTTTTTTTCTTGTTGTATTTTATTTAATTTTTTATTTTATTTTATTTTTTTTTTTGCTGTTGGCCTTGTCAGTGCAAGACGCTATTAAGGATGCCAGCATTAAGCAACTGTTAAGCATGGCCACAATGAACGGTACTCAAACGAAGGCTAATCAATTTTACATAATTCAAGTCTTGCATTTAAAGAGCTGCATATATTAAAGCACCAGAGCTTAAAGCCGAATAAGAATGACTAGTGGAATCACTTAAAATGTAAGACTAAATCAGAGTATGAGTATAAGTTGCACTACAATTATAAATACACAATAAATATAAGAATTATTGAGGTAAACAGCTTCAATATAAGAGTGAAAGGTAATCGAACCGAAAACCAAATTATAAATTATTCACATTTGTTGCTAAACGCCCTCGCCATATCACACATGCTCTCGATTGTATTAATAATGCATGTCTTTAAGGAATTCAATATAATTTGCAAATTCCGTCAATAAATACTGTATATTGAAAAGTTGTTTAGAAATTCACCATTTGGCACGAGCATATTTTGGTTGGTTGGTTGGTTTGGGCGTAATTTAATTCCAGACATATAAAAATTGTATGATAACATATGTAGACCCATCTGATAGAAGTTATGGATACGTAATTAATGGGCAGTGACTAATCAATGCTTTAGGAGCAGTGCTAATGATTTGTAGACGAAATGCAACAATGCCCCTCAGGATATATCATGAGAGCTAGAAGAATTGTAGACAAACTCTTGAGAAACTAATTAACTCAAACACAGCACTTGAGTGATTGATAGCTTTGACGACTAATGAGCTGCCTTCGCAGTAATTTTGTAGAGCCAGCAAAGGGAGGCATTCATATCATATATAAATATATAACGACAGCAGGAATATATATTAGAGAAGCCAAATTAGTTGTGGGGGTTTCTCTCTCTTTATCAAATACTTTTTAAATATTAACTAACGTTTGCTTTTTCTTGATGAGTCGAAGGCTTATGGTGCCTCGAAAATAGCTGCAAAGCATTATTATCAATTGTGATAAGCGACGATTGATAAGCATTGCTCAAGCATGCAAACATATGCAGTCATATAGCCCAAATAGATAGGAAATGCCATTATTTATACTATATATATAGATTATATTACAACTAGGGTTAACAATATGGGCAATGCGAAATGAAAAGTCGTAAATGCAACAGAGAAGAGTTGAGAGCAAGCGGCGCCAGGAGGCGTTACAAGGACCTTTTGTAGTGGAAAATCATTAAAACTAGAACATAACAAACACACAAACACACACACACACACACACACACACAAACACACACACTTAGAGGCAAACAGCGGAAAATTATCACATGCTGCGCTTCGAGCTGAGCTCGAGGCATAAACATATGTTGCATCAGGGTCGCAGACAGAGGGAGAGAGAGAGAGCGAGATAGTGAGGAAACTGTCTATGACACTAGGATGAGGCGTTGTCTAGGCGCGCGTCCATCAGCGTCTCCGGTCATGTAGATGAAATTGAAGGTCTAAATATAAAATCCAAATGAGTAAAGGCAAAATAAACCCTAGACGCGCTTTTTGACGTTTTGACGAACTCATGTCGTCGTGCACTTTGATGTCAATGATGTTGCCGACGGATGACGATGACGATGATGATGATGATGATGATGATGCCCAGGATTATTGGTATGCGGCAGGATGGCTTGTGTTAATAGCTCAGTAGCGCTGACTATAATGCTGCGTTTGTGTCTGTGTGATTTTTACTATCTCACATAGAGCTCGCAGACCAACGGGTGAATCTCAATTGATTTCACATGCAAATCTCATAGTGAAGCGTCGCTTGAGCTAAGCCCAGCAATAGAGTACAGCTCCACGATTTGAATCTCCCCTCTCGATGTCCCACTCGTATAACAATCAACGGCGACAAATAAAATTTATATTTATAACTCGCGATGACATAAAAAATGAATCGACATTAAAAAAAAATACGATGTGATACTTGAGCTGGTGACAAAATTGAGAATTTGATGGCTGAGCCAATTGACAAACTGTGCCCATATATAAATGTAGAATATATATAAATACATATATTCCCTAGCTGTATTCCGTCTGGTTACGAAAGGCCAATTAAAATGGCACTCAATACAAGACTTTCAATTTGAATATTTTCCATTTGAATGATGAAAAATGTGAACGTGGTTCAAGTGGCGGCGACAAGGAGCAGCTGAAGTGGGATAGGGGTGTGTAAAGCATTTCTTAATCATGGCCAGAGGCATTCAATATTAATGCCGAACTGCTGGAAAAATTATGATATGCCAACGGAAAAATGTTAAAGTCAATTAGAAATGCTCCATTTGGGGTAAGCTGCCCGGCTGCCGGCTGCCCGGCTGCGGAGCTCCATAAAATTTGTAACACTTCACGGTAGAGTTTCACGCGGGGCCCTGGTGCGGCAGTGCATCAAAATATTAATAGAATCCTCGAATGCAGGGCATAAATATTACACAAAAAGCTGCCAAGCTCCATAAACAGATTAGTGGGCATAGCGCCCAGGGGCGGGGCTATAGAAGAAGAAGGAGGAGAAGTTGCAGTTGCCGTGTGGAAAAGGGCCGCACGAACGCACAAATATATAGCAAATGCATTACGAATGCATCCCGTGAACATATTCCAAAAACGAATATAAATGTGTGCCTAATTGATAAACAAGACGAAAACGAAAACGAAAACGAAGCCAAAGACGAAGTTGAATTTCAAAAAACGAAAGAAATGGACAAAGTCTTGAGGCAGACAATAATTTTCCGTATTTCAAATGCTGTTTGCTCGAAACTCAGTTTGAAGTTTACAACTTTGTGCCTGCGCATAATTGAATAATCAAGAAACATTTTCAATTGTTTTGGTTGAGCGCAACGCTAAGCGTTTTACCACAAACCCAAAAGCCAGCGAAACGCAACGCAATAAAAATTAAAAACAAACCCCCAAAAAAAAAACAACAAGGAAAGCAAAGAATTTATGTATGTATAAGAATGTATGTGTGTATATCAATATGTATGTATTTATGTTTATAAGTATATTTATGTATATGTTTTATAGCATATCACATTTGAGCATCGCACATCACAATTCAATTATATTGTTTGCATTTGCATGAGCAGGGAATCGAGGGAATCGGGGTGAACAATTTTTAATTCAATCGCCAACATAAATAAACAATTTTATAATATAAATATTCATGGATATGAGATTGTTCGCAAAGTATTTAATTTAATTTAATGAAGAAGATGTGAGATTATGCATAAAGTATTTTTTTAAAATGATGCTTAAGGAAAAGTAGCTTTAATAATCAATGGGATTTAGGATCAGTCTATATTAGGACAGAATATACTACATTAGACTATACAATAAAGGGTTTATTTTTTTGTTTTATTGAATCTGTAAATATGACCTGGAGCTGAATTTGTCTGACAATGTTATGGTTAGCATGTTGAAGACGTAATGTAAAGTGATAACATATTGATGTTATAATTAATAACATTACGCCTTCAAAAATAAATATGGTTGTATGAATATAGTTGATGTATTTGAAGTAGTACTTTCATTTGAAGTAGTACTTTTTTTATTAATTATAGTCTAAGACTCTGTTGTCAAAGACTCTTTTGAAGACTTTTTTTTTTTTTTTTGAGCAGATTTTATTAAATTAAAACATTACTTTACTTTACTTATACTTAATACATATTGATGGCTTTTAGCTTTCTAACTAGTTACGCTAACCACAAACTTTATAATATATTTGAGTATATGTTCAAGTATCTGATATTGTCTTATCTCTGATGCTCATAAATTGGTAAATCAACTCATATTAAGAGCCATTAAAAATTCAACATAAAAGCATCTCCATCTCAGTTAATCTAACTCTCATGTTAGATCGTGTTAGACGCTTATCTGCTCAACGCTAACAAATTGGTCGACAGTAGCACAAATTGCCTTTCACCTGCATTTTCACTTGGCAAATCGCATTGCCTCAGCCAAGCCAATTCATGCAACATTCAGTTGCAGCACAATTGCAACAAGCCACGCAATGTGGCAACTGTCAGCTACAACGGTGGGCTTCCTCCCACCTCGCAGCGTTAACAATAACTGCAAAACAACATCTTCAAATTTGGGTTAAACGCGAGCCGTAAGCGGCACAGATATCATCGCCGTGTGGCATCCTCTTGGCTGGTGCTCACATGATGATGATGCATGATATTCACGTTTCTCTAGAGCTCAATTCGATGCTTGCCGTTGTTAATCAAGGAGCACAGGTGAAAATGCAATTAAAAGTCACAGACATATGTAGTTGTTGGTGCGGATTCAGTTGGCCTCAAGGCTGGACAAGATGGTTACAACGGCTTGGCTGGCCTGATTGATATTGATGGAAAGACTGTCAAAGTTCAGCCTCGCAAAAGGGCTGCAGCACTATTGCTGTGGGACACGATGGGGTGCTGTCTGAATTATTTATAAGCTGGCAGACGGCTTGCTTGTATAAATAACAGCAGACACGATGCAGTCAGAAGCAACAACAACAACAACAACAACAACAGCAGCAAGAGCCAAGAGCCAAGAGCCAACAACACGACATCCAGTAAAAAGAATCAGAAATCAAATTGTAACTCGAGAGCGCGCCCGCAGGCCATGAAAGGACGTCACGTCTCACGATTTGTTTGGACTGTAGCTGTGGCAGTGGCAGTGGCAGCTATAGCGGCATGCACCACCTTCATCAGCTTGAGGCCTCAGCCACAAAAGCCGCTTTGTTTGAATGGCGTGAAAAGCACTTGAGCCGCAATGCTGAAACAATTGTGGGCTTTTCGGAGGCGCTCAGATTTCCGGCATTAAGCTGAAATGCACTCAACCCATCTTAAGGAATGGCTCAGCGATTCCCTAACTCTCTCTGGGTGTGTGTGTCGACTGCAGCTCCACCTGCACGAAGGAGAACTTAAAAGTGCATTCATTGTCTGACATCTATTGACTTTCAATTTTCAGCTCAACTCCAGATTACGATCGGATAGAGAACAAAAGGTGCAGCGCGTGTGGTCCAATTCTAAGGCACAATGGGATTCTCGCTTAGTGTTAGGGCAGGACAGGGCAGGGCAGGGCAGGGCAGTTGTCCAGCTTCGTTAGACTATCTCATTAGCAGCCTTTATTGATGTGTCATAACCAATTGTAGTATCAATGGGTGTGGCTTTCAATTATAACTCATATTGCCTCAGCCAGGCAGTCTTTCTTTGCACAAGTGTCAAGAAAACACGAAATGTTGCATCGTGCAAAATGTTGCAAGTTCTTTTCTATTTTCAGCTTGAAATGAGGCATAAAACGGAACAGGCAGCGCTTTGTTTGCAAGTGTCAGGCCAAATGGGGGCGCTACAGTACACTCAGAGAAATTGTGGGCAATTGAAGTAGTCATGAAATGAGCAAAATAAAACTATCTTTCAATCAAAACTTCCTGAATCTAATATGAAAAATATATCTAAAGAATCTATATAGAAAATGTATATATATGAAACATTTTTTATACCCTGAACCCATTGAAAATGGGAATTCAGGGTATAATGTTTTTGTGAAAATGTATGTAACAGGCAGAAGGAGACGTCGCAGACCCCATAAAGTATATATATTCTTGATCAGCACAAAAAAATAAGTTGATATAGCCCTGTCCGTCTGTCCGTCCGTCCGTCCGTCCGTCCGTCCGTCCGTCCGTCTGTCCGTCCGTCCGTATGAACGTCGAGATTTCGGAAACTACAAAAGCTAGAGAGCTGAAATTTTACATGAACACTCGTATCTTAGTTACGCAGTACAAGTTTATTTTGTTTTTTCGATAACTCATCCCATTCCTTAATTATCGATAAAAAATCGAAAATTCGTTTACGTTTTTTAGGTTTTTCGAGCATAACTTCTACACCGTTTTAGCTAGAGACTTCAAATTTGTATATTTAGATAGATATTATGGATACGCAGATTTTGTAATTTTCAGATTTTGGATGCCACGCCCCCTTCGCCCCCAATTTGAAAAAAACGTATTTCAACTACTAGAGACTTGAGATTTGGCAAACGGACAAATTTGAATGCATTTAATATATTCTGAAAGTTTCATGAAGATAGTCCATCTAGAAATGGAGTTATAAGCGTTCAAAGTACAGCCCATCCCACCCCCAAACGTCGGCAGCAACTGCGCGGTTAGCAGAGGGCGCGCTTATACGTGCGTAAAGAAGAAGAATATTAATTTTTTTTGCAGGGTTCAGGGTATCTCGTAGTCGAGCCGTCTCGACTAGAGCCTTCTTACTTGTTTTAGAATGCATTTTCAATTAGAAGATAAAAAATTTAGATTATAATATTATAATTATAAAATCTAAGACACACAAATGTGAAATAAGAAGAAAAGAAATAAAGCCGAGCCACATTTTCATTTATTTATATAATTAATATATCTAAAGACTATTTTAATGTTTTTTTTTTAAGTATATAAATTTTTATAATACAGCTTACTTAAACAAGCAATCTGAATAGTTTCAGTTAAATTTTTTGTTTTTAATTTAGTGTTTACTTTTTTTTAGTGTGCGTACTTCGCTTTGGGCACTTTTGCTGGCTTTGTTTGTTTGTGGGGCAAATGCAATGGGCCAGACGAAGGGCCTTTTGCATTTGCTTTCAATTAGAGTCGGCTAAAAATAGATCCAGGTCCATGTCGGCTGCAACTCTACGAGTTGCCTTTTGTTGCTTTAGCTCGCCTCATCACTTGGGGCAAATTAATGGCCTCGAGGAGTCGGTTGCCAGTTGCCTGTTGCCATTTGCAGGCTGAGCATAAATTATGCTCTTCTTTCGTTCTTTTTTGTGTATTTGTCGAATGCAACAATTTGTATAAATCAATAGCCATAGTTGTTGACAGGCGCCTCCGAGGCATTGGCTCCCACCTTCTCTTTTACCGTTATGCACGGCAGGGCGGGCGGGCAAACTCTTGTCATTGGAATAAATCGTATACAGCATAAGCCGAAGCCATGACCTTATTTTTATGTACGTCACTGTGTCGACGCCACTGTCTGGAAAGGGGGCTTTGCGAGCTGTTGCATATTTAATTTCAAATTTGTTGAAATTTGGTTATAAATAAAAGATTTGGTATTAGGAAAATGGGTTTGTTAACAGATTAGATAAATGTCTTGTTAATATATCTATGTAAACACTGAGAGAAATTGGTATTGCGAAGAGCTCTTGAAATACTTATTTTTGTTGTGATGAACAACTCAGAGCTCAATTATTAACTACTCTTAAGTAAACTAGCTCGACGTTTCTCTGAGTGTAGATTTTCATGCATGACCAAGACATGTTCGACATCCAGAAAAGTAAATTCAATTCATCCCTTAGTGATCCCTTTTACATTGCACACATATGAAATACTTTTTTCATTTTCCGTTCGTTTTAGCTTTGCTTCCCTGCACTACAAAGCCAACTTCCTGTTAGCTGCAATTGCATACCTGCACAGACTCATTATTCCCAGTTCGTGCAACAGATATTCGGTTGGCCTAAACAAATTTACAGCATTCAATGGAAAAACTACAAATCATTAAAGATTATTTATGAATCGCTGCATCTGTATTATCTCCGAATGAATGCTAGATATTGGCATTGTGCAAAATCAAAAAGGCGAGGTAGGTCGGATTGCACCTGCCTCGACCAGGGGCAGACAACAAAGCCACAGCGGGTGGCAATGCCAAATAGTTTGAAGCAAAGAAAAATTTACAGTTTGTTGTTTCGAGTGGAGCGCAACGGGAAGGCGGATGATCGGTCGGTCGGTCGGTCGGTCGGTCGGCCGGTTATCTATAGAGTATATGTCTCAGCATCAATTCGGGAGCTCACGCAGAGACACTTCACTCACAAGGACTTGCATTAAATAGTTGACAAGGCTCTTCTTGCAACTAGTCAAGTTTTCTGACAGCAAGGTCAGCTAAGTGTCGGCCTTTCAAATGCGCCCGCCATTTAGCACATTCTTAACAATGAGAATTTTTGGCAAGTGCCTGTCAACTACCGCCCACTGCGTGAATACACCTTCATCTATATGTGTGAGTAGGTGTGTGTGTGTGTGTGTCCTGTGCGATACCAGCTGCGCATTTGTTGTTAGCACAGGTAAAGAAGCGAACTAAGCCGTGAATTTTCACACCCGCTGTGGTTGGTTTTTATGAAGTGTTTGTCAAGTTGAGCCCAGGCTCTCAGGTAGAGCTCACTATGCTCACTTCAAACTCGCCAACTCATTGCAGTTTGTCATCATTCGGCTTAAGGTAGTGGCAAGGCAATTCTAATGCTAGTTTGGAATGTGAAAAGAGTATGTTGAGATCATATATATATATATACTCCTGAATAAACAAGTCAGATAAACTTTACCATGGCTTAAGTTTGATTGAATTTGTTCTCTGCATGTGTATTAAGCGTTTGGTTATACCCGACTCTGTTGCCATTTGCCATTGTGTCTGATACTCTTGCTAATACCTATACAATCAGCTATATATTTATCTATATATATATATGTATATATCTGCACTTGCAGCTCCTAATTCCCCTCACACTATTTGCTGTGTTTACTTTGTCTTCTTTTTATCTACATGAAGGCAAAGCAAATTCACTTGACATGCCACATATTGAGTTCTTTAAGTGATAAGGCCTAGAGACTAGACGCATTAAAACTTGTTGATTTACTTTAATTATCACGACCGCCAACGCCATTAAGTCATAAAAAAAAAAGAAGCAATTTGATATAAAAAGTGCAGACAAGCACGGCAATGGCAATCAAAGGCGTTCACTTGTGGACTGGCGGAGCCAAAAAGGTCAACAAGTTGCTCCAACCTAGCCATAATTGCATTTACGCTTTAAAGGCAAAGACCAGAACGAGCGTGTGGTTTATGGACTGGTTGCAGGCCCACCTGCATTAGCTATTTCAAATATATATAATATACAATATATTGAGCTGATCAACTGAATTGTATTTGCCATTATTCTTTGATATACAATATATGTTGATAGATTATCAAAGTAATCAAATGATTTAGTGATTTCTTTGTGACTTTAGCCTTTTGTTCTAGTCACATTCTTTCTCCCTCCCTCTCTCTCTCACTCTCTCTCTCTCTTTCTCTGTTTATAAGACGCATTTAATCAGCCACGTTTTTCGCATACATAATTCATATATTTTATGACAGCTGTACCAGAGAATCTGAGTATATAGGAAATGCATTAACTGTAAACAAATTTATATGCGCCTGGCAACATATGCGTTATTATAATGCAACTGATTGACTGACCAACTGACTGAGCGATTGCCAGACTGTCAGATTGTTGAAATAAATCTTAATCGGCGTAAATTGCATTGCGGGCTGTCTCTCTCTCTCTCTCTCTCCCTCTCTCTGTCTCTCTGCCTCTTGCACAATAGACACAAGTCTCAGTTCCGTCTTCAGATTTAGTGCATGATTTATACAGCTGGCGCCGTAGCAAATCAAACTTGAATTGGGTTACAGACAGTGAGAGGTCGTTAATCTATAAGTGTCACAGCGCTTACGTCATAATTTCATTTGGCATATGCACAAATTTTACAAATGTGTGCCGAGAACTAGGCACTTCCAGTTGTCAGTTGTCACCTATATATGCATATAAGTTATAGATATTGATATAGAAAATATATATATATATATATATATATATATATATATATATATATGTATATATATATATATATATATATATATATATATATATATATATATATATATATATATATATAATATATATATAATTATAATATATATGAATAATGCATTCAAATGTTTTTATAAAATATTATCAATGACCTTGGAGCACAAGGTTAATGTAATCTGAAATCGTGAGGGCTGGAAGTTCACGGAGAAACGAACGTGTATAATGTTTGGAGAGAACTCTTGAAAATTCTTCAAAATATACATTACAGTTCCAAGAAGAACATAAAGAAATATAAGTGGAATTAAACAAGGAAATAAATAAAAAAAATAATAAACACAAAAAATAAATGAATACAAAATAAATATAAAATAAAATATAATAAGCAAAGAGATTGATAAACATCTGTATTTATGTATAAGAATGTTTTTCAATATGTTTATTTACTGTTACCCAAGATTTTAAGGTAAATTAAAAAAAAAGTAAATTGTAACTAAGAGAATTCATTTGTGCAAAAAGAAATGTATTTAATGTCTTTGTAAATTCATTTCTTATAATGTTTTCAACTTTTAGTTGCAACAGAAAACTAATTCGCAGAGTCAACCGCAGTCATTGTCAGTGTCTTCTTTTGTCTTTCAATGTATACAAAATTAACTTTGTCTTCAGGCTAAATTTAACATGAAGGTGCACGAAGTCTTGCAACATGTTGGCAGCTGTTGGCGACATGCTCGAGTCGAGCCAAATTGTTTGCACGGAGTTCGTTCACTTGCAATTTATTATTGTAGCATAAACATTACGCACAATGCGAACTGCGTGCTCCATGTTGCAAGTTGCATCAACATTGTTGCGTCCATTTTTGGACTTGATTGCCCGTTTCTCGGTAATGTCCGAGGAGCGTGTGGCCCTTGTGGCATGGGTATACATACCCATGTCTAAGTATATATGTATATGTATATGTATGTATGTATGTGTGTATTCTGTTTATAAGCAAGCTGCCAGCAATTCCAGTTGCAGTTTGTGCCAAAAATGGAAATAATGCGCATGTGGCAAGAATGCTGAATGTATCTGGACGCTACATTACTTTGTGTCGCTTTGTATATCTTTGTTGCACTAGCGCTCGCTTCCCATTGTTGTTGGCCATAACGGCGTTTTATGTGGTCAACGATCCTTGAGGAGCGCACTCGTCTCGTGGGATTCGCTTTGTTTGCGAAAGAAAGACATTAATGCATTTGCAGTCAGCCAAAGCGGAAGCCGGGCCAAAGGATAAATACAGATTTCTCAGTATTCTCCTTCGCTGACTATTCATGGGCGTGGCACACACATATGGCCCAACTGTTGAAAGTTGGCGAGTTTCCATATCAATAATCAATGTTTGACAGTTTTTTTCTTCTTGTTGTTTTTTTTTTTTTTTGTCGATGCCAACTTCGCCCGCAGTTTTACCAATGCCACGCCCCTTTGGGTTATCGAGTTTTGTATTCGTTCTTTGTTTGTTCTGCTGGTATAACTAATTATTTATCACCCCATACAATGTGGGTCACGCCCTCGCTTAGTTATGCATATGTGACTAAAAAGTTAAAAGGATAAAGTTGATTGCGTATTTTGCGCTGGAAAAACTTTGCCAACAATGAAGCAGAGATCCGAAATAGAATAGAATTTGAATTCAATTGAAATTCAGATTGGGACATTGGAAATGCTGCTGCTACACACGCATAAATTTCGCTTTGCCAACTCATTCATTCCAATGCTCATTAATATGCCTCGGCGACGTCTGTTGGCCATTAAATCATAGTGGTAGTTGCCTTGACCATTTTTGGTCGACTTGTCGCTTTTGGGCTAACACATTTCTGGCAAGCCTTGAAAGTATTACAGCCAAAGTCAAAGACCCGGCTGTCTCTGTATCTCTATTGGAATCTCAATTTGCACAAGGCCAACCCTTTACTTCACACTTTCCCCACTCCAGACCTCACGAGCAATGAAATATTTTGCTGACACTAGTTCTGCGTGTTGAATAGGAACTTCTGCTGCTGCTGCTGCTGTTGCTGCTACTTCTGATATTGATTTATTTTTTTTCTTGCAAAATGAAATACTTGGAATATTGAAGTCTTCAGGCTGCATTGAAATGCAGGAATGTAAAAGTAACTGAAAAGTTATACAGTTTCTAAGGAATGTATAAAATATTAACTTAGCTAGACTTTTCTTTTTAACACTTGTTCAAGAGTTGAGTTGATTAGTTTTGGCCAATGCCAGAGCTAAAGACTTAAATCATGTCTTAGCTGGTTGGATAAAAGTCTTCAAAGTTTTTGTATACACTTATATTAAGGCTTAACGAGAATTACTAAAACTTCCACAATGCTAGCTGTTGAGCTTTTCTATAATTCGATTTACTTCCATATACATCAGCATTTAAATATACTCTAGTACCTCTTTAATGCTAATTAGTTTTTACATATTTTGCAGTTAATAAGATTTTAATTGCTCTAAAGTTAATTCTAGAAATTCTTTGGAAATTTCTATTGTTATTCTGCAGTTGGTTACTTTCGACTGTAGTTCTTATACTTATTTAGTCTTTCAAAATGCATTAGGTAAAACTAAAAGTAAGAGCATAGAAAATAGCTGTCATAAGTAAACTATTTATGTATAATTTAATTTAATTTTTAAAGTATTTCTCTCTAGAGCATTTCCTGCTCTTCTTCATTAGAAGCACATCTAACTGGTTTTGTTTTAACTACAATATATATATATATATATGGGTTGGTTGAGTAGCCAGACGAAACCATATGCTGAGTGTGTATTTACCATATATATAATCATATAAGTCGGCTGAGTATCATGTTGAACAGCTGTTTGGCTCTAAACAAAAGCAGTTAGCCAAGCAACAAAAAAAAAAAAATTATGACGAATCTATTAGGGCCACAAAAAATACTTTTTTTTTTCGTTCTACCATTTGCCTAAGAGCGCTTGGCATAGAATTGCGATTATATTTGTGATAAGGACTGTTTACTTTTATTTCCGCTGCTCGCTCAGTTATTATTATTATGTATTTTTATTTTTTTTTTTTTTTGCCAGAGTGAAAGCTGACACATTTTAGACGCTCCAATTCGCGAACAATGGGAAAAGTTTTGCATGCACGCGAAAATATTAGCGAAAGACAGTCAGGATTAGGCACAATTATGGTAATGAGTGCCAGGAAATGTTTTATGGATATATAATTCGAATGACTCACGCCGTGTGCATTAGGGAGGAAACATCTTCAAGTAGCTTACCTGAAGAGTAGAGAAAAGAGATTTCAAATTAGTTCACAACGATAAGTCAATAATAATTAGCATGAAATGACATGAAATGCAGACAGACAGTGTAGCAGACAGTTAAGCTGCTTCCGTAGGGTTAGGGATTGCCTTTTTCTCTGGGTCGAGCAACCAATTAATAATCCATTAATGCGTTGCAAGTCTGACTCTCTAATGCATTGTGACATTGAATTGCACTTTGGTTGGGGCACTAGGCATGCGGATTGACTGCATCAAAACTTTCCCAGCAACTGCTAAGACCACAACACGCTTTTCCTATAAATCATTCAAGTCGAGCTACCCAATGCCATTGCAGCTCGACTTGCTTGGCGAGGAAACAGCCAACAGATGGCCGAACCGACGCACTTGTCATCACTTGGCTGGCAATTAAGCACAACTAGTTTTTCGACACACACACACACACACACTTGCCAGCTTGCGGTTGTTGTTGCTATTAAGCAGTGAAATCGATACATATACAAGCGGAAAAATGGTTTAGACTTTAGCATTCTGCAGCCGGGCAACGGGCAGAGCTCGATCCTCGCCCAAGCAAAGTCAAAGCCGCAACAAGGTCGTTGTTTCATTTTGTGGCTATTCATTTCGCTGTTGTTGTTGTGGTTGTTGCCTCGCAAATGTTGCCAATTAAGTTTAAGAGCAACAACGCAGTATCTTCGAGATACGCATATGCGTCTACGTCTGGCAGCACACAAATTGAAAGTGCAAACAATTTTTGATTAAGGCACAAATTCTCGAAATGAAAGCAAATTTATTTTAATGATGTTGTTTTTTTTCTCTACTTTATTTGTATGCTACACATACCCACACACGCAGACCACAATTAATATATAGTATATAGAAAGCAATTGCGGTTAATACGGCTTGACTAATACGGCAACAAATTACTTATGTTTATTATTATAAAAACTTGTGCTTAGTTTCGCATGAGCAATAGAAATTTCTATGATCAAAAATATACACATGATTTACATATTTTAAATAAATAAAATTCTTTCTATTATGTATATAGTAATAATGTAGAAGTGAATTGCACTAGCCTTTAAAATGTAGCAAAACATTTGTTTTTTAACCTAAATACATTTTTAGTAATAAAATATATTTTTAATTTTTAAGATTACTATTTTTTCATTTTAATTAAAATTGTTTTTTTCTTTTACATGACAAATAATGTATCTCAAATAAATATATTCTTTAAGTTAAGAGAGATTCATTTTATATATTTTAATAACTTGACCTGAAATGGATATTTATATTGAGACAATTCCAGCTGCACTCAAACAAAATGCTGTAACTGCCAACATTACACATTTGTTTAGAAATACAATTTTAAAAGTCATAATGTCAACCGCGTCATCAATGAGCACAATCAAAATGAAACAACAATAAAATCAGTCAATAGAAATTTGTGCACATTAGGCTATTAATTAATATGCCTATTGAGCATTCAAAATGTGACATAATATGATTTTTCGATTCCGTTGTGGTCTGGACAAACAACGCCATCAATAAACTGCAATTGGCCAGCAAATTGCTGGCCAAAAGCAATAAATGCTCAAAATGCAATTTGATGCTTTCACAATTCGCAATTCATAATTTTGACAGTGCCGAAAAGGTTTGCATTCAATGGGAAATCTGGATACAATAAATTGCAATTAATTGCCGTGATTTTTTTGTTGTTGTTGTTGATCATTTGCACTTGGCTATGAATGGCTGGCCATAATTATGGTGTCAACTCCAATATTTCCAGTTGAGCGGCGTAAAAGGCAACTCGTATGGGTTCACTGAACGAATTTAATTGTCTTCCAGATGCGAAAGTAAAGCATTTAACTGTACAGACTGCTTGTAACTGTATAAATATATATATAAATGTGTGTGTATGTAGAGCTTAACTTTGTTATATATGTCTATATATATATATACATATTGCATGCTGTCATAACTTGGTTAATTGATAAACGCGACGTTGTGGGCGACCCTCGCTAATTGCGTCTACAACATACAACAATAAGCAGCAAATGTTTATTACATCAACAGAAGCCATCACATCCTTCATCATGCCCATTGCCTTCTCCCGGGGCCCATTTCCCACCTCACTTTGCCCTCTGCCTCTGCAGCCTCCAAGAACAGGAAACACAATAAATTAAGAACGCAGGATGCGAATGGGGCCGAGTCAAGGCAAATATTTAATAACATTTTCATCGTTGCCTTGACGATGTCTTCCTCTTGCAGTGCGCTCGAAGGCGTCTCTTGCATTTAAATGCACTTCTTACTTATGCCAGCAACATTTGAAGCAACCTAAATGCCAGCCACGCCTCAGTGTGTGAATATTTTTAGCTAGTCAACAGGCTACACAACACACCTTGAATGAAGCACATACGATTTAGTGTATTTGCAGCCAAGTTGCAATCGGGTATATATGTTACTTATATACAGTGCAGTGTAAACAAATGGAAATTTTATAAAGGAAACTTTCTATAACTTGGCATCATTTTACTTCTTCAAATTATATCTTTATATATAACTATATTTTACAAAGCCAATTGAAAGCTATTATAAATGATAAGAAAAGGAACTTTAGCAATATATATAATATATAAATATATGAAATAAATGACAAACAGTGCCCGTAAAATGTGGGTATTTCAATTTTATACTCTTATCTAAAGTTGCTATAAGTTCTCCTTGTGCTGCTTGCCGTCGCCTGCTTCTTGTGCTCTGTGTCGTGTGTAATTTGAGGCACGCCTTTTGTTTGCTACTCAGCTGCATGCAACAATGGGCCAGGTCATGTCATGTCACAACATATCATGCTTCATGTGTATAAGTAAATAAGTTGCCCCACAAGTTGTCAAGGCCACTCACTGACAGCCCCTCTAACGGCAGCAAGGGAAGCAACCCGATCCTGGCACATGACATCAGCCGTAGGCACACACACACACACACACATGATTTAACAAATTAAACTAAACATAATTTATGTGCTCATTTGCTAGAGGGAATCCGAATCTCCTATAGCATCTACAGCATCTCTTAAGAAACTACAAACATATTTTGGGCATTGCATTACATTACTCTCGAATTCCCAGAACTGGACATGCAGAAGGATGCAGCCAGCTGCAGCCAGACCGTGCCTTAATTCTTATCTTAAACAAGGGCCCTCATCATCATCATCATCATTTCAGCGCTCTCTCTCTCTCTCTCTCTCTCTCTCTCTCTTTCTTAATCTATACAAATTGATGGGTTGTTTACAGATTAAGCCGGCATGCCAAGGTCGAGTCGAGCATCGCCAATGCCAAATACATAAAACAATCAACATATGAAATTCTTCATATATAATCTCTCTATATATATATATATATATTATACAGATAGATCTGCTGCATATTTGTGATTTAATATGCTTCGTAGTCAGTGAATGTGGGTCAGTTTTTGGAGTTTGTGCACTGCATATATCTTGTACTCGCTAATGGGTGGCGAAAAAAGTGAAATTTAATGCACAGCAAATCGAAAAAATCAATGCGACGACTTTCTTTTTGATTACCATGAACGACAGACAACCGGCCAGACAGGCAGATAGACAAAGTTAATAATGAAAGCGATCAAGCCATGCATGACGCGTCTTTTCGGCTGGAACAAACATCATCAAACAAAGATCAGTCTAAAGTATTGTAGCTGGTCCAAATGCGAGACGGAAGTGTCTTGATATTAGCTACGTGGGCGGAGTGCCAAACATATATATATATATATATATATATATATATAGAGCTTCCATATATGCTAGTTAATTGAAGCTAATTGGGTTATAACTTATAGCCTCAGGTCGTTTGTTAATTAATCGCGCATTGAGACAAATACACACAACTACTACAGACACTTCTTCTACATATATGTATATGTGTATTTATAAATATATATATTTATGTATCTATATGTATAGCTAGTAATTGAAATTGACTTAATTTTCTTGATGATGCTGCGCTGCTGATGCTGCTGCGCTGCTGATGCTGCTGCTGCTGCTGGTAGATCTTGCTGCCTGGTCACCGGTTTGACCAGTTCGCCAGCAAAAAAATGAAAAGTGATTCATAAGCATTTTGTGATTCCACGAAATATTTGCTTTTTCATGTTAATTGTACAGTCAGAATCCAATTTGACGTTTCTCAAGATTGAGAGATACAATTGTCGTCGCTTGTTTTTCCCAATCTTTGCATTCGACCAACGCAGCGACGCCCCCTGACCCAATTTGATTGAGCAATTTGCTACTTAAGTCGATTGCCACTTATTAGATTTTGTTCAGTTGCGCACATTTGCATCTGTATCTCTCAGATACTCCCCTTCACACTCACTATCTCTCTCGCTCTCTCTCTCTCTCTCTCTCTCTCTCTCTTTGTCTCTCGTACTCCACTGCTCTTGCTGCTTATCAATGTTTGGCTGTGCGTTGGAATTTGATTTGTCAACAGCGCGTAGCTTGCATTTATTTCAGCTACTCAACAATCGCTAAATTGAGATACTCTCGCACACAAATGTATCTGTCAGATACTTAATGCCTTGTTGTTCTAGTGCGTAATTAAAGTGATTATCTCTTGAGGTAATTTATCATATTAAGCTTATTTACTGTTGACGTAGACAGGAAGCTTGTCCCAAATAAATACATATATTCGAGTACTCGTACACTTAGCTATCATCGCAGTTGCTTTGCATGCAGCGCAACTGTTGGGGCTTTTACTTTCAAGCTACCCTGCAATAGAGTTCTCATTCCAAGTTCCAAGCCGAAACTTATCTAATCAAAATCTAATACATATTATTCAAAAATTGATAGTTGCAATGAAGTATCAACTGAAGAATCAATCAATTTCTAATATTGATTAAGCAAATTATAAAGTTAAATAAATGTCAGCTAGTAGGTGGTGTCACATATGTCTTTCTTAACTCAGAATAAAATATTTGTTGATAAGAAATCGATTTAAGTTTGTAGAATAAAATATAGAGAGTTCAGTTAGCTTCTTGATATAGGAAATAAAGAACATTGACTTGGAGTTGTTCAATAAATATCTATATTTGTGAGCTGAGCATGTTGATGACACGCCAGTCGTCGTTTCTGTCCAAGGATTCGGCCTGTCCCACAAATATTCTGAAGCAGCTTTTCAGCTTGCCCTCATGCCAAATATTTATGCAATATGTTGGCAATTTCGAGCAGCAATCAGTAGACTGTTTGTCTGCCGTGCACAAACGACAAACAAACAAACAAAAATATTCTTGAGTAATGCACAAACAGCAAAAAGGGGCGAGTTCGTTTTCATGTGATGAATTTTGTCATTCAGTTCGTATGGGGCTCTCCCTGGCTGACTGCCTGTCTGGCTATCTGCCTGGTTGGATAGATAGATGGATGGCTTCGGCTTCTTATCGCCACCCGTGGGCGATATGCAAACAGTTTACTGCAATTTCCGACATAGATTGCAATGCAATTAACGAATTGGAGCAGCTTTTCGTGCAGAATTGGAGCGAAGCAAGCGAGGGCAGCAGTTGCTTTATCAGCAATGGATAATTGAACATGTTTATGAACAATTAAATCCAATTAAATCGTGTAATTTCTAAAGTGACATATATGTATGTATGTAGTATGTAGATGGCTCGAAACAATAAAACAATCGCACGTCAGTTGACTCATAGCCAAGTTCTATAGGCAGCTGACTCAGCTCCATCAGCTGCCTAACTGCTCACCTGCCCATCTGCCTGAGCTTTTTAAGCCCATTGTTGTTAGCTATGGAAATAGTCAAACAATGGCAATGCACAATGCACACACTATACAGCTTAAGTTATTGTTAACCTTTGCTACTCAGAAATGGAAATTGAACTGATGATTCAGCTACTTTGATTTACTTATTATAGAATATCTGATTATTAATTGAATTGAATTAATCAGAATTTGGAATTCGTTTTTCATATGAAATTTTTAAAATTAAATTATATTCGGATGAATTTAATTGGCAAATACCAACAAAAACCGCAATCAAATATCGTTATTGTTCATACAAAAATTGTAAATAGCTTTTTTGTTTATCAACTTCCCTAGTGAGTTGGCATTTTCATTCACATCCGCTCTTTCCATATGGTACGAGCACATCCAATAAAAGTGAAGGATTGCTTTAAAGGAAAACAAAAATCAAGAAAACAATGTCTCTCATGATCGACAATTATATACTCTTTGTATGGAAATCATGCAGTCGGCCAGCTCCATTGATTAACTCATATTGGCCAGACTTGCTGAAGATAAAATGAATGAATGAGTGATTGAATTGAATTGAATTGAATTGACAACAGATTTTTTGTGTAGATAACTAGAATTTCTATTGTGCAATATGAATAAGAATTGAAATTTGCACAATGAGCAACTTTCTCTAGAAATCTTTCTTTTTGTTTGTCAAATTTATTAAAATTATATAGTAGTCTAATCCAATTAATTATGAATACAACTGTAAAAAGCATAAGCATTGTAGATAGATTAACAAAAAATTGATTATTGCTGATTAAATATATAAATATTATATATTTCATGGGTTCATTGTTCAACAAGTTAACCTACTAAATAATATTCAACTTAATTATATATTGAAATTTAAATATATATATATATATATATATATATATATATATACCTCTTAATTGTCTGCATTTTTGGCAATATCTTTAAGCTTACAAGTAATTACACATTTCTATCTATTTCTGTATTTTATGCCCTACCATTACATCTTATATAAGAGTGAAACACATATTCGACTAATACACGCTAATGAGTGTGTCCAAGAGAAACGAAAATAAGTAATTTTTTTTGTTTTCGTTTTTTTTTTTTATAAAGAAACGTGCCAATTTAAGAGCCGAGTGCGAAATGCGCTTAGGTAACACAACATCCACATCTACGTTGAGTCACGACCCTGTGGGACGTACATAGATTGGATTTTGTACTTGATCGGGCTTAAATGAAAGCACTTAAAACATTCAAGCGTATCAAGCAGTTCATCTAAATACTGAATACTGCCCCCAAATGTTTATAGGATGAGAGAGAATAAATGAAGAAGGAAGCAGCAAATGAATGAATATATATTCAAGACAAACGCAAAGCACAAGGCAAAGAGCTGAGCAGCTGAGACTTTGCCTTTGTTTTGTTTTCTTTATTTTTTTTTTTCGTTTCTTTCTTCTTTTTTATATGTTTATCAATTAACGCGCCCAAACAATGGCAACGCACTCAGAGAGACGCCAGCGCTTGCTCTTGCTCTAATCTTGCCCCAGCCGGCAAACTGGGCGCAACATGCTTTGTCCGTCCGCCTCGCACTGTCCGGGCTACTTTACGGTTCGTTGGCTTGCTGCGTAAGTAGCGCAGAGCAGAGCTGACGATGCCAGGGCAAAGCGTCTGCTTATCAGAGTAGCGCGTTTATGTTGCAGATAAACTAAGAGAACTTCTGGTCTATGCTCTGAAGCTCTCCCCCAAAGAACCGGTAAATGCAGCTGTGTGTATTAGAGTGTGTGTGTGCGGGTGTGTGTGTGTGTGTGTATGCAGCAGGTCAACAAGCTGCAGCCGCTACAAAGTTAAGATCCACTTACACAGATGCAGCGCACATTGGCAGATCCCCAAAGTAGTTCAGTTAATAATAGAAACAAATATAGAACGTTGAATATCTATGCAATGCAGTTTTCTAAGGCATCGTTGATGGCTCGATATCTCTCTATATAAGTAGAATCTTTGAAACTCTTATACAAATATAATAAATAGTCAATATTTCTCTATGAATTTTATGCTATTTTTGGTTATTTAGGAATGTACGAGTGGAGAGAGGTGAAGGAGGAGATATATTGAAAGATATAGACAGCAAAACAGCAATAAATAGAGTGACAGAGAGAGAGAGAGAGAGAGAGACCGATAGGATGAGTTAGTGTTTGAGAGTGTAAGATCAAGATAGCTTGAGAAACTTACAGGAATACACATAGAATTCTTAAAGACATATTACACTTTAAAGGAAATTGCAAAAAAGAAAAGAGGAGAGTTTGTGAGATGAAGAGAGCGTGAAGTAAATAGAAATACATAAATATTAGAGTTGGAGTGTTAATATAATTAACACTTGGCGCTCTCGAGCCTTGCTTTCTTACATGTACATGGGTTTATGGAATGCAATTTTCAGTGGTTCTTAGGTAGCTTGCGTAAGACTAGTTATTTAGCTGGGCTGGTAAATATTTACGACCAGTTGCACAATTACTGAACTTGGGTTAATGAGTTTAAGTAAGCGTAAAAATGTTGAAATATTTGTTAAATATATCTTAGAGTGAGTTCAATGATAACAAAGAGTAGTTGAAAGCAAAATTATAAAAAGAAAATACTTGGAAAATATGAAATTTTATCTAGCTATGAAATATATTTAATTATTACAATAAAATTCAAATTCTATAAAAGCTTTATTCCAATTAAGTCAATAATTAAATTAAGCGCTTAACAATATAATTTCTGAGTGATGTGAGGAATTGTTTAAGCAAACACAAACTTTTAAAAGGTAAAAGGTGTTTATGGTGTGTAAAACAAAAAGTGTACGAAACGTAAACAGAAAATTTGTCGAGTGTTGCAGTTCAGTGAACCTCGACGATGGCGACATCATACTGTGGATGTCGTAGTTGTTGTTGCTGCTGTCTTTGTTGTTGTTGTTGTTGTTATTGTTTTGTTTAGTTTTCAAAATAAGCACACACCTACACACGCACACACACACACACACTCGTTTGCCTGGCCATCAGTGAAAGAGCAACAAAGCTGATTGCATGACTGATTCGATGTCAAAAATTTTCCTCATTTTTTTTTTTTTTTTGCTCAATTGTGAAGTTTTCCTGTTCAACATGAAATTGCAACATTTCGCAAATGCTTCATGCCAGTTTCAGTTTAACCACTGTCCAAATTAAATATAGGTATGAATATTGGCCAAACCCTTGCACGGCAAAGCGAATACGCTTGGCCACTCTAGCGTGTTGTCGCATTTCCGTTGCAAACATATATGTGCATGTATGTATGTATGTATGTATACATATAGAGCTATGTAGCTAGCACATTTATTGTACTTAGCATCATTGTTCATGCCAGTCAGATGGAAGACATTAGGCAAGCTATGTGCACAATTCAGATAACAGAAAGCATAAATTAAGCAGGCCTAGCAAGCGTCATACACAGCACTAATATACCCTGTAATTAATCACAAATGTATGTGCGATTGTAGAGTCAATGGAATTATCAAGTGAGTGTGCTATTACAATTGCATTTTGTTAATTAATCATATCGATAAACATCGATTCACAGATCAGCTAAACTCAATAGAACTATAAAGTATATGACTCTCTCTCTCTCTCTTTCAGTTTAAAGCTAAATATCAATTTGTTGATTAGCTACATTTATGAGGAAGCTCTTTGATTGTATCGATAAATATCGGTTTAGTGATCAGCTCCATTTAGCTAAGTTACCTCTATTATTCTTTAACATTTGATGTTAAATTTCATTTATGTACTCACTATATTTTCTCGTTTCACAGGGTATCTGCAATACGAGCAGCGTTTCTTTGTGCAATTGCTGCTCATTTCCATTAAATCCCCACGTTTCATTTATTATTTATTTTTCTACTTTTGTTGCTCCTTCTACACTTTTCATTTTGTTTTGGTTTTCAGCTTTTTTTTTTTTTTTTTGATTAATCATCATGCACACCTCCATTTGGAATTTCTCAATCCAGGCGCTGCATTGTCAATGCTTGTCTGCAGACTTGTGAGCATTTCCGTATTTTGATTACCTCCCGGGCTGAGAGTCTGATTGAAGTAAATCTCAGCAAGAGTGAAACGACTCTCATTATGCCTCAAAACATAACATAAACAATGCATTTTTTCAAGTGCTTTGTATATGAGACAGAAATAAAATGTAATGCATAATTGAGAATCGAGACAGTGAGAGAATATTTGAGAATAGGCATACATGAAGTTTATGATTAATCAAGCAATAATATATATACAGTGGCGAGCAAAAGTGAGTGAATGTTTGCAAATTTTGACTTTGACGATGTATAAAAAAAAAACTATACAAGCAAATCAAGAATTTTTTTTTTATTTTTTATTTATTATACTATTCTTAACAAATAAAACAAAACTTCAAAGAAAAATGAGATCAATTCAAAGAGTTAGAAAGAAAAACCCAAAAAAACTCGCATAAACTCAATTTTGCACGTTTAAAAAATATTAATAAAATAACGAATTTTTAATATTTGGTCCATAGACACTTATTAGTAAAAACTTTTTTTATACGTTTTGGCATGCTCTCTACCAAATTTTGTATAATTTCCTTCGGAATTTGTCTCCACTCGGTTTCTATCCGTTCCCAGAGCATGGCCATGCTCGTTGGTGCTGCGTCGTACTGTCCTAGACGCCTTTTCACAATGGACCATAGATTTTCTATTGGATTAAGGTCGGGACTCTGTGCTGGCCATTCCATTAGCTTAAAATTTTGCTTTCCAATCCATTCCTTCACAATTTTCGCGGAATGTTTTGGATCCCCATCTTGTTGAAAAACTATTTCTTTCTCGAGATACGCGCATATCTCAATAAAATTGGGAAGATGAGTTTGCAAAATACTTAGGTAATTCTCTTTGCGCATTATGCCCTCAATTAAATGCAGACGTTCCATCAAGTAAAACATCCCCAAACCATAATGCTTCCGCCGCCATACTTGACAGTTTGCTTTACATGGTGGCTTTGAATTCGCTCCCCAGGTCTACGCCAGCAGTAAAGCTTTCCATCTGATTGATAACGATTAAATTTTGATTCATCCGACCAAATAACTCGTTTCCAATCGTTGGTCCAGCTTTTGAATTTTTTTTGCAAATTTCAATCGAGCTTTTACATTTTTTTTTAAGATAAAGCAGGTTTGTTTTTCATAACGGATGAGGCACATCCGATTTTTCAAAGGGCTCTTCTAGCAGTCCATTCGCTAACATTTTTTTCAATTGCTACAGAAGCCCCCTTTGGTGTTAGCAACCTATTTCTCCTCATTTCCAATATTATTAGTCGAGCATCTGAGTCCGTTAACAATTTTTTGCGACCTCTGACTTGATATTTTTGTGTCACATTTCGTCTTTTTTGAGCTGCGATCACTGCGGATTGACTGATACCAAGCTTTTCGACGTGAAAAAAAACCCTTCTCGGTCAGGCGCACAACACTATTTTCAATTTCAGTTGAGATTTTTCTCATATTTAAACAATTTGTAACAATTAATATTTAATGTGCTACAAAAGGAAAAAGTGCGACTTTATTTGCAATAAACACGTGTCAAATTGCTTTATGAATAAGAAAATTAAAAGAACTAAGATAACGGTAAATCTTCATGCTCATTCTACGAATAAGAAAAATATGAAAATAATGAAAGTAACGGAAAATCTGAATGATTTCGTCTAAGGAAACAAGTAGAAGTGCGAAGATAGATGCAAATAATAAAACGTGCAAAATTGAGTTTATGCGAGTTTTTTTGGGTTTTTCTTTCTAACTCTTTGAATTGATCTCATTTTTCTTTGAAGTTTTGTTTTATTTGTTAAGAATAGTATAATAAATAAAAAATAAAAAAAAATTCTTGATTTGCTTGTATAGTTTTTTTTTTATACATCGTCAAAGTCAAAATTTGCAAACATTCACTCACTTTTGCTCGCTACTGTATATTTCCAATCTTTATTAGTATGAAATGACGAAGTTGTTCTTTTCATAGCCAATTGATTAGATCTTAGACTATATAAAAACTTATTAAGAGACTTAGTAAATAGGTGATTCAAAGCACTTCTAATCTTAGATAGTTCTCTGCACAAGTCTATATAACTAAGAACTATAAAATTTTATGAAAGTGTTTCTTTGTGGCCCTTGCTAGCAGTAACACGGAGAAAATCTACTTCAAGCTGCCCAAAGCGTTAAGCTTTAATTTCCTGGTAAGTCAAACACATCCACCGCGATAGCTCGTCTGGTGACTAATCCGCCGGCAATGAAAGTTAACCAGTGTCTGGCAGCTGTAGTCCGCATCCACCCTGCCCGACGAGCACAGTCATAAATAATCGTGGCCAGACCCGTCTTTTCAGCGAATACACCCCAAAGAACTTCATTTATATATATATATGTATGTATGTATATGTGTTATTTGAGTTGCACTTCTTCGCATGTGTCACGCATTTATTTGGCCATAATCCAGGCGAATGGGAAACTAGTTGGCTGCAGCAACCCTTGGCAATTATTGAGCTGCTTTGTGACACGTGCCGCAGTCAAAAGTAAAACCTGACTCTTGAATGCAACAATTATATAACAAAGGAAGCAAATAAAAATCTGATTACTTTTATTGATTTCCCTTTAAATAATTCAATTTGTAATGCAAAAACCGTGATAATTTGCGCCGGCAACAATGCCACCTACACAAGATATATCGCGCCCTGGAAACACCTATATATATTTATATGTATATGGGGCCTGTCCCACTGTACTACATGTGGCCATGCTTCTTGCAACGGCTTGGCTGCTCATGTGGCAAGCTTTGACTATTATTAATACAAAGCAGCTCAGAGCAGCTCACTCGAGCAGCCGTTCATTAATATGCGTCATTGTTTCTGTGGTCCCGGCCTGGTACGACGGCTGGTCGTGGGAGCCCAACCAACTTGAGCTGAGCGCATTTACTGACACGTTGTTTGCCACCTTAAATGCAATTTATACGTACAGTGATCACTCGACAAACAGACAGAAGTGACAGAAATTGAGATAAATATTTGAAGTTTAACTCACTGAGAAAGGATTATAGGCAAATGACTAGAGTTGAAATCTAAAATATGTTTAAAGTTTTTCTTGAATATACTTTATAACATTTGATCATTATAATATTTGATCTGTTTCGATATTTTCAATTTAGGATTTGTTCAGAATATAGAAAATATTTTAATGGAATTCAATATATATCAATTTTAATCTTAATTAAATTTATATTTTATTTTATTATTCGTATTTATTATTTAATACTTAATTTAAATTTGATAAATATCAATCTATTAAATACTAATATTAAATAAATACCAATTCAAAGATTAGTTTAGTTTAGGTTCCAGCATTGCATGAGCTTAAGCGATGAATATCGAGTTCAATATTTTAAATGTTTTTATTTTGACTTTCAGTGCGATTATTATTTCTCAAAGAAATGCTCTCAATTTTAATATTCTTCATTATATATAGACTACTGTAGAACAAGATAACGATACATCTATGCTTACACTCTAGTAATTTGATTCATCAACTCGAGTGGTCACCATCAACAGCAAGCAAACTCAACCCCATCATCATCATCAGCATCATCATTACATGTCGTCTCCGTCTTGGGTTAATTGAAAATCAACTCAATTTACGACTGTAACATTTACATTTACATTTATATTCACATTTACGCACAGCACTCTGGAGCACGGCCAGCTTCAAGCTTGACTTGATTGAGTCAGGTCAAAAGAATTTAAATGGACACACGCACTCTGTGGCAATATCTTGGAGAGCAGCACTCAAACGGAAGCCTAAGCATGCATATTCCAACGTAATCCAACTCCAGTCGAATGGGACCGCTTCCACCTTGGTTGACATTTGCATAAATTACGTCTTACAAGTGGATTTCGGGCGTTGGTCACCAAGAGAACGTGCCTAAACCGGGCTCCATTCAAACCAAAACTCAATTGAGATTGTAGCAAATTGTATTCTTCGTTCGTAATTAGACGAACAACAGCTAATTAGAATTGAAAGCAAAACACACACAAAAGATGTTCAGATGCCCGCAAGATAAAAGAGCTCAAGGAAGTGAACAATTTGCTAAATTTGCTACTGCCAAACGGACAGAAGTTCAACAACTTTGATGTCAGCAGAGCTAAATTTCCTTTATAAGTAATTAGTTTGAAATCATATTGGAAAAACGTGATACTGTAATAGTCATAGATAGATCAATAGATAAAAGATAGGGTAAGCTTTACTCTATTAGATTCGTCTCTTGCTAGCATTGAAAGTCGAAGAGAGAGAGAGAGAGAGAGAGATGAACTTCTTTGAGAAATATTCTTGTTATGGTCTTTTCTGATCTGGCTATAAAAAGAATACTTTTCGCAATCATGTCTGCTAGTTTTTTCATGATAAGTTTTTATCTGTCTGCCAGAGTATTGCATGCTTTGGTCTACACCAGCTGATAGGTATTCTATCTAATTTTGCAATTATTTAGCAAATAATTGTGCGTTCAAAACTTGTTGCTATCCACTTATATGTAATTACCATTACCTCACTGGCTGTTTGATTGTGTCATTGTTGTATATAAGTAATAATAAAAAAAATAAAAATAAAAAACAGCAACAAACAAACATGGCAACATCTAAGCTGGCAACGTGTTACCAAAACTGAGTTGGCCACAAGTCACTTTGACGTTGGCCAAAATGAATGTGCAAAAGCAGCGACGACCTTATGAGGGCGACCATATTAGGCATATGTTTCTATATAACTGATATATAGACAAAACAGAAAATAGATAAGTACAGTGGTCGCAAAATGCAATCAAGCAAAACACAACAAAAAATAAAAGAAAGTTAAGGCATTTAATTTGTGCAAAAAAAAAAAAAAAAAAAAAGAAAAGAAAAAAAGAGAAGTAAATCAAGATAAATGACAAACAATGAGAGTAAAAGTAGCACGCAATTCAACCAGAATATATATAAATATATATACATGTGTATATATGATCGATTTTTTGCTATTTTGTAGCAGACTACGTGAGTGAAGGTATTAAACAAAATTTACATTAAAAAGCAAGAAAAACAAAACATGTGGAGAAACCCCATTTGCCTAAAAGAGAAACAATCTAAATGCGTGAAGCTAGCGCCTTCATATCTGAGTAACTACGTGAGATTTTGATAAAGCTGCCGCTTTTGATAAAATCAACATTTAGACACTAAACGGCAAACACACACACGCACAGGCACACTCATGCTACAATAGACAAAAGGTTGACAAAAAAAAAAAACTACTTTTGCTGATAGCTGAAAAGTGAAGCCGAGTGAGAAACAAGTGCGCCAAGACACAAAACCCCAGGCACAGTGAAGACGTTGACAAAGGCCAAGCGAGAGGAGAGAGACCTGGACGTGCACGTGCAAAACTGTGGAAAGGGCAATTGAAGTAGTCGACGTATATCCATAGTTGAAAAGCTTAACTATAGTAGTTTTAGCTAGTTTCGAAAGTGAACGACTACCAAATACTCTGCAATTAATGAAAACTTAAAAGCTGTGAAACTTTAGCAATTTAGTTTCATTGTATTTTTCAGCAAACAATGAAAGTTAAGTGAAGCACGAAACAAATTTGTGCTTCAAGATTTCAAGCATTTAATTGCATTTGGTTTTGAAGTGAACTCTTCAAAAAATATTGTTTTTTTTTTTTTGCGAAAACTTTTTACATATAAGTTTTTAAATTAGAAAATAGAAAAGAAACCCTTTTTGAAAACTTTACAGTTAAATTTTTGAAAGTATTTTCAATAGAATCTTTTGCATGACAAATTATTTAATAAAAATAAATAATGATAAATTTCAATATAAGAAAGGCTTTTACTAAAAATCCAAATTATGGTTATTCATAAATTACCTGCTGAAGATATGGTAGTCTTGAGCTAAAATATTTTTTTATAAATTACAATCTATTTTTAAAATTTCTTGTTTTATAGCAAAATAATTTTTTATTAAAATTTTTTTTTTAATATTTCATTTGACTCAAGAATGAAACATATCTTAACAATCCTCGCTCATTTTGTCTTATCAATTAGTAAACAAAAAGAAGATCTACATACGAAATCTGGTTTTACAAGCTCAAGGTTATCAAGAGCTCAACAAAGGTAGCTAGACATTGGTTAAATATCGTGAAGAACATCTAAATGAGCATCTTAAGTAATAATTGTGGCCATAAAAATTGATGTTCCTTTTACTTTTGCTTTTAATATCATCACAGATTCATTTTACTGCACAGCTAAAGTTTTATTTGCAAAGCGAAGCTTTACATTTCTGATTAGCTTCAGTTGTCTCAACAACTTTGCTCCACTGTGCTCTCTGAAGCTCACTGAACTTGATTGCCAACTGGTTTTTTTTTTTTTTTTCCTCTATTTTTCTTCTTTGTGCAAAAAATTATTTAAATTAGTTCTGTTCACATATTTTGCAAAGATATTTCCAGAGGGAAAGTTAATGGTTTAGAGGAAGCTCCTTTTGCCAGACGGCGTACTCACCTTTTGACTCCAAGCTGTCAGCTGTGACGACAGCGACGTGTTGCAAGCATATGTTGAGCAACAACAACGGCAGCAGCAGCTGTAGCGGCCGCAGCGACCGTTGCAACTGTAAATGTAAATGGGAAAGCGACCGAGGCATTTTCCACGCCTTGTCTTTAAAATCCAGAGCAATTGGAATAATTCAGCTATGCGGCTATGTATGTGTGGCTGTTGCTCCTATATTTGTAAAATGTCGGCTTTTATAGTAAATTTTGTTCTTGGCGACTGCAGCGGCAGGCAAATGCGATGACATCACTTCCACTTCCCGTGTCAGCGGCTCTGGTGGGGTGGCAAAGCCGTGGAGGAGATGGTCTTAAATGCTGCTGGCATCGCTTGACGCCGTGTGTGCCAATTGGATATGAATTAAAAAGAAGAAAACAGGATGCAGCACTCGGCTACAACAACAACAATAATAATAACAGAAATAACTGCAAGCACTTGTGCACACGCACGCACACTCTCACACACTCGTACACACACACACACACACAGAGCGTACGCACTCCCGGCGCGCTTAAGTGTAAACAAAAGCTGATACCTTTATTTGCATGTAGAAAAAAACATTTATAACGGCATTGATATTTGTGTTTTGGTGTGTGTGTGTTTCTTGTCTTCGGCTGTTGTTGCTAGCTCTTTTTGGCAGTTGGTTTTTTTTGATTGCGCGTATATTGTGTCTGATATATCAAATTTAATATTAAATTAATTTATTTTGCTTATGCTTGCTATTCAATTGTTTTTCGTTAATTTTATTTATTTAACACTCTACGTTGTTTTGCACAGACAGTGTCACTCATATATACACACACTTGCATAGAAGCTCTAAACAGTTACGCTACGCGCTGACACAACAAATTAACGCAAAAATGCCCGCGCGGCACACCCCACACATCAAGAGTTGTAATGAAACTGACGAAAGTCGCTGCAAAAGCATACGAAAAAAACAGAGCAACAAAATCCAGGGCTGAAACATATCGGTATATCGATATACGCTTTTCAACGATATTTCTTATTTCATCGATATGAACATAACAATAAGCGTTAATGGACAGTAGCTGTTAAATATGAAACAGCATGTATGTATCAGTAAGCAATTTGTCATTGTTTATACGCGGGAAGTTTGAAAACAAAAATTGATTGAAATTAAAATTTGTTTGAAGTTTGTTATGCTATTAAAAATCTATTTGTTTTTCAGACGAATGACTTGATAAAAAACTTAAACAAAAATGAACTTTCTACACTTATAGGACGACAAATAGAATTTAAATGAAGAGTTTCACTTAATTCTTTTCTGTCGTTTTCTCTCTCTCTCTCTCTCGTTTTATCTCTCTCTCTCTCTCTCTCTCTCTCTCTCTCTCTTTCACTCCCTCTCTTTCGTTTACTCTTTCTGTTATCAATTAAAAATACATTGATGTAAATCTTACAAGTTTTTATTTTAATGGAAAAATAGTTTATAACAAATTAACAATATTCTTATAAATAAATAATCAAATACTTGCGTACACGACTTAAGCATATAGTAGGATCAGCAAGACTCTGCTTAACAAACTGTACATAATGATTAAATCTATTTCTTGCTGCTCAGACGAACCTGAATCTCGTTCAGACTCAAGCCCCTAGTCTCTATAACGACAAACATGACAAAGAAGAATGCGATAATGCAGAATCCGGAAAAGAGCCAGAAGGCATAATAGGAGCCCAGTGCATCGAGTGCCGGGTAGTAGCGTGTGACCAGGAAGCCAAGAACCCAACATGTGCTGGCGACCACAGAGGAGGCGGCTGACTTGATGTTTGCCGGGAACATTTCACCGAGCACGGCCCATGGCAGTGGACCGAAGCCGGTGCAGTAGACAACGTTGTAGATGATCAGGGCGGGCACTGGCAGCCAGATCACACTGGAAATGTCGCCCACGACCAGCTTCATGTAGAAGAAGCCGCCCAAGGCTGCCAAGCCGATGCTCATGACACTGGCCGAGATGAGCAGCAGCACTTTCCTACCCATCCGATCCGCGACGATGGGCGTCAGGCCGGATGAGGCCACCTGCACGAAGCCAATAATGATGGTAGCAATGGCCGGATCTAGGCCGGTGTTGGCGCTGGCAAAGATCGACTGACTATTGAAGAGCACCACGTTGATGCCCGACAGCTGCTGGAAGCTGATGAGGCCGGCGCAAATGAGCAGCGCCTTGCGATTGCTGCTCACCTTGACGAGGTCCAGCATTGTGCCTTTGTTGGCCATGGCCTCCTCAACATTGGACTGTATCATGGCCATCTCGTCGTGCACGCCCTCGGCGCTTTGGCCACGTAGAAACTGCAGCGAACGCACAGCAGCCGTTTTGCGACCCTTGCCAGCCAAGTAGTACGGACTCTCGGGCATGAAGAAAAACACCACATCTCCGATGATGGGCAGCACAATGGAGCACCACTGAAGCGCCTGGTACGACACGAACGGCCCAATGGCATAAGCATATAGAATGCCACCTAAACAAAAAGAGCCAAGCAGCACAGAGAGTTACTTAAGATCATTTTGGGTCACATCTCGGTCTGGTTACTCACATACAATGAAGAGCTGCATCAGTGAGCCGGTGGCGCCGCGTACATTGTCTGTGGAGATCTCTCCCACATACATGGGTTGTACGGTCACCACGAAGCCCACGCCGAAGCCCTGAATTACACGAGATGCGTACAGGATCCACACCTCAGAGGCCACCATGTTGAGCACGAAGGCGAGCACAAAGAAAACGCTGCTGGAGAGCAGCACCCATTTGCGTCCCACCCGGTCTGCCAGTGGGCCGGCCACGAAGGGCGCCACCAAGGCGCCAATTGCAATTAGCGAGGATATCCAGGCATCTTCCTCAGATGTTATGGGTCTGTCCAGAGGCGAGTCCGAGGTATCGTTGCTCTTCAGTTTTGGCATAATGGGCGAGGTCCAGCCCAGGCAGATGCCCACCACAAAGGCGGACAAGTTGGCTGTCAACCAGAGGATTTCACTTGAGTTACTCAAATCTGTCCAAGTAGCCAGCCACAGCCACAGCCACAACCACAAACTCACCTGCCACAGCAGCCAGAAAGATGCGTCCCGTCTTCACCGGTTCCATGTTGCGCGATAAGCCGTCGCTCATCTGGAAGGAGCTTACTTCAGCGTAAGACTGTTTACGTTTCTCCTCAAGTTGGTTGCTCATTGTTGGCATCTGGCTTGCTCACGTGAAGCAGCTGCAAGTGGTCAGGAATTCAAGCATTAAAATGAGATCGATCTCGCAGAGGCATATGGAAAGTCTTTCTATTGTGCACATTGCGCATACGCCGCGTTAGCTCACAAATAAATTACACTTTTTTTTTTTTTTAGGGAAATCATTTAATTTTTCTATCAGCACAGAAATACATTTATCAGTTTTTTACGTTTTATTTTATTTAATTAACGTGTTTTCATTAAGCCAAACAAAATAAGCGACA